>CM062919.1:79658500-80943000 GCA_031878705.1 Tapirus indicus
CTCATCCTCATGCCTGTCCCTACCTCTGAACATATCGGCACCCCCTCACGCTCTATTGATCTTAAGCAATTCTTTAGCTGGACAACCCTTACCCAAAAAGCCTCAGGCTCTAAAATTTCTTCTTCCCACACACATGCATTCCTAACCAATCCCCAAAAGACTAGAGCAGACTCTCCCTGTCATTCACTCTCTTGGTGCCCCATAGTTCTTCTTTCTTAGCACATGTCACACAGTGATTATTTATTTGTGCTATTATTTGCTGAATATTCATCTTGCCCACTGTGAAGATAGGAACCATTCTTTCTTATTCACTGTTGTGCCCACAGCACTTGGCATAGAGCAAGTATGTTATAAATATTTATTAGGTAATGAATTCATGAATGATCAACCAGCTAGATGTTGGGGGGAGGGGAATAGAGGCCCAAATTAGAGTTCCTGCTCCTCCAGGCACTTCCACATAAGTCTTATCTCTATCTTCACCTCAGTCCTTTGAAAGAAAGCTTTACTATCCCTATTCTGTAGTAAGGATTCTGAGGGTCCAAGAGTTGAGAGATTGTTTCCAAGGTTGTTCAGTTAATAAAGGGCAAAAGTTTCATCAATTCCCTACTTAAAATGTGTTGTCCTTAGCATCTGGCTTATCTTTGAAAATAACTTTATAACTCCTATGAATAACTGATATCTTACCAAGAAATAATTGTTTTTTTAAATGGAATGAGTCTCTAGTCAGGTGAATATCCTGTAGGAAGAATTTTAGGCAGATTATGGTTCCAGAGTCGACGAGAAATCCTTCCCTAGGTTGTTTGATCACACCATAGAGATGTAGCTGTGCCCATGTTCTTTCTTTCTCCTAAATACTAGACCTGTTCCATTTTAAATACAGCATTCATTCCTTTTTTAGGGCCTTATTTTCATAATATGAGTCTGGGATTGCAGATAGAGAATCTACTCTATGCAAAACATTAAAAACAAAGCAGAATAAAAACAACAACAACAAAAAGACACATTTCTATTATAGTGGCTCATATTGCCAAATGTAAGAAACATGTGACGACATAAATAATTAGTACAAGGAAAATATGGTGGATTTTGTGACTTAACAAATATGTGCCAGGGGCAGGGTGTAATTAGCTGAGGGAGATGAACACAGACAGGGGACTGGAAAGATTCTTGAGGGAGAGATTTGGGCTAGGCCTTGAGTGAAGTATAAAATTTCTGCAGGCAGATAAGAGGTGATCACAGGGCTAATGGGAATTCCAAGAAAACCTAGTGGTTTGTTCTGGCTCTAGACCTCCAATTTACAGGGTTTCCCAGAAGCACAGGCAGCCTGAGGGTCAGCTTACAAGTTGGAATGTAACACATCGGGTTTGAGTTTCTTTGACGTTTGAGTGTGTCAAGGCCAGCTTAGGTGTACCTCCAACAGAGCCAAAACTCTAGACGAGTTTCCAAGCTCTCCTGATCTCCTGGAAGTGCTCCTGACCACAAGACCAGTCTCTGGGTCAGGGCAGATGAGGAGATCAGGAGGCTCTCCCCCACAAACCTCGCACCCACTCCAGATGGAGTTAATAATTGCCCCCTGTCCCAGTAACCTTTGCAGCTCTTGCTTGCTGCTCTCGTTGCAGTCATTACACAGCTCACTTTGTTTACAGGGTCATCTTTCCTTCATGCTCTGGACTCCCTGAGGGCAAGGCTTTGTTTTATTCTCAGTGTCCTCGGCTGTCTTTAGCATCTAGTATCTTCCTAGCACCCAGCTGAGGACAGACTCAATTGAGTGGAAATGAAGAGACCAATGCCAACCCCAACTCCCTGCTGGTCTTTACAGAGGCAATGTATTTTTATGTAGGTTGTTGTGAATCTCATCTAGCTCTATGAGATAGATATTCTTATATTACTATTTGATAGATGGAAGAATGGAGGCTGAGTGATTAAATGGCTAAGGTTGCATAGTTAATAAGTATACACTTCTGGACTTGAATTCCATGTTTTTTGCCAGCAAATATTGTGCTCTGTCTTGTAGAGTTAGTTTCAGACCTAAGCTTAGAAAAAGGAGCAAGTCCTGAAGAAGAGTTTGATGGGACCCACAAAACTCCCTAATTGCATTTATCTCTCCCGCCATTTGCCATGAATTCAGAAATGCCCTTCTTTAGAATTTCATTGTTGGTTAAAGCGTGATCTTCAGAGGCTCCTGTTTAAATTTCATATGTTTTCTGATAGCGATTACTTGATAATAGAGCTTACATGATGTGGATCAGTTATTTTTCCAGTAATGTGCTGAGAGATGGAGCCATGCACGAGGCAGATGATTTCTGTCTTCATCGAGCTTTTATTCTAGAAGTGGATGACAGGCTGTAAACCAATAAATAAATATTACATATCAGACAATGATAAAAGCAATGAAGAAAATAGCTTAGGTAATGTAATAAAGTCTGACCAGGTCAAGGGAGGAGTGTGGCTACCTTAGATAATATGGCAGAAAAGGAAGTGACAGTTGAAGTGAAACTTGAAGAAAGAGAAGGCACCACCTATCAAAAGTTCTGTGGAAAGGGAACAGGGAAGAGGTTTCTCCTTGTGACTGGAGCTTGGGAAAGAGTTGAGCAAGGGAAAGAGAAAGGGGCAAGGCCATGCTTTGTATGTAATGGTATGAGTTTGAATTCATTCTGAGTGCAGTGGGAAGACTTTTCCACATGGGAGTCAAATGATCTAAGTTTCATAAACATCACTCTGCTTTAATAAGGATGATCTGTAGTGGGCATAGATGTAGGAGTATGGAAAACAGTTGGGAGGCCATAGCATAGTGCTGGCCAGAGTTGGTGGTCGCTGGAACTAGGATGGTTCTAGAATGGACATATGGAGAGAAGGGAGTAGAGTGGGAAATATTTTGAAGGGTGAGCCTACAACTATTACTGATGGATTGGATGTGAAAAATGGGAAAGGAAGGAAACTATGATGACCCCTACATTTTTTACTTTAGTCACCGTTTGAATGTTTGTCATTTTACTGAGATGAGGAAGGACTGAGGGAGGAACCAGTCTTGAGAAATGAGGTGGCATTCAAGACTTTTTGTTTAAAATGTGATTTTGAGTTCCTTTTAAATATCCATTTGGAGCATTAGGGAGGCAATTGTATATGGAGTCAGGAGCTCAGGGGTCATCCATGTTAAATGGAAACTTTTAGACAAAGAGATTTGATAACATCACAATAGAACTTTTGTGATTTCAACATTTCTGCTCCAGAGGAGAATCTGTTATAACCAGGAAGAACACAGAGGAAGGAGGGGCACACAGTTGGGAGATAAACATTTCAGTTGTGTGCACACATGCCAGAAACAAGCTTACACCGTTCCTTTGGAAAAGTAGGCAACAGCAAGCATTGTATATTGAAAGTCAACAAAGCCTCTTAGCAATAAGACTGCTTAAGATATTGTTATTAAAATCTGAACTTTGAAGGGCCGGCCCTGTTGTCTACTGGTTAAGTTCATGTGCTCCTCTTCAGCAGCCTCACGGGTTTGGATCTCGGGCACGGACCTATACCACTCATCAGCCATGCTATGGTGGTGATCCGCATACAAAATAGAGGAGGATTGTCACAGATGTTAGCTCAGGGCTAATCTTCCTCAAGCAAAAAAAGAGGAAGATTGGCAACAGATGTTAGCTTATATCAGAACCCCCACTGTACATTCTTTCTAATTTTTTGAATGCATTTATGCCTAAGTTAACTGTGTAGATTTTACCATATATAAATATATATATCTAATTCTAATTTCAGTTCAATCTTTTCAGACCAGTCCATTTTGATTTTCTTACTCACTAAGTCCAAGATAAAGAGAACCCCTAGATTTTACTAGCACCCTGCTGGATTTACTAGCACTCTGCTTGTGTCTCCAGGGTGGGCAGAACCAGCTGACAGAACCTCTCACATGATAAGCTGTCTTAGTCAGCTTAATTCCTTTCTGGATATGCTAGAAGTTTCAACTAGCACCTTAAAACAGGAACACAGAAAAGCTGGCCATATTTCCTGTCTGAAAGCCAAGAGAGAGCAGTCCTAAGCAAGTGAGACCTAGCCTAGGTGGATTTTGCCCTGGGAAGAGGGGACGTGCAAATGTATGGAGCATTCAGCACTTCTAAAGCAAAACGAGTCCAGGTGGGCTGTCTTAGCTGGTGGGAGAGGAGATCGCCACCTCTACTACTCCATCAATCTATCCTCAGTAATTTGAGAACCAACTATCCCCTGCTTTAGACCTTGCCCAAGTCACTAAAATGCTCAGAAAGTCAAGGAGAATTATTCATCCTTGTCAGTTAATGTTTACGGCACACTCACTGTATGCTGGCTATTTTATGACTAGACAACTTGCTTTGAACCATGCCCCCTGAGATGTTGAGGCTTAATGGACCAAGACAGAGGATTTGGCAGAATTGGCGCCTAGTGGCCTGGATATTTTTCTACGTTTTCCAGGATATTGAGAACTGTTGGGACAATGACTAAGCGAGGAGCTAATCTTCCATAGAGTTCTACTCAGTTTCTGTTATTTTATACCACTAATCATGCTCTGCATTTATAGGTGTTTATTTGCCTATCTATACACTCGTGAGCAAGTATGAGGAAATGTATCATAAAACCTGTTCAACAAAGAAACAAAACTTTTTCAGAATCCCTGTCAGGCCTTATCAAATGCATTCATGCAAGCATGTGGGCACATATATGGGGCATGTTTGGATATTAATGAGAAAGTCTCCCTTAAGTTATACAAAGGGATACCAAGGATGGATAGCACGTAAAAGCCAAAGAAACCTTAGAGGTGATGCAGTCAGAGGTTTCTTAAGTGGTTTTTAAACCGCAGAACATTTTCTTCGGGTGAAAGTTTACCCAGAAGCTCAGTATACAGAGTAAGGCTTTCCTGCATAAGAGGTGTGAGGGCTCTGCCTTTCTCAACCTCCCTGAGGTGCTTCCAAAGAACTGGAGAGATTCAGCAGGATCCTTCTGCAAACCTAGCTGCCTGGCGTTATTGCTGAGGAAACTGTGGCCCAGAGGAGCCCCTGAGTGATTGGCCCAAGGTCATGTTGTAAATAATTTAAGTAATTACAGCTAGAACTTGGTTCTCCTGACTCCGGGTCCATTGAATCACATACTAGGAATCAGCTTTTTCTGCTCAAAAATTGTGTGGAATCAGTGAAGAAGGGACTGTGTGGTTGTCGTTACTGCTTTTGTTTAGATCTTCCTCACTTTCAAAAACGAGTTTAATGGTTAGAAGGAACCACCTGTTTTTATATTTTGGCCTTTTCTATCTGGTCTTTGGGAAAGGTTCAGCTTCCTTAGCTCACATCACAAGTTCCTCCAGTTTATTCCTGGTTCATCCCTTCAACCCTGTTGACAACTCCACAACCCACCCCCCTTATGTGCCAGCTTCTGAGCATCCTGTGCTGACCTCCTCCCTCTCCCTGGACCCCATGTGTCTTGGCTGGTGCTGACTCATCTACTCTGGATGCCCTCCTCCCATGTCTCTTGCCTCTGATATCCTAACATCTCACATCTCAACCCTTCCCCAAGCCTTTTCAGATGCCCTTCTCAGCTTTCATGCTCCTTCTGGTATTTCTCCAGGCTAGCACTTATCAGAGAATGCTTGTCATTAGCGTTACTTAGTGTGTGTCTATCTCCTCCCTTTTCAGCTGTGAATCGCTAAGAGAGAGCTGGAAACATGTTATATTCATAGTGTCAGGCAAAATGCCTGCCCATACCAGAGGCCTCAAAACTGTGAGTCAAATGGAATTGCACAAAATATATAGGAATAGTCTTACTGCTTAGTTTTGATTACATGCGACAGTGCAGTTATTATATGGATAGTAGAGATAACCCCAGTCATGAGAATGTTACAAAAAAATGAGGCTTTGGAATTTTGCATTGACAAGTAAATGTAGGGATACTCAATATTCAAGAAATTGAACAGTATAAAAACAGTTACCTCAAGTCTTGAGAATACAGAACTTGAGTTGTTCAGGCTGCTTCTGCAGTTCTCTATGAAATTTCTCCCAGTTTTTTATTCTTTTTGGAGCACTGGATCTCAGTTGATAAATAATTTCATGATTAGAGAAAGCATTCTTCTTTATTTTAAAAAATTTCTCAAAATGTACTGTTGATGTCTTAGTCTGGAAGCTCCACTGAAACCCATCCACCATGAGTAACCCTGCTGGTATTTGAAATATGGGTGGCATAGCTTTCAGCGTCACAGCAACAGAAGCTGCCACAGTACGACAACAGACAGAGGTGGTGTGGTTCCCGGGAAACAACCTCAGGCCTTGGCACTGAAAGCATTGAATCTTAACCAGTAGACTACTAGGGCTGGCTAAGAGAGTAGACAGCAGGTTTTAAAAGGCTATTGTTTTGGTTCCTGCTTGATTGTAGACTTTAGTGGAAGGATAGCCATCCATGTTGTTGGACCTTCTGGAATAATCTTTCAAAAACATTCTTATTTGCAATAAAAAGCCATATGACATTATAATTAAGAGCATGAACTTTGGAGTTAGGCTATCCAGGTTTGAATCACAGTTCCACTATTTCTCAACTGTGTGAACAAGGGCAAGTTATGTTAACTCTCTGTATCTGTTTCCTTGACTGTAAAATGGGGATAATAATTGTATCTACCTCCTAGGGGTGCTGTAAGGACTAGATGAGGTAATATTTAAAGTGCTTAGAACAGTACCTAAGTACTGGTTATATTATATAAGTACTAGTTATTATTCTGGAAGCTTCTTTTCATTTTCCCCCTTCTACTCCCTTCCCCCCAACATGTTCTTTGGTACGTTCTTGAGCATTAGTTACATGACTGAGATGATATATAGGTATATACATCTCAAAAAGTATTTCTGCAGGGTAAGTGTTAACGTCAATGAGAAAGTTCTTGTACAGGGGGTATCATTGAAGCATTAGTGGCCCTTCTTATAACTGAGAGTAGAATATATACAGGAGTGATTAGAAATCCAGTCACTGCATTAAAGAAAATTTCAGATATTATAGTATGGGCTTTACCTCAGGAAACTTTAGTGTCGTATTAAAGTATGAGCAGAGCTGCATATCTTGAAAAGCCATTCTAGACTGAGAGGTTTGCTGATGTTAAAGAAGAGCAAATATATAGAATTAATGGGTGAGCGACGGGGAGAAGTGTTTGCTGATTCAGCCCAATATTGAGTTCCATCTGGTTGATATTATTTACAGCTCTTTGGGAAACAGCAAGTCCTCCTGCACACACTGAGATGGTTTTAATGATCCCATTGCTTGCCATCAGTCTGCACAAGAAGACTTACCTTCATGGGCATTTTTCCTGAGTTTTGAAATGCTGAAGATTTTTTCCCTTACCTTCTTTCCATTTCCAGAGTGTATGTGCTTAGTTAGTAGAGAAAGGCTCCAAATTGTGCTCACCATGCTTGATTAGTTTTTCCACTTTGAGTTTTAAATAGATTTGCAGATTTAGGAATCTGCAGAGGTAAAGCTGCCCTATGCCTTCTGAATGGACTACTTACTGCCTCCTTTAGGCAGATAATTCAGCACCTACCAGAACTTTCCAGTTATATTTTCCATGCTTATTCATAGATGCAAATCCCAAACCATATGTTTACATTTATTTTTAATATTATTACTTACAGAAACAAAATTATGGATCCTTCATTCATGGGAGCTGTTGTAGGCCAGAAAAGAGTAAGCAGAAATGGGATTTATATGTATAATTTTTTTTTTTGAGCCATAAAAGTCATGGCATGACTAACGAACCTAGCAAGTAGTTATGCGGAAAAGTATAGGCTAATGGCAAATACCTAAATAAAAACCAAAGAACTCACATAAATGTTCAGACATCCTGTCTACATAATATCAGACAGCCAAATGCATGAAAATATCTGCATAATGGACTGAGTTTTCTAGATTTTATCTGATGTGTGATGTCATTTAGAGGTAGACCTGACTCTAAACAATTAAATTCATTCTTGGAGGTCTCTCGTGCTATCTTCTGTACGTGATCCAAGAAGTTATTGGAGGGTTAGAGGCTGACCTAGTAGCATTATGCACTAGGTGGTCTCTACTTATCTACTTATCTTGGCATGATACCATCTTGAAGAATGGATCTTAGTGACTACTAAGTTAACTCATCTCAAATAATAATTGCTTCCAGAGAATAATTTGATAACAGTGGCTCTGGAAATGATATAAAAACCTCTGGGGAAATTTGGTTTTGTTCCTAGAAGAAATCAAAGAAAACCTTTTGTTGTGTTACCTAGATTTACCATTAAGCATGACCACGTGAGTGTTTCTTAACTAATCTGAGCCTCAGTTCCTTCCTAAGTAACGTGGGCAAAACTATACCAGTTTTGGAGTTGTTATGAGGTTAAATAAGAAAATCTGTATTGAAATGCCTTTTCCAGGATCTGACACACAATAAATATTCAGTAAGTGGTAGCTGTAGGGTGGTGTCAAACACTTAGGCTTATAACAAAGCTTTGGGACAGTGTAGTGTACCTGCACTCAATCACACAATAACTGGGGCATGAGTGTTTAATGCTTTTCTCTCCCATTGCTGAGTGAAGTAAGCTTTATTTATTTATTTTTTATTATTTATTTTTCAGGAATATTGACCCTGAGCTAACGTCTGTTGCCAATCTTCCTCTTTTTCTTTTTTCTCCCCGAAGCCCCAGTAGATAGTTGTATGTCATAGTTGTACATCCTTCTAGTTGCTCTATGTGGGACGCTGCCTCAGCATGGCTTGACAAACAGTTAGTAGGTCTGTACCCCGGATCCGAACCTGTGAACCCTGGGCCACCAAAGTGGAGCGCATGAACTTAACTTCTACGCCACTAGGCTGGCCCCAGTAAGTTTTATTTTTAATAACTGGGACTTGAGGATGCTTCATTCTGCAGTCTTCAGTTGAGAATGCTTGACTAAAGGGCTCCCTCCTTGTGGGAGCTCAAGTTAATAGTTGATAGCTCTTCTGTTAGTCTCTGCTGCCCAAAGGAATTTCTCTCTCTGCTCCTAAAAGAGGTAAGAGAGATGGATGCAATGTTTCATCAGATTGGGAAATGATTATTGAAGGTAGTGTTTACTACTGCATGTAACTTGCCAAGGACCTTGAGGAATTCAAACTCTGAAGTAGTTTCCATTAGATTTTTTTCTATTTAAATTAATTATTGGGAGAGTAAATACCATATATAGATAGATTACTTGTGCCTATATTAACTCAGGACCACGTACAGCCATGTTTCAGTGGATGTTCAGAACACTGGTGGATAAATTGCTAGGAAACAGACACGAATGAAATGTGTCAGGATGGTTTGAACTATGGACTTTTGAACATTGATCCCGAGAACCCCAAGATGAAGGTTAGAACTTGAATGCTGAGTTCTCTGTTCTGTTGGGAAAGAGTCCAGAAAAAGAGGCCTGCTGTCACTCTGGAGACATGCTCTCATCACTCCTTCCCCACCAGGCACAGAAGAATAGGGTCTCAGCTAGGATCCATTCTAGGGACAGAAACTACACTAGTTATTTTAACAGAGAGAATTTAATGTGAAGAATTGTTGATTTGGTATTACTGAGCTGAAAATGTCAAAAATGAACATTAATGTATCACAGAGGTAGGTAGTCCCTGTCAGTAGGGCTGGCTTCATGCGTGTGTGACTACTGCATTCACACAGTCCTACATTCAGAAGGGCTCCATGCTTGGTTTAATGCTCTGCTGTTGCTATCTTGAAATTCTTAGTAATTTTTGAACAAGGGGTCCACATTTTCATTTTTCACTGGACCCTGCAAATTATATAGTTGGTCCCACTTGTAGGAGGCAGCGACCACCTTTACGGGTGGGGGAACAAAGGGAAGAGGTTGAGATTATTAAACAGAAAATCTTGAAGAAGGGGCCTGTGACATGTGGATACCACCTGGTGCTAGTGTCTCTGAGTTCAGAGAAGGGACCCTATGAGGCTGGGACACGGACCTCTGAGGATGAGTGCTGGTTGGCCTGTGCTGGAGTCTTGAAAGGGGCATGCCAAGACTGGTTCTTGAATCTCTGAGGTGGCACCATGAGGCTGGTTCTGAGTGTTAGAACTTCAGACTTCCACTACTGGAAGGGATTGTCACTGCAAGGCTGAAGAAGTATTGCTCAGAGATGCTAATAAAGCCAAAGCCCAAGAGGAGCAGGAAACAAAAGAGATTCAGGAAGGAGCCAATCCCCTCCCCCTCTTCCAATCTTCCTGTCTTCCCCTTGTCCCCTACTGGCACAGTTTAACAGGCACCCAGCTGGCAAAGCACCACCATGGGCTGCAGAGTCCTAGCCCTAGAGTCACAAAGTACAGAAAGGTGTGTGCAAAGGGAGAGCTTAGTAACTTTCACAAGCAGTAGGAGACTAGGAGAGATGTATGAAACGTCGCGAGTCTCTGTCCTCCCAGCGGCGTTTGCAGCAGCCTCGCCAGGACCTGCTGAGGCAGATCCTCTGAGGGCCAAACGAACCCTCAGAAGACTCAGCTAACGTGACCCTTCCAAATAGACCTAACAATACTTGTAGCTCCACTTTGTCTCAAAAACTTTATAATAATTTGTGCAATGAATAATTCTGGTTGAAACCAGTGATGTGTTCAGATGCACATGTGTTAGAAAAGGGGAAGGAATACTTCACTGCGCAGAATGTTGACTTTCCCTCTGAGTGCTTCTGGAAGGAAGCGTTTTATTTTAAGTAAGCCTCAGACTTCAGACTTCTCCTTTGTCTTCTCCCAAGTTTGGGGTTGCGTTTGTGCTAGTGCTTGGGTGAAATGTGATAAACACGAAGTTTATTTCTAAGACAGTCTTTGTTTTATTAGTTCTTTTCATTTTATTCAGTTAAAGTAAGGACTATTATTTCATTTTAAATAAAAAACTTTTGCATTTAAGGATTCAAAATTCCTATAAAGAAGGCCACCCTCCAGATGAGTGGGTATGCACGTTTTCATCTTGCCCCCATCTCATTGAGCTGTTCCCCGGCTCCCATCTTGCTCTGGCAGCCAAAGCTGTAGCAAGGAGGAGTTCCGCTATCTAGGGAGGTGAAAGAAAACTGGGTTCTGTGATAGCACTCTGAAAGAGTGGCATCCGTACCACACATTCCTTCCCCTATACCTTTTGTTTTTTCACCCACTCACTCCTTTGATGAAGATTGAGTATCACATTTCCCAATGTATGTATGTATTAAGGGAGAAAGGTTTCATAGAATGACAACGCCAAGCAAGGAAACTATATGAATTTACACTCAAGCTATTCTCCACCTCTACTGCTGCCTTCTGCACAATGCCTTCGAAAATCAAATAGGTCTGTGGTTGCTAAAGGGCCAGGTGGATAAAGGTATGGAAATTGTAGGGGAGAGAGAAAAAGCCTGGACACAACTATTTTGTTAGAACTATTTGCAGATGAAGACCAAGTTTGGTAATAGTTCATATAGTTGTCATCCATAGTCTCCCCTGCTTCCTCAAAGAGGAGTGTAGGGCACCTTATAAACAAATGTCATACCTCTGCCTTGAGCACTCTGTCCAGGCCCAGCTGACATGCTCAGCTTTGAGCTGTCATTAAGGGACTATGCAGGCAGGCTGACAGGTTAACTTAATACATTTGATTTCAACATCACTGTTGGTTTCAGGACAGACACAGCAAGGGTACTGAATTCAGAGAAGTTATTGCTTACGAAATGCCAAAGGTGGGTTCTATACAAAAGTATCTAAGAGAAATCCATCTGTGAAACGCATTTTCTTCATAAAGTGCACAATTTGCCACAAAAGCACGCAAGAATAAAGCTACCCTTCCTGCTGCTTTGCTCGTCTTTCTTTTTCATTTACCAGCAAGGAGCCCCAAATTATATAAACATGCAGAGGCTTTGGTGCACTTTTGAAGAAGGGAAGAAAGAGACTCAGCTGAATCAGCTTCCTAAACTACTGCATTATTTTACCCTGATGGTTTTAATTAGAGAAAAAAAAACTGCATTGAGACCATCTGCATATTCGTAATGTAGAACATATGGCTGGTTTTCAGGATTTTTGAAAAAGAAATGCACTAATAACCGTTCTTCTTTCCATTCATTTCCCACACTCCAGGTTATTTCTTTGAGAAATAATATATTTGAAAGATCTGTTTACTCTTTACATGAGCCAAATGTTCTCATTTCTTTAGGCTTTGTGTGTTGTGTCTGCTATGGTACATTTCAGCAACAAATGCTAAAACAAAATATGGTTGTTTATGATTGAGAATGCCCCATTAGTGAGTTCATAACACTTTTAGATGTGTATTTATATCAACACATTGTCTTTTGTTAGGCATAAGTTACTGGAGTTATATTTATGGGAAAGTCTTGTTAGAATTTCCTGAGAGCATGATAAGGACTCAAACCAAGATGGGTGTGTAGTGTGTGTGTACACAGACATGTATTTGTGTGCCCGTGCACGTAAGGGTGTGTGTATCTCAGATAGGACAGAATAATGTGCATCCAATTTCAACCAAGTGAAATAATCAGCAATTGTGAAAACTAAAACGATTAAATATATATAAAGTATTTCAGACAATGTTATTCAGCTAAGATAAGATGGAATGATTTTTGAATTTTAAATACTTAAAGGAAGAAAAAGCAATCTCTTATAACTGTGTATAAGCTATATTAGAAGAAAATAAAAACCAACAGAACTTTTGCTGTTTTCGTCTGGCTCTTTGGGTAGTCGCTGGGTCAATAAATCCAATTCCCAATGTAAGGTAACAAACAAGAAAACAACCAAAGAACTAGACTTGGCATAGCTACCTTCATAATGAAGCAGAAAAAGGTGTAAACCGGGGGAAGAAAGATTAGGAAAGAAATGGAATTTTGCTCCTCTGAGACCAAGCTACCATGTTTGTAGAACAGAGGTCAAAGGAAACACCTTTAGATGGCAGAGATGTGTGTGTTGTGGAGAAGTGGTTTTCCATCCACCTGCTCCCCGAGGGAGCCCCTGAAGCACTCCCCTGCTGTGGGCCTTGGTGTATCTTAGTCTTGGTCCTCAAAGTGCTCTAAGGCCACCAAGGGCTCAAAAATACAATTTCTTTCTTCTATGTTGCCACACTCTTTCAGAATTTAGCAAGGGATCTTAGGGGCTTGGATGAAACAATTTAGAACCTGCTGCCCAGTTTGGAGATAAAAAAATGGAGATATTTGCAGCAGGTATTGTTTACTAAAAAGAAAAGATTTCAAGGCAGTAATCAACATTAAAATAAACAACCTGCTTATATCAAAACTATGCTTTTATGAAATCAAATCTGTTTTGGAAAAGGACACAATTTGACACTTCCATTTTTTTAGTGAGGGCATGGGAGATTTCCAGTACAGATCTTCCTTGACTTATGATGGAGTTATGTCCCGATAAACCCATCTTAAGTTGAAAATATCGTAAGTCAAAACACATTTAAAACACCTAACCTACTAAACATCACAGCTTAGCCTAGCCTACCTTAAACGTGCTCAGAACACTTACACTAGCCTACGGCTGGGCACAATCATCTAACACAAAGCCTGTTATAAGATGTATTGAATATCTCACGTAATTTCTTGAATCCTGTACTGAAAGCGAGAATCAGAATGGCTGTCTGGGTCCTGCATGTTTGTAAGTATACGGGTCGTTCACCCTTGTGATCCCATGGTGACCCAGAGCGGAGGCTCGCTGCTGCCGCCCAGCATCTCGAGAGAGGATCATACTGGATATTGCTGGCCCGGGAAAAGATCACAATTCAAAATTCAAAATATGGTTTCTACTGAGTGCATATCGCTTTTACACCATCTTAAAGTAGAAAAATTGTAAGTCGAACCGTCTTAAATTGGGGACTGTCTGTATTTCACAAAATCTACTGTGACGACTGTCAGATTGGGAATGAGTTTACTTTTATGGACATAGTTAGTAAGAGACTCCTTTTCAAGGAATTGACTTAATCTGAATTAATTTTGTCTTTTTCTTTCACTTCCAGTCCAAACATCACACGCATGATTTCACCAAGATCCTGTTTTGAAATAGACTGTATTAACTTAGTTCAATTACTGTACTCTTTGAGTAGTAGAAAGGATGTCTTCTATGGTTTATTTATCTTCTAATTTCTAATTATGATAATACCAAGTTAATAATTTTCTGCATATGGTTTTGAAATTTGCTTCATATTTTCTGTCCTTGTATCTATCTAAAATTCCCTTAGCTTTCTTCTCTACTGTGAATATCAAACTTTTTCACAGTGGATTCAGCCTGGTGTTTCTTGTGCACCAGGGCCCCATATTGTTTTATTTGTCTTACTCATGACTTTTTCCTCTATGAGCTTTATAGTGTTTAGAACTCAGTTACAGCTGATAAAATTGTCCCCATTGTTCTTCAGGAGACAGAGTGTTTTCAGATGTAGCAATGTCAAGTTTTAATAAAATATGGACAATTTGACTAGTGTGAATCTCTCTCTCTCTCTCTTTTTTTTTTGCTGAGGAAAATTCGCCCTGAGCTAACATCTGTTGTCAATCTTCCTCTTTTTTTTGGCTTGAGGATGATTAGCCCTGAGCTAACATCTGTGCCAATTTTCCTCTATTTTGTATGTGGGTCGCCGCCACAGCATAGCTGACAAGTGGTGTAGTCCGCATGCCTGATCCGAACCCACGGACCCAGGCCGCCAAAGCAGAATACACCGGACTTAACTACTACGCCACGGGGCTGGCCACTCTCTCTCTCTTTTTAATTTGCTTTGGCTGCATGCCAATCCAGAAGTGACCATGGAATAAGAGATCTTCATCCATAACTGTTTTCCTTTCCTTACTGACTTGTGATAGAACTTGATATGTATCTTTTAGTTCTGTGCATTTAACAATTCCTCAAAAATCTCAGTCAAGTCAATGATTCAGTATGAAATGACCCAAACATTTGAAATAAATTTCCCTTTTTCTCTTATTATGGTAAAATATATGCAACATAAAATTCACCACTTTAACCATTTTAAGTGTACAGTTCAGGGCATTAAGTACATTCACATTGTTGTGCAACTATCACCACCATCCATCTCTAGAACTTTTTCATCATCCCAAACTGAAACTCTATATCCATTAAGCAATAACTCTCCATCTCCCCAGCCCAGCCTCTGGCAACCACTAATTTACTTTCTAGCTCTATGAATTTGACTTTTCTAGGTACGGCATATAAGTGGAATCACAATATTTGTCCTTGTATATAAATTTCTCCTTTTAAAATGGATATTGCACCATTAAGAAGACGACTTGGACCCAAAAAATTGCTCCTCCACTTACCTTCAGTTTCCAACTGTGTTACGAGTCAGTGGACTCTAGTGGGAGATCCATGATGGCTCCCCATTTGCCCAGTGACGATATGTCTCAATTAACTTTGCCAAAGACAAACTCATTTCACATCTTACTGATAAGATATATCATCTTGCTGACAGAATATATCACACTCATGTAAGAATACTTTTAAGTTACATGAGCTAAGCAAATAAAAATACATTGCAATTATTCCGTCCGTATCTTGTGTGTGTGCCCCCGTGTGTGTGTGTGTGCGTATACTCACAAAGGAAATGATTTTGCTTGGTAACATTACTAACTAACCTCCGTAAGTCATATGATAGTTTACAACAAACTTTTTCACAGACACTCCTATCAAACAGCAGCCTGAAAAATGTCCATGTTTATTCCCACGTCGGACGCTGCGGCGCAGGCTCCGTGAGACGCACTTCCTCCCGTCCAAGAGGCAGGCGAGCGGCGGTGCCGCCTCCCGCCTCGCTCACTCCTCGTAGCCCGGGGCGCGGGAAGCTGTGTCCGCCCGCGCGGAGTCCCGGGCGCGCTCGTCGGCAGAGCCAGCGGTCTCCCTCGCTCAACGTGACCTTCCGAGAGAGCGCTCCTGTGGTCAACGCTCTGCTCCTCGCTCTGAGGACAGGGCTCTGGGCCCCGGACATTGTGAGGGTCGGAACCTTCCCGTGTCTGACAGAGAGCTTCCCCAAGCTGCTGTAGTCACGCATCAGGAGCCCTTTTCTCTCACCGAGACGGGGTCATGTTACAGACAGGGGGAGAGAGCGGCAGCTGCCCAAGTTCCGTTGCTGGCAGCAAAAATGGAAAATAGCCTTATGTGAAAGTCCAACATGAGATTGCAAATTATTAAAATGATAATGAAAAAAACGTTCAAAAGGTAAGGAACGTAGTGTAGAGCATATTAATCTGCTCTGTGATCTCTTGGCTGTATCCGTGTCCGGTCTGTGCAGGAAACACAGCGAAGAGAAGGCGATATGAAGCAGAAACCTCGGCTCTGTGCTCTGTTGATTCTTGCAGCCTCGCATCCCCGAGTATTGTCAGAGTGGTTTTTACAGTTTTTAAAAAATGGAGCTTGGCGGAGCTGTAGCAGTGTGTTATTTCTTAAACCCTTGCTGGCCACGTCCACTGACAGAACCATATTCTGCTGGTCCTGTGGGGCTGCCAAGGTGGGGAAACGGGTTATGCTGGGTGGATTCATCTCTCAGCTCCTTCTCATTCGCTCCTATTTTCCATGGCACTTTGATCCTTTCTCGTTTTCCACTCCAGATTGGTCCCTGTGTATCCTGTGCCAATTGGCACAGTTCTATTGAATAAATATTTTGCTAATAATATCCTAGCTGTTCTGAATTCTCCTCCACGGTCTCTCTTGTCCTATCTGGGTAACACCGACTGCTCTCAATCCCACCGTTGAATCTTGCTAATACAAGCTTGACTGCTTAGCTTTATGGTCATCTTATCTATAGATTCACCAAACATCTTTATTCCAAAGAGTTCAAATTTTTTCACAGTTCTCATTACATAACAATTCACTTTAAAAAGTTGATAAAAAGATAATCATTAAAGAATTTATAGAATAAGTAGAATATAGAATATATATGGAATATAGAATATAGAAGACAGAATATAGTTATAAAGAATAAGGAATACATAGAAAAAATAATCATTAAAGAATTTATAGTGGTTTGCTAATTTGTTAACGTTGCCTAATGTGCTTAGGCTAGTTGAAATACAGTTTTCAGTTTGAAAAAATCTTATCAAGAGATGCTTACCCTAATGGAATGGCTCAAAAGTCTCTCTTTCTAACTAGCTGTGCAACACTCAATGAGTTATTAGACCCTTCCAGGCCTCTATCTGCATCAAAAATAAGGGGTGGAAGCTTCCATTTGCCTCTGGGCATTAAAACCCGACAATTCTATGAACTGATAAAATAAAAAGCAAGCTTGGCATGTTGTCTGAGGACTCCTAGGAGTTGCATTTCAGATGGTCCTGGCTGTGTGTTTCTAGATATCAATTTCCTCATTAGTCGTCTTTCAACTTGTTTTGAAATTCAGCCTCTGGATTTTTTGGTCTCCTTTTCCCTGCAGCCCAGCTCCACTCATTTCTTTCTAGAAGCCAGCAGTTTCTATGTGCTTTGAAATAAAGCTGCATCAACCACTGAGAGCTGCACGTGGAATTTCAGTAAGAGGATTTCATAGAAGAGTAGCTTTGAAGGCAGAGTGCTTCTGTCCTTTGTTTTCTTTTTCAGACCATCAAAACACTGTTAGACAGAAATGTGATTTCTGTGCTTCATTTGAATCAGGAAGGTTGGTTTACATGAATATTTTATGGTTATGCATTAACTTTATCTGGAACATGATCTTTTAAAGAGTTCTGTTTGAGTAAGCATGTTTCTATTATGCCCTAGGCTTGGTTTTTCTATGTAAATGTGCTTTCAGTGTCGTAATAGAAGTCTGTTGGAAAACAGGATTAAAATGAAAGCTTTCATTTTGAAAGCAACTTTACAATAATACTGTGTATAAGGCCTTGATAAAGCTTTTGGGCTTTTAATTCCTAAAGTGGTTTACAGGTTTGAGAGAAAACTATATTCCATAGAGGCAGTGTACTTCTATATTTCATAAAGGAAGATGTCTAGGCCTTAAATCAGGCAGCTTTGGACTTTAATCTCATGCCGCCCCTTAGCTGAGCAACTTTAGACATGTCATTTTACCTCTTTGAGCCTCGGTTTTTCACCTGTAAGGTGAAGGCAGTAATAATTACTTCCCGGGATTAGAATGAAACATCTAGCCCGCAGGAGGCACTAAACAAATGGTATTGGGATGATTTTTATTAAGAGATGAGAGAGATTTCAGTTCTCCTAGCCTCAGGGTACCATATATATTTTTCTTTTGGACTTGAAGTAAGAATTCACTAGGTACAGTTGTGCAATTTAACTATCAATTTCATAAATATGTCTTTAAATGATATTTGCCAATGATTTCCTTCATTCCTAAACCAGCCTTTTATTACATCCTCAGCCTTCTTAAAAATTAACTGTCAGCAAAGCAAGTCAATGATTTACTAGATGCTTTTCTTTTGACCAAGCAGTACTTCCAGTACATAGCTGAAGTCCCCATCATATATTTCGTTTTGCTTCTCTGCTGATTTTCTGACTTGAATCAGGAACATTTCTCTCTTTTTCTCCCCCTCCCTCCTCCATGCCTTTCTTTCTTCCTGTCTTTCAACATGTATTTATTGAGAGTCAGTTACTGGCCCGACATTGTTCTAGGTCCTGGTGATGGAGTAGTGAACAAACCAGGAGGCCTCCTTTAGATTAGATGGTCAGAGAGGGCCTCTCTGAGACGGTAACACGTGGGCTGAGCAATCTTTATCACAGGACATTTAATAGGACATAAATTTCTACTGAAGATAATCATTTTTCTGAAATGTAGAGAAAGTCTGCAATATAAAGCAAAGAATATAAATATACACACATGTATATAATCTCTCTGTCTCTCTCTCTGTCTATCTCTTCCTGGAGACCTAAACAAATTCTGATTAATAGGGGCATTTTAAGAGGCCATATAGAGAAAGGGAATTTACAGATTATATTTTGAACTGATGAGAAACAATGAGGTCCGGAAGGTCTAAATACATGCGTAGATTCATGGTGCAAGGGTTAAAAATTACACCAGGGCTCATGGTTCTTATTTTGGTGTTATTTCTAACCAACTACACTGCCTCTGAATCTTTCGGAGGTCCAGCAAGCCTGAGCTGATTGGAGAGGTAGAGAGCATTTACCATCTTCTAGGAGCCGTGCTAGATGTTGCAAGCAAAGGATGAGCCCTGGTCTTATGGAATTAACAGTCAAGTGGAGAAGACAAACCATTCAACTAGTATGGGTACCTGTTGTGTTCTAGGCATTACTGGGGCCCAGAATGTGATTGAACACTTAATACAATTTTAACACATAAATTTTAAATCAATGATTTTGTTCATTTGTTTATTCTTGAATGAGGATGATGATATTGCAGGACATGAGGACATGATAGAACCAATATTCATTGACAGCCTCTTATGTACCAAATATTATACTGGAAAGTAGAATATAATGCTGATGATACTGAACTTGATTTCTGCTGTCACATAGATTATATTCTTGCAGAAAGGTAGCAATTAAGCTTCTAAACATGTAATTATTTACTAAAGTAAATAAATAACAAAAGTACATGTGTTATATTTACATATGTTATAATAATTCTGTGAGCTGGGTACTGCTTACACTCCAGGTTCCGACACTTAGGATGACCCCTTCACCACGGGGTTGTAAGGCTTTTGCAGCATCACCTTATTCCTGGTCAGTATTCCTGTAGTTGTCCAACAAAACTTGCACAGCTGCTGTTTTCTGTTGTTATGTTGATGTCTACATTAGCAATGGCAGTTCTGCATTCTTACCCTTTAAACAAGAATTTCTGAGACCTCCAGTCGGATGATCCCACTGCTGCCCATAGCGACCCTAATTTGGGTCTAAATCAATTATTTTTCTCTCCGCGCCAGCTGTTAGGTTGCAGAAAAGGAGACACTCATAAAATTTATGGACTTCACACTCATGTAGCACATTTCTGTAGAGGAATCCAGGGTATTCTGGATTTTTTATTGCTTTTCATTTAAAATGACCTGAGATTTGAGGTGGAAGTGGTAGTTTTCTTGCCTACTAAATGCACAGAGTACTATGCTTCATGCCATAGCTCTGTTCCTGAAAAATGACACGTAAACTGCCTGCTTGCAAATCTATTAGGTGACAGCGGTAACATACCTTGCAAGGTAAAGAAATCCTATAGTGAACATGCTTGTAAAACATACTATCCCACCATTTATTTTGTTATTAAGAATTCAGTTTTATGTATGTTTGGCCTAAGGAAATATGATCTGCCTAAATGACGTTTCTTGGACTAGAATTGTTAGTAGAAGCTTCAGTCCAGGGCTATTTGTCCTGAATTTTCTTGAAATATCAGTGGCAAATGAACTTCTATTTGCCTATAGAAAAAAAACTCTAAGCTCCTAAGACTGGTCACCAAGACTTTACAGAATCTGGGCATCAGCTACACTTCCCATCTTAGTTTTCTGCTATTGTCTATTTTTCTTTAGCCAAAAAGTATATTCACTGTTAGTTCCATAGGCCCTAGTCCAGCAGATCAGCAGGGGGTACTGAAAGCTGTGGGCCCAGCACTATCCTTGCCCTGTGCCAGTAGCATGAAGTCTGGCAGCTATGTAAGGAATGTTGTTCTTCTGGGACTGGAATTACTCAGCTCCTCTCAGCCTAAGTGCCGGGGATGGCCCCTGGGGAAGCATCTGCCCCTTCATGCCCTTGGGAATCTGACCTGCAGTTTCCTGTTGGGCTCAGCCCAACCCAGAATCTGCCCTTTTCTAGCCAATCTTTTCTCCCTGGTCTTTGGATCCTGCTCCTTCTTAGAATGCAAAGCTGTTTGTGAATTGCCCTGGTAATATTTCTCAATTTCCTGCCTCAAAATTCATCCTCTAGCAACATACAGCTTCTTATTTATACATTTTTCTTGTCTCTAGAAGTTTGCTCATATTGTGCTTCTGTCTGGAATGTCTTAACCAATAAAACTTTCATGTCTTTGAAGACCCAAGTCAAGTGTCAGTTCTTCCAGAAACATTTCCCCAGTCCACAGGCTAAGTAAATTTTCTTCCTTTATTCTTCCATAGTAAACTGAATTGTAATTTCCTGTTTATGTATATATTTTTGCTAAGGTCCTACATCTGCCCCATGCCATCCCTTCCCTTACTAGCTTGTAAAGTTCCTGAGAATAAGGACCAAAGTATTTATCCTTGCATGCCTAACACTCTCAGATATTGTTAGATTCTCAGTGAATGTCCCTTGGATAACTGGATGCTCCCCGGTTCCCTGGCTACTAGGTGAGGTCTGTATTAGCCTGGAAAACCTTTTCTGGAATCATGCCTCTTACCCATGTCCTCACCATGGACTCACCCCCACACCAGACTATGAAGAATGGTGCCAGATGAGAGAAGATCCAACTTCACCATTTCCTCATGGATATTATGGCAGGCCCTTTGGGAATGGGGGTAACTCCGAGAGACTCCTCTTTGGCTTGTCTCTGTGGGGTGGATCAATTTATTTCTGAAAAACTCTCCTCCCTTCATGGGCCCATAATTGAGTGTCCAGCAGACCTTGAAGTAACAGGCACATAAATTATAAGATATACCATTTCCTCCCAAAGCCAGAGATATTCACATCTTTGTACCCACTTTCATATTGTACCTTCCTGGAATATTCTCTCTTGTGTTGCCAGTTTATTTCTACATACATAGGTTGTCTTCTCCATTGGATTATAAGGTTCTCAAGGGTGGGAGTTCTAAGTTGGGATGCCTAAGTTCAGAACATGTGGGGACCTCAGTGACACAGACCACTGGGAGCCGGGGGATGGAAACGTCAGAACCAAGCCAGAAATGGACTGGGAGAAATTGACCTGTCTACAGAGGTTGGGCTCTCAGGGGCATCGAGGCTGGCCCGTGTTCTGTGTCCCAGAGATATGGAGAGGTCAGAGGTGATTCATGTCAATGTTGAAATCAAGGAGTCTGATCTGCTGTGTGGAGTGGGGCAATGTGGGAGCATCTGGGCAGCAGGACTGTATTGCTGTTCCAGTTAGACAGTGCTCTCCTGATGGAAGCCAACAGGCTGTGGGAGAAGGGAAGGCTCTGC
The DNA here is from genome assembly GCA_031878705.1 of Tapirus indicus. Taxonomy (NCBI): domain Eukaryota; kingdom Metazoa; phylum Chordata; class Mammalia; order Perissodactyla; family Tapiridae; genus Tapirus; species Tapirus indicus. The sequence goes on from CM062919.1 coordinate 79,680,508, forward strand.
CCAATTCTAGGTGGAGTGGGGAGAAAGGCTCCCTGATGAGTTGGGAATGGCATTAGTCCGACAGGCTGAGGTAGAAGCCCAAATAACATAATGAAGGTGAGGAAAGATGGGAGGAGGAGGAGGAAGAAAGAGGAAAGGAGGAGGGAGAACAGGACAGGGAAATGAGGGAAGGTAGACAAGCTAGCAGGGAGAAAAAAGAGAACAGACAAAGAGTTGAAAAGGAGAGAAGAGAACGAGAAGAGGAGAGAAATGGAAGTGAAGGAGAGGAGAGAAGGTAGGAGAGAAAAGAGAATAGAATGGAGAAAGTAAAGACAGGAAAAGGAAATCTGCAGGCTCACCCTTGCAGCCAGCTGCCTGAACAAATTCCAACCCAGTAGGCATACGAGGTCCTGGGTCAAGTTGTAGTATATCCCTCTAAAATCCCTGTCGGGTTTCACCTCCCAAATACATACTTTGGCAAAGACAATTACCATTTTTCTCACCTTTCTAAGAGTGTGAATAAAAGCATTTTAAGAAAATTTGGCTATATTTAATCTGCATTATATATACATTATACACACATTGTATACATTATGTATACATTACATATATTACACATGCATTCTTCATTAGATACAAATGCTGTGTGATTGATGTGCAAGCACAGCTTCAAAACTAATCTCCTAACCAGCCTACTGTACCACCTGCTTCTACCTTAACTACATTGCTATCGTGAAGCCTAAATTCCTGTGTGGAATTCTGGGGCTTCCACAGTTTGTCACAACCAGCTTGTAGACTTGAGGCTGCTGACGCATTTCCTGGCCTCTTTAGAATTGGCTCATTACCGGGCAGGGTCAAGATGGTAGGTGGTTGAGAAGGTGTTCATGATGCGATTTTAACATCTGAGTAAGGACAGCATCAAGAGTCACTCGTTGCCAGTGCTCTAATCTATTAGATAGGAAAGAGATTAACGCAGATAAAATACTACTGTGTGTCCTGTGAGGCTCCTGTGAGGATTGAGATGAGCATGTAGTACCTCGCACAAAGTGCTCTTTAATATTATCTATTATTATTGTACTTTCATTTTTATTTGTTTAGTGCTTACGCTTTAACATGCAATGCCTTACCTGATCTTCATGAACACTTGTAAGCTAGACAGAGCGGGCGTTATAACCTTGCTGTACTAATGAGTTTTGCCTAAGGTTATTTATGCAAAGGCACATAGAGGAAGTCAGCCCCAGCACCCTTCCATCGCCTAGTTCAGTGCCACCTGTGCTCCTGTGAGCTACGACCAAGAGGACCTGCAAAAGAAAAATGGTTATTTCTATGTTATTTCTAAATGGCTGCAAAATAATATATGGCACATCCTGACAACTCTCCAGTAAATGATCTCACAGCTGTATATTGCTTGATATTCTTTAAGAAATTTTAGTTTCAGCCAGGGTTTATTTCTGTGCTCTTTCTCCATTATCTTTCAAAATTGGGAAAGTAATAACATTTTAAGGCTAAAGGGCCACCGGGAACAAGGGTTCACAATAAAACTGGCTTCAAAACTGCTCCGAGTTTTATGAATGTGTGTAAAACCGACCTTGGTGGGGACTGTGTGTGGTTTAGAGTTACCCTTTGTTGAAGTGAGAAGACAAGGCAGTAAATTCAGGGTGGGAACCAGGACAGCCAATTTCTGATTTGCTCTGTGGCTCATGACAAGTCATTAATATTCATAACTTGTTATCTTACAGAAGCAAACCAGGGCAAACACCAGGACAGGAATGGCATGGGGCATTGCGATTACCAGCAATCAAAACATGTTGGAACAATTTGTGCAGGAGCGATTTTTCATATACGTATCAGAATGTGGAATGGTTTTAAGGGCTCACAGTTCAGATCCACTTGGGGGATACCACTGGAGGCATTGATGTTGGGTGTTGTACACAAATGATTATTCATTGGTTGCTTGTGGACTTGGTGATTTTACTGGGGGATGTACTATGAGAGTTACTCCCGCCTCTGGTGGATGCATATCAATCCTCCTCCTGTGGCCTCCAAAGCATTCCTGACGAAAATTGTGAGAAATTACTTTGGATTCAACTCAGGCACAGGATTTTCCTCCAAAAGGCCTACAGCTAAGCACTGGCTGTGCCTCATTCATCTTCTGGAAGTCCTCATGAGGTCTTTACTAAGGTGTCTCTGGCGTCTTTTGAATGTGTGAAACTTGAGGGAATAAAGAAATATAAATCTAAAGGGATTGTATTTCTCTCCTATCCGTGTTCTTCTTCATCAACTTGGCCATGATGGTTAACACCCTTACTTGAGGATTTAATATAATTCCATTGAGAAACAGAATAGTCTCTGGCCCTTTCATAGTTTTAAAGATCCTCAGAATAATCATTTTAGGATGAAATTTGCTCAGAGAATGATTCATATTTCAAATGTATGGTGCTCTTCTCTATTGATATCCACTCTCAAGGTGATCTCATCTAGTATCATGGCTTTAAATACCATCTATATGCTGACACTCCCATATTTATATCTCTGCCCTAGACCACTCCTCTGAACTCCACATTATATATCCAGTCACTTACCTCACACCTCACTTGGTGTCTAAAAGCATCTCAAGCCTAACATGTCCAAAACAGAATTCCTGCTTTCTCCCACTAAACCTTCTCCAACTCCGTGAATGACAACTTCATTTTTAAGTTACCCAGTTATCCAAAAACTTGAGGTTGTTCTCTATTCCTTCCTATTTCACAACCAATATTCAATTCCTCAGGAATTCCATCAGATTTACTTGCCAAAATATATCCAGATTCTGACCATTTTGTGCCACCCCACTGCTACCAGGCTCGTCCAAGCGACCATCACCTTTCATCTGAAATACTGTAATAATATTCTGGCTGGTCTCCATATCTGTTTTGACCATAGAGTTTCCTGTGTGAGCCTTTTAAAATGTAAGTCTGATTTGGCACCCCTCTGCTCAAGCCTTCTGGAATCTTTCCATCATATGGACAGTGAAAACAAAAGCCCTTAACTACTACCTCCCCCACTTCTCTGTCCTCATTTCCTAACAGTCTTTCCTAACTCCATTTAGGGACGGGCCTGCTTGCTCTTCCTCCAGTATTCCAGGCATGTTAGTCTCAGGGCCTGTGCACTTTTGTTCTGTTTTCCTGGATGTTCTTTCACTGAATCCTGTAGAAGTGGCCTTCTATACTTGTCTCTCAACTTCCAGATTCTGATAACTGCTTCCTCCCCTCTTTGCTACCTTTGGACTATGGGTGGTAACAAGGAACTTGGAATAATGTCCTATCGCTTGTGGTTCTCCCTATATCTCATCTCAGTAAATTGTCCCTTTGTAATAAGCCTTCTTTAAATTATCCTAAACTGAATATGCCATCTTTTCCCTTCTGTGACCTTGAATAATACAATAATTAGTATTGTATTTGGTACTTATTGGTCCTGGAAGTGGGCATAGGAAATAGGCCTTCCAAATGGGATTCTGGCATTGAGTTTCCCCTAAATTCACAGAGCACAGGGATAAAAATCTTGCCAGGGGAAGGTGGGGCATAGGTACTCCATGGCATGGAGAAACATTACTATTACCCAAATTATCATTTATGGTGGCACAGAATGATATGCAGTTGGGGGGCATAGGAGAGGATCACTACAGCAACAATAGAGATTATAAATGTGGGGCTTTCTTATGGAAAAAAGAGCTTTCTTAGGGAAAAAAGAAACTAAGAGATACAAACTTATATAACACATGTGGAGAACAAGAAGGCCTCTATGGAAGCTTTGAAGAAGGTCCTCATCTCTTACTGTTGCGGGGCGTATTTGGCTAAAGCAAAAGTTAAGGATTGGGTTATGAGAGATGTGGGATTGCAGAGTCAATGAGATGCTCAAGCCTGTCAGGTTTCTTGTGTAAGGAAACTGGTGGAAAAGGAGTTGTACCCTGAGGCAGGGGATTGGGACATTTGCATGGACATAGACATATGTCCCATAGACATAGACAGAACATAGAACTTTGACCCTCCAAATTCCCTTGAAATTCTCTTGCCTGGGGAAACAGTCTCTGCTCCACTCCCCTCCCCCAAATAGTCCTCTTCTGCATAAAAGCTTTTCAATGATTGAACCTAAGGTTGTTGCCTCATAATCTGGTGCTGATTTTCCTCAGGACTCAACCTCACCAACTCTCATTCCTTCTAGACCTAAAATGAGAGTTATTTTCTAACATAGCACAGTTTAAGAAGTTTAAGACCTGTCTCCATGAGGAAAGAGCATATAGAAAAGGATAGAAGAAGCGACCAATCTGTATCAGCAGATGCCTGTAGGGGATTTGTGGGAATGAATTCTAAATGTTTTAGAGCAAGGGAGAGAAATATAATGATGGATCAGGCCAAAATCATTGACATGGGTCCACTCACCTGGAAGTCTTGATTTAATATGTTATCTCCAGGGCCTGGGAATGGCACTAACAGTCTACCAGATTTGTTAATTGAAACCTAGACTTATACATGGAACTTACCTGGCATGTTGCAGAGGAAAGAGTCTGAAGGCTTAGGAAAATGTAAATATCAGAATAAATATATTATAAACAAAACTGCTTAGCCACCTCCTAGTCATACGCTTTGGGAGGACCCAAAGAACCCATCATTCACCAAAACATTAAGAAATGCATTGGTGTGAGGGACAGAAGTATGCCTGAAAAGTTCTATGATGGTTTCTGTTAAGTCAGAGATAATAGAGAGGATGAGGCAGTATAATTGTGTTCACTGCTCTCAATGTAAATAGTGGGATCTCAGATTTGTAGAGGACATTTAGTAGCAATTAACTGTCAGAGAAGAGGTGGGTGCTATTACTAAAATAAGTCATAGGATTAGAATGGTCATCATAGAATTTTGATCTGAGAGATCTGTGACAAAGCTTAAGTGATCATGGAGTCCTTAGTAATAAAATAGATGGCAGCCTAGCAATGGGCGGTTTGACATATATAACCAGAAATATTTTTGGTTCACGCTGAAGAAAGCTAATTGAGTCTTTGAAGTAGATTTCATGCCTTCTATCCAATTTCTAAATCTAAATTGGTTCATATACTTGAAGCCTCTTAACTGAGGGGTAGTCCAGGTCCTTTTGAGGAGAGACATTGTAATATGGACATATTAATTCCTCTAAATGTTTCCCCAAGACTTCTCTGGGATACCTAAAGCTATTTATTATGGTGACTGTGCACTGAGGAGAGGGAAATTCCCAGACTTTCTGGGGGTTATTAGACATTGTCTATTATCTGAAGCTAATCCTTCCAGACCCAAAATAGCTCTGCCTACTAATGAGCAGGGGCTTATGGAAGCTAGGGAATCTGTGAAATTTTGACTCAAATCTGATAGTAGTTCTAGGAAAACTGGGGGTAAATACTACAATTAATTCCGTATCCAGAAAATTTAAGGGAATATTCAGTAAGAGACAAAATTCCCAACCTGACATCCTGACCTATGAAGTGGGGGATGTTCTGGTAGAAAAGTTCAAGAAGAAATCCTGCAACTGCTTCCAACCCTTCTCCACTTCCCTCCAATAAGATGATGAACCAAAAACAATGCCCCATCCCTGGAGATACTGTAGAGATTAGTGTCACTATCAAAATTTTGAGAGACGAAATGGTGGTTATGCTTACTATATATTATTTAACATGCCTATTTGGCTGGTGCAAAAGTCAGATGTATCATGGAGAATAACAGAAGATGACAGCAGACTTAATCATGTGGTGATTATATTTGCAACTGTGTTATCTTTCCATTTCAATCCTTGAGGAAAATCAGAAGCTGTTTACATTTACATGGCGGGGACTACAGTGTACTGTTACTATTTTGCCCAAGAGCTATGTCAACTCTCCTCTATGTTATGATATAATCTTGTTGGACCTTGATAATCTTGTTATTTCACAGAACATCTCGCTCATCTACTACATAATGATAACATTATGTTAACTGAGTCTGGTAAATAAGAAGTAGCAAGCACTCTAGGTATCTTAATAAGACATATGCGTTCTGGAGGGTAGAGAAAAAAACTGTAAAATTTCATCAAAGTCTGAAATATGAGTGGTCCAGTGAGCGTAATATGACCTCCTTTCTGAAGTGAGGGAGAAGTTGCTACATTTTACACAACACTCACCACTTAGAAAAAGGTATACACATAGGGCCTGTTAGGATTTTACAGGCAACGCATATATTTGTGTATGATCCTCTCACCGATTTATCAGTAATTCATAAGGTTACAAGTTTTGAGTGGGACCTGTAGGAAGAACGGGCTCTGTAGCAGGTCTAGGTTGCACTGCAAGCTGCTCTGCTGTCTGGGCCTCATATTAGAGGACACTATGAATAAAGGAAGTATTTATGGCAGACAGAGATGCTCTTTGAGCCTCTGGCAAATTCAATAGGAAAATCAACAGCACAGATAACACAGATACACAGGGCTCTGGAATAAGGCCATGTCCTTCTTTACGGACAACTATTTTCCAGTTGAAAAGCAGCTCCTGGCTTGCTACCAAGTGCTGGTAGACACTAAACACTTGACCATGGGATGTACAATGACTATGTAATTTGAACTTTCCATTATATGTGAAGTATTCTTTGATACACAAATTTGAAGCTGGATATGAAAATAATATTATACCATAAAATCAAAGTAGTATATTCATCAACTGCAAGAGCAGGTGGCTCAGACTCATATTGCATCTTCTGCTGCTGCTTTGCTGTTTTTTCCTCATCCACACCTATGACTTCATGGAGAGTTCAGAATGACTAGTTAATTGTGGAGGCAAAAGCCTGATCCTGATTTATGTATCAATTTCCATGCTTTGCTAGTACCTGCTGAAGAAGGACAGGCACTGAAAAACAATCACACTCAGTGGTGACCTTGAAAGACAGGTGACATTATGATGGCACTGACATCACTTCATGATAATACAAAAGCTCATGGGACTTCACATGTCTCCTGGGATGAGAACATGTATTTTTCTTTTCTTTTTTTTTTTTTTTTTGTGGGGAAGACCAGCCCTGAGCTAACATCTGTTGCCAATCCTCCCCTTTTTGCTGAGGAAGACTGGCCCTGGGCTAACATCCGTGCCCATCTTCTTCCACTTTATATGGGACGCCGCCACGGCATGGCTGACAGGCAGTGCGTCGGTGGGCGCCCGGGATCCAAACTTGCAAACCCCGGGTTGCCAAGCGCGGACTAAACCGCTGCGCCACCGGGCGGCCCCAAGAACATGTATTTTTCAACTGAATAAAGGACAAGAGTGAGTGTTGAGGGGCAAAGCGTATACGCTGTGCTGAACATCCTTCATTTGAAACTACAGATCAACTTTCACCCTCTAACTTTCCATCTCTGCTGTGGGAGACTGACTTGTGTGGACTACATTGCAAATCTCTCTGACTTTCAACTGAATATGGCCAGTTGGGATCCCAGGCAGAATATCAGAACTAGAGGGAGGTCAATGTGTTTATTCCCATGGATCTTTCCTTTATATAAGCTGTGTCCCTTGACTCAGCATCACTGTTTATTTCAAGGTAACTTTTTCTATGCGAATCTCCCCTTTTACATTGTGGTAACTGGTCTCCCCCTTTTTGATCTTTTAGGCCTATGGGTGATTATAGCATCATTCTAACCAACTCTGAGTTAATGCACAACCCTTGTGGTTCCAATCCACCCTACCTACACCTTTGTAATTAGAACCTTAATTTAAAGAATCCTCTAAAATTTTCTAATTTGAGAGTGCCATCTGTTTCCTATTGGGAAATATACCTCATGCAGTCATCTTTCCTCTCAGCTGCACAGTTTATTATTTAGAGCTCAAGCATTTCCAAGTGACAAAAATATTCCAACTAACCTTGCTTAAGCTAAAAAAGCATAGGGGTTTATTAGCTTGCATCACTAGAAAGTCTAAGGGATAATTCTGTCTTCAGGCATGGTTGAATCCAAGAGCTCACGTGATTTTGGCAGGGCTCTCTCCTTCTCTTGGCTCTACTTTGTATTACTTTCCTTTTTAGGCAAGTCGTATGTACAAAGTGATGGATATGGACACTGGCAGTTGTGGCTTACAGTGGCTTCACACATTGCAATCCCAGAAAAAAATGCATGAGAGATACTGCAAGTGTCCTATCACACATCATGATGTGATCCCAATGGTGAACTGCAGTTTTGACTGAGGTTGCTTCCGTGGCTGTCACATCGGCAGTGGTGTAGAATAAATTAACAAACCCACTGCAGTTTAGCCAAGGGGTGACCGTGAATAGAAATGAATATTGCCTGGCTCACAGGACTACAATCTCCCAGTCCTCGATTGGAGCTCGTTCTCTTTGAAGTATAGATTTGAAAACAAGGAAGAATGCTGATAATGGAGAGATCAGGGCAAACCAAAGCCAGGTTCGGTTTTAATTGGAATGCTCCTCTTGTGAGAATACAGTGTCACTTGTCTGCCTCAAAATAAAAGCTGATTTAGCAAATCCATTTGGAATGGCGTCTCAGTCTCAATCTGATTCCAAATTCAATAATATTGTGAATAGGGATTCCCTCAGGTGAACAGTGAAGGAGATCTGTTCAGAGGACTTCAAGAAGGCAAGAAGGCCCTTTGCCAACTTTGCGTTTCTTCTTGGGCAACCCATGCTGCAAATACGACTTGGAGCAGTTTGTGTGAACTTTTGGGATGAAGAGGAATGTAAGGGAGCAAGCTTGTCTAGGATGGAGGGTGTATTCCACCCTACATAATACATAATACCTGATACAGCTGGACTATAGCGGTGAGGGAAGAGACAGGTAAGTGGGGTGAGCTCCTGAAGGGAACAGCCCCCATTTACATAATTAGTAGAGCAATGGAAAACCTTAGGGATTTCTCATTAAAGTACAACGTGGCAGGCATGAAAAATAGCTTTGGCCGTGGTGTTAGTAGACTGGCAGGAAGGAGGTTATAGCTGTCTAGGAAAGGAGTGTCTGGGGTCTAGACAAGGGAATTAACAGTTTACTGGAGACAAAGTAAGACAAAGAGGTAAAGAAATTGTTCTATGCTGAACATAGAATAATATGTGCTAAGAAATTGTAGACAGAATTCATTTGCCTCTTAAATTCTTGTTTGCACACATCAAGCCAGGAATCAAAGTACACATTGCATTTTCACAGAACGCACAACATTTTGTGATTGGAGCTTTTGGCTTGTTTTACTCAACAGATGTTTATTAAATTCTTTATTTCTTACTATGTGTTTAGTACCTACTACGAAAGGTAGTGCAATATAATGGAAAAATATAGGTTTGGGTGTTTGGCAAGATGGGTTTTGAATACCTACTCGGTCATTTACTAGCTTTGTGCTTTTGGCCAAATAAGTGAACTTCATGTGTAAAATGCAGAACACAATTCCTACCCCATGAGGTTGTTGTAGATATTAAATTAGATAATGTGTACAGAGTGGCTAGCACAATAATCACTCAACAAATGGTTGCTGATATTGCTACCAATTCCTTAATTAGAAAGGATCTGTTGAAACCCGATGACACACTCATGGTTAGTTGGCACATATTTCGATATTGACTTCGATGTCTCACTTTAAATTATTTGAGCAAATTGAGCGTTCACCATCTTTTACTTTTTAGCCTAGCTGGGAAAGAGGTTTTTGGCTTTTCTGTGGTCTGGTTTAATTCTGCATGGGGGTCAAAAGGTGGTATATCCGTTGTCAGTCTGGCTCACAGACTGCTCCAGAGGGGCTCTAGATTACCTCTGCTGAGATCTGTAAACAGCTGTAGTCTGAAATTTCTGGTCTCCATCATGAGCTCAGATTTTAATAGCTCAATATTTTCATTGTGTATTAAGTATCAGTGTAGCTTGACCTCTGGACCTCCCCTCATTTTGCCACCAGTTAAAGCTGCTGGTGCAGAATTGGTTGTTGTTGTTGTTATTGTTTTTACATTAGAAGATGAGAGAGGTGCATTTAAGTGGCATATTTGTTTCTCAGTCTTAATGGCGTGAGTTCACCTGGAGGATGTTGCTACAGCACTCAGTGACACAAGTGTGCCAGCAGGGGGGATGTGTGGATTAGGAGAAAGTGTCTCTATTTAACTTTTATGTACACTAATTAAAAAATGGTTACAGCATATTATCTTTTCCCCTCTGCTGTTGGAGGCCTCTGGATTGTTTCTCAGTTTAAAATTTGACTTATCGAAATAATATTTCAAAAGTTGGAACTTGGAATTGAATATAAGAAAATGTTTTTCTTGATTATTTTTTAATCAGAGAAAGTATATGGTGGCTGGTATTTGTGGATGTATTCAGTTTGGAAATTTTCCGTTTGCTTTTTGCTAATTCTAATTCAGAGCCAAGAATCCTATTTTCATTTTCTTCTCATTTACCTTGTACTTATAACTTTTTTCTGATTTTCCTAGTTATGTAAAAGAGAAGTTTCGAGCTGTGCATCAAAACAAGAACACACAGGAACATTGTTGTGCAAAGCAGAAGCACTTTATTAAAGTTATGTTTTCTGTTTGTTATTCAAAAAAATCAAGAATGACTTTATAAAACTAAAAAAAAAAAATTGGTTTTAATCAGTAAGTGTATTTCTTGGTTTAAAACCTCCGTAGTAGACATTTTCAGGTTGCAGAGAACAGAGGCATGCTCAGGGTCCCCCCCAAAGGTCACGGTGTTCGTGGGGAGTGTAGGTTGGAGAGGGCATCTTTAGGGAAAGCAGCGCAGCTCTGATGACCTGGTTCTTGGTCAGATTCCAAGAGCTGGTGCTGTAAATATTCCGTCGCTGCGGTGTCTCAGAGACTCTCTCCCTGTTTCTATTGCTTCTACTTCTCCTGCTATTAAGGACTAGCTGACCCCAGGAACTCAAACTTTGTGAGTTTAAACCTCTAAAGGGGGACAGCCACAGATAGGGACGGTGGGACAGAGGCAGAGAGAGGAGGTGTGTTTTGATGCCCTTTCTGAACACCTCTTTTGCATCAAAACACCTCGTCGATTACTGGTCAACCTGTGGCTCAGGAGCCATTCTTTGGTCAATAAGCTCTGGGCAGAAGAGCAGGGTCACATTTATGGCACATGAGATCACATGCCTGAGGGGCCATCTGGTACAAATTATGGTGTTTTGTGCCTATTACTTCTTGTCTTAGCAGAGGATGTGATCATGGCAAACACTCAAAGCAAGACAAAGTTCTTTACAGTTTATGTCATACCTCAAAATGCAGAATCTAGGAACTTCCAAGAACTTAAAACATACCCTGCTTCAGACTCATTAAGATGACTACTATCAAAAAAAAAAAAAAAAAAAGAAAATAACAAGTGTTGGCAAGGATGTGGAGAAATTGGAACCCTGTGTACTGTTGGTGGGAATGTAAAATGGTGCAACTGCTGTGGAAAACAGTGTGGCAGCTCCTCAAAAAATTAGAAATAGAACTACCATATGATCCAGCAATCTCATTTTTGGTATATATATATCCAAAAGAATTGAAAGCAGGATCTCAAAGAGATATTTGTACACCCGTGTTCATCACAGCATCATTCACAAAAGCCAAAAGGTGGAAGCAACCCAAGTATTCATTGATGGGTGAATGAATTTAAAAATGTGGTATGTACCTACAATGGGATATTATTCAGCCTGAGGAAGACAGGAAATTCTGACACGTGCTACAACGTGGATGAACCTTGAGGATATTATGCTAAGTGAAATAAGTCAGTCACAAAAGGACAAATATTGTATGATTCCACTTATATGAAGTCCTCACAGTAGTTAAATTCAGAGAGAAAGTAGAATGGTGGTTACCAGGGCCTGAGGGAAGGGGAAGAGAATGGGGAGTTATTGTTCAATGGATGCAGAGTTTCAGTTTTTCAAGATGAAAAGAGTTCTGGAGATGATGGTGGTGATGGTTACACAACAACGTGAAAGTAGCTAATGCCACTGAACTATACACTTAAAAATGGTTAAGATGGTAAATTTTATGTAAAAAAGTTTTGAATAGCAAAAAATTCCCCACATACCCATTATATGCATAATACATCACACACTCTCACACACACACAGAGACAATATCACACCATAGAAGAGTTAGCAGGGTGTGGTGGTGAAGTGTACAGTCTCCATAATCAGGCTGCCTAGGCTCAAATCCTGCCTTTAGCATCTGACAGCTGCATGACCCTAGACAATTAACCTCTCTGGGCTTCAGTTTCCTCATCTGTAAAATGGGGGCAATAATATTACTTGGTGTGAGGATTACGTGAGCTGATATGGCATTTAGAATAACGTCTGGAACATACTTAAGTGCTCAAGGAATGGCAGCTGTTCTTACTGTTTGACTATTGTAAAATGTGGTACTTTATTCTTAATGAATTGGGTACGTCAAAGATTGGTGACTTTGGCAAGTGCATCTTCTCTGACAATCTGAGATAAGGGATTTCTGTAAATATCCTAAATATGAAAGAACAAAAGCTCTTTGCTTTGGGAACATGGCAGGTTGGTTTCTTGAGGTCAGAGATGTCTACATATAAGCACATGTACTGTAGTCTATTAAGTTAGCACTATCTTTTGCTTGTAAATATTTTCAATTTCCCCAGTCACTTAAAGAAAATATATTTCTATTGGATATTTTGCTTTCACAGCCTCCGCCATTAGATTCTTTGCTAACTTTCCTCTCTCAGGCTTTCTGGGTTTGTATTTATTGTGGAATTATTTAGTGAGCTTAGGAAACATGGCTAGGCATATCTAATACTGCAAACCAGACTAGGCTAGACACAGAGGATCATATTTGCATGATGGCTGCAGTACAGCTAAACTTAAAGCATTTTCGTTTGCATACCAATGACATTCAAATTATTATGATGCTCAGAATATAGCAGTAAACTAACCTAGTCAGGTGTCCTAGTTTAATGTAACATACTGTGGTCTTTTTCTCCCTCAACATGCCTAATGGGGCTCCTGTTTAGCCAATTTTTTCATGTCACAATCCATAGAGGGCATCTTAAATGATTATGCACATGTGAGCTTGTTTGTGCATATGAAATTCTTGTTTGAAACAAAAGAACCTGTTTTCCTGATTTGTTTTTACTCCTATTGCAATTATTTTCTCAGTCTGTATTCTTGTTGATGCAATCTAATTTTTAAAAGCCTAGCAAATATGCGTATATAAATGTAATGGCAATTTGTGTAAATGTATAGTATGGTTTTGGAATAAGTGTCACATGATTTCAAAAAATTTTTTTTAATTAGATACACTGAGAATATAGGAATTGTCCTGGCTGACACAATGCCATGCTTTTCAATGGAATAAGAAAAATCTAAAATTATAGGTCTTTGTTGTGTTCTTTTTCCCCTTGAATAAGAGTTATGAGGATGAAATTTGGCATCGTATAGACCCAGGTCCCTGTTTTGCCATTTGCTAGTTGTATAACTCCGGGAAAACTACTCTCTCTAACGCTCGGTTTTTAATCTATAAAGTGGCGTGATAATACCTCTGTCTTAGGGTGGTTACAAGGATTAAGTGTGAAAGCGTAGAGTATGGTTTTCTTCTCCGGCTGGATCCCCATCATGGTGGCAAGATGGCTGGAAGCAGCTCCAGACTTACATTCAACTGGCTAAGTAACTAGAAGAAAGAGCTGCAACAGGGCAAAGGGCCCATATTCATTTGATTGTCTCGGATCCAACGTTCAGTCTACGAAACAATCCCTGTGGCCAGAGGGAAGGAACCCATGAAATGGCCAGGTCTGGGTCTCTTGCCTAGTATTTTTTAAAACATTTTTTCTTTTAAGCTGCACTGAAGTGTAATTTACCTTTAATAGAATTCACCCATTTAATGTGTACAATTTGCTGAGTTTGATAAATGTCTCATATTATCTAACCACCACCAGATGAAGGTATAAAACATTTCCATCACCTCGATAAGTTCCTCTGTGCTTCTTACAGTCAAGCTCTTCCCTAGCCCCACCTCCTGGCAACCAATGACATACTTTTTGTCACTACAGTTTTGCCATTGTCTAGAATTTCATCTGAATCAAATCAGTGTTTTATGTCTCCCTTCTTTTATTTAGCATGCTAGATGCTTTTCAGATTAATCCATGCTGCTGCCTACATAAGAAATTCCTTTCTTCCTATTTCTGAGTAGTGATCTGTTATATGGACATGCCACAGTTTGCTTTTCCATCACCGATTGATGAATTTGGGTTGTTTCCATTGTTTGGATATGATGAATAAAGCTGGCATGAATATGCATTTCAAGTCTTGGTATAAATGTATGTTTTAATTTTTTTGCGTGTGTGGGGGAGTAAATACCCAGGAGTGGGGTTTCTGGGTCATATAGTAAATATATATTTTATTTTATATGAAACTGCTGGGCTGTCTTCCAAGGTAGCTGCATCATTTTCCCTTCTTACTAGCAATATATGAGAGTTTCACTTGCTGCACATCCTTGCCCGTACTTGGTATTGTCAGCCTTTTGAATTTTGCCTATTGTATTGGGTGTGTAGTGATATCTAGTTGTGGTTTTAATTTGCATTTCTCTAATGACTAATGAGCCTAAACATCTTATAATATGCTGATTTGGTGAAGTTTTGTTTAAACTTTTTGCTCTTTAAAAAATTGGGTTGTATGTCTTTCTGTTATTGACAATTTTCACATGTTGTCCTCATTTTCATTCAGTTCAAAATATTTCCCAATATCTCTTATAATTTCTTCTTCGACTCATGGTTTACTTAGAAGTATTTTTTTTTAGAACCTCGTGACACAACGGTAGTGCATTTGACTCCAGGAGTGTTTTGTTTAATTTAGACATATTTTGTGACTTTTCAGATACCTTTCCGTTAATTCTTTCTAGCTTAATTATATTACGATCAGAGAATATACTGGTGTATTGCAATTCTTTTAAATTCATTGAGAGTTGATTTTGATCCAGTATATGATCTAACCTGGTAAATGTTCCATGTGCACTTGAAAAGACTATATTGTTATTTTGAAGTATTATGTTATAAAAAGTAAATTAGGTCAAGAGGATTGACAATATTGTTCTAGTCTTATACAGTCTTATTGACTGTCTGTTTTTATCAATTGTTGGGAAAGAACTGTTGAAACCTCAAAAAATAATTATGGATTATTCTACATTTCCTTTCAGTTCTATCATTTTTCACTTCATGTATTCAATATTAGATTTACACACATTTAGAATTATTGTATCTCCTTAATGTTCCCTTCATTATTATGATATATCATTTTATTTTCCTGACTTTTTTTGTTCTGATCTCCTTTGTCTGTTATTAATATACCCACTCGGTGTTTCCACTGAGTAGTGTTAGCATGGTATATATTTTCTATTCTTTTAATCATAATCGATGTGTTTATTTTTTATTAAAAGTGGATTTCTTTTAGGCAACATGCAGTGAGGTCTTGCTTTCTTAATTTAATCTGCCTTTTAATTGAATTGTTTAGGCCATTTAAATTTAAGTAGTTATCAATCTGTTTTGGTTTAAATTCACTCTCTCATTGTTTTCTATTTGTCCTATTTGTTCTTTATTTCTTTTTTTCTCTTTTCCTGGGTTAATTTAGTGTTTTTTTATTATTCCATTTTAGCTCTACTATTAGACTATTGGATATATCTCTTTTTATAGTGCTTTCTCTGGGGTTTACAGTATAGATTTTTAAATTATAGTTTGTCTTTAAATAAACATGCCAATGGACACCTTGTGCATGAATCTAACAGCATTCTTCCATATGTCCTTTTTGTTCTTTGTGCTATTGTTATTACATATTTTACTTCCACATATATTTTGCCCTCCACAGAATCTTATTATTATTCCTTGTTATTGTTTTAAGTAAACAGCCCATTATATTTTTAAGAAAAAAAAAGGAAAAATGTCTTTTCTGGTTAAACACATAATTTCCATTTCTAATGCCTTTGATTTCTTTATGTTAATTCAATTTTCTATCAGGCATCATTTTCCTTGTGGCTGAATGACTTAAAGAAATACCTTGGAGTGAGTTTTTTATGGAGAATAATTCTCTCAGCTTTTGTTTATCTGAAAAAGTCTTTATTATACCACCTTCATTTTTTTTTTTTTTTTGGTGAGGAAGACCAGCCCTGAGCTAACATCCGTTGCCAATCCTCCTCTTTTTGCTGAGGAAGACTGGCCCTGTGCTAACATCGTGCCCATCTTCCTCTACTTTATATGGGACGCCGCCGCGGCATGGCTGATAGGCAGTGCGTCGGCAGGCGCCTGGGATCCGAACCTGCGAACCCCAGGCTGCCAAGCGCGGATGAAACCGCTACGCCACCGGGCCGGCCCCCCACCTTCATTTTTGAAATATATTTTTGTTGGATATTATTCTATTTTGATGTAATTTTTTATTTCTGTACTTTTCTTTCAGTAGTCCATTGTCTTCTGGTATGCCACATTGTTTTATTTAATTAATTTTTGTTGAGGTAACAGTTTATAACATATACATTTCAGGAGTACATCATTATATTTTGATTTCTGTATAGACTACATCATGTTCACCACCCAAAGTCTAATTACCATACATCACTGTACACATGTGCATCTTTACCCCTTTTATCCTCCCCCCCCCCCCCCCGTCTTCCTTCCCCTCTGGTGACTACCATCTATTCTCTGTGTCTATGTGGGGTTTTTTTTGTTGTTGTTTTATCTTCCACATATGAATGAAATCATACAGTATTTTTCTTTCTCTGTTAGAATTATTTGTTTACCATAATGCCCTCAAGGTCCTCCCATGTTGTTTCAAATGGCAGGACTTCATCTTTTTTAATGGCTGAGTAGTATTCCATTGTGTATATATGCCCATCTTTATCCATTCATCCGTTGATGAGTACTTAGGTTGTTTCCAAGTCTTGACTGTTGTGACTAATGCTTCGATGGACATAGGGGTGCATGCATCTTTTAGAATTAGTGTTTTTGTGTTCTTTAGAAAAATACCCAGAAATGGAATAGCTGGATCATATGGTAGTTCTATTCTTAATTTTTTGAGGAATCTCCACACCATTTTCCACAGTGGCTGCACCAATTAACATTCCCACCAGCAGTGTATGAGGGTTCCCCTTTTTTCCACCTCCTCTACACTTGTTATTTCTTGTCTTTTTAATAATAACCATTCTGATGTGTGTGAGGTGATATCTCATTGTAGTTTTGATTTGCATTTCCTACTAATTAGTGATGTTGAACATCTTTTCATGTGCCTGTTGGCCATCTGTATATCTTCTTTGGAAAAATATCTGTTCAAATCCTCTGCCCATTTTTAGATTGGGTTGTTTGTTTTTTTTCTTGGTGAGTGTATGAGTTATTTATGTATTTGTATATTATCCCCTTATCAGATATAAGATTTGCAAACATCTTCTCCAAATTGTTAGGTTGTCTTTTCATTTTGTTGATGTGCAGAAGCTTTTTAGTTTGATGTAGTCCCATTTGTTTATTTTTTCTTTTGTTTCCTTTGTCTGAGGAGACATGATATTCAAAAAGACACTGCTAAGACTGATGTTGAAGAGCACACTGCCTATGTTTTCTTCTAGGATTTTTATGGCTTCAGGTCTTACATTCAAGTCTTTAATCCATTTTGAGTTAATTTTTGTGTATGGTGTAAGATAATAGTCTACTTTCATTCTTTTGCATGTGGCTGCCCAGTTTTCCCAACACCATTTATTGAAGGGACTTTTCTTTCTCTCTTGTATGCTTTTTGGGTCTTTTGTCAAAAATTAGCTGTCCATAAATATGTGGGTTTATTTCTGGGCTCTCAATTCTGTTCCACTGATCTACGTGTCTGTTTTTCTGCTAGTACCATGCTGTTTTGGTTACAACAGCTTTGTAGTATATTTTGAAATCAGGGAGTGTAATACCTCCAGCTTTGTTCTTTTTCTTGGGATTGCTTTGGCTATTTGGGGTCTTTTGTTATTCCATATAAATTTTAGGACTTTTTGTTCTATTTCTGTGAAAAAGTGTCTTTGAGACTTTGGTAGGGATTGCACTGAATCTGTAGATTGCTTTAGGAAATATGGATATTTTAACTATGTTAATTCTTCCAATCCATGAGCATGAAATAACTTTCTATTTCTTTGTGTTTTCTTCGATTTTTTACCAGAATGTTTTATAGTTGTCAGTGTACAGGTCTTTCAGCTCTTTGGTTAAATTTCTTCCCAGGTGTTTCATTCTTTTTGTTGTGATTGTAAACGGGATTGTATTCTTGATTTCTATTTCTGCTATTTTGGTGTTGGTATATAGAAATGCAACTGATTTTTGCATGTTGATTTTGTGCCCTGCAACTTTATTTGTTTATTATTTCTAATAGTTTTTTGATGGATTCTTCAGGGTTTTCTATTTATAAAATCAAGTCATCTGCAAATATGACAGTTTTATTTGTTCTTTTCCAATTTGGATCCCTTTTCTTTCTTTTCTTGCCTGACTGCTCTGGCTAGTTCTTCCAATACTATGTTAAATAAGAGTGGCAAAAGTGGGCATTCTTGTCTTGTTCCTGTTCTTAGAGGGAAAGCCTTCAATTTTTCACCTTTGAGTATGATGTTAGCTGTGGGTTTGTCATACATAGCCTTTATTATGTTGAGGTACTATTCAGAGTTTTTAATCATAAATTGATGATTTATCTTGTCAAATGCTTTCTCTGCATCTATTGGGGTGATCATGTGATTTTTATTCTTCATTTTGCTAATGTTGTGTATCACATGGATTGATTTGTGAATGTTGAACCGTCCTTGCATCCCTGGAATAAATTTCAGTTGATATGGTGTATGATCCTTTTAATGTATTGTTGTATTCAATTTGGTAATAGTTTTTGAGGATTTTTGCATCTATGTTCACCAGTGATATTGGCATGTAATTTTATGCATGTGCATTATCCTTGTCTAGTTTTGGTATCAGGATAATGTTGGCCTTGTAAAATGAGTTAGGAAATGTCCCCTCCTCTTCAATTTTTTGGAAGAGTTTGAGAAGGATAGATATTGAATCTTTGAATGTTTGGTAGAATTCACCAGAGAGGCTGCCTGATCCTGGACTTTTGTTTTGGGGGGAGGTTTTTGACTACTGTTTCAATCTCTTTACTTGTGATTGGTCTATTCAGATACTCTATTTTTTCTCAATTCAGTTTTGGAAGGTTGTATGATTGTGAGAATTTATCCATTTCTTCTAGATTATCCAATTTCTTGGTGTATAGCCTTTCATAGTATTCTCTTATAATCCTTTGTATTTCTGTAGTATTTGTTGTAATTTCTCCTCTTTCATTTCTGATTTTATTTATTTGAGCCTTATCTCTTCTTTACTTGGTGAGTCTAGCTAAAGGTTTGTCAATTTTGTTTATCTTTTTAAAGAACCAGGTCTTAGTTTCAGTGATCTTTTCTATTGTCTTTTTAGTCTCTATTTCATTTATTTCAGTTCTAATTTTTATTATTTCTTTCCTTCTACTGATTTGGGGGCTTTGTTATTCTTTCTGGTAACTTTAGGTGTATTGTTAAATTATTTAGTTGAGATTTTTCCTGTTTCTTGAGTTAGACCTATATTACTATAAACTTTCCTCTTAGTACAGCTTTTGCTGTATCACATAGATTTTGGTTTGTCAACTTTTCATTCTCATTTGCTTCCAGGTATTTTTTGATTCCTCCTTTGATTTCTTCATGAACTGATAGTTGTTCAGTAGCATTTTGTTTAGTCTCCACATATATGTTACTTTTCCAATTTTCTTCTTGTAGTTGATTTCTAGTTTCATACTGTTGTGGTCAGAAAAGATGCTTAATATTATTTCAATCTTCTTAAATTTATTGAGACTTGTTCTGTGGCCTAATATGTGATCTGTCCTGAAGAATGTTCCATGTGCATTTGAAAAGATGTGTATTCTGCAATTTTTGGATGGAATGTTCTGTATATATCTATGAAGTCCATCTGGTCTAATGTGTCATTTAAGGCCAATGTTTCCTTATTGATCTTCTGTGTGGATGATGTTATCCATTGATGTAAGTGGAGTGTTAAAGTCCTCTACTATTGTGTTACTGTCAATTTCTCCTTTTGTGTCTTTTTATATTTGCTTTATGTATTTAGGTGCTCCTATATTGGGTGCATAGATTTTCACAAGTGTTATATCCTCTTGTTGGATTGTTCCCTTTATCATTATGTAATGCCCTTCTTTGCGTCTTGTTACAGTTTTTGTTTTAAGTCTATTTTGTCTGATATGAATATTGCTACCCCAGCTTTCTTTTCATTTCCATTTGCATGGAATATCTTTTTCTATCCCTTCACTTTCAGTCTGTAAGTGTTTTTAGTTCTGAAGTGTGTCTCTTATATGCAACCAATATATATGTCTTGCTTTTTTATACACTCATCCACCTTATGTCTTTTGATTGGAGCATTTCATCCATTTACATTTAAAGTAACTATTGAGAAGTATGTACTTATTGCTATTTTGTTACCTTTTTCTGGATGTTTTTGTAGTTCTTTTCTTCTTCTCTTCCTGTCTTCCCTTGTGATTTGATGGCTTTCTTTACTGCTATGTTTGGGTTCCTTTCTCTTTATTTTTTGGTATTTATTATAGATTTTTGGTTTGTGGTTACCATGAGTTTCATATATGTTCAACCTATGTAAATAGCAATCTGTATTAGGTTGATGGTCTCTTATGTTTGACCTCTTTCTAAAACCCCTACACTTTTAGTCTCCTCTCCCACATTTTATGTTTCTGATATCATATTTTACCTCTTTTATTTTTATGTATCCCTTAAGCTCTTATCATAGATATAGATGATTTTAGTACTTTTTTCTTTTGACCTTCATACTAGCTTTATAGGTGGCTGATCTACTACCTTTCCTGTATATTTGCCTTTATCGGTGATATTTTTTCTTTGATAATTTTCTTATTCCTATTTGTGGCCTTTTCTTTTCCACTTAAATAAGTCCCTTTAACGTTTCTTATAAGGCCAGTTTAGTGGTGATGAACTCCTTTATTTTTTGCTAGTCTGGAAATCTCTTTATCTCTCCTTCAATATGAATGGTAACCTTGCTGGGTAGAGTGTTCTTGGTTGTAGGGTTTTTTTCTTTCATCACTTGGAGTATATCGTGCCACTCCCTTCTAGCCTGTAAAGTTTCTGCTGAGAAGTCCCCTGATAGCCTTATGGAGTTTCCTTTGTATGTAATGTTGCTTTTCCCTTGCAGCTTTTAGTATTCTCTCCTTATCTTTAATTCTTGACATTTTAATTCTAAAGTGTCTTGATGTGGGCCTCTTTGGGTCCATCTTGTTTGGTGCTTTCTGTGCTTCCTGTACCTGGATATCTGTTTCCTTTCTCAGGTTAGGGAAGTTTTCAGCTATTATTTCTTCAAATAAATTCTCTGCCCCTTTGTCTCTCTCTTCTCCTTCTGGGACACTTATAATGCAGAATGAGTACATTTGATGTTGTCACAGAGGTCCCCTAGACTTTCCTCATTCTTTTTAATTCTTTTTTCTGTTCAGCTTAAGTGATTTCCTCTAGTCTTTTGTCCAGATCGCCAATCAGTTCTTGTGTCATCTACTCTGCTATTGATTCCATCTAGTGAATTTTTCATTTTCATTACTGTATTCTTCAGCTCGGATGTGTTCTTTTTCATATTTTCTAATTCGTCATTGGAGTTCTTACTGTGTTTATCTATTCTTCTCCCCAAATCAGTGAGCATCCTTATGACTATTAGTTTGTACTCTTTATCAAGTAGATTGTTTATCTCTGTTTTGTTTAGCTTTTTTTCTTATGATTTGTCCTGTTCCCTTATTTGGAATATATTCCTTTGCCTTCTCATTTTGCCTACTTTTCTGTGCTTATTTCTATGTATTAGGTAGATCAGCTACATCTCTTGATCTTGGAAATATGGCCTTATGTAAGAGCTGCCTTATGGGGCCCAGCAGCATGCTCCCCTTTTGTCACCCACGCCAAATGCTTCATGGGTGTCCCCTGTGTGGATTGTGTGTGCCCTTCTGTTGTGGCAGGGCTGCTATTGCTGTGGGTGCATGGGTAGGGCAGGGACCAGCTGGCTGTGAGACTCAGACACATGCAGCTGCTATGGGCACTTTATCTGGTGGGGCAAGCCCCTAGCACAGCTGGTTGTGAGGTCAGTAGCACAAAATTACTGCAGTTTTGCTGGTAAGCAAATCAGGCCTCCATTGTGACTGGTTGCTAGGCCTGGGGGCACACAATGCTGCAGGCCTCTAGTGTGGCTCCCTGTGCCTGTCTGCTACTTCTGTGTTGGTGGGTGGGGCAGGCTTCAGGTGAGGCTAGCTGTGTGGTATGCAGCTGTTGTCAGCTTGCTTTTGGGTGGGGCAGGCCTCTGGCAAGAACTGGCTACTCTGCCCTGAAGTGCACAGCTGCCTCAGGAGCGCTGATGAGTGGGGTAGGCCCCAGGTGCAGCAGAGCACAAAAGTTTCAGGCATTGGTAGGCAGGGCAGATCCCCTGTGTGGCTGTTTGCAATGCCCAGTGGCACAAATCTGCTGCAGGCTCACAAGTCTGTGGCAGGCTTGCTGGTGCCAGGTTGGTCCCTGGGGTGGGCTGCCTGCTGCCTGGCTGTGCTCAATTGCCTTGGGTGCTCTAGGGGGTGAGGCAGACCCCTGCACTGTCAGGCTTGGGGAAGGATTCCACTGGTGCCTGCCAGTGTCTGTGTCAGCACGACAGAACTAGGTCATGATAACATCATGCTATCACCAGTGTTTGGTCCTTGTGGGGTGGGCCCAGCTGCCTCCTGCCTCTCCAGGATGTGCTCTGAGCTTAGTAAGTGAGTCTCTTTTACCAATGGACTATGCACTTTTCATCTGGTGTTTCTGTGCTGGTTTCTGGGTTGAGTGAGTCTGTGTGTGGGCCCTTAAAGGGCAGGTTTTTCTTTCTCTGAAGTTCTATAGTTTTCCTGGGCATATTCCCATTGGTTTTCAAAGCCAGCAAAGCCCGATAGTATAGGAGGTTGTCTCGGTTGTGCTGGAATTAAGGGCTGGGGTGCCTAATGTGGCGCTCAAATCCCCTACTCCTCTTCCGTTGTACCTCTGAGATGGCTCCTGGTTGTGAAGCACTATGGCTAGGGTGTGGTTTTTTTCCCCAGCGGAGCTGTGTCTCTGCCTCTTCCACCCCTGTCTGTGTTGTCCCTTGTTGTGGAGGTTCTTTTTATCCAATTTCCAGATCTCTCTCAGAGGAAATTGTTCTACAGGTAGTTGTAGGTTGTTGTGTTGTGGGAGGAGGCAAGTTCAGAGTCCTCCTGTGCCTCCATCTTCCAAACTCCCCCCTGATATGCCACATTTTTGATGCTAAATTTCCTGTCATTCTTTGTTCCTCTTTCGTAGTATGTCATTTCTTTCCTCTGACTATTTTAAGTTTATTCTTTTCACTATTTTTATTAATTTGATTATGATGTCCCTTGATGTGGTTTCCTTTATATTCATTCTGTTTTGAGTTCATAAAACTTCTTGGATCTGTTGGATAATATTTCCCATAAAATTTAGAAAAATTTTGCCCATTATTTGGTCAAATATTTTTTAGACCTTCCCCTCTCTCCTGTCCTCCTGGGACTCAAATTTCATGCCTATTTTACTGCTTGATATTGATCATTACTAATGGACTGATCATCTTTTGTTTCATTTTGCTATGTCTACAAGTTCACTAATCTTTTCTTTTGGAGTGTCTCATTTGGGATTACTCTCACCCAGTGTATTTTACATTTAAGATATTGTATTTTATATCTCTAGAAGTTTCATTCAGACATTCTTCCATGTCTCCTATTTCTCAAACCATTATGCTCATGTTTTATTCTACCTTCTTTAACATTAAGACACTATATCATAGCTTTATTAACATTCTACTCCACTAGTTCTGTCATCTCTTCTATTTCTGATTCTGTTTCTATGGACTGATTTTTGGGTTTTTTGGTTACAGTTTGTTTTCCTGCTTCTTTTTAACATGTGAATATACTCATGAAGCCATAACCACAATCAAGATAATGAACACACTCATCACTTCAAAATGCTTCCCTACCCTACATCCCATCCCAAGGCAACCAATGATCTCACTATAGATTAGTTTTCATTTTCTAAAATGTTATACAAATAGAATAATCTAGCAAGTATTCTTTTTTGTCTAGGTTAAAACTTTTTATTCAGTATAGTACACTTGAGATTCATCCATGTTGTTGAGTGTATCAGCTTCCCTATTCTTAAGGATGAAAGTCCTGCATTGTCTATTTCTGACAATAATTGTGGATTCACCTATTTTTCCTTGTAGCATCATCAATTTTTGCTTCACTTTTGTTAAATTTATAGTTAGATACATAAACATTTAGGATTGCCATGTCCTCTCTTGAATAATCAACCCCATTGTTATTACCAAATAGTCTTCTTTATCCCTAGTGATTTTCTTTCCCCTGGAGTCTACTTTATCAGATATTAATATAGCCACCCCAACTTCTTTTGATTAGTGTTAGCATGATACATCTTATTACATCTTTTTCCTTTTAACCTATTTGTAAGTGAGTTTCTTGTAGGAAGCATATGGTTGGTTTTATCTACAATCTGACAACCTCTACCTTTTAACTGGTGTGTTTAAAGCATTTATATTTCTATTTCGTCCAGTTCTTCCCCTTTTCTTGGATGTGTATCACCTAACATGTTTTGAAGGCAGTAACTACTAAAACTTCAAATTATAATGATTTCTCCTTACTCTGATTCTAGGCTAATGAAGCAAATTTATAACTGTAATGTGGCATCCCATTGGTTTTCTACAGGGCCATAGTGCATTAAGTCTGCCTAAAAGTTATATTTCTCATTGTAAAACTATCCATTGATATTCCTGGTTACACAGCTGTCTTTGTAACCAGTGTTAGCCCCAGAAAACTAATCCCTTTGCGTGTCCTGATATCCTTCAGAGCTGAGGTTCATGCCTTTGAACATGATAATTCCATTACCACCCTTTGAGGCCCTGAATGGGTGTTCTGCCCTTCCAGATAGCTTTCTCTGTTTTCTCTAACTAAAACAGGGCCTGATTCTAAAGGAGTGTTTCTGTAAGAGTGGTCTATGGAGCATTTGCATTAGAATCATCTGAGGTATGTCTTGTAATGTAGATTCCTGGGCCCAAACTCAGGCTAATTGAATTTATTTCTGGCAGGCAGCCTCCAGGAATCTGTAGTTTAATAAACTTCCCAGGTGATTTTCCTGCACACTCAAGTTTGAAAACTATTCATTCTATATTATGAACTCTGATAATTAAAGAAATTATCATCCTCTGCATTTATAAATGTGCATCCTCTGTATTTATATTTATAAATTTTACACATGTTACTATATTAATGTGTTATAAACTTCATAAACATAGTCAAAAATAAATTTTAAAACATTGAAATTTAAAGTAAATAAAAATGGAAGCTCTAATATTTCATGCCTACATCACAGTGGGTTGTATTGTATCCCCTTACTTTGCAGACCCCTATTCTAAACTTTGGGGGAGCTAGGTAGGCTGAGGTCTATCTTTAATAATTTTATAAAAAAGAACCAACGCAAATGTTCCAAATGAATTGTTGGAGTATTGATTCTCAACCATGATAATGTCCAGGCCTCCACCCCACACCAATTAAATGTGAATCTGAGATGGGACTCAGGCATAAGTGATTTTAAAAGTTCCCCGTGGGATCCCAACATGCAAAAAAGGCTGAGAACCTCGTTATTAGAACAATGCTTCTTAAACTTTAGCATGCATGGGAATCACCTGGAGAGCTTGTTAAAACACATATTCTTGGACTCTACCTGCAGATAGGTCTAGGTGGGGCTGAATTCTGTTTTTAACAAGCTCCCAGGTGAAGCTGATGTTATTGGTCCATGCACGACACTCAGTAGCATTGTGTTACAGGGATGGTACAGACTCTTGAATCTTTCAGACAACTCTTCCCTCTGATAATATCGGCCAGCTTTTAGTAATTAAAAACTTAGATTCAGCCTATGAATTATGAATTTAATGGTATTTTCTCTGCCCTAAAAGCTAAAAAGCTAAAGCTCCAGAAAGCTAGGCATTTGAACTTTTTTTCCACATGTACTGAATTACTGAACCAACACCAACAACCATAATAAACAACTTGTCTGCTCTGGGTTTGGTGTTTTGTGAAATTATACAGAAGACAATTTTAGAACTGGAAAGAAATTTTAAAATATTCATCTCGTCCAAGTCCTTACTTTATAGATGAAGAAAATGAGGCCCAGAATTATTCCTTTGAGAAGAAAATAATTACTTAAAATAGTTTAATCATAGGCTCTATCTTACATATTTGAGAAAGACCAATTATCACTCATTGTACCCTGGGTCATCCTGCCCATAAATTCTGCGACCTAAACTAACATTCATGACCATATGATCTTGGCCATATGATGACTAAGATACATCAACAAGTTAATTAACCACCTGTTCTCTTCTACTGAAATTTCTGTTTAATGTCATATATTCTTGATATAATATGGGGCCTCATTCCTCTGATTGAAGATCTTCTCTTTTTCAAGATTTAGGTCTTCCCAGACTTCCTGGATTCCAGTTCTCAAACCTTGTTAGACCCAGAGGAAACAGGAGTGAGGAGTCTCATTTCTAGGCTCACCTTGCCATTAGTTTTCTGTATAAGTCTAAGAAAGACATTTTAAACTTTCTGGGCCTCATTTTCTTCATTTATAAAATAAGGACTTGGATGAGATGAATATTTTAAAATTTCTTTCCAGTTCTAAAATTGTCTTCTCTATAATTTCACAAAGTATCAAACCCAGAGCAGACAAGTTGTTTATTACAGTTGTTGGTGTTGGTTCAGTAATTCAGTATATTTGGAAAAAAAGTAGTTCAAATGCCTAGCTTTCTGGAGCTTTAGCATTTCAGCTTTTAGGGCAGAGCAAATACCATTAAAATGGGCATAGTTCCACAGTGGCTTTGCTTGATCCAGTTGTGGCTAGCAAACCTCTCCACAGAATCTACTTGAAATGATTAAAATCATCAGTTTCAATCTTCCTTTGACAAAAAAAGGACTCTGTTATGCTGGCAGAAATTGTATTCATCTGTATAAAAGTCCATGTGCCAAATAAAGAAACTTGATAATGTTATTGCCAGATTCAAAAAAAGAAGATTGGTGATTTTTAATAAGGTTGCGAGTTGGAGCTTTTAAACTGTTACCCCCATGAAGAGCTGATGAGTAATTGACAGTAACTATTGCAAAGGAGAATTAGAAAGATGGGATTTAGTTTATCACTGATCTTAAGGACTAACAACCTAGTAACACACAATGCTTGGAAAAATTAGAAACACTTTAGATGTTTTAAAGAAACAAATGCAACTATAAAACTAACTCAATTACTCAATAATTCCACTTCTGGGTTTATTTCCTAAGGAAATAATTAGAAACATGGTAAAAGCTGGGCTCATGAAGATGCTGAAGGTAGGTTTATATACTCATGGGATAGGAAAATGTTGGATGCAGCCCAGTGTCCACAATAGAGCAGTTAAGTGAATTATTCCACCCACAGGATTAAATAATATGAAGCCATAAACTGAATTATAACGATTATACAACAACATGGAAAAAGTAGTTATAATGTGTTAACTGATGAAACCCAGGTACAGAATATGTACTACAATAATCATGGTATAAAACCACGAATATAGAAAAGACTGAGAGAGACTATACAATACGCAATAGTTATGTAAGAATGAAGAGATTATGGGTGACTTTTTACATTCCTAACTTTCCATAATGTTTATGTTACCATTATATCACAGTGCTAAGAACAAACTTTGCAGCTGTGTGCTGTGTTCAAACCCAGCGCCAGCTCTCACAACCCAGGTGAACTCGGCTAAGTTATTAACCTCTCCTCTCAGCATCCTCATTTGTGTAATGGGAATAATTTTAGCCGCTCCTTCATAGGTTGTGAAGATTTAATGAATTAATGTAAAAAAGCACTTAGATCAGAGGATACGGCATATGGTAAACATTATATAAGTCTTTGCTTTCACTATTGTTTGAAACAATTTATCTTGTTTCATCTATAATGACTTTTCTTTTGATAGAAGCATGGAAACTTTTTTTTAAATAAAGAGACTATATGTTTCTTCATATCACCTGGTCCCTTTGGCACATGTACACCATTTCCCCACAATGCAGGAAAAATTACTGGTTAGCTTGTACATTTTTTACATAATCCCTGCTCTGCTCAATTCTACATTTTAGATCTTATTTCTTGGAAAGTGTCTTACAGTATACTTAGACAAACCAATCGATTTACAGGTACTCACTTAAATATAAGGTTTCAGTAGTTATCACTGGGGTCATTTAAAATGAGACCCCTAACTTTTGTTTTTGCTTGAGTCTCTCAGCTCACCAGAGAGTTCTCTGGGTAGCTTTGACATGCTATGATCCTGGTCAGCAAATAAGGAAAACATGTTTTTTAAAAAACATTCCGTTATAGGCAATTTCATTTCCAAAAATGCTGGAAGCCAGAATCTACCTTTACTTCTTCTAGAACTCCCTGGCACAGAATTTGTTTCCATAGTTATGAGGCAATACAGAAGGACCAAAGCTCAAACCCGTTAAAAATCAGACAAACAAAAACTTCTAAGCAAACTTTTAAAATGAGAAAATAGTTAGAATATTTGGAAATAGACGAGATCTAGGTATTGGTAAATATTAGTGGTGACATGTAGATATTTCTAAACACTTAGTTAAAAGCTTTAAATTGGAAAGAAGTTCCTTGCTCCACTGCTTCTCAGAGGCAACAAGTTTTAATTTCCGTTCTTACTGTTATTACTTCCATATATTTACATAATGCTCTGGTACTACAATTTCTTGATTGATCAGTTTTTTCTAACCTGAGAAACTCTCTGTTTTATCTGGAAAGTTAGTGCATTTGTGTGTGTAATGATTACTGGTACATTTGAAATAATTTCTGCCGTCTTATTTTCTGTTTTCTTTTTCTCCAATACTTTCTCCTCCCTCCATCCTTTTCTGTCCTCTTGGATTTATCAAGATTTTTTACATTCTCTTATTTTCTCCAACTAGTTTAAATGTTATGCATTATGTATCTGCTGGTTATTTGACTTAAGCTTACACTGGTTGATTTTCAAATATTAAACCAAATTTATAATTTACATATACACCCAACTTTGTCATGATATAGTATTCTTTTCCTATATAGCTGTTTCTGAGTGGCTAATACTTTAGGAATTTTTGTATCTATGTTTATGAGTGAGGTTGGCCTGTAACTTTCTTCTCTTTTACTGACATTGTTGGGATTTGCTATCCAAGCAATGCAGATTGTTCAAAGAAGTTGAATTAGTTGGGAATTGAAACACTTTTTCAATTCTTTGGAAGAATTAGTGTACAAGTAGAGTTATCCTTCTTTAAATGTTTAGTAGAAGTCAGCAGTGAAACAATCTGAATGTTTAGTAGAAGTCAGCAGTTTTCATGGGAAAGTTTTAAATTCCCAATCTGATTAGTTTAATATTAAACTGTTTCAAGAATTTATCTCATACAGACTAAAAAATTTCTGTCTGTAGAATCTGTAATGATGTCTGCTTTTTCATGACTAAAAGTGGCTATTTTCTTCTCTCTCTCTTCACCAACCTATTGATTTTAGTAGACTTTTCAATTACTTTTGATTTTGTTGACTCCATTGTGTATATGTTTTCTATTCTGTTAATAACTTTTCCTTCCTTGAAATTATTTATCTTCTGACTTCTTGTGATGGATTCCTAACTCATTTATTTAAGGCTATACAGTTGTCTCTACATAGTGATTTCATTTCATCCTGTGAATTTTGATGTAAATTATTTTCAGTTTATACAAAGAAGTGGATCTGAGTGGAGCAAGATGTAGTCTGTGGTGGATGCTGTGATGTTGTTCCTGATCACCCTTCAAGAAGGAATAACTGATCTCCCACTTGCTGAGAGTCCTCCAGGCGGAAGGCCCCCGTGACATTCTGCCTTGACTGATGAGCACTGCCTTCCATAGGAACTCTGCATCCAGTGCTTATTATTGACATGGGGATGAACTCCTAACCCTCTCTCCTCAACTTGGGCAGCACTTAAGGGTCAGTTTCAAAACTCTCCCTAGAGTCAGCTCAGGTTTCTGTTGCAATTTCATCACAGCTATACTTCTTCTGCCCAGTCTTGTTTTCTTCCCACAGATATAGATCTTAAGGGAACTCTCTAACCCCCTGGCAGAGTAATCTCTGTGTCATTCTTTTTCTCAGAGAATTAGAACTATGAGAGAAGGCTTTCAGGAGGAAATGTATTCGACAAGAGAACTAAAGTAAGTGTGTACAAGAATCTGTGCAGTAAGTTCCAACAGCTCATATGATTGGAGAGTAGAAGGTGAGTGCATGTGCATCTGTGCTGAAGTGCAGTGATGGTGGGGAAGCATGGCATTATTAGAGAGAGAGCTAGAAAAGCAAGGTTCACCTGAATCACGAAGGATTTTATAATCTATCTTGAGAAGTTTGGGCCTTAGATCCCACCAGTAGTGCTATAGCTGTAGGTGCTAGGCACAGTTTATTGTAGAAGAGCAGGTTCTATTCTCTGCCAGATAGAATTCAAGACTATAAGGGGAGCCAGATTTCATTCAAATTGTAAAGATATTATTATTTCTTGAAGTGTGATAGCACTTAGCCAATAACAAATGTTTGCAGATAAAATAATCACTAAATGGCTACAGAGTTTCTAACTTCCCAGATCCTCATTAGAAGTCCATTTCACTGTTGACTTACCCAGCAGGATTTTGGAAAATGTTTTTACTCTATTGGGACCATGTAGCCTTCCACTCCATGGCTTGCAGGCAAATGGCACCCACAGGGAAAATTCTATTGCACATTGTCGGTTTTCAGATATGCAACCAGATCACTGTTGTGCTTTATTAAAGGTATAAATCTGAACTTGTGCTGAATATGTACAAAGAAGATTTGATTTGTACATCTTTATAACATCAAAGAGCTACTCCAGTTTCCAAAGGCAGCCTACTTACTGTCTCATTAAAGGATCAGCACCATAGTAGTATTTGCCAGTAGGTGATATCACTGATAGGTCTGTTTCCCATGTTTAAATGCAGTGGAGAATGCAACATAATCATAAATAAAATCCAAGCTAATACCTACTTCTTCAATTGTCAATAATTCATCAGGAAAAATACTGATTTTATTATTATAAGAAATGCAATTAAAATCAAGCTTTTTGGTTAGAAAAGAAATCTCTATAAGTATTTAGAGAATCCAAGTGGAAGTGGGTGACAAAAAGAGAATGAAAGGGAAGAAGAGGAAGGTGAAGGGGTATATACCTGTGCTTGATTGAAGAGAAAAATAATGATCGTGTTCTAAGGATGTGAACAAGCACTTCAAAGATCTGCCACCAGCTGAAAAGTCAGCAGAATCACTTTGATAATGAATTCAGCCGAAAGTAGCAAATCCTGTTGCATAATATGGTACTTCAAAAGCAGTAATGCAACTCCTCCATGACATCCTGTTAACCTCACCAGTTCGGTGAGAACTGGAGAAAATAATGTTTGGGTGTGGAGTCCCATAAAAAGAATTGGTAGGCACAGTGACATTTTGTGCTCTATATTAGGTTCAGAGTAGCTGCTGCAATAATTAAAAGCACCAAAATTTAGTAGCTCAACACAAGAGAAGTTGTTTCTCACTGTGTAGTTATCCAATGAGGATTCATCATATGTTCCCACCCATCTGCAATGGAGCCTGGGAAATGTAATCTGTGCTGTGGAGTCACCTCTCAATGTCATCTCTGTGCTCTGGCAGTCTTGGTGGGCAGTTAACTCCCTTCTGCATGAACTATCACTGTCCTCAGAAAACAGCAACAGATCCCCTTTTGAGTTACTTCTCTGAAATTTCTGCATTAGAATGCACACATCTAATCTATATCCAATCCTCTGCATTTAAAAATAAAAACATTACATTCAGTTCAATTTAATAAAAGTTGTTGCTCTCAATATTATAGGAATCTAATACTGTTGAGGTGCAATGTTAGATTCTGTGAATGTTGATAGTGAATAAGATATTGTTAGGGTCCTCAGGTAACTCACAGAGAATATACTCTAATAAAACCCAATTTCAATATAACGTAGTATGTGCTAGTCTCTTTTAAGAGTACTAAAGCTTTCCTCTTCCTAAATTTTAATGACACATCATTCTTTAGAGGCTTAATTGTCACAAACTCAGATACAATTGTACTGACATTTGAATTAAGTTTATTTATGTCACATGTCAATAAATGAAACAAACTTTATAGAATTTCAGTAAATGTCTAAAATGTAGAAAACCTGGCATTGCATCAAAAATGTCTGGTTTTTAACGAAAACTCTTCTCAATTCTGTCTTTTCAAAGTGGAGGAAGAGCATCAGGTTGACTCAGACTAGCCAATGTCATTTTTATTCCATAACATAACCATGCAGTCAGTCTTTGATTGACAACTGATAATTGATACTTTGTTTTAATGAGCTTTAGTTCAGGAAGTTTTGCCCAGCACTAAGGAGTGTGACAGGTCACATAGCAGCACAACCACAGCACATACAATAAATGGTTCATCTTGCCTATATTGCTACTTTCTCCATTCTTCAGTGTCCACACCCAGATTTACTACGCCTTATTCTACTTTACTACTTTGTGTGTGTGTGTGTGTATGTGTGTGTGAGGAAGATTAGCCCTGAGCTAACATCTGTTGCCAATCCGCCTCTTTTTGCTGAGGAAGATTGGCCCTGAGTTAACATCTGTGCCCATCTTCCTCTACTTTATATGGGACGCCTGCTACAGCATGGCTTGATAAGTGGTGCATAGGTGGGCGCCTGGGATCCGAACCTGCGAAACCTGGGCTGCTGAAGTGGAGCACACATATTTAAGCACTACGCCAGTGGGCCGGCCCCCTCTACTCTCCTACTTTTTGATAAAGAATCAAATGCCTTTTGAATCTTCATATGGAATTAGATATTGTAATGGAAAAGAATTAAACTCAAAGCCAGGGTCTGCCACTGTGTGACCTGAAATAGGCACTTAACCATTCAGTGTCTGTCTCCTCGTGTGTGAAATCAGATTTTCAGATTAAGAAAGCCTTCATGCACTATGTATCCTATTTGGTGAGTCTTTTATTCTAATATATTTCTGTATAATTATGTTGTCATGCAGGGAATTCCAATGTGAAAAAAAGTCCAGTGGATATGGGCTATTTTGATAATAGGCCTTTTGTTATTTAGATGTAAATTACCTACTTGTTAATTTGGAAATCAGTTTGTTTATGCTACCTTATGTTTATATCTTTAGGTTCTTCTGTGCTGTGTCTTTCTTATCCCCATAAATATGGATTATTGACTACATGAAACTTATTCCATAGGCTACAAGCTTAAAAATTTCCACAATTCTTATGTTTGGCAAAACTCTACTGAGGAAGATAATGTATTGAAAATAAATAGGCTTGGTTATGGGAATGCTTCCAATTTTGAGTCCTTGGCAGGGTTGGACTTCCACTGGAAAATAAAATTAGCCAAAGCTGTAGCTCAAAATCCTTTGAAAGATAAAGCTATGGGGATTACTCTAATGTATTCAAGGTGTCCATGTACTTTGAGTACAGCTAATAATAAGCTCCCTGGAAAATATGATGAAGACACTGGCAGATTGTCAGAGTTCAACAAAATCAGCTTCATGCACCTCCAAGACTGCCATTTCCAAAATAGGTTGGTGGATTTCACGTTCATCACCTCATTTGGAATGTTGACTTTGGGAGTGTGGGAGGCATCTTTAATAATCACACAGAAGGGGACAATGAGCTTTGCCTCCCACGTTCAGTGTGTCCTCACTGCTGTTTTATCTTAGCATCTGAAATTCAAAGTAGCTTCCTCCAAAGCAAAAGGCCACCCAGGAGCTGGAATGAAAGGAGCATATGGAGGAATTTGTGGCGAAATTTGGCCACAGTCCCTGAAAGCCTCCTTTCCTGTATGTTTTGAGTGTTGAGTAATATTTGAGTGCTCCTAACGGGATAGATGTTCTACACCAAACTTGGCCTTTAGGAATTCTGGAGCAGCCCTGTATTCTTCTCAGAGTGATGGGACTTCAAAAGTGACTAAAGGTATTACTTCCCTGTTCCAAAACAGAGAGAAACTACTGAAAATATTTCAGATCATGAGCATTTCCCTCGTAATCTAGCTATATCTCGGGTTCATGAAAAGGGTTTAATTTTCATAACTGAATAAATAAACTCTCTTTCTATTCAGAAGTTATATAATTCCCAGCAGTCACATTCAGTTAAGAAGGTGAAGTGAAGGTTGTATCTGAATCACCTGTGACACTTTTCTCAACTCACATATTCTATCCTCTCAACAGGCCCTATTTACTCCCTGAGATTCTGGCACATTCCTGCCCATGGGGCAGCATGGACAGAATCCACTACTGTGATCAATAGTTACTTATAAGAGTGGATTGTATCTCCTGGATATTGGGGTGGGAAAAAGGCTGAGAAAAAGCTCCACTGTCTTGGAGCAACATTTCTTGACAGCATCCCTAGCTCTTCGGGGATTCATGGAGCTGGTAATGGAGACCTGCAGGCAATGTTCATTATTTTTTAAAACAACCTCATGGAAACTGTATATCTGCTGACAGTAAAGCTGCTCCAGCTGCTTGCTGAAATCTTGTCTCTTGTCTTCAAGTTACAATTACATCAGATCCTGGTGATAAGCGAACTATCACAAGCTATTTGGAAGCTCTGATGAACTTGGGGAATAGAAATGAAAAAAAATGAATTTCTATTTACTTAAGTCTGGCCATTTGATAGATAGACCATTTCAAAACATGGGACACATAGAATAAAAATAATTAAAAGGGCATGTGGCAGCTAAAAAGTCTGGAAACCACTGACCTCAAATGAGGTAGGATTCAGCACAGGAGAAATATCTGTTGATTTCTCTTTAATCAACAACTTTCTTATGAATAGTAGCATCTCTACATAGATAAGTGCACAGATACATATATTGTTCTAAAATAGATAGGAGTGAAGAAAGAACAACAAATATACTAATTGAAGATAGAATTGTCTATTATTGACAGCTGTAATCATTTATTAATTTTAATATGATCTTTTAAAATTATTCATGTTTTATTTATCTTCAGTAAATTTGAATTCCACACTCTTGCTCTTCCTGGGATGGGTGCCGTGGGTGGTGAGATTGTGGGAGGCTCAACTTTAGAATTCATTTTTATGAAATTACTGTCATCAGCAAGTTCTGGGTCTTACGTAACGTATGAATGATTGACCTTAAAAATATATCTGCAAATATGATTCTCATTAATATAGTTCTACTGCTTTTTGTTAATGTCTGAACACTAGAGTCTCTTTCTATTATAGATTTAGTAAGAATTTCTACCAGCAAACTGTTCTTAGGAAAGATGTTACCAAGACAAAAAGATCATAGAGCAGAGATAGGAGGCCTTGAGAGCGACCAGCTTTTAACCTTTGGGGAGCAGAAAGTTATTTGTCCTTTTCTCTATTTTCTTCCTAATTTCAATTAGAATTGGAGAGGAGAAGGATAAAGGGTGATAGCACTCTGTTAAATGGCAGTGAGGAACAGACATGAGAAGGGTGACATAGGTTCCAGATGAACAAGTATATGGGTCTGTTGGTTTGATCTCCAAGGTATCAGTAAGAAAACAATGAAAGAAGGCTGACTTGCTAACTTTCCTTCATAAAAGAAAGGTGTCATTTAATTCTGAAGCTATAGGGCATTCTAGAAGAATTCTACTTTTTAAAACAATAGTCAGTGAGTTCTTGAGATTCCAGGTGGTCCTTTTAAGTTGGTTGAACAGAGAGCAAAAATACATTATCAATATCAACCCCAATTTGTTCACATTTTTATTCAACGATATCTTGGAACTTGGAGTGATACTGGGTTATATTATTTTCACTGTTCAGCTAGTGTTCATAGTGAGTCCTCAGCTAGATTTTAACAAAAGGAGGTTGGGCAGAGAAAGAAGGAAAGGAAATGAAGGATACCAAGCAATTGCATTGTGAAATAGCGTTACATGGATTCATCTTTTTGACATCCATTCCTCATCTCTGCCTGTTTCCATTGTAAAGCAGGAATAATAATCAGAAGCTCTAAAGCAGTTTGACATCTGTTCCACTTCATATGTATAATATGTATGATATCTGTACTTGGTCAGCGTGCACTCTACCCAGAGAGCAGAGGACAGAGGAGGCTCAGAACTCAGGAACTCGAGAACCAACAGAATACAGACCCTTTATTCTGTGGTCCATCTACTTAGAAGACTCAGAACAAAGTCAGGAAGAGAGTTTGCTAGATTTACACGTGCTCTGAAAGTCTAACAAACAATTGCAGGGAAAAATCGGAGATCATTGCATTGTCCGTCTGTTCGCATTTCCAAAGTTATCTTCACCCTGCTTTGAACTTCTTAGTGAATTTTTTATCCTTTGTATCCTTCCTCCCACATCACAATACTCAAATAGTTCTCTGTATACACATCTGCCTCTCAACAATTGTGGGCAGGTTGGAAATTTGATAAACTTGACACATAGGATGGGGCGGTGAGGGCCATGAAAATGCACCCCTTGATCTGCTGTGGGAGCATAATTGACGATGCTCCCACTGCTGCCCTCTGACTCCTCCGTCGTGTTTGCACAGCCGCTGCTTCTGGGAGTAAGGCAGGCCCATTCCTGCATCAGGCAGGGCTCAGGGGTGACTTGGGCTTGCAGACTCTCTAGGCCTGGCTGAAATGTTGTAGAGCTGCAGTGCAGTGTGAGACTCTTCCTTCCAACCTCCTTCCTTTCCCCGTCCTTCCACCACAGGCAGACCTGCAATGCACTGGAAGGCTTTCCCTGCCTCCTCTGGTTTCCTCCCCTTTGCCCCCCACAGGGGTTTTCTCCAGTGGATCTCTTGCAAGTCTAATACTGTCAGAGGACCTGAGCTAACACCAAAAGGAAGTCGACTTTCTGCCATGGCTTGGAGCTCTAAGTCTGAATGTAAATAATGTGTTAGGAAAACCAAGGGAAGGAAGAAATTTCAAATGAAATTCCACACTGTCCTTGGCCATTCTCTCTCTCTCCCTTTTGCTTCCTCCCAGCCCTCTAGCAGGGGTCAGCCAACTTTTTTGTAAAGGGCAAGATGGTAAATGTTTCATACTTATGGGTGATATGATCTCTGCCCATCTACTCAGCTCTGCTGTTGTGGTGCCAAAGCACCCACAGGCAATACATAAAGGAATGGGCATGGCTGTGCTCCAGTAAAACTTTGTTTAAAAGAACCAGATGGCATGGCATATTCGGCTGTGGTTGAATTCGGCTTGCTGACCCCTGGTCTTTCAAGTTCATATTGGAGATTTCCTTTGGCTGACTTATTCAGTCATTTATTTAGGCCACTGGAAACTGGGAAGATCATTTAAGCTAAAAAGAACAGGAGGATCTGTGTTCTGCATCAGCATCTGCTCCTTCAAAAATGCCTCCATCTGCAGTCAGCATTCAAGGCTCTCCTCCTGGGGGAATTGCGTGAGTGTCCCACCGTGCCCACTCCCCAGCTCTCTTTCATTTTACTTACAAGTTGCTAATCACTCCACTTCCTATTCTAACAAATGAAGCTTCAGTTTTCTTGTTGCTGGAAATTTAAAAAACTGAAATATAACAAGAGGATGACTGCATCTTACAAAAGCTTCTAGCAACTACAATAGGAATCACTATGGCAACTCAGTTTTTTGGATTAAAGCATTTTGGAGTGGGAGCTGATGAGGAAAAAAAATGTTGCGTGCAGCCAACTGAGGTTTTGGCTTTAGCTAGAAAAATACCCTGAAGTTTTCCCAGAGGCGTAGGAGTTGGCAAAAAGAAAGCAGAGCCCATAAAGGTGCTGTGGTGGAGAACAAACCCAGGTAGGTCAGTCAGTCAAATGGCCAAGTACTCTGCAGCTGCAGGTGGGATGGGAAGGTTTTACTTTCCTGACTGTGCTTAATTGGTGATGAAAATGGGTATTTTGTGATTAATGTTTAAATACTTACTGTCACTTCATTTATATCCTTGCTTGGATAGTGCACTTGGATTGTGCCACTCTTGAAGAAAGGATTTAGAAAAGGACACTGGGACTATTTGGATTGCCTTTGGCACTTGTTATTCCAAACTCCAAGATCGAATGGAGAAAATGGCCTCAATTCCTGGACAACCGTGTGGAGTGGTGGCAACGTAAGCCGTGGCCGCACCTCCTGAGAGAGACCTGTGACCCAGAATGGGTTTCCAAGCCTTCCCTTTGTCTCTTGACACTTCACACTGATCCTTTTGTCCTTCCCTCCCTCTTGGATCTTGTTGAGGACTGAGGCAGAGCCAAACCTCAAAATAACTAATAGATGATAAAGCTTCATTTACACAGGGCCTCTTAAAAATGGTGACAATGTGCAATACTATTAATGAAGCATCCATAGTTGTGAGGATTGGTCATCAGATTAGTTACAACAGAGCATATAATTAATATAAGTCATTAGCAGTTATAATAGTTATAAAGTGGTGGACTGAAGATGATCACAATGACCACTAAAATAATAATGAAATGTATATTATCTCATTTGATTTTCCTAACATCCTCTGTAGTTGCCATTTTATAGATTAGAAAGTTTAGTCTCAGAGTTTAATTCTGCTTAAATGATTATACCAAGAGCATAAAGCTGATAATTCATAGAGTCAAAATTGTTGGCTAGTCTGGCCTGTAATGGCTGAGACATAGGAGTTAGGCTCAGAACCCTGGAGCCAGATGACCTGGGTTTGAATCCCAGTTCTGCTCCTTGCATGGTAAGTTACTCAGCCTCTCAGTGTCTGCTCCACAGGGTTGTTAGGAGGATTAAATGAGCAGTGTTTGGATAATGTTTAGAACAATGCTTGGCATATCTACTATATTAGCGTTTATAAAATAAATAAACACGCCACATTGCTTTTAACAAGTTGAATAAATTAGCTGACCTTAGGAAATTTACCTGATCTTTCTAAGCTTCATTTTCTATTAATCTGCATGATAGAGATAATGATAGTACCTACATTGTAGATGCTTAAAAGGCTAATTTGACTCAATGTAGAGACCTTAATGTGATACCTGGGACTTATTAAGGGCTCTATTTTTGTTAGCTGTTGAACTAGTCTGGGTTCTCTAGAGAAACAGAACAAATAAGATACATAACTGTACATATATGTATGTATGTATATATTTACTATAAGGAGTTGCCTTATGCAACTATGGAGGCTGAGAAGTAAGTCCAAGATTCACAGTCAGCAAGCTGGAAACTCAAGAGATCCAATGCTGTAGGTTCCAACCAAGCCCAAGTCCAGAAGCAGATCTATGTCCCCACTCGAAGACAGTCAAACAGAAAGCATTCTTTCTTTATTTAGCCTTTTATTCTATTCAGGCTTCAGTGAACACCACCCACATTGGGGAGGGTGATCTACTTTACCCAGTCTACAGATTCAAATGCTAATCCCATCCAGAAACACCTTCAGAGACACACTCAGTAGTAATGTTTGTAATGGACTGTATGTTTATGTCTCTCCAAAATTCATATGTTGAATTCCTAACCCCCAAGGTGATGGTATTAGGAGGTGGGGCCTTCGGGGGGTGATTTGATAATGAGGGCAGAGCCCTTATGGATGAGACTAGTGCCCTTGTAAAAGAGACCACAGAGAAATTCCTTGCCCTTTTCACCATGTGAGGTTACAGAGAAAAGACGGCCATCTAGGGAGCAGATCTTCAGCAGACACTGAATCTGCTGTTGCCTTGATCTTCTAGCCTCCAGAAGTGTGAGAAAGAAATTCCTATTGTTTATAAGCCACTCAGTTTATGGTATTTTTTTATAGCAGCCCAAATGGACTAAGACAATGTTTAACCAAATATCTAGGCACCCCATGACCCAGTCGAGTTGTTATATAAAATTAATCATCCAAGCTATTATGTGATTTTTTTGTTGTTATTATATTATCTTCTTATGTGGAGCTGAAATCTATGCAAGTACATCAATCAGATCAACATTGAAATAGAGAAAAATGTAAATGGATAATGTGTACAATATTTTAAATTTCTTAGGAGAACACATGCTGTTCAAAGATTAATCTGCTTGGCTGGAAAAATAATTTCAACTACATTTTAAGGACATATCTTTTCATAGAGATAAATCTTGTTCAGGCACTAGACAACTTAAGAATAATAGGTTGACTGACAAGACAGTAGACTCAAAATAGACCCATGTATTAAAATATTAGGACCTTCCTTAATTGTTGTAATTTTTATGCATCGATTGGACAGCAGGCTTTTAAAACTGCTAAATTAAGGCAGAGTTCTTACAACACAAAGCACCTTTGCATGTGAGGGGCACTTGTGAAACTTTACAGGTGGTTTACTAGAAAGACTGAAGGAAATTCCTACAACCTACGAGCAAAGCTCTAAGTGCTGAACTCAACTCCCCTTAAGCTGCCACTGTGAACGCATCACCTCCAGCTTTGTAACCTGGAGGACACAGGGCTCGTGCCTGATCCAGCCCCTGTCTGCCTCCTCAGCTTTAGCTCTGCCTCCTCCCCTTTTCTCTCCTTCACTGATGTTGGACTTCTCTTAGTTGCACCAGTTGGCCATGCTCATCCTCACCTTCAGGCTTATGCAAATGCTACTCCTTTCTGTGGGGAACGTACTTTCCTCACTCCTCGTTAACTCATCCTTCTGTCCTAGCTGAGGTATCATTTCTTCAAGGAGGGCTTCCATGATACCCCAGATGAGCTCTGATCCCTCTGAGATATCTTCCCCTCCTATAGCACCATCTCCCACTTAATTTAGTAGCTATATGTACTAAGATCATATAAATTCCCGAGGGGCAGGGCCCATGTTCACTTTATGATCTCAGTTCTTATCACAGTGTCTGACACATAGTACGACCTCATTAAATACCACATTTAAGTGAATCTAAGATGCATTGATTGTAAGACACATTGATATTTCATATATCCCAGGAAAAAAAACTTCCAATTAAACTTTGACATGATGCTTTCTTATCATTTAGCATTACTATTCTACATGTATTAGAAGATCTTGTTTAGTCTTATTTAGACATAGATTTTTTTATCATATATCACTCTTGTACATATATGAAAAGGAAAAAGTGAAATAAATTGGTTAGAACATTGGCCATCTCTTTCTTTTGAGCTTTGGCACTTTTTCCTTCAGCCTCTCGCTTTCTCACTATAAATTCTGACTGAATTTATACACAACGACTGAGCATCCTGATTCTGTTAAGGCTTGAGGACACCATAAATTTTATATAGTTAAATCCCTTTATTTTATAAATGAGAAAATTTTATATCCATATAGGTAAGAGGCAACTTGTTCATAGTCACATGTGGACAAATATAAAGCAGAGTAAACTGAGTAGATACTCCAGAAAGGTCATAGGCTAAGCAGCTGGGAAGCCGAAACTCGTGCCCATACGTCTATAATATACATTGTTTGAAAGCATCTGTTGGGGGCTGGATTGTGTCCCCTTAAAATTCATATGTTGAAGCCCTAACGCCTAGAACCTCAGAATGTAACTATATTTGGAGACAGGGTCTTTAAAGAGGTGATTATGGTTAAAATGAGGCTGTTAGGTAGACCCTAATCCAATCTGACTGGTGTCTTTATAAGAGATTAGGACACACAGAAAGAGACACAAGGGGTGCAGCAGGAAAGTGACCATCTGCAGGCCAAGGAGAAAGTCCTCGGAGGAAGTCAACCCTGCCAGTGCTTTGATCTTGGACTTCCAGGCTCCAGAACTGTGAGAATAGAAATTTCTGTTGTTTTTGCTACCCTGTCCATAGTATTTTGTTATGGCAGACGTAGCCAACTAATACAACATCGTAATGAAGGAGGAGAGGAGGGGATTCAGAAAGATAATTACAAATGAGAGAGGTGGGGTGCACTGGAATGTTCCTAATCACTGTCAGCAAGATTGGGCTATTGGCTAGTATGGTTCAAGGAGTCCCAGGAGAAACGAAGTCCTCCCTCAACCACAGAGCTCTTCTTCCCAAGGCTCTCCAGGAAGCTATGCACCAGACAAGACTGCACACTTTGCTGTCAGCTTGGCTTGGGGTCGAATTCCACCAGAGAACTCTGGTTTGCTGGGTGGGGAACGGGACAAGGACTTTCTTCCTTGCCCTGGATTCACACCCGTGTTAGCCCCCAGCTGATTATGCAAGAGGACTGTGCACAGAAGACAAGAAAATGCCATTCTTGGCAGGTTTTTTATTTCTTCTTGAGTAAATCTGAGCTATTTCTATTTCCGTATAGTAATCCATTTCATCAAGATTTAAAATTTGTTAGCACCTAATGAAAAAAACACATCTTCTGTATTTGTTATAGACCTTTTCTCATTCCTTGTTTTGTCTTCTCCCTCTGTTTTCTTCCCTACTCTTTACTGCTTCTAAAGAGAACTTAAATTCCTCTATTGCACTTGGTTCCCTTGGAATCTTCAAAACCCTTGCCCTTATATGCAGCCATTGCCTCGTGACCTGCACTCTTCCCATGAGTTGCTCTGCGGCAGAGTGGTCAGAGGTTGTTCTTTTTCCCAGGCGCGTCCCCTGATTCTCGTGCTCAGTCAGTTTCAGACCTCCGTTCTTCTGAGTCTTCGTTATCACACTCTCGTCCTGTCCTGCGCAGGCTGTATTTCACTAGCTTGTTGTTGCCTCTTCCTTGAAGGAAATAGACCTCTACCTGGGTTTATAAACAAATACAGTGTGTGGGTTGCCTTCGGTCTCACCTGCCAGCCTCTTGAGCATTTGTTTTGTTTGTTCAATCTTCTCATATGTGTGACAAGAGAGCAAATGGTTGCACACAGTTTCCATTTCTATTTCTGGAGCCTGACAGCCTTTTACGTAAGGCAGCCCTACTGACGCTCATCATGTGACACCCCTTCTCAAGCTCCCTCACCCCAACTTCCTTTTGTAACAATTTCAATTAGTGCACTAGATGAAAAAGAATAGTACTCGGAATGCTCTACCCCTTGGGCTCTTTCTATGCGTCTGCGTGAGACCTGTTCCTACTTTCCAGACAGTTTCCTGAGTGGGGCCGTCTCTGTATGGATATAGAAAGGGGCATGATGTCCCAGGGGAAGGAGAGGCATGAAAAATATCATCTTGCTTGCCTCAAAAAATAGACTTCATGCAGCAGCAGGATTCATGCTCGATGTTTTAGTTGATTCCTATCCTCTTTCTGAGTGGGAACAGCAGTAAGGAAAGAAAAAGATATTTTCCTTTCCATTATCTTGCTTTTGCAGAACAACAGATTTGCTCTCTTTTCAGAAGCAGAATATATGTGGGACAATAATTGTGGTTCTCAGTCCCATTTCATCATTTTAATTCTGGTTTTAGGCAATTGCGTGAGTTTTCATCTTTTTCTCTGACCTCAGAGTGGCAGTCTGTCTTGCCGTTTTACTTTTGACATACCACAGTGTCTGGAATATCC
Source organism: Tapirus indicus (assembly GCA_031878705.1). Lineage (NCBI taxonomy): Eukaryota > Metazoa > Chordata > Mammalia > Perissodactyla > Tapiridae > Tapirus > Tapirus indicus. The sequence continues at coordinate 79,723,958 of CM062919.1, forward strand.
TAGGTGCTCGATAAATAATTCATTTAACAAATGGATGAATGTCACCACCATTATATTACTGAGTTATTAGGACAATCAGCTAGAATAAATTTTAAACTAGGCTTCCCTATTAAGGTTGGTTTTGTTAAATTTTAGTGCCAATTTTGTTTTCTTCCTACCTGGTAATATGCCTATAACTATAACAAAGGCTAATGACTTGACTTGGAAACTATGATATGTGAGAAATTGTATTAAGATAAATCATTATTCCAAAAACATGTATTTGTTGCCTATTTAGGCTGAAACTATGCCATAGCAGAATTCTTTTTAGCCCCATGAGGGATAGGAGTTTGGGGGTGGCTATATAAATTTGAAAAGCACAGGTTATATACATAAATATGTTTTTATATTAAAAATTACAATGTATTGTGAGATTTAATAGAGTTATGTAAACTGTGCCATGAGACACAGAAGGGGTGACATTTGAGTTGTGTTGTGGGTCTTTAGAGAAAACCATGAAGGCTAAGAGTTATGAAGAATGGAGATCTAAGAGGAGGAGCATTTCTGGGGAAGGTAGTAATATCCAGAGTGGAATAGTCAGGGAGTTGCATGTAGTTAATTGTGATTGAAAAAAGAGGATGGATGATAACTAGAGGGATTTGAAAGGGCAGTTACTTATGGATCACTGAGGGTAACTTTTACCTAGAATGCATGGATGGTACTGGACTTAGAATGGTGACCATAAGCCAGAGTGATAATGATGAGGACATATGTGAGTGTGGGGCTGTGCAGAGTCTATGTGGATGCGGGTTATATAATTGGATAAAGCTTCCTTTGAGGAGACGGGTCTAAAAATAGCATTGTATGGGTTAGAAGAGAAAGTGCTGAGAGAATTCTTATGTACTTATAGAAAGAGATGTGTGCAGGTGTGATTGCTAGCTCACTTGAGCTAGGGTTTGAGCTGTGTTGCTGCTTCAATCAGCCAGCACTTGTTTGGTATCCCTTGGAGTCCTGGCTTAAAACACTGGCTCAAATCCAAGGGAAGAGAAGTACCGATAAAGTATAAGCTAAGAATTCTTGGAGAACAGAACAAAATGAACTACCAGTGAAATTGCTGGGGAAACATTCATCACAGATTTTCAAGGACTCTGAGTTGATGTCCCAGGCACGACGTACTGAGGCAATGTATAACCATAAATAGTAAATATAAAGTTGGAAAACTAATATGAAGTAATGGTTTTAGAGAAAGTGTGGGTCCAGGAAAGCAGGATCTAAGGATTATGATGTGAAAATCATGAAGAATGTACACTCATTCTTATTCAAAATGCAGGCCTTAGCTCTAGAAACTCTTGTATAAGCCCCATCTTGACTGTACCAAATCTCTACCATTTTATTCAAAACCAAATTCCACTCCTACCAATGTTGGCTTCATTTCTTGCATCCCCTACATGTGCTGTTTGGCATAATCTAGGCTTTCTAAACTTTTATTTCTTCATATTCTCATTTAGAAGTGGCATCTGCTGTCATGACCTCTACAACAATTTGGATGGTGATAAGATACATGTATACACACACACACCATCAGGTAATTTTAAAATAAATTTTATATTTAAATTGAGAAACTATAGTACATCCAAGAATGTTCTTGAGATTTTATTTATATAGATGTCCAAGTGTCCTGTGGGTGGAGATATAAAAACTTTCACTATTTTGCATATCTTTTAGTTACCCAAATTACTGCCCAGCCCAAAGTGAGTGCTGAGATAGCTCTCAAGGATGTTAGGAACCCATCATTATCGCAGTTAATAGATATCTGCCACTGGACGTGGTGAAAGGGACCAAGGGGAGGATAATGCTCAGATTTTCTCCTTAATGTAATTTCATCTCTAGACTTCTTAGGAGAAAGACAGACACAGCGTTATAACAACCATGAGGGCCACTGCTGAAAGGTGCCCTAGTCCTGGGGGGAGGGTGGGAGGGTGAATTGGAGCTGCTTTTTATCTAAGTGTTTAAGTTTGCTTTAAAAATTAAACCAATTTAAAAATAAAGAAATAAAAATAACAATGAGGCACATGCCAAGCATATTAAATTAATGAATAATATACTGATTTGATTCTGCGTTTCTTGATAACTTTGGCAAAATGGAAGACATTTTGGCTTCATATTGTCTGAGAGAAATAATACCAGCTCATCTGCAGAGACAAACTTCAGTGGCACAAATTCAAAGAGGCATCCACTGTGTGAATCTTTATATAAGGGTTGTGGGATAACATATCCAGCAATGTTTTCAATTAGGATTTTGCCAGGGACACATCTATGTTGTTCAAAATGGAGTTTTTTCTGTGTATTATCTATAGAAGTTGAGGAAATGACATTAAAGCATCACTCAGGGAAGGCATTTCTGCAGGGATCTGAGGTGGATTCAGGAATATTACTTCCTACAGGTCTTTCTTAATGCAGGGGTTAAGTTTACAGAATCTAGGAGAATGCCTAGTTAAAATGCCCATTATGTTATTTCTCTGACATATCAGTTGCTTAAAATGATCCATTTACAAATGCTCAGAGTTGACTTTTGGTTTTTATCTGATGAGAACCTGGAGTAGAGCTATTGTCAAATGGATATGATTTATTGGTTGAAATGGGACTTGCATGTTTGACTGACAGGAGTTGAGCATTCTATGGATGCTCACCTCCATCTGCTTCTGTGACGTTTCTCTCTCTTGGTTTGTCACCAACCCTGCAGCTATTCAATCTTGATTTTCCTTCCGCCCATGATTTAAGTGTTGGTGCCTTCCACTGTTTTATTCTCATTGTGTGAACTCTTCCGGCGACAGCATGTTCACTCTCTTCAACCCCCATGCATATGCTGATGACATCTCAATCGATATTTCCAGTTGGGATTTCTCTCCTGGGATCCAGGCTTCTAATTCCTACCATGTCTCCATTTGGGAGAATATATGTATGTGTAAATAGATATTGCAAGCCCTACTTCTTCAAAACCAAACTTGTCAGATTCACTCTCACTTCTATTTCTTAAATTGATACCGGTATTCAACCAGTCATTCAAGGGGGCTGTTCATCTGGGGATCATCTAAGATGTATCCCCTTTGTCATCTTTCATATCTTATGTTACAGAATTCTGTCAATTTTCCCATTCTTCTTCCTTTATGGTAATTGTCTTAGTCCAGGTACTAATTTAAAATTTAAATGGAACTATTTTTAATAACACCCCCCCACACACACACACATACAACACTAGACTGGAGCCCCCTAATAGCATAGATTTTTATCTCATTTTTGCTTCTCTGGCACTTAGTTCTAGTTGTTAAATGTTTACTGAATGGATGTGTAATGGGACAAAAAAGTAACTGAACTATGAATGTCCCATCTTTACCATTTTTTAAAAGAGGTTAGAGATTGTGTCATTTTCTTTCTTTCTCTTCCTTCAGCTTCTTTGCAGGTTTCTGCCTTTGCTAGCCTGGATGGTTCTTTGGGATTTTGTACAGAGAATTAAGATAAGAGAAGGATAGAAGGAAGAGAAGTCTTGAGAGACAGCTTGAGGAAGAATTACTCAAGGGACCTTTGGAGGAGATTTGAGAAAGGGGAGTGTAGTATATGAATAAAATGGACGTGACAGACAGGAGAGATTTCACAATATGTCGTGGTGGTCAGGAAATTCTCCTCAAGTATTGAGAAATGTAAGTAGAAGAAAAGAGATGTGCAAGATACAATTTGAAATGACTTTTTGATTGCCTAATTGTGCATATGCCCTGACAAAAGAGTCACAGATTCAAGGCAGATACAAATAATTGAATACAGAATACATAAATGAGTGAGGGTGTGAATGAATGAATAAGAGCCTGACCACATTGTCACCTGGATGGAGGGCATTTCACGTCTGCACAGAATTTACTGCAGGTTGCACACAGATAATGGGAGACATCTGTTGTAACCAGAGAATTCTGTGGCATTTGATTTAGAAGAGGCAATTTTGATTTAAAAATTTTCAAGATCAGGTAATAATTATTTCATAATAGTAAAGGTGCTTTAATAGAACTGTATCCTGATGAGCTTATTAAAATACATTTATATGTGAATGTGTCAAAGCACTGAATAAACTGATCTGTCTGATGAGATTGCTTAGTATTTGCCAATTAAATTTTATTTGCAAATATAATGATTTCAGTTTTAATGTATTTGGTGTGGAGCTTTGTGAGTATATATTTATATTTTGTTATGGATAATGTTCAGTTAATATGTTCAGCTATCTTTAATTCACCTTCTAGTTATGAAAGTAAATTTCTTATTAATTTAGCAAAGAATGATTGCTCTAGCAGATGCATCCAACCACCTAGTAACTATTTAAATATATCCTGTACATTGGGGACTTTAGGACATAGGCTTGATTTTCACATCATTACCAATGGAATGTTTTTCTGTCATAAGTTTATTTCTGTTCACTGTGATGTGAGCCATTTTATTAGAAAATAGCCTCAAGGAAGCATTAATAGTATAAGAGCGAGAGAATGATGATCCCATTTGGTTCACAAGCAGCTCCTCTTTATGAGTTTGCAACATGATGAGTGGTTGGTAAAATTGAAAATAATCTTACCTTATCTTTAACTATATTCTTAATAATTATCTCACTATTGATACTAAGCAGAAATATCTGCTGGGTCCACATGCAGGATGTTAGATTTAAAAACCTAGTTGTAACCTTTTTTGAGAAGAGAATTGGAGAGTTGGAATATCTAGTAGCACAACTCATTTATCATTTTAAATAAATTTAAATTTTCCTTCTAAAGATAATATAGAAAACATTTCATTTTGAAGAATTAATTGGATAGTTTGACAAATATTTGATTCCATCACTAAGGACTGGTTCTGAACTATTGATACTTTATTGCTCTGATTCTCTGCTCCTCCTTTTCAGTTTTGGGTATTGGAGTTATCAAATCCCAGGACTGGAGTCCCCAGACTCCTTGGACCTCTGCTGTCCAATATGGTAGCCATTAAACAACAGTGGCTATCAAACATCTGAAATGTGGTGAGTCTGAATTAAGATGGGCTATAAGTGTGAAATGCACACCTGATTTCAAAGACTTAGTGTGAAAAAAAGAATGTACTTCTTTCACAGTTGTTTTATATTTTTATTTTTTATATACATGTTGAAATAATTTCATCTGTTTCTTTCTAGTTTTTGATGTGGCTACTAGAAAAATTTAAATTGCACATGAGACTCGCATTATATTTCTATTGAATGGTGTTGCTTTAGACTATAGAAAAATTATCAAAGGATTGTGAGTGAAACATTGACCAGCTTAAACTAGATTTGCTTCTTAAAAACAGGTTATTTTAATCAAATCTTGCTCAATAACAGAGATGGCACTGCACGTGTGACAGGTGGGACCCCATTGGAGCCCTGAATGAAGTGAGAAGTCCTTCAATAAGGAAAATCCAGCTTCTAGCATCCCAAGGAGCTTGATTACCTTATATGGCCTGATTCGAGACTTGCCAATTAGCTTATCTGGGCCCAGCTACAGCTGAGTAACCCTTAACTCCTTAAATTTTGCCCTGAATCTTGGATTAGGGAGACAGATTTGAGAGCCTTGCCTCCTGTTTCCTTGCTGGTCTACCTCACAATAAAGCTCTTTCTTTTCTCAAGAGCCAGTGCTCTAGTATTGGCCTCTATGTACAGCAGGCAGTAAGCCATTGCTCAGTAACATGGGTCTAGCCATATAATTTGTTTAGATGTCAGTGGATATGTGAACTTTAATAATTCTATTAGCCCAAAACATTTTTGATAATAAGTGTCTCCAAATATGTCCCTATTAATTACAGTACAAGATACACTTAAGTCATCATAGCTTGCACTCTCATGAGATTTTTGCAATGTCTTTTAGAGAATAGCAAAAGCCTGCCTCCCAATGCCCATAATAGAAAAGTACAGACTGTAATTGGTTATTATTTCTGTCAATCACCTTGGGATAAAAGAAGCAGGCAGGTTACCTTAAGGGAGAGATCCAATAATCTGTAGACCTTGACCCTGGATGAATCAATTTTTTAAATCCACCCCTCTTAAGATGGGGGCAGAGTGGGGCAAGTTACAGAAAACCTCAGGCCTTTGAAAAAATTTAAGGAGAGAGACTCAGGTAACTGAAGTTTGAGAATCCAGGGTGAGTTATTAATTAATTGATTAATTGTTAATTCATATTAAGTTGAGTAGCAAATAAAGGGATTTTTCTGGAAATCTTTAGATTAATGTTTGTACCTTAAGGGTGTGAACATTTTATTGCTTTCACACAATATCTTATTAATTAATTGGGCTCAGGAGAGGGGACTCTTTCTTGATCTTTGGCCAAAACTATCCCCTAAAATAGACTAAGAGAAGGAAATATTATCCTGTGCCATTAAATTGTGCCACTTGAAAGAAACTATTCTAAGCACCAAAATCGCATATATTCTTTTGGAAATATTCTTGACTGTGTGTTTTTCCTTCCTTCCTGCATTAAAAAAATTTAAAAAGTGAAATAATAAAAGATCTTCTCTTGCATCTTCCTTCTAACCATTTCTTGCCTCTGTAAGATACTACTTGTCTGACACATTTAGAGTCTCTTCAGTGCCTATTGAAAAAGAGACAAAACCTTTCCAGCATGTGGCTTCTATTTATGTTCCTAATTACTTGTCTGTATTAACTCTCTGCTACATTTAATTTTTTTGTTTTGAAGGTATTGTTTTTCATGCTTGGTTTTTGTGCTAGGCATTGTGGTAGATGATTTGCATGCATTATTTTACTTAATCTTCTCAAAACCTCAATATTGCCATTTTAGAATTGAGAGGATAACTGATGAAACCTAGACTTAAGCTTATGTGTGACTCATAGCTCATCATTTATTCCACTCCTCTGCACTATACCCACTGGACGCAGTTTGGAGAACAAGCAATGTCACATAACTTTTAGTTTTCCATTTAACCACTTCACCTCACCTACCCATATTAGCAGTAAGTCAAACAAAGCCCTCCCCTTCAAACTACATATTTTATTTCCAATACTAGGCAATAAGTTCCTGGAGGGAATTATCACTTATGACATCTTTTTGTAATCCCTGTACCTAAAATAATACCTTGGACTCCTAGGAAGTAATAAAACTTTATTGCTGCTGCTGCTGCTGAAGAGAATAACTATTGGCATTTGGTATTAATAGATGATTTCAATTTCTGTTCTCTTCCCACACATATTTCTTAAAACTTCAAACTTTGAAAGCTTCCTACACTTCTCTATCCCGACAGTTTGACTTTAATTCTGTACTTCACACCCTGAACCTCCACAGAGTGGGAAGCTCAGCTATCGAATTTTAGAGTCACTGTTCTACTTTTGAAATAAAATTTCATACCAATCCTAGGGTGTGGGCCATAGTGCAATAACAGCATGGAGCTGAGATTGAGCACATCTTTCTAGGATGCCAATGTGAAGTTCAATACTTTTCCAAACTATTATTCTTAGATAATAGAGGCATTAATTAAAACCTGCCTCTTGTAGCACACACACAACAAACAGTGGTAGTGCACTCAGCAGATAAGTGGGCTTTACTACAAAGCCAGAGAAAACCTCATGTTTGCCTCCTCCAATGTATCAAATCATCTAAACTCTTTGAGATAATTAAATGGCATTGCGATGGGAACAGCAATGTAGTGGCTGACAGTTTTTGTTTTAAATGCTTTCATTCGCTGTAATTTCAGTTCCAAGCAAAATGCTATAAATCCTACACAGTGCTTACATTTATAATTTAAATGCACACAGCATTCTTATACTGTACTGCAACACCAGCAGAAGTCCTCTGCTAATATATTGCCAGCACACCAAAGAAGCTCTGTCTCTTATTAGAGCACACACACACACACACAGGCTTGGTTTATGTTTGTGAGCAAGGGGAGTGCATGGCTATAACAAACATTTAATGCTAGAGAGGCCAGTCAAGACCTGACCCTAAGTGTGAGTGCACAGGTAAGGTTTTATACCTTAACACACTGCCAACATTATCTTGTTATATGTGTGCTTAAATTGAGGTGATCCAGGCTTTCATTTAGTCAACAAAACAAACGTGTTCTGGAAATCGAACAAATTCATATTTTGAAAAAATGTTCTCTCAAATTACTCATCCTTATTGTCTTCCTCCTCATCACCAAAACACTTCCCTAAACACCAGTGATATCTAGAATATCTAACCATAGGTGTGGCGTGGAGTGCTGACTTATAAGAACAGAGGGCCTCACTTTGGTCAGGCATTAACCTGTTAGGTGCTGGATACTGGAGCAATCGGGAAGTCCTGGGGGTGCCAGGAGGGCTGTAGTCCCGGGCGTTTGGTGGGGGAGTGGGCTCAGGATAGCACCTTTTGATCAATGGTACTGAAGCATTTCAATATTTCAACAGCTAATCAGACAAATGTTAACCTTTATTAACATTTGTTTATTAACATCGTTTAATTAACATCGTTTATTAATAATAGGGGATACTAGAATCATGATGCTTAGAAATACAAAATGTTCTAATCTAGTGGTAGAATATGGGGGTTTAGAAATTCTCCCAGCTAACGGTAAGGGATCTCAGCTTACCAATTAATCTTCAGTGTAAGGACGAATAGTTCTAACTCTGGTTGTCACTGGGAAAATGAAGGAGGGAAAAACTTATATTTCTTGTATCCCCAATACATCATAATCTCATTTAATTATCTCAATAACTCTGTAGGAAAGCATATGAATTAACTAGGGCTACCACAACAAAGTACCACAGACTGAGTGGCTTAAACACAGAAATTTATTTCCTCAACAGTTCTGGAGGCAAGAAATTCAAGATTAAGGTGTCAGCAGGACTGGTTTTATTCAGAGGCCTTTCTTCTTGGCTTGTAGATGGCTATCTTTTCCTTGTGTCTTCACATGGTCTTCCTTCTGTGTACGTGTGTGTGTCCTAATCCCCTCTTCTTATAATTATGGGTACCAGTAATATTGGATTAGGGCCCAGTCTAATGACCTCATCTAACCTTAATCATCACTTTAAAGACCCTATCCCCAAATCCAGTCACATTCTGAGGTATTGGGAGTAGGACTTCAACACAGGAATTTTGAGAGAGGGGATACAATTCAGTCCATAACAGAAAGTTAGTAATATAACCCCTCCTTTAAAAAAAGTTTATAAAAATATTTTTAAAGGTCAGTTTTATTAAGGTATGTATTACATATAAAAATATATCCATTTTAAGTGTACAGCTTGAATTTTGACAAATATGTACATGCACGTAACCAACACCAGAATCAAGCTACAGAACATTTCCATCATCCCCAAAGGTTCCCTTGTGCTTCTTTCCTGGCATTCCCCCTTCATCCCTGGCCCCAGACAGCCACGATAAGTTTCAGCAGAGTTTCCAGACTAAGACAGACTAGGAAGAAGGACCTGACCACCCACTTGTGAAAAAAATTATGCATGAAAATCCTTCGAATAGTAGTGGAGCATTGTCTGATATAGCACTGAAAGTGAGAGGATAGCACAAAAAGATCTGCTAGAGTTCCACTCTGCTGTACACAGGGTTGCTAGGAGTCAATGGAACTAACAACAAATATAATTTTAGATTGGATGATGAATATTTAGAACTTTATGTTGTTGAGTTGTTTTTGCTGTCTTTATAAAAGATTGTCAGACTTTGTTCTGGAAGGTGTTTAAATATTTTGTAGATTAACAGCTTCATTCCTTCAAGACTTGCTTTTAAATTGTGTTAGGGTTTATCTAGAGTCATTGTTAGGGGTATTTTAGCTCAATACTAAGGTGTGATCTTCTGGGGTCGTTAGTCAAGGTAATAAATGAGGATTTTCCAATATGGTTGGTCAGATGTTGAATGTCTCTGCCCTGTATGATATCCAGCAATTTTCAGCATACAGCTCCTCGGTAGTTGTCTATGTGGCTTCAGGAGTTTCACCCTAAGTGTATGCATAGCTTAATGCCCCATTATCAACATATACAAAATCACTTATATGCAGATTTTTTGAGGTCTTTCTCTGTGTAGTTCCCTTCTGTCTGATACTCTGGTCCACAAATGCCAGCTACCTTAGTCCCCTTGTTCCAATCTATGTCTCCTCAACTCGGTATGACCATCATGTTCTACTTAGGGATTCTCCCCTAGGCAGCTGATCTAGAATGTGTCAAAAGGGCATTCATAGGGCTCAAAATTTTATTTCTCTCTTCTTGTGGATCATAGTCCAGCTCTGACTGTTGTCTATTGTCTGAAACAGTTGTCCAGTTTTTTAATTGTTTATAGTGGAACAATAAATCTGGTCCCTGTTTTTAACTAAGGCCAAGAGCATAATGCTTTTACCCCTTTTTATAGATAAGTAAAAATATTAGAAAGACTAAATAGTATAGTGATGAAGAACAAGGATTGGAGATTTAGGTTGGAATCCACATTTTTGCTGTTTACTACTTGTACTACCTTGGGTAAGTTATTTAACTTTCTGTCTTGGTTTCCATATCTTTAAAATGGAGATGATTATGATGATGATGATAATATAATATTAGAAATTTTCTCTTACCATTATTGTGTTGATTAACTGAGATAATGACTGTGAAGTTTTTATTTTTTAGCACAGTGCCTGGCATAGTGAGTGTTGGATATGGAGTTAGCTAGTTAATAATATTGTCCATGATCACTTTGGTAAAATTCCAACTTCAAGTTCAGGTATGTAATATTGATAGACAAGATGGATGTTTTTTCATTATTTATCAAAACTGTTTTGTTCTGTTTCTTTCCAGAATAGAAAACAGGTATATTCAGTCCCTTAGGACAAATCCCCTTGAAGCAAGGACAAAGTTTACTCATTTAATGGAACGTGAGAAGTCTTCTTTGTGTTTGTGGGGAAATTTTAAAGGGAAGATCTATGGATGATCCATCATTAATTCTCAGTTCAGGGTAACTAGTATTTAATTACAATGATGGATATCTTTAATATTAGGCAAAAATTAACAGTTTCATAGTCTTGAGACTGTTGTCACTCAAAACACAACTTTTAAGGACATAACTAGTTTTCTTTTTAGAACCTCATGAAATCTTGAATGACCACAAGTGGAGCTTAACAGAGAAAAATCAGCAGAAAAAAACCTGCATGTTCATTGTTGAAGGTTCGATGAGGTTCTAGGTTGATCCTCACAAACTTAGAGATGGCAGGTAGATAAGAAATAATACACAGGTTTGTCAGATATGAAATGGAGTATTTCATCTCAGCAAGAAGAATTTAGAAGTCTTGCTTTGCTGGCTAATCACTGCCAGTGTGTCGGCCAACGACATCAGCGTATTCTCAGAGGACAATAGTGCCAGTTAATTAGCTCTTGTTTATGTTTTGACTATTGGTAGACTTAAATTATATTCATTTGTCATGCAGAACAAACACATAGAAAGGTTTGCCTTTGATCTAAATACAGCCCTCCCTTTGCTGCAGTAACATTTTAACTGTATATCAGAATAAAAAGCTTATAATGTCAGGCATAAAAAGTAGATCATCTAAATCAGATAATTAAAAAACATCTAATTAATGATAATTTTGGCTTGAAAACAAAAATATCCTATTTCAACAGAAGTTTAACTTGATTTGTAAAAATGCAGACATTATCTCTGAGATTGATGCTACAAAATGCCATGCATCTTTCTGCAAGGTCCTCAATCCTATCACTGACTTTTTAAGGATTTAATGCTGTAGTTGTTAGTTTAAAGCATATTCTTGAATTCTTGAATTAGAATTCAATTCTTGAATTAGAATGAATTTCACTCTTTCATGACCATTAAAAAGTTTTCCTTTTTCCTGATCCTTATAAACTCTCTTCCAACAATGCTTGTGAAAGGTCAAGAAAATGGTTTTCTAGAAACCAGAGTAATACATCACTTGTAGTAATTTAAATTGCAGGACAGTTTGGTATTTTTGTAGTGCATTCTATATTACAAAGCTTCTGCTGAGGAGCTCAGTAAAGCATTCTAGGGATGTTGGAATATTTTCCTTCTGAAGACAAACGCGCCACGCTTGGTGCACTCCAGCCACTGTTGCACCTGTTTGAAGACTTCTATGTTAGAGTTAAGCAAGGGCAAAGCAGCCCTGAGGGAAAGTGTGTGTAATGGAGATCCTTGCTTTTCTGTCTACTCTTCTTTCTTTCTTCTTTTCTATTTCGCATTTCTTCTCAAAGAAACGTAAAGAAATACAGATATGCTTGCTTGATGTCCTTGAATAGAAATAGTTCAGACTCATGAAGCTAAAACCAAGATGATTATTTATATAATCCTCAAAGCTGGAAATTTTCAAATATATTGTAACAAAACAAATTTTAAAAGGCAGTTTTAAATACACCATTCCATCTCCACTATGCTACCCTCGAATCACTAATATAATTCATCACTGAAATAAGCTTAGGTAATCATAAAAGTTAAACAGCTGCCACTGGCAGCTTATTCCAACGTTTTCCATAGAACTTCAATCAACATGACATTTTGATCCCATGTGTCCAGGAAGTGGTCAAGGTTGATCAGTCAGCTTTCAACAGAAGAATTTGCTCCTGATGGAGTGACAGCTATAATCACGTGGTATTTTTAGGAAAGTGATACACCGAAAAATAATATCACGATTATGTATTTATGAAGTGTTGGTTTCTACAAACTGGATTTTTAACAATGATTGCTAGAACAAATCATTACATTTCTAAAAAAATATATAAATTGAACAGAGATGATATCAACCAAATGAATTATGAAAAATCTCTATCCTGTTCTCTTCTTATTGAATGTGGTACAGAGTGTCACAAACGCCCTTACATCCTTGCCACACACGTGAATTACAGACAGGAAGTAAATGGTAATGGTAAATCCCCTTACCAGGGTCTCATACGCGAATGCTTTGTCTGTTTCTCGCCTATGAGAGATCCCTTTCATTAGTGAGTTCTCATATGCTAATAACCAATCCAAAAATATTCATAATTATGGGAAGACAATACCATTGCCATTTTCACAGTCACATTATAAAATTTTGTGTAAGTACAGTAACTATTTATTAAAAGTAACACATGGAAATATGAATAAAATATCTTTATGTACAAAGTGGCATGGCATTTTTTCTACCTAATATTTAATAATACACTTGCAAATTTTCCCTGCATTAACATAGTGAAAAACAATAAATACATCAGGTAATATAAGAACACCAAGAAGTAGGCAAGTTTCCATGGATAACAACTGTCAGCCCTACAAACTTTAAACTCAGGGGAAGGTCTTGTCATCTGTAAGCCCACCTGCCTAGGCTGTTACGCTAACTGCTCACAAATGCCCCTCCTAAAATTCACTCTCCTGGGAATGTTCCTATAAAATGTGGTAATGTGCTTTTTTGTGTCTCAAAGGACAAGAGAGGCCCAGGATTCTTTTCAATTCTATCCAATTATCACATTCATCTAGACATTCCCTTACTGAGACAGGTGACTGGTGCAGATTGGCGAGCAAGATTGGAAGTCAGCACTGATTCCAGACAGCTTTCTCCTTTTCCACACCTGGAGCATAGAAGCTGAAGGTTAAGCCTGTGGGGGGAGAAAACATTCAGGTTCTAAGAAAGTGAAGAAGTAGAGAGGCTGGGGGAGACAATTTCTTGGTAAGAAATGTTGGTGACTAGCTAAATTTTCTTCCACCCAGTAGAGTCACTTAATGTCTCATAAGCATTTCAAATTCTACATGTCTGAAAAGAAAACCACGGTGCTGCCTCCCAAACCTGTGCCCTCTCAGTCCACAACCCCAGTCTTTGTTATTACCTCCGTGATCCATCCAGGCACCCATGCTAGAAGTGTGGGCAACATCTACAGTCCTAATTTTCCCCATTCGCCGCTGCCAACATTCAATCAATCTCCACTTCTGGAGAATTGGTATCTTCCAGTGATTTCTCTATTCCATTCTGCCTCTTCATCTCCATCCCCACTGTCCCTGCAGACCTGGTTAAAGCTCTTGTCCTTTTCTACTTTTCCTAGGGAATATTGCAATAGTCTCTGACTTCTCTGCTTCCAATCTTAACTCCTCTTGAATTAGCCTTCACATGAAACACTCAGTGATGTGTCTCAAGCACAAATCTCATCATATTCTTCTTCTGATTAAAGCCCTCAACTGTTCCCTATCACCAATGGGACACAATTCAGGGTCTGTTGCTTGGGCTGACGGTGTGAGTAATTAAGAAATTTATGGGCAACTTCTGTGCTTTGCTGCCGTATACTCCTCAGGGAGAAGAATCAACAGGCATCTCTCTACTTCTCCCTCACAGGAAGGGGAACCAGGGCTTTGGTTTTTTACCACAGGATCTTCTTGTTGGCAGTGCAGAAACAACTTTCTGTGTTGGTCCAAGAAGGAGCAGGAGACAGAGGCTTCTGTGCCTCAAGTGAGAAAGGGGTAGTGGCCCGGCCTGGCAGGGGTTAGATGTTGTGCAGCTGACGGCAGTGCTGGCGGTTTGCTAGAATCTGGGAGGAGGACAGTATGGTGTGGGTGTGGTTGGGCAGAGGTACCGGGGTGGAGACCTGCACCCTGCTCTTTCACAGCATGCTTGGCAGAGGCAGGGCCTTTGATAGGGATGGTTGCACTGTTGCCTTGCCTGGGGAAAGCTGGACACTGGCTGCCATGGCTTGGGGGCAGTCTGAAGAGCAGAGAGTGGCCTCAGAGTCCATGTGAAGCCTTAGTCTGTGGAAAGGACTGTAGAGCGGGATATCTCTGACGTCCTCATAGAGCATCTGCAGCTGACAGATGGTCCAGCACATGCCAGAGTGTGGCGCAACTCTAGAAGGAACATGATAATTATAGGAATGGTTGTGCAACAGGTTCCTCTCTCAAATTTTGGACTAATTTCCTGGGTAGGTTTTATATTCAAGGTCGGAGGGTCCCCCAAAATGAATAAATGACTTCTTGATGGCATTAATGAAGGAGGAAAAATCTGATTTTATTCCATTTAGCAAAAGAAGGTCAGTGTTTCATTCTCGCCTTGTGAAGTCCTTTATGATTGACATCACGGGGCATGTGAGAAGCAAGCCCTCTCCTGGCCTGGTGCTGTATGCTGCTTCAGTCTGACCTTGAACTATGTCCTCTAGGCTAGTGCTGCCCAAGCTATCTATGGTGAAGAACAAGGTTGGATTTTTAAAATTTGTAATCAGCTGTAAACTGGTATTTTTAAAAATAAATAACATCAATAGAATGTTGCAACAATATCAAATTGCTGTAACAATTTTCAAGTGCTTACACTCAGTTCTGTATTTAATCTCATTGTGGAACAATGTCAACAGTTCACTGCCCTGGCACCCGACGTGCACAGCGCAGTGCTAGGCTAACCAACTGTTTATGATTTCTTTCATATACCATGCAGTTTCACAATGCTTTTCATTTGTACATGCTGTTCCCAGTGCTTAGAAAACCCTTCCTCTCCTCACCTAGGTCACTTTTTTTCTTATTCTGTAGGTCTCCCCTCAAATACCATCTTCTTTAAGAAATTTGCTATTAAACTTCAGGGTACCATGTATATCTTTACATACAACTATCTTATTATTTACTACATTATATAAAAATGATCTTCCTTATGTGCATTTCTCTCCACTTCTACAAGCTCTTTGAGCACAGGAACCATGTCGTGTCCTCTTTTATACCTAGCCTAGTACTCGGCAAGGAGTAAGGTCTCTGTCACTGTCTGTTCAGCAGAACCATACTCCTCTGTAGGTGAGTTTCCAAGTGAAGTCAAGATTTTGCAGCATAGATCAACTAGACAAGCAACTGGATTTGTGTGAATAGGATAATGTGCATGATTACTATTGGATGGGTCATTTTTTCAGAGATCATCAGTCTCTGTAGGAACAAACAGAAGTTTTCATCTGAGTGAATTCCATATTGATAATCTTTCTCAAGAAGTGGATATTGCTTCATTAATGATTTCTTTCATTAGTTGATAGTTTCAATTTGGATGTCTGCACCAATATTAGTATTTACTTTCTTTCCAACATTATAATCTCTCTAAAATTCAGTATGTTGGCTTCAGTAATGATAATCCAGGACTTTATGGTCATTAAATCTCTTATAACCCTAAAATTTTATAAAGCTGTGATTCTTACAAAGAATAAATGATCACTTTTATAAGAAAGTATCATGATATACTCTTTAACAATATTGACGGCACTTTTTAATCAAGCACAATGGTCTTAGGAGAAAAGTTCATTCTGTCCCAGTCTCCACTGCATGTGGAATCCAGTGCAAAGTATTATTAAGAAATTTTTTCAGGGCCATAGCCTAGGATCAGAAAATAAATCTCTTTTACTCATGATATTTTCTTTTCAGCCCCTGTTATTTCATTTAAAAATGTAAAAAAATAATAATTGAAAAAATGTTAAGCTCTTCAGGAAGTTCACAAAGATGCTTTTAGATTATCAAGATACCATTTAATAAATTACAGAAATATAGTGAATTGTATCTGAGAGGAACAATAGAAATGGCTAACAGTCCACATTGCTGAGGGTTGTAGGATGAGGTGTTCACATAAGCTGCTGGGACCTTCCAGCCCCTTGGATCTTCATTGCTCTGAAACTCCCTTCCCTTCTTGAGCTGTAGCTTGGAACAGAAGGGGGAGGAGCCCCTCTGGGGAGGGGCAAGCAGCCTGCAGCAGCTCCCTCCCTCACTGCAGCACAGGGCTGGTTGCAGAACAATAAATGGCATTCTGTTCAGTTCTAAAATTGTTCCTTTTTTTCTTCACTTAACATATATTTTGGACATGTTTGCATGTAATGAAAAATTTGTCTTGAGTATTACTTTTGCTAGCTGTATAATGTCATTGATAGGATGAAGCATAATTTATTTTAAATTTCCATTCCATTAGACATTTAAGTTGTTTCTAATTGTTTGCTACCATTCTTTGTATATTAATCTTTAATCACATTTCAAATAATATCCTAATGAAAATTTCCTAAAAGAGAAATTACTAGGTGACAAATGTGAGTATTTTAAGTCTCTTAGTGAATACTACCAAACTGCTCTCCAGAAAGATTAATTCAATTTATACTTTCAAATGTAGCATATGAAACTATTTGCTTCTCTAGTATGATTTTTAAAAAATTAGAAAAAAAAAAAGCTCAAGTAAATTGATAGGTTATTTTGGGGGGGGTCTTAATTCACATTTTTTAAAATAATTTTTTTATATTTATAAAATATAATTTTATATTACCATTTCTATTTCTTCTTCTATGAAGTGCCTTTGCTTATTTTCCCATTACTTCTCAATTTGTGTAAATGTCTTTGTATATTTAGGATATTAATTAATGGTCTCTTATTTATGACAAATATTTTCCCAATTTATTTTCTGTCTTATAATTTTCTTTATGATAATATTTTTATGTTTGGAAGTTTCAAGTCATGATGTAGTAGAATTCATACCTTTTCCATTGAATTTTCTTATATTGTCCTATATTTTGAAAATTCTTACTCAGACACTTAATATAACATACCTAATTTTCTTCTACTGTCTCTTCCTTTTTTTGCATTTAGTTCTTTATACATCTTTTCCCTATACAGATATTATTAGCTAAGGTCCTGACTTCCACACTCATTATTGACCAATTTGTTCACACCATTTATTGGCGCCAATAAGAAAGGAACGTGCTTTGTCTGCTCCACATTTTTGTCTTTGCAGAGGTTCTTTGTAACAGCAAATCACTTGTTTTGGCTATGTCATCCTTGCCACAAGAGAATTAATTTCAGAAGAAGATAATGGAGGAGCACATCTGCACTGTAAATGAGCACCAATATGTACAGCTATGCCCAGAGCTAATACATCTCTCATCTTTGAGTCCAGTGGCCCTCAAAACTTAGAGCAAGTTATTGTAGCACAAATAGCTATTTTGAGGGTGGTACCAGCTGATAGCTAGGACCAAAGTGAATTACACAGGGAAAGTTTAAGCTAAAATAATCTTTTTCTTATTCTAAAGAAATTATGGTCCCTAAATGTGGCAATAAATCTACAGTGAAAGATAATATTTTTTGAACCCCTATCAACTTTCTTCTTGTTGATATAAAAGTCGCAGAGATTTTAGACCTAGTTTGAATTGATGAATCAGCATAAATTATGTCCATGTAATTTAAAATTTTTTTTCTCTAATTGTTTTCTTACATCTTGGGCATGATTTTATGTTCCCACTAGACAAAGCTTTGCAGAGAGCAAGGATCATAGATGATAAATATTTTGGAATTCCTGCATGCCCTGCCAAATCACATTAAATATAATACTCTACACAAAATAGATGATCAACATATGAAGCAGCAAGCATTAAGTATGTCTAGAATTCTATTTTGAGGTGAAAATGTTTTCACATGAGTGAATATTTCTATATTAGTGCTTGCAGTTGTATACAGATCCAAAGACTTCTCAATTTCTTTTCCCTAATCTTCTAGGTCTGATGAATATATTCTTATTTATTTTGAATCTCTGAGTTGATATCTGATTTCTAGTTGACAACAGAAAGTAATTATTTACTGGTTGCAGCACTTAAAGTACAATGATTGCTAAGAGAAATATATCGAGAAAAGCAAGATGAGAAGACAGTAGAATTGACAAATGTCAAACTTGTTTCTGCCCATTACTTTCTGATCTTTACTCTCAGAACATCACTATGTAATTCCAAAATTACACAGAAGAACATCAAAAGTTATTTACCTCTACAATCAAAAGACATGAAATCAGAGGCTAGAAATAATTCTAAAGTACAAAAATTGAACGGAATGGAAGTTGGACAATAATTTCTCTTATTGAGCTTGTTTGGGTCAGCACTATTCCTTGTCTTCTATACAACTTTTCTTTCTTTTTCTTTTCAATTGAAGAGAAGACTTTGTCTTCCTCCAAACTGGACAATTAGTCACCGAGATTTGATGATCTAGAAAGCATCCTTTTACCAGCCACAAGGTTGCAAAGAAACCATAGCTGGTAGGTGGGGAAGCTTTCCATATACTAGCTGGGGCTGGAACACATGTCTCCATGCTCAGCTTCTTGAACTTCGCACCTGAAAGTGTCCATTGCAAAAGGATAGGCAAACTCTCAGATTCGTCTCATGCTAATCCACCCCTTGCTGGCAAGAAAGGGATGGAATTCTGATACTGATGCATTGGTCCAGATGATACTCCTCTGTTTCCATCTCCTGCTACTGGCCAGAGAAGCATGGCAGGCACCATTCATTCAATAAGCACTTGCTGAGTGTCTGTAACAGCACCATATTAGTGCTGGGCAGTAGACATAGGTAGTGGACACAACAGTGGTATTCCTTACCCCGAACACTTCCTGGAATGACTGCTGCTGTGGTCAGGCCAATTCTGGGCATATACACATTTATTTGCTCTTTTGCTTTTTTACTATTAGTTGTCAAAGGGTAGATTTTTCTGTAGGTCCTAAAAAAGCATCAAGCACTAGTTGTGAAGGCACTCAATCAATGCTTCTTATGACCACCAAGTTAAAGTCAAGGAAAATGTCCTTAATTCTAGGAAAGCAAAAGGCAATCCCATGCTAAGCTGGGAGAAGTAATTCCAGCAGGCCTGAATTTGGCCCCAGCTGTTTTAATGAAATAGGAAATACACCTGCATTGCACTGACTCCTTGTCAAAGCATGGAACGTGATGGATAACAGTGTTGCTTGTAACCATAGTTTTGAGAGATTTCAATTACTTATTGATTAACAAGTATTGTAATGAGAGTGATCATTTGTGACTGGTCTATTTGAGACACCTGGAGGGCTCTGTCACTTGGTTGTTTATATAGAGAGAGTATGCTCACATGACCAGATGGATATAGGAAACCCCTGCTGAGACTACATTTTGGGTCACCTTATTTGAGGTGCTTTGTCCACATATTCATGGAGCCAGAGACAATGCATCCTGGTATGGTCCACACAGAGGGAGGACAATTGGACCTCCCACCTGGCTTCTCTGGACTCCTTGCCCTGAGCCAGTCTTTGGCTGCGATGCGCATCCTACTTTAATGCAGCTGCTATAACATATCCTTTCCCTGCAATAAACTGCACATTTGCAGGCATTGTCATTTTGGGTCCTGTGAGTCTTCATTAGCGATAAAACCCTGTCTAGCTGCCACTGTTAGTGTGTGTATGCTGACCCAGGTAAAGGCAGGCTGCATTTATAAGGAAACAGGCAGAAAGAGTAAATTGTGTCATTCTGAGGTACGCAGAGCAACTGGAAGAATCTTCTACAATCCCTAGCATGTTCATTTCTCTGGCAACCCTTCTTAGAGTTTTTTTTAGACAAATAGACAATGATGGTTTCACTGACACAAACCATTAACTTTCCAGCTTATAAAAGTCTTTAAAATAATCTAAACTGCAGAAGGCTAACAAAACAGATAGTAATGAGTATCTCAGTGAATGAAATTTGGAAACTTACATATTTATTGCCCAGGTGTGGGGAGGATCCATCAAGCTGTCAGTTCTTGGTTTTTCCTTGTGCAGAGTGCTCATCTGAAAACAGAGGATATGTTTTGATTTATAAGCTCAGAGAGTGAATAGGATGAAAATAAAGTTTCTTGGCCTGTGTTTTGTTTTTCAAGGAAAGTCCAATTTCCCTCCAAGAATGTCATTAGAGTCACAATTTGCCTCTTGGTATTGCCTGGAAATTGTTCCCCAAGATTTATGAGCTTTTTTTGGCCATCATCTCTTTTCACCCTAAAGGAGGGTGAAAACTAACTCCCTGGGGGTGGGAGCTGTGAGTTGGGAGGTGACAACAAGAGAGGCACCCTAGGGAAGGACTTATTGATTTTTGCTTGTTCCACGAGCTGGCTCTGCCTAAGCAAAACTATGTCATATATTTAAAGTGCCATTTTATCAGGAAGACATTCTAGGGTCCTCTGTTTAAATAATTCAGTGAGAGTTTTATCAAAATGAGTTTATAGGCCAACATGAATACTTCACTGACATACAGAGCAGCACAGGGGACATTATTCAAAATAACCATGTTATTCCATCTTCCAATACAAAGATAAATATTAACCTAGGATGATGGGAAGCTGAGAGACCCCAAGCATTTTTACTTGCTCCTGGATTTGTGATCACGACAGTTCACATTACCTGTGTCTTTCAGGTAGATTCAAGTATCAACATCAGTCACACTATCTAAAGCAGCATGGCTCAAAGTATGCAGCTTTGAAAATGTCATTGTTTTGCCCCAGCTTTTATCTGCCAGTTAGGAAACTCTGTCTTCTGGGAGCTCCATTGATGTCACTATCACCTGCACGGTCATGGCAATAACAAAAAGTGCCAGAGACCTGTGAGGGGAAGAAATCCAGGACTCCCCTTCAAGAGCTCCTCAGGTCTTGTGCTCGGAGAAAGGCCAGGCATTGGGCAGCATCCCTTATAGCCCCTGCCCAGCACAACCCTGTGCTCACTAGTGTTTATTTTGCAAAAGGCACAGCAGCTCCTGGAATCCATGGCTATGAAGTACAGGAATGAAAAGTAAACAAAATAAACATTTATTGAACCCCTACTGTCTGTCAGAAGTCATGTAAAGCAAATATATGAAAATCATTACAATTCTTAATATCTCCCTTCAAGGTGTAATTGGGAATAGGAAATGTGAGAAATATTCAGTAACAATATAGTTCCAATAGCAGTTATAATAATGATATTTATAGTAAAAGCAAATGAAACACATACATACTTAGACAAAAACAACATGAAGGAAATACACCAAATGCCAATATTGATTGTATCAAGGTTGTGTTTCATGAATAATTTTTAATTCTTTTCTATTCTCTCTTTTCCTCTATTCTCTATTATGCATAAAGTGGTCAAATGTTAAAATGGCAGTTGAAGCCACGTAGAGATATTACAAGGCAGTAATATATGTTGATTTGCCAAATTGACGATAAGCTAAGAGGAGGGAAAGACCATGTACAGCTGGCACAGTCAAGGGAGCCTTGGTGGAAATGAAGAAAATGGCTGAGAAGACAGACTCTAAATATGTATGGCTTTATAAACCTATGAATCTTTTGCTTACCTTTACACTTTTGTTCATTTTTTGTTGTTAATGTACTTTTATTTGTAAAAATAAGCAAAAAAGTGACTGTATATTTAATGAGTAATTACCATAATATATTAGTTAGTATTAGTATACTAATAATACGTGCATAATGTGTAATTGCCATAACGGCAGGAGGGGAGGTGGGAGTTGACCACGGAGACCGAGGCACCGTTCCTCCTTCCAAACAGCTTCAGTTCATTGAGGAAGACAGGGGACAGGAGGTGAAGGATGTCTGAGGAATATGAGTTGTTAAGTGGTTCAAAAATTGAGCAAGAGAAGTCTGACACATCATGTAAGGCCTTGTAGACATGCTAAAGTGTTTGAACTTCACCTTAGGTAATGCAAACTTAGAGTTTTCTAAACAGAGGAATACTATAATGAATTCAGATTTGCTTTTTCTTCCTCCATATGGTTCAAAATTAAGTAATGCTTTGAAATTAAGTTCAATGATACCGTGTTTTCTCTCTTCTGTGAAGTCACGTATTCTTTTATTTAAGCAGTTTTCTTCATAATTCTTATAGCCTTACATATTAAAAATGAGATATTGTATATTAACTTTCTGAGATGTGATGTAAGTGGGAATCATGTTTAGAATGCCAGACATCACGTCACACGCATATTTTGCAGTCAGTCATAGTGATGTTTAACTTGCCAAGATTTCTTATTTAAAGCTTAATGGGAACTTATATGTTCTCATAGAGAACTCCCTGATCTGCTCTGTTTGGTGTGCGATTTTTTCTGAAAACACATTCTTATTATACCCTAATAGGCTTTCTCTTTTACATTAAACAAAGCTCCTAATTTAAATAATCAAAGTTTAAACATTTTCAGCAGAAGAACCCTGCTTGAGAGAGCATATTTAAAGAAACAGGGAGTGTGGATGGATAAACATAGTGGCCTAATCAGAGGGGAGGCTTTGGGGCAAGGAATTGTCTCATAAGGAAAAAATGACCAGAACAATAACCAGGGTTCATTGAGGCCTCTAGAAACCCAGAAAATTTAGCATCCACTGGCAATCCCCTGAAGGCGGGCTGTTGCAGAGCTCTGTTTCCTTGGAAACATGATTTATTGACCTCTAAAATGGTACAACGTATTTTGAGATATAAGGCCAGAGCTTATAAATGACCAATCCAGTGAATTCTTATGGCCACTGAAGCTCAAATTTCATTTTGTTACCCACCCAGGCACATTAATGAACACTGTATTTCTTAAGCCAGTAGTAAATTACATAAAATATAACAATCGTCAATTCTGAGTGGGGGGTAGTCACATATTTGTTCTATCAAACTCTGTTCTGTATTTTTAAACTATCTAAAATTTTTATACAGGAGATGGTGGAAAATTGGGCTAAAGTGTGAACTTATACCAAACCTAATCATTTCAGATTCTATTCTAGTTACATTTAGGAAAGATGTCACTATGCGGCAAGAGATATTTAAGTAAAAATAATTGTAATAATGTAATTTCTGTTGAGTGTGGTTAGCATGTACTTGAACAAGTTTTGAAAGACAGTGGGAAGAAATTTGTTTGAGAGTGTTTCAGGAGCCATCAAGTCCAGTTGATGGTGGACAGATGTTAATATAATTGTGGTAGTACAAAGAACATTTGGAGATCATTATGTTTTAGATTATTAGTTCTAGGCTATTGAAATCGGCTCTGAATCACCAATATCAGTCTTGCCTTATCACCAAATATTTTCTTGATAATCAGCTGGGTTGATCTTGAGAGATTATTTTATTAAAAGAGATGTGATTCCTAAATTGAGGTTGGCAGAAATAAAAGTACCAGAGAATAGACCTGTGACCTAAAAAGTTACTTATGAAGAAAAGGAAGCTTGGACGGTTAAGGGTCTTCTTAACTGTCCCACCATGGTCTAGTCCGCTTATTACTGTTGTCACTACAACAGTGGGAGATACTAGCTTACATAGAATTTTCCTTGGGCCTTAAAGAAGAATCAGATATTAAATTTGCAGCCAAGAAACATGAGGTTCTCTGGGGTTTTCCCCTCTGGACGCTTCGATTGATTCTGGTGTCAACTGTCTTTTCTCTGGTAGAAATGGGTGCTAGAGCAGGTGGTCTTGATCTCAGCCCCTCCGAACAAGGAGAGCCAGGGGCTCCTACACAGAGGCTTCTTCCAAGGGCTGATTAGCTTGCCACCCACAGTTTGGAGAGCCTGAGGCTGCAGAATGCTTCCTTAAGTCCCCAACGGAGTAAGGGAGAGCTCATGAAATTACTGTGATGCCTGTTTACAAGCTACAGGCAGATTCTGAGAGCTTTCCTTGATAAACGTAGTCACGCTCAGGCTCTTTCAAGAGCTTACTCAAGACAAGTTCACATGAAGGCTGCTTGCCCGGCCCTTTTCCCTGACCTAGTAGGATAGACTTGGCCACTTAGTCAAGGCAGGTGAATAGCCACGGGAAACCTGTGAGTGGTTTCCAACTCTCCTATGGATGAAAGTTCCTCCTTTGCCCATATTCAGATGGTTACCTTAGAGAGAACAGTGTGGGAATAAAGGAAACGTATACATCAAAGAGTAGAAGAGATACAAGAACGAAGACGGTCTCTCGCAAAAGAAAATGGCTTCATGAGGCATTTGAGCATGTCTCTGCAGATTTCACGTGCCCTTGCTTTTCAAGTCTTCTGTTGCCTGTTGTAGTTCATTCTAGTTAGAATTTCCTGCCTGAACTTGGGAACATGTTCAGCCCTTGATATCTCACTCGAACTGGAACAATCTTTATAGCTTTCTGTTTTTCAAGATTGCTTTTTGCTACATATTTACAATGTAGTTTGTCATTCTACAGCTCTCACTTTCCATAATATATGTATCCTGGGACTATGTTGTACAGGTAAACTTGAAGAGGACTGAATATTGTAAATGTATTAATGTAACTTTATATTTAACTTAGAGCCATGTGAATTGCTTTGTAAAACTAATAATTATTTTTTATTTATCTGTTTTGTGATATTGATGTTTTAAGTATTTGGTCTACTCAAAACAAGAAAATAATCTGTGATTTTTTTATTTTTAAAAGCTATCTAGTGTGTCATTTTTCATTGCTCCTGATATAAATATAACTCATACAAATCATATCTGTATTTTGAAAAACTTTTACATCTCAAATCAAATGAAATCAAAACCTAAGAAACTCGAAAAAGAGATGTAAATTTTATCAACGGGAAGTTATGTTTTGTCCTCATTGGGAAACTCAATTAAAATTATATGAAATTATATAAAATATGATTTACATTTTAACTAATGAATCCTGGTTCCAATTAACTATACATTACCAAAAATGAAACAAAACAACAATTAAAAAAACCCTGTACTACACTTAATGTTCTTTCTGTCATTATTGCAGAATAAAGACTGCCTCTAGTCACCACCCATTCTTTAGAATACATCCACACATTATCAAAGCAACCTCTAAAAGCCAGTGAGTCAAGAATCTTACCCAAAATATTTCTAGGGCTCATCTTTCCTTCACAGGAGAATGTTGTACTTATTGGGAGTTACTAATTGACTATTTCTAAAGAAGTTGTGTTTTTTGGTTACATTTCACATGAACAAAGTCCAAGTTAGATTTTGAAATAACCATGTTTCATCTAATCAACAATCTGGGAGCTTACCAGACTCATGAGAAATTGTCTTAACAGTGAGAAGCTTCACACTCTCTTTATTGGACTGAGGTCTATTTGGAACAGAAAACACTGAGTTAGCACCACAGTGATTAGCATTGTATGTCCACGAAAGAAAGCAAACATGATATAAACAGAAAGAAGAAGATACACATGCATATATATTTTTATGTGTTTCTTCACATGCATGTACTTTTACAGCACTCTCCACTTCTGGAATCAAGCCAATAAATCTCTGCCATTCTGTTACAGCAATGATCATCAGATAAATTAAACATCAAGGTGGGTCATGTGAGACACGTGTCACAAGGTCCATATTGCACATGTCTCCAGTTTTCTGTCATGAAGGGAAAGACATAGAAAATGTTGCCGACCCTTCTGGGCTGATGCTGAGTTCTGGGGCTGTTCCTTCTCACTAGGTCCTGGGTACTGCAGTACAGTGGCGGAACTGTCTATTTTAACCAAGAGTTCCCACCTATTCCTTCTCAGGTTCGAAACCATTTCAAATCCCAATTCCTTTCCTTGGACATCTCAAGAGCCTCTATTTCTAATTAAGAAGAGCAAGTGATCTAAGGAGACTATTTCTAAAGTTCACAGCCTGATAAACATACAAAAACGCCAGCATAAAGGCAGACTACGAACTCAAGTCAACAAAAAAACCTTAACCCCAGAATTTGTTTTTGTCAGTAAAACAATTTATCTTTTTGCAGCACCTTGATTGTAACAGTTGGCTGGCTTGGTAACAACTGCTTTATTTGTCTTAATGAAGTCAAAGCAGAATAACCACCTACTAAGGCAAAGCTACTCAGACCTGTCTTGAGGTGCAGACATGATTTCTCCCTAATTTTGATAAACATCTTGAAAATTTCACTGGGAAAACTATTTTTAAAACTCTAGGTATGTTTTCTATGATTTTTTCCTCATGATCATAATCATTCTTCCATTTTGCATTTCATCTTTTGACTTCCCATTTTACCACTTTATCCAAGCTTAAGAACAGCCTTCTCTTTTAGTGGTTGGAATTTGTCTGTTGAATAGAGAGCACTTTGACAAACAGCTAGCCAAACTGCATACATAATTCTCTCTACACAAATTCTTTAAAAAAAAAAACAAAAAATGGTGCAGGTAGAGGATCAATACTTTTCCTATGTAAATGGTAGGGTCAGCGCTTCTAGGAAAAAAGAGATGTGGCAATACTTACTGGTCATTTCCATTTTCCGGGGTGCCTAGGAGAGGAGAGAATTGTTATTAGTGGTTCAAGGAACTTGGCTACAAAACACCCGAGACCCCTGCCACTTTCTGTGCAGAGGGTTCTAAAGCCAATTTGTGAATTTTTTACACCGCACCCCCCATCAGCCATTTCCTCAGATATGGTTAACACTCATTCCTCGGGTACGGTAATACATTCATGGGATAGTCCTAACTAGGCCAGCTCCACTGAACTTAGTTCTGGACTAATTTTAGTCTTATAGTTTCATACCGCTATGTGAAACTACTGTTCATTATCGCACATGCCACAGATACCAGAAAATGTCTCTGTTTATTTCAGTACCTCTGAAATAAATTCTCCTGAAAGTACTGAATTACCTTTTTATACCAGAGAATTGAATTTTTGGCTTTCCCTTATACATTGCTCTTTCTGGGACACAAATCACTGTACTTTTGGTGAGCTATGATGTAGCTATGGCTTCTAACTGCACCTGAAGGCCACTGATTCAGCCTCTCAAAAGTGCCCTGCAAAATGTCGGTGAGGCTACTGACTGCGACTCATCTTTTGTATGCTGTACCAGGCTGCTCCACAAGGGTCTGGTAGAGAGCAGCTTGGGCCTAGAGTGAGAGTGCAGAATGACTCCTGCACAAGAGATGGGCTCTTAGGAGCAGATGGTGGCGGTCAAACCTTGCATTAATCTGTGGCCCAGTAGGTAAACTATTTACTGTAATCACTTCAGGTCCCCCTTGTTTCCTCCTCATTTTCCTGTGGTTTTATGCCATAGCTACTCAGCTCCTGTCTCTTGGATTTCCTTTCATCTTTGAGTTAGCTCTTGTCATGGGGATATGCCCTTTGAATATAATTCTCTTGGCTTTGACCATCATTGTTTTATAAAGACCTCAATTTCCACTAATAGTTAGGCTACTTCTATTTCTGTCACCTTGGCTTAAGATACCCTGTCATGATTCTCAATCCCTAGGATTTAATTCATGACACCAGAAGCTCTTCACCAACTAGATCTAACCTCATCTTCCCTACCATCAGTAGCATTCTAACAGCATTTTATTATTCCTATTATAAGTGTTATGTACGATATCACCCGTGATGCTCATAGCCGTTTCAAAACAAATTGATATTTTTTTGTATGTCTGTTTTAATATTTTTCCTTAGAATACTGTAATATGGGTTAATTAGCAGATAGATGCATACCAACAGTCTACTTTCTGCATATCTGCCATTCTTATTTGTGTTAAAGCTCAGACTACTGTCAACATTATCCAGATAAACTTAATTTTATACCAAAATCTCTGGTTCATGTTGTCTTCCAGAGAGCAGAGTGGGTTCATGAAT
Source organism: Tapirus indicus (assembly GCA_031878705.1). Taxonomy (NCBI): domain Eukaryota; kingdom Metazoa; phylum Chordata; class Mammalia; order Perissodactyla; family Tapiridae; genus Tapirus; species Tapirus indicus. The sequence continues at coordinate 79,752,220 of CM062919.1, forward strand.
TTTCTGAACTTAATGAAGTTTCACCCACATACTTGAAGAGCGAGTAAGTGCGGGGGTTTAATGGTATTAATTTAATGATAACAATGCTATAAGTTCTGCTTGGAAAACAAAGTAAACAACAACCAAATAGATTTGGTTAATTGTACAATTGCCAAAGTTGGTTCTAAAGTACTGTGTGTCTTCAAAATAACTCTCCATAGTGATAGGAATTTTATATATTTTTTTGAATGATCCAATTCATCCATAGAGTTCTCTTTAATAGAAAATGTCAACTTTTCAAATAACCTATTTGCAAATCTTCTTATGCAAAGTGGTTTTTCAGTACAGGGTATTTTTACAAATGGATTTAGAGTGCTATTTTTTTACCTATCCTACATACTCAACACCCACAGGCTTCAACTTAGATGGTTGATTTCCCATAAAACATAGGATTGATGGTTTAGAAACTTAGAGAAATTAAACTGATTTATAAAAATGCTATTTCCCCTCTGGAAACTAAGCAAGGAAATGTATTTCAGATATTATTAAGAAGTTTATTCACTAACTCCCAAAGGGAAAGACACTGATTTGTTTTCTTCTTATTTTCCAGCAGGAGCTGAAATGTACACTGCTGTTTCTGTCTCCTCACTTTCCCTTGCACTGTCACGCTCCTGCGCCAGCCTGTCCATGCAGTGCCTGGTCAGGGACTGGCCTCAGCAAGAGCACTCATTTGTACCCTGGGGGCGCGCTGTCCATGGAGCAAGCAAAGGGTCGTGTAGATCTTACATATCAAAGACGTATATCTCTTATAAAGATAATTGATTCTTACTTTTTAACACTATATGAGACTTAGGTAGAGTTCTCTTAGTAAAATATTTAGAATTAAAGTGAGGAAAGGAAAGGTTCTATTTTGCTGAGCATTACAAAATTTAACTTAACAAGCATATAGTAAGGCTCTGCTATATACTGGGCACAATGCAGGGGAATGATAAGTGGTTTGTGACTTGGAGGGTCACCTGATGTTGTGGACTGAATGTCTGTGTCCCTCTAAAATTCATAGGTTAAATCTTAATGCCCAATGTGATGGTATTAGGATGTTGAGCCTTTGAAAGGTAATTAGGTCATGAAGTCAGAGTCCTAATGAATGGGATTAGTGCCCTTATAAAAAAGACTCCAGAGAGCTCTCTTGTCCCTTCTGCCATGTGAAGACACAGAGAGAAGGTGGCTGTCTATAAACCAGGAAGAATACCCTCATCAGACACTGAATCTGACAGCAGCTTGATTGGACTTCTCAGCCTCCAGAACTGTGAGAAATAAATGTTTGTGGTTTAAGCCACCCAGTCCATGGCATTTTTGTTATAGCAGCCTGAATAGACTAAGACATCCATCTTGCAGGGGAAGCAGGCACATAGAGAAGTTACTATACTATAGTGTGATGAGCAATATCACAAAATTCTACAGAATTAGAACACTCCACTCATTATGCTTAAAGAGATGGTGTGTTATAAAAAGATAAATTTAAATTGGTGTTTGAGCTAGATCTTAATGGATAAGTTGGAGATTAGGTGTGTTATAAAAACTAAGTGGTGGGCCGGACATTCTAGAAGGAATACCATGGATGCAAGTGTGGACACATGACAGTACACTACACAACCCGAGTAGGGGTCTGGAATGGAAAGACAGATGGAAGTTCAAGATGACATAGGGGATTGCTGAGCCACAGGGGCTGAAGGGGGATCGGATGAAGCTTTGACTAAAAAGAGAGCACAAGTTCCTGGAACAGAAAAAAGGCTGAATAAAGACTACAAGAAACCTGAATAAAGTAGAGATTTTAGTTAATAACAATGTATTATTACATAATGTATTGTATTACATTATTACATTACGTCATAATTAATTGTGACAGATATGTCATACTAAGGTAAGGTATTAATAATAAGGGAAATAGGGTACGGGTACATGGACACTCTCTGTAACTATCTTCACAACTTTTCTGAAAATCTAAATCTATTCTAAAATAAAAAGTCTATTTAAAAAAAGAATAAAAAATATAGTGCAATTATGGGATCCATAAATATTCAAGAGGCAGGGAGAAGAAGATGAAACAGCAAAAAGAAGAAAAGTGAGGATGTGAAAGGGAACAGTGTCATTTTAAGGAAAGCGGAAAGACTTTTAAATGCTACTGGGGAAATTACGAAGGATAATACAGAATTTTCAAACTAAAATCATGTTCTGTCCTGAGGAACCGATTCAATTAGCAGAACACACAGTCATGGATGACGCCTTCACTGGAAGGAAGCTGGGCCTCTCAGGAGGGAAGAAAGTCACAGAACACTCTTCTTGAGATCATGGGCCCCGAAGCTAGATTCTTAGCAAGACTTCTCTTTATTTATTCTCTGTTGCATGGAAACGGAACAAATCTTCACTATAGATAAAGTATGTCATTTTATGCCTTCTCTACTACCACATTCCCCCAATCACCCACAAAACTGGGGGTATTTCATTAAAAAGAATTTGTCCATATTTGATAATACCTGCCAGTAGTAGTTAATCCCCACTCCCTACATTCACCAGCATTCAGTGGATTTCTCTGCCTCTTCCCCTCTTTTTCTGTGATCAAGCAATAAGGCATTTTATTTCTTTCTATAATTCCTCTCTCTCCTTAAGAGTTTAAATTCAAATTCAAACTGAGCATGGGTATTCTCCTTCAGGAAAACAAAACGAAACAAAAAACTGTTACCTACCTGGGTCTGTCTTCCGGCACATTCGATACAAACCCACCAGAACAAATACTGAAAGTGTTACCACAATCAAAGCAATAACCACCGGCAAAATAATACCTAAAAAGTAGTGGAGACATTGTCAATTAGAGTGGCTATTGAATTTCACAATACAGTTTACTAACTGAACAAAAGCATGCATGCTTCCTTTCTTTGAACACCATTCTATTAAAAATATTATATTTTAGGCAAAGAAGATTGATCTGAGGGTTTTGCTCTAGTTGTCATTTGTGACGTATCCACTTGATGTCAGTCTTGCAGTCTTTCTGAAATAAAATTCCAAATCTAAGAGAGAGAATTCCCCACCTTCCTGGAGACTGGAGGAGTGAGGAGATGGAGAGGCAGGATATGTCAGACCCACATTCACACATTATGTTCTTTACTACTTTATAATGAAGTTACTGGAAAAAAATATATGTATAAGCCCATACTCGGACTGCTCTTATTGTAACGTTGGCTTTCTAAAAACCTCACAAATATCTTTCCATAATATCTTAAAACTAGAAAAGGCAAAAATAACATAAGTGGATATTACAGTGCATATGATTTCTAAAAGGGAACAACATGGTTCAAGAAAGATGTGCGTGTGTGCACATGTGTGTATATGTCTGTTTGGGAGAGTGATGTCCCTGCAGTTTTTATTAAGGGAGAGTTTTGCTATTTTTTTAGCACCTGCCTTCTCTTCTGACAGTCATTTCCCAGGTTAAAACAACAATGACGGAAAGAAGAAGCTGGCATAGGGACACAACTGGAGCCGTAGAGGTTAGAGTGACTATTCAGTTAGGTGTCCTCATCTGCTTGCACGCGCTCCTCACGTTCATCAGGAGTGAGAATAGTTATGCAATTCATCTGTGGAGTGGTTTCCACTTCCACTGTTATGGTTAAATATTTGTTTTACATTAGGCCTTGAGCTCATCAGTGCCTCCCAAAATGAAGATGCCATGAATCAGCAGGTCAACAAATGCAATTCTGACTTATTGAATGGAATGACTTTATCTAAACCCAAGATAATGTTCTATCACTCAGCTTCATATATATTCATCTTATTCTTAATTTCTAGGGAAATTAATGAATTTTCTCTATTCAGTCCTAGCATACACATATATGTTATGTGACATATATATGTTTTTGCTAAAATGGAACATGTCTTAAAATACCATTTTTAACATTAAGATAAAGTTCTATAAAGGTTAACAATTCATTTTGGTAGAGATCTTTGCCTGTGCACTTTGGCTTATCTGAGAATAGTCCCATCAATTCGCCTTGAACCTCGGTGGTAACTGCTTAGCACTAAGGTAAGAAAAAAATCCCCCAAATGTGCTCATTAAAGCCAGACTCCCTAGTAGGAAATTCTCAAAGCAGGCAGAAGTTAGATAGGATTATAATGGGATTGCAGATTCAGTAAAGTTGATAAAAGTCTGTCTGCAATCCCGTTCTGTCCCTTATTGGTCATATTCAAATATTCTACTTATCTACCACCAGGAATGAAGATATGTCTATTACTCACTGGAATAAGAGGGGTTGGTGGATGAAGAGCTTATATTTTTTGCATTCTCAGCGCCTATTTGAGAAAGAAAAAAAATGTCAGTTTTGGTTAAGGTGTGCCAATCTTCACAATCCTCCCTCCACCCCCACCCTACATGTAAGTAAGCCTCTGTGATCTATAGCGAACCTATAGATGCTTCAAGTGAAAAAACTCAAAGAGCTCTGTTTCATGAATCAAGAGCGGTAGGGAGTGAATGTGTACAGTCTGATGAGTTTGTGCACTTGCACATACCCGTGAAATCATCACCACTAGATGATAAACATGTCCATCACCCCCGAAGTTTCTTTGTGCCTTCCCTTTACTGTGGATGTGCAGTTTTTTTGGATATTAATTATACCTCAATAAAGCTGTCTTAACAAAAATGATTGGTAGGGTTTTCTTGAGAAGGGGTCAAGCAAAGCAAGTTTCCACTCATATGCACAGAAGTCATACCTTGAGACTGAGAGATGTTTCCTGAAGTTGTTAGTGATTTTGAGGGTGATGTACTGGTTTTAGAAAGTGAGGTATCTGGTGGTAGAGTGGTAACTGTAGGAAAATCACAAATCCAGAGTCAGACCGTAGTATTAACTCTTCTTACTGGACTTCTTTGCAGTTTCAAACAATTTGCATTTCTTAAGATCTGTGAAAACTGTTTATTGCTGAATAATAGAATATATACACTCGTACACTAGATCATAAGTTCATCTTTCCATCCTGTGAAAATGATTAATTTAGAATCACAAAACCTGGGTATCAGTATTACATATTTAAGAAGTGGCCAAAAAAACGTTAAGTCTCTTATCCAAGGCTACAGCCTCATCACCTACTGCATGAGATACTTGTGGGATGCAAATCTGTACAAAAGCATTATTCACATCTCAGATACTATAACTTTGGTTGATACTGATTTTTTCCATTGCACATACTTAAAATGGACATAAATGCACAGAATTGAGATTTTATACTGTTTCTTAGTGCTTGAAGTGAAAGAGTGCAATTGAGACTTTGGTTAGAAGGACTGGGGAAAAACCAAAGAAGATTCCTTCATTTTCATCTTTCAAGCTCAGCAGTTGTCCACCCTTGTGTGCCTCATCTAGAATAACGGCTGCTTGGTTGCATTTCTACCACTCTGCAAGCTGTTTTCTTTCAAGGAAAATTTATTATTAGTAGTAGTAGTAGTAGTAGTAGTTTGCTTCAGTCAACACTTTCCATCTTTAATCAGAAGGACTGAAACAAAAAATTATAAATAATATGTTTTATTCAAAATGCACAAATTTCAACAAGTTTCAAGGAAACATAAACAATTAAATGTTTTATAAGTTTATAGCATTTATTCTTGTGAATTTGGGATAAAACATAATTTGTATTTAGAAACTTTTTTGAAAAAGCATTCTGTTTCTGTTGCAGGAAAATGACCTCTTTTATCACACCCGTTTGCCTTGCCTCTCCCCTGAATTGCAGGTTCCTGCGGTGCGAAGGCCATAACTCCCAGCACACCCCGTGTGGAACTCTGGCCGCTGTTACTGAGTGGTGGAATGTAACTGACTGCTCGGCTAAACCAAGAGCATCTCTTATAATTACGGCCCCTTAGGAATGCTGAGGCCCTGGATAATTGCATCCAAGAAACTGATACTGCCTGTGACTGCCTCGGAGCCTTCCCTCGTTGCCACCCACGGCCCAGCACGCACTGCACGCTCAGACATTTTTGACATCTGTGGGCGAAGAATAATGTTTAGAGTCTGTACCGTTCTTGCCATGCAAGAGATCTGTGGGAGGAAGCCAGATATATGCCGATAAGAACAAAGAAAAATGTCAGGCTAGTGCACTAAGCAGGCAGAAAAAGGAATATTAAATGAGAGAATGAGAACCAGCTGAAACCTTCGTACTTTTAGTTGCTTTTTCTAGTGTCAAGTGTTTCAGTGAGGATGAATGCTCTTCAGTCGTGTTGGTAGAGAACAAGATGGCCAATTAAATAACCAATGGCATTAATCTGCCTGGGATTTCCCAAGGGTTAATTCTCAAGACGCCACATCCTACCTTATTGCCTTCTCATAGGCAGGCTAACTGGCGGCCGCCATTCTGAGTATAATTGATTTGGTTCAGATGAAACTTCAAGCTTTCCTACTTAAAACTTGTTTATTGCCCAGCGCCAACTGTTATTGCTAATGATCCACAGGTAGGCAGTGGAGTTACTCCTTCTTCAAAGAAGGGTTTATTGGCTGCTTGAACAGAGGCTTTAAAATTTTGTTTGTTTTTCTTTTAACCGCAACCTTCAGTTAATCAATTATTTCTGAATCCAGTACACAGACACACACATGCAATTTACCTCTATTAAATGTAATTCCTTCTGATGTTTTCTTTTGTATTTAAAAGAAAACACGTCTCCCATGTCATGACCCACAGTTTGAGAAACTCTATTAGCATAATCGTATTGATGAAATTATGGTTCTTGACAGAAGTACAAATGTGAGCCTAATGTGGTTCTTTTTGTGACTAACATGGAAGAACATAGTATGTTTGGAGCTGATGATCTCTGGGTTTTGTTGAGACTATTATCCTACATTACTACTAAAGTAGCATTGACAGAGGAGGTGCAGGAGAGGTACAGGGAAATAGGTAAGACTCTGAAGACAGAGCACCTAGGTTCTGAAGACTCGAGCATTTGTTTGCTGTGGAATCTTGGGCAAGTCACTTAACCTCTTTGTATCTGAGTTTCCCCATCTACAAATGCTGATTATAATAGTTCTACATCATAGTGTTGTGAAAATTAGATGAGTAAAAACAAATTTAAATTGCTTAGAAGAGTACTTGATACTAATGTTTATATTATGTATACTATTATAAAATTATAACATGTCATGTTATATATTATTATATAATATTCTATTATTATATTGTGATTAGGCCCCTAGAGAGTTGTACCTTTTAACCAAATTGTCTAATTTTCTCAAAAATTCCCAGTGTAAAAATACATGAAATAGACTCTTCAGACATCTCCATGTTTTCAGATGCTTCTTTGCTCTGGTCAGGAACTGGAGAAACTGGAGTATATGGTGCTCTTAAATGACACAGGTTAGCTCTTGGATTTTTGGTGATAGTAGTGATCATTGAATCGTTGATATGTTGTGTCATGATTCAAATCCAGTTTGCAAACTTCAGGCCAAAACTTGGAGCAGGCTGTTTGAGGCAAAGATCCTCAGAACCAAGTCTGTTGTAATAATACGTACCCAAGTTTACCCCATTGGCATCTGACAATGCTACATATTTGGCCCTTGCTGTATACTAACTACTTGATAAATCATTTGGAATTTTAAAGACAGAAGACTTTATTGATGTCCCAGGGCACCTGTGGCAGCCATGAGAACATGCCTCACAGCACTCAAACTACAGACAGCATAAATGACCAAGGTTCCCCACCCACTCTCTGCATTTCATCACTATGTTTGGGCTGATGCTTGCCTCCCCCAGGTTGATCCCGGCCAGTGATTGAGCCTGGCAAGGATATGAAAGCACACCTGTTCCTGGGAGTCAGAAACCCCTCTGAGGAGGGACTTGTGTTGGAAGAGTCCCTGATGGACTTCTCGAACCTTCCTTAGAGGAAGGCATATAATACTTAGATATTAGTAGGAATTAAATGTGAGAAGCAGTAGAGGATAAAACATTCTAGTATAAGAAAGAAAATAAAACTTTGTGTTCTATTTTTATTTCCTTTATGTTGCCCACACTTCTTTTTGATATATGGACATTTAATATGTGTCTGAGGGGCTAAAACTCAATTGAATTGAATGATTATTCACTGTTTTCCATTATTTATAAATAATTAGAACTGGTCTCTAACTGCAGTTTGTTGGATTCATGTCCCATTTTAAAAAAGAACTTTTCAGATTTTGACAATAAATCATTCACTCCTCCTCAACACATTCTCCTTGTGTGACTTCCAGCAGAGCACACTCTATTGGTTTTTCTCCTACTTTAGGGCTTATTCCTCGCAGTGTCCTTGGCTGGTTCCTCCTCTTCTTTCTGATTCACAATCTCGGGGGGCCCCAGGGCTTAATTCTTGCTCCTCATCTCTAACTACATTAATTGCTTTGGTGATCTCACTTAATTTCAAGATTTAAATACAAAATCAATGCCAATGATCCCCCAAATTATACTTCCAGCCCAGACCTCTTTCCCAAACTCCAGATTCATAAATTCAGATGCCTACTGGCCAATAATAAAACTCAGCGTGTCCAAACTTGAACTTCTGCTTTATCTGCAGCCTTCCCATCCGAGGTGATGACAATCACACCTTCCAACTGATCAGGCCAAAGACCTCAGAACTATTTTTGACTCATCTCTTTCTATTCTACTCCACATGCAATCAAGAATATCTGTTGGCTCCACCTCTAAAATATATCCAGAATTTAGATATTTCATGCCACCTACCTGTGACCATCCTGGTCCAAGCTACCATCCTGTCTCTCCTGGAAAATTTGTAAAAGGTAACCCTTGATTCAGCTGACAGTCTCTCCTCAGCTCTCAGAGTTATACATATAAAACATGAAACAGGACACGTCACCCCTCTGCTCAAAACCCCCAGTGTTTCTCCATTCCACTTACAGAAAAAGCCAAAGTCCTTGCAATAGCCCACCAAACCCTAGGTAATCTGCCGGGCAAATCCCCCACCTCCCCCTGCCCACTTGCTCCATGCAGTGTTGTAAACACCCCAGGCGTCTCCTCAAGTTCTAGCTTTGCTTGGATGCTTTTCCCCCACATCTGGGGTGGCTCACCTCCTTCTCGTATTTACTGTATCTTTTCAGGGAGGCTTACCTTGACCAGTCTTTTCTGTACTGCAAGCTGGCCCCCACCTCTCCAGTACTCGCGGTCCCTCCCTCCTGTGCTGCTCTGCCTCTTCTCTTTCTCAGAGCCCTTATGAACTTCTGACTTACCACACTGTTTAGTTAATGTGTTTATTGACTACAGTTTGTCTCCACTGCCAGAATAGAAAATCCTCGAGGGCGAGGATCTCTATTTTGCTTACTGACGTTTCCCCAATGCTAGAGCAGTGTTTGGAAGTAGGGTCCGTAAGTCTTTGCTGAATGGATAAACAAACTTTTTGGCAACAGAACTGACTACTGTTAAAGATGAAGTAAATTAGTAAGAAGACCGTTTTTATCTTAATATTAGGACTGGTACATATTTAAAATCATTGTATCATTAATTTTTCATGTATTCTGCAATAATAGAAAAAATAGACACCTACTCTGGGTCCAACAGTAGCTCTTAAAGGAAATAGAGTAGAGTACAAGGGGCAGTTGCTGCATTAAGGGGCTCTAGCAGGGGAGGCGAGAAGCACAGCCCAAAGTCGACAGATGTCAAACCAGAGACAAAGAATACAACAAAGCAGTATGTCAGGGATCAAAATAAGAGAGGCTATGTTCTTGTGTATTAAATTTTACTTATAAACTAACTCTTAACAAAAAGGATTTGAGGAGCTTAAACAATGATACATACCATAAGTTGAACGAAATAGAAATTGGAAATCAGAACCAATGCAAATGGAAGAAACAAGCAGGCTCCTTCTAAGAGTGAATACCAGGCACAGATACAGTAGCTGGCATTGCCCATGAGAATTGACTCTGAGCATCCCGATGCTCAGGGAAAGGAAGCACAGCCTGTTCCACCCTAGGCTTTCAGTATCAGAGAGGAAAACAGCATACAAGTGGTACAGAAATAAATGCTATGAGTATGGTTGGTACCATTCTGTGTTTTAGGAGGGAATATGCTGCTATGATCCCTGAAGTTTCCTCTGGCTTTAAGATTTTATCTTCTTGTCAGGGTTCCTTTCAATCCACATTTTGTCTAGCTAGTATGTATTTTCACCCATAACAGCACACCCTGTCTACCTAGTGGGCAAAATAGCAAAGGGGAACTTTTCTGTTTACATGATGAAAATTAATTTCTGCTCTCATCAGACTTTACCCTTCTGACCTAGTTGTACTTTTAAAGCGATGCAAAAAAAAAGGTTTTGTCTCAAATTTCCTTCACTTTGCTTTGGGCCGCTAGTGTAACGAACCTGAGGTGAGAGCATCGTCTAACCCAGCAGTAACAGTGAGTGGAGATTTATTTACTTCAGATAACTCTGTCGAAATGTATGTTGAAGAAGGAGGATGTATTTTTCTTTTGTGACTTGAGTATGAATAGTCCAGAAGAGCTTTCTACAAGTAAAATCACTGGAGAGAATTATAATCAAGGTCACTTCAACAACTTTGAGTATATGCTCATGAACAAGAGTTGCCACATGAAAAATATAGAAAATAATTTTGAAACAAATAGAAACCCAATAATGATAGTTTTAAAATATCTATTTGCCTCTTTTATCTCTTTACTTGACTGTCCACCAGCATCTCAAATTTAACACGCCCCAAGCAGACCTCTTGACTGGTATCCTCAAATCCGCCTCTTCCCAGACCTTTTTGGGTCAGTTGTGCCCCAGTTGCACAAGCCAAAAACTTGCTGACTGTCTGAGAAGTACTCTGCACTGTTCTGTGCCTCTCAGTCTGCAATGAAAAGTCCTGAAAACTCACAGTCTCCACTGACTAGCTCCCCAGTATTCAGTTTAGTAACCATCCCATTTCAATGGTATTGCCAAGGAGGTGGACTCCTCCAAAGAACTCTACAATGTGCTTGATTTAATATACAGGAATAATTCCCTCTGTCTCCTTGTATGTGTCTGGTGGTCTGGTTTGGCCTGTTCAATTCATCTTGTTGGGAGGAACACCTTCTTGACTAGGACCTAGATTGAAATAGATTACATTTCATGTAACAAAAATAAGAGGAATGTGCTTATAACTATTCCTACTGAAATGCAGAAGCTTAGGCAGCATAGGGTGTGATTGACAGCACAGATTCCAAAACCTGCATTCAGATCCTGGCTCTCCCACCTACTTGCTGTGTGACCTTGGGCAAATTACTTAATCTCTCTGGGCTTCAGTTTCTACTTTGTAAAATGCAAACATTAATAATACAATAATTGAGTGAGTTAATATTTGTAAAACACTTAGAACAATGCCTGGCACATAGTGTCCTGTAAGGGCTTGAAAATAAAATCCTTTTTAACATTTTAACATACTATCCAAATAGTGAATTTGAGCTAAGGTGATGGATCTGTGTTGGCGGAAGGGTGAGAACATTCTAAACCTTTCAGAATGCTGAGAACAAATTTCATTGATCTCATTGATAACGATGCCATTAGCAAGTAAGATGAACTCAACTCACTTAAAATCTGTTGGTCACATGGCTTAATGGAAAGGAAACAGAAAGGATTTTGAGTCCTCCTTGGCTTATGTCTTCGTTCTTTCACTTATCGTCAGATGTCTGACTCGAGGAGAAACCTCTTAGCCATACCCAGAATTTATATAATTTCCTAAGTGGACGTTTATGCTAGATCCTACCACATAAATATTGATATATTTTCCGTTCCATAAGTGAGTTCTTTTATTCTCAACTAAGCTTTTAAACACCATAAAATTCCCATATTAAAAGAAAAAACTCTGGATCTAGCTTGAGTGAATCCTAACTGAATAATAGTGTCAAGATTCCGTCATTAAGAGTTAGAAAACTCAGGTAAGTAACTCTCTGTATAGAATGATTCATGCTTCACTTTATATGAATTCTTATAGATCAGCAACCAATCCCCAGGCATTACATAGAGTGTGGGGCACAATAAATAGGACAGGATGGAGTGTCCTCCTTTCCAAAGGCCCGTGGTCAGGTTTGATGAACTAGCAATGTCTGTTCTGGCTTCTGATTTTCCACCAAAATTAATGTCTACAATGCAATTGAGGCTCTGAAACATAGTTAAGGGAAGTAAAGAAGATGGGTACAATGACATCTTTCACAAATTGTGCTGGTCACTATGGGAATGTTATTGTGATGATTAATTTTATGTGTCAACTTGACTTGGTTACAGGGGTGCCCAGGTATTATGCCCAAGCATTATTCTGGGTGTATCTGTGAGGGTGGTAAGATTAACATTTGAATCAGGAGACTGAGTAAAGAAGATTGCCTCCCCAGTGTGGGTGGCTTTCAGCCAATCAGTGGAAGGCCTGAATAGAACAAAACGCCTGACTCTCCTTCAAGTAAAAAGGAGCTCCTCCTGTCTGACTGCCTTGAGCTGGGACATTGGTCTTTCCCTGCTTTTGGACTCAAACTGAAATAGTGGCTCTTCTTGGGTCTTGAGTTTGCTGGCTGTCAGAATGGAACTTACACCATTGATTCTCCTGGTTCTCAGCCCTTTGGGCTTGGACTGGAACTACACCATTAGCTCTCCTGGGTCTCCAGGCCTCCAGCTTGCCAACTGCAGATCCTAGGACTTCTCAGCTTCCAAAAACGTATGAGCCAATTCCTTACAATAAATCTCTGTAGAGATTTATATATGTGTATATATATCTCCATCCTATCCTGTTTCTCTGGAGAATCGTGACTAATGTAGTCGTATTTTCCAGAAAATTAAGGGCAAATGGTTCATTTCTTTCCCAGTACACTGAGGCATGTTGGTCCATTCTTCTTCAGAGCTGAGGTCTCTTATAAAAGAAATCAAGAGGTTCATTTTCAAGCACAAGTTATTAGCTCTGCCTGTCTGTGGGAAAATGATAAGGCTAAAGAAAAGTGAATTCCATCATTGCTTAAAATCGTTGTAATGGCCACATGACATCTGCAAATATCTCTAGGGAATAAACAGCCCTTCATCACTCTTTAATGGGTCTTTCCATCTCCTCATTAGTTCTGATCTCAGAGCTAGAAAAATGAGTAGGTAGAATAATCTGGCAGCTAGAAGGTCGCTTCTTTCATGAACACTTTCCTCATCTTTCTTGAACTGCTTTCCCCCACCCAATGTAAACCACATCCATTTCCCCCACCCAATGTAACCACATCCATTTCCCCCACCCAATGTAAACCACATCCATAGCTAAGGGGAAAAAAAAAATCTCTCCCTCCTCCCATCTTAACATAAGATTATCTGAAGCCTGTCTATGACTCATCGCCCTATACCTACATGACTACTAGAGTTATTATACTATATATTCTCCTGGTCTGCATTTTTTTAAAACCAAGGTCACCTAAACATTTCAGTTGCCATATAATGTTTTCCCTTGTACTGTTTCTCTCTGCTCCCAAAATGATTGATCTACTTTGTCTCATTCTTGGGATTTTACCCATGAATAATTTCAGAGGAAAGAAAATTAGCTTACCTTGTCTTTCTGTTGTTTTGGTTGAACTCTGATTCTCAGCTATAAAGGAAAGAAAAGAAAAGGAAATCACAAAATTAAATGTTGAATATCAGATCTGCTCTTACAATTGTTTCAGGTGGTAACGTGATGTAGATCTTAGCTCATTTCTGATTCACTTTTCCTCACATCATAAAATCAAGAGGCTTCGTGATTAGAAGAAACTTTAGAACAGCGGTCAGGTAAATTTTTTTTAAAGGGCCAAGTGGTAAATATTTTAGGCTTTGTGGGCCAGAAGTCTCTGGAGCAACCACTCAACAATGCCATTTCAGTGTGGATGCAGCCATACATAATACCTGAAGAATAGGTATGGCCGTGTTCCAACGAAACTTTATTCAGAAAAACAGGCAGGGGCTGGATTTGGCCTGTGGGCCACGGTTTATTGAATCTGCTTTAGAGCATCTGGTACAGGCTCACATCTTGAATACATCAAGATAACACAGACAATTCCATACCCTTTGGTAAGTGCCCCATGATTGGTGCTGCCGTGGGTCGTATTCCTACTAAGATATGATGCTTCTCCTGAGGAGGAAGATTCAGAAAGGCTCAGACAGACATCTTTGACACTTACAGAATTCCTTTAAGGAAAATATAGTCCAGAAGAGCTTTCTACAAGTAAAATCACTGGAGAGAATTATAATCAAGGTCACTTCAACAACTTTGAGTATATGCTCATGAACAAGAGTTGCCACATGAAAAATATAGAAAATAATTTTGAAACAAATAGAAACCCAATAATGATAGTTTTAAAATATCTATTTGCCTCTTTTATCTCTTTACTTGACTGTCCACCAGCATCTCAAATTTAACACGCCCCAAGCAGACCTCTTGACTGGTATCCTCAAATCCGCCTCTTCCCAGACCTTTTTGGGTCAGTTGTGCCCCAGTTGCACAAGCCAAAAAGTGGTGGCCTCTCTTGCTTCTCTTTTTCTCACCTCTACCAACTCTAGCTTCAAAATATATTCCAAATATGTCTCACACTTAACAGGCTACATACAGTTCATCTAGCACCCATATCTCTCCCCTCAGTACCTGCAATAGCCAACTAGAAAAATCTTTTTAAACTTGGCTGCTCCAATGGCTCCCTATTCTTCTACTGACTACAACTGGCAAGTCTCTACATGCTGTGGCCCCTGCCTTGCTCCTCAATTCATCTCCACCCATTCAGTCCCTGTTTCACCCTGTCAGCCTTTCTGTGGTAAATGAAAGTCTCGGGGCTCTTCCTGCCTCAGGCTTCCCTGCTGCTCTTCCCTGTGCCTCGTGTGGTTGTCTCAGGCCTACACCTGCTTCCTTCTACCTTTCAGGACTCTGCTCAGATGTCACCACTCAGAGAAGTCTTCTCCAACCACCTTATCTAATGGTTTCTCCTCATTTCCCTTCACACTAGTTCACCATCCTGCTTCATTTGATCGACAGTAGTTTTATTACTACAGTGACACTTACTTTATTTAATTTTTTTTTTGTCATCAGAATGTAAACTCTATGAGGACAGAGACTTCTTGTCTTACTCAGATCCACAATTCCAGGGCCCACCATCAAGATATGGCAAAATACGTCTCCAGTAAAAACATATGGAATAAATGAATGAGAATAGAAAATAGTAAATAAGACTAATTCTACCTACATGAATTCAATTGTTAAAGGAAAATGATTGCTTTATTTAAAATTGCTAGTTGGATAATGATAGCTACCATTTTTAAAGCAACTCTTATGACCAGTTCCATATACTATTGCTGATGTCTACAAGAGAGTTATTATTCCCATTTGTAGAGCTGCAAATATTAGCCAAGAGAAGTGAAACTACTTTCTCAAGAGGGGGCACCACGATTTTAATTCAGGTCCGTTGGTTCTAATGTCCATCTTCTTTTACTAAAATAGACAGCTTTTCCTTCCACTAAACTGTTCTGAATGGAAAGCTTATGTAATTAATCCCTACTTTTGATAACTAGTGAAAATACTTTTGAACATGATATAATGCTGTATTTGGAAGATGCAGTTAAAATATTTATCAGCTGCTAGAGGATTAGAATACAAAGAAAATTAAAACCCTTTGTTTCTCTTGCTATTAATATCAGGTCACAACCTTTCTTGCTAGACTTCATTGAGAATGAAAAATTTTTAAACTCATATCAGACAAAACCTTCTGACTATCTTTATTTGCATTTTTTCAGCCTTCAAAAATGCATAATAATTTTAGAGAGACATATCATACAAAAGAAAAATAATTATGTCTTAGGATGTAGCTGAATCTTTAAAAAAAATAACATATACCACTTCAAAGGCCTTATATTGATTCTTAAGAGATCCAGACTTTTACATGTAAATGAATATATTGTTATTCTGAGGACAAAATACTGCAAATCTTAAATATTTAATCAATACTGGAATATATGTTTTTTTCTGAAATCCAGGAGATATTATTTTGACTATAATAAAGTGTTCTTATATGGTATACCACTTACAAATTTGGATTTAGTTCTGTGGATATAAAAGCTAAATAGAGATGAATGCTATGGAATATGGGTAATGTTGTAGGAATTAATGAAATGTAAAGACATTTGCAATTATTCCTGGTTTTTACTTATAACTTTCATAATTCACACGTGTTTTGAGAAAAGTCCAAGCTCTGATCTATAGAGGAAGTGAGTAAGGTCAAATAGCAAATGAGTGTAGTGCACTTCTGTTAACCTGTTCATTTTTCTTTTTTTTGTGAGGAAGACCAGCCTTGAGATAACAACCGTTGCCAATTCTCCTCTTTTTGCTGAGGAAGACTGGCCCTGGGCTAACATCTGTGCCCATTTTCCTCTACTTTACATGGGACGCCGCCATGGCCTGGCTGACAAACAGTGCGTCACCAGGCGCTCGGTATCCGAACCCACCAACCCGGGGCTGCTAAAGTGTGAACTAAACCACTGTGCCACTGGGCCAGCCCATGTTAACCTGTTCTTAAACTTAGATGTTTAGTAACAACCCAGACCTTAGTCATGGTGGTTGGCAATTTAAAATCTGTGTGTTGAATTTGATTTTCTAATATGAACTGGAAGTCTTATGAAATGCAAATGAACTTCTAAATTGCTAAACTTTAATCCATGTTAATCCAAAACTAAACTTTACTCAAACAATTAGCTTTTAAAAAAGAAAGCTTAAACAACAATACAACAATAACTTTGCTAAATATTCTTATCTTACAAAGGATATTGTGTTTCTAGCTATATTTAGCTGTATATATGGATGGATGGATGTAATACACAAAGAACATGGTATATCATGAACAAGTCCAGGGGAAAGAATACATACAGCCATTCTTGTATGTAATTTTTCATTGATTTGCTTTAAAATAATTTACTATGACCAATTCAAGTTCTCCCATACACAGCATTGACTGAGTCATTGTATGTAAAATTATTTCTGGTTTGGCTAAACCATGATTCGTGACTAATACTTTGTTATCCTGAGGATTCTTCTTGTATCTGCCCACATGAAATGATACAAACTAATTAAATATCATATAAGAAATGTTATGATTAGGTTCCCAAATAAGCGGCACAGATAAATGGTGCAATTCACAAAAGAGACAAGGAGGCTCAGCAACTAGACCAGTCAATGTTTTCCAAAGGATGGCATGCGTTGGATTGTGAGACATGCTATGTGGCAGTCCTGGAAAGTGGCATTAAGTAAGATTGAAACACCCAATGAGAAAGTTAGTTTCTTTTCAGCTTGCTTTCAGTTTATTTGGTTATTTCAATGAGGAAGTTTTGAAATTTCAGTTTGATATAAATATGTCATTAATACCTAGTATGTGCTTATCTTGATCTATTTTTTTAAACAAGAATGAGCAAACCTCAAACTCAGAGCCTTTGGCAAGCCACAAAATCTAGCTAGAATTTAATTTTATTTAGTTTACAGCATAGTGATCTTATAGCTCTTGTTTATCAATGCCAAGTGAAACAAGTTTTTCATTTATGATGGTTTCCTTTTCAAACAAATTTAAGAATAAAAAGTGCATCTACTTAAAGAAAGTTCTAAATAAATAACAGTGCAAATGGCACACATATCTGGTAACACTCATTAAGTTGTGGGAAATAGTGAGGTAAAATCCTGTAGAGGCCCTCATTGGATGCGTAGAATTTGAATAAGCAATTAGAAGAGAAAGAGGGGAAGAAGAAATAAGGATCACACAAATGAGGAGGGCTGAATGAAAACAACTGCACAGTCAAGAGTACATGCTGGGCAACAGCGAGAGGGCCACTCTGGTTGGAATCACAGGTTTATTCAGTCAGCCAGTCAGTGTCTTGCGTTATAATTATTGAACATCCACTTCTCAAGCATATGATTTTTGTTATTAGTGCTGTGGAGTCGATTCCGACTCCTAGTGACTGTGGACAGCAGAGCGGACCTCTCCCCTTCCAGTGCTACATCAGACAATGCTCCACTGCTATTCTTAGGGTTTTTGTGGCCAATTTTTTTGGAAGTGGGTGGCCAGGTCCTTCTTCCCAGTCTGTCTTAGTCTAGAAGCTCCACCGAAACCTGTCCACCATGCGTGACCCTGCTCGTATTTGAAATCCGGGTGGTATAGCTTTCAGCATCACAGCAACACGCAGCCACCACAGTATGACAACTGACAGATGGGTGGTGTGGTTCCCTGACTGGGAAACGGGTCGAGGCCACAGCAGTGAGAGCACTGAATCTTAACCACTAGACTACCAGGGCTGGCTAAGCATATGATACACCCAATCAAAAGCTAGTTGTTTTCTAATATCTTTAGATACTTTATGAAAAATAGCTGTAACAAGAACAAGTGTGGTATAGTGAAGAATTTATGGGGTTTGGAGCAAGAAAAACAGTGTTTGAATTTCATCCTTTTAATTTAACCTTGGCCAAGTCATTTAGTCTTTCAGAACCTGTTTCCTTATTTGTGAAACTGGTATCATAAATACCAACCTTGCCTGGCTTTTATAAAGATTATTATTAATAAAATAATAGCTAACATTTATTATGTTTACTTGCCAGACACTGTTTTAAGGTTTATATGTTTTATCTTGTTTAATCTTCACAAGAATCCTGTAAAGGTGTAATCTTATAACTATTTTACAGACAAGGAAACTGAGGCACAGAGAAGTTAAGTAGCTTACCAAAGGCCGTAGTACAAATAAATGGTTTTGTGATTATTTGAACCTAAGCCATCTGACTTCAGAATCATGATTCATACCAATAAGCTCACTTCCTCTTGGCATGACTGGAGCGTGTAATTTTTATTTTAAGAAGGGTGTGGTGCCTTGAAAAGCACAGGCTTAGGCATAGGCCATTCTTATGTTCAGTCAGTAGCATTTCTAAACTGTCCACTTGGTTCTTGTACCATTATCTTTTCACATGAAAGTAAACTCCATATTAAACTAGGATAAAGGAAATATTATGCAAAAAGGAAATATATATGATAAACTATTTATTATATATAAATGTTAACTCCTACTTAATAATCTACTGATTACTTATAAATGTTGTTTATTTCTGCCTAACAAAAGCCAGATTTTCCCTTCAAATTTCAAGTCGGCAATATTGTATATGCTGTGGTAGCAGAAGCTCTGGCTTGGCAAAACCCTTAGAGGTATTTCTACCCAAGAGCTTGCCTTAGTAGAGTTCTGTATCAGCATGTTGTCCATCTCAATTTGCTTTCTGCCTATAATCTTCTTCCACACTTTTTCCTTGACCAAGTCAGAATTCACCAAAGGGAGAAAGAGCAATAGTCCCTCCTTCCAATGGGATTAATGTCTTACAGTGGGCACCACGCCTTCCTGCAAATCTGGCTATAGGTACCTGGATGACTAAACTACCAGCAAGAAAACATCTATTTTGCTTTCTCCTCTCTATCTTCCTCTCCCCTTTCTCCTCTTTCCTCAGAAACAAACAGGATATGCATAGGAAATGAAAAAAGAAGAGTCAGGGAGAGCCACATTTTCAAGCCATTAGCAGAAATAGGGAACTCAGGAAAAGGAGAAAATTTGTAGTTTTACAACAGAGTTTTACACCTAATTCCTCTACAGTTTAGACATTAGAGGTTGGGGACTCCTGTGATTGACATTTCCTTTGAACCCCCTCCACCCTAATGCCCAGGGAAGTAATCCTGCATATAGGCAATGACAATGCATGGATGATGGAATCTAGGTGTGGCCAAGGTAAATTCAGGACCTGGTGTACAGTGAGTTAAAAGGTGACCCTCTGTGCTGAAAAGGTTATGTGCACCTGGAACTTGTGAATGTGACCTTATTGGAAAAAAAGTCTTTGCAATTGTAATTAAGTTAAGAATCTTGAGATGAGATCATTCTAGATTAGGGTGGGCCCTAAATCCAAGTGTCCTTATAAGAAGAGTAGACACAGACAGAAGAGGAGACACAGAAGAGAAGGCCATATGAAGACACAGAGGAGGAGGCCATGTGAAGACACAGAAGAGGAGGCCATGTGAAGACACAGAGGAGGAGGCCATGTGAAGATGGAGGCAGGGATTATAGTGATGCATCTAGAAGCCAAGGAATGCAGAGGATTGCTGGCCACCCCCAGAGGCTGGGAGCCATGCCGGGCACACAGATGCCCTCCAAAAGATTTTTAGTGAATAAATTAATTTACTAATTAATTTGAAAGGCCTTCATTTCTTTAACTATAAAATCAGAGCACTGAATTAATGAGGATTTCTATCATAAAAATTCTAGGATTCTAGAAATTTGTCTTCTACAGGCAGAATAAACGAGTAAAACAGGAGAAACACGCACAACTTTAAGAGAATGGGAAACAATTAGAAAGAAACATTTTGAGGACATGCTTCTCTTTTTAATCTACATCCCACCTTTCTAGGGAGTAAAGCAATAAACTTCACTAACCCATCTCTGCTCTAAATCAACTCTGCACTCGAGATGACATTCCACAGTGCCTTTACCTGATAGTCACTATCCAAGGACCCAGTGCCCATATGTTTAATAGGGAGATGAATCTTCAGCTGTTCAACCTTCCCACACCAGTAGATTGTTTTGTTCTCTTTCTGTCTCTCTATCTTGGCTCCACTAAATCTGAATGCTTATGTGTGAGGGGTGGAGATGGAGAGGGAGCATTGCTCTGCTAACCAGGAATCTGGGCAGGCTCCTAGTTCCATCATGCACAAATGGAAACGTGTGCAAACTCATTATATCAAGTGGGGTCCATGCTAAGCAGGAAGCACCTTGAGGAATGAGAGAGATCTGGGGAGAAATGGCTGCCAAAGGAATGAGTTTTACAACAAAATGTCTAAAGGACTGAGTATAGAAGTAGTTAATCAATCTGCAAATGCAAAAGGAAGTGGTAAATACCCTTATTTCATTATCTTGCTTTCCAGGGTGTTTCATTTTTCAAGAAATGGCTTTGTGGGTATATTTTTTTAAACTACTTGGAAGAAAGCCACTTCAAACTGTGTTTAGAAGCTAAATAAATACAATAGTCCCCAGAACTGAGAAGCAGAAGGCATTTTGCTGCATGAATCAAAGTAAAATTAAGTCTTAAGTGACTCATAGGGCTGACCACACACTTCTGAATAAGTGCTAATTTTAATAAACCTTGGTCCCTGAATGACATTTTCCTCATCAGTCACTGAATGGGTGAGTATTAGAGCAGAGCACAAATTATTTGAGTTTAATCTTCAACTGCTACACATTTTGCAGATGCATATGTACTTTTATTCTTGTTTGTATTCAGGGCAATCATGTTATGAGATGGATGGGGTTTTGGATTGCTAAAGGTACCTTTCAGACATATAGTGCCTACAAAATAGGTTCTACTTATCAGAAGCCAAAACACTACCTCAGTGAAATGTTCTTCATGTGAAGGGGAAGTGACCCTGCTCTTCAAATTCCTCTATGTGGTGATTGTCTCATCAAATAAAATTATTAGTTTATAATTATGATATGAAATTAGACTCCTTCTATATAACCTTCTTTATGTTGTGCTGAAGAGGATAACAATAAAAAGGGAGAAAATGGAAGTTCCCGATGTGTTTCTGGACAAGAGCAGGCCTTGGCCATCCACATTCCCACTTGCCATCTCCTTCTACCTGAGAGGTCTCTCAAGAAGAGACTTAGAGACGATGAGCCATCTGTAGCTGCTTCTTCTTAAGGACTATGGATATGCCAAAAATGCATCTAGTATGTATGATGAACAGTATCTGAAAAGGCTGTTATGGCAGATTCCTCGCTTTTCTAGTCAGGATATTTTGACTAAAAGTACAGATGACTTCATATCATGGAGGCCAGGATGTGGAAAGTGCTTGTTGTGAAGATATATGTGGACTGGAACTGAAAACTATCAGAAATCAGGGGAGCTGTAGGTCCTGCTACTCTCTCTGTCTCTCATGAACAACTTAATCTTGGTCATTGGGTCTCTCATCTCCCCACATATTCTGTCTCTTCTTCTCTAACAACTCTACTCACTCATAATATCTACTTCCTTATGCCATAGGCATATACAGGAATCACCATGGCTGTCTCAGACTCACTTTACTAAAACCTTTCTGCTTCAGTTCCCACAGCTAATCACTTTTTTGTTGTTGTTTGGGTTTTCTAGTTCAGATTACCCAGAAAGGAAATTTGATTGGCCTTGCTCAACATTTTCTTTTCTTTTGTTTTTAAACAAAGCTTTATAAAGAAATTCACAACTAAATTCACTCATTTTAAGTATACAACTCAATAATTTTTTAGTAAATCTATAGTTGTGCAAAATCACTATAATCTCGTTTTAAGACATTCTCATCAACACAAAAAACTTCTTTGAGCTTTTGTGCAGTCAATCCCCAGTCTCACCTCCAGCTTTAGGCAACCACTTATCTGTTTTCTGTCCTTATAAAAATTTCCATTCTGAATATTTCCTGTAAATGGAAACATATAATATGTCGTGTTTTGTGAAAGGCTTCCTTCACTGAGCATAGTGTTTCTGAGGTTTATAGTGTTACAGGATGTATCAGTATTTTGCTCCTTTAAATTGTGGAATAGTATTCCATTATATGAATATCCTATATTTTGGAATATTCCAAATTCATTCCAAATGGAAAATCCAATGAGATATTCCATTTCACCAGTTAATGGACATTTGGGTTGTTTCCAGTGTGACTATTATGAATAACGCTATTATTAACATTCATTATCTCAATAACACCCCGTCTTGATTACTACAGTTTTAGAATAAGTTTTGAAATTGACTTGTGTAAGTCCTCCAACTTTGTTCTTCTTTGTCAAAAAGTGTTTCGACTATTCTAGGTTCTTTCTACATCCATATATATTTTAGGATCAGCTTATGAATTTCTAAAAAAAAAACCTTGCTGTGATTCTGATAGGATTTGCATTGAATATATTAATCAATTATTTATCAACCAGGAGAGAATTGCCATCTTAAAATATTGAGTCTTCCAATCCATGAATATGTAATGTGTTTTCATTTATTTATTTAATTTCTCATAGAAATGTTTTGTGGTCAGTGTACAAATCTTGCACTTCTATTGTTAAATTTATTCCTAAATTTTTATTCTTTCTGATGATATTGTGAGTGGCATTATTTTTTTAACTGTATTTTTGGATTGTCATTGCTAATATACAGAAGTATGATTTATTTTTGTATGTCCTACATCCTGTAATATGAAATACTCTCTATTAGTTGTAATAGTTTTATTATGGAGTCTTTGGATTTTCTACACAGATAATGATGTAGTGTGCTAAGAAAAGCTGTTTTATTTCTTCTCAATTTAGATAAATGGATTTGTCTGCCTGTCTGTCTATCTATCTATCCATCTACCTACCCCTTATTGTACTATATAAAACCTGTGGTTATAATTTTGAATAGAAATGGTGAGAATGGACATCTTTGCTGCATTCCAAATCTTAAGAGGAAAGCAGGAAGTCTTTCATTATTAAGTCTGATGTTTGCTGTATATTTTTTTATAGATGTCGTTTATCAGTTTCAGGAAGTTACATTTTATTTCTAGTTCATTGAGAGTTTTAATGGTTGGGTGTTAAATTTTGTCAAAAGCTTTTTCTGCATCTACTTGTTCTACTAATATGGTGTATTACATTACTTGACTTTCATATGTTAAACCAATCTTGCATTCCTGGATAAATCCCACTTTTCATGTTTTCTGTCCCTTTTTATATGTTTCTGAATTTGGTGTGCTAATATTTTATTCAGGATATTTGCATCTATGTTCAAGAATGATATTGCTCTGTCATTTTCTTTACTTGCTTTTCATTCTTTTCTAGCTTTGGTATCAGAGTAATACTGGCCTCAGATAATTACATGTACAGTGTTCCCTCCTCCTCTACTTCTTGAAAGGGTTTGAGAAGAATTGGTATCATTTCTTTTGAAAATATTTCATAGAATTAACAATTGAAGCCACCCTACTTAGAGTTTTGTTCATGGGCTCAGTTTTAATTTCTAATGCAATATCTTTGTTTTAGGTCTTTACAGACTTCCTATCTTCTTGAGTCAGTTTTGGCAATTTATTTCTTTCTAAGAATTTTCCCACTGCATCAAAGTTGTCTAATTGTTGGCCAAGCTCATCTTATTGTGCCAGGTGATATCATAGGCCGAGCCTTGAATTGATCTTCCCTGGCACCCACCCATTTGTACTATGAAGGGATAGAGTATCACTGTACAAAGCAAAGTTGCCAAATGTTTGTCCCATTTGGTAGAGTCTAGAAGAGAATATAGGTGGGGCATGGTTCTTTGGTAGCTATGGGTTGAAAAATATTCTGAGTCAAATTCTATCCAACACACTAGTTTCCAACACACAAATTTCAGCACAAATTCTTATACTTACTCTTGTTGTGGGAACTTTGTAATGCTGAAACAGCAGGTGGAAGTGGAAGACTTGTCACTGTTGCATTTGTGGTGATGAATTCACTCTTCGTGACACCATTGGTTGTGCCTTCTAATTATGTAAAAAGAATGAGCAGCCATTAAGAGTATAACCAATCACTAGATAGTCTCATTAGTATTAATATTAACATCAGTTACAAGTTGAATATTAGTTACTGAAAATCTTCTGATCAAGATTTAGAAATCCAGCATTTTGATGTCTACATTTTGGTGATCCAGTTAATTACATTAAAGAAAATGGAGGGACATCAGACTCTCCTATATGCCTGCTATAGTTTATCTCATTTGATCATAACATTAATCCTATAAATTAAGTAATACTCATGATCATAATTTTATATAAAAGACTCAGAAAAGTTAAATAGTTTCCCCACAGTCACATAACTTGTTTCAGGAGAGAGCCAGGATCTGAATCCAGGCTTCCTGATGCAACAGTTAGTCACTCAGCTACCCTAGAAAGGGGGTGGTAAGGAAGTGATAGTAGTTGAAGATACTATGGTTCTCATGCTATTAGGGAGAGAATTTTCAGGTAGGTGGAATAGCCAACAGGAGAGTGAAAACAGGAAGTAAATAGAATAAACTTTTAATTATACTTAGTTCATTTTTTTTGGAAAATTAACAACAAAGAAAAGATAAGCTGAGCTTTCAAAAATAACTTGGAATATGATTACTTGAAACAATCTACATTTGCACAAATATTATAAAAACAAAATGCTTGATGCCCTTCAGTCTTTTCAAAGTCCAGTATGACAAACATTGAGTTAGTAAAGAAAAGACAGACATGCCAGTTAGTGCATGAGTAGTGTTAGCTAGATACAATGTTGGCTGGAGATGGAGGGAAGTCAGTTTAATAGATTCCTCTCACAAAGTAGGCCGGAAGACTGAATTGCTGGTGCCTTCCAGAAATGCCAATCAGCTTCCATTCCATGGCAACAAGCATCTACCATGTAATGCAAATTCTTAGTGCAGTTGAGAGATTCATGCTAGAGAAACTGATAGTTTGCAAGACCTCATAGACAGTGGTAAATATGTCTTCAAGCAAAAAGCCTTCATGAATTGGTATGCAAACAAAATATAATATAAATTCAAACATAGGCTACAGCATTAACACTGTATTTGAGAAAGAAAGAGTGGGAATGGGCACAAATTTCAGAGGCATCTTGAAGTATTAAACTGAGAGGAAGTAAAGAAATATCTTACTGCAGCAGGAAAGCAGAAATAAATGTTTGTGATAACATAGAAGTGCAAAAGTTCACCCAAGGTGCAGAAACTCAACACTTGAGGATGGAGGAACATACGGGGGTAAAGATTTTTCTTCTCACTGGAACTCCAAGAATATACCATTGGAAAACATCAGAAAAGGATTTCCTCTTCAGAAATCTTTGGAGAAGAGTTATTCTGCTGAGATAAAATTGGAAACCATAGAAAAGCTATCCTAGTGGCCAAAAGAATCCCCTAGTATAAAGCAGGCTCAACAGTCTTGGTGATGGAAAAGAGAATATATAGCTAAGAAAGATGTGGGGAGCTGCCAGATTAGAAAAATACAAAGAGAAGGGCATACTAATGGAATAGCTGGGGATACAATGCCAAAGATTTTGCTTAGAGAATTGCCTATTATTAACGTGGAATATACTTCACAAACGAGAGTAGAATTAGAGCCCACAATTAATTCAGGACAGATTGTCTACTATACAGTGTCAATTAGGCAATAGAAGGAATCTTGACTACTTTGAAGGTAATCAAAATAATTTTAAATATACATAGTGGACCTAAAATGAATATAATGAAAGATATGAATACTAAAGCTGTCACAGCCATAACTTTTCAAATTTTACTAAGATACTGAAGTGTTTCAAATCCTAGTCTCAGGAGAGAAGAAAATGGGT
Source organism: Tapirus indicus (assembly GCA_031878705.1). Classification (NCBI taxonomy): domain Eukaryota; kingdom Metazoa; phylum Chordata; class Mammalia; order Perissodactyla; family Tapiridae; genus Tapirus; species Tapirus indicus. Next base: position 79,778,543 of record CM062919.1, read on the forward strand.
GATTGACATTTATTAAGATACGAGAATCATAGTCTTGTATGAACATCTTGTTTGGAAAATTTTCCCAATTGCACTTTAGGTTCAGACATAGTAGATTCTGGACTCTTGCCTAGAAGTGATTGACACCTCAAAAAAAAAAAATGAAACCAATCCTAAAGCTGCTCTTTAAACTTATATGGTTTGTTCTTTCAGTTTTTCTGTCTGGCCATTTTTCCCCAGATAACACTATGTATCTGCTTTGGTCTAAAGGTGCAAATTACCCTGTAAGTCTAGGCAATAATATATTTATTAGGTTTGGCAAATAGTATTTTGCTTGAAAAATACTATTTAAATTGCAACATCAAGATAATATTGGCTTTGCTTTTAGGACCTGTGTTTTTGAAATTCATGTCCTTTTAAGTCTCAGAATTTTGGAGTAGGTGGAACGCATGAAAGACAAAATATAGGGAAATTTTAAAGCATATTTGACTGGAATAGGGAGAGTCTAACACAAAAGATGCTTGATAGAGTAGACCAACACCAGAGTGTAAGTGCAGAGACGAGATCTCGACTCCAACCGTACTCTTAAGTGAGAACGATTGGCTAGAAGTGAGTAGAATGAATGTGAGGGAGAGGGACTGTTTTAGAGTTGTCTTGGAATTATTAATGTGAGATTCATTTTGAATATTTGGGGAGGTTAAATTTTTAGGAGAAAGCAATAAATGTGGACATTAATTATATTAGGGATTTAGGTATGTTTACAACAGATTGACTTGAAAGCAAGGGTTTATGGAGTTGAATTGTTCAGGGAAGGGGATTAAGCACTTTTATTCCTTTGGAGTTATATGATTTGACTTGCAGTATTGTTTTATCTAATGCACATAGCAAAATTTCTTGTGTGGTCACTTTGTCTCCACAAATAGAATAGGGGTTAAATGATTTTTTGACAAAGTTAGCATTTGATAAAACATATGCTAAGAATACTAGTGCTGTGATAAATTGTTTGGTTTTATGTTTAAAAAAAGACATTCTCATAGATAAATTATTTGGAGCTGCATAGATTTTTTAAAAAGTCAAACATATCTCTTTGTGTTAGGAATACTATGGTTAAAAAAAAAAGTTACTGTGCATTGTAAAACCCCAGGGGGGTAATATTTTCTAAAGCAATTGGCCAAGGACCTTCATTTTCAAGGACTGTTTTATGGACTCATGCTCCATAGAAATTCTGTACCCATGACATGCCCAGGGTAGTCTGGGATAAACTTAATTAATGTTCTGATTCATTTAAGTGACTTTTGGTATAATATTAAAGAGCCACTCATAGAAAGATTGTGAGGAGTCTAAATGTTTATACAAATACTCCTGGGGAGATGTGTCATCAGTGGCAAAGACTGGAAATGAAACTTCTCAGGGTTTTGCTCAGATTTTTCTGATCTCCTCCCTTGGAGTGAAAAGCAATACCCCAGAATGTAAATGAGTTTAGATGGTAAGCCCAAGAGAAAAAAAAAAAAAAGATGTGAAAGAGTGTAGGTCAAACACTTGAACAATTCAAGGAGAACTTAAGACTACATTTCCTCCAGTCCTTCACTCCTAAGGAAGAAGAACTCAGATAATAGAACCAGGCTATCATGGAGTCCCAAAGATTCTGAAGAGAACAAATGGTGTTGGTAGAGGAACACAGGTAAAGTAGGACTAGAGCTTTCAGTGGGAGATAAGAAGAGGAGAGAGTTTTATTTCTATGTGAATTTTATACTTCCTTTTTCTTTTCCATATTATTTAGATGGTGAGTTAAGGCAGGTATTAAGGGGCCCTTGGAATTGCATGTTTACCAATGTCCTGCCTCTTGCAAGACCACCCAGGACCTGGGTATAACTCCAGAGAAAGTGAGACAGAGCAGAACACTGACCCCCTGCCACATGGCCTTGGGTAACAGGATGTTTAGGTGTCTGCAGACCTATCCATTATCTAACCCAGTTTATCAAGGTAAGTTCATATAGGAATTTGGGACTGATCACTGGCCAAGAATAAAGTTATACCTATATTTAGGGTGGCTGTTAGCTTATATACTTCAGAAATCAAGTGGGTTGGGATAGTTTGGTGACCTCAGAGGGATCTATCAATTTGGAATTCTTTTTTAATCCCTCTGCTCTTCCTTAGAGACTTCATTAACAAGTAGATGTTGACTTTCCACTTTCTTAAAATCTATTTAACAGTGTTTCTTGGAGCCAGACCAAATATTGGTAGGGGCTTCTCCTTTATTTTCTCAGATCTATTGATCCTGTTTATTCACAAGTTCTTACATATCAGTGAGTAATTAGCAACAGTGCTTATAGGATCTTAAAAGCTACTGGAACATTTGAGCTGCCCCTTTTGAAAACTATAGTTCACAAGTACCAATAGGGTTACTCCCAGGTCAGGTGGTGTGTGAAAAAGAATTGCTTTGTTTGTTTTCTGTTTGTAGAATGTGCATTGACTTGATATTTTACTGGAATGGAATTTAAATAAACATAATACCATTATTTCAGTAATTTTCAACTGTACTACTGATGCTCTAAGTGCTCAGTGGGGATGTCTCACAGACTATGTTTAGTGGTAAGAGAGAAATGGGTAGAAGTCCACCCTGTCCACATACACACACCACTGCCACACTGTTTCAAACTGAGCCTTTCAACTTCTAATTGTTTGATATATTGGCATTTCAGACTTCCTTATAAGATTTTGTATGGAAATGTCTCTGCTGATTAAAAAAAATTAGATAATAATTGCCTTACTTAATAATGAGGGTCATCAAGGAAAAAAAGAGAGAGATTGGCAACAGATGTCAGCTCAAGGTGAATCTTCCTCAACAACAACAACAAAAAAAATGTGGGTCATAAAATGGTAACCTTGCCTATCCACACTAAAAGTAAAATAAAGAGTGTAAGAGTAGGCAGAAATAACAAGATCTATTGTTATTGTGACATTCATGTGGTGATAATGTTCCTACACTATGCTCAAAAATGGCCTTTCACCTGGACTTATTTTTACTCTTTTCTAAACACAATTTTAACAAGTTTGTCATGTGTGTGTGTTTTCCATTTAAAGGAGCAACTTAGAAATAACCATCCATAGCAGACTGGCAATCTCACTAAAAGAATACTTTGAAAGGAGGTAAAGAACAAGAACATACACCAAAAATAGAAAAGAAATGCAAAAAGTTACAGAATTTGGTGATCTTTTTGTGCAGGAAGAAAAAAATGCCACATAAGTTTTGCTAATACCTGAAGGGTTCACTATTTAATAGCCAAGTGTAATAATTGAGATTAAAATAATAATACAGATTCTCTAAGAAATAGTTGATTATCAATTAGTTAAATGGAAAGAAAAGTTTGAAGTTAAAGAAACAGATTTCAAATTCTAAATTGTTATTATGAATTTTGTGCTTCTTTTGTTAAGTCATTTAACCTCTCTGAGACTCAGTTTCTCTGTCTTTAAATAATAATACTTAAAGAATTTTAAAACAATCTTTTAAAAATGATAATACATTTCCTAAAATGAGAGCCGTATGCACTATTGTATAAATAGTACTTAGAAAAAAGTGCAATGCACTTGCAAGTCATGCTTATTATGCTCTGCCTAATGAGGCAAAGATATCTATGATATAGTTTAGAATAGTCTCCATATCATTTATTTTTTAAATTAAATTTTAAAATTGGATGCTTAAAGGGGTTAACTTGTGATAGGTAGTAAATACACTGAAGAGAAAAAATAATTTCTTAAAACATGATGGGAAGAAATTCATAAATATGTAGAAATTAAACAATATACTCCCAAATAATCAATAGGTCAAGGAATAAATCACAAGGGATAATAGAAAATACTCTGAGATGAATGAACATGGAAACACAACATACCAAAATTTATGGGATGTAGCAAAAGCAGCACCTATATTAAAAAAGAAGAAAGATCTCAAATCAATATCTTAACCTGTCAACTTAAGAATTTAGAAAAAGAAGAATGAAGTAAACCCAAAGCAAGATGAAGTAAAGAAATAATAAAGATTAGAGAGGAAATAAATAACAGAAAAGCAATAGAGAAATCAATAAAATAAAAAGGTGGTTCTTTGAAAAGATTAACAAAATTGACAAACCTTTAGTTAGACTGACAAAGAGAAAAAGAGAGAACTCAAATTACTAAAATCATGAATGAAAGAGAACACATTACTGCTATCCTTACAGAAATAAGAAGGGTTATAAGGCAATGCTGTGAACAATTGGATGCCAGCCAATTAGATAACCTAGATGAAATGGACAAATTCCTTGGAAATCACCAACTACCAAAAGTGAGTCAGGAAGAAATAGAAAATCTGAATAAACCTACAATGAGCAAAGAGATTGAGTTAGTAATCAAAAACTTTTCACAAAGAAAAGCCCAGGAGCAGATGGCTTCATGGGTAAATTCTACCAAATGTTTAAAGGATAATTACCATCAATTCTTCACAAACTCTTCCAAAAATTAGTAGAGGAGGGAAGACTTCCCAATTCATCCTATGAGGCTAGTATTAACCTGATACCAAAATCAGAAAAAGACATCACAAGAAAAGGAAACTACAAACTTATATCTCTTATGAATATAGACACAAAAATTCTTAGCAAAAATAATGCAAACCAAATCCAGCAACATTAAAAAGCATTATACACCAAGACCAAGTGGGATGCAAAGTTGGTTCAGCATACAGAAATTAATGTCCTATGCCGTATTAATAAAATAAAAATCACACAATAATTTCGGTATACAGAGAAAAGGCACATGACAAAATCCAACACCCTTGCATGATAAAAACCCTCAACAAACTAGTAATAGAAGAGGACTTCTTCAACCTGATAAAGAGCATCTATGAAAAACCCACAAAAGCATGATACTTAATGGTGAGAGACTGAAAGCATTCCCCTATAATTAGGAACAAGACAGAATATTCCCTCTCACCACTTCTATTCAATATTGTATTGGAGGTTCTTGCCAGGGAAAATAGGCAAGAAAATCAAACAAAAGCCATCCAGATTGAAACAAAGAAGTAAAACTATCTCTATTTGCAGATGAATCTTATATATAGAAAATCCTTGGGCTGTCCCCGTGGTTAAGTGGTTAAAGTTCTGCACACTCTGCTTTAGCAGCTAAGGTTCGTGGGTTCAGATTCTGGGGGCAGACCTACACCACTCACTAGCCACGCTGTGGGGGTGACCCACATACAAAATACCAGAAGATTGGCACAGATGTTAGCTCAGGGCTAACCTTCCTCAAGCAAAAAAAGAGGAAGATTGGCAACAGATGTCAGCTTAGGGCAACTTCCTCAGAAAAAAAAGAAAATCCTAAGGAACACACACACACACACACACAAATTAGAGCCAACAAACGAGTTCAGTAAGGTGGCAGGATACAATATCAATATACGAAAATAAATTGTATTTCTATACAGGAGCAATGAACAATCCAAAATCAAAATTAAGAAAATTATTCCATTTACAATAACATGAAAATGAATAAAATACTAGGAATGAATTGAATAAAAAATCCAAGTCTTCTACTCTGAAAACCATAAATATTATCAAAGAAAATTAAAGACAACCTAAATAAATGAAAAGGGCATCCCATATTCATGGATTAGAAGGTATAAGATGATTAAAATGGCAATACTTCCCAACTTATTCCGCAGATTCAATGTAATCCCTGTCACAACCCAGCTGACTTTTTACAGAAATTGACAAGTTGATCCTAAATTTCATATGGAAAATCAAGGCACCCAGAATAGCCAAAACAATCTTGAAAAAGAAGAAAAAAGGTAGAGGACTCACATTTCCTGATTTCAAAACTTAATGCAAAGCTATGGTGACCGGGAGTGTATGATTTGGCATAAGGACAGACAGATAGATAAATGGAGTAGATCTGAGTCCAGAAAAAACCCATACATTTATGGCTAATTGATTTTCATCAAGGGTGCCAAGATGATTCAAATGGGGAAAGAAAGAATAGTCTTTTCAACAAATGGTGTTTGGACAACTGGATTACTATATGCCAAAGAATGCAGTTGGATGTCTACCTCACACCCTATACAAAAATCAAAGACTTCAATGTAAAAGCTAAAACTATAAAATTCTTAGAAGAAAACATTGGCATAAATCTTTGTGACCTTGAGTTGAGCAATAGTTTCTTAGATTTGACCCCACTGCACAAGAGACTGAAGGAAACCAGAATATGTCACTCCAGAATACACCTCTTTGATATAAAAATGATTTTAAATTGAAGGCAATTAAGAAGCAGCAAATGCAGAAAAAGCTCTCTTTTCACGAGACAGACTTATCAGCCTAGAGAAGGCACCAGAGGAATCTGCAAATAAACCTTATTCCATTAGTTTCCTTCCATATATTTACCTTCCCTCAGATTGCTGCCTAGGAAGCCTAAACCACTTTCCTTTGTCCTGCCATTTCTCTAGAAGTTTATTGTTCTTTGTCGATGCTACATAACAGAAATTCTAAGCCACAATTTTGAGTTACTCTTTGCTTAGGTTTCTCACGTGATGCATGCATTAATAAACTGTTTGCTTTTCTTTTGTTAATCTCCCTTTTTGTTAAAAAGTCCCAGCTGAAAACTGAAGATGGTTTTGCCTCCTCTACATGACAAAAGAAAATACAGATACATTTTACTTCATCATAATTAGAGATTTTAGTGCTTCAAAGGATACCATCAAGAAAATGAAAAGACAACCTAGACAATGGGAGAAAATATTTGCAAATTATCTATATGACAGGGGTGTAGCCTCCAAAACATATTAAAAAACTCTTACAACTCAACAATAAAAAGACAAATAGACCAATTTTTAAAAAATGAATAGACATTTCTCCAAAGAAGATATACAAATGGCCAATAAGCACATGAACAGATGCTCAGCATCATTAGTCATTAGGGAAATGTAAATCAAAACCATAATGAGATACCATTTCATACCCACTAGAATGGCTATGATGGAAAAAGACAGACAACAACAAGTATTGGCTAGAAATTGGAGAATTGATACCCTCATACATTTTTGGTGGGAATGTAGTATAATGCAGCTGCTTTGGAAATCAGTTTCTCAAAAAGTTGAACATAGAGTTACCAAGTGACTCAGCAATTCCACTTCAAGATATACACCCAAGAGAAATGAAGACAGTTGGTCACACAACAACTTGTACACCAATGTTCATAGCAGCATTATTTGTAATAGCCAAAAGTAGAAACCATCCAAATGTCCATCAACTAATAAATGATAAATAAGATGTGGTATGTCCATACAATGAAATGTTATTTAGTCATTAAAAAGAATGAACTATAGATACATGCTATAGTATGCATGAACCTAAGAACATTACGCCAAGTGAAAGAAGTCAGACACAAAGATCATATATCATATGATTCCATTTTTATGAAATGTCTAGAACAGGCAAATCTATAGAGACAGAAAGTAGGTTAGTGTTTACCAGGGGCTGGGGGAAGTAGAAGTTTGGGAACCATTGGTACTAGATACAGGGTTTCTTTTTGGGGTGACGAAAATATTCTGGAATTAGAGAGTGGTGATGGTTCACCATCTTGTGAATATGCTAAAAACCACGAATTGTACACTTTAAAAGAGTGACTATTATGATATGTGAATTATACATATATAAGAACAATGGTGGCAAAACAAATCATTACTCACCTTCACCTTTAACTTTTGTGGTTAATGAAGAAACTGTTGGCCACAGAGATGTTTGTAAGGATTCTTTGTTGGTTGTTCCTAGTTTGATAAGATAGATGACATTGTTAATAATCACAATTTCATCTCACCTGTCAAGGAATAAAGAAAAGTAAGTCACATCTGGGGGTGGGCTGGAATCCCTCTACAAAGGTGCTGGGTGAGCATTGGTCTATCTTTAAGTTTTCCATTTTCCAGCTCCTTTTGTCCAAATTGAGGAATGTAAGTGCTGAATGCTTGGGTGGCCCGATGAGAACACACATACACATACATTTTTGGATGATGGGCTCAAAAGGCAAATTTTCAGTGCAGACTGTTACCTGGGTATCTTTAAACATGCAATAAAAAAAAAAACTATTGTAAAAATGAATGATTTGAAACCATTTCCTTTTTACCAGTGGGGAAAAATTTCCTGATTAATAGGACTTAGGAGTAACATGCCCTTTTTTTCAGAATTATATTTCATTTTGTCGATTTAGTTATGATATCGAAACTTCCAAGTAACCATAAATCATAAAGGAACTTGCAAACTCCTACAATTATTTAGTTTGCTCATTTATGAAACATTCATTGAGTTTCCACTCTGTGCAAGGCTTTCTCATAGACTCTTGAGGGCAGTATCCAACTCTTAGTCATATTTTTAATCCAAATAGTATCAAGAACAATTCCTGGCATATAGTAGGCATATAGTAATGCTGTTTCAGATAAGGTGGCACTACAGAACATGGGGACCAACAAAGGGACAGATCTGCTTTAAGTAGTGAACACAACTCTGCACAGTTTTCCTAATGCTTTAAAACTCGAGTCCAGAGGAGAGTTTTCAAGTTACAGCTCCTGGCTGGAGCTGGATATCAGAAGATACTAAGGCATCCAGGAGGGATGACCTTTGGAGGATCACTGAGGATAAACATGTCCAAGCAGGTGGCGAAGGTTTTGTGTACTGCTCACTCCTCTGTCCTTCTGCTTATGATGGGATAAATGTTATGACAGCAATGGAAAGTGGCTGTAATAGGCAGATTCTGTGAATTATAATGCAGACAGCACTGAAGCACTTAAGACTTTCTAAGACTTCTACACCCATATGTGGTTTTATTTTAAAAGAAGAAACCTACAAAGTAAACGCTATTCCCAGAAGCTAGGTTTGAGATTTTGCATTGCCCACTCACATGATGCCAACCTCTTAAGGTAAAGATGTAACCATATAAATAAAGTGTCCCCTGCAGCCAGACATGGTGCCTTTCTTTCCACTTCCTCACTACTTTCGTGGTTCTTGGTACCAGTAACAGGCAGAATTGAATTTTTGCAGTCACCTTCCCATTATGTTCACTGGCATATGTCTCACATATTGCTTGAAAATTCAAGACATAGAAATGATTACAGGAAATAATTAGGACACACTTATGGTCATAATGAATATAAACAGAAAAAGTGTCAAATGTGTTCAATCTTTGAGGTCCTGAAGCCCTTGACCCTGTTCTTTTATACCTGTTCTGACCTCATGTTTGAGAAAGGGAAGGGATGTAATAAAGCTGACCCTTGGGCTGAGTATTCAGCCCAGATCTTCTACTTGGCTTCAGTCTCAGCCTTGGTCTTTGGAAAACTGAAGAGCTAAATGGCTGTACATTACTGGTGCTCCTGAATTTGTGTGCGAACAGTGATCTTGTGATCATACTGAGGAGCATTATGTCTAATCAGTGTAACAATATCTATAACATAAACAGGATATAATTTATTTTAGATTTATTGTTCATGCATGATATTCACTTTCAAATATGGGTAAGCATTCTACATATAAGCTATAGGGAAATTCTTCTTAAGTGCTAAATATGTTAAAATTCTGGAGTATAATTGCATAATTATTATTACAAGATTAAAATATTGCAGTAACTAATGATGATTGTGATTTCTGTTAATTTTATGTGCAAGATAATGATTAAATACTTTAAAGTAGTTAATAAAAGAATTAGACTGAATTTAATATGAACATTAAGAGAATACTATAGCTATATGTCTTCAGGAATATTATATCATTTTGAGTCAAAAAATAAAAGATTAAATCATTAAAATATCATAATTCTACTTTCTGTAAAATTGTTTAGTGAACTAGCATTTATAACATTTTCCAAAATAACCTTCTAGAACTGTGTTTAATTCTATTTAGGACACAGGGTTTCAAGAAAATGTCTCATTTGTAAACATTTTATATCTTGTTAGGATAAACTAAAAGCAAAATGTCAACTTTACCACTTCAAAATTCTATGAAAAAGAAAAAAAAAATCAAATACACAGATATCCCAGGTAATTCATCTTCAACTCCAACTTAACAAGCAATATAAAGACAATGGATAAAAGAAGAAAGATATGGAGAAAAATGAGGTACCCAAACCAATTTTTTTCCCCATTAATCATATAAGAAAATTTACAAGAACGCTTTTAAAAAGTCTATTCTTCATAATTTTTATCTTAGTTTCTAGAGAGAAAGCGCATCTTAGACATCTTCATAACTGACACCCTATATGGAAGAGATGCCCCACATACCTGGCTCCCCCACTGACCTTAGTTGAGATTGAATGTCTATTTAGTATCAGAAATTTTTAGTATTAGTGCTGAGAAATTTTTATTCCTGCACTATAATTCAGCTTATTAAAAAATATCTGACTATTAAATGTTTTAAAAATCAAGCTGAATTAATAGTTACATTTTAAGAATGAAATTTCAGGTTTATTTTTGTATCCTAGAAGTTCATTCTATGATGATGATCAGTGTCTGCCAAATGTTGACTTTGACTCCGGCCATTGAGCCTTTGAACAAAACGCGCAGTGTACTTGATTCACACGCAGGAAGAGACCAAGGGCCGCCCCTCTCATGGGGCAGGCCTCTGGAAGCGGAAGCGAGCCGCGCTCCGGGCGGAGCTCTGTCAGTCACTTCTGCCACTGCGACTACGTCGCTGCAAGAATTCCCATCTCAGTTGCACATTTTCCGCTTTTCTGATGTTGAAATGTCTGTCATCATCCAGAGAAAGAAAATCTCTGTGCTTTAGATAGGCGTAAGTACTATTAAACCAAGTGTCTTTTGACCTTTAAACAAGAAAATCTGATTGGGAAGGCTTAAAATGAAAACAAACTTCTCCATGGTATGTATATGTGTGTATATATATATTTTGTTGTTCTTAAACACTTTTGTTGTGGCTAAAATGACCATGTTGGCCATGAGGAAGGGGGTTAAGGAATCACTTCACTATAGATATATCTTCTGTGATGTTATTCTGTATTCTAAAATAAGTTTTTTGGAGGATGAGACAATGTATAAAACTCCCCCAAATTTGAACACCCTCACAGGCCTGAAGTTAGAAAACCATCTACACTGATAGACTGCTTAGAATATGAGAATTCAAGACAAATTTCCCCTTGTCTTCATTATCTGTGTATTAATTACATTGCCTTTAGGAGCATGGGCAACATCCAGTATGTATAGCCCAACTCACCTACACCTTCAGTACACAAATGGGCTCAAGTAAGCACGGCAGAAAGGAGTTCCTTCCTCTGTCTTCCTTGTCCTCTGTTCCCTCATCCTTTATAAGCACCACAGATCCCCCAGCTACATGATGGCTCCACGCATCCCTACTGCTATGCCTGACTCTGTTTCTCTTACTGGATCAGAGCAGCTGTGGCCAGCAGAGCCTGTCTTTCCTTCTTCATCTCCCCTCCACCATCACTGTCACAGCTGATGTCCTGAAAGACCGCAGAACGGATATATTTCCTTCCTGTAATCCTTCTCCACTGCTGTATTCATGGTTATTAGATTTTAACCCCTAAAACCCCTCTAAATGGATATTACTAAGAAATTATTAATTTGGGTAATCTGATAATGACATTGTAGCTTTGTAATAAATTGTCCATATTTTTTGAGATGTACAGTTAGTGTATAGAGGTAAAATGTGATCAAGTTTAGATTCTCTTCAAAATACTTTGACAACCAAATAAGAGAAAGGAAAAGAAAAAAGGAAGGAAGGAAAGAAGGGAGGGAGGGAAGGAGGGAGGAAAAAGAAAAAGAAAGCTAGAGCAAATGTGGCAGAATCTTGATAATTATTGATTCTGGGAGATGGTCACATGGAGATTAATTACCGTAGTCTTTACTTTGGGGTACATCTGAATATTGTTATAATAAGCAATATAAAAAGAAAAGCTGCTCTGGCCTATTACAATTTTTTCAAATGAATATGAATAATTTAAACTTATCTGGAGAACTTTTGAAGTACACAGACTAGAGTTTAGTTTTTAGTAATTAGGTAACATAAAGAGGTAAAAGTGCCCAAGAAAATGAATTAAGAGGAATGTGTGTGCGCGTGTGTGTGTGTGTGTGCGCGCGCGCGCATATGATCTCAAGTGTTCAATGAACTTGCTTCAGAGAAGGGTGCTTCAGTGTCCCTCTACAGGAGTCACCAATTCCTGGTATCACGAATGACAATTCTGCCTAAATTCCTTAACCAAACCCCCCACCGCTGCTGTTTCACAGTCATTTACCATAGTGGTTAGGGCTTCTGCTATCACTTGGGCAGTGTTATTCACCACAGATCATTGTAGGCAGAGCTAGGCATCTTCCCATTGAGAAAGCAAAAGTTCCAAGTAGGTAACATAAAAATTGTGGAACTTCTATCCTTTGTGTCTCCATGCAATGTCAGCGCCTAGCTTCTCTGTGTCAGTACTTTTGGGGGATGTTATTGATTGCAAAAGTAATATGCTTTTACCACATTAGTGCAATTTTATGCCAAGGAGTCAACTGGCAACTCACAGAGAGAGAGAGAGAGAGAGAGAGAGAGAGAGAAGCTTAAACCCTCACAACATAGGATTGAGACAATTTTTAAAAATAAATACAGTATGCAGGAGTTGGCTGGAGGCCGGATGGGCCCCGGCTTCCTGACTGTGTCATTTGGAGGTTCCCTTGGTTGGTAATAAGACTTGTACCACATTCTAGGAATAAAATCCCCTGTGCTGCCCTCATTGTGTAATGCTTTCTCCTGGTTTGGTAGGGAAGTTCTAGGAGAATGGTTTGGTTTCACCTTAGAATTAAACATTTCAGAAATAATGGGCTATATTCATGATACCCTTTTTCTCTGAAAATCACCAGCCCATTCAAGCCAGTGAACTAGCCCTCCTTGGTCCTCAGCATATGTTTGAGTTTGGTCTTAGAATGAAAGTTAAATAGAGAAGAATAGAGAGGCAAGAAAAACATCAGTGGGAATTTCAGCCATCTGTCTATTAGGCTATATGATTTTCACATCTTTCTGTGACCTTAGCATTCTAACCAGTTTCTGCCTGTAGGTGATCAACAAACCATTCTATTTTCCCCTCCAGTGATTACTGGACCTAAATGATATGCCTCATTTTACGTGTGTTGCAGGATGGACAATGCAGTATGCATTAGATTGATAACCTCTTGGGTTTTTAATTAAATGATCCTAATGGCTCATTTTACTTTTCATGGATGGAAATGCCTAGAGCTATAAAACATGATACAGTTGTTGTCACTCAGTCCAGTAACAATAATGATGACATCGCTACTGAAACCAACACATTGAATCTATTATCAGCCTAATATAGCTAACAAGATCAGTTTGTTATTAATACAGTTTCACCTTGTTAGCTGTGCTGCTTAAGTGAAAAACTGGAATATTTAGAGAGATATTTTTATGACTTAGGAAATGGTAATTTTTTTCCTTCTCTAAAAATAAACATTGTGTAACATTCATAATAGGATCGTTCTTGAACAGGAAGTGATCCAAAGGGGTATCATCAAAGAAGCCCACTGAGATCTCAGGGTTCTGTATTCAACCCAAAATAACATTGAAAGAGCACAGACCTTCATAAAAATAGATATGAGATCCCAAATTATTTTTCTGTGGTTAAATCATAGAGGTGCTACTAATTTTATTTGTTAAAGTTAGAGTAAATTTCACTGAGAATTAATCCTACCTGTGGGAGATAGTCCAACGATTGATTTCGAAGTAAGATTTGGTGATGACGTTGTGCCTGGTGTTGATACAGATACTGTTGTTGCAGAAATTATTGCTGATGATAATACAGGATTGGTTGTATTGGTAACATCTGAAAAAAAGAAATTGTGGTAAAGTAGTTGCATTAAAATTTACATTTATTTTGCTAATCAACAGACTAGTATATTTACATAAAGTAAACTCTATGTGCACTGCTGCTAACCCAGTTAGTAAGGCAAGAATTTGGAATTAATTTTCTAATTGTTAAGAACTCAGCCTTGAGTGTAGTATTCATTCACTAGTTCCATCTGCTTCTCACCAATGGCATGAATTTTCAAGATGGCTGGCAGGAACAGTCTGTGGCTCAGACTGAAGCAAAATATTATTGATAAAACTAGTGAGGAATAAATGTGTAAGTGTGAAATTAAATAAAATTTTTAAGCCAACTAAATTAATGTTGTCAGATGAAATACTTAAATAGACACTCTCTGGGCAGTGCATTTTTAAATAAATATTTTATATTTATTATATCAAATAAATTTATATTTATTACATATCAAATAATTTATTTCTCTAAATTGTAACAACCAGAGGCACAGAAATGAAGGCAATATATTATCTATATTATATGCTTATTTTTATAATTTTTTTGGCAATAGAAAGTCAATGTTTAATAATAATTCTTAAAAGTTTCATTGAAATATTATTACTACTTTTTCAAAGTGATGTAGGACTTAATTCTCAGTGATCTATGAAAAGATTTGTTTTACATAATATTGTTATAATTTATCAGCATTTATATAATCTTTTTAATCCTGTATTTTGTTGATCTTGTCTCTGTACACCCACTGTTATGTTGAAGATCAAAAAACAGCAAACAAATGTCTACAAAGGACTTGGAAAAAGTAGTCATATCCATGGAAGGCATTATTTTTATGTTGTGACTTCATCTGTATAAATAGAGTATAGTATAGTATGCTACTTAAGAGGTTGGGTTTTGAAAAACAAAAACTTGTATTCAAATCCCAAACTGGCTATGTCATTTCAGTAAATATATGTCATTAGTATGGCTTCTCAAATTTAAATTTTATCCCAAATTTTCCTCTTTGAATCTGAGAAAAACCAATAATCTTGCAAATCAGTGAAAAGCAGTTTCAGATGCCATGAGATAGTATTTCCTGTTTCATTTTATAGCCTGAGATGCTTGGAAATATTAGCACTTAGCACCGACTCTGTTTATAAACAGTACACAGAAATTGCTTGATGTATTCAGCACATATAGATGTGTTCAGCACATACAGAAATGACAGAACTGTCTTTCACAGGCTTTACAGAAATCAAATCAAAAGCTTTTTTCACCTCTGGAGATACACTTCACACCCTTGGTCTCATCTGCCCCCTCCTCCCAATATTCAGCAGAGAGAGGGAACACAATATGTATAAGGTTATCTTTTCTCCATTAGTCATTTTGTTCTCGCTATCTTTCTTTCGTCCTAGTGTCCTTGATGTAACACTAACTTCTAAGTTTAAATTGAGGTTGAAGAAATTATTCAAAGAAGCATATATCCCTTTGACTAGAAAATTCACTTGCAAATAACTTGAATGAGCCCCGTCTGTTGACTTTCTAAATAGTAACAGCCTTAATGTCTGATTATAATCAACATCTTCAGAGACATTTTTCACATTTCTTTCCTCTCTCCCTTCCTCCCTTTCCTCCTTTCCTTTTTTCTTCCACAAACACTTATTGAGTAACTCATATGAAAAGCATGATTAGATACAGTAAAAGGCTCTATGATGTACAATTTAATGTCACCCTGGGCGGTAACATAAAGCCGATACACAATACATAATAAAGGATATCGTGTATGGGTTGTGCAGATCAGTGTTTTTCAACCTGTAGGTTATGATACAATTAAAGAGTAATTAAAATCCATTTAGGAGATTGCAGTCAGAGCTTTCGCCAAATGAAAGAGAAAATAGACACTGCTAGACACTATATTGTGAATAATCAGAGTAAGCACTGTTTCATGAAGATTTTGTTTACGGGAGTGAGTATGTGTTTGAGTTTGAATGAAAGGTGTGCCAATGCACGATATATTTCTTACTGTGATTCCAGCTAAAAATTTGAAAGCTACCGGACAGAAAAAATTGGGCAAGAGTTTATAAGATAAAAGATGACCACCCTGCTGACACGAGCAAGGAATACTTCATGAGAGACTTGACGCAGGAGCTGGAGCTTGAAGGGTAAGCAGTATGTCCAAACAGGGAGAGGAAAGGGCGTGAGCAAAGGTCTGGAGGTGGAAGTGAGATGCATGTGAGAGGACTGCAAACAGTTCTGTTTGGCTGGATTGTAGTATGCTATCAAAGACGATAGTGGACGTTGTCTGGTAAATTCTGGAGGCCAGATTGTAGAGGACCTTGAACACCAAGTTGGGGACTTAGGACTTTATCGACGAATCAGTGGGGAGCCATGGAAAGTGACTAAATAGAAATTCTACTGTAGGAAAAATGATGGGGATATGATTGGGTCAAAGAATGAGAAGACACCAGTTGAACTGAATTGCAAGCCCCCATTTTTATGTTTACCAATGTCCTCTGCCCACTTGAAGTCATTGAAATCAATGAGTTCACATCCATGAAATGACTTGAGGCAAACTATAAGTAGGCAGATTTCTAACCACTGATGTGGTAAGATTGAGATGTACTGCAAGACTTTTCCTCCTCACCAACCTTCAACACATTTGACCACTGATTTCCCTGAGTGGAACCTTAATCCATTAGCACTCATTAACATCTCCATTATTAGTTCTTCAGATTATTCCACAGAGTATGCCCTCTTTTGACAAATACTGACAACAACTCCTAAAAGTATTGAGTGTCACTGTGTGCCAGGTTCAATGTGAGCACTTGTGGATTATTTCATTTAATCCCAACAAAGGCACTACAATGCTTACACTCTTACAATCACCATTTTACAGATGAGACACTGAGGCTCAAAAAGAGTAAGCAGCTTGCCCACATTAGACACTGGGAAGCAATACAGTTGCAATTTTAATTCAGACAGCCTTGACTGCAGAGAAGATACGCTTCACCACCACACATCTGGCCATGCAAAGCCACATACCCCAGCTCCACCCACTCTCTGTCTTTGACAGGGTGTGATATTAAAAGGAAGGAAGTGAGTAGATGCACAGATGTTTTGCCCTCATGTACCTAGGATGAGGCAACAGACAAAATATCTCATTATTTTTTTTCTTAAAAATTAACAAACACTCAGTCATATACATATACATACACACACACATATAAAATGTTTCCATGTTAGACTTAAAGCTTTAAAGGAAATTTCCAATCTGCTAAAACTATTTATATTTGAAAAATAAAAATAGAGATTTCCTCAGTTTGAAAAATTGTGCAATTGGAAACTTTCTTTTATGATATGGTGGAAAAGAATTATCCCTTAACTACCGCTGTTGACGGTTTTACTGACCATGATGCAAGTAACCATTAGCTATGCTTTTACTGTATTATCTGGCAATTTCTTCTAGGTTTGATTTGATCTCATAATAAACTAATGAGGAAAATTGTTTATTCTGAAGCATTTTCTCTTCACAGGACATGGTGATGTAGCATTTTCCTCTATTTATTTCCAACGATAAATTTAACAAGGAGACCTGTGCTTTATAACTTTGCTTGTGCCAAACCAGATAGTGCTGCTCTTGGGGTGTTGTAAGAGAAACAGATGGCATTTTGTCCTGATTCCACCCTACCTTTACAGCCACTCTGAGAGAGCACAAGGGATACTGTGATACTAGTTTCCTATACTATGAAGGGATGAAGCACTATTAGGATTTTAATAAAATAACTATTTTAATTATAAAAATTATATGATAGATTTATGCTAATGTGTTTCCATACATCTTAAATAGTTCTACATTCTCTAAAGTTCAAGATAGGGAATTTCCAACTATTCACATGCAACACCAGATAGGACCTTTCATGTGAGCCTGCATTTCTCGTCTTTGAGAACTCAGCTTATGGCTGGAAACCAAGTATCATATTCTCTCCTGTTTTCAAATGATCAAGTCATCTTCTCCAATCTTCTTAGACATGCTTTGTAATTACATTTCTAGGTAACTCACAGATACTCTCTAAAAGTTAGAATTTTCTTCCTCCTCATAATGAGCAGCTATCTCTCCAGTTATCTTTTCCTCTGTCGAGTCTAGTCTAAAAGCCACTGGAAATCCACTACTGTAAAGGTCAGATCTTGCTTCTTCCAGGTCAACACGAACACTGACTGATAGTAACTAAGAATTCTAGGGCTTGAGACCTGGAAAGAACTTTTAAAATATCCTAATGTAATATAATCCCTACATTTTATGACTTAGAAAATGTATGAGTTTAAGGTAGTTTCAAAAGATCATAGCACCAATTAGTAAAAAAAGTTTCCTTGATTCCCAATTCAGCACTCTACTATGCAACACAGAAAAATCTGTTTCTGCTTCTTACTCGACTTTTTGGGCACATGGAATGCACTTCTGAAAGAGACTGTGCTGAAGTTTCCCTCTGAATTGTCTCTGAGAAAATATTTACTTTGCCAGTTTAACCATAAATAGAATTTCAGAAGGAAGTTTTAAACTCTTTTTTTTCTTGCAAGTAGCTAGTTAGAAACATCTTTATTACAATCTTTTCTTTTTTGATTAAAGATGGAAATATATGATTCATATCAAAGCTAAAGATGTTTTAATTTTTCCCTTTCTTAAGGCATAATCACAATCAGAAGTTTATACATTATCTGTTTATATCTTAAAGGGTTTTAAACTCCTTAAGGAAATAGAGGAGTGATTTCTTTAGAAATATGTAATTACAGTATACACAAAATGCTGATTACTAAATGATCTTATAAGCCCTCAAAGTACCATTATTAGGTAACAATTTAATTACCTAGATCAACTAATCTTTGTAATTGAAAGTGAAGTATTTTATATTTCAATAGCTCATAATGTATTATTTTTCATTAATTCATATTCTCTTCATGCAATGCCACCCGCTATATATCCTTACCCCCTCAGAGTTTTAGAAATTTTACACAGATTTTATCTTGAAATAAAGTAATTCTCAACTGTTTGGTTATCATTTGCAGATGCTAACTCCTTATGCATCACAGCTTATAATGAACGTAGATCCACTTCTCAAGTTTGCATGTGATGGCAGTGCACAAATCAGGGTATTATAAATGGTGGCAGGGCCCTTTTCACAGTAATTTGTCAGTAATTGCTAGCATTATAATTCTTGTTCAGTTGATGACCTTATATGTTCTTTGTTTTTAAATGATCACTAGTGAAGTTTAAGTTGAAAATTTCAATTTTCCTTCAAACATTAAAAATATATATTAAAATGTTAAATATATATACATATACAATGTAATGTACTACTTTATATATAAATTTATATATAAAAGTCAAATATATTTATATATATATAAATAAGTAAACAAAAGATATGGTACCACTTTCCACATTCCCATCAAAACAGAGGCTTCATGAAAGACAAGGCACCAACTCTTTTTGATGATCAGTTTTGTATCAACACATTTTTACACTAATGGTGATCCTTCTCTCTTTTCTTTTAAGGCTAGTCCAAACACTTCTAATAAATTAATGTCAGAATTAAGAAAATTTCCTAAATTTTGAGTTGGTAGTTTCTTCTTTTAGAGCACAAGAGAATATGACATGTTTTTAAAAAGATAAGATAGGGAATGGCAACCTATTTGTTCTATTTTTGGCTCTGCCACTGATTTGCTTTTTGTGGGTTTTTTTTTCACTTTTTGTAATTGATGTCTTAATAGTTTATAACTTTGTGTAATTTTAGTCATACATTATTGTTTGTCAGTCACCATATAAATATGTCCCTTCACTCCTTGTGCCCACCCGCACAACCCCCTTCCCCTGGTGTCCACCAAACTGTTCTCTCTGTCTGTTAGTTTATCTTCCACATATGAGTGAAATCATATGGTGTTTATATTTCTTTGTCTGGCTTGTTTTGCTTAACATAATACCCTCCAGGTCCATCCATGTTGTTGCAAATGGGATAATTTTATCTTTTTTATGGCTGAGTAGTATTCCATTGTATATATATGTGTATATATATGTATATGTATATGTGTGTGTGTATATATATATATATATACACATGCATATATACCACATCTTCTGTATCCAATCATCATTTGAGGGACACTTGGATTGCTTCCACTTCTTGGCTATAGTGAATAATGCTGCAATGAACATAGGGGTGCTTAAGCCTCTTTGAATTGTTGATTTCAGGTTCTTTGGATAAATACCCAGTGGTGGGATAGCTGGGTGATAAGGTATTTTTATTTTTAATTTTTTGAGGAATCTCCATACTGTTTTCCATAGAGGCTGCACCAGTTTGCATTCCTACCAGCAGTGAATAAGAGTTCCTGTTTCTCCACAACCTCTCCAATATTTGTTATTTTTTGTCTTGGTGATTATAGCTATTCTAATGGGTGTAAGGTGATAGTGTAGTTCTGATTTGCATTTCCCTGATGATTAGTGATGTTGAACATCTTTTCATGTGCCTATTGGACATCTGTATATCTTCCTTGGAGAAATGTCTATTCATATCCTCTGCCCATTTTTGGTCGGTTTGTTTGGTTTTTTTTGTTGCTGAGTTGTGTGAGTTCTTTATATATTATGGAGATTAACCCATTGTCGGATATACGCTTTGCAAATATTTTCTCCCAGCTGGTGGGTTGTCTCTTCATTTTGATCCTGGTTTCATTTGCCTTGCAGAAGCTCTTTAGTCTGATGAAGTCCCACTTGTTTATCTTTTCTTTTGTTTCCCTTTTCCGAATAGACATGGAATTCGAAAAGATCCCTCAAAGACTGATGTCAAAGAGTATACTGCTTATGTTTTCTTCCAGGAGTTTTATGGTTTCAGGTCTTACCTTCAAGCCTTTGATCTATTTTGAGTTAATTTTTGTGTACAGCGAAAGAAAATGGTCTACTTTCATTCTTTTGCATGGGGTTGTCCAGTTTTCCCAGCACCATTTACTGAAGAGATTTTCCTTTCTCCATTGTATGTTCTTAGCTCCTTTGTTGAAGATTAGCTGTCTGTAGATGTGTGGTTTTATTTCTGGGCTTTCAGTTCTGTTCCATTGATCTTTGTGTCTGTTTTTGTACCAGTACCATGCTGTTTTAATTATTATAGCTTTGTAGTATATTTTGAAGTCATGGATTGTGGTGGCTCCAGCTTTGTTCTTTTTTCTCAGCATTGGTTTAGCTATTTGGGGGTCTTTTGTTGCCCCATATGAATTTAGGATTCTGTGTTCTATTTCCATGAAGAGTGTCATTGGGATTCTGATTGGGATTGCATTGAATCTATAGATTGCTTTAAGTAGTATGGACATTTTAACTAGGTTTATTCTCCCAATCCATGTGCATGGGATATCTTTCCATTTCTTTATGTCATCCTTGATTTCTTTCAATAATGTCTTACAGTTTTAATTGTATAGGTCTTTCACCTCCTTGGTTAAATTTATTCCTGGATATTTTATTCTCTTTGTTGCAATTGTAAATGGGATTGTCTTCTTGAGTTCTCTTTCTGTTAGTTTGTTATTAGAGTATAGAAATGCAACTGATTTTTATAAGTTGATTTTGTACCCTGCAACTTTGCTGTAGTTGTTGATTATTTCTAATAGTTTCTCAATGGATTCTTTAGGGTTTTCTATATATAAAATCATGTTGTCTGCAAACAGTGGGAGTTTCACTTCTTTGTGGCCTATTTGGAGTCCTTTTATTCCTTTTTCTTGCCTGCTTGCTCTGGCCAAAACCTCCAGTACTATGTTGAATAAGCGTGGCAAGAGTGGGCACCCTTGTCTTGTTCCTGTTCTCAGAAGACTGAGTATGTTGTTGGTTGTGGGTTTGTTATTTATGACCTTTATTGTGTTGAGGTACTTTCCTTCTATATCCATTTTGTTGAGAGTTTTTATCATAAATGGATGTTGGGGCTTGTCAAATGCTTTCTCTGTATCTATTGAGAGGGTCATGTGGTTTTTATTTCTCGGTTTGTTAACATGGTGTATCACATTGATTTGCGGGTGTTGAACCATCCCTATGTCCCTGGTATAAATCCCACTTGATCATGTTGTATGATCTTTTTAATGTATTGCTGTATTCAGTTTGCCAATATTTTGTTGAGGTTTTTTGCATTTATGTTCATCAGTGATATTGGCCTTTAATTTTCCTTCTTTGTGTTGTCTTTGTCTGGCTTGGTATCAGGGTGCTGTTGGCCTTGTAGAATGTGTTAGGAAGTGTCCTATCTTCCTCTATTTTTTGGAATACTTTGAGAAGGATGGGGATTAAATCATCTTTGAACGTTTGGTAACATTCTCTGGGGAAGCCATCTGGTCCCGGACTTTTATTTTTTCAGAGGGTTTTGATTACTGTTTCAATCTCTTTACTTGTATTTGGTCTACTCAGATTCTCTATTTCTTCTTGATTCAATTTTGGGAGGTTGTATGAGTCTAAGAATTTATCCATTTTTTCTAGATTGTCCAATTTGTTGGCATATAGTTTTTCATAGTAT
The DNA here is from genome assembly GCA_031878705.1 of Tapirus indicus. Lineage (NCBI taxonomy): Eukaryota > Metazoa > Chordata > Mammalia > Perissodactyla > Tapiridae > Tapirus > Tapirus indicus. The sequence goes on from CM062919.1 coordinate 79,800,871, forward strand.
TCTCTTATAATCATTTGTATTTCTGTGGTATCCATTGTAATTTCTCCTTTTTCATTTCTACTTTTATTTATTTGAAGCTTATCTCTTTTTTTCTTAGTGAGTCTGGCTAAGGGATTGTCCATTTTGTTTATCTTCTCAAAGAACCAGCTCTTTGTTTCATTGATCCTTTCTACTGTTTTTTTGGTTTCAACTTCAATGATTTCTGCTCTAATTTTTATTATTTCCCTCCTTCTGCTGACTTTGGGCTTTGTCCATCTTTTTCTAATTCTGTTAGGGGTAATTTAAGGTTGCTTATTTGAGATTTTTCTTCTTTGTTACAGTGGGACTGTATTGCTATGAATTTCCCTTTCAGGACCACTTTTGCTGCATCCCATATGAGTTTGTATGGTGTATTTTCATTTTCATTTGTCTCCATATGTTTTTTGATTTCTCCTTTAATTTCTTCAGTGATCGATTAGTTGTTCAGTAGCATGTTGTTTAGTCTCCAGATCTTTGTCACTTTCTCAGTTTGTTTCTTGTAGTTGATTTCTAGTTTCATAGCACTATGGTTGGAAAAATGCTTGCTATGATTTCAATCTTCTTAAATTTATAGAGGCTTCCCTTATTTCCCAACATATGGTCCATCCTTGAAAATGTTCCATGTGTGCTTGAGAAGAATGCGTAATCTGCTGTGTTTGGATGGAGTGCTCTCTATATATGTATTAAGTCCATCTCACCTAGTTTTCCATTTAAGTCCACTATTTTCCTGTTGACCTTCTGTTTGGGTGATCTATCCATTGATGTGAGTGGGGCATTAAGTTCCCCCACTATTATTGTATTGTTGTTAATATCCCTTTTAGGTTTGTTAATTGTTGCTTTATGTACTTTGGTGCTTCTGTGTTGGGTGCATATATATTTATAAGTGACATGTCTTCTTGGAGGAGTGTCCCTTTTATCATTATATATTTCCCCTCTTTGTCTCTCATTACCTGTTTTATCAAAGTCTACTTTGTCTGATATAAGTATGGCAATACCTGCTTGCTTTTGTTTGCCATTGGCTTGGAGTTTTGTCTTCCACCTCTTCACTCTGAGCCTGTGTTTGTCTTTAGAGCTGGGATGTGTTTCCTGGAGGCAGAATATTGTTGGGTCTTGTTTTTCAATCCATCCCACCACCCTGTGTCTTTTGATTGGAGAATTCAATCCATTTAAATTTAGAGTTAATTTTTGGTGCATGAGAGCTTAATATTGCTATTTTACCACTCACTTTCCAGTTCTTCTGCATGTCCTTTGTTTCTTTTCCCAAGTGTTTTGTACTACCAATTCAGTTTGGTCGTTCTTTATGAAGGTTTTCTTAGTTTTATCTTTATTTATCTTATGTGTCTCTGTACTGATTATTTGTTCAGTTGTTACCATGAGGTTTGTATAAAATATCTCGTAGATAAGATAGTCCATTTTCTGATGGCCTCTTAATTTCCTTAGATCAAGTCGATTCCATCCCTTTACTCTTCCCCTTCTAAGTTATTATTGTCACAACTTATTCCACCTTGTATTGTGAGTTTGTGGTTAAAGTGACAAGGTTATATTGATTTTTGGTGTTTTCCTTCCCCTAATCTTTGATGTTATAATTGTTTGCTAACCTATTCTGATAGAGAGCTGCAATTTTTCTGATTTTGTCTACCTGTTTTTCCCCTTTCTCAGAGCTTTGTATCTGCTTTCTCTTTTTTTTTTTTTTTTCAGGCATGAGGGCCTTCTTGATCATTTCTTGTAGTGGGAATCTTGTGGCAATGAACTCCCTTAGTTTTTGTTTACCTGGGGTAGTTCTTATTTCTCCATCATATCTGAAGGATATTTTCACTGGATAGAGTATTCTTGAATGAAAGTTTTTGTCTTTCAAACTTTTGAACATATCATTCCACTCTTTCCTAGCCTGTAAAGGTTCTGCTGAGAAATTGGCTGACAGCCTGATAGGAATTCCTTTGTATTTTATTTTTTATTTTTTTGGTCTTGCTTCCCTTAATATTTTTTCTATGTCATTGACTTTTGCCAGCCTTACTACTAGATGCCTTGGAGAGGATCTTTTTATATTGACATTTAGGAGATCTATTGATTTCATTCACTGTTATTTCCAGCTCCTTCTCCAGGTTTGGGAAGTTCTCAGCTATTACTTCTTTGAACAAGCTCTCTGCTCCTTTTCCCCTCCCTTCTCCCTCTGGAATACCTATAATCCTTATGTTACATTTCCCAATTGAGTCAGATATTTCTCAGAGAATTTCTTCATTTCATTTTAGCCTTAGTTCTCTCTCCTCTGCCATCTGGAGCATTTCTGCATTCCTATCCTCAATATTGCTAATTCTTTCCTCCATATTGTCAGCTCTGTTCTTTAAAGATTCCAGATTTTTCTTTATGTCCTCCATTGTGTTTTTCATCTCCAACATTTCTAATTGGTTTTTCTTCATAGTTTCAATCTCTTTTGGGAAGACGTTCCTGATTTCATTGAATTGTCTATCTGTATTTTCTTGTAGTTTGTTGAGCTTTTTAATGATAGCTATTTTAAATTCTCTGTCATTTAGGTTATAAATTTCTGTGCCTTTAGGATTGATTTCTGGGTGCTTGTGATTTTCCTTTTGATCTGGATATTTAATATATTTTTGCATAGTGCTTGAGGGCACGGGCTTATTTTTCCTCTTTCTGAAAATATCTGGCTGCAGCTTCCACCTGCCACCAGTGTATGCAGGCCAAGAGCTGTGTATTCTGAGGCTGCCATGATCTGCAGGTGCTCTGGCTGACCAGCTATGCTGGTGCTCTGGGTGGAGGGAGGGTTCTTTTGCCTGCCTGATCCCCAGAACTTCCTGCTCCTCCCTCACTATCTGCTCTCCTGGGGTGCTAGCTTGATGAAGACACCCCCACAACAGTTCAGTCCCCTCCATATGGGGATTTCCCACAGGCTGTGAGAGAACTTGGAGAGCAATGGTTTTCCCACAAAGTGCTGCCCCTCCCTCTGCTCTCTCAGAAAGCCACAGAGTCCCAGTCCCAGGGTCACTGTTGTTGGAGAAGGAGGGGAGTTCTTACCTCCTTCCACTTCCTCCAGGTGCACCAGCACTTCCACCCTCAGAAGTAAGGCTGTGTGGGTCTCTCAGATGTCTTTTTTGTTGCATGAATGTCCTCTGTTGGTTTATGAATGTCCTTTTTGTTGTATCTTAGTGGGGGAGAGTCTAAGGCAGAAAACTCACTCTGCCATGATGCTGACCAGTGATTCCTCTCTTTTGACATAGTGAAGGTCACCTTAGTTTACTGCCAACCAAATTAAATGCAGTTGTTTTCTCATTTAAAAGAAAAAACAATTGTTATGGGATATGTATGCTTGATGATTTCTTCTATTTGCATTTATCCAAAAATATCATAATATCCTATATGAAATGTATAAGTAACTCATTAGTTAATAAGTTACTTACCTCAATAAGCATTTATTAAGCATCTATTTCAACAGGAGCTAAGGAAAAATAAAAAAATATGTTTTTTCTAGAGGAACTTATTTTGATACTCAAGCTATACATATATGAAACTACTATAAGATTATGCTGAAGTTCCACATAAAAATGGCACTATGTAATTAATAATACTATGTATAGCTTGTTCTACACAATGTTAAGAGAAATCAAGGTAAGGTGATATCTCTCTACATATATGAGATAATCAGAATAATTTTTTTGGAGGAAGAGCTTTCAAAAGGGCAAGAAGACAAAAGCCAGATAATATGAGCCCTGAATGGGGGCATTGATGATATTAGACACTTGTAAGCAGAATCTCTTGGGAGAGGAAAACAAGGAAATCCTACTTTCAGTGAAAACATCAGAGCTAGTGGCAACTCTCAGAAAAAGGATTTTAAATTTAAAGTGCCTTTTCAATTAAGGATAAGAAAATACTGTAGCAAGCACAAAATTCTGGAGAATGCTTACATTTCCTAGGTGAAATGAATTTAGGGGGCAAGTCAGAAGAAAATCACCTCTCTCACAGAGAGGGAAATATTCAGATAAGTGGGAGAAAGCTGTGTCCGAAAGAGGCATCTCCTCAGGTCCCAACCATCTGTGAGTGGGAAGAGAGAGCCAAGCCTGGCAGGCTCCACACCCAGACAGGTGTCTCAGCCACCTGGCTGCTCTGGGGAGAACAGGAAGCCAGCAGTACATTGGTGAGATTCTTAAACAGAAAACAACAATATCTGCAAAATGGACCTGAGAATCCAAGGTGTTTTGGCTGACAAATGAATGGAATTGTTCAAGGCAAATTGCCTCCACTCACCCAGGTGCCAGGGTAAAGTTATTTTTCCTTCACAAAAATAGCTGTGATTCTTTAAAAATCATGCTCCATAATAACGAGATGTTTGAGATTGTGGACTCTATTATAATATATATATTATATATATATATATATAATATGTAATATATATATAAGGGGATTTTTTGTATATTGTACATAGTTTGATTGAGGAGTTTCAACTCCTTGCGGTATAAAAAGGCAAAGGTTATATTTAATATTTACTGGGATGGGAGTAGAAGGGAAAAGGAACAACCTGCCGTACTCCTGGTCTCCTAGACAATTGACCCGTGGTCTCTGCCACCATGCTATGCTCTGGCTCCAGAGAGAAGCTGGGGTTCTGCAGCTCAAAGAGTATCTTCCGAGGAAACAAGGTGCTCAGGCTTCACACCTTCTCATCGGCGCTGGCAAACTCTATGAGCAAGTCTGTTGGCACATCTCGTGACCTCAGGAAGGATTGATTTGGGGGCCCTCAGTCCTGAGGGGAGCGGTACTGCTCTATCCCTCCTCTGGGCTCCATGTAGGGCAGTGATAATGGAAGCTAGTGCAGCCCTATTCTCTAATGGCTCCACATTTACTCTGAGCTCAGAATGTAGCCACTTGAAATCTGGGGTCTTAGCTATAGACTCTCCTGAGCATTTTTTCAGAAACAGGGAAGGTCTCACAAGACACTTTTTACCAGCAGATAACATTAGTTTAGACTAGTGACTTACACACGTGAAATGACATGATGGGAGGTGGAAAGAAGACGCACACCTGGAAATTCTGACGTTAGCTAACTCTGTAACTTTGTGTGAGCATTTTACCTCTCCGGGCCTCAGTTTTTTTTCTGTAAAAAGTGTCTGTTGAACAACTATAAGACTATGTTACATCTAAGATTAAATTATAATGTACATATCTGTTATGGCAAATAGTAAAGCATAAATTGCATTTCTACATACCAAGAGGAGGCTTGTACATTAGCAGTTATACACGATGGCTTTATGGAGTTATTCACTTGTTCCCTGGGAGAACTGAGCCCAAAAGGGAATTCTGTACTTCAAGCGACAAACATGATTACATTCTTCTGCAATCTGATAATGTTACTTGGACTAAATGTATGTCCCTTTGAAGTGTTGGTCTACCCAGAACTAGAGAAAACGTTAAAGGCAAAATCTGAAGTAGACATTTGGAATACTTTGTTTTGGAATTTGGAATTCAGCAGCATTCTGTTTTCTCAATTAGTGGCTGCAATTATTATCTTACTGGGAAGGGAGTTACATTATTTCCATGTAAATGAGGTATTTATATTTTAAAAAATTGGGGGACTACTTCCTTGTGGATCTTAGTATAGCAACAACAGTACAATTTTGCTAATTTGACTGAAGGCTTCATAGAGCATCGCAAACTGAGCCAGAATTTGACATCTTGTCTTATCCATTCCCTGCAAATAGTCAGGGACACTCTTTAAACATGCATGATTCATACTTTTTAATTAGAAACAAATAAGCAGAGACTTACAGAGCAGGGGATTTATAGCACCTTTGGTTCCAGTCTATACCAGTTCTAAGTGCTAGGACAAAAGCATACCTTTTCTTTCTGTGCATCTGTTTTCCTACGGTTTCTCCACATCGGAGATGGAAAAACCACTCCGAACTGTATGCCCAGTAGGAATCCATCATGTATTTATACAAGAATAGAGAAGAAGTCATTGTCTACTTTCTGATTTTAGATACTAGCACTTATATGGCATACATTCCAAATTAAAAATATTTTGAACATTCCATTAAGATGCCATCAAAGGAGTCACTTGTGGTGGGTTTGTTAAATCTAACACATTTAAAAATAACTCTGCATGTTGTGGGGTGAACACAGCCTTTGGAAAAAAGAAAGAGCTTACACTGAAAATTGCGAAAGATTTTCATATTTAATAGTAGGCAACAGACACGTTTCCAGAATATGCTCTCAAAGCCTGCTGGGGAGGTATCTGCTCTGCTGGCAGGGGGAGAAATCAGGAAATCCATACTTAAAGAAAAGGAGAGTAAGAAGTAAACTATGTACTTTTACTTCTCAATCAACTCAAATTTGCCTCATTATTTAAAAGTAGTACCATCTTGCATAATATTGTCCAATTTTAACTAAAATAAACCACTCCAAAATCCTTTCCCCAAATCCAAGACAAAGACTAAGATGGAAAATTTGTTCTTATCTGAAAACCAATGGTCAGGCGTATCCTTGCAAGGGGTGATTTTGGAAATCCAAAAGGATGTCCAGAACTGTCCAAGATGTAAAAGAAAGAGCTAGAGAGAACTGAATGGCTCTGCCCAAGAAAATGGAAACTGTTATTTTTAACCCCGAGGGTGAGAAAGCAGAAAATAGGGGGGAAGAAGAGAGAGAAAAGGCCAGGAAAGAAGGTAGAACATCCAAAGGACTTTTAAGAACAGGGATATCTAAAACTCATCCTTAATTTTACATCACTCTGATGTGAAACGTCCCTTCCTTTAGTCAAGTCAGCTACTATACCGAAGTCTGCAAATACCCACCAAGACTTTAATTAAGTGAATCTTTCTGGACATGCACAAAGGAAAGGGGAATTACATTTGGTTGTTGCCAGTGCAAAGTTAAAGAGAATATCACAAGAAACCAAATGGAATACAAGATTTGACTGATGCTAGAAGCTGGAAAGAAAGGGGAGCATCCTCCCTTTGCCACAAAGGATTTGAAGAAATGTGGGGCACTGGGCTCTTTCTCAGAGCGTAGAATGTCTTCAATCTAAACTTTGGTGTTTTTTTGGTGAGGAAAATTGGCCCTGAGCTAACATCTGTTGCCAATCCTCCTTTTTTTTTTCGCTGAGGAAGATTGGCCCTGGGCTAACATCCGTGCCCATCTTCCTCTACTTTATATGGGATGCCGCCACAGCATGGCTTGATAAGTGGTGCCTTGGTCTGCACCTGGGATCTGAACTGGTGAACCCCGGGCTGCTGAAGCGGAGTGTGTGAACTTAACCACTATGTCACGGGCCAGCCCCTCTAAATGTATTTTTATATTAAAGGATAGAGATATCCAGGCGACATCTGAGTTATATAAAATTACTTTCTTACTTTATTAAGTGCAATTTACTAGACTCAGAATCAAATTTGCTGGGTCACAATTGTGCATTTGCTGAGCAAAGGATAATTATAAATTTGTTCTATAGCAAATTATTCCAGACAGAGTTGGCTATAAATTGTTTGCTTCACATATATGGCAGGATAGATAATCAGAACAAATAGACACTGGAGCTATAAAATAAGCACTTCAATGCAACAGCAATAATTACTTAAATCTGAGATATCACTGATATTAAGCAATAAAGTATTTTCTAAGTGTGAAGGCTACCAATAGATCACAGTTGACACTTATTTGTAAACTGATTTTTTCTGGTTTTGAAGACATATTCATGCCAGAACAATTAAATTCACTTTCCTGGCAGAGTAACAGAGATATTAATGAGAGAAAACCAACAAATGTAATCTCACATTATCAATATATAATTAATTTCCTTTACCCAGAAGCCTATAAATATGGTGCTGTGTATAATTAAACACTTTTATTAGCTTAGAATCATTATACGAAATATACCAGAATGATCCATTTTCCAGCAACTCCAACAGAGAGCATTAACGTGTATCTGCTATCTCCAGCTCCGAGTGCGGGACTTGTACCTTCACTAAATGCAAATGTAAGTAAGCTTTCCCTGGATAGCCAGAATCTCCAAAATATTGCAATTATTCTATCATTTTAAAAAGAATTCTCACTGGCTAAAAACATAAAGTACCATTTGGGTTGAATTCATATGGAACATATGGTCTACTCTTGAAACTTCATATTGAAATAAAGTTTCTGGGTTTAAATTTGTTAGCAAATCATTATCCCTTACACTTTAGTGTTATTTGTAAACATCTCTCTCTTCTTTTGTGACCTCAATAATGTTGAATGCTGGATAAATCTGGATTTATGTTCTTGTTTCTGATACAAGGTCACTTTAAAATCTGGGAATAATTTGTGGGGACATTTCCTGTGTTCTTGGCATTTTTCTTATCTTTAGTGAGACTTCCGTAACATTTGAAAGCATTACACTTCATATTCTCCTGGGTAATAAAGGTTAGATAAAATGTATTTGCTATTTTAGAAGAGTCACTTACCAACTATCAAAATTTCCTCTAAACTCCTGTCCATTTTAGCAGCTTCCTAATGAGAAAAAAAGAGCTGGCAAAAGGAAATACCAAATTTGGCTGTAGCAGTCTCTTACGGTTTAATCTCCAAGAAAGTGTATCCAAAATTTCATTCACTCCAGATTTTTTTCATATCCTTTACTCTAGCTACTATTAGTTCCTTACTCTTTTTCTTAAAATAAAATCTCTTTCTAAAATTTTCAGTTTTTAAAAAGAAATGTTATAATACTATCACAAAAGAGACTAAGATCACTGTCATTAATTGAAGTAACCATAAAATAAATATATGAAAAAAGTAATATTTTCTATATATACCATTAACTATGACAGTTCCATGCTTGAGTCCTGCTCTCTCTGTGTTGACAAGTAACATTAGTGAGTGTTAGCTCACAGTAAAGGCATAAGAACAGCAAATGTCCACTTAGATAACCAGAAGTATAATAGATATTTGAGTCAATGTTATTTAATTCCATGCCCATTGATGCCTAAAATTATCTCAGGTATCACCAGTTGTACCCATTATACATCCTGGAAATACTGCTATAGGTAAAAGCCTTTTAAGGCCTCCCAGTCAGTCTTAAAGTACCTTGTAATGCACAAAATTATAGCTTCTCCATGTGGCAGGAAGTAGCCCCAACTCCATTTTTATTCTTCCTTTTTCCCTCATACTGACACATGTTGTTCCATCTTCCTTTAAGAACCAGCTCAAAGGAGTTCAAAGCTCAGCATTGTTTAAGGTGCTGATAACACAGATAGAAAGTAAGGGCTGAGTAGGTGATCATTGTCTCATGTGACATTACCATCAACAAACGAGACTAAATTATAAGCCAGTAAATGATAGAATCAATTTAGGAAAAAAGTTAGCACAGAATTTCAAAGGCATCTGACCTTTGCATTTTAGAAGACAATCCAAATCAAATTTTTAAAGAATAGTACATTGAACTCATTTTAATGTCTTGGATAATATTATCAAGGAAATTGATAATATAAAAATAATTAGATAAATTATTGTTCATTTACAAGATAAATTTCAGTAGGAGTAAATATAAAGTGAACAACAAAAGAGCAAAAGCAAACAATAAACAAATTTGGTAAAATACTATAAGAACAAATACATCAGGAAAAAGTGTAAAGTCAAAGAAAACCCCAAGAGAGAAATGAATAATTAGTATAATATTTTATCTTAAAATCGTACTTGCAAATGGAACTGTAGTGATGAGATTAGGCTATAAAACTAAGAAGTATTGTTATTTTGCTTAATAGTGGTTGGATTCTTATCATAACGAATTCAATTTTGATCTTCGCACTTTAAACAAGTAGGAGCAAAGTTGTCAAAGAGGAACTAATGTGAATAAAGATGCTAACTGTATTCTAGGAGGAGAAGAAAAAGGAGTTGGAATGATTTACTGTTTAATCTGAGAAATCAATGTCTGAAACTAAATTTAGTCCTTTCTGAATTTAAGTTTCTATAAAATTATTTGTCTTTCTAATTTAATATCCCAATATGCAAATAAAAGTGAAAAGAATTTCACCTTAATATTTCTATTTCAACTAGATGAAAAAAACCAGTGACCATTTTACTAATATTCAGAGAAAATAAATGGTCAAATATAGTTCATTAACAAATTAAATCTCATGTAAGCACATCAAGAAATGCAAATAACTGTAAGCCAGAATCATTAGTAAAATATATCTGCCATGAAAATAGCGATAACTCCCGTAATTACAGTGTATAACTTTTTAATTATCTATGTTGGAAGAATAGAAAAAACTTTATTGCTTATAAAATTTATTGCTATCATCATCACTATTATAGCATTACAAAAAAAGGTGTCAAAGCATCATTCTAATTCTGTCTGCACCAGTTCTTCAATGGTAAGTTAAAGCTCTGAACTTGAAGAATTTAATAGGCAAAGCTTATAATCCTAAAGATGTTTCTGGCTTTGTAGAGCAAGTAAAATATGGATCAATTAAATGAATTCAGCTAGTATTAATTGAACACTTACTGTAGATATAGCATAAGAGAAAAGAATTTACCTTACCATCTGGAAAAATTCCCTTGATACAAGGTGTCATTTCTGTTCATCTGAATATCCATCAAATTTGTGTCAGAGACCTGAATGTATTACAGGTTGTAACGGATGACACTTGTATTAGCTATCTATTGCTGCACAACAAATTATCCCTAAACATGATCTTGAAACAACAATCATGTATTCTCTCTCACAGTTTCTGTGGGGTAGTGACTAGAGAGCAGCTTTGAGCAATTCTGACTTGAGCCTCGTGAGAAAGCAGTCTCTGGAGACTGCAGCTGAGGCTGCCATCAGCTCAAGTCTTGATGGGTCTGGAAGATCTACCTGCAGGTGGCTCACTCACACTGCTGGCAAATTGGTGCTGGCTGTCGGTGGAAGGCTTCGGTTTTTCTCCTTTGGGTCTCTCCACAAGGCTGCCTGATTGTTCTCACATGATGGCTGGCTTCCCCCAGAGAAAGCAATCTGAGAGACCACTGGGTAGAAGCCACAATATCTTTTACTACCTAGCCTTGGAAATCACACATCACTTCCACTGTATTCTACGAGTCATATAGTTCATCAGTCCTAAGTAATTGTGAGACAGGTCCACCCAAATGCTTGAATACCAAGAGGCGAGGATCACTGGAGTCCATCTTGAAGACTGGCTATCACAATACTTACAAAGTGTTGGATTAATCTCAAGCACAGAGATTATTAGATTCAAAAAAATGAATTTCTGTTTTCTAGAAGAAACTTCAAAGTGTTACTCATAACCTGAATGTACCCGCTCAAATTTCCCACTGCTCTCCAGTTAAGGTGGTTTCTTTGCTATCCCTTAAATACAGCTTTTTTATTTCCTACTCTGTAGGGTTGTTCATGTTCCCCCCCTCTTTTTTATTTAATAAAACTCCTAGAGAATATGGATAATTTTTCTTTCTTTAAAGCTCAACTGAAATCGTTCCATCTACATGAAGCCTTATTTATTAGTTCCATCTACAATGCCTATCCTTTCTTCAGAAGTCCTATACATATAATTCTTAAGCCACACGACGAGTCCTTTTCACTCATTTAATACAGACAATAACCGAATGCCTACTATGTGGTATGACTGTGCTAGATTATGGCATAAAAGAATTGTTTATTTTCCTTATCAATCCAAAGAATTCACTTATATACCTTATATTCATGATGCCAATATTGAATACGTTTTCAAGTATATTCTGTAAGTTGTCAAATGTAGGGTTTGTTTTTTTTTTTTATGTCCCCAAGTGTAAATTTTGTGTGCAGAAAAGTTTTTTCAGAGGTTAATTTGGTTTTGGAAGTTAATTTTCAGTTTTTTAACTCACAGAATAAAAAAATGATTTCTCCTTTAAGCTTTTAAGTTCAGTTTACATGTGTTATTGTTCTATTTATTAATATAGCAAATTTAGCAATCACTTTAGGGGCCCTTTAACATTTAATCCCACTTATATATTTGGTTAATTAAACTCCCTTAAGTATTTTTTTAAAACTCTATTAATAAATTGAAAATAGTTAACATATACCAGTTTGCCTGCCTTTTAGGAGTTTGTAGGGATATGTATGTAAAAGCACCTTGTAAACTCTCAGTTAATACACAAATATGGCATTATTATTATTAAATTGTAAAGTTAGATGTGCTATCATATTGAAATGATTCTATGGAAAACAAAGCACATAGCTTTGCTCATAAGTGCTTTTAATAAATGTTTTATCAGTTCTTAAAATGATTAAAAATTTTTTCAAAAAGTTCTTCTCTTACCATGAATTAAATGGAGATTGGGGAAAGTCAAGTTTCAATGAAATTAAAGTCCCCAGGAGGATTAAACATTGTTCCAACTCATGACAGCCTGTCTTAAATACCAAGAAGCATACCAAGCAAGCTTCAGTTTGGACTTCGGAAGACAGGTTCCAGTCTTATGAAGAGGACCTGGTGGAAACCAGGGATCTTGAGGTGCACTGCCAGCCATGAGTCCTTGGGGGCAGCCTTCAGTCTAGTGGCACAGGCTTACAAATCAACCAGTGCATATCAAATTAAAGATGATGAGTGCCTCTGACTGCTAAAATTATTCCAGGTAGTAACACCTTGTAGAAAGCTATCTCAATATAAGGGGACAAACCTGAGCAGAGGAAGTCTTATGTGGAAGGCTTCTGACTCCAAATAAGTAAGGGTGAATGACAACCTAAAATTCAAGAGAATTACAGAATGAGATTGAGAGGAAATTAATAATAGCTAAATCAGAGCTTAAAAGTATACAATGTGTCTTCCCTAGTCATACAGGGTTTGTTCCAGAGATTCAGGGGAAATGGACAATCCACAAATAGTGTATGATTAATGACAATAGAGATCTATTTGCTAAAAAGAGATTGCTCTTGTCACAAAATGCTTCAGAAGCCTGCTGACATTTATCTGCATAACTTTCTTTTCTTGGTATTCAAGGTTTTCTGATTAAATACATTCAGCCTCTGTTATGCACTAATCACTGTTAAGACCTTGAAGAGTCATCATCTCTACCCAATAAATCGGCTCATTTCCCTTTTAATAGATCACAGATTAAATTTAAGTTTCTTAAGTTTAGGATCTGCATTTTACTCATTCCTCCCAATTTTTTTCACAATTATAAGAGGTAATAGAGACAGAAAGGCGCCAAAATATAAATATACCTATAATGAATAAATATTAGCCAGAACCTGGTGTAATTATGACCCAGATTAAGAAAGAGAATATTACCAGTAGTGTAGAGGCTCCTTGGGAATATCCTATAAATTGCATCCCTCTTCCACTGCTCTAGAGGTAACCCGTAGCTAATCTGACTCATGGTAATCATTTCTAGCCTTTCTTTATAGATTTACTGTCCATGTGTACATCTGAATATAATAGAATTTAGATTTGACTGTTTTTCACCTTGTGTAAATGGCAATATATTCTAGGTATTTTTGTGTTTTGCTCAATATTATATTTTAAGATTTCTCATTTTATTGATTATAGCTATGGTAGTATGTTCATAGTCATTCCTGTAACAGTTCATTAAATGAATAAACCATAATTTTACAATTCATAGACATTTGTTCTGTCACTAATTTTTGTTTATTAAAAAATGTTGCTATAAGCATACTTGTATTTCTATTCTTGTGCAAAACTGAAGTATCTATCTATCTATTTTTAAATTATTTTATTGACATCTTATTGGCTTTTAACATTGTGTTAATTTCAGGTGTACATTATTATATATCAGTTTCTGTATAGACTGCATCATGTTCACCATCAATAGTCCAGTTTTTTAAGTCTGTCAATTTTTTTTTCTTGGATTGGGTTGTTTTTATTTTCCTTATTGATTTGTAGTTTTTTCTATATATTCTAGATGAATCTTTTTTGTCAGTTATGTCCATGTCAAATATCTTCTTCATTTTGTGGCTATCTTTTCACTTTTGCTACTCTCTCTTTTGATAAATAAAGTAATTAATTCTAATGGAATAAAATAAATGTCTTTTCTTTTATGGTTAGTGCTTTTTGCATATATTCCTAGAATAAAGTTATAAAGATATTCTCCTGTATTTTCTTTTTTTCTCTTTATTTTTTCATTTATTTATTTATTTATTTTTGCATGAGGAAGACCAGCCCTGAGCTAACAACCATTTCCAATCCTTCTCTTTTTTGCTGAGGAAGACTGGCCCTGGGGTAACACCCATGCCCATCCTCCTCTACTTTATATGGGACACTGCCACAGTGTGGCTTGACAAGAAGTGCATCTATCTGTGCCCAGGATCCGAACCTGTGAACCCTGGGCCGCCAAAGCAGAGTGAGTGAACTTAACCACTACACCACCAGGCCAGCCCCTCTCCTGTATTTTCTTCATTAAAAAGTTTACATTCTACATTTAAGTTAGTTCGTGATTCATGTGGAATTGGCTTTTGTATATAATGTTACATAGAAATCCAATGTAATATTTTCCCAATGGCTACCTAATTGGGCCAGCAGCATTTATTGAAAAGGTCAGTCTTTTCCAGCTGCTCTGTCATACCATCTTTGTCTTATACCAAAAACCCATATATCCGTAGGTCTGTTCAGAGCTCTCTATTCTATCCATTGATCTATGTAGCATCAATGCTACTATTGTGTGACATGTCTACCATGCACCAATTTGACAGTTTTATTTACTGTATCTTTACTATGGGTCTTGATAACCAGTAGAGCAAGTTCTCCTTTCTTATTTTTATTCTTCAAGAATTCCTAAGATTTTCTTGATTTTACACATTTCTTTGTAAAATTTATAAATAGCTTCTTATATTCCACAATAAAAATCTATTAGGATTTTAATTGGAATAATATTGTTCTCTAATCTTATTAGAAGAAAATTAACATCATTAAAATACTGAATCCCCACCCACAGAGCAGCAGCAGCGGCCCTGCACATGCAACTGTAAGCGGATGGGGTGGGAGCAGAAGAAACAGCCCTGGCCCCAGCCCCCAGCAGTGGCAGGTGGAAACTCTTACCAGAGACATTGGGAACCACAGCAGGACTTGAGACCAAGCCCTCAGTGGTGGCATCCCTGATACCAGCTCCACTAGCAGCAGGGGCTACATACAAGTTCCCAAGTCGCTGGGCCCCTGGCAACAACAGTGACACCTGTGAATGCAGCACCCCTGGCAGTGGAGCAACCAGCACCCCCAGACAACCCAGGAGTAGCAGCACAGCTGGTGCATTGGGTAGCAGCATCTGAGCCTGCAGAGAGCCAGTGGAAGAACATGAGACCTAGGTGACCCTGGAAGCAGCAGAAGTGCTCACAGCCTGGTGACAATGGTGGCATCACCTGAGACTGCAGTGACATCATAAGCAGCAAGGCACCAGCAACCCCAGAGGCACAGGAGACATAAGGATGGCACTGATGATGCCTTGGGCAGAGGCAGTGGAAGGTTGAAACTTCAGGCTCTAACATACACTCAGAAACAGCTCAGAACCAAAGAAATCAAAGCCATACCCAAATAACAAAGGTGGTTACTACTACAAAAGCACCAGCAGAGGATCAATTTATCAAACACCATGAAGAACTACAGTAACACAGCAGAACAGAAGGAAAATAACAACTCTCCAGAGACCAAATGTGAAGTCACAGAAGATTACAATCTAACTACAGAGGATTCAAAACAGCTGCCATAAAGAAACTCAATGAGTTAAAAGAAAACTCAGAAAGACAGTTCAATGAACTCAGGAATAAAATTAATGAGAAGAAGAAATACCTCACCAAAGAGATTGAAACTATAAAAAAAAAGCAGATATTCTGGAGATGAGGAACACAATTAATGAGAAAAAAATAACATAGAAAGCATTAAAAATAGAGCAGACTTTATGGAGGAGAGACTTAGTAGCTCAAAGATAGAAACCTAGAAATGATTCAGGTGGAGGAGGAGAGAGAACTAAGACTTAAAAAAATGCAGAAATTCTTTGAGAAATATCTGAATTAATTAGGAAAAGTAACATAAGGATTATAAGTATCTCAAAAGGAGAAGAGAGGGAGAAAGTAGCTTATTTAAAGAAATAAGAGCTATGAACTTCCTAAACCAGGAGAAGGAACTGGATATGCAAGTACATGAAACCAATAGAATTCCTAATGACATCAATGCAAAAAAAAACCTCTCAAAGACAGATAAGATTAAAACTGGCAAAAGTCAATGATAAAGAAAAAACTATTAAGGACAGCAAGAGAGCAGAAAGTAAACTACAAAGGAACCTCCATCAGACTTTCAGCAGATTTCTCAGCAGAAACCCTACAGGCTAGGAGAGAGTGGAATGACATATTCAAAATACTGAAAGACAAAAGCTATCAGCTGAGAATACTCTATCCAGTGAAATTATCCTTCAGATGTGACAGAGAAATAAAAACTTTCCCTGACAAACAAAAGCTGAGGGGGTTCATCACCACTAAACCTGCCTTACAAGAAATATTAAAGGGAGCCCGCCTACCTGAAACAAAAAGGCAAAGATTTACAAAACTTTGAGCAAAGGGATAGACAGAATCAGAGAATTGCAGCTCTATATCAGATTGAGTTAGCAAATACTTAGTTATAACATAAAGGATAAAGGGAAAGAAAACATCAAAAATAACTACAACCACTTCAATTTGATCACAAACTCACAACAGAAAAAGAATAATTTGCAACAACAAAAACACAGAAGGGGAAGAGGGTAGGGATGGAATGTGCATAGACTAATGGAAATAAGAGGTTATCAGAAAATGGACTATCTCATCTTTGAGATCTTTTATACAAACCTCACAGTAACCACAAAAGAAAAAATCAGAGCAGAGTCACAAAACATAAATAAAGAGAAAACTTTCAAAGAAAGTCACCAAACTGAAATGGCAAACAGAAATACAAGGGAAAAGAAACAATGGAAATATAGAACAACCGGAAAAAAAAGATAAAGTGGCAGGATTAAGCCCTCACACATCAATAATCACTCTAAATGTAAATAGATTGAATTCACCAATCAAAAGACTCGGGGTGGCTGATGGATTAAAAATCAAGACCCAACAATATGCTGCCTCCAGGAAACATATCTCAGGTCTAAAGACAAACATAGGTTCAGAGGGAGGTGATGGAAGATGATATTCCAAGCAAATGGCAAACAAAAGAAAGCAGATGTAGTCATATTTGTATCAGACAAAGCAGACTTTAAGATAAAAAAGATAACAAGAGACAAAGATGGGCATTATATAATGATAAAAGGGACACTGCACCAAGAAGTCATAACAGTTATTAATATATATGCACCTAACGCAGGAGCACCAAAGTATACAAAGCAAATATTAACAGAACCAAAGGGAGAAATTGACAGCAACACAATAATAGTAACAGACCTTAACACCCCACTTATGTCAATGGATAGATCATCCAGACAGAAAATCAACAAGGAAACAGTGGACTTAAATGAAACACTAGATCAGATGGACTTAATAGATATATATAAAACATTCCATCTAAAAACAGCAGAATACACATTCTTCTCAAGTGCACATGGAACATTCTCAGAGATAGACCACATGTTGGGCAACAAAGCAAGCTTCAATAAATTTAAGAAGATTGAAATCATATAAAGCATCTTTTCTGACCACACTGCTATGAAACTAGAAATCAATTACAAGAAAAAAGCTGGGAAAGTCACATATCTGTGGAGACTAAACACATGCTACTGAACAACTATTGGATCAACAAAGAAATGAAAGGAGAAATCAAAAAATACCTGGAGACAAATGAAAATGAAAACACAACATACCAAAAATTATGGGATGCAGCAAAAGCAGTACTAAGAGGGAAATTTATAGAAAAACAGACTTACCAAAAGAAAGAAGAAAACATCCCAAATAAACAAGCTTACATTATAACTGAAAAGCACTGGAAAAAGAAGAACAAACAAAGCCCAAAGTCAGTAGAAGGAAGGAAATAATAAAAGTCAGGGCAGAAATAAATGAAATAGAGACTAAAAAATAATAGAAAAGGTCAATGAAACTAGGAACTGATTCTTTCAGAAGATAAACAAAATTGACAAACTCTTAACCAGACTCACTAAGAAAAAAAGAGAGAAGATTCAAATAAATACTTAAACACAAAAGCAGAGAAATTACAATGGACACCACAGAAATACAAACAATTATAAGAGAATACTATGAAAAGCTATATGCCAATAAACTGATAAACTAGAAGAAAGGGATAAATTCTTAGAATCATACAACCTCCAAAAACTGAATCAAGAAGAAATAGAGAATCTGAATAGACCAATCACAAGAAAAGAGATTAAAACATTAGTCAAAAGCATCCTAAAAAACAAAATTCTAGGACCAGATAGCTTCTCTGGTGAATTCTCCCAAAAAGAAGCTTTAATTCAAAGATTTAATACATATCCTTCTCAAACTATCCCCCAAAATTGAAGACAACAGGATGCTTCCTAACTCATTTTATGAGGTTAACATTACCCCAATACCAAAACCAGACAAGGAAACACAAAAAAGGAAAATTACAGGCCAATATCGCTAATGAACACAGATGCAAAAATCATCAACAAAATATAAGCAAATCAAATACAACAACACATTAAAATGATCACAAGCCATGATCAAGTGGGATTTATTCCACACATGCAGGGATGGTTCAACATCCACAAATCAATCAATGTGACTGATTAACAAAATGAAGAATAAAAATCACATGATCATCTCAATAGGTGCAGATAACAATTGACAAGATCCAACATCCATTTATGGTAAAAACTCTCAATAAAATGGATACAGAAGGAAAGTACCTCAACATAATAAAGGCCATATACAACAAACCCACAGGCAATAACATACTTTACAGTGAAAAACTGAAAGCCATTCCTCTGAGAACAGGAGCAAGACAAGGGTGCCCACTCTCATCACTCTGATTCAACATGGAACTGGAAGTTTTAACCAGAGGAACTAGGCAAGAAAAAGAAATAAAAGGGATCCAAATTGGAAAGGAAGAAGTAAAACTGTCACTATTTGCAGATGACATGATTCTATATATACATAGAAAATCCTAAAGAATCTACCAAAAACTGCTAGAGATAATCAACAAATACAACAAAGTTGTAGGGTACAAAATCACCATACAAAAATCAATTGCATTTCTATACACTAATAATGAACTAGCAGAAATTGACATCAAGAATACAATCCCATTTACAACCACAACAAAAAGACCAAAATACCTAGGAATAAATTTAACCAAGGAGGTGAAAGACCTATACAATGAAAACTATAAGACATTATTGAAAGAAATAGAAGAAGACATAAAGAAATGGAAAGATATTCCATGTGCATGGATTGGAAGAATGAACATAGTTAAAATGTCCATATTACCTAAGGCAATCTACAGATTCAGTGCAATCCCAAACAGAATCCCAATGACATTCTTCACAGAAATAGAATAAAGAATCCTGAAATTTATATGGAACAACAAAAGACCCTGAATAGCCAAAGCAATCCTGAGAAAAAAGAACAAAGCTGGAGTATCACACTCTCTGACTTCAAAATATACTACAAAGTGATAGTAATCAAACAGCATGTTACTGGCACCAAAATGACACACAGATGAATGGAAGAGAACTAAGACCCCAGAAATAAAACCACACATCTATAGACAGCTAATCTTTGACAAAGAAGCCAAGAACATACAATGGAGAAAGGAAAGTCTCTTCAATAAATGGTGTTGGAAAAGTGGACAGCCACACACAAAAGAATAAAAGTAGACCATTATCTTACACCATACACAAAAATTAACTCCAGATGGTCTGAAGACTTCAGCATAAGACCTGAAAGCATAAAGCCTTAGAAGAAAGTATAGGCAGTACACTCTTTGACTTCAGTCTTGGCAGTATCTTTTTGAATACCATGTCTACTCAGGCAAGGGAAAGAAAAGAAAAAATAAACAAATGGGACTACATCAGACTAAAAAGCTTCTGCAAGGCAAAGGAAACCATTAACAGAACAAAAAGACAGCCACCACTTGGAGAAAGTGTTTGCAAATCATACATCTGACAAGGGGTTAATTTCCAAAATATGTAAAGAACTCATACAACTCAACAACAAAAAAACAATCAAAAAAATGGGCAGAAGGGGCCGGCCTGGTGGTGTAGTGGTTAAATTTGAAGAACATGAAATCAATAATTCAAAAAGATATCTGTACCCCTATGTTCATTGCAACATTATTCACAATAGCTGGAATCAACCCAAGTGCCCATCAACAGATAAATGAATAAAGAAGATGTGGTGTATATGTACAATGGAATACTACTCAGCCATAAAAAAGACAAAATTGTGCCATTTATGACAACATAGGTTAACCTCGAGGGTATTATGCTAAGTGAATAAGTCAAACAGAGAAATACAAACACAGTACGATTCCACTCGTTATGTGGAAGATAGACACATAGATAAGCAGAACAGATTAGTGGTTACCTGAGGAGAAGGGGGTGGGGGAAGGGCAAAAGGGGTACGGAGCCACGTATGTATGGTGATGGATAAAAACTAGACTATTGGTGGTGAACACAATGCAGTCTATACAGAAACTAAAATATAATAATGTCCACCTGAAATTTACACAATGTTATAAGCCAGTATGACCTCAATAAAAAAAAATACTGGGTCACCCAATCAAAGGACATGGTATATTTTTCCAATATTTAAGGTTTTCTTTAACAGCACTCAATAAAATTTTATTATTCTTCTCATAGAAATTATGAATATCTCTTATTGAATTACACATAGGTACTTGATTTTTTTGATATTTGTGTAAATGGCATATTGCTAAATTTTCTTTTTCAAATATTTGTTTATATCTGGAAATACAATTAATTTATATGAATTCAACATCCAGAAGCCTTAATGAATTCTTTAACTATAATAATTTATGAGTAAATTCTTGTGGATTTTCTACTTATACAACCATATCATTTACAAATGACAGTTTTTATTTTTTCTAATTACTGTAATATTTATTTTTCTTATTTTATAGCACTAGCTAGCATATTTTGTACAATGTTTTATAAAAGTAGCATTGCTGTGCAAGATTGTCTTGTTCTCATTCTCAAAGAGAAACCTGGTATTTTTCCATTATGCATAATTGCTGTAGTCTTGTTTCCTAAATGATTTTATCAAGAATAAATATTGAGCAACTAGACTTTTGGTGGGGAACATGATGTAGTCTATACAGAAGGCAAAATATAGTGATATACTGGAAAAAAATAATGAAATAAAGTCTGCTGAGCTAAAAAAAAGGCAAAACAGCTGGTTTCTCTGTATGTATAGCATTGACTTGATGCTTTAGGACACACAGCAGTTAAGTCCAACACTGTGTAGGAAATATTTCCCTGAACGAGTTTTTTTTTCTGCCTAAACATGACTAAAACCTTTGCTAATAGCTGCAATTAATTTAATTTCTCCATGCATCTTAAAAATAAAAACATAATTCCTTATATAAAAATAATAAATATGGAATTAAGTGTTTTTCTATATCTGTTCAGATGATCATATATTTTTCTCCTTTTTCTATTAAAGTGATGAATTATGTTAATTGATTTCCTAGTGTTAAACCAAGCTCACACTGCTAATGTAATCCCATCTTGGGCACACTTCAGCAACTTTTTTAATATTTTATGGGATTTTTAAATCTTTTTTCATAATGAGATTGGCCCACAGTGTTCCTCTCCCGTAACGTTCCTGGCAGGCTTTGATCCCACCCACGTGCTAGCCTCTTAAAATAAGTTAGGCAGTCAAACCTCTGTTTCTACTCTCTGGAAGAGTTTATGTAAAATTGGCTTTATTTATTATTTGAATGATTAGTATAATTTTCTGGTGACACCAACAGGGTTGAGAATTTTTTTGTGTGTGTGAGAAGATTATTAATTGTTGATTCAATTTCTTTAACAGTTAAAGGCCTACCAAAGTTTTGTATTTCTTCTTGAGTTAGTTTTGATAGGCTATCCTTTTCTAGAAATTTATTCATTTTATATAAATTTCCAAAATTATTGACATAAAGCCTTTCATAATATCAACTTATTAAACTTAAAATTTTAGCAACATTTTAGTGATGTCTACTTTTTTATTTTTGTTTCTTGTTCCTTCTCTCCTTTTTCTTGATTAGTATTGGCAGAAGTTTAGCAATCTTACTATTATATACAGAAATTTTTTGCATTATATATTTCCTTTCTATTTCATTAATTTTTGCTCTTACTTTTATTATTTTCTCCTATCTACTTTATTTGGGTTTATTTTGGTGTTTTAAATTTTTTTGTCCATTGTAATGTGTGCATTTGAGACTATAAAGCTCCCTCTAATCACTGGTTTAGATGCATCATGCACATTTTGTTATAGAATATTTTATTTTTCTTCATATTCAACATATTTTCTAATTTCCATCATAATTTTTTTCTATGACCCATAAATTATTTATAAGTGAATGTCTTAATTTCTAAACATACTGAAATTTTTATTGTTCTAATTATAACATTGATTTATAGCATAATTGCATTAAACTTAGAGAAAATACACATTCAGGTCTTTAGTTGTTTTAAAGGAAATGCTGATGCAAGACACCTGGCATAGTATGAGAACATTAAAATTTTAACCAGGTACCAAGATATATGACATTACAAAGGTGTGGGACAAATAATCCTAGGCAGATTTTCAAATAAAATATCCAAAACTTGTTCTGTGGAGCTTTGAATCCCTTTACCCACTCTATAACATAAAGAGAATTAAAGTGTGGAGAGAGATGTATAGATATTATTCGAGAGGAGGTCATCTTTACAGAATACTTCTTTGGAATCCCATTCCCACTTCTTCCACTCCCAAGAAGCAAGGCTTGTCTGCCTCCCACAATTCACACCTACCTTAATGTGTGGGCCCTACAGCTGAAAGGCATAGTGGCCCCAGATCTGACTCACACCTGGGAAAGCAAGAGAATGAAAGATTCTAGCTGCTGCCTAGCTGCTTTGGTATAGAACCAGGAGAGTTATTACTGACAGGGAATGTTAGAGAAAGAGAGATATGAAGCTTTCCTGTGGACCAAATGAAGAGAGAGAATGGGCTTAGAGTTTTGAGTCCTGTTCCTGAGGGCTCTGTAGAGAGCCGAGCACGTCAGCATCATGACGCTCTGGGTTTGTTAACGAGTGCTTTGGAAGGAGTAGCCAGTGACCTCCCAGAATAGGGATCCATCCTCATGAACCAAGGAGCTTCAGGGGAGGGAGGGCCCAATGAAATGCACCTTTCAGCAGTTGGCTTTAACCATCTGCCAGGCTCTGGGCACAAGCCCTGGTGTCAGGTCAAGTCTTATGTCTCATTCAACTTTCTCACTCCTCCCTCACCCTGTCCCAATATGGAATGGACAGAAAGGGGCTGGAGACAGAACAGGGAAGCAGAAAAATAGAGAACTCTTAAAGAAGCCACTTTGTAGAACTCCATCCCACACTGGCTTGAGCTATGGGAGAGCATTTTCAATTATTGTTTTGGATTGTACATTCTAAGTTTGAATTGAAATGCTCTGCAAATTTACTTGTCCACAGAACTGTCCATTCCTTAAAAGTGAGTAAAAAACTCATGGGCCTTCAATATTTTCATCAAGGGCCAGAAGTTTATGTTCACCAAATAAATTGTAAAGAGATGGTGGGAAACAAAAATGAAGTAGAATTTTAATTGCATTTTATGATTTGTAGTTTCTATGTTCTTTAAATCATTTCATAAGTTTTATGCCTTCTTCTGACTATGAAATGAGTAGAAACCAGTGCTGTTAATTATTTATAGCAATATTTTAATAAAAGCATTCTTCTTTATGGAAAATAAAAAGATTTGGTGGCTAGAATATGACTTTAAAATTCTGAGATTGAGCTGGCAAGCCCACTCAGTAGGAAATTGCCCCAGAACCCTGTCTTTTCAAAATCCATTGAACTACCAGAAACATGGTGATAGCTTTCCAAATTGCACACCTAATGTTTAGATGAAATCCTACAGATTCTGTGAAACAGGTGAAGGGATTAACCCAATGCCCACAGGGGTTGGGCAGAGAAGTAAGTGAGAGAGCCAGGTAAGGTGTAAGTGCACATTTGCAGGAGAGAGAGCATTCCCCAGTCTCAAGGGGCACTTGTCACTCAGGTTTAACTGAATGCTCCCGTGAAGGAATATGAGAATTGCCAGAAGAGCTGAAAGTAAGATTTCTCTTTCTTTCTTTGTTACTGTTGTTTTGTGAAGTTTTCTTTTTATTTTTAAATATTCCCCTGTAGTCATAAAACACTGTGTGGCCAAACAACACACAGCTGCAGGTTATATGCCAGAGGTGGCCAGTTTATGAATTCTGGAAGAGAGATTGTTGACTTCTTCCTGGAACTTATCCCAATTCATTAAGGAATGGCAGAGTAATGAACCAGTTGACAAATTTCAGTTTGTTATTTTCTAATACTAGAAGTTTCCTGCGTATCTAACCCAGATTCACAACATCACAGCTTCTCCATTTCTTTGCATGCTCACAAGATATTTATTAACAGGAGTCATTTAACCCTCCCTACCTTCTCAAACTCCCCTGGTTCTTAATGGTTCTCTGGGAGCCAGAAAAGTTTATGTGTGAATTATCAATCCATTCTGACTCCACTTGAAACTCCAATGGGGATGCTGTAGCTGTTTCCCTAATCAAACTATTACTCAAAGTGGCTAATTTTCTTGAAAAGCCTACAGGGTAGAGGCCCAGGGTCTCTTAGTGTTAAACAACAACAAGAGGAAGATTAATAGTAGAATTGAAAGCAAGCAATAAGATTTCGTAAGGAGTAGGGAATGAAGGTGGCCCCTTAGAAAAAGATGGTCAAAAAGCTGGAATTTAAGCCTATGTGTCTGGAGAGATTGCAATGCTTCAGTTAATATTTGTCTTGGCCAAATCTAGTTTCCTATTATCCTAAACTGGTACAAGCAGAAAAAAATTAGATTACACTGAATTAATACTAAAATTTTGGGGGAAAGCACTAGACAGTAGCTCTTTTCTTGAAAGGTAAACACCTCTGGTTATCTTGTGGTTGTGGAACAGTGAAAAGAGCCCAGATGAATAGTCAGAAAACGTGAGTCTAGTCCAAGATCTCTCAAAGAATGTGTTGATGTACCAATGTATAAGAATTATCTGTAGTAATTGCTGGAAATATAGTTTTCTGGGTTTTACTAAAAGGAGTTCTGGGGATCTCTGGGGGCAAGCCCTGAAAAAAATGTTTTTAACAGATACGTTAGGTGATTCTCATGAATAATAAATATTGAGAGCTACTGGTGTGAGTCAGAAAGGGTATGTACTTGGGCTTCCTCCTCTGATAAGAAACACAAGTAACACCAGTCTGCCCAATCCCTGGGCAATAGCACGGATTAAATGAGATACTTGATGAACAGAAGTGCTTTGAACTTGTGAGGCATTCTGCAAGGGGACAGACGGAGGGAAGGAGGACCAGCAAGACACTGAATGATAGAAGGAAGACCTCTTCTAGGCTCCAGGCCCCTACAAGGGGCGACAGGGCCTGTGGTGAATACTCTTCCCACATTCTCAGGACATTTAGTGCTCTCCTTGTCATTCGTCTGTCTCCCTCCCTCCTCACTCTGATCTTTCCCATCCCAACTCTCTCAAAGAGGCTTGCTCTTTCCCAGCCTCCATCACTTTCTCAATCTCTTTTAACCTCATTCTTACTTTCAATCTTTTTCTGAATGTCAATGAATTTTTCTCTCTCTCTGCATCCTTTTTTCTATCTCTCCCACCACCAAATCTCTCAATTTATATATAAACAATACCACAGAGAAAATGGAAAAAAAAGTCTTTTGTTGGCATGCACTCTAAGAAATGTCTCTCATGGCAAAGAATAGGCCTTTTATATGCAGAGCACAAACTTTCCAACAGCCCTATCTGAAAATTCCCTAAGGAAGTAAACATTCGGGAATAGAATTGAAATCTTGCTCCAATGAACATATCTAGGAATAACAGGATGAAAATGAAGCAAGATAACTTAAGAGAAAATGTACAGAAATTGTTTATTACAATAAGATTATACAATTGTAGATCTGGAAAAAAACTTTAATATCATTTAGTCAAACCACACTCATTTTATAGATGGGGAAATTAAAGCCTTGAGAGATTAAATAATTTGCTTGGCTCAGCCATATAGCAAGCTGGTGGCCCCTGGTAACTAAAGCCAAGGGCTCTTGGCTCAGAGGACAGCAGCGTCTCCAGCACTGCACAGTGCTGTCTTGTGACACTAGTCAGAGCTTGTTGAGAAAATATATAAGAACATTGTTATATTGCCATAGAGACAGAGAGAGAGAGAGCTAAAGAAGCCTTTTTAAAATGTAGTATACTGGTAAATAGTTAAATAGTATACGTATTGTAGGGGGTTTGTGTCTTTATTTGATAAAGTAAAAAGCTGTTAATCCCATGTCAACTGTCCAAAGGGCATTTTGATTATTTATTGATCAATGAAATTTTTAAAACCTGGAAATAACTGAACTATCTGATGCCTTTGTTTCTGGACAGGATTAGAATGAAGTTAATTACTCAATATACTGAAATAAGACATCAGAGATGAAGAGGTGAAATTTGTAATCAATGTGTCTTCACAATTGAATTTGAATAATTTCACCTTTTATTCTAGTGGGTGCAAGGGTTAGTCTGACCTAAATGTTTCAGGATTACCTGATGAATGATGCATAGAATTATAGGATACCAATTTTTTCTTGTGAGCAAGACAGAGGAATGATTCCACACTTGCATTCAGATAATCATGCCATTCTTGTGTGATTTGGACAGTAAATACAAACCATAGTCAGGCATTTTCTGCTATTTATACAACAATAAGACATCAAGTCAACTTCATAAAGAAAATCAAATATGTTTAGCCAGCCAGGAGAGTATTCTAAAATGACATTCCCAGATTCTCCACTACACAGCCCAAGGATAAAAATAAATATTGCCCTCATGTTACTGAAAACAAATCCAGGAATGCCTTGAGTATTTTCAACTCTGCTGACTTTTGAAGAAATACAGTTCTCCAAATTAAAGCAAGAGCTAGTTAGTAAGCATCGCCTATGTGTCCAAAGATAGATCTTGGGAAAAAAAGATCAGTTAGACCTTGTCCTTGCTCCCAAGAGATTTATACTTAGTTAGGTTGTAATGGACCCTACTAACAAGTTTTTAAGTGGTTGGCAGCATTATCATTTTTCTTTCTTCTACTTTGTAAATCTATAAAGTCTTAAACATTATTTGATATAAAACAAATGATGTTGTCAGAAAATGAAAAAGAAAGAAGAAAAGAAAAATAGCAGAAAGCTTATGGATTCACATAATTTAATCATCCAAATCCCAGTAATGCAATTACCATTAATAAATATTTAAATTAGTTTAATTCTGTGCATTTAAAAATGCAAGTCTCACTTTTTAAAACTGGATTTGCAGGGAGAGAGATAATTGGGGGGTGCCTCATTGTTGGACAGAGGAGTTGTCACAATGGCCTTGAGCTGACAAATGCAGAAATGGGCTCTGTACCCCAGGGAGAGTGTCCAAGTATTCAGCGTTTATGTCCTCACACTTGCTGAACACCCTTGGAGAATGATTTCACAGTTCATACCACAAAAATCATTTATTTTCCCATTTCAGTTAAAAATGAATTCAATGTGTGATATAAATGGTTTTCCTTGATTTGTGTGTGTTACTTTTATAGCAAGCATTATTTCAACACATGGTTATTTGAATGTGTACCAGCCATAAAAATATGTAAAGGTATTATGGCTAAAAGAACAATCGTGGGTTGGCAGTTAAAGGCCCAGCCAGTAAGGAAGAATTCTCAAATTTATAAAATGTCTTCTTATTTATTCATTGATTCTGTGAGTTAAATTTTTGCATATTAACAACTAACATTTTAATACTAAATTATGACTTACACAGCATCTAAAATAGGTTTTCTAATTTCCATATGACACAAATACTGTGTCAACAAATACCATTTTTCTCATTTTTAGACAAAGAAACTGAGGCTAAGAAATATTTAGTGTCTTGGCCAATTTCAGCATACTAAGAAGCTAGATCCAAAGTTCGTTCTCACATTAAGACCAAGGTTCCTTCCACTAATATATTCCACCTCTCAGATTAAGCAATGCTTAATACTTTAAGATAAGTAATAATGTTCAAGGATGTTGTTGGGATTCTCAAACTAACAATTTAGAATTCTCATCAAATACAAACACAATTTTGCTTACTAATTTGAGTGCTTAGCTTACACAATGAGTTAAATAACTTACAAATCTGAAAGGCATTATAGAGAATACATCAGTCTATACATATCAAATGGTGTCTGGATATATTGTGATTAAGAATAAAAGTTAGCAATCACCGTTCTAGTATCCTGTATCAATTCTATTGTGAAAAATTTTAATGTGCTGGTTTTTCACTTTATGAGAATTAACATTATAATTATTTAAATATTTGCTGATTTTGGATTGGAATCAACTTGGAAACAAAGTAGTTTATCTAAGGAATGGGATATAACTACAGGACCCTGAGTTCCAAAACTCAGCGAAACTTACAGAGTCACCACGTGCCAGATGCCAGTCTAGGTGCTTCATGTGTATTACCTCATGGATCCTCCTGTGGTCACCCCACTTTATAGCTGAGAAGGCTGAAGGTTGAATAACTTGCCCAGGTTCACACAATAGTCAGTGGCAGAGCTGGAATTTGAACCCAGACAATATGGCTCCAGAAGAATTACAAATGTGACACTAAGTGATTAATTCACTAACAGTTACTTTCTCTTTGTTTCTTTCCTTCTCCTCCAAGTCCCATATTAGCTACACTGACATTTATTTTTTTTTATTTATTTAATTTTTTTTTATAATTATTACCTTTATTCTTTTTTTTTTTGCGAGGAAGCC
The DNA here is from genome assembly GCA_031878705.1 of Tapirus indicus. NCBI lineage: Eukaryota > Metazoa > Chordata > Mammalia > Perissodactyla > Tapiridae > Tapirus > Tapirus indicus. Next base: position 79,829,834 of record CM062919.1, read on the forward strand.
CAGCCCTGAGCTAACATCCACTGCCGAACCTCCTCTTTTTGCTGAGGAAGACTGGCCCTGGGCTAACATCCGTGCCCATCTTCCTCCACTTTATATGGGACACCGCCCCGGCGTGGCTGACAGGCAGTGTGTCGGCAGGAGCCCGGGATCCGAACCCGCGAACCCTGGGCTGCCAAGCGCGAACTTAACCGCTGCGCCACCGGGCAGCCCCCTACACTGACATTTATATTAGAGCCAAGCACATTTTCTTTCAACCAACATAACAATGGGCAGGTGGGTACATGTCTACAACTCCTTTCAATCCACCTCTAGGGATTACCTGAGCCCAGGATCTTCAGAGCACTGTGATCACCAAGTATTAATTCATTCAAGCACAGGGGTCCTAGTTGTTGGTTCAGAGGTGCTGAAGATGCTGTGGAGGCAGCAGTGGCTTCTGAATTGCTCAAGAGGCAAATCTCTATCCCTATTCTTTTTGATCAGAAAAACTCAATTTATGGCAGCTTCACTACATTGAAAGGTAGCAAGCTATAGGGGAAGATTTTGAAGAACAACATCCTTTGGTTTTATTTTAAGCCACATCACTCTAGTATAACTTTATACTATCTCCAAATCTCTGTTTCCTAATCTGTAAAATAGGAAGGATAAAGCTGACCTTGAAATGTTATGATGAAAGTAATGTATGTAAAGTGCCAGGCACAACAAACGGTAGATGTCAGTAGATGTTGTGACAATACTTATTTTAGTCAACTTGGACCAAACCCAATGATGATCTCTATTCTCTGGTTTTTGGCACAACTAATTTAGGTTTAGGCCAGAATATGACTGACTAAACGAATAAAAAGCAGTTCACATTTCAGATGAGCAGTATACCAAGAATAAAATCAATGGCATTGACATTTTTGAATACTAACCTCACAATATAATTCATTATTGCCTCTATGCAAACAGACAAATGATTGCCTTAGAACAGGATTTGATTAGAATATTGTTTAACTTATTCAACAAAAGATTAATCAAAACTTTTTTAGGTTGTTGTTGAAGTGAAGGGGAAGAAAGGTAGTGAATATTAATCAGAGTTTCGGAGAAACTGTAACTAATCTATACCTAGATATGCATTAGCATCCAAACCAAAACTTTCCCACCAAGAAAAATAAATCCTGGATTTCTCCAGAAAGCAGAGCCTGAGACAAGGGCTTGTCTGCAGACAGTTTATAAAGGAAAGTGATATCATGGAACGCAGCAGAGAACTAAAACAGTGAAACCGGAGCAGGAATAGAAGAGGAAAGCATGTATTCACTGGCTCCATTTCCCCTTGGGGCAAGAGCTGTCTCATGGACCGCGGATGCTCCTGCACTTCTAGCTCAAGCATACAACAGTGCCAGGTGGGGTTCTGCAGGAGAAACATGACAGGCAGAATAATGGCAGGCGGGAAAGCAAGAGATATGCTTTCATGTGAGGCAAGGTGCTGTCAGGTTACACCTGTGCGTATGAGGTTGCCATAGCAATGGCTGGACCAAACACAGCCAGAGAGGACATAGGGAAAGACACAACAGGTGTCTAATATTCTTATGATGGCTCTTCTATTTAGAGACTAGTTATGATTTTCTCTACAGATACAACATTCTATAAAACATAAAATCTCTACTCAAGTTTAGAAAATGACTTTCCTTGTGGTTGCCTGCAATTTAGATAGCATATGGTGGCCTTTCTGAAGGTAATTTGACACCACTATGTTTCCCATGCTGATGCTGATATTGTGTGTAATGGAACAAAAAGGATCTTGTTTGCTCACGAGAAGAGCTTTTGCTAACACGCAACAGGCATTATTGTCTTAACCTGATAGAGCCATAATGACCCACTGGAATTCAGTAACAGGAAAGGAGACACTTAGAACTCAGGAACTGAATGTTAGAGTAAATTCCTGCTTTGACATTCACTATTTAGAAATGCGCATCTCAAAGTGTTCTCAAAGATGAAGACGAAGTTGGAAAGTGAATAAAAAGAATATAAGTAAATAAAAAGAATATAAGTTACTTGGATTAGATAATTATTCACCAGGCAAAACATTTACCTGAAGCTTGAAATGTAACTTCATTAATGAAAAGAAAAGATGGGCAATTATTCAGAAGTTAAAAGCTTTCTGAAACCCTAAAATGTTCATTTTTTTCTCAATTATCTAAATAATTACAATCAGCAAGATAAAATTGCCAGAGAATTTGCTGGTTGCAACTGTTATGAATCTCTTGAAAATAGGAATTCTAGAATGATCACTTCTACTTTAGGTAGAGACCATTCAAAAAAATTGAGTAGTGTTTTGTTTTGTTTGGTGGTTACCAGAGGGGAAGGTGGGAAGCGGGCAGTGAAAAGGATAAAGGAGGTCAATTAGATGGTGACAGATGGAAACTATACTTTTGGTGGTGAGCACACTGTAATGTATACAGATGTCGAATTATAATTTTATACACTTGAAATCTATACAAAGTTATAAACCAATGTTTCCTCAGTAAAAAAAAAAAAAGAGGGGCCGCCCAGTGGCGCAGCGGTTTAGTCCGCACTGTGGCAGCCCGGGGTTCGCAGGTTCGGATCCCGGGCGCCCGCCGACGCACTGCCTGTCAGCCACGCCGCGGCGGCGTCCCATATAAAGTAGAGGAAGATGGGCACGATGTTAGCCCAGGGCCAGTCTTCCTCAGCAAAAAGAGGAGGATTGGACGGATGTTAGCTCAGGGCTGGTCTTCCTCACAAAAAAATAAATTAATTAAAAAAAAAAAAAAAGAAAGAAAAAAACTGAGTAGTGAAGAAAGCATGCTAAACAAATGGTTTGCGGACCGAATACTTTTCTCATTAGATTCGTTTCCACATTGGTTCACTCTTCCTATAATAGATTACCCATTTCACATGGAATCTATTGACAGTATCTAAGCTAAACAGAAGTAATAAGTAGAATGTTTTTCTTTAAAGCAACTCATATGTTACCTAAAATAACACGTGAATTAATGATGTGCGGTATTTAACTTTCTTCCAACTTCTCTTTTTGTGAACTTTGCTTTTTAAAAAAGCCATTTTGTATTTTTGAGAAGTTGGTTGAGAATAAGATTTCTCCTTGAGGGGCTGGCCCAGGGGCATACCGGTTAAGTTCGTGCACTCTGCTTCGGCGGCCTAGGGTTCACAGGTTCTGATCCCAGGAGTGGACCGACACACTGCTCATCAAGCCGTGCTGTGGCAGGCATCCCATATAAAGTAGAGGAAGATGGGCATGGATGTTAGCCCAGGGCCAATCTTCCTCAGCAAAAAGAGGAGGATTAGCAACAGATGTTAGCTCAGGGCTAATCTTGCTCACCAAAAAAAAAAAAGATTTCTCCTTGAATATTTCTAACTATAAGAAGATATTATTTAAAGTATTTGATACCCAAAAAGGAGAAGTAGAGTCAATTCTATTTAGATATTCTTCTTCCCAATGATTATAGTCACAATGGTTTCTTCTTCCAGATTTGTTGTAAATTACTGTCACCTGGTACTAGGTTGTCATCTATCCCTATCATCTTCTTTCCCGCTGTAGTTTGGGGATTGGCTTACCTTTGATAAGAAGCCCCTTTCCTTATATTTGGGGCCCACTTTCATAACTGAGAATCAAAATAATCCACTTGTATCCATGTTATGTTCTGTGCTTCATACCTGTACACAACCTTTACATAAGGACAAGATAGTAAACTAATAAGTGATTGTCATAGGAAGAAAATATAAAAATGAAAAAATAAGAAGGCAACTATATCATTCATTTATGCATTCATTCAGCTAATTATGCCCTTATTATGTGTTTAGAACTGTTAGTAGACAAACAAACTGTAATAAATATGGCCCCTGCATTCAAGGTGCTTATTGTCTGGTAGAGGAGGTAAGATACGCACACAAATAACTATGACAAAATTGGAAAATAAGTGTCATAAGAGAGTCAGAAATAGGGGCATCCAGAAGAGACATAAATTGCATCTCTATGTTATTACTCTTACAATGGACAGGACTAAGAACTCTTGGGATTCAAGAGTAAAGATCACTCACCCTGTCCCCATCACCTCCAACTCCAGTGATGTTCAAATTACCCACTAGACAATTTTAATCTACCACTGGACATCTCTATTCGAATATCTTAATAGGATTTCAAGCTCACCATGTCCAAAATCAAATACATCACTTTTCTTCCTAAACCGTCCCCTCCTATCTTTCCCCACCTCTACTGCCAAGCCACTTCCCTACAGGTAGTATTCAAATAGCCCTCTCTGTATAGCTCAGTCACTGTCTCCCTCATTGGCAGTAAATAATATGTCGTCACAAACTTTCTACCTCCTTAAAGCTCTTCCCCAGACCCTTCTTTTCATTTTATTGATAGACTCTTAGACTTGCAATAACATTTGAACTAGTTTTTTTAACTTTTATCTTTCCTGACAGTAATAGTCTAATCTATGTCTTGCTGACAGATTAATCTTCCCAATTTATAGCCCTAATCATCTAATTCCCATACTCAAATACATTTAGAGGCTCTAAACTAATTAATGGCATGAGTCAATATTTCTCATCCTGGTGTTTAACATATCCTGAGGCTTTATTTTCAACCTTATTCCCAGCACTCACCCATGTCCAACCTGTGAGCTCCCTACATTCCTAGATAGAACACGCTGATGTTTCAATGTTCCTACTCAAGAAATTCCATCCATCTGGAACCTCCTCATTTTCAACCTTCAAAGTTCATTGTAATTTCCACTTTTGTATGATGTCTCTACACCCAAAACTAAGTTGTAAATTCTCCATATCATTCTTTACTTACCACTTAAGGCCTACAATATAATCAAACATAATTATTTAGCTCATCCTCCTCTCTCCATCACTTCTAGGGTAAGGGCTAAGTCTTACTGATCTCTATAAACCTACAGCATTTGGCATAGTGTCTGTCTTAGAGTGTGTTCAATCCATTTTTTTCCACCAAGTGGAATGTTCAATCACTAACAAATGAATTTCTCTAAGCAATTAAATTCTTCTTCAGATACCAATAAAATGATGTTCGTTTCTCCTTGCAAATGTCTGAGAATTTTTAATCTTCCCTAAACTAATGTAAAGTTCAAAAGGAAAATGGCATTTGAAGAGTAAATTGCTTCCTGAGCCTCGTTTTTCTTGGAATCTCTCTTCATTTAACTTCTCTCAGTCTTGACAGTCAAAAGCTCATTGATCGACCTAGACTTAAAAGCCAAAGGGGCTTAAAAACCACTGTAGGGGTCTGTTCAGTTTTAAATACAATTCAGAAAACCATGGGAAAGAATGACAGTTTCTTTTCAGGAAACTCCCATACATATTGCAAGAGAACAGCTTTCCAAATTGGAGATTGTAAAATATTATACCACCAACCAAGCAATAGAAAGTCACTCGCTGCCTTGTAGAAAGATTCCCTTGATTTTCACAAAGAACGCAAAAGACTATTGTATTTATTTAAATATGAGACTGACAAAAACTTCAGAAAGAGAAAGAAAAGTAGTCAATTTCTCTAAAAGATCATTATTTAGGAATAAATTACTATGCAAAAAAGCAAGGATCTTCTTGACAATTTGTGAATTTAAGGCAGATGAAATGCCTCCCTCCTTACCCCCAGTAATCAACTCTGCCAATGAAATATGTTAAGCATTCTAAGTTTGTGGAATATATAAATCTTTGAAATCAATGTGTTTGGGGGGTTAGGGAAAGAACTTAATAAATCAACTTAGGAAATGCTTCATTTCCTGCACTGTATCTGGGAAGGGAACCATACAACAGGCAGAGCCAGGTGCAACAAAATCATACACGTGGATGAGAAAATCTCTTCCAATTCCTTCTATGCAACACTCAGATGGTCAATTTATGCTCCTGGGCTAGAGCTTCCTTTTCTAAGAGAAATGGGGTAGTTTTTACAGACACTTGCCTTAAGTTAACAGATAGGCTTTTGGCAGAATTTGAAGGAGATAGTTATTATGTAACTGTTGTCTGCTCAAATGAGAAATTACCTTACTTGGGTTAATAGTCAACAGAGAGGTTGGGCTCATTACCAGTGAGCTAAAGAAGGTTGGTATTTTCCCAAAATAATCATAATAGAAAGATCTGCCAGGTCGTCTCCGGGTTGTCCTTCACCTTTCCACCTTCCTTGAAGTCTGCTTCTATTGATCCTCCGCCACTTCGCTTTCAGAAGGACATGTAATCCATTCAGAGTTTAACTATGCCAGAAAAGTAGTGTACTCACTGATGCTTGCAGACCTGGAAAGGCGAGCAGTCTAACCCAGGCTTTCAGAATTTGTATTGACCTGACACGTGCTTGTGAGCAGTGTTTTTTATGGCATTGAGATTCCTATCAATATTTCCCATGAATAGTGAAGAGTTACTTACAAGCTAGTGCATTGATTTCTGTGGCGCCTTATAAATATTCTTTATTTTAAAAAGTCACATTCTTAGTAACTCCTCTAAGTTAAATGTTCTGGGCTTAATAGCCACTGCAATTTGAGCCTGGAAACTCCCAGATGCCTGGTAAGCAATCGTATGTGATTTTGAAGTGTTTGAGAATTTGTCCTAAATTTATATACATATTTTGAGAAACTAATGATAAACATTGTTCAAGAAGAAGTGCTCTTATGTTTTCCTACATTATCACTGTAAGTTAGAATTTTGTAAGCAGCAAACTTTTGAAAAGAGTACATGCACAATAAAATGAGAACTGAGTTTCTTCCAGAGTTCCTCAGAGTCAGAATCAATGTTCCCAACTGTGTTCTTTGATGATAGTTTGTACTTTGGTTTTCACACTTATGAAATCTGTCTTGTATTAGAATTACATGCTTCTTTCTTGCACATTTACCTCTACGGGCAAGGACAATGTCTTGCTCATTTTTGTATTTCTCACACTGCCGAGTACATGGTAGTAGCCTAATAAGTATCGATTAAATTTAATTGCTTACTGTGAATCCCTCAGGAAGGGTTAAAAGTCAAATGTAATCATTTATTGCAACTGGTCATTAATATAGTCAGGGCTTATGTAGGTACGTACATATCCTTTATCTGAGTTTCTGAACCTGCAGTCAGTGGGTAGGGTTTTTATGTCTATAAATTCTCTGAAATGTTATGCAACGTGTTGTGTGTATATGTGTATAGATGTGCTTATTTCTGGAGCAAACATCTATAAACTTTAATCAAATGACTCTCCTTTTTACCCGCCCTACCCCTCAAGATATTAGGATTCACTTCCCTAGGCAGCTTCACCCAACCTCTCAGTTTATCAGGGCCCAAAAAGAGTAGGGACAAATGTAGGCCAGCATCTGCCATGAAATATTTCTGATTACAGCCTTTTACCCACACATGACTGTCTTGTGATTTCTAGACTTATGTCTGAGAAGAGCACATTTTTGAGAAATACATTTCTCATTTTTAACCAGCATTTTATCCCCAGATTTTTATTCTCAAAAAAGGTTATTGTATATTTCCAGAGCCTTTATGATACCATCAAACACAGTTCAAGACACCGCACCAGCAAACATTTCCCTTCACTGAAAACAAACACCCTCTCCGTGGAGCCTTCTCCACGCACTCCCAGTCAACATCCACAAAGCAACTCAGCAAATGAATTGCTGCCTCTAAGTTTCAGGGGAAGCTCCCTAAAGGTAAACTGAGGCTGAGTCCCCCCTACTAGTGATTTCTGATCTACACCATCCTAGGAATGAGAGAAAATGGTACCTGTGTTGTTTCCACTCCTGCAGAGACTGGACAGAAGACAAAGGATGGTCACTTGAAGCAGTTTCATGGTGCCCGTGGATCGTCGCAGTGGCTCCTCTCTCCAGAGTCTGGCAGGGACAACTCCCTCCTGGCAGGGCCTTATTAGCAAATGGAAAAGATTTGCTGAATGTGAACAGCCACTGCCCATTCCCACTTATTTCGGGGGCTCTGATAAAGAAAGGGAGGAAATACACATACTCCCTTTGGGAGTTCAGCAGAGAGGAGATTTATTGTTTCAGTCTCTTACAGGAACTTTTTTTTTCTCTTCCTTTGGCAGCCACTTGTGTTTTTGTTACTACATTATTTTGTTCTTCTTCAACAAAAAGGTCAGGACGGGTTTTGAACAGAAACAGATCTTTCTTGAGAATGGATCATACAGCTTTCTAACTTTTGTTTTGAAAGTGCTTTTTGGAGTGGTAATAAAGGGGCCTCATTAAACAGCAACTTAGTTTGGATAAAGAGGCATTAACTGCCTCAGGGTTACATTTTAGAGCAAAATCCACAAGGAATCAACTCTTCTCTCTTTCCAATTCGAAAACCAGATTAGCAAAGACCACCTTCTGGAGGTAAATGCAAAACCTTCATAAATAGATCATGCTCTGCCCTTGAGTAAGTAAAGGGATGTTCAGGAAGGTTTTTCAGGATATTTCTAATAGAATTAAGCAAAGACATGTGAATATTCACTGCTCATTCCTGTTTTTTCTTGGTGAAATTTGATGAAGAAGAAGGAGAAATTACTTATAATACCCGGTTGATGCACTTCTCTAAGAAATATGATTGGAATGGAACTAGGGTGGAAAGCTCTCACAGCAAATCAGTGAGGTTGGGAGAGATGGATTCTTCAGCCAAGAATGCTAACCAGGTAAAATACTCTGTATATCAGGAGTCTCTTTGATGTTAGTAGCCATTGATTAAAACATGGTGATAACACAGCCACTGCCCTGACTACAATCTCTTGTGTGACAAGTAACTCTACACTTTTCCTCAGCCACAGGCTGTGCATCTAGTGTCAGCCAATCATCCTTTTATATACCTTTAGGCAAGAAGCCTTCTGGACAAAAGAGTCAGTATAGATTCAATGGATCAGTTTAGATTCTTCTACTCCACCAAGAAAATTATTCCAAAATTATACCTCTGTCTGTTTATAAGGAGGACATGCATTTCATTGCCACGTCGTGCTGGGAAGGGCTCAATACAAGAGTGGTTCTAGCACGTCAGCTGATCCAAACACTAACCTGTTTTATGCCAAGTCTCAGAAGAGCCTCCAAGTTTCTATTTTGTACATAAACAAGACTTAATTTTACCCTCTTTTCTAATTAATTTTCTAAAACAGACTGCCTTTGGAGTTGGTGCTTTATTTGGCATATCCTGAAGAGTATAAAGATAGCAATGTATGTGAATAGATGTCACGCGCACTTTCCAGAAGTACGTTGGGTGTGACTGTGAAGCCCCGGCTGACCACTCACATCACGTCGCCCTGCTCCCTGCCCTGCTCTAAGGCCAGAGTTTTCGGCACACAGGTCCCTCTGAGGCTGCTCACCGCCACCGCAACAGGGGTTCGATAGCGTTTCGATTTCTCGGCCCCGACTGCCAGGCATGTCCATCAACAAGACCAGACACCTACTCTAAGGATGCTTGATAGTAGAATATTGCATCTTTTTAAAAGCAGGACCTGTAGATGAAAAGACAAAAATTAAAACCAAAGCAAAAACTAAGGAAATACATTTTTAAATAGCTAGGCAACAAAATTGGAAAAATAGGGGTGATATGGTGGGTCAGCTTTGTCTTAATAGATTAGAAAGTATTTTTAAGGTAAAATATTTCATTAAAACAGTAGTGGTTGCCAGAAGAGACAGGAAGTACAGACACAGAATTATATCTATATCTATAGCTACCTATCTATGCACACATAGATGTATTTGCAGATATATGTGTGTGTATGAGTGTGTGCAGAGATTAGATACAGGTGACTTCAACATATAGTAAATGTGATGAGTTAGATATATTACTTAATAAGTAATTTTTGACAAGCTGTTAACCATCTTTAAAAAACTAAAATTAGGTCTCCATTTTACTTTAAATATCAAAATAAATTTCTTATATATTAAAGATTTAAATGTAAAAAACAAAATCACAAAATCCTAGGAGAGAATATGGGTGACTATTTGCATATAACTGTGCTGGACAGGACATTTTATGCACGACATCAAAAGCAGAGCACATGAAAGAAAGATTTGGTCTGTTTTCTTATAGAAAAATTAAAAGATCTTTGGCTGAGCACACCATAAGGTGAAAAGACCAATAAAAAACTTGTAAAAAATGTTATCAACATTCATAATAAAGATTTGATGTCCTTAATATGTAAAGACCTCTTGCTAATCAACAATAAAACAATTACTCTGCAACTGAAAAATAAACAAAGGAACATCACATGAGAAGAAATAGAAGGCCAACAAAATGAAAAAATATATTCATCTCACTAGAAATCAAAGAAATGGATATTGAAGTGTTGAGATAACATTTTTTGCCTTTCAAATATAATTAGATATATTTTCTGACAATAAACAGTTTTGATGAATGTTCAAGAAAAGTTACTGTCTTATTCTTGGGGTAGATTCTTTCCGAGGTGTGACCTGGCAATATACGTCAAAACTCTTAAAGAACCATAATCTTTGAACCTGCAATGATGTGTTTAGGAACTTATTCTACTAACGAAGATGTTCATTAAAGTTCACATTATTACAAACATTTGTCAACAACATTACTTATTGGGGAATAGGATGGAATAGTATTCTGTCACAAAAGAGTACTAGAAAAATTTTTATAGATGTGGAAATGAATTCATGATATTTTTTGCATTTACATATGTACATATATGTATATATGTGTGCATATATATAATATATATAATATATATTTATTTAAAGAGAGAGAGAGTAAAACAGGAAATGTTAACACTGCTTATCTCCTAGTAGTGAATTACAAATAAGTTTTCTTTATATTTGCTTGTTTTTCTTTAAAGAAAGTAAACATATTATTTCTATCTTTAAAAAAACAAGAACAACATGAAAAGATGTTTTTGCTTTTGTTTTTTCACAATTTGCCTTCTGTATTCCTTGTCTAATCTGAAAAATAAGCTGTTGTAAGGTCATGCAAGACCAATCACAGAATTCTTTCCAAACACAAGTCAAGGTTTGTCACTGGCATCTTTGACACTGGAGAAATTATATAATGAAAACTCCAGCACTGATGAATTTATGTTAACTCATGTGGTACTGAGATTTATTCAGCTGGCACCATTATTAAACCCCAAAACTAAACTTACTTTCCATACTTGCCTTCTTCCTCTCTGCCAGTTTGTCACTGAATAAAACCATCTAAAATGGTAGGAATGCCAAGAGGTGATCTCATGAACTGGCAGAGAGCATGAGCTCTGAGTTCAAATCCTCCCTCCCTTAGTCCTATGTGACTTGATTGGGTTACTTGGCCTCCTTATGCCTTGCTTTCTCTATGAAAAAATGGGAATAATCACCATGGTAACTTCAAATGTTGCTTAAAGGATTAAGCAAAATTCCAGGAAGTCTTCTAAAAGTGTATTTTAAAACAAGAGAACAAATAATTTAACTAACCTTAAACTTCCAGAATCTTTAGGTTAAAAGAAATTATCCTAGTTCAGGGGTATATTTTCAGGCTCTTAGGATTTTTGTATAAACCATCTCATTCTGGAGTGATTAACCAAGTTCCTAAGAAATATTCAGATGATGAGAGTCCCAAAATATTGTTGAGAACAGATTAAAGAGACTCCCAACTCTTATTTTCAGGAATTTCTTCCATGCTCTGCTTTAAGGTACTTTAAATATCGGGTACTTTCTTCAGTGGAGATAGAACCTAACAGCTCATTTTTTTACTTGCCTATCTGGAATGGGAATTGGAATCCCCTGAAGGCACTGGGAACACAGTTGCAGACAAACAGATATTGAGTGCCCACGGGGCTAGAGATATGAAGTCCCCATTCTGCAGAGCCAAACGGGTCATGAGCATCGACAGCGGGTGGGCCCAGCCATTTGGCGAAACTCATGCCAGTAAAGTATCTTCCTCACTTACTGTATTTCTATCAATCAACTGCCAGTGGCCCAGGGTCAATGCTATTTTGTTATTGCTCAGATGAAAAGAAGACATGGCAAGCTTATTCTTGAAGCTTCCAAATAGCTTGTCTTTCACATTTCCCAGTGGTCCATCACAATTTTACTCAACATATAAAGATGGTCATTTTACCTCACGCCAACTCCCTAACTTGGTAGAGATCAAATCTCTGAAGTCTCTTGATTCGTAAAGACATGAATATGGGGAAATCATAAAGCACATTAGCTCAGAGAGGTGATATACAAAAAAGTTACTTTAGTATAAATTCTTACCTAACATTGTCAGGGTAATCCCTGACAAATGATGAATGAGCCTGTGCATCAAGAGTTGAATGATTAGAGCTCCTTACTCTGTGAAGAAGTCCATTCTCCTGTTGGACGACTCTCCTTGTTAAAACATTCAGTCACCATTTCATCCTTACCTGCCTAAAAAGCTCTGGAAACCATTGTCATAAATTGACTTTTTACATACAAAACTGAGCTGAAGAGTATTTTTTCATTAATTATGTAGATCATATTAATAAGGAAATGTGATTTTTTTCCAAGAACTTTTGGGAAATAAGATGGACTATAATTCATTTAATTATATCTATTGAAACACAGTTATGATTACTTCCTTGGAATTCTGGAATATGTAAGTGAATTCAGAAATAAACAGGCAAGTATAAAGTTCTTCATAGTTTACTCAAATTTCCATTTAGCTTGGCTGTTGCCATATACCCCACGTCCAAGATTTCTGCTCAGATGTCTCATTTTTGGTGTGCTAGAAATAGTATCTTAGGGAAATATTCTTTTCTTATGTCAAATGGCACCTATTAAAAATTATTGAGTGTGTAGTATATGCCAGGGATTTTTTTACAGGTATGTTCATACAAAAGTGTAACATATAAATGAATGGCATCTAAGCACCTTCACTTTTAACTCTATATCTGCTCCATCCAGCTTTACTAATGTACCTATTCAGATTTTACTCTTTTTTTCCCCCACCCATTTTAGTTCTTGTTCTCAGTGTCCCAAATACCTTCTGGCATTGTCTGTCTCTGTGGCCATTTCGTAATACTCAAAAGAATCTTTCACAGGACCAGATCTGTACCAATTTAAAAGCATAGTGAGGTGATTTATTTACTTCTCTCTTCCAAACTTCCAGACAAATGGAGGTTGAGGTTAATTCTCTAAAAAAAGTGTTGATTTTTCTCTCTTTTTCCAAAAAAAGAAAGCCAACTGCAGGCACAGTTTTCTTGTATTCATAGAAACATATAAACTTAAAGTTAGAAATGGACTGTCTGTACTGGCTTATTCCTCTTAATAAAACATTCTCTACACATAATTCAGTGAAAGCCTTACCTTACTAATGGCTCCTGGGCTATACCCCAGGGATTCAAGAAATCACTGCTTGCTCTTTGTCTATATTTCATTCCCCATCTTCTTTGGTCACTCTCCTCCAGGATTCTGACTTTTAGCCTAGTCTGTGCCCTTCAGAATGGCCTCTACCTCCTGGTGTTTTAGTTTGGTTGCTGTATCTCAGATCAATATTCTGCTAACCTGTGAAGAGATTTCCCAGATGATGATGTTCTACACCCTCCACCTCAGCTCTCGTCAAAACTGGCTGAGATCTATAGCCAAGACTTTTACTGCTTACTGAATGTCCAACTCCCTGTATTAGGTAGGTTTATGTGGCTAGTTCTGGCCAGAGGCTTTAAGCAGAAATAATGTGTCACTTCTAGAACAATGCATAAAAGAGCAGGTATGAGTCCTCTGTTTTCTATTCCCCTTCCTTGGTGACCTTTGAGAACAGGTATTCTGATGGTGCAGTCTGGGTCCCTGAGAGACTGTGTGGAACAGAGCCCTCCACCTCCAGAACCATAGATCTGCTCTGAATTTGCATGAGCAACACATAAACGTTTAGTGTATAAGCCACAGAGATTTCAAGTTTATTTTGTTATTGAAGCCTACCATGACCAGTAAAGGATCCTGTTTATCACCTTCTCTTGCAAATCTTGATTTGATAGGATTAAGACCAAATCCGTCACACTTTTCCATCATCAGCCTTCCACACCAGAAAATAACTCCTCAATGGCAGAGCATTTGTCTTGGTCATCTATCCCATGGTTTAGCATGGTGCTTGACTAAATAATTAAATTTTTTATCAACTGGATTGATTTCTCAGCTCTGATCCTAACCTTTTAGAAAACTGTTGTATTGAGCCCTGTTCCCTCCCCTTCATTCACTGGCTTCATTTTTCCTTCAGCAAAAAAATGCCTTATTGATCCAACTGAAGGCTCACCCATTGCTCTCTGGCCCTTGGCTGCTGTTTCTCACCCAGGCTCTGGCTCTCTGATTACTCACAGGTTCCAGTTCTGCCAGCTCCATCTTGGTTCCTGGCCTGGTCTGGAATGTCAGGAACTTAGCTGGGTTCTAGGCCCCAGTCTGGGCTCATAGTGGTCCCAGAGGTGGGTGGGGACAGGTTACTAGAGATCATGTAAGTTTCCTCATTTTACAGAGAGGAGTTAGTATATCATGAGAACATGGGTTTGGGGAGCAAGCAGACTTACATCTCTCATTTTCTCTCTGTGCTACAAGCAAGTTAATGAAGTCCTCTAATTCTCAATTTCTCATGTCTAAAATGGAGAAAAAAATAATTCTCATGGGACTATTGAAATAATACGTGAGATGCATATGTGTAAATTAGCTGAAGCTAATTTACACTCCTCACATGCCAGTCCTGTTACATGACGCTAGAATAGAAATAAGTTTTTCTTTGAGTCTTAGTTTGCTCATCTATAAGATGACAGTGACGGTTCTTAGTTCTGAAACTATCAAGCTGATAGTATTGTTTCAAAATTAAAAATGATTTGAATGAAAGTATTCTAAAGCCTATTAGTTTCCATATAAAAATAAGACACTGTTTTTTAAGTTTTCTGACAATTAAGAACATGTTTCATAAAGTAATACAAATAGTTTTAGGAACAGGGTATTAAGAACATGGCCATTATTAAATGCCTTGCCTTGCCAGAATGCAAATAATTTTAGCAAAATGCAAAGTTTTACACGAAGTTTCTCAAAATAAATCATTTCATTTCATCACCAAAGTTGTTTACAAATGTTTTCAACTTTATTAAACTAGCAGTGGCTTAGTATTTTCCCACCCCGTGTGACTAAACACAAAAATATCTTGGATGAACAACAAAGCCGGGGCTGAATTTGGCCCATCTTTCTAAACGCGGACTTTGGTCAGAGGAAATGACGTAGTAATGGCTTTCACAAGCAGATGAGCGCTGCATCTGAGCACAGTTCCAACCACAGAATGCAAATTTCCTGTCTTAGGAGGTTCTGGATTCTGATATCCTGGACTGGCCTGACAGCATACCACTGGCATTTTTGCCAATGTTTATTCATGAATCTTAATAACATAATCACCTTATGCGGTTTTTCAAAAACATATATGTTTAGGCCTCATCTATAAAATTTATATTTACAAAGTCCAAGGTGGGGATCAGGCATATATATGAGAAAATATATATGTACAGATGATTCTGATGGTCACCCTCAGTTAACAACTACTGATTAAGATCATTATAAAAAATATTTAAAAAAATATGTGCAAGCTACTATTTAAAAAGAAACAGCTACACTTCCTGGTCCTCACTCTCAGCATTCATTCCAAAAGTCTTCACTTTAAGATTTTGTAAGTGTTTCTAATTGACTCCTATTAAGCCTTCTCAACATCAGTATAGTAAAATTTTAAAAAGCAGCAACAATATTTCAGAAACTCACCTTTACAGAATTTTTACTGCTTTAAATTAAAATATAAATTCCATTTATATTGTCAAGCTCACAGATAATTAACTCTGGCTTGATATTTTCAAGTAGCAATGAGTCCAGTCTATGGAAAGACATAATTAGTTTTTATAATTTTGAGCCCTTAAATCCTAAACATTCCAAACTGCTTTGAATAATCGTTCATGAATCCCCTTTTGAATCTCATTATATTTGCATCCTGATTTATAGAACAAGAATAAAATACCTCCAACTCTTGAAGTAATGGTTATATTCTAAGTGGTTTTAGATATTTTTCCTTTCTATTTGGCTGAGGTATTTTCGTGAACATTCAGATGGTTCAATTATACCATGTTTTATTTTATGTTGTCCAAATAATCTTCTAATTATAAGTTTGCTACCCAAGTAGAAGTCTCCTCTTGGAAAAAGTCTCATGCTGACCCATAAGGCAAGTGTCTCAGCTCCTCAGCAGTAATTATGTTCTATTTAAATTAATAAATTAACATTTGTGATTCTATGCAACCAGTTTGCTTTGAATATGACTACTTTGGTTTACGTCTCCAAATCTGACAAATTTGAGTTTCTGGGTCTACGAAACTGAAAGCCAGATGCCGATCCATTGTTACCCAACCAAGCCACACCTCTATGAAAGCCCTGCCTGAGTGTCACTGGATGACATCTCTGTTTTCATTGTTTTGTTGTTTTCACTCCTGTCACAACAAGAAAATCCTGAATTTTATTATCTACTTCACTATATGGAACATATTGGTTTCTTTTTTCATTTTTCCCAAATAACAACTTTAAGAATGGTTCTCTAAGCCTTGAATTATGGAATTTAATGAAAAAGTTCACATTTTTCTTTAAAACTGCTTTTCTGTTTTTATAAACTTCAAGAGTAGTTTATTTTGTTTTTTAAAGTGCCATTCCATTAAAATTCTGATTTGTTACATCATTTATTTCTAAAGAAAGATGGTTTTTGCTTTATGCTTTTGTTAACATCTACAAATGCCTTTGGTGGAAGCTTATTGCATGTTGTGAAGAAGGCCAAGCAACAAGGACGACAGTCTCACAATGCCCACAACCCCATGCAGTGGTTAGTCACCACTTCTAGCGTGACAATCATGTGCGTCATCCAGAAATTTCTCTTTGCAGCCTCCTCCTTCTGGACTTCAAGAATGAGAAGATCCTAGAAACACCATAGCTGATACTGATCTTGAACTGAGTAGCTCTGAATTTCCAAAACTGATTTTTTTTTACTAACTTATGCCAAATTTCCACAGTAGCCTAGACACAGTTGATCTTAGTGTCTCCTTTCTCTCACTGGATGTCCTGATTGCTTGCTTTCTCTTGAGTGCAATTTTTGGAAGATATTTATAGTTCATCAAGGAGACGAAGTCAAGAAAAGAGGAAAATTATAAGTGAGTGATTTGGAAGAATATCTGACAATAATTGAAAATAGCAAGATTTATCCACACCAATTCCTTATCTCAATGTCCAATGTTAACTTCTGAAAAATATCTTATTTCAGTATTTTAAAATGTTTAAATGGATTACAAGACCAAAAATAAAACAAAGAAACAAATAAAAACTAGAAAGGACTTTTAGATGTGAAAAGACAAGACAGAGAAAATACTCAGTGCTTATACATTAGGATTGGCTGTTGGCTCTAACTCAGTCTGACGCTGACCTGAGTAGTAGCCGTCAAGAGTCCTGGTTTGTCAACCTGGGCTTGGAAATACTATAGCACAATGCTTCTCTAAGTGTGGTGGTGGATCACAGTCATAGAAATTACCCAGAGTGCCTGTTGAAAAACAAAAAGCATGGATTTTAAGTCTGGACTAGATAGTCAAAAATCTCTGAGGAATAGAACCGCAAGCATTACACTATTGACGGGCTCACCTAGGTAGTTCTTATGCGCACTAAAGTTTTGGAAGCTCACCCATAGTTTTTTGTGTTTGTTTTTGTTTGTTTGTTTTCTCTAGGGTTTACTGAGTGTGAATTCTGTGTGGAGCTGGGATCTGTCAATCAGCAACCAAGAGAATCAAGCCCTCTGCATTTGATAAGAATCAATGTGGTTTTCCTGAAGATATTCAATCCATATCGGACGTTCTGGATCAGCTCTAAAATTAGGGAGTCCATCAAATCCTGGACTCCAGCCTGGCCCCGTATATATCCTATCTAGCTTATTAGTAAGTATAGGAATGTTGGTGAGAAGTGAAGGAAAGGGAATGTTTCTGTTTACTTAAATGCTGGCTTAGTGATCTTCCTTCAGAGAGAAAACAAATCCCCATTAACCACAGACTCACATATTTTGCTAAGCCCAAACATGTGTTTGGGGGAATTTGTTCATAGGTAGACATGTGGCTGAGATGAGTACTTGTCTTGCAGAAGGAAGTTATTTGCTTGGTGGTTACAGTGACCTGAAGCTTTTGGAGGACAAGAACTGCATGTCGATCAGACATGCTAACATTAGAAAGATAGCACAGGAGATGTGAGAATTCATAGCCTACTGAAACTTTCTGTTTTCTATTTTTTCAGACATGTTCTTATGATGGTAGTTATCATTTGATGCACAGAAACAAACTAAAAGGAACAGCAGAGTCTGTTCCTTTTGTTGATTTTCTTCATGATGAAAATGAAAAATAGAAGCACTTCTACACCAAGTATAAATTAACTTTCTCCTTTAAGTTCCAAGAGAGAAAAATCTAGAAGACAAAATATGAGGCTCAGAACTAATGGAGCTAATGAAATCGATGCTTCAGAGACTTTCACTTGCATAAGCTAATTTCAAGGTCATCTAGGTGGAACCTAGAAATGTTTTAAGGTAGCTGTATGTTTTTGCTGTAAAATTTGCAAAAGGAAGATGCTTTAACTGAAATCAATTAAGATTGTTGTCCCTCTCTCCATTGTCTCCCTTCCTCTGCTTCTGGGTAGCTGGGAATGATATTATAGGGATATGGCTAAGGGAAAATTGAGTTGAGAATTTAGTTGAGATTTGGTGGTGCATATGTATATATATAATACATATATATATATGTTTATATTTTGTGTGGTTTAGAGTCATATCTATGTATCATTGTTTTGGCTAGCTGCTCCAGTGTACTACTGCCTTTCAGGAATGTCTTTACTGGTCACTGCACTAATTGGCCTTGGATTGTGCATGAATGGGCAAGGTCTACTCTTTGATTATGATATGGACGTGTCTTATGGCTCTTGGTGCTGGAATTTTGTGGATTGTGGAATCAAAACAATGTTTGAAATGTATGGAGTCAGATGCTAGTTTGTGGATAATTCTTATCATCTGTTTTATCAAGTTATATGCTGAACATGTGGCTTCCTTTATTCTCTTCTGTCAAGAAAACACTAAATGCCATATATTCAAGTATAAATGCAATGTAAATCTTCTTTTTTGATAGGAATCATGAGAAATAGAATTTATCAGGTTGCTGTCTGGACTTTTCATACTTTATAGAACAAAACAGACATCCTCCACATTCAACATTATATTTTGCATCAGACCTCACTAAGCCCAGTGAAAAAATTCTATAGTAACTTTGTTTTCTTGTCTCCACAAAAGGCCAGATAATACTTCGCCTCTGCTGACTCCAAATATTCTTGGAAAGTTCACTCTTCTCAAACCTCTACATCACTAAATGATGTTTATCTGCTCTGTGTTTCTGAGAGCAATCTTTAAACTCCTCGTATTTCTAAGCAGTTGTCCTTGATTTTTTTATGCTGCAGATGCTAACTAGGAATACAGCTCAAAACCATGCAGAAGAAAGGTTCGGTTCTCTCTGGGAAAACCATAAGGAGGCTACCCCTTAATCAGGTGAGTAGATCATATAATTAAATCTACAAAACTAATGACTGGATTTTTTTCTTTTTTTTTGTACACAGACTTTGAAATAAAGGAAAATCATTTAGCTGGATGAGTTTACACGAAAAGAAACTTGAGAAGTCCTCGTTTCATCTAACAACTCATACTACAGTCTCAGAATCTAAGTAGGTCAGTGTCAGGATCTGAAGCATCCTCCCGCTCTGGGTCCCGTGCTCTTCTGGTTACACTCCTATACCCCGCCCAGAACTCCACACGAGACGCACGACTATAATAGCAATGGATTAAGGTTCAGCATCACAAAATAAACCCAGGGCTAAAAACTAGGTGGAGTTCAGACTTGTGGACAATTTGAAAGTTCTCAGAAAAACTGGAGTCAAACAAATAAAATGCAGCAGTTTATAAGGATTAAATCATTATTTGTTCAGCAAATATCTATTAAGTACTTATTACAAGCCCATCACTGGTGTAAGGTGTCAATTGAGGAAAAATCACTACAATTTAAACAACAGGTATTTATTTGGGCAATTAGAATTGCAATTCAGGAGACAAAAATTCAGGTATGCTCTGGGGAAGATGTAGGAGACAAGGGTTTATAAAGGCAAAAGAGACATCACGCAGGTTGTTCTACAGCTTGTGATTGGTGCTGGCAACAACTGTTACTTCCTGGCTGTATGTGATTGTTTGCTAAGGCAATCTCTAAGACAAAAAGTTCTTATCTATGGGAGTAAGTATATTTTTTGAAAGACGGTCAAGATGACAGCAGTGAGGCACAATTCAAAAGTTACGTTCCATCTAGGTAGAGATGTGGCGTGTGTGCATAAGCCCCGTTTCCTTAATGGCCTCCCAGCTCCATGTTATGAAGCCCGACATAGGTGGCTCCATTTTATTATTGTTCTCCACAAGGGGTAAGGTATAAAACAACAAACAGGACAGATATAGCACCTGCCCTCATGGTGTCTCTGGTGTGAAGGCAAGTCTTAATTATTTTAAAATTATTTAACTAATAATATTTAATTACTTATTGTACTAGTTTACTCCGGCAGCCATAACAAAATACACAGACTGGTGGCTGACAACAGAAATTTCCTTACCATCCTTCTGAAGGCTGGGTGTTCAAGATCGAGGTACCGGCTGGTTCAGTTCCTACTGAGCACCCTCTTCCTCGCCTGCGGGGGGCCTCCTCCTCGCTGTGTCCTCACAGAGTGGGAGAGAGTGAGCTGGCTCTCTGCTGTCTCTTCTTCTAAGGGCATTGATCTCACCATTAGGGCCCACCCTCATGACCTCATCTAAACCTAATCACCTCCCAAAGGCTCCGTCTTAAAATACCATCACACTGAGGGTTAGAGCTTCGACATACAAATTGGGGGTGGGGGGGGCACAATTCAGCCCATAGCACTTATTTAATTAGAGATATAGAAAAATGATTACAAATATTTAATTATTAAAATTATCATTTAATTACAGTTGTGATGATACAAGAGAAATTTAAATTATGCCATGAAAATATATAACAAGGGAACTCAATTCTAGTAATTTAGAATTCTTTGAGGACCAGACATTAGATCAAGACCCAGAGGATAAGTGAGTCTTAAATAGGCAAACAGAGAGAGTGTTGGGAAATCGTGAAGGCCTGAAACAGAAAAATCTCACTGCATTCAAGGCAGAGGAAAGTAGGTCATCGTGGCTACAGAGAAATGAGCAAGATGGAGGTAGCACAAGAGGAGATCAGCAAGGTGGGCAGGAGCCTGGTCGTGCACAAGCCTGCCTTATAGACCATGGTAAGATATTCAACTTTATCCTAAGGGCCAAAGGGCTTCAGGCAATTATTCCAGGCAAGGAGATGAGTTGCTGATATTGTGAGAAACAAAATATTGCTTAAGGGAGATACTTAGAAGGTCATATTGAGAGGATCTATGAATGAATGAACTAAAGACTGGGAGAAAGCAAACCATTGCTTAGGTTTCTAATTTGCCAAATTCAAGTGATAAAGAGCAATAAAAATACACAAGCTTTCAGGAGGGAGCTCATAGTTTGGTTTTGAAGTTGAGTTTTAGGTTCTCTTGAGATATGCAAAAGGAGATATAAGTAGCCACATGCATATGTCTATCTGAAGATAAGAGAAAAAGCACGAGCTAGAGATATGAATGCGGTGTATGTTATGTATACATTGTCATTTAAAGTTATTGCAATGGATGAAATTGACAAGGGAAAAAGGGCCTACGGTAATTCTAACATTTAATTGTTGAGTGAAAGATGAGAAGTCTACAAAGACAAAAGGAACTTCCAAAAGATAAGATTAAAACCTCTTGACAGAGAAAAGGAAAGAATGTCTCAAGAAGAGTGGAGAGACCCACACCATCTAATGCTGCTATTAGGCTAAGTAATATGAAGCCTTTAAAATACCCCATGGATTTAGAAACATCTCAACAGGTAATGTGGATAGAAGCCATCTTGGAATGAGTTGGTGCATGATTAGGAGGTTGGGAACTACTTTGAGGAAATGTAGACTGCAAATATAAGAGAAATTTTTTGACAAGTTTAACTAGGAAGAGTAGAAAAAGAAAAAAGGAATTACTGGGAAGTGGAAACTGTTTTGGAATAGGTCAACTATGATTAGGAGGTGCAAAATTGATGAAATTTAGATTGTAAGTACATATAAAAAATCTTTCTGTTCAACTGAAGAAGAGAGGAGAGGGAAGTAATTACTGGGAACTGAGTGTGGGGCCTAGGAAATGTTTTTGAAAAGATCTCTTGTATTGCAGTGTGAAGAATAGATTGGAGCAGCCTATGAGAGAAAACTAAGGATAAGGTCATTGTTTTAGTATGGGCAAAAGATGACTTGACCTAGGGCAGAAGTGGACTGAATTAGATGAATTCAAGAAAAATTTTGAAAGTAAAATTCACAGGACTTGGTGATTATTTGTATGCATGGAGAGAGGGAGTGACAGGAGTTAAGGATGATTTTCAGATTTCTGGTGTGAGTGATCAGACGGGTGGTAGGGTTGTCTACCAAAGAGGGGAACTATAGGAGGAGGTATTTGTGGAGCAGAGCATGGATTAAAATTTGAATATGTTGAGTTTGAGGTGTCTATAAAAACACTCAATAAAAATAGATTGACAGCAATTGGATTGAGGCTCAGGAAAGAGGATTGTGTCAAAGATATAATTTTATTGGAGGTAGCTCTGGATTATACATGGTAATTAAAGCCATAGAATGGGTGGGATGTCATGGAAGGGCAGGTAGAGAAAGGGGAGAAGATACTCTAGAATCCAACCCTGAGGAACTCTAACCTTTAAAGGATCTCAGTAGAGAAAAATCCACCAGAAAGATAAGAGTAAATCCAGAAGAGGTCCCTGTCTTAAGCCAAGGACAGAGAATGCCTAGAGAAGAAAACTGTCAATTTGTACCAAATAGTTCTGAAAAGTCAAGTAAGATAAGGATTAAAAAGTGCTATTTGGCTCTAGGGCCATGGAGGTCACAGATGGCTATAGTGGGAGCCAATTAAATGTAGAGTTAAGGTTAGTGTGGAAACCTAATATCAGAATTAATAAGGTGTAAAGAAGAGACACAGTGTATTGACAACCATTTCAAGAAGTTTGTAAAGAGTTGAAGA
This sequence comes from Tapirus indicus, assembly GCA_031878705.1. Classification (NCBI taxonomy): domain Eukaryota; kingdom Metazoa; phylum Chordata; class Mammalia; order Perissodactyla; family Tapiridae; genus Tapirus; species Tapirus indicus. Next base: position 79,852,978 of record CM062919.1, read on the forward strand.
GGCAGGAGTGAATTTGAGAGGGCTATGAGGCTGTATCAGCCATAAATACTATGTAACATCTGTTCATTCAGCCCTGTCTGTCTTCAGATCCTTGGCCTCAGTGAAAGCCAACCAACTCTTTGACCAACACAGGCTCCTTGTCTGGGCTTGATCCAGTACTTGCCCTGGGAGCAGCAGGCCCTCCCTCTTGGTTACCTGTATGCAGCCAAGCTGACAAGTTGCACCCTTGGATTTTCTGGCTTCTCTTGTCACTTCTGAACTTGGATGAATCACAGCCACACTAACAGATTCCAGTGTGGAAGCTGGTATCCAAGAGTACCAGACCATAAAACTCAAAAGAGCAGAGAAGTTCGCTCCTCAAGGGCCAAACATTGCCCAGTAGAAAACAGGAGCTAGAAGGAAGTTAGGCAAATCAATCCCTTCACCGTCTTTCTCTCCAAGGCTACTAGGGGCACATTTTCTTCTTGCAGCCTTTCCAGAGAAATTGCAGTGTCAAGCAGTCATATCTGTTGAGCAACCTGCTGCACATTGCAGAGCTTATAGTGCAGGGGTAGCTGTCTGGTGACACCTCATTTTATGTTGCTTTATGTCCTTCCTCACCTCACTTTTCTTTTCCTCTCAAATACGGCATTAGTACTTTAATTTTTGTATCAGGCTGTCTAGTTGATAGTAAACCTGAGCTAATGCAAGAGTCCAGGAGGCCTTTTTTTGAAGATGGGGGGACCTGAGTATGTTTAGTTGCTGAAGAGAAGGATCTTGTCAGGAAGAAAATGTGGAAGAGGCAGGAGAAAGGGAGAATCGGCTCCATATCATGTATGGACGGTGAAACAGAGTTTTTTTGAGGTCTATCATGTGCCAGGCTCCCTTCCCAATGATGGGAATATATTATTATTATTTTAGTTCTCATACCATCTGTTGAAGTAATTTCACCATTGCCCTCATGTTGCAGATGAAGAAACTGAAGCACAGAACCACTAAGGAGTTTTCCCAAGTCACACAGAATTTAAGTAGAGGAGACAGAATTATATTTTAAGCATCTATTTCCAGAGCCAATATTCTCACTCAGTGTGTTTTGCTACTTATCTTTCATTAGAAGAAGACAATACCCTCCATTGTGATTAGAGTGAAGGAAGAGAGGTTCAGTGCAGCTGCAGATATGAAGATGTTTGTGGTGGAATGATGAGGAAGTTTCTATCAGATTGCTCCAAATTTCTCAGTGAACTGCACCAGCAGCTAACAGTGAGTAGGAAAAGGGTATGTTGGAAATTTGATAACAGTATAGAAAATTAGAAGTCATTTCATCTATAGCCTAGGTTACAGCCTCTTTCATCTGTAGGCTAGGATTGCAATAGCCTCCAATCCATTCACACTGCTTCTACACTCATCTCTCTCCAATCTGTTCTCAACACAGCAGCAGAGTGATCCTGTTAAACTAGTCAGATCATATCACTCTCCTCAAACCCACCAATGACTTACCTGGCTCAGGGGAAGAACTGAACAATTCTTAAGATGTGTGAGGCACCACATTACCCAATTCTATCCCTACCTGACTCCTCTCTGAGCTCATCTCCTATGTCTCTCTCCCTTGTTCACTCCAGCCTTCCTTGAAAACACCAGTCATGATCCCAGTGCAGGACTGTTGCACCCACTGCTTCCACCACCTTGGGTTCTCTTTCTCCAGATGTCCAAGTGGCTAGTTTCTTTAAGTCTTTCAGGATTTCCTCACAACTTGCCTCTTGGAGAAGACTTCCCTGGCCACACTACGAGCTCAGTTGTCCTGCCAACATTTCTTATCTTTATCTCTTCTTTACTATTTTCTTTTTAGCACTTATAATTACCTATAATATTATATACTTAATATTTTTGTCTTGTTTCTTGTCTGTCTTTCCCACTACAATGTAAAGGCCCTCAAGAGCGGAGCTTCGTGTCTGCTTTTCACTACTGTATTCCCTAGCAGCTAGCACGGTGCCTGGCTCACAGGTACTCAGTAAATACTTGTTGAATGAGTGAAGTGTTGTAGAGAGTGGGCCAGTCAGGTGCCCAGTACATATACTAAGATATCTAGGCAATACAGGGCACCATAAGTGGTGACCATAAGTATGTGAATTTCTTCTATAGCTATCAATTGCTAGGGTACAGACACAGGGAGGGGAGAGAAGAAGGCTTTTCTTTCACAAGAATTTGTCTCAGAGATGTTTTTTCTCTCTAGCTTTCTATCATAGGCAAAATGTTGGACTTCTTGTTATGTCTCATGAACCTTTAGACAGATAATTAAAGATGAGCCACTTTTAGAGGGCTTGTTAAAATTCAGATGGGAGTTACTAATTGTTATATATATGATAAATATTTTGAATAAAGGAAATTGTTTTCGCATCAACAAGGTGAGCTTAAGTTCAAAGCTTAAAGTTATACATCTGTCTTTTTTCATTTAGGAAAAACTTGTATCTGTTGGCAGATCAGTGAATTTTCAGCTTAGATGTTCTATCCAGTCTAAGTTTGAAGGCTCACAGACCAGGCTTGAAGCACTGATATGTAAGTTAGTGCATCCCCATCTCATTTTCCATTCCCGAGATATGGAAAAGACTGAATCATTAAGTGATAAGAAGCTTCCTAATTGTGACCAACAAGGCTTCTTGTGCATCATGGAGAGTTAGACCTAGCCATGATCGAGAAGATAGGAGACAAAGGAGACATTGTAATGAGAATTTAAAGAAGGTACCATGATCTTCAACTGATGAATGGCACTTACATATACAGTGATTTTTCAAATTTGCTGGACACAGGAAGCCTCTGAGGTGTTCGCTAAATGCAGAATCCTGTGTCTGACTCGGGGTCTAATGTGTAAGCATCTCTAAGGCTGGGCCCTAGAATCTTATTTCCCCAGGTTTTGTTTGTTTGTTTGTTTGGGAGGAATATTAGCCCCGAGCTAACATCCGTTGCCAATCCTCCTCTTTTTGCTGAGGAAGACTGGCCCTGGGCTAACATCCGTGCCCACCTTCCTCTACTTTTTATGGGATGCTGCCTCATCATGGTTTGACAAGGGGTGCGTCAGTCCGCACCCAGGATCTGAACCTGTGAACCCCGGGTTGCTGAAGTGGAGCATGCAAATTTAACCGTTACACCACCGGGCCGGCCCCTGAATCTTAATCTTTAGTAAGCACCACAGTTGATTCTACTGCAAGTTGTCTATGAACCAAGCACTGCTGTAGAACACAGCCCATAATAAAAAGAAAGCAAAATTAACTTCTAAGTTATCAAATTGGTGAAAGGCAGTAAAGCTGTTGTGTTTTCCTACAGGAGGAAGATTTATGTCCTCATTCAGAGTCTTTTTACTTTTATTTTAAACAAATGTATAACACTATTGCTTGGTTATTCATTTTAAATTTTTATAATTGAATCAAAACAGCAATTAGAAGAGGGAAAGATGTCTGCTAGAGCCAGGCAAGCTGAAGAAGTCTAATAATAATAACTAACAGCTGAGAGTCTGTCAGGGAATTAGGAAAATCAAAACCATTTCCAAAGGCACACAAGAGCTCGGACAGGACTGCAGCCTGGGGCCTCTGTGGGTAGGAATAGAGCTCAACAGCTCCAGAGGGTTTCCCTGCATTACAGACCAATAACGTCCCTGAGTTAATAATGAAAGAGTCAATCATTTTTAGTACTCTCTGTTTAAGACTTAAGGGAAGTGTAATGAGTCTTACAGAGAGTTAGATGCACAAAAATAATATTAAATATAGATTAGAGTAAATTTTAGTTGTTTGGAAAATGAACAGAAGTGGAAAAGCTTATTCCCCAGATAAATGAGATAATCACATACTTTCCTTGTGGAGAGTGGTTAAATAATGCCCTTATGGTGGAACTAGGGCTGGCCCGGCGTAGGAAGTGGTCTGATGAGTGGTGTCATAGTTTGTATTCAAGGTGCCAGAAATTGGGGAAGATGCCTGCCTGAGACAGCACAGGGCAGTGAGAGTCAGAGAAAAAAGCCACACCAGTGTGCACTTGAATTTTGCAGTTCCAAGGGCGGTCCCTGGACTTGCAGCTGCAGCATCACCTTGGAGCTCATGAGAAGTGCAGACTCTCAGACCCCACTCAGATCTTCTGAGTAAGAATCTACAGTTTGACTAGATTTCTGGGAACGTTAAAGTTTGAAAAGTTCTACGTAGGTGAAAGCTGGGATTTCACTGTCAAGGAATGTAGTCAATGTTGAAAACCTGAGAGTTCAGAGTTCAGAATCACACAGAGATTTAGAGTTCAAAAGCAAGTCCAAATTATGTCAAACTGCCAAGAATAACTCGGGGGCGTCCTCATAGCTCTTGAAGAAGAGGCACAGGTGATTAGGGTCATAGGCAGGACAGGTAACTTGCACATATTTTTCTTAGAAATCTCAGATTTATCTCAAATTTTCTTTAAAGTGTTTTTAGTATAACAAAATAAAAATGCACAAATCATGTGTACAACTCAATGAGTTTCAAACTGTTTTAATGAGGTAAAATTTATATGCAATAAAATCCGTGATAACTTTTGACAAATGTACACTCCCAGGCAATTACCTCTCTGATCTGGATGTAGGACATATTCATCACCCCAGGCGAATTTCATCCCCATAGGCAGCTACCGTTCCAATTTCTTAACAGCGTAGATAGTTTTGCTTGTTCTTAAACTTAATATATATGGAAGCAAACATTATGTACTATTTTGTGTCTAGATCTTTTCCCTTAACATAATGCTTTTGAAAGTCACCTCACATTGTTGCACACGTCAATAGTTTGCTACTTTTTATTGGTGAATAGTATTCCTTGTGTGAATATACTGTATTTATTTATCTATTCTCCTATCGATGAACATTTGGATTGTTTCTAGTTTTTTGCTATTATGAATAAAGCATCTATAAAAATTCTTATACAAGGCTTTTGTGGACAATGTTCCATTTCTCTTGAGTAAATAACTAGGGGTGAAATTGCTGTTAACTTTCTCAGAAACTGACTGTTTTTCAAAGTGTTTGTACCATATTATGCCCTCACCAGCAATATATGAAAATTCCAATCACTCCACATCTTTGCCAACATTTAGTGTGGTGTTATCAGTCTTTTTAATTTTAGCCATGTGAAATGGTGGTAGCTGTGAAATGGTACCTTGCTGTAGTTGCAATATGCACTTCCCTGTTGACAAATGATGTTGAGCACTTTTTTGTGTGTGTGCTTATTCCTCATCTGTATATCTTCTTTTGTGAAGGATCTGTTGACGTCTATGGCAGATGTGTCTTCCAAATAATAAAAATAGCCACAACAATATCTGCTATAACATATGTTTCTCTTATAATGCATTCTTGACATTCCTGCCATCAGGTAGTGGGTATATGTCACTTCATCTTAAAAATGGGTGAAGCTTAGTGACTGCCTTCGCTGATAGCGTATGGTGGAAGTGTTGCTCTATGACTTCAGAGGCTAGATTATAAAAAGCAATATGCTTTCTCTGGTCCTCTGGGGATGTTCTCTCTTGAAACCCAGTCATCATGCAGTTTGAAAACCCACTTCACTTTGTGGAGAGGCCCATGTAGACAGGACCAAGAATCAACCCCAACTTGCATCATGTGAATGTGCCATCTTGGAAATGGATCCTCTAGCCCCATTTGAACCACCTTAGCCACTAAGTGGAACAGAGACAAGATGTCCACACTGAGCTTTACCCAGACTGCAGATTCACGAGCAAAATAAATGACTGTTATTGTATTGAGCTACTTAGCCTTGGGATGATTTCCTATGCAGCATTAGAACAGATTTTAGTTGCTAAAACGTGTGACATTGGCTTTGTGATTGAATGGTGAGAAAAAACCAAAGGATATTAGTAAAATCCTAAGGATCTCAAGCAGAAGCTTAAGAGAATCTAGAAGGCTGTCAGAGATGGTTTAAAGTAATGTAAACTTCAGTAAAGTAAACTGGAACCTGGAGGAAAGGGGAGCCTTATAATGTATTGGTGAGATATGTGGCAGTACTGGCGTCTGAAGTAACATGAAAAATAGAAAACTTGCCAAATTTACCAAATAAACTCCATGATCAGTTTATCAGGGGTCAGCAAACTTTTTCTTATAGGGCCAGATAGTAAATATTTCAGGCTTTCAGGCTAAATGATCTCTATCACAACTACTGAAGTATGCCATTGTTGTGTGAAAATAGCCATAGAAAAATATGTACATAAATGTGCATGGCTGTGTTACAATAAAACGTTACTTACAAGAATAGAGCTATCTCATAGGGCATAGTGTGCTGACCAATCATAAAGCCAAGGAGACGTCCAGGCAGAATATTGAAAGGGCCACGTTATGTATTCTTGTTGTCTATGACAAAATGCAAGAGGAGATAGATGAGTTAAAGAATGAACTGTTAAAGGAGCCAGGACTTTCCAGATTTGAAAATGAAACTGTTTCTCATTCCCAGCCTCTCCAGATGGCAGAAGATTCTCAAAGTAAGAAAAAATTTCAGAGCAAATATCAAGTTCCAGGAACTTTAAGATCCAATGTTTAGATTTCAGGAAGATCTAAGGTGACGCTTCATAGAATCTTGTAAACAGAAAAAAAGTATGAAACAATGAGCTGCAGAGAATCATTTTCAGGGAGCAGACCTTGACCCTAATCAAGAAAGTGGCAACATATACTCAGCTGGATTTCCAAATTGCTATTGACCAGTGACTGACATGTGTCTCACATTTTCCTACTTTTTGACTGTGTCGGTAGCAGTTTTTCAGTTATTCTTTGCCTCTTTCACCAGGATATGCTGGAAATGTGGGGGGACAGATAACTTATTTCTTTAGCTCACAGATCTTTATATTGGAAGGAACCATATGTAAAAAGTTAAAACAAATGTGACTAATCTTCACCAGTATCTCATTTAGATGACACGATCCTGGACTTGAAATTGAGCTTGATGAGGTAATGGATGAGACATTTGAGGGTTTTTTGAAGGGATTGAATGTATTTTAGTTGTGAAAGGAATATAAGTAATTTGTGGGCAGAGGGTGAACTATCTCAGTTTTAAAGCATGGTCCCAAAAGCCTTTGATACTTCTTTAATTAAGTGATAGGTTCTATAGCCTCTTCCATTGAATCTAGGCTCTGTGACTGTTTGACCAATCTAATACAGCAGAAGAAACATTGTGACAAGTGGGAAAGACTGTCTTGGGCATGCAGTCTTTCAACACCCACTCAGCTGCGTGAGAATGGGTCTTGGGCCCGCAACACTTCCAACCAAAAGATGAAGGGTCCTCACAGCCCGTGCTGGACTTGTCACCTTGTGTGGAATATCTTTCCCTGTTTCAGACTCCATGTGTACTCCTTTGTTCTGCTTAATTGTGTCACACAGCACCTGGCCAAAACCACTGATATATCTGTCCCCTGTGGGGAGGGGACAGGGTCCATCTGCTGCAGCACAGAAGGGGTGTGTGCAAGCTAATTGTCCTGCATTGACTGCCAGGAGGGACCCATTGGCTATAGGGTACACTATTGAAGAAGCTGTGTCTCTTCTCTATGTGAGTGCTTGACTGTCTTGTGTTTTTTTGGCAGCTCCAATACCAAGATGCAGTGGGCAGAAGTGTTCAGATTTCTACAGATAACAGGCAACAGATGCTACTTGCTCACTGCCAGTTTCTGAGCCTAGACCTTAATAACCTGCAGCTTTACTTTCTCTTGGAATGCTTACTCTTGAAACCCAATCACTCTGCTATGAGGAAGCCGAGCAGCCACACAGACAGGATATGTGCAGTGTGTTATGGACAACAGCCCCTGATGAGGTACCAATATCCATCCAGAAACAACTTCCAGACCTGTAAATGAGCAAGCCTTCAGATGATTCCAACCTCCAGGCACTGACTTACCCTCAGTCTCCACGCCATCCCCTCTGAATCTTGCTCAAAGTTCTTCCAGCTTGGTTCTTATTAAAAATTGTTTTGGCCATCCAAGATCCTTTGCATTTCCATATAAATTTAAAATCAATTTTTGAATTTCTACAAAAGAGCCTATTGGAATGTTGATCAGGATTGATTGCATCTATAGACCAATGAAGAGAATTGTTATCTTTTTTTGTTGTTGTTCAGGAAGATTCACCTATTGTCAATCTTCCTCTTTTTTAGCTCGAGGAAGATTCACCCTGAACTAACTTCTGTGCCCATCTTCCTCTATTTTGTATGTGGGTCACCACCACAGCATGGTGTAGGTCCTTGCCCAGGATCCAAGCCCAGGAACCCAGGCTGCTGAAGCTGAGTAAACCAAACTCAACCACCATGCCATGGGGCTGGCCCCCAAGAATTGTTATCTTAACAATAGTTTTTCAATCTATGACCATGGTTCACCTCTCCATTTTTTTAAGATCTTCTTTAATTTTTCTCATGAATGTTTTATAGTTTTCAATGTGCAGTGATTTTTGTCATAGACTGACTGCCCCCAGGAACTCAAGGGTGGGTTCGGAAGAATTTAACTGTTTTTCCAAATTGTTTTTTCCCTTTTATATGTTAGGGAGATGCAACCGTCAACCACTCTGAAACTGACCAAGCCTCACCACAAGAGCTGTGCCCATGACCTCTGCCTTACCTTTAATGCTAAGATCTCTCCAGGAGGAACTCAGGCCTCATCACTGTAACCTACAGTGTATGTGGAAGCATGTTTTCCAACTGAGCCTGCACAAGCAAATACCCACCTCTCCCTTTTCAATATTCATTTCCCAACTGAAATAAAAGCTCCTGCTTTTCTTTGTCCAGGGATGCCATGACTTTGGAAATGATTCCTCACGGTCTCCTATTGCTGCAAATACACTTTACTTTGTGAGACAACTACTTCTGGTGGAGAGTGTGATTTAACTCACCAGGAGGCGCACCCACTTTGGTTTTGGTAACAGTTTAACATCTTTTGTTAAATTTAATCCTGAGTATTTTATATTTTTTATGCTATTGTAAATGGATTTTAAAATTTCCCTCTCTAATTTACTGCATAAAAAGAAACAGTTGATTTTTGTATATTGACTTTTTATCCTATGATCTTGTTAAAAGTATTTCTGAGTACTATGGGCTTGTGTTTTAGATTTCTTAATATTTTCTGTGAAAATAATTATGATATCTGCTAATAGAGTTTTAACTCTTTCTTTAAAACTTTATGGCTATTATTTCTTTACCTTGCCCTATTGCATTGATTAGAATCCCCAAAACAATGTTGAATAGAAATGGTGACAGCAGACACTCTTTTTTTTTTCTCAGTCTTGGGGGGAAACATTCATTATTTACCATTAAATATGATATACTGTAGGTATTTTTTGTAGATGCTTTATATCAGATTGAGGAAATTTCCTTTGATTCCAAGTTTAATGAATGTGTTTTAAATTTTGTCCAATGCTTTTGTTGCATTTATTGAGATATATTTTTTCCTTTTTTCTTAATATGGTGAATTACATTGACTGATTTTTGACTGTTAAATCACCCTTGCATCTCTCAGATAAACCCTACTAGCTCATAATGAATAATTCTTTTTACATATTGCTGAATTCTTTTTGCTACTGTTAAGGATTTTTGGTCATGTTCATGAACGATAATGGACTCTAGATTTTCTAGTGTCTTTGTTCTGTTTTAGTAACAGAGCTAAGCATGCCTCATAAAATAAGTTTAGATATATTCCTTCCTCCTATATTTTCCAAGAGACTTTGTATAAGATTGGTATTATGTCTTCATAAATATTTGGTAGGAAGCACCAGTAAAACCTTCAGAATATGAAATTTTATTTATGAGAAAGTTTTTGATAACAAATTTAATCTCTTTAATAGATATATAAAGCTATTATTTTCTATTTCTATCAGTCTTGAAAAACTGTGTTTTTTAAGGAATTTGTTCATTTTTTTCTAGGTTGTCAAATTTGTTGACCTAAGTTGTTCGTAACATTCCTTTATTATCTGTTTAATGTCTGAAAGACCTATAGAGATGAGCTCGTCCATTACTACCATTGGTAATTGGTGTTTTCTTTTTTCTTTCCTCCTCTCAATCATCTCCTACCAGTGTTTTTTTTTATTTTATTGATCTTCTCAAAGAACCAATTTTCATCTTTCTTAATCTTCCCTATTGTTTGTGGTTTTTACATTTTATTAATTTCTCCTCTTATTATTCCTTCCTTCTCCTTAATTTTGGCTTGATTTACTCTTCCTTTTCTCACTTCTTAAGATGGACACTGATAACACTGATTTTAAACTTTTCATGTTTTCTAAAGTCACACTCTAGATATTTTCATATATTGTATTTTACTATCTTCTGGTTAACAATATTTTCAAATCCTTTGTGGTTTCTTCTTTGACCTCTGGGCTACTTAGAAGTATGTTGTTTAAATTCAAAACACTTGGGGGAGGAGAAGGGTTAGATATCTTATATTATTGAATTTTAACTGGATTTTAGTTTAATTTTGCTGTGTTTGGAGGGAATATTCTGAATGATTTCATTATTTTGAAATGTACTGATATTTGCTTTATGGCCCAGCATATGATTTAATTTGGTGAACATTCTATGTCCTCTTGAAAATAATGTGTATTCTACAGTTTTTGGGTGAAGTGTTGTTCTATAAATATTAGTAAGTTCGAGGTAGTTAATAATGTTATCAAATCTTCTGTATCATTTCTGATTTTTTTTCTTGTCCTATCAACCCATGAGAATTGAGTATTAGAATCTCCATCTTTAACTGGGGATATCTATATTTTTCTTTTTACTTATGTCAGTTTTTTGCATGTACATAGGATTGTAATGTCTTCGTAAAGAATTAATCATTTTATCATTATGCAATATCTCTATTTATTTATGATACTTTTTGTCTTGAATTCATTTTGTCTAATATTAATATAACCACTCTAGGCTTTTGTATGCTTAGTGTTTGCATGATGTATCTTTTTCCATCTTTTTACTTTCAGTATATCTGGATTTCAAATTTAAAATGGATCTCTTGTAGACATATTTTTGTTAGTTTTTTTCTCTCATTTTATATTTTCTCAAAAATTCCAATAACTTAGTAAAATAAATATTGCTATAAATACTTTACAAATGGGGAAACTGAGATGGAGAAAATTTAAAGGTCTGACCTACTCCTCAAACAATGGTTCCAATACTGTGCTATTTGAAAGATAACTGAAACAATTTGATTTATCAAAAGTGATTTTGGGGCTGGCCCTATGGCCTACAGGTTAAGTTCACATGCTCCACTTCGGCGGCTCTGGTTCATAGGTTCAGATCCTGGGTGTGGACCTATACCACTCATCAGCCATGCTGTGGCGGCATCCCACATACAAAATAGAGGAAGATTGGCACAGATGTTAGCTCAGGGCGAATCTTCCTCAGCAAAAGAAAAAAAAGTGATGTGGGCCTAAGACAATAAACATAGCACAGGTTAGTGACAATTGCTTTGTGGTCTATTATCAACCTTCTCTCTCAGCTTCAACTGTAACTCTTACTGATATCACATCTAACCTCAACTTATCTTTTGAGCTCCAATTTACATTTATAAGACCTTTTGGACATTCCTGTTTAGATGCACTGTAGGCATCACAAGTAAATAATTCTATATTTTAATCTCATTTTATCCTTAAGGTCTGTGTTTTTTTTATTTCTTGTTTTGCTTAAATAAATCAACAACCTCCTTCCACCAAAGTCTTACTTTTTGTTTCTTACTTATTCCTTCTATCTAAATAGTCATCAAGTTTTTTTTCCTTCTACTTAAAATAGTTCTTGAACCCATCCCTGCTTATCCAAAACATTAGACCTCCTCTTCTTGGGTGTGAAGTATTTTGCAAGGGTATCAGAATTGGTCTCCTCCCAGCCATTTCTCCTTCAAAAGTCACAGTGATAACCAGAGTGATTCAACAACATTCCCCCAAATCTATACATCTTTTTGTAGCTCTGACAAAAATAGAAAAAAAAAAAAAATCCCACTGTCAACCCTGCATTGTTTGCATGATAAAGGCTCTCCAGGTTTGGCAAGCCTTGCCTACTCCTCAGCCCAGATGGGGTTGGCTGCTTCCTCCTCACTATTCTCTGTGCTCTAGTCTAACATCAGAGATGCTTTAATTTTTCTTTCATAATTATTTTACCTTATTTTAACATTACAATCTGTGGTACATGCTTGAAATATTGAATACCCAACGAACATTAACAACTATCCCCATAATAATAATATAAAATAAAGGTTACTTTTTGTATATGTATTTATGTGATATGCTGCATATTTATTGGTAGAAGGGTCAAGAGGGTTAGACCATGTACTAATTTTGTTTCCTCTGAATGAATAAATCTAGATTATTTTTTGAGTGAATTTATATCCATACTGAACAAATAATGTGCCAGAAAGTACCAGTGCACCAGATATTTCACAGTAGTTTGTGTTCATCATATGGTAAATATCTTTTTTTGATGTCTCCAAATATACCATGAACTATTTCAGAGAAGAAATCACTATATTTATTTATCTCTGTCTTTTTCATCCTCCAGCATGGGGACTAGCACATAGTAGGCTTTCAACAATGACCAGATAAATACAGATTTTCAAAAAACCTGTGACTATGGAGACCAAGGCTGAAAAGACCGTATGATGTAAACCTGTAAAAGGATAATGAGTTTCTTTTAATGGTTTATTTTAGAGATGGGCCACTGAGTTAAATAGACATGGTAGAATGAAGGAGCTTGGGAAATAAGAGAGATCTATGCAAAGAATCTCATTAAATGTTTAATCAAAATTTCATGATCTCTATAGGGAATTAAAAAGATTCCCTGAGAAGTCAAAAAAATTAATTTGGAGGGGAATTAAACATGGAGATTCATAGTGCTGTGTAAGTGATTTTGTGTCCCATAAAGCTCCCTAAATGTGTTTATGAGCTGAGCATCCTGTCCTGAGCTCATGAAATAGGAAACAATGCATCAGACTTGGCATCTCTTGGTATTTGAGATGCTCGGAATTATTATCTCATGCTCTTGGCTGTCTCAAAGGAAACAAAACAGAAGTGTACGTTTGGCTTGGGCTTTAATTTTCCAGAAGACTGAAAAATTCAATCACTACCTACCCAGTTTCAAATCTCCTCTTCTTTTCCTTTGATCAAGAGGAGCTCATTCTTCTGGACCTGGGTCAACTGCAATGGCAGTGTGAGAAGGTGCTATTCCAAGAGTATGTCAGCATTTGCTTCACGTTTATTCTCTCATTCTGACTGTCAGCTTTAATTCACGGTGGAGATCATTGTTAAATTTCACTAGCTTGTTTCCCTTCTTTATTAATGAGTAAAAATAATAAATGTTAGCTAAGATTATAAAAGTATAGTGCTTATGACTCCATGTGTAAATTCTTTAAATCCTACCATTTTGGACTGTAGAAAGCACACTATGGAAAAATTTAATTAGCACAGAAGACTTCCTTCAAAAAACTGGACAAACGAATGTCAATGTAAAATAAATATTACTATAATATTAAATTAATAGTGTTTAAATGTTAAACAGTTGTCATTTAAAATTAGTGTTCACATAACTAAAATGATTTATTACACACATATTTGATGCACAACCAAGATTTCAAAAATCTACATGTCATATAAATGCTAAAGAACAGTTAATTAGCAATAAAGTCAGGCATTTTAAAAATGCTTTAAAATTTGACTATAAAATGAGGACCACAGCTTTTCAGCCTTTTCTATTCAGGCAGAAAAATGTAGAAGAAAGCAAAATATGTCTTAATACTTCAATTAGGATTATGCTCAAAGATGTGTACATTATAAGTTAGAATTTACATCCAATGCAGATATTTTATGTACCAATTATTGGATACTTAGCTTTCTTAGTGGCAAGAAAAAAGATGATCATGCTTTCACGATTACTACAGCACACTGGGCATTAGGCACTGGGGATTTTAATCAAACTAACTGATAATAGTTGAGGTTAGCCAAAGTTACATTTAAGGAGAAATGAAGGATCAGGTATGAGAAAGCCCTCAGAACCCATTAAATGACCAGAAGCATAACAGATAGTTGTCATATGTCATGTTATGTTAACATATGACAGAACTGCAAAAGACTGCAGAAAACTTGAGACCAAGGATAACTGAGTGTCATCAGAATTCTTCAGCAACTTCCAAGAAGCATGTTCTAGAAAATTTTCTTGAATTGAAGGCCACTAATGTAAACAATTAGTCAAGCTGGCTTTCCCATAGAAGGAGAAGGTAAAAGATCTTGATACAAAGTTTTCAAAGCACTGGCTTGAGGAAATAATCAAGAAGGTAGATTCAAAGGACTCAAAAAGTATGCAAAATTGGATGAAGAAGTTATTCAGAAGAAGAATGCAATCCAAAGGAGAAATAGGAAAATACACCATTCCTTGAATGGAAATTAGGTGTTTATACACATGCTCTCCGATCCTTCTAAACCAACCCAGAAAAGCTAATCTATTTTCCCCATTTTACTGATAAAAACATTGAGATTCAAAGAGTTTAAGTAATAACTTGGACAATATCGTGTGACTCATAAGTGGCAGCGTTGGAATTTAAGTCCCAATATGTCTGGTTGCAAAGCACATTCTGTTACAGGTGTAGAGTGATGTCTTTGCAGGGTGAAAGGAATCTTGTGAGGAAGAACCAACATCCCATACTCCAAAGAATAATCAGGAAAAAAATCTGTTTTTATCCTGATATTGAAAAGATTTATAGTGGTAGGTGGTGGTTCTCTTACTCAAGCATTCAGAGGCAGCCACTTAATGTGGTTTCCCATGAGGTAGTTTATTTTACTATATTAAAGAGATGATGGAGAGAGACATCAAACAATTCAAACCTACTGATCACATCTTGCTTTACCTGATGCACAAAGTTGCATATAAATGAGAGCTCTCAAGAAGTCAGAGACGTATTTAATGATTTCAAAGTGTGGGGTAGGAAAATAAAAGATATCTGAACAAAGATTTTATTTTAATGCCTTCTCCTATTTTAAAGAGAAATAAATAATTGATTATGTGGATGACAGCAAAAAACAACAAGAAAAAGACAGGCAGAGAACTATTTGGGCCACTAAATAGTACTTTATGGTAATAAAAAGATGGAATTCTGCTGTGGCAGACACTGCCTAGTAATTTTCACTAATATCCAGGTTTTCATTTTTCTTGGCACATCACTAGATTACATACTATACCCCTTTCACTGGGGCCCATGTGACAAATTCTCTTCAACAAAATATGAATAGACGTCACACATGTCTGGGCTGACAGGATTTAAAGCAACACACTCTTTTCGCTCATCTATCAACCTGATGCTGAAGATCCAGTTGAGGACTTGGGGGCCCTAAAGAATGGTGAAGCCACTTGATCCAAGTAGCCTGGGTCCCTGAATTAGTGTAGGGAACAGAGGTCTCTGTCTGCTGACATCTGGCTACAAAAAAGACACAGACCTTTACTGTGTTTAGCTACTGAGATTTTGAGGTTGTTTGTTACTCCAGTCAGTCTACTCTGATGTGTCATCCAGCAGATGATTTACATTTTGTTTTTACTAAAAAACTAACTAAACTGGTCACTGTTTTAAGCTGAAATTTGAGATAGAGAAAACTAATACAGTGATAAAGTGATCCAGTGAGTTATGAGAGTTAGGAACGCATATAGAAGAACAATAGTAGAAAGAGTGCCCACCAATTCTCAGGATAAAAATAACGGAAAGAAGAACCATGAGCAACATTTGTTTCCTGAGCTGTCTGCTCACCAGGGTGTGGGTATTTAGCATGGTGATCGTGAAATCATAGAAGGAGGTGTACACAGTCTCGTGCATATCAACAAGACCTGGTAGACGGAGCACTTGGCTACACTATGAAAATCGAAAATAAACCTTTTTTTTCCGGTTTTATTGAGAGATAATTGATACATACCACTGTATAAGTTTAAGGTATACAGCATGAAGGTTTAATTTACATATAGTGTGAGACGATGATTACAATAGGTTTAGCAGAAACCTCGTAGAGGTACAATAAAAAGAAAAGAAATTTCTCCTTGTGATGAGAACTCTTAGGATTTGCTCTCTTAACTACTTTCTCATATATCATATAGCAGTGTCAACTATAGTCATTGTGTTGTACATTATATCCCTAATACTTATTTAACTTATAACTGGAAGTTTGTACCTTTTTATTACCTTCCTCTATTCCCTCTCCCCCATCCCCTGTTTCAGGTAACCATGTCTGATCTCTTTTTCTATGTGTTTGGCATTTTTGTTTGTTTGTTTTTAGATTTCACATATAAGTGAGATCATACAGTGTTTGTCTTTCTCTGTCTGACTTATTTCACTCAGCGTAATGTCTCCAAGGTCTATTGATGTCATTGCAAATGGTAGAATTTCCTCATTTTTTATGGCTGAATAATATTCCATTATATTATTATACATATATATATATCCTATATATATATACCACCACTTCCTTGTCCATTTATCTGTTGAAAGACACTGAAGTTGTTTCCAGGTCTTGGCTCCTGTCAGTAAGGCTGCAGTGAACATGGGATGCAGATATGTTTTCAAGTTAGTGTTTTCATTTCCTTTGGATCCTATGGTAGTTCTATTTTTAATTCTTTGAGGAACCTACATACAGTTTTCCAAAGTGGCTGTGCCAATTTACAATCTCACCAGCAGTGCACAAGGGTTCCCAGAGAAGAAATCT
The DNA here is from genome assembly GCA_031878705.1 of Tapirus indicus. Taxonomy (NCBI): domain Eukaryota; kingdom Metazoa; phylum Chordata; class Mammalia; order Perissodactyla; family Tapiridae; genus Tapirus; species Tapirus indicus. The sequence continues at coordinate 79,869,644 of CM062919.1, forward strand.
TCATTTATGGAACTGAGCTGATTAGAAAGGGTGGTGTATTTGCATGTGTAAGAAGATACAGCTGCCCCTGCTTTTCCATCCTTGCTCAGCAGTAGTTACCAATGTCTTAGACTTGAGGGCTGCATTCTATTCATCTGACTTCCAGTTTTGTCCTACAGTCTGAACTAATGCTGACATACTTTCCCTACCAGAGGGTCTCAAACTTGATTTACTTTGAGGAAAATTATACAGTGAACTTCAGCTACTCAGCTCATAACCACCTCAGGGTCAGTCCTAAAATTTAGGCGGATCATGTTATGCCTGTGTCACTTCAGTCTGACCCACCATCTTCCTGCTGACCTTTTTGGATAAGAACCTCATAGCTCACAACCAAGCCTTATCCCAGTTTTTATAGCATTCACCTGTAGGGAAACAAGGTTATTGTGGTAGTGTGCATTTGAAGGTATGTGAGTGAAAATAAAGGACAGAAGAGAGAAGCACTAGCACCTGCTGTTGTAGGTTGGCTGAGCTGAACAATGCCATCAAAATACAGGGATGTTGGGACATAACTAACATATAGAAGATACAGAAGTGGATGAAGCCCTCAGAGAGAAAGACGTCTTTTGGAAGCCTCATTCCACTTAAAGAAGAAAACCTGATACATTATTGACTTTTCTCACTAATAGATTCATTTTCTGGAAGGTGATGGAAGCAACTATGGGGATTGCTACTTTGAAAATCATTGCAAAAAAAAGAAGAGCTGATTTTTGGTGTATAAACATTGGCATAAAATCAAAGGAAGAACATATACAGGGTAGAGTTTGATGTGTGCACTGACATTTTGGAAAGCAGTTTCAAAATATTCACAAAAAGCATGAGTCTCTGTTCAGAAACTTAAAAGAGAGTAATTCAGAAAGGATAGGAATCTCTAAGAAAATAAATTCTGACAGTTCAATCATAAATAATCCCCTAAAATACGAAAAAGAATGTGACTTCTAAAGAAATCATTATAGCTTTACAGGGAGTTATCTAAGAATGCACAAATGATGGAAGGAGAGGCACATTTCTAAGGAAGGATATAAACAAGTATTCTAACCAGAAAATTCATTACAAAACTTCTAAAACCCAGAATAAGCTAGGGTTTGTGAAATATACTGAGGACAACAAAAATGTCTGTTTTTCTGTTTTGTGTGGAAAAAGACCATAAGGAAGGATTAGCCTTGGCCCTGATGTTGTGATATTAAAAGGGAGAAAGGGGAATAAATCAGCTTTTATTTTACTTCTTCTTTCCATATGAAAGACAGTTATCTTCAAAGTGTACAGGGTAAAACTTTGCCAAGAAGAAATTAGGCTCAAGGTAGGCAAAGAAGGAGAAATTAAACCTGCTTATTGATATCTACTACATGCCATGCATTTATTCAGCAATTACGTCTTTGGAAATTTACTACACTTTTACAGTCTCTCAGTGTGTAGCAATGAATAAATTGAATAAGTGTCTGAGTTCAAGAAGCTTTGATCACTAGTGAAACTTTATACACAGATCTCATGCGTTCCTAGGCATGTAAAAGGTATCATTACTTTTACAGAAGAGGAAATCAAGGCTAAGAGAAGGTCATTTAGTTGTCCAAGAATGTAAAGTATATTTAATGTAGACTAACCCTGTTTGTATTCTCTACTTGTATCATATGATTCTCTCTTAATAGAGAGTAAAACTTCCTGAGAGTTACGTCCTAGGGTGCAAAGCAACTGCAGATGCAGCTGTAGAATATCTGCTGGCATTCCATAAAATCTACCTCATAAACGAAGATGAGGCATATTTAGCAAAGTTTCAGATGAAGAAAATTATTAAGAACAGCTAACACATTGGATTTCTGAATAAAAATGCAATCTAATTTTGATAGATCAAATAAACAACAGGAAGTTTAACAGAGAAAATATAAAATTTTACACTGAGTTTAAAAAATTAAATATTAACAAACAAGGGAGGATTTGTGGCTTAACATTTCTTCATGAAAAAAGAAAGTCCCAGGAGATTTTAATTATTACAAATCCAATTATAGGCAATACCATGAAATGGCTTTTCATGAAGATAATGCCATCTCAGCCTCATTTCTATTCATTGACACGACCACACAAAGTATATTTTCAGACACTGCATTAACAGTCTTCCCCAAAGAGATCAACTCAAGGACTGGAAATATCAACGAATATTTAACCATTCCTGTATCTCCAGTGCCCAGCTGTGGGTCTGGCACAAAACTGGTCCTCAGTAATTATGTGTTGAACAAACAAATCACAGAAACCATGTAACATGGGGCACGGTTAAAGGAACTGAAAAAAGTTTCATCTAAAGAAAAGAAGATTTTACAGGGGGATACAGCTGTAAAGGAGGGTCTATCTGTCATATAAAAGATGAAGGAGATTTTTTCTAGTAGTTTCAGAGGAAGTTAAACATGTTTTTTTTTCCTGTGGTAAAATGAAATCTTTAAAATGACTAGAGGTATCCAAAAATGGAATGACCGCCTCTCCAAATGTGAGCTCCCTGTAGCTGCATGTGTTGAGAAGACAGAGGATCATCAAGTTTAAGGGAGATGTTGGACAGGCATCTGCTGCAGACACTTCTAATGGAAAAATCTCTTTGATTCAACGTAGAAATGTGGTTGGATTTTTTCCTTACTGTTTTGTGAAGTTTCTTATTTTCTTACTTCGCTATTTAGAGCTTAACTCTAAAATGCTTCATCTAAAGTACGTTGCATTTAGTGTTTAGACCAACTTCCGTTCAAAGTGGGTTACTTTTTCAGTTGATAAACGAAATTGTCTGAAACAATTAAAAGAAGGGAAAAAAGTGACTTCAATATCTGAAAAAAATTCAGAGCTATAATGGATCATTTTGACTGAAAGTGGAAGTTACAAGCAGCGTGACCCCCTTTTGGGAGCAACGAAGTTTCACAGTGACCGCTGAGCTTCCGGAAGGCGGGCTGTGGCCTTCCCGCTGCTGCTGGCTCCCTCCGCTGGCCTCTCCCAGCCAACCTCGCACCTTTCAATCCTCAGTAACTTTCCCACGTGCCCCCTTCCCCGGGCGGCCGTGAGCTCCACGGGGCAGCGAATTCTCCACCTGACCCACCATAACATCCGCAGCAGCTAAGAAAGTGCCTAATGTATTAAATTCAATAAATGTTTGTTGACTAAAATGTGTGGATAGACTGTGAAATCCTTACTGTTGGAAAATCCAGTATTGCATTTTATATGTAGCATTTTTATTTTTGTAGTAGAGTAGTGAGGACTTTAATAGAAGGATGCTGAAAAATATATACCTCGCTGGTAGTGAAACCATTTAAAGATCTGATCTCTTGATTTTAAAACCTTTTCTGATAATTAGAATATTCTCTGTTACTATATTATTATATACCTACTGTTCAAATTTATTGTCTTTAGCTTTCATTTCATTGCTCTCATCAAAAGAAGTGTCTGAATACCTGTTAGCAGATAGTAGTGATCACTCTGTGAAGCAAAAGAAACCCTCATTCACCCATTCAACCAGCATTTGCTAAGAGGCTGTGTTAAGATGACGAAGATAGAAAAATGAGTCGGGCTTTTGGAAGCTCTCAGTACAGAGGGAGAGACAAATGTGGATGTAGATAATTACACCAGTGGGTGAACAAAAGTTGGTGCACTTCAGGGGCATATCTAAAAAAGACATGGCAAGACAGGTATATCAGGATAAATTGAATAAATAAATACATATAAGGAGGAATTAATTGAAATAACACTTGAAGAGGAGAGGAGTGTAGGGAGTTTTCATCATGTGTCTCTAAACCACGCATGTAGACCACGGAGCTTGCTGGGGGCAGGAGGGCCGAGAGTGCAGTAGTGAGATGGTGAAGAGGACCTACAGTTACTCCTAACGTATGAATAGTGCCTTGCTGACCACTAAGTTCGCACAACTCTGTATTGTCTCCATTTTACAGATGAGAATCTGAAGCTCAGAGAAGTTAAGGGATTAGTCCCTATCTCCTGGCCAGTAAATGATAAAACTAGAACAGCAGCCCAGCATCTAATACCCAGTGTTTTTCACTCTTGTACAAAAAAGGGTCTTCAGAAGTGCTTAACTCAGTGAAATGAATATTCCATGCACGTATCTCTTTTCTGTAAAATTACTTTGAATTCAAGGATTTTATGCATAAAAATACTACCTAAATGTGATAGATAAATTTTGTATAACCACATTAATTCAACACAGAAGTCCAGTCCTCTGCCTTCCCCTCCTTCTTATCTACCTGAAAAATAGCTTAGAAACATTATTTAAGTTGGAAGCACACAACATTTGCTAGCATTAACAAGAAAACCTGTCTTCAATGTCTTTTTCTTTCTTTTTAAAAAAATGGACTGCGTAGATGAATGATTTAGTTTCTTTTTATCATAGTCATATATTCTGAATTGATGACCGTGACAGATCTGTTCTTTACCCTAAAAAATAATGACATTTTCAAGATAAGTTGCTGTTATATACTGATTACTTGGACAGAGATAAAAAGACCAGTAACAATAATTATAAATATACTTGCCTCTGAGTTCAGAGGAATATATGAAGAAGGATGGAAATTTTGACTGGAATCATAGCAAACTCCAAACCTTCTTTTCATGTGATAATTTCCATTTCTGAACTTTTGAATATTTTACCAGGAGGTCTTTGGGCTTATAAATACAAGTCAAATTGAAATGAAAATTATCTATGTAGGTTAATACTTAATGCCAGAGTTAGTAGCATTGGTATTAACATGGGCTTTAAAGTAAAATAGACCGGAATTTTAGCTGTCTGCTTCCTCTCATTAACACTATGACTGTGAACAAGTTATTTAAAATTTCTATGACTCAGTTTCCTCATCTGTAAAATTGAGACATCAAAAATTTTGGAGTTATATAAAAAAGGTGAGGTGATATTGGTAAAGTGATTAGCATACTAATCAACAAGTTAAGTGCTTAATAATTATCAATTGTCATTGGATCCCAGGAAAAATGTTTTCACAACTCAAGATTCTGCTTCATTTTAAGTTGGTAAAAACTATTAGAAGATTCAGATAATTCTGTGGGAGAATTAATTGTCTAGGGTCTCACTAGAGACTGAGATACAAGACCTGGGTTTGCCTTTCCTAGTTTTGTTTCTTAGATCATTTTACTTTTTTTGCTACAAATTTGTCAATGCTAAAAGGGAAATAATAGTATCCATTTGAATCTTAGAATTTTAAATCTAGAACAGATGATAGCTATTATCAATTGCAGTTTATTTTGCTGAAAAAAAGAAACTAAAGAAGTTTTTGTGGCAGTATGAATTAAAAACTAGCAACAAATTTCCTTCCAGTTTATGTTTTTGGTGGAAGAATAATTGTGCACAAATTAGAAATAATGGATCTAGTATCAAGTATGGCTTTTATTTTTATAAAAACCTCTCTGTACTCATTTGAAATCTTCACTTAATGTGATATTTTGGTTTATTTCTGACATTTTCAGACTTATATAATCAAACTATTCAGTGTCCTGTTTATTTCTGGGCACCTGGAATGGATAATTTTTTTCAGTTATTTTATTGAGCTCATAATGGTTTATATTATTGTGTAATTTCAGGTGTACATTATTATATATCAGTTTCTTTATAGACTGCATCATGCTCACCACCAATAGTCTAATTTTTATCTGTCACCATACTTATGTGCCCTTTTACCACCTTCGTCCACCCCAACACCCCCTCGCCCTCTGATAACTACTAATCTGTTCTCTTTATCCATGTGTTTGGTTATCTTTCACATATGAGTGAAATCATATGGTGTTTGTCTTTCTCTGTCTGGCTTATTTCACTTAATATCATACCCTCAACGTCCATCCAGGTTGTTATAAATGGGACAAATTGTCTTTTATTTTTATAGCTGAGTAGTATTCTGTTGTATATATACACCACATCTTCTTTATTCATTCATCAGTTGATGGGCACTTGGGTTGTTTCCACATCTTGGCTATTGTGAATAATGCTGCAATAAATAGGGGTGCATAAATCTCTTTGAATTGTTGATTTCTTGTTCTTTGGATAAATACCAGTGGGATAGCTGGCTCATATAGTATTTCTATTTTTAATTTTTTGAGAAATCTCCATACTCTTTTCCATAGTGGTTGCACCAGTTTGCGTGCCCACCAGTGGTGTATGAGGGTTCCCTTTTCTGGCCATCTGTATATCTTCTTTGGAAAAATGTCTGTTCAGATCTTCTGCCCATTTTTTATCTGAGTTGTTAGGATTTTTGTTGTTGAGTTGTATGACTTCCTTATATTTTGGATTTTAACTCCTTATCAGATATATGGTTTGCAAATATCTTCTCCCATTTGTTAGGTTGTCTTTTCATTTTGTTGATGGTTTCCTTTGCCATGCAGAAGATTTTTAGTCTGATGTAGTCCCATTTGCTTATTTTTTCTATTACTTCCCTTGTCTGGTCAGACACGGGACTTGAAAATATGCTGCTAAGACCAATGTTGAAGAGTGTACTGCCTATATTTTCTTCTAGGAGTTTTAGGATTTCAGGTCTCACATTCAAGTCTTGAATCCATTTTGAGTTAATTTTTGTGTATGGTATAAGATAATGGTCTACTTTCACTCTTTTGCATGTGGCTGTCCAGTTTTCCCAACACCATTTATTGAAGAGACTTTCCTTTCTCCATTGTATGTTCTTGGGTTCCTTGTGGAAAATTAGTTGTCCGTAGATGTGTGGTTTTATTTCTGGGCTTTCAATTCTGTACTATTGATCTGTATGTCTGCTTTTGCACCAGTACTGTGCTGCTTTGATTACTGTAGTTTTGTAGTATATTTTGAAATCAGGGAGTGTGATACCTCCAGCTTTGTTCTTTTTTCTCAGGATTTGCTTTAGCTATTTGAGGTCTTTTGTTGTTCCATATATATTTTAGGATTCTTTGTTCTAGTTCTGTGAAAAATGTCTTTGGAACTTTGATAGGGATTGCACTGAATCTATAGATTGCTTTAGGAAGTATGAACATTTTAACCATGTTAATTCTTCCAGTCCATGAGCGTGGAATATCTTTCCATTTCTTTCTGTCTTTTTCAATTTCTTTCAACAATGTTTTATAGTTTTCAGTATATACGTCTTTTACCTCTTTGGTTAAATTTGTTCCTAGGTATTTTATTCTTTTTGTTGCAATTGTAAATGGGATTGTATTCTTAATTTCTCTTTCTGCAACTTCATTGTTATTGTATAGAAATGCAACTGATTTTTGTATGTTGATTTTGTATCCTGCAACTTTACCATATTCATTTATTATTTCTAAAAGTTTTTTGGTGGATTCTTTAGGGTTTTCTACATATAAAATCATGTCATCTGCAAACTGTGACAGTTTCACTTCTTCCTTTCCAATTTGGATCCCTTTTATTTCTTTTTCTTGCCTGATTGCTCTGACTAGGACTTATAATACCATGATAAATAAGAGTGGCAAAAGTGGGCATCCTTCTCTGGTTCCTGTTCTTAGAGGGATATTCAGGTTTTCTCCATTCAGTATGATATTACCTGTGGGTTTGTCATATTTGGCCTTTATTGTGTTGAGGTACTTTCCTTCTATACCCATTTTATTCAGAGTTTTTTTATCATAAATGGATGCTGTATCTTGTGAAATGCTTTCTCTGCATCTATTAGATGATCGAGTGGTTTTTAATCTTCATTTTGTTAATGTGGTGTATCACGTTGATTGACTTGTGGATGTTGAACCAACCCTGCATCCCTGGAATAAATCCCATTTGATCATGGTGTATGATCTTTTTAATGTATTTTATTGTATTTGCTAGTATTTTGTTGAGGATTTTTGCATTGATATTCATCAGTGATATTGGCCTGTAATTTTCTTTTTTTGTGTTGTCCTTGTCTGGTTTTGGTATCAGGGTAATGTTGGCCTCGTAGAATGAGTTAGGAACCTTTCCTCCTCTTCAATGTTTTGGAAGAGTTTGAGAAGAATAAGTATTAAGTCTTCTTTGAATGTTTGGTAGAATTCACCAGGGAAGCCATCTGGTCCTGGACTTTTATTTTGGGGGAGGTTTTTGATTACTGTTTTGATCTCCTTACTGGTGATTGGTCTATTCAGATTCTCTATTTCTTCTTGATTCAGTTTTGGAAGTCTGTATGATTCTGATAATTTATCTGTTTCTTCTAGATTATCCAATTTGTTGGCATATAGCTTTTTGTAGTAGTCTTTTATAATCCTTTTTATTTCTGAGGTGTCCGTTGTAATTTCTCCTCTTGCATTTCTGATTTTATTTATTTGAGCCTTATGTATTTTTTTCTTGGTGAGTCTAGCTAAAGGTTTGTCAATTTTGTTTATCTTTTCAAAGAACCAGCTCTTTGTTTCATTTATTTTTTTTTAAGTCTCTATTTCATTTATTTCTGCTCTGATTTTTATTATTTCCTTCCTTCTACCAATTTGGGGCTTTGTTTGTTCTTCTTTCTCCAGCTCCTTTAGGGGCACTGTTAGATTGTTTATTTGAGATTCTCCTTGTTTGTTGCAGTAGGCCTGTATTGCTATAAACTTCCCTCTTAGAACCACTTTTGCTGAAACCCATAGATTTTGGTATGTCATATTTTCATTTTCATTTGTTTCCAGGTAGTTTTTGACTTATCCATTGATTTCTTCTTTGACCCAATTGTTGTTCAGTAGCATTTTATTTAATTTTCACATATTTGTGGCTTTTCTGATTTTCTTCCTGTAGGTGATTTCTAGTTTCATACCATTGTGGTCAGAAAAGATGCTTATTATTATTTCAATCTTCTTAAATTTATTTAGACTTGTTTTGTGGCCTAATATGTGATCTATCCTGGATAATGTTCCATGTGCATTTGAAAATAATGTATATTCTGTGGTTTGGGGATAGAACTTTCTGTATATATCTACTAAGTCCATCTGGTCTAACGTGTCATTTAAGGCCGATGTTTCCTTGTTGATCTTCTGTTGGGATGATCTATCCGTTGGTGTAAGTGAAGTGTTAAAATTCCCTGTTTTATTGTGTTACTGTCTATTTCATCTTTTATGTCTCTTAAAAGTTGCTTTATATATTTAGGTGCTCCTATGTTGGGTGCATAGATATTTATAAGTGTTGTATCCTCTTGTTCCCTTGATCACTATGTAGTGCCCTTCTTTGTCTTTTGTTATAGTTTTTGTTTTAAAGTCTATTTTGTCTGATATGTATTGCTACTCCAGCTTTCTTTTCATTGCTGTTTGCATGAAGTATCTTTTTCCATCCCTTCACTGTCAGTTTGTGAGTGTCTTTAGGTCTGAAGTGTGTCTCTCATGTGCAGCATATTTATGGGTCTTGTTTTATTATCCAATCAGCCATCCTATGTCTTTGATTGGAGCATTTAGTCCATTGACATTTAAAGTAGCTATTGATAACTATGTAGTTATTGCCATTTTGTTACTTTTTTTCTGGGTGTTTTAGTACTTCTTCTGTTCCTTTCTTCTCCTTTTGCTCTCTTCCCTTGTGGTTTGATGGCATTATGTTTGAGTTTCTTTTTCTGAATTTTTTGTGCATTTATTATAGGTTTCTGGTTTGTGATTACCATGAGCTTCATATATAAAACCTATGTACATAGCAATCTATATTAAATTGATGGTCTCTAAGTGTGACCTCTTTCTAAAAGCTCTACTCTTTTACTCCTGTCTTCCCACATTTTATGCTTTTGATATCATATTTAACCCCTTTTTTGTGCATGTGTATCCATTACCCTCTTATTATGGAAAAAAGATAATTTTAGTACTTTTGTCTTTTGACCTTCATATTAGCTTCATAGGTGGTTGATGTGCTACCTTTACTGTATATTTGCCTTTACCAGTGATTTTATTTATGTATTTATTTTTTGAAGGTTTTCTTATTCCTATTTGTGGTCTTTTCTTTTCCACTTAAATAAGTCCAATTAGCTTTTCTTGTAGGGCTGATTTATTGGTGATAAACTCCTCTAGTTTTTGCTTGCCTGGAAAACTCTTTATCTCTCTTTCCATTCTGAATGATAACCTTGCTGGGTAAAGTATTCTTGGCTGTAGGTTTTTTCCTTTTGGCAGTTTAAATATATCATGCCACTCCCTTCTAGCCTATAAGGTTTCTGCTGAGAAGTCAGCTGATAGCCTTATGGGGTTTCCTTTATGTAACTTGTTGCCTTTCTCTTGCAATTTTTATGATTCTCTCTTTACCTTTAACTCCTGACATTTTAATTATAATGTGTCTTGGTGTGGGCCCCTTTGGGTTTATCTCTATTGGTGCTCTCTCTGCTTCCTGTACCTGGATGTCTTTTTCCTTCTGTAGATTAAAGTTTTCAGCTATTATTTCTTCAAACAGATTCTCTCCTCCTTTGTCTCTCTCTTCTCCTTCTGGGACACCTATAATATGGATGTTAGTGGGCTTGATGTTGTCCCAGAGGTCCCTTAGACTGTCCTCATTATTTTTCATTCTCTTTTCTTTTATCTGTTCAGCTTGGGTGATTTCCTCTAGTCTTTGGTTCAGCTGGCTGATCAGTACTTTTGTATCATCTACTCTGCTAATTGAGCTCCTCTAGTGATTTTTTTATTTCCATTATTGTATTTTTTACTTCTGATTGGTTCTTTTTGGGATTTTCCAATTCTTTGTTGAAGTTTTCACTGAATTCATGCATCTTTCCCCAAGATCAGTAAGCATCCTTATGACTTTTGGTTTGTGGTCTTTATCATGTAGATTGTTTATCCTTGTTTTATCAGTTCTTTTTCTGAGTATTTATCTGTTCCCTTATTTGGAACATATTCCTTTATCTACTCATTTTTCTTCTTTCTCTGTGCTTATATCTATGTATTAGGTAGGTCAGCTATGTCTCCTGATCTTGGAGAAGTCTCCTTATGTGAGAGATGCTTTATGAGGCCCAGCAGTGTGCTTCCCTCTCATCACCAGTTCCAAATGTTCCAGGAGGGTCCTCTGTGTGGGCTACGTGTGTCCTTCTGTTGTGGCAGGGTTTCTCTTGCTGCAGGTGCCTGGGGAGGCTGAGCTGTCCCCCTGGCTGGCTGGCTGTAATGCTCAGCCATGTGTGGCTGCTGTGGTCCCTTCAGTCACTTTATTGGGTTTAGGGAGCCCCAGCACAGCTGGCTACAAGGTCTAATAGCACATTCCTGATGCAGTTTTGCTGTTAAGTGAGTAGGCCCCCAGTGTGGCTGGTTGCTAGGCTCATGGGCTTACAATTGCTGTAGGCCTCTGGCCTGCAAAGCTGTTGTCAGCTCTTTCAGGAGTGTAATTCAGTGGGGTAAGCCCCAGGCATGGGAGCATGCAATTGTTTCAGGCATTGAACGGTGGGGCCACTCCCCTATGTGGCCATTTGAGAAGCACAAGTCTGCTGCAGCTAACAAGCCCCACCGTTCACAGGACCACACCCCCATCAACACAGTCCTGCCCCATGTGCACGGACTGGCCCATTGAAGTGGACCCACTTGCCTCACTACAGAGGCCCTACACGCTCTGCCAATGCAGGCCGCCCCTCACACATGCCCTGCCCAGCAGAGGTGGACCCACTCACCCTGCTAAAGAGGTCCCACACTCCCTGCCTATGTAGGCTAAGAGGTTGCCCAAAGGCTTGCTGTTGGGTGGGGCCAGTCCCTAGGGTGGACTGCCTGTCCTGGCTGAGTTGGATTAAATCAGTGCTCTAGTGCGTGGGGCAGACCCCTGCACTAAAAAGCCAGAGGAAGAACTCTAATTGTGTCTGCCCATGTCTGTGTCAGCACACATGAACTAGGTCACAGTAATGGCTGCCGCCAATGTCTCAGTCCCTGAGACTGGGGAGTCCAGCCTGGGGAGGTCTCAGCTCTCACTGAGATGCACCAAGAACCTATCAGGTGAGTTTTTTTCACCAAAGGATTGCCACCTTTCTTTCTGGTGATTTTAGTTTGTTTCCAAGATGGGTGAATTTGTGCTTAGGCCCTTTAAGAGCAGGCTTTTTTCCCCCTTATGTCTGAAAGCTTTTCTGGGGGTATTCCCCCTTTTTAATAGCCAGCAAAGCCAGATATTATGACACTTGTCTTGGTCGTGCTGAGTTCAATAGCTGTTTATTGTGGCAAAGCTCTCCCTCTCAGATCCCCCACTCCTCCAGGGAAGGCTCTGTACCTTAAGATTGCTCTTGGCTGGCCATAAAGCACCGTGGCTAAAAGGTAGCTTTTTCCTCTCCAGAAAGGAATTTCTGCCTCTTCCACCTCATTCAGCACTGCCCCTTGTTGGGGGAGTTATTTTTATCCAATTTCAGTTCTCTCTCAGAAGTAATTGTTCCAAGAGTAGTTGTCAATTTGTTGTGTCTATGGGAATAGGTGAGTTCAGAGTCCTCTTATGCCACCATCTTCCCAGTAACATCTTGACCTCTCTTTCTGCTAGTTTGTTATTAGTGTATAGAAATGCAACTGATTTTTGTAAGTTGATTTTATAGCCTGCAAATTTGCTAAAGTTGTTGATTATTTCTAATAGTTTTCTGGTGGATTCTTTATGGTTTTCTATATATAGCATCATGTTGTCCACAAACAATGAGAGTTTCACTTTGTCTTTTCCAATTTAGATATCTTTTACTTCTTTTTCTTGCTTAATTGCTCTGGCCAAAACCTCCAGTACTATGTTGAATAGGAGTGGCAAGAGTGGGCACCCTTGTCTTGTTCCTGTTCCCAGAGGCTTTCAGGTTTTCACTGTTAAGTTTGATGTTGGCTGTGGGTTTGTCATATATGGCCTTTATTATGTGGAGGCGATTTCTTTCTATACCCATTTTATTGAGAGTTTTTTTCATAAATAATTGTTGGATCTTGTAAAATGCTTTCTCTGCATCTATTGAGATGATCATGTGATTTTTATTCCTCATTTTTTCAATGTGTTGTTTCACATTGATTGATTTGCACATGTTGAACCATCCCTGTGTCCCTGGTATAAATCCCACTTGATCATGGTGTATGATCCTTTTAGTGTATTGCTGTATTTGGTTTGCTAGTATTTTGTTAAGGATTTTTGCATCTATGTTCATCAGTGCTATTGGCCTGTAATTTTCCTTCTTTGTGTTGTCCTCGTCTGGTTTTGGTATCAGGGTAATATTGACCACATAGAATGAGTTAGGAAGTGTTCCATATTCTTCAATTTTTTGGAATAGTTTGAGAAGGTAGGTATTAAATCTTCTTTGAATGGTAGAATTCTCCAGAGAAGTCATCTTGTCCTGAACTTTTGTTTTGGGGGACGTTTTTGATTACTGTTTCATTCTCTTCACTTGTGTTTGGTCTATTCAGATTCTCTATTTCTTCTCGATTCAGTTTGGGGAGATTGTTTGAGCCTAAGAATTTTTCTATTTCTTCTAGGTTATCCAATTTGTTGGTGAGTAGTTTTTCAAAGTATTCTATTATAATCCTTTGTATTTCTGTGGTATCTGTTGTCATTTCTCCTCTTTCATTTCTAATTTTGGTTATTTGAGCCTTCTTTATTTTTTTTTTTCTAGTGAGTCTGGCTAAGGGTTTGCTAATTTTGTTTATCTTCTCCAAGAACCAGCTCTTAGTTTGATTGATCCTTTCTTCTTTTGTTTAGTCTCCATTTCAATTATTTCTGCTCTAGTTTTTATTATTTCCTTTCTTCTGTTGACTTTAGGCTTTGTTTGTTTTTCTTCTCCTAGTTCTGTTAGGTGTAGTTTAAGATTACTTATTTGAGATTTTTCTTCTTTGTTGAGATGGGCCTGTACAGCTATAAATTTCCCTCTTATAACTGCTTTTGCTACATCCCATTGGGGTTGGTATGTTATATATTCATTTTCATTTGTCCCCAAGTATTTTTTGGTTTCTCCTTTGATTTCTTCATTGATCCAATGGTTGTTCAGTAGCATGTCATTTAGTCTCCATATATTTTTGGCTTCTCCAGCTTTTTTCTTGTAGTCGATTTCTAGTTTCATAGCACTGGATCAGAAAAGATGCTTGATATGATTTCAATCTTCTTAAATTTATTGAGGCTTCCTTTGTTTCCCAACATATGTTCTATCTTTGAGAATGTTGCATGTTCACTTGAGAAGAATGTGTATTCTGCTGTTTTTGGATAGAATGTTCAATATATATCTATTAAGTCCATCTGCTCTAGTGTTTCACTTAAGGCCACTGTTTCCTTGTTGATTTTCTGTCTGGATGATCTATCCATTGATGTAAGTGGGGTGTTGAGGTCCCCTACTATTATTGTGTTGCTGTCAATTTCTCCCTTTAGTTCTGTTAATAGCTGCTTTATATACTTTGGTGCTCCTATCTTAGGTGCATGTATATTTATAAGTGTTATTTCCTCTTCGTGGGATGTCCTTTTTGTCATTATATTCTGCCTTTCTTTATCTCTGTCTTTTTTACTTTGAAGCCTGCTTTGTCTGATATAAGTATGGCAACACCTGCTTTCTTTTGCTTGCCATTTGCTTGGAGTATCATCTTCCATCCCTTGACTCTGAGCCTATGTTTGTCTTTAGAGCTGAGATGTGTTTCTTGGAGGCAGCATATTGTTGGACTTGTTTTTTTAATCCATCTAGACACTCTCTGTCTTTTGATTGGAGAATTCAATCCATTGACATTTAGAGTGATTATTGATATATGAAGGCTTACTACTGCTATTTTATCTCTTTTTCTCTGGTTGTTCTATATTTCCACTGTTTTTCTCTCCTTGTATTTCTGACTGCCATTTCAGCTTGGTGGTTTTCTCCTTATTTATGATTTGTGGCTCTATTCTGATTGTTTGTTTAGAGGTTACCATGAGGTTTGTATAAAAGATCTCATAGATGAGATAGTCTATTTTCTGATAGCCTCTTATCTCCATTAGCTTAAGCCAGTACCAACCCTTTCCTCTTCCCCTTCTGAGTTATCACCTTCTGACTTCTTGCCTGTGCTGTTCTCAGTTGGTGGGCACCCACATGAGGGCTGAGCTGCCACCACTTGGTGTGGAGCATCCACATCAGCAGGGCCACTGGGGCATTGTGGGTCTCCCATGGGCTGGACTGCAACTCCAAAAGTGTTTGCAGAGGCTGTGCTGTCCCTGCCTCCTCTTACAGTCATGCTGGCTGTTGTGTAAGGACCCATGACTCTGCTCACTGCAGCCGGGGAGTGGGAGGTGTGCACTCACCTATTTCCACTGCCCCTCCCCAGCAATCTAGTCCATCCACTCTCACATGTATAGCTGTGTGGATCTCTTCAATGTCCTGTTGCGCTGCGCAGAGAATCTTCTGCTGCTTAATGAATGCCCATTTAGTTGTAACTTAAAGGAGAGAGACTAAGGAAACAACTCACTCCACCGTGATGCTGCTGTCACTCTTCCCTGGATCATTTTTTAACACCCTTCCACTAAACAATAAAGTTATTTTCAGCAATATTCATGAAGTGAAATAAATACTATTAATGCATTAGATATAAAAATTCTCTTTTATTGAACTTTGTGTATATAATCATGCAAATGGAAACAAATTAATTAAATGTAAAAAGAAAATAGTAATTAATACTTTTTAATTACATTAATGCAGTTTTTAAATATTAAAAATATTAATAAGTGTTTTCAAAGAGAAAACTCTGCAAGTTTTAGATAACAATTTGCAAATGGAATGATGAACTGAAGTAACAGAAGTTCTGTTTCCTTGAATATATAACTACTGGAATCATGCTTATTCAAATGTAATGCTTAAATGTAGTGATCTGTAGTACCACAGAGACTGGATAATCCAACTCGGTGCTGTCCTGGTGTAGGCTCACATTGACTCAGTGACTATTGTGAGCACCTCTTCCCATTGCCTTGCTCAGTGACCTCACATTGGCAGCCTGAGGTTCAAGAAATCAGGAGTGCAAAAAATCAAGGTTATTTCTTCAGGGATCTAATTGTTAAACATTTACCAGTACATCACAAATCAAACTGTACTCAAAGTGAGTCCAAACCATTTCAAACAGTTGAGAAGTTACTCTCAAAACAATCATCTGTAGTAAGCTCATGAATTTGGGAGCCAAGTGTGCAATTGGGAGTTCTTTGAATTAACTTTCACATAGAAAGCTACATAACTGGAGAAATTGTTTAAAACTCAGATTGACAAAAGATCATTTAGAATTGTTGGTACATGGTGATAAAAAATAGACTGATTTCAAATTGCTTTTATTATTGGTTTAGTTTTCATTTTTAAAATCAACTTTATTGAGGTATAATTTACTTGCATATATTCAAAGTGCACAATTCAATGCATGTTGACAGTTGTATACACTGTGGATCCACACCACCATCAATAAACAAACATTCCCATAACCCCCAAAATATTCTTATTGCCCCTCTGCTGTGGATATGTCCCATCACCCTTAGCCCTAGACAACAGCTGATATAGTTTTTGTCACTATAGATTAATTTGCATTTTCTAAAATTTCAAATTGAATCATATGCTGCATATTCTTTTTTGTCTAGTTTTCTTTTCACTGAACACAATTATTTTGAGACTCATCCATTGTGTTACACTTATCAATAGTTTGTTCTTTTTGTTGTCAAATAGTTTTCCATTGAATGCATATATCACATTTTGGTTATCCAGTCACATATTGATGGACATTTACATTATTTACAGTTTGGGGGCTCTTGTAATGATGTATGTTTTCATTTCTTTCAGGTGAATTATTAGGAGTGGAATTTCTGGGTTTTACAGTAGGTTAATGTTTAACTCTCTTAAAAATGGACAGTTCTTTAAAGTGGTTGTACCATTTTACATCCCACTCGGCAGGTAAGACAGTTCTAATTTTATCTCATCCTCATCAACACGTGGTTGGAGGGAGCAGTTCACTCTCTCCCAGTAGCCCAAGTAAAATTCTCACAGACATTATTGGAGCTGCCTGGGTCACACAACTTTCTTCAAACAATTACTGCACTTCATTTGCCCAGGGCTGCACCACAGGTCCATGCTGTAGCTGAGATTTGGGTCAACTCTACTATAAGCCATATATTCAGGGTTGGGCATGGAGTGGTTCCCCAGAGGAGAACTATTAGGGAAGGCTGAATGGATCCCAGGAGGCAGAAGATCAACAAAATGCTACTATACAATTCCATTATGTATAGAAAACTCTGCTTGAAATAACAGCTTTTTAAACTTAGAAATGTACAATTAAAGGAAAAATCTGTTTCCACTTGAATAATAATGCAATGAAACATAGCAACTAATAAACATATTCCCAGGACATTTAGTGAAGAAACTGATGGGTAGGTGTTGGCAAAAAACATTTAAGTCCTTTGCTTTTCATTTCTTTCTTTTTTTGTTTGAAATTCGAGGAAATCTGTCTATAAGGCAACTGAGTGTGCTTGCAGAAGACAGATGGTTGTGTTCTCTTGCTTGGGGGCACAGAAAGCTGGAGAAGGAGGTGCAGATGGCCAGGTGGGGGAGGCTTTCAAAATGTGTGTTAACTTTAGGATCATAGAATTTATGTAGACCTAAAATTTTTGGATTATTTTTTAACATAACAACTCATGGTCTAGAACTTTTGAACATTATCACTGTTGTTCAGCTTTGTCCTTATGGAAAGGGCAAAGAAAGATGGATCAGTTGACCTTCTCATTTTTCGACTGCTTATTGTGGTAAGTCAACTCTCTTTATGCATACAGAATCTGAGGTTTGGTTGTCCCATTTCCATTATTTACAAGCTATATGTGATTTCTGAAAGTTACTTTAACAATGAATAATTTTATTGACATTACATTCTATACCTTACTACTTCCTATCCCCTTACCTTGCTCATCAATGTGTATGTATATATATATATATATATATATATATATATATATTTAAATTTATTTCTTTTTACCGTCTCTTTCTCTCCATCCTCTCACTAAAATGAAAATTTTATAAGGAAAGACTATTTTATTTATTCTCTTCATTGTTGCAATTCTTTCACACAAAAAAAATCTGGCATAAAGCAGAAACTTCAGAATATTTGTTGGATATTTTCTGAATTTGTTTTGGATAAGTAGTGATGAGTTAAAGATGAGAGTAGAGACTGCCCAACCTAGTCAGTGATATATCCTGAGTGTCTAGGACAGAGCCCTGCAAATAGGAGATTCTTAGTAACTGTTAGCTGAATGAATTAAAGATACCCATCCTTCACTCTTTCTTTGTGAAGGAGACAAGATTAATTGTTGGATAGTGAAAGAAAGCAGGAGTAATGATGATTTGAAAGAAATGCTGATGGTTTGTAATAATTACAATGGGGAATCATAAAACTAGCCAATCAGAGACCCCCCCAAAGGTTTTTCCAGCTGAGGAAACTTACGTATTTGTAGTGGCCCTCAATCTACATGACTGTATGAGTTCCTCTGGCACTGCTCAGCTATTGGGGACAAGGAGGCAGATGACTGTATTGGCCTAACACTGGCACCTCCAAATTAACTGAACTCCTGTCTAATAAAAGTCACTACGATGTGTCATGGAATGTAGACTGGATAGGAAGAAAAGCAACTCCATAGAGGATGGAGAGACAGGGACAAAAGGCAAGAGTACAAAGATTAGAAGATCCAGTGGAGTCAAAGAGAAGGAAGAGTGGGAGGAGAGAGAGACTGAAAATATGATTGGTTTTGTCACAGAATGGGATATTGGAATTTATTACTTAGGAAGTATTTCAGTTCCTAGGTGATAAGATTCAGTCTGAGGCTAAAGTAAAATGTCAGCATGAAGTAAAATGATTTTGTTTGAGGTTTGTGTGGCATGGGGGATGGGTGGAGGAGGCCAAGGAATAGAGAACTAGGTTCTAGGTTAGGTTGTCAAGAGCTGAGTTTGAGATGTGGACACTGAGTCATGTCCAATATGTCCAATGAAGGTAGAAGTGACTGAGAAGTCTATAGGTGACAGTAGATAGAAGGAGTGGGTTAGGGGTAGGATAGACAGGCAACTAAATATTCAGAGGAGGAAGAGATTGGCCAGTTAATGTCTTAGAAATGGCAATAGGGGGCTAAGAGAATAGAGTTGGGGTGGGAGGGAAGAGTCAAGCCAGGAAGCAAAATGACCATTTGGAGGCTATTACAGTTGTCAGAGAGAGACATTACTGGTTTGAGCTTAGGCAGCAGAGGTGGAGATGGTGAGGAATTGTCATTTCAGGGTCGTTTTTTTGAAGATAAAGTCAACAGAGTTGTCTGATGGAATTAGATGTACAGTATGACGCTCCTTGGTATTTGCTCTGAAAAACTGGATGAATGTGTTAATACCAGGCAGAGAAGGGGAGGGGAGGAGTCCGTTTGAGAGAGAAAAAAAGAGTTTTGTTTGGGCTTTATAAGTTTAAGAAACTTATTTGGCAGCTATTCAGACATCTATAGAAATGCTGGGAACTGAGTCAACTGCTTTCATATGCACAGTGTCGTGTGTTATGTTGTTTTATTGATCCTATGAAATAGACACTAATATTATTCCAACTTAACAGGTGAGACCTAAAGAATTAGAGGAACAATGCCAAAGTTGTATAGTTAGAGATCCACAATGGCAAGGTCTGAACCAAGGCTGGCTGACAAGAGGTCTCTAACTCCCAAACACCATTCAACTGAAAACCTTCCTGATCCAGGTTTCATGGCATCTAAAGAATATGCAATTTGTGGAGACCTCTTTAAGGAAAAGAACGCAAGGGACCAGCCCAGTGGCATAGTGGTTGAGTTTGTGAACTCTGCTTTGGTGGCCCAGGGTTCACAGGTTTGGATGCCGGCCGTGGACCTACACACCACTCATCAGGCCACGCTGTGGCAGCAACCCACATACAGAATAGAGAAAGATTGGTGCAGATGTTAGCTCAGGGCCAATCTTCCTCACCAAAAAAAGAAAGAAAGAAAAAGAATACAAATTTACAGCTGCAAAATTAGATATGGAAATAAATAGTTAGAATGAGAAAAGAAATTACAACAAACTGCACAGTTTAAAAGCTTCCAATACCCAAAGCATCACAAAACCTAGAAAATTAACATAATTCTTAAAAGTTAACAAATGGAGACATTTTAATAATATTTTTCCTATATTTTTGTCTGCATACTCTTTGATCATCTCTTCCCATGACAAAGTTTTTGTAATGCCACTTTCTATAGAAAAAACAGAACAATAAATTTGTTGTCCATCTTCTATGATTAAAATTGATCAATTTTTAATTATTGATGGTTTAGAAATATTTCCTTCAGGTTCATAATTTATTAATAGTAATATTATGTGAATGTATAGGATTGTTTGGGAATTTATCTGGGAAAATATTCAAGTGTGGCAATGACATATAACCAAGTGACACATTGTTAGAGGCTCTTCCTAGGCCTTTCAAGGTGCCCAGGCAGGGGAGGGACCCGGTGAATCCACCTCTGGTGCTGGTTTCCCTCCAGGTAATTGGGGAAAGGGGAGACAGGGCCAGGAGACCTCTGCTTCACGTGGTGTGATGTGAGGGTTATCCTTCCTGAGTGGCCAGAGGGGATTGGCTGCCTCCTCAGATACTCACTGCCTGATGGAATTATCAGTTCTCCAACTGTGAGCTTAGAGCCAGGGGGTGAAAAAAGAGAAGGTGGAGAAGATGATCTCTCACAAATTCCTCAACAACTGTTTTAAAATCACACTAAAAATGGCATTACTTTTTCTACTTCTCCTACCCACCCCCGTGAGTCAATAAAAATAGCTGATGAAATATTTATCTTACTAGAGCTTTCTACTATTTTAAGATATTTCCTCTTTGAAGGCTAAGTGTAGGTAAAAATAATACATACCCTCTTCATAATTAATCAATAATTGAAAGCTTTACCTTGATTACACTGCCACTTGAGCACACTGTCATAAAACAATGATCGAACTTGAATTGTGCATGGGTTTCTTCCCTCACTCAATTAATTTTCCTTTGCCTAAAATAATCATATTTTCAGGACCCTTCATGCTGTTGTATAACAGCTGTGAAATGATTATAAAGTTGTTCACTTTTTTGTATCCTTGGGCCTGAAAGGTAGACGAGGACTGGAATAATCATTACAGAAGAGAGACTGTTTGTCCTGGGTGGAAAAATATAAGGAATCTAAAGAAAGAGAAACTGGATGAGAATTTTAAAAAATAGTCAGGAAATTGGTATAAAAAATGGTTTCTTGGATGTTTGGAACCCCATTAAACTTACTTTTTCTTCCATATGTTTGGTAAGCTGAAAGGTATCAATGGAGGCACCTTGATTCAATTAAACATGCTTAATAGAATTTCAGAATTCAGTATAACTAGTATGGCCAATTCCCATCAACACAGGGCTCAATATCATTCTTGAATTGATATTCCAGAGTGTCCAGACTCAATATTTCCACCTGCTCGACTCAGCAGAGTTCCCAGTCTGACACGTCAAAAATTCCCATAGGTTCCCTGCTGTCCTAGCTGCTTGTTGATGGATCATAAATCCCAACTCATCCTAGAGGCCTGCAGAGTCCTCACTGTGGCCACCTGATGGTTGCTCCCAAAGCCATCAGTGTACAAACAAGCCTTCTGCTGTCCCAAGGGCAGGAACTCACTACGCCCACAGAGGGACTCACAGTGTGCTCCCTGCACCTGGGTATTCTCTGTGCTCCCAGAGTTGCTTCTGTTAGCCAAGGCTAAAAGGGTAGAAGAAAAAGTGAATTCCTCAATGAGATCTCTAGCATCAGCAAAGTATAGGCTTACATAGAAGGGCAATAATAGGTTTTTGTGGGGTCTGAATCTTATATAATTTGAGTCCCTTTTAATAAAAAATTACAAAATCATAAGTTTTAGGTATATAGTTAGGTACAAAAGTAGATATTTATTTAGAACAAGAAAACACATCTTAACATGTTGCAGAATCCTTGGAGATTCAAGTCCCTTTCTTTTAAGATTTACTTTAGGCAATTTGCTAGAAATGCTTCATTTAATGGTCCCTGAGTGCAGTCTGGCTTTTCCTCCCCTCCTAGAACATTCTAAACTCCCAACAACTCCTCCACACTCTCAGGTGGATAAGAGTCTTGAAAGAGAAACTTCATGATAAATTCACCTCTGCCTACATAGATGGCATCACCTCTGGGTGCGTGCTAATTACCTGGGACTCTGCCAGAACCACTTGACCCTGATAGTCTGGATGCTTTGTGCATAGCCATTACTGAGGTTGTCTCCACCTGTTGGAACCTTGGTAGCACTCAGAGATTTGGTCCACTCAGACCATCACCTCCTCTTCCTCACTTCCTTGCCAGGACTGGTCCTGTCATTAATCCCCTGCTACAGTGGTTTTTTGAGGTTTGAAAGAGGATATGAATTCCTTTAGCCTTTATCTAGCAAAAGTGCCCCTTGACAAAATGAGCATCTCTACTACTATGGACCACTTTAATTTTATTCAATTGTATTTATATTTCCTATCAGTAGTAAAGAATATACACTGAAGACCTCCCCCAACTCCATCACTGATGTCCTCCTGCTATGGAATTCTCCTCTTCAATGTTATCGTGTTTTGGGTACCATTACAGAAATGCATCTTGCAAACATAAACAAATGCATGTGTGTGTTGATGTTAAGCTCTTCCGGTCTTTTTTAATGTACTAGAATAGTTTTATTTATTCTCTGTTATTACATAGTTTGTTGGAATTATCTGGTGAAATGATCTGGGTACAATGCTGATAGGAGAGCTGTACAGGAAGGAAGTTCTTTGACATCTTCCTCTATTCTTTCACAGTGACGTCTTATCTCGTATTGGGTGGGCACCTTGCTTTCCTTTTGTTAGCTCTGACCTGGCATGGCTTTCCTCTTTTGATTTAGCATTTTGCTTTGTAGTCCAAATAGTCTTTTTTTGTGGAGGTTTAGCATAGTTACATTTGTTTATATGATTTTTTTCTGTTATATCATTTTAGATTTTCTTTTCTTAGCTTTAAAAATACTTCACAGGCTCCCTGGGAATCCAGTGGTGGTATATGGGTTGAGGTATCCTCTGTGCTGGGTATATTTACTTTTGTGCTGTTAAAAATGCTCATTACATTCAGCATCTTTACTCTTTGATTTGTTAAAGAAGAGATTAGAACATTTACTCTTCTAACTTTGGTTAATTTTCTAATTACTGCAGATTATATTATTTACATTTTGACCTTATCTCTTAAATTTAACATTTGTTTCAGTCTTTGTTCTATGGTTAAATAGATTGAGTGATCACCACAAATTTTTTTGCTGTGGCTTTTCCAGTCATTTCTCGATTGGCTAAATCTTGCCCACTTTTAGATTGCATAAGAACAGATGGGAATAATTCCCTTAAATTCTTGCATTTGGTATTTCTCATAAATATATAGGTTGAAATAGTCTTTTATTTCAGAAAAGTCTTAATAAATTATACCTTTAAATACTTGTGTTGTCGCATTTTATGTCAGTGTATTTTTTTATGATTCCTACTACGGCATCTTGAGTCTCCTTGGTTTATCTTCCATATATGTGAAGATGTAATAGAACACCCTTAGTTTTTTATTATTTTTTCTTTTTCTCTCTATGAATAAAAGAAACTAAAAAAGAAGTTTGGCCATGAGCAGTAAATAAATTTTCTTTCAAAACTCATGACTAGATTGTGGTCAGACATCAGCATGTAATTTAACCAATGACCTCCAGGTCATTACACTGAGATATGCAAAGTGGGCGGTCCCAGATTGTTGAAGGTATGTAGGTTTTGTTTCTGTTGGAGCTTGAAACAGAGTCTTGGTCCAGTGTATCAAGTGGCAATACAATTGGAGAGAAATCTGAAGCCCCCCATTATTATGTCTTCCTCCCAAAACACAGTGACATTTACTCTACTGACTTTGAAATGTACATTTTTTAAACTTTTCCTATATGCTATCCCATCTCCTTATAAAACTTTCCAAAAATTCTAAAGATGTTTAATGGTATTTTAAGAGACAATCTGTAAAAGAATAAAAATCAGATTTTATAGGAGTACAGACTACAAAAGGGTAATTCTCCATGGCAGACATCTGGCTTGGCAATGAGAAAGAGAGTAGACCAGACTGTCCCTGAAGGAAAGGGTGTAAGAACATCAAGCTTTAGCATAACTTATTAATTACCAAAAGGTGTAGGTTTTACACCAGAGAAATAATCACGTTGGCCAATCAGTTCCTAATATTATGGTTCAGACCAGGTCCAGGGCTGCTGCAGGGCGGCTGACTCAGCCCTGTGCTGAATTCTCCATTCTTTGGTTCCTTGACTATCCATCTGATTTCTTGCTGTTACCAGGAAGAGGCTTACCAGTGACATTCTGCAACTGTCAGGCCTAGGGAGAGAAAAGGGGCACCAGCTCCAAGGCCTGCATGATAAAAAAGAAAGGAATCTAAGGGAAGTGAGTAGAACCTGTAAAGGGTGCCAGAACATACCTCTGATTGAATTCCTCAGCTGCTTAGTGAGTTATTTATCTGCTCTTCTATAGATATCATGCATATTTTCCTGTTTTCAGTGTTTCCTCTTTCCAGTTTCTGTCAGAGATAGAGGAAAATGAAATATTTCTCCCTGCACATACTGCAATCAATTTTTCCAGTAAGTTCAGATCTTAAAATAAAACCATCTTGACCCTCTCATAAAAGAAGGTATTTTCAGTTGCTTTCTGATAGCTTGGAAGTACACATAATTTTTTGTATCATCCCTCTAGTAATTTGTCATGTGTCTGGACATTTCATTATCAGTGATATTTTACTATCTATCCATCTCTGCTCTTTCAAGTGCCTGTTTTTAACACTGAGACAATAGACTTCATCCAGTCGATAAAAGAACATTCCAATACTTGATGATTAAGAACATATAATCGGATGTCAGACAACTTGGTTCAAATGGGCAATTTACTTAATTCTCTCTAAGTCTTGAAAATAGGGATCATGTCAGTACCCACCTCATGGGGTTGTGATGAGGATAAAATTCATTCACATATTTTAAAATATTTATTGGGCACCTCCTATGATAAATGCTGTGATGAGAAAGAATGCAAGGTAAGGGGATAGAAGATGACAGGGTGCTGCTTTAAATATGGTGGTCAGAGAAAGCTGCTCTAGGAAGGTTTTATTTGAGCAGGCATGTGAATGAAGTAAGAAAACAAGCCATGCAAATGCTGGAGGAGAGAAGATTCCAGAGGAAAGAGCACTTACAAGGTGCCATGTTGGGGATATTATTGCCATGTCTGAGAAGCTGGATGAATTGTGATATCATTAATGAGATCATGACATGCTTTTCACAGTGCCCGGGGCCTAGAAAGTCCTCCATAAATATTAGCAATTCTGCTTAGTATCTGAATCTCAGGAACAGAAATACTTCCCCTTTATATTGTTTCGTCTAATGTAAGAGGATCTAATTATGCCAACCATGGCACAGAGACTACAAGCAAACTCTCTTATTCTTTAAGCAAATAGGCTGTCTGTTGTGAAAAGAAATAAACTGACTGAATTGCTCTTTGGGATGGAGCAAGGAGCAATGATTTCCTATTTGCCCCACCCAGAAGTATTATAGCACAGTATTGTGCCTTTCTGAACTTGGGCTGTCTAGAACTTATGGCCTCAAGAAGGCCAGGTTAGAAGTGGGTGGGGAGAGCTGTACTGCATAGGAGTTCCCATAGCCGGAGTCTTTCCAGAGAATTCCAGGCTAAGAGGATGTCACAGTCTACATGTAGAGTATACTGTGGAAGGGTGCTTCTCATCATCTGGAGCATGCATTTATTACTACATGAGTATTTTGTAGAGTATTTTATTGTAGAAATTTATAAAATTTATTGTAGACATTTATTGTAGAAAATTAAGAAGGTACAGACATAAGGAAGGAAGAGACGAGAAAGAAGAAAAGGATGAGAAAGGAGGAGGAAAGAAGAGGAAGAAATCATCTATTAAGCTACCAGCTAAACATAAGTATTATTCATATTTTTTCTTTTTTGAATACAAATTACATGAAAATATATGCATATTTTTAAAATGATATCTTTTAAAATGTAACTACTGTGTTCACTCAATGTCTGATCTTTACCATCTTTTCATGACCATAAATATATTTGACCACATCTTTTTTATTGGCTGTATAGTCATCCACCATAATGTTGAGCCATAATTTACCCAATTATTGTAACCTTATGATAATCTCCCTTTGTAATGTTAAACATGTTTCTCTTCACATAACAGCAGCTGTGTTTCCAATATCCATGGAAGGAGAGAATACAGTGACAACCATCTCCCGTGAACTCAGTGATACCTTCAATAAGTTTGTAGATTAGTAACCAGAACAGCATTTGTCTGCATTTGAAAATTTAGGTAGATAGATAGATAGGCTGTTAGGACTATTCAATTTACTGATATACTTGAAACACAGATAAGCTCTTAGACTCCTTGCAAAGCTTTAGCCATCCACTGTCCCACGTAGAGAGCAGGTGCTCACAGATTAGGATGCACAGATGATGCGAGCCAGTGGTCCTCAAAGTATAGTCCCAGGACCAACATCATCAGCATGACCTGGTAACTAATTAGAAATACTAATTATCTGGCCCCACTTCAGACCTATTGAATCAGCAGCTCTAATGACATGGTCCAGCCACCCATTTTAGCAAGACCTCCTGGTGATTCTGATGCATGCTCGAGTCAGAGAACCACTGAAAGAGAGAGGACATGACAGCTGAATGTTGTCACTACCAGTAATTAGACCTGTGACTTCCCACCAGTTACATCCTCTGAGCTTCAGTTTCCTCATTCATAAAAAATCAAAAATAGAAGAAACAAACATTATATTTATAATCATAGAATTGTTGTAAGGATGAAAGAACGATCTGTATGAAAGCACTGGCAGTGCCTGGCATATGATGTACACATTGATTCAGGGATCAGTAAGCACTTAATATGTGACAGGTACTGGGAGATGAAGTGAAGAAGGTGAAGGTTTTCTTGGCCTTCATCTAGCAAGGGAAGAAGGGCATTTTTTTGTTGTTTTGTTTTTAATCAATTAAATGTCATATTTGCCTTGATAACATGTAATTGGGGCCCAAGGGAGGAAGGGGTTAATTCTATTCGGGAAGGACAGAGAGTCAGGAAACAAACAGACTGTGAGCTACAGAGCGCAGAGCAAGTTAAGTCTTGGAGTGGGAAAAGGCTGGACTTGTGGAGGCAGTAGGAAGAGGTCACTGCCTCGTGAATGAGACACGAACGAGACAACAGAATTTCCTACAGCACTGGATGTCTGCTGCGAGAGGATGAGAGAAGTCAAAGAGGAAGCCACAAGTAAGCAGAAGGGACAAACTCTGAGAAAGAGGAAAAGATAAGACAAGAAATGAGCCAGATCCTGGAGGTCTTAAATGTTCTTTGTATTCCTGGTTCCAAGCAATGTCGGTTTCACTCCTTTTAACTTGTTTTACCCTAGTGAAAACTACATTATAAAGATAGTACTGATGGAGGTAAAGAAATCACAGAAAGGCTACATCACAATTTGGGGCCCACATGGAAAGACAAAGAGGCCTCAGGAATTTTTTATTTTTGTTTCCTTTCTCTCCTTCTCCAGCTGATTGCCTGAATGACTAACAAGCCAACAACTTTCAGGGAGAGGACGATGGGGTGAGAGGGGAGGGAAGGAGGAGAGAAGGAAGAAAGGAGAGAAAGACAGGAGCAACTCAGAGCAGTTCCTTGGGGATTCACCATACTTCGGGCCAGGCAGCCTGTAGCGAACTTTTAGACACACTGAAGTAAATTATTTATTGCCTTTGGATTTCTCTGATCCTTTGTGGTGTATTATTTATGACTGAGTTCTTTATACATAGTTATTTTTAATGACTTTGTTCCCAAACTAAGCCCTTGGTACCATTGTGCCAGCAAAGCCCCTGTGAAAATTGACCACTTTGTTCTGTTTATAAAGGTCTATAGATTTACAAATGCTGAAAATAAAACCCACAGAGTCCATAAAGTAGACTTTCTTGGTCCTCTGCTACCTTATTCTACATTTAAAATGTTTTCCCAACCACAGTCATAATCATAGTTTACTGTATTGCCCAAAGATAGAGGCCTTAGAACATCCACTCCTGTAACTCAGACAAAGGTGGTAGCTTGCACTCCCCTTCTCCTGCTCTCAGCTCTCTGGTGAGGACAGAAGAAATGATTAAGTTCTATATGAATATGACAGATAAGCTTTCTGTCTCTGTAGCTCGGGGTTTAAAATTTTCTACTTTAGAAGTCATTTACCACTTTCCCTTGCTTTTCCCGGACATGAAGTAAATCTCAGGGAATAAAGGAAAGTCAGACGCCATAATGCTCAGTTTCAGTATAATGAAACTGCATACACATAGTCACACTCAGGGAGAGCTGGGACATCAGCGTCTAATTAGCCACCAAACAAACATTGTCTCCTGTTATTTTCCAGAGTCTAGGGCAGTAACTTCAGCAATTGAAGAGAGGAATTAACAAAGTTAGCATAAACTTAAAGTCTGACACAACCTTAACTTCTGCATTTTAAGATCTGGGTGAGCTCATCTGTCATGAGGCCTAAAATAAACAAGTGTCCAAGATGGGAACAATAGTGTAGTTAAAAGTCATCCACATACGTGAGTCAAGCACTCAAAGTGCCTTCTGCCTGGGGTAAAGCGAAATTCTGAGGGGTGAATCTGATGACTGTCCTTTTAGGACATTAAGATGTTTAAACCACCACCACCACAACAGACACACACAAGTACACATACTTTTATTCTGTTTGTAAAACATTCAAAAATTATCATATTGATAAATATAAAACTTATAGGGTTGTCCATGTTCGGAGTTATGGGGTGAATACCAGAGGGCTTAGGTTTTTCAAAACTCCAAGTGGGTGAGAAATGGAGAGAGGAAGTGAAATGAAGCTTTGTCTCCCTAGATGAACTGCAGAGATCAAGGGACAAGGCCAAGGAACAAACACCAAGGAGCTCAGGAGCATGCATTCTTCCCTATCTCAATAAATGAAAACTCCTATTTTTCCAATAGCTCAAACCAAAAAAGTTGAAGTCATCTTTGACTCCTCTCTTTCTCTCATATCCTCTTATATCAAATCAAGCTGCAAATTCCAGCAGTGTTGACATCACCCTGGTCCAATGGACAGTCATTGTCTCACCAGTTTTGTTATCACTTTGGGTTTTCAACTGGTTTTCTTGTTCCCACCATTGACCCTCTGTAGTCTATTTTCAACCCAGCAGCTAAGTGATATTGTGAAAATTTAAGCCAGACCTTATCAATGACTCCCCGTCTCTCTCAGAGTAAAATCCACATTGTTTACAGTGTCCTAAAAGGCCTACTTGATCATGCCTTCTCTCCCTTTACGATGTCTTCTCTGACCACCATGCCCACCCCCTCTTGCTCACAAGTTTTCTCCCTCACCTACTACGAGTCTTTGGTCAAAAATATTTACTTTGACAGTAAAGCCCTTCATGACTATCGTTTAAAACTGCAGTTTCTCCCTTCACTCTCAGGATTCCCTGATCCCTTCCATTCTTTATTTTTTTACTGTAGCTGTAATTGTCTCCAAAAACTGCAAATTTTATTTATTTACTTATTATCTGTTTTCTTCCACTATTGGTGTTTGTTTGTATGTTTTTTATGTTTTTATTGTTTTTTCTAGTTCAGTATGGATATTCACAGAACAGATCTGAAGAGTTCCAGGATTCATAACAAAGAGAAGGGAGAAGAAATTCTGAGGAAACGGTGGCCATCCAGAGAGGGTTGATGCCCCCACTGCCCTGGCCTTGTGGCTCCACGGAACAGTCAGCCAACCTGAGCACCTGGCTCTCAGGGCCAACAGAGGTCATTCTATACTATTCGGGAGCAAATACTTAGGAAGGAGGAAACAACTTTAAGGACTGCTTTACTAAAAATGAGCCAACAGCATTCACCCAAATTCATTAAAGGTTCAACAACACTGACCATATTTCCAAATGAAAATGATATTCCATGTAAAGGAGAAACACATCTGGCATTACAGAATATTAGTGCTGATGCTATGAATTTCATTCATACTCCCAATTTTGGTTTAAAATAGCAGGTTTACTTGCCTCTAGACTAACTCTTTATAAACCCAGTCTGATTTTATTTCGATTAATGAGGCCATTCTAATTTCTCAAATGTGGACTAGAATTAGAATTCCCATCGTACGACCAAAGAAATGGCTTGGTTAAAAGAGATCAGATAAAATGTTCCTTCTTTTCGTTTTAAACTGAGAAAGCATACTGCACTTAATACCTTAACTACGGTTATGTGTTATCCTAAACTGACCCTGCTGGATCTATCACATTGCACACTGGTGTCCACCATTCATTTTCAACTGCCATGGATTGATCTCTGTCTTCAGGCTTGCTTCCCTGGGGAGGTAGGGAGAATAACCAGTTAGAAGTGAAAAAGAAAACTTCTAGATAACAAACAGCTTCAGTGGACAATAACATGAATGAATCTACTCAAGACTGTCTCTCAAAGGCTGAAATGAGTCACTTCATATTCAAAAGTATTGCACGGGGCCGGCCCCGTGGCATAGTGGTTAAGTTCGTGTGCTCCACTTTGGTGGCCCAGGGTTCGCAGGTTTGGATCCTGGGCGTGGACCTATCTTATCAAGCCATGCTGAAGCAGGCATCCCGCATACAAAGTAGAGGAAGATGGGCATGGATGTTAGCCCAGGGCCAATCTTCCTCAGCAAAAAGAGGAGGATTGGCAACAGACGTTAGCTCAGGGCTTCCTCAGAAAAAAGAAAAAATATATTGCAACAAATTCTGATGCACAGAGGATTCATTTCTATCCTTAACAAGGTCAAGTTGGGTCTTACGGCCCACTGGAGAAGCTGAATCACAAAAGGTACAAAGTTTCTTCTGCCAGTGCTCTAAAGAGGCATTCAAAACTGCCCACCCTGTTATTTTCAGAGAGAAGACATCTTACCTCACTAAAACACTCAGATGGTGGAAGAGCAAACCTTAAGGGAGCCAAGCCATTGAGGTAGGACCATCTTAGAAACACAGACTGAATCCCTGTAGTGCCATAAGTTCCTGAGTGGTGGAAGAATCCACATGACACTGCATTTTTTTACTTTCCTTGAGAAATTTGATGTCATAAAGTGATCATCTCAGTCTTGGTCTTTTCTGTTTGAAATAAATCGATGACTTGAAGTCAGATAATTTTTTTAAGTACTAGCATTTCTTACATCCCCTGACCATCTTTATTGCCAGCAACAGACTATACATAAGAGCTGAGTGCTAATTCCTTTATTTATTGTTTATCTTAAAGAGAATTATTTTTGCTTTTGTCTAGGTAACTAAGCTCAGCATTAATCTACTCACATATTCTTCAGCTGCTCACATCTCCAAGTGCATATAATATCCCATTTTTTTCAACTAAACTTACTGCTGCTTTCCATTCTATCCCCTCTGAGATTCATCATCTTCTTTGGGTGCCATGCAGCAAAGTTCAAAGGTCAGCTTAAAAAAAATCTCAGTTAAGAACATCTGAAGGGGTTTGCAAGGCTGTCTAAATACGCGTAAACAAACTCACTCTACCTCCAGAAAAAGGACTAAGATCTCCTGAACAGCGCTTCAAGGTCAGTGGTTTGCTTTCATCCCTTTCCAGCATGTTGCATAGCTGGCAGTCCTCCATCCTTTGGGGAGCATGGGGACACAGGGTGCACAAGACTTCACAGTTGGAGCCAGAATTTCCATAATCACATCAACAGACAGAATAATAACCGCTGCCGAAGTTACTGCAGCATCTTTCAGATCCAAGGAAACTTCCTCCTGCTTCATTTCAAAATCATTTCTGCCGGCAATTTAGACATAAGGTATTGTTATTTTCTGGAAACATTACCAAGTTAAGGTGATTCTAAAATAACTGAATAGTGCCTGTATTTGAATAGAATGCTGTGGAGGGAGCCATTGAATGCCTGTAGGGAGGCTGAGCAAAGGGGGAGCCTTTGTGAGTGCTGCATGGAACAAGGCCATTTTCTTGGCAACCAGAAGCAGTGACTGTGAGGTCTGTCCCTTGCAACACTGTCTCCTGGCCACCTGCTCTCTATCCCAGCTGTGGTTCCAATCACAACTGTGCCTGAGTATCCTCCCCAGTCTCTGTATGGTAGGTTCTCTATGTTCTTGATTATACCATGGAAAAAAGCCAGTTATGTGGATTATATTGCAGAGCATATGGGTTCAATACAATTAGAATCATACTTTCTGGAATCTGGTATATTAGAGTACTTAATGTGGATTTCTAGACAACAGCTCTGAATCTGCCCAAGAAGTTCATATGAAGAGTCTGACAAATTTAAGTTACCTATAAAAAAAATTGCATGGCATCTCTGTTGTTGTAGCTTTTTAAATTGCGCTTTAAGGCTTTATTGATATTATGCATTGTCTGAGAGTATCTGGAAACAGACATTAATTTCTCAAATTAACTTTTCTAATTATTCATTTTTAGGAGTATCTTTTATCAATATAACATCCAAGTCACATACATGGACAATTTGAATAACCATGAAAACATAATATAAACACCCCCCTCTCTTCTACTCTTGACAATTCATAAAAGGTGTCACAGTAATTACTACATATATGTGTGTAACATAATCTACTAAGGAGAAAAACAGGGAAAAAAGAATCCATTACTTCAGCAGCAAAATTTATTGAGATCTCTATGTCTAGCACTATTCCAGACACCAAGAAGAATATAAAGAGTCTTTCTTTCTCTTTGTGCATCTTATCTCTCGGAATTACATCTTCTTACGTAGCTTCAATTATATTCTAATTGGAAGTCTCTGCGATCTGTTTTCAATAGCAACCTCTCTTCCAAGCTTCAGAGCAACATTAACAATTATATCTGTTGAAACCTTTTTTTTATGGGGAAAGGGAGGTTTAAACTTGCCAGATAAAATGCATGACACCCAGTTAAATTTGTCCCAAATTTATGGGACAAACTTACACTAAAAAAGTGTTTATTGTTTATTTGACATTCTAGATGAGCTACGCTTCCTGTCTTTTAATTTGCTAATTCTGGCAACCTTGGGGTGGGAGTTGGGATGAGTTTTTGTTCTTTTGTGTTTTGATCTCTGCATTTTTCCCTCCTAACTCTGAGCAGTAATCAAGCCCCAAGCATTTCCTTGTTTCAAGGGTTTTTGCAGGACATAAACTCCAAGCTGACACCCAATGAGAAGATTATGCTCATTGTTGAAAGAGAAGAGGAGAGAAAGAAGATGGAGATTATGGGAGAGTGACTTGAGGGAGAGATCTCTTTTAGAGGGTGGGAAATTAGAGACTGGCAGGTCTTGCATTTACCAGGGGCCAGAGCATTGCCTGCAAGCTATAGAGCAGGACAATGGCAAGACTTTGGAGAGGATGATTTGGAGGAATGGTGTATTTGGGGAGGTGGTACCGTGGCACCAAGGTTCTTGGCCTCACTCTCAGGTCAGTGTGTCTGAACAGTGAGTGGCACAGAAGCGGTGGACACTTCAGACCTGAAGGTTCTGCATGCACTGCAACAACCGTGCTTCAGTGAAGCCAGTGTCAGCTGCTGACTGCAAGGTCTTCCTTGATTCTTTGGTATCAAATAATATCACAGAACCTTCGTGCCAGGGGGCCCCAGATTACAGACTATGGCTGAATTTCCCCTTGTGCACTTCTGTGTATGTATAGTGTACGGGGACTAGTCTAATGCAATTTGATTTGAAAGGAACGATGAAATGAGATATTTCTCTCGTACCACATTTCTGAAATCCAATTCAGACACTTCTGCGGTAGACACCGATGGTTACGCGCCCAAAACTACTTCTTTTCCCAAATTTATCCTTGCTGGTAGCTCCTTCTGCTATAGGAGTTGAACATGCCAGAAATTACTATTCTAGCCTCCTTATAAACTATAGGAATGTGACCGAATCCAGGTCACTGGGGCCTGGAGAATGAGTTTCTTCTCTGATTGAAACAAAACAAAAAATGTCATGCAAAAAAGAAACTATCATTCTGTCTTTGGACCTGGTTGTGAGGATATATCATCTGGATTTGTGACAACCATCTTTTGCTTATGAAGGGAAAAACCTAAGAACAAAAGATCTAAGGGGACAAACCACAAAGAAGAGGGAAATGGAAAGACGGAAGAAGCTTGAGGGTATGATAATATCATTGAGTCATTTCTTAGTCAACTCTGTAAATGCCTTGCTTCAGAACTTTTTGTTTTATGAGACAATAAATTTTTAAGACATGTTTAGTTGGTTTTTCCACTATATGCATCTAAAAGAACCCCAAATGGTACATCACTACAGCCACAGGTTGGGTATTCTGGAAGCAGATGCTGAGATCCAGGTTAGGTGCAAGATGTTTATTAGAGACCAACAACTGTAAAAAAAAGGAAGGAACAGGAAGCAGAATTGGGCAGAGAAAGAAGTCAAACTGGCATAGAGCTCTGAAGTAAGTGTTGCTCATTAGCGTGTCATGCAACAGGTCACAATGGCCAGAATTTTACACCCCTGTCTCACTCAGTCACTGGATGCAAGCTGGTCTGGGAGAGATGTGACATCACACAAGGGAGTTATCTGAAGCTAAGGAAGATCTGGTGAGCTGGATGCTGACTTCTGACCATTTGCCCTGTTGCTAACCAGCGAATCCTTCCCTGAAATGTGATCTGGGTATCTTCATGTCCACATCAGCTATATGCACACATCCGTACATATGCACACACATAAATACATGCATATATACTACCTGCCAAATCCGTCTCTATTCTAACACCTTGAATTCAATGTGATCAAAATTAAAAGATGGCCCCATTCTCATGTCAACAATGTAGGATTGACACCTCAAGTCACTTTTGATGTATCTTTCCTCCCTGCTTCCACCCAGTCAGTGTGTAAGCCTAGTAGTATCTTACCTTGATCTCCTCTTTTATCCCCATTCCCATTGATGTTAGTGGAATTCAAGCCTCATTATGCCTCAACTAAGGCTAAAGTCATTTGGTCTCCTAACCTTTAAATTTCTTCTCCTAAGTACTACTCCCAACTTGCTTTTCCTAGAGCCAAGTTCTGATCGTGGTGTTGCCCCGGTAAAAACATTTGATAGTCCCCCTTTAATTGTCTATTAAATTTCAACAAATTCTTAGTTTTCCATCCCAATCCCTTCAGGATCCTGCCTTTAACTTATCATTTAAGACAAACAATGAGTTGATTAGTAATTCCACTGTGATGCATTTTATTTCCTACCTTTCTACCTTTCTTTGAGATGTGATTTTAGAACTCTCTTTCTTTACCCTCATTTGTGCCTTCTAAAATTTTATCAGAGGGAAACCTGACCCATCGGACCCACTGGTTGGTATGCCACATCAGGACATGCTGGCGAACGTCAGTCCGAATTTTGGTATATCACATATTCTGCCTTTTATTATGTTCGTAGGGCAGACTTACCCAATAAGCAGACTAAGTAGCTAGTTAAGACACCAGAAAATCAGGACACAGCAGATGCAGTTTGTATGTCACCATAATCTACACACTTGTTTTGCATTCAGGCCACAAGATTCCTAGCACCAGCATACACTGTTCCTCTATCACTATAAATCTGGAGCTCAGCTTGGCAACTTATTCCTCACTTAGGCTTCAGATATGTAACATGTGCTTCTCACTTTATATCTAGGGCTTGCCTGTTGCAGGCATGAGATGCTATGGAAACTACTCAGTGTCCACACATGAATGGCCCATAATTGAGATGGAGTTCAAGTTCTAACGACTTGGTGCAATGGGAGAAGAGAGGCAGAGTTGCAGACTATGCACTGACCTGACGATATGCACATTCCCTTACCTAGGCTGATCTAACTACTACTCCTGTTGAATGCTTCACCTGCAGGCAACATAAACCAACATTAAGCACTCAATATAGCTTCATTTTTCAGGGAGACCAGCTAGTCACTTAGTGACAGGTCAGTTTTATCTGACTCTTTCCACTTTAGAAAGGGCGGTGATGTGTTCTTACAGGACTCATTATATACTCTGATTATGGACTTGCAGACCCTGTCTGTGGTGTCTCTACCTGCACCATCATGCAAGGCTAACAGAATGTCTTATCTATGACAATAGTGTCCTACACAACATCTTTGACCAATGGGCCCATTCTAAAAGGAAGAATATACAACTGTGGGCTCCTGATTATAACATTCACTTATTTTCTATGTACTCATAATCCAGAAACTGCCAGCCTGATAAAAGGTAGAAAGGTCCATTGAGGGCTCAGCTGAGGTGCCAAGTTGAGGACAGCACCCTGTGGGGTTGGAGTGCTGTTTTCTGGGATGCACAATTATGTGTACTCAAGGGAGGAATGCAAAGGAACACAGTACAGTTTACGCTGAACTAGAGGTTGCAGGTATCAGCTGGCCTCTTTTTAGGCAAAGAGAGGAATTATTGTACCAATGGAGGTAATCAGGCCTG
The DNA here is from genome assembly GCA_031878705.1 of Tapirus indicus. Classification (NCBI taxonomy): domain Eukaryota; kingdom Metazoa; phylum Chordata; class Mammalia; order Perissodactyla; family Tapiridae; genus Tapirus; species Tapirus indicus. The sequence continues at coordinate 79,906,006 of CM062919.1, forward strand.
AACATGATGAGGCGTTAGGGTTGTTGCTACACAATGAAGACAGGGAGGAGCATCTTGAACGTGGGATTAACTGGCATCTCCTGGCACTCCTATGTCAAATGAAAACCTTAAGTGGGCAATTGTAGCAACCACAGCCTGACAAGGGCCAGGCAGCTATGGCTTAGACCTCTTGGGGATGAAGATCTGGGTCATCCTACTAGGACAGCAGCCCAGGCCAGCGAGAGTGCTAGAAATCTAAAATGGGAGATGGTGAAGGGAAATGATGAGTATCATTCACAGACTGGGAACCAATTGTAGCAGTGGGTACTGGAGCTTGCCTTGCCTACTCTTTTTAAGGTTCTTTGGAAGGTTAAAACTTTCTGCCACCTTGATGAATTAGATTTGTACTTCCTATCCCAGGAAGAAATGAGAGCATCTGTATCTTAGGAGAGACATGGGTATCATTAGAAGAAATGAATGGATCTGAAAGGGAGTTTTTGTTTATGTGACACTTCAGATTCATGTACTTGCTATGCTTTTGGGTCAGAGCAGGCCTGAGCAGCAGCTTACAGTATTTCCATGATTGTGCAGTCAGATTGCTTCCACTGCCACCAATACCACTACAGACCTAATAGCCTACCTTGCAGACTGCTTCCAGCAATGCCAGTTGCCCGCATGCAGATTTCTGTGTGGACACGTTTTCAGTTCATTTGGGTATACATGGAGGAGTGTGATTGCTGAATTATATGGTAAAAGTATGTTTAATTTTGTAAGAAATTGCCAAAATGTCTTCCAAAATGACTATACCATTTTGCATTCCCACCAGAAATGAGTGAGAGTTTCTACTGCTCTGCACCCTCGCCAGCATTTGTTCTTGTCAGTGTTTTAGATTTTGGTCATTCTAATAGGGGTGCAGTGGTATCTCATTGTTTTAATTTGCAATCCTCTAATGACATATGATGTTGGGCATCTTTTCATATACTTACTTGCCATCTGTAAAGCTTCTTTGGTGAGGTGTTTGTTCAGGTCTTTTGCCCACTTGTTAATCCAATTGTTCGTTTTCTTATTGTTGAGTTTTAAGAGTTCTTTGTATATTTTAGATAACAGTCCTTTATCAGATGTGTCTGTTGCAAATACTTTCTCCCAGTTTATGGCTTGTCTTCTTCTCTTGACATTTTAAGCATTTTTAAGTGTACAGTTTAGTTGCATTAAGTAAATACATATTATCGTGCAACCATCACCACCATCCATTTCCAGAACTTTTTCATCTTCCCAAACTGAAACTCTGTACCCGTTAAACAAGAACTTCACATTTTCCATTCCCCCCAGCCCCTGGCACCCACCATTCTACTTTCTGTCTCCATGGATTTGGCTACTCTAGGTACTTCATATAAGTAGAATCAGACAATATTTGTCCTTTAGTGATGGGCTTATTTCACTGAGCATAATGCCTTCAAGGTGCATCCATGTTGTAGCATGTGTTAGAATTTCCTTCCTTTTTAAGGCTAAATAATATTCCATTGTATGTATAAGCCATATTTGTTTATCCATTCATCTATCTGTGCACACTTGGGTTGCTTCTACCTTTTGGCTAATGTGAATAATGCTACTATGAACATGGATTTACAAATATCTATTTGAGTCTCAGTTCAATTTATTTTATAAAATAATTTTCAGCACGTGACAGCTAGGTTATATCTTAACTTTTTTCCCCCTCTCAAGTTAAACTCACATAGTAACCATTTAAATACTGAGGTTTTATTTTCATTTCACTATACTTGCCAATGTTCACCCTTACTATGACGTCACTAAGAAAAACTTAAGGGGCCGCCCGGTGGCGCAGCGGTTTAGTCCGCGCTTGGCAGCCCGGGGTTCGCGAGTTCGGATCCCAGGCACCCGCGGACGCGCACTGCCTGTCAGCCATGCCCTGGCAGCATCCCATATAAAGTGGAGGAAGATGGGCACGATGTTAGCCCAGGGGCAGTCTTCCTCAGCAAAAAGGGGAAGATTGGCAACAGATGTTAGCTCAGGGCTGGTCTTCCCCACAAAAAAAAAAAAAAAAAAAAAAAAAGAAAAACTTAAATATTGACAATAATAATTCAATATCATTATATGTTGTTAAAATTCTACAATTTCTTCCCCACTTAAACTACTTCAGTTTTCTCTTACAGCAATCCTGTTTTGAGTTTACAGTTTTTATTTTATATACCATCTTTCTCTGATTCTCCTACTTCGAAGAAACAACTAATTATTGGCTATGTGATTAGCAACATATATTGTGACTAGAATTTCAAAACCATTCTTGCACTGTCATAAAGAGTATGCTATGAAGGTGACAACAGATCAGAGGCAGAATGGTCAGGCCTGGGAGACCAGTCTGCTTTGAAAGGGAAGCACAGGTAATCAGTTGGGTTCTAGAGAGTCAGAAAGTCATTTTCAGGGAACACTGGATTCAGGCAAAGATCTAAAGAGTTAAACAGAGCAAGACATTAGGGAGGTGTTCAGCAGAATGTCACCCATACAAAAGGATGTTTGGGCAGGTTTGACAGTACATGGCTTTAGTCTCTGGAAAGAATGGAGAATAAGGTAAGAAATAGTCCCTGGAATGGGATATTGAAAAGGAACCAATTAAGAAATTGGGAATAAATGAGAAGAGAGTGATGATTTATTGTCTGTCTCCCCTTTTAGATCATAAGTCAGTCACACGAGGGCAGGGAACAGAGTCTGAGCAAGACAATAGCAAAGCTAATGAAACTTGACTTCCTTTTACTTCCCTTTCCTTAGAACAGGATTGTCTGCAGACTGTGGAAGTGGCTGAAGTCTCCAGGGAACATTAAGATGACTCTGCAGTGAACATTAAAGGTCTGTAAGGACAAATATTCAAGCATGTACATTCTATTCCATGATGTTTGTTCAAATTTTTTTTGGAAACTGTAGAATTCTAGGCTGAGATAGAATTTTGCATGCCTCCTCTCTCTGAGGTTGGTTCTCTGTGCAGATGAAAAAAAAAATCTTAACTTCTTATGCGTGACAGGAACATGCCCCCACTGATTTATATACGTGTTAAGGAAGTGTTGAGATTTAAATAATTGCTGTGGTTACATTATTCTCAAATATCTATATTTGAGAATATATTTATTCTCTCTATATTTATCTATATAAAAAGGAAAAGATGTATGTAATTCACCATTTAGTTCATCTATTTTAAAGGATATGCACAGGCAGGGTTTTAGAACTGGAATTAGGAATTTAGGAGCAAAAGTGGAAAAACTGAGAATGGATTAACAACATAATATGGAATCATTTAGATGTCTTAAATTGCTTCAAATCATGAAAAAAAGTAAGATTTTCTCAGGCATGATATCCAGCACTGCATTTAAATGAGAAAAGAACACAAGATTCAACACAATTTACCAGAAAATTCCCAGATGTCCATGCCAGATGTGTGGCAACCCTTGGAATGCAAAGAATACAGTTAAAACCAAGAGATTAGAACTGGAAATCCATGTTGCCAAATGAAAATAATTTTAGGTAATTTAAAAACAATAGCAACCTCTGAGAGTTTGAATTTGGAATTGTATTTTTAAAAGGAATTTGTTAGACACTATGGCAAAATTATGTTATTGAAGAACTACTTGTAAAACTTATGTTTTAGTTCAATATTTTTAAAAGTTAGGTCTTGTAATAGTCTCAGAAAAATAAGAATTCCCTCTATAAGAATGAACCTCTGTCAGAGATCATGAAATAAAATTACTTCAGAATGGCAGAAAGCAACACAGAAACCAGCTGAAGATAGATGGAGAAAAAACGTAGTAGCTATTTGAACAATCTTAGAAACTGCCTAGAAAAGCTACTCTTAACAGAGAAAAGACTATATTTTAAGCATTCTGCATAATCATATTGCAATTTTTTTCTCTTTCCTGTAAAAAGTCAGGGAAGATGTAAGAGAATTAAAAAGCCAAAAGTAATTCTAAGAAAACCATTAGCACCTTTACCTTTCTGCTTGTATTAGAAATTATTAAGTATTTAGCATTAAAGAGAAAATAAATCGTTAAATTGAGAACTATCTCCAAGACTTTTGATAGCAATTTGACAGAAAAGCCAAATTAAAGCTCGAGGCATTTTAATGTCCTAGATAAATTTTGACGTTAAGAAAAATTTGACATAGTGGTGTTCTGTTTGAAACCAAAGCTAAGTTAAAAAGAGATTGAACACAGGTGGAAATTGATACAAAAGATAATCTATTTTACCTACACCTTATTTCTTTAAAACCTCTATCTAAATTTTGTCTCAATGTTAAATATAATGTTGCAGTTAACATAAGGGTTTTAACATATTTTTATTATTTAAATTGGAAAAAAGAGTTGATTTTTAGTGCAGTTAACCTTATCTGTAGGAAACTCTGGCTATTTAGACCATAGGATCACATCCTATAGCCCAGGCCAGGCCCCTTAACTACATGGAGTTTTACTAAAATGTGCTAAAACTAAAATTTTAGTTTACTAAAATTTCAGATATAGTGTCTGGAAAAATGCAGAATAGCCTCTGGAAGACAAACCCTAAATCATCAAATTTATATAATATAAGTGAATGTGGGATAAAACAGCTTCTCTTATTGATTTCTTGGCAGTTCTGCAAAGACGTCGGGGATGTGGAAACTGTTCAGCTCTGACACTTACTAACAGTGAGAACCTGGGCAAGTTATAGAATCTTTTAGTCCTCCATTTCCTCATCATTACAGTGGGCATAACCACATCCGCTCCCAAAGTTTTCTTAGGGACTGAATGAAACCATGCTGTAAACACATTGTGCAGTCCTAGCATAGAAGTGTTCAGTAAATGGTAGTTATTGTTCTCACCATGTAACTACACAAGAGCTTCTGAACAATAATGATGTTAATATTTACTTGGACAGGATCCACCATTTCAGAAGGAATCTGATATCTGTTACTTGTATGGTTCCCCAGATTTAATTTATTTTTCAAAAGAGAAGAGCTAATGAATCAAAGTAGGTCTCAGCATATCATCAGCACAAGCAGGGTTTCTGTGCAGCGTTTCTACCCCATGACTGGAGGCTGGTCCTCTCACCAGAAACAAGGCTGCTCTAGAACAGTCTATCTCCTTCAAGACTGTTAGAGACATAAATCTCATTAATTTTCTCTGTAAACCCATCCATAAGAAGCCTGAATTTTTATTGGCTGAACAGCTTTTCATACATTGTGAGATACGTTTTATAGTATTAAACTAAAACATGCAAGGTCAACACTTGCATACAAATATTTTGCAGTTATTTACGCTTCCTTGTCAACATAGGTGTAGTTTATATGCAGCTCTGATACATGCTCTCTTTTCCTCATTACACAGGTGTGATGGTCCCCAAAACAACTTTAATGCTTGTGTTTCCTCTCCCTCACCCAATTTCTTGTTTCTGCCTTCTCCCCAAATTTTTCCACTGTGCTCTCTGAAGCCCTCATTCCAGGAAAAATTCTTTTACGTATGTACCCTTTTCATAATTTATTCTCTGTAGTACTTGGCCTTAAAAAGAACATGGCTCTTGCAGTGAATATACCACACTCCTTTTTTATCCACTCATTTTCTCATATCTCGTAATTCTTTTGACTTCCATTGCTGCCTATACATTTATGCTAAATTCTAATAAAAATTATTTTTGAAGGCTATCAGTTGGCTGTAGCTGTCTCGACCCCATCTTCATGGTTTCTACACAACCATCTGCTAGCTATGTCTCCACTTTGATTGAATGTGTTGGAATTTGGCTTACAGTTTTGCTTTTCAGCCCAAACTTTACTGTCATCCTTGGTACTTTCTATGTCCTTTTTCACCCTTCTAGGTTGGCATTCACAACTTGGCCATAATCATAGGCTTCATTTTCTTAACAGCAATTCTGCCATTTGATTCATTGTCTCTGTATATCTTGACTTTCTCTGCTTTTCCAAGCATATGACCACCCCATAGCTTCTATCTTTCGGCTTACACAGAATGCAGTACCTCAGTAAGATCGTCAAATCCCTAATAGAGATAACATGACTGCCTCAACTTTGATCAGGTGACACCACTGGTACATCAAATTACCCTGGGAGTTGGGGTGATGATGGGCAGTCATATAGTATGGAAGGTGTGCAGCTTTCTGAAAACAGATTGTCCTGAGGAGGGAAGACAACTCAACTATTACAGTGCCACTACTCTGCTTAACAATATTTCATCTTTCCCTACCTGTGGCCTTGAAGAAAAGTCTAAATTTCTTAGCAAAAAATCCAAGGCCCATTGTGATCTGGCCACTGCTTCTCTCTCTAGCCCTATCACCTTCTCCTCCACCTCCTCTCATTCTTTTTCTCAGCAGTACTAACATCTTTTGGATTTCTAGATACAGAGATTTCTCTTGCTTTGTGGTCTTTTCCTTTGTTGATCCCTTCTTGGATAGTACATTTTATCTTTCTTCTTTGCATTGCAAGCCCCTCCCTTTCCCTGTATCCATAATACAGGTGAGGTCTTTTGAAAGCCTTTAATGAAAACCTTTTCCTCTATCTCTCCTCTGGCAGAAGCTGCCTTCCCTGGCACCCTTAGCACCTTGGGCAACTTTCTATCATATCTGCTATCACATAATACTGTAATTTCTGATTTCTTGTCTATCTCCTGTGCTAAATCTTGTTCTCCATTTGATTATAAGGAGGGTAGGGACTTTGTTTTTTGTAATTTTCTCTGTAGCATCTAGTATCTAGTGAAGTGCCTGGTTTTTAGTATGTACTCAGCAAATGTTTCTTGAAAGGAAGGGAGGAAAGAGAGAAGGAAGGAAGTAGAATGACACATTATAGGCATTTCATCAGCAACTGATGGAAATTGCTAAAATCTGGTATAATTTATGTGAGTTGAAATATTTCTGTTTTAGGAAAACAGTATAGTATAAGCATAACAAGCAGTGATGTAAATATGGTGCTGCTTAAACTGCTCACATGGTACATAAATAAAATCAACTGCTTTGTTTCCTAGCCAAAGTCTACTCTCAACGGTCTTTTGAGAGTCACAACTTTAATAGCCCAACAGCATTGCTCAGGGAGGCGGGGCCAATAAATCAAAGATCTTCCCACTTAGACATTTGCGTGTCTTTGAAAATGTAATGATGCCTATTAGATATCAAAACATAGTTGATGAATAGTTCTTTTTGTCTCTTATCATTAGAATCGAATTTTTTTGAGAAGGTATTCTGTGATCACTAAGAACTTACTGAAATGAAATAAAGTCATTTCAAACATTATAAGCAACAAAATAAATACACATGAGCTTTGGTCAATAATTTGCCAGAGAAAAAACCAGTAGTTCAAATACCACATGTTAAATAAGCTTTTAAAAAGATGAGATTGACAGATATAAATGTATAACAATAGTCATTAGACCTATATGTGCAGCAGAATTGCCTCTTAGAGTTTTGAAAAAAAAAAATGTTTGCAGAAACACCTTTCCCAGCTCACTGAATCATGATCCTGTTTACCACCGGTCTAAATCCCTGACCTCCTATTGAGAACCTGGCATATCATTCCCTTCCACTGTAACCCAGTTGGGTGATATTTCAAACACTGCTCTATTCCTGTTTGGAACACAATCATTGCTCTATCTTTATGGCCGTGTGATACTCAGAGTTGTCTAGACTGTGACTAGTCTAGCCATGGTCCTTTGAGAACAATTATAAGCAGCAGTTCAATATCCTAGTCTTAGTTCACTAACATTAAGCCTGTATCAACATCACTCAGTGGGCTACTGATTGCAGCTTTTGATCAATTTATTTCAGAGACTTCTCAACTGCCGTTTTGGTCATCTCATTCATCTTCTACACTTACTGGCATAGTCCATCTGCTATTATTGCTTCTGTCTTACCTACATTTTTCCTTTTATGTCATGCAAAATGGCATAATCTGTGAGATGTCTGCCAAAGAAGGGACTTAAGGAGCATTATGAGAATCCTGTAATTGCACAGTGAGATTTTCACTTGGCAGGTCAAGGATGTAGCCATGGGTGCCAAGAAACAATAACCCTTTTATTCTCCAACACTGACTCACCTGTGAAAGGACTTCATGATGGGTATCTGCCACCATGGGAGTCCTGAGCATTTGTGTAACCACACCCTCCACCCACTGATTTATACCAAAAGTGACAGTACCTTGGCAAAGGTAAACCAAATGTTCTAACCAAAGGCGAATGAGGCAGGAGGAGGTGTAAGCCAAGAGGGAAAGAAAACATCCTCAATTCAGAACTAAGCTGGCTATCTTGCTAACCAATCACCTTGAGTTCTGCTTTGCTAGACTGTCACCTCCACAGCCACCAAAACTGGTCAATGTCTCTTCACTTTCTCTAGTGCTAGCAGAAACTAGCAGAACTAGTTGAAGATTCAGTTGTGCCTCGGTCTTCATAGATAAGTAACTAACTAAATAAATAATAAAACACAGGACAAATGATAGATTATGTGGCTATGATCTGTTCCTCTTCTATGAATGGAAAGTACTCAGTGAAGATAATACACAAAACACCGTTATATGTCCTCTTTTTGTGTATTTACAAGTAATGATGACAATCTTTTCAAATAAAAATGATAAGGAAAAACTAGAATTTTCAGGATTAATACTCTCTATTAAAACACATAATCTGGTAGGTAAAGGCAGAATTCTACATGTTATACTGGAAGTATAATTTCACAATAATTGCTGGCAACCTACTTCTTTTCAAGCAATTAATAATGTAATAGATAAAACTGGCTTCTTTACTATTTGCCTAGACAGAATATTCTATGATAAATATGTGTTCTATGGTGCAAACACACACCCATCACACGCATATTCAAAAACATTTGATAAATTGAAAATTTCTTTATTTAAAATTTTACATTTATAAAATACCCCTTTCAGTATAAGGCATAACATCTAAGAAGCATTCACTGAGCCTTACCATGTACAAGGCATTATGTATAAAGCTTTTACTACTAATTCCAGGGAATTTATAGTTTATAATGACAAAGCAGCACACCTACATTCTTCATTTAGTATTATTTCATAAATGCTGTTGGAATATAAAGCTATTTATTTCTGAAATAACCTCAACTAAAATGTTGATAAATACATAATCCATGATGGTACACTGGCAATGTGTGTGTGTGTCTGTGTGTTTCCCCTATGTTCTCAGCCCTATCTAATCCAATATGCCTGGTGTCCTTATTAGAAGAGAAAAATTTGGACACAGATACACAGAGAGGGAAGATACGCCGGTGAACACAGATGCAGATTGATGCTGTCACAAAGGAGGAAATGACCGGGACTACCAGAAGCTGGGAGGGGCAAGGAAGTATCCACTCCTAGAAAATTTGGAGGGAATATGACCCTGCCAACAACTTGATTTCAGACTTCCAACCTCCATAACTGTGAAAGAATAAATTTCTGTTGTTTTAAGTCATCCAATTTGTGGTACGTTTCCTAGGCAGCTTTAGAAAACTAATACATCCAGCTAAATGGTATAAGCATTCACAAATAACCACGGTGATGACAAAAGAAAGTGAGTTGTGAGTGCTATAGGGATATACACAGAAAGTAACTTGGCAATCCAAGAAGGAGAGAGGATTCCTGATGAGCGAATTAGGACAGGCTTCAAGGTAGATGTGGCATTTGCGTTGACTTTGAAGGATGGATAGCATTCTAAATAGAAGAAAATGCCAACTCTTGCCCTCTGTGAGCTCTAGGTATTGATGCTTCCTTGCAAAGGCTCCATACCACCTGCTTCCTGAGATTATCCTGACTAAACGGGAACAAATATTAAACGTACTATTTCCAGCAGAAGGTGGGGTAGGGAATTGACCTTGCTGCCTCAAACCATGTTGCTTGGAATGAGCTGTGGGTTCCTGTGAAATTATTAATCTTACTCCAGCAGCCTTCTCTCATCTCCTTGACCTGATCCTATAACAGGACTTTTGTCTTAGTATCCTGCTTTGTAATTTATCCCCACCGTCAAATCTAGAATCCTTCTCTGAATCCTAACTAACTTGTTTGGGAATTAGACACCTTATATAATTTTTGTTGGACTTTTCAACCAGGAACTGGACGGCTTTTCTTCAACCCACATTTGCTGGAATAATTCTATTCCAAACCAGATTAGTATCTGTCATAATGCCTATCTCTGAACATCACTATTGTGAAGACACTTATCCTGCCTGTGGTAGGCAGAATAATGGCTCCCTAAAGATGTCTACATTCTCATCACTAGAATCTGTGAATATGTTTTGTTACAAGCCAAGAGAGAATTAAGGTTGAAGGTGGAATTAAGGTTTCTAATCATCTGGCCTTGAGATAGGGAGATTATCCCGGATTATCCAGGTGGGCCCAATGTAATCACTAAGGCCCATATAAGTGAAAGCAGGAGGAAGGAGAGTTGGTGACAGAGGGATGCGGCATGAGAAAGATTTGACTGGTCATTGCTGGTTTTGAAGATGGAATAGAATCACAAACAAAGGAATGCAGGTGGCCTCTAGAAGCTGGGAAAGGCAAGGAAATAGATTTTACCCTAGAGTCTCCAGAAGGAATGCAGCTCTACTGTCACCTTGATTTTAGCCCAGTGAAATCCATTTCAGACTTCTGACCTCTAGAGCTATAAGACAGTGTATTTGTGCTGTTTGAAGCCACCATGTTTGTGGTACTTTGCTACAGTATCAATGGGGAACAAATACACTGCCCTTCCAGAAAGAAAACAGACCCTACAATATCAAAGCTAGCTTGCTTTGAGTCTGAGTTGCCATATTATTCTGATTTCTCAAAATAGGGGAAAGTATAATTTGTGGTTAACATCATGGGCTTTGGAATCCAACAAAGTAAAGGGTAAAATTCTGCCTCATTAATTACTGGCCTTTTTGGCCCCTAATAAATGACTTGATTTCCCTGTGCTCATTTTCATTATCTCTTTAATAAGGATAATACTTTTCTCATCAGGTTGGTTTGAGGATTAATTGAAATAATGTGTGTAAAGTGCTTTACTTAGTGCATGGCAAATGTTATGAATTATTCAGGATTCCTCCATGCCCTTGGTTCCAGGGATAAGTTCTCCTGTCAGGTTAATGTAGTGACATTAGATGACATGAGCAGAAAAGTAGTTTGAAGCCATGTCAGGAAGTGTCTTTCATCACACATACTGCTAAGGAGTTGTGATTTAATTTGGTAAGGAAGGGGTAGTCATTTAAATTTAAAATGCTTTCTGTTTCATAAAGAATTTGTCTAGCAGTCCCAGTACAACCTATAGACATAAAGAAAAAAGTGAAAAGTTATATTTATGCCAAAAACAAGGACTGAGAGTCAATGTTTCATTGGAATATGGGAAGAAGACTATCCAATAGTGATAAAGCAGATGGATCTAAATTGAAAAGCATACTAATTGGAAGACCTGCTATTCCTCTGGAAACATCTGGTCTACCAACCTGACCATAGCTGTTCCTACCCCCTATCTGCCCTTCATGTTTAGAAACATCTTCAACAACCTGGAAACAATCTTGTAGATGCTGCTTTTTCAAAGGTTTCTTGAATGATCTCTTCTTCCATGTTTCATTCTATTTCCTCACTAATACTTCCCGCACCTATGGAGAAAAACACCCCAATTGCCAAGAAGTAAATGAAAGGGAAACTGATGGTATTTCATTTCAGCAAGGGAGGGACAGGCCTTCCAATGAAATCACCATAAGCAGGGACAGAAGGAGGATTACCTTTTAGACTAACAAATATTTTATACAAAAGAATTGCAGTTTTTCACGTCTTCACTATTTTAAGGTGTCCAAGAGCTAAGCAGTGTGGATAGGAAGAAAAAAAATCCAAATTCTGGCCAATAGCATCAAACTTAGATGGAACTCTGATACAACAGTATCATACAATAGTATTATAAGTTTAATTGTGTCCTCCAAAAATATATGTTGAGGCCCTAACCCTCAGTACCTCAGAATGTGACTTTATTTGCAATAACCTTAACAGGGTTGTTGCAGATATAATTAGTTAAGTTAACACAAGGTCATACTGAGGTAAAGTAGCCACCAAATCCAATATGACTGGTGTCCTTATAAGAGAAGAGATATGTACAGCAAAATAAGGGGAGGAGGCAACCAGATAAAGGGGTTAGTTCAGATTAAGTTCAGTGTGTCCCACAGGAAACTTTGGAGGGTACATGATATATGTCCCACCCTGAGGCAAGGGGGCTGGCCTTTTGTCCTCCCAAATAAGACCCTCTGCTTTCCTGGGTGAGCCGAGGGTGATCTGAGGAGAAGGAGGCAGCTGTTAGCTATTAGCAGCCAATACTCATAGCAGCTGAGAAAGGGGTACAAGGTCCAGTAAAGGGAACCTGGGAAGGACACTAAAGGTGTCTACTACAATGGATATGGGGATAGAGATTAGAAATTTAATTGAACAATTGTTTGCATTCTTTAAGAAGACACTAGGAAAATTGGGACAGAAAAAATAAGCAAAGACAAAATAAAGTAATAAAAACTATCCTGACTTTTATTTTATTCTTTTAATTAAAACCAGGGCTGGTTCGGCCCAGTGGTACAGCAGTTTAGTTCGCACTTTGGCAGCCCGGGGTTCGCGGGTTCAGATCCCGGGCACCTGCCAACGCACTGCTTGTCAGCCATGCTGTGGCGGTGTCCCATATAAAGTAGAGGAAGATGGGCACAGATGTTAGCCCAGGGCCAGTCTTCCTCAGCAAAAAGAGGAGGATTAGCAACGGATGTTAGCTCAGGGCTGGTCTTCCTCACGAAAAAAAAAAAAAAACAGGGTTGGCTCCATGGCATAGTGGTTAAGTTCGACGAGCTCCACTTGGGCGGCCCGGGTTCATGGGTTTGGATCCCGGGTGTATGGGTTTGGATCCCGGGTGTGGACCTACACCACTTGTCAGCCATGCTGTGGTAGTGACCCACATACAAAATAGAGGAAGATTGGCACAGATGTTAGCTGAGGGCGAATCTTCTTCAGCAAAAAAGAAAAAAAAAATTTAAACCTACGTAATACACAATTTTAAAGGGCTAACTGAGTTCCAAGCAGAATGTTTGGAAATGGAATCCAACTAAAATACAAAATTTAATATGTAAGACAAATACAATCCACAAGCCCTTAGGAAGAGAAAAAAGATTCTATTTCTCCACAAGTGAATAGAAATCAGACCGATCTCAGAATTATCAGAAACATGTCTTATCAGAGAACAATGGAACAGCATCTACAGAATCCAGGATTTTTTAAAGAGTGCTCTTGTCTAAGTAGTCTAACACAGCTATCTTCTATATACTGGGGCAACATAAAAACATTCTAGCATATTCAAGGATCTACACAATATAACATGTAAATCACATATATTATTTGGTTGCTTTTGGCTGCAAGTAATGTCAACAACAACTACAGCAACAAAACTCACAGTGACTTGGACAGGGTGATAGTAAAATATCTATAAGTACAGTGAGTTTTAGATTAGATAATTTGGTGCCTCAATAACATCAAGGACTCAAATCCTTTCCATATTGTCTCCTGCCATCCTGTTTTATTCTTAGTCTAACTTCCATCTTAGTCATAAGAATGCTGTACTAGGTAAAAATGACAAGAGATAATTGCTCCCTGTATGTCTATTACAAGCACAGACTCATTTCCCAGAAGCCTCTCTGCATACTTATTCAGACATTTGGTTGACCAGAATTAGGTCATGTACACTTTATTCTCTCTTCATAAACCGATTATTTCCATGAGGAATATGACTGTCACAATTTCTTTAAACCAAGAAGGGTGGATGCCTGAACAAAATCATGTCTCTGTAAAAACAATATAGATGGAGAAGCATGGAAAGGATGTGAGCAGGCAACCAACAGTGTCTGATAGATTGTCTTTCTTGAAAAAAATGCATGCAGTTGTCTTTTAACTGGACAAGAGATGAATCATTTAAAATCTCAAAAAGTGTAAAGATGTTAGTCAGAAAAACTGAGAGCTCTTTCCCTGTTCATTCTGGACCCAAACTAAGTCATTCAGTTGAGTTATACCTCGACAAGTAGATACTCACTTAGTTGTTCTTTATTCTTTTTTATTTAACAAATGTTTAGTGAGCCTATGCTATGCCAGATGTTATACCAGTGCTAGGAACACAGCAATAGCAAACCAGATATGTGTTTACCGTTATGATCACCTCTTCTTCACCCTGTTGATGAAGGAGAGATTCCTGCCCTAGGGTTATGGACGTGGCTGAACACATGGCTCTGACACTGGACAGATGAGATCGACAGCAGGTTTTAGTCACATACACTCACTGGTGGGGAAGGACACCACTTGCCATGCAGGTTGCCCTCAACAACAGAATGAACAGGCATGGGCTGTGGAAGGCAGATTTTATACTCACAAGAGCACGAGGTGCCCTCTGATTCCTGTGGAAGGGTGATATTGGCTAGTTTGAATAATTTCGCAGGCTGGCAGGGAACTTGAGCCACATTCACAACGAGCAGGCACTGTGCCTGGCTCCAGTGATAAGGAGGCTTGTTTGGCTCGGGGGCCTTATCTGCAGGCGCACAACGGGAAGGTGAACCCGAGGTTAGGTCATTAGAGGCCCTCCCAACTTCAGACGTCAGAGCAGCACGCAACATGAACTGTGGACTTATGCCACACCTGCTCTCACATGTAAGTTTTTCCTGAGTTGTAGGCTCCACACTGTAACTTTACACATTATATTTGTTCAGATCCCAGCTTCTAATTAAGAATTTGTCTTGATTTATCTTTCTTGAGATGCTTTATTTCTTGAATCTGTTGACTCATGTTGTCCATCACATCTGGAAATTTCTCAGCTATTATTTTGTTACAGTATTTCTGTCCCATTCTTCATTACCTCACCCTGTGGGAATCCAATTCCATGTATGTTACTTTTTTCTTTTTCAACAATCCATGTCTTCTATACTCTTTTTGTTTTTTTCCCATCATTTTTGCCTCCCTTAATTGCACTCTAGATAATTTGTCTAATCTTACTTGCAATTCACTAATTCTTTGTACAACCATGTTTATCTAAATTTAATTATTGTGAAGTTCATTCATTCCGTTTTAATTTCAGGTATCATCTTTTTCAATTCTATGAGTTTTGGTTAGTTCTTTTTCAAATTTGCTATGTCACCTTTTACATTTTCTATACCCCACAGACATTTTCAAGATCTTTTATTTTTTTAAAAAATAAGAAGCATAGTTGTTTTATACTCTGTGTCAGATAATTTCAATAGGTGAAGGGCCTATGCATTTGTTTTTCTTGCCTGTTTATTCTGGGTCTCCCTCACAGTGGACGCCATGTTCCCCCATGTGTTTTGTTATCCTTGACAGCAAATTGTTTGGAAAATTATTTGGAGGAATAATTTTGAGGCTCAGGATTATGATACATCCCTCTAGAGAGGATCTTTGCAGCTCCTGCCAGGCCGTTGGGAGGGTTCCCATCCGGGATCCTCTTACCTCTGAATTCCACTTTGTGGTCACTGCATGCCCCAGGTGATCTGGAACAGAGGCTGGTTTTCTTCTGGTCATCCTTACCATGAGAGTATAGTCCTGTGGGGTCTCTCAAAGTGATGTCCGGGGGTTCAAAATCCTTACCTTGGTGAACCCTGGGCTTTTTTACTTTCTTTTTTCCCCCGAACCCTACCAAGCTGCTAAAACCATAGCTCAGTTCACAGCTGCTGCTCCCAATTGGATAAACGACCTTCAGGGCAAAATGGATTTGTGTGGTAGGCTTTCCCCTCCAGCTGCTTGCCTTCTCCTCGGTTTTAGTTGGGTAAATCTTTGCCTAGATTTTGGATGGCCAAATGTAACTATATTGTTAGTTTTTTGTTTGTTTGCTTTAGGGGTTTTTTATTTGTTTTTGCTTTCATTTAACATTTCCTCCAGCTCTTTTGTTTTCAGCAGGAGGATTTGGTTCTAACTACTCAGTTCACTATTACCGAGATGAAATCTCTTTCACCCCATGGTTGACAAAGAATCTCTACTATATTTGGAGACATTTAAATAATTACTGCTTCTACTGTGGTTCAGCCCTTCCAAGCAAAGTCTCATAATTTATACTCTTAGGATATGGTATAGGATTATACACATAAGGCTCCTTTCCTTTTCCTTAAGTATAAGTCTGAAGGGGAAAGCAATGGCCATTTTTATGGCTAAGAAACTCAATAATGATTTTCAGTACCTTTGAAAAATCATACTGAACATCCCAAGTATTTTTGTGCATGTGTTTTGCTATTTAATTGGTGGTAACTGAAAAAAATCCAGTGGTAGATGGTAGATATTATTTGTCAATAAACTCCTCTTTTTTTGTTTTTCTTTGTTTGTTTTCGCAGAGGAAGATTTGCTCTGAGCTATGCCAATATTCCTCTATTTTGTGTGTGGGTCATGGCCACAGCATGGCCACCAACGTGTGGTATAGGTCCCCACCCAGGAACTGAACCTGGGCTGCCTAAGCAGAGCGTGCCAAACTTAACCACTCCTTTTTTTGTTTTTATCTAGGAATTATGACTATTTCTATTTACTTCTAGTTAAAATGTGTATGCAAGATCTCAAATATATATATTAAAAAAGTCAGAATAGAGATTGCTAGGGGATGCATTAAAATCTTTTTAGGATTTGTTATTTATATTTTTTTCAGAGTAGAATTCTTGGTCTTTTTTCCTTTTCTTCTTTGTAGTTTTTCAATATTTTTCTAATTTTCTTCATAGAGTTTGTGTTGCTGTGATAAGCAATTTTGTTTTAAATGTATAAACATTGTGCATAACCATATTACCATGATCACAGTCACATAAGCAGAAAATAAAAATTTGAGGAAAAAAACCATAAAAAGGTATTACTATTTAATTCTGCATGTGACAATGATACTTTCTATTTTTTTCTTAATTTTTTTTTGTTTTCAGATTTTCTCTAAAATGCATTTTTTGCTACTTTAATGGAAAAGAATAATTTACAAAAAATATAGTTTTGAGTATAGTAATAATATACTCACACTTGTGCTTTAGAAAGTTTTCTTTGAATTTAAAGGGCATGAGAAGGAATTGTCTCAGAGAACCTTCCAAAGCTGAGCATTATTTTAGTTGAGAGGTATTGATTGAAGTATGGTTGCTGCACTGAAAAGGAAGTTCAGGCGTAAGAGCCACAGTAAAGATAACTTTGGTAGTACATGACCATTTATTAGATTGAAGTAGGAAAAGGAATCAGAATACTTACATGGTTTGAGGAATGGGATGGCTGCTCTAAGATATGAGGGATACAGAAGTGAAGTGAATTGGGAAGGGTTGTCCCTGGACCACACTTTAAATACCATGTCTGCTTTAAATTGTTTACACTTTCTAAGTGTGATGAGTCCATTAACTAGGACCCATTTTGCACACAAATGTATTAGTTTTCTAGAGCTGCTATAACAAAGTACTGCATAGTCTAGGTGGTTTAAACAACAAAAATTTATTTTCTTACAGTTCTGGAGGTAGAAGTCCAAGATCAAGTTGTCGGGGGGGGTGGGTGTTTTCCTCTGAGACCTCTATCCTTGGCTTGCAGATGGCCCCCTTCTCCCTCTGTCTTCACATGGCCCTTCCTCTGCATAAGCATTCCTGATGTCTTTTGGTGTGTCCAAATTTTCCCTTCGTATTAGGACACCGGTCATATTGGATTAGGACTCATGCTTATGGCCTCATTTTAGATTAATCACCTTTTAAAGGCTCTATCTCTAAATACAGTCCCATTCTGAGGTACTGGAGGTTAGGGCTTCAGCATATGAATTTGGGTGGCAACAACTCAGCACATAGCACTTGCCTTCTGGACCCCCAAAACTCACATCCTTCTCAAAACAACATACATTTATTCCCATGCCAACAGCCCCCAAATCTTAACTCATTCCAGCATCAATTCTAAGTCCCAAATCTCATCTAAATATCACCTAAATCAAGAGTGGGTGAAACTCAAGGTACCATTCGTCCTAGGGCAGAATTCCTCTCCAGCTGTGAATCCATGAAAACAAATTATCCGCCTCCAAGATGCGATGGCGGGACAGGCATAGGCTAGACATTCCCATCCCAGAAGGGGGAAATCAGAAAGAAGGGAGAGGTCACATGCCCCAGACAAATCCAAAGTCCAGAAGGACAAACCCCAGCAGATTCTGAAGTTCAAGAATAATCCTCTGGCTCCATGACCTGTCCTCCAGCCTGCCAGGGTGGCAGTCCCACTTTTGGAGCCCATTCAGGGAGAAGCCCCACCCCTGAGATCCTTGGTGGCAGCCCTGCCCTCTAAACTGAGGAGGACACAGCCTCATCCCCAAGATCCGTGGTGGGAGTGGTAGCCCTGCCGATCTCTGAATCACCTTTGGGGTCATTTTTCCTGTTTCGTGAAAGATAATGCGTGTCCTTAGTCAGATAGCTTTATTGTCCCAGGCTGTAAAATCCAAGAAGTCTGTCAGCTTTCCTTCATTTCATCCCGTCCCTGACCCCTCTAGTCCAAGCAGGCAGTGTTTCTACTGGTATAACCCCATCTCTATTTGTGATTTCTGCTGAGATGGCTGATTTGATCCATGAGTCACACATCTAATCTCTTCAGAGAATGATTGTCCAGCCACACCCTTGGTGTTCTCTCCAGACCATGCTTTCTCATTTTTTGCAATACGGATAGGCTGAGAATTTTCCAAATCTTCGAGCTTTGGTTCCTTTTTGCTTAACAATTCCTCCTTCAATCTCTCTCTCTCTTCTTGCATTTTATTATAAATAGTAAGGAGAAATCAGGCCACGCCTCCAACACCTTGCTTAGAAATCTCCTTAGCTAAAAACATCCAAGTGTATCAGTTACAAATTTTACCTTCCACGAAACACCAGAACACAATTCAGCCAAGTTCTTTGTCACTTTATAATAAAGATCACCTTTCTTCCAGTGTCCAATAACATGTTCCTCGTTTCCACCTGAGGCCTCACCAGAAGCACCTTTAGCATCCATATTTCTACTAAGTCTCTTCAAGGCAATCTAGGCTTTTTCTAACATGCATCTCAACATTCTTGCAGCCTCTACCTATTACCCAATTCCAAAGCCACTTCCACATTTTAGGTATGTGTTACAATAGCACCCTACTTCCCAGTACCAAAATCTGTGTTAGTTTGCTAGGGATGCCAAACTTAAGTACCACAGATTGGGTGGGTTAAACAACAGAAATATATTTCCTCACAATTCTGAAGGCTAGAAGTCCAAGATCAAGGGGTCAGTAGTTTGGGTTTGCCTGAAGCCTCACTCTTTAGGGACTTACAGATGGCCACCTTCTTGCTGTGCCCTCACTTGGTCTCTATGCACATGTATCCCTGCTGTCTCTTTATATGTCCCAATTTCCTCTTCTTATAAGGACACCAGTCAGATTGGATTAGGGCCCATCCTGATAGCCTCACTTTAACTTAATCCCCTCTTTAAAGACCGTGTCTCCACATACAGTCACATTCTTAGGTCCTGGGAGTTAGGACTTCAACATATGAATTTGGGGGGAACGTAATTCAGCTCCTAACAAAGATAAATTACATTTACGCAAAAAAGCTACGAATAAATCTTGGTATTTTCCCAGAAGTATTTTGGATGTATTTTAATAAGTTTAATACGTTCGAAGAATGAAATGTAAAAAAAATTTTGAGGAATAGCTCTTTGGAAAATTCTCATGATTTAAACCAAGTTGCAAGAATAAAAATAGAAAATAACTAAACTACAATCTCAATTTTCTTTAACATATGTAGACACACACACACACATAAAAACATAAGGGAAAATATGAAAATAACAGTGGCTATCTCTGATTGGTGAAATTACAGAGTATTTTTATATTCTTTCTTACACTTTTCATGCATTTTCAAATTCTCTGCTCTGAGACATATCACTTGTACAATTACAAAAAATACTTAATTGCTAAAGGGAGAAACAGACTGATTTTTATCAGTATTAGTCTTTGGTGGCAATCAACAGAAAACAACTTTGTATAATTTAGACTAAAAGGGAATTTACAAGGAGGCTATTTTGATGCTTAGTAAGCCAAAGGTGCTGCTGAAACGCCAGGTCTTATGAGGACCTGGCGTTGGGCAACTCTAGGGAGTCTGGACAGCAAGAGTTGACTGAGAGTTTTATCAGTGAGTCGCAGCTGCAATGCCTGATCCTAACTGCATTCTCTACCCTGCTGCCGTTCGTTCAAAAGAGTCTCACTGGGCCCACTTGGGTCTTATGCCTACCCTTGGTGATTGGGGGGACACTTTGATTGACAACCCACTAATAGAACAGGCTATTCAGGAGAAAGAATTCCTCAAAAGGAAATCAGGGTGATGTTACCAAGGAAGGGGAGGCCTACCACAGTAGATTTCCAGTATAGAATTAAAGCAAGAAATCTATTTAAAATCTAGACCACAGTCATAATTAGATTCTAATTTTAATAGGCCACAAAAGAGCCTTGTCTTTATTATATACCACATTGATACCAAATTTCATTTGACTATCTGAGTGCCATCTGCCAGGAATTCTGGATAATTATTTATCAGACATTTGAACTATTAGAAGTGTGTATGTCATACGTAGATTCTCTGTATATCTTTTGTGAATCTACAATTATCTTAAAGTAAAAAATTTAATTTTAAAAAGTGTGTCATATTTTGTTTATTTCCTTGTTATTCTTTTTCAAAAATACAATCTAAAACTTTTATTTTGTTTCTTGTTTAACCAAAATCAGATTCCCTCTCACTGAGTGGACCAGTGTCAAGGAGGCTCATTGTCCACTTTTCCTTACAAGTTATTAACATTACCCTCAATACATGTCTTTAAGTTGCCTGACACTTTCTGGATCAAATGTCAACTACTTTTTTCAAGTTTACAAGTCTTCTCTTACACCTACTTTTAAAATCCATAGTAGTGATCTATTTCTCACATTATACTTGTCAAAATTCTTTTAATGTGTGGTGCTTCAGAAAAATCCTTTGGAAGTTCTAAATAAATTGTATCTATGGTTCTCTTTTATTTTCTTAAAAATAGCCTCCCAAGTGTCTAAACATCAAGGTATCGTTCATATCTAGGAAACTATGAAAGCAATATTCTCCTCAATGCATATAAAAATCTAACTTCACTTTCAGTTATTTTCCTATGTACTAAAGTAGTTTCAGTGATTTAAAATGCCCATAATGTCACAGTTTTAACAGGCTGTAAGCTGGAATTTAGAAGGAAAACTTAAATTTCTCAAGTCTGTTTATTCTGTGAAGTGATTGTGGATACTAACCAAAAGAGTGGGCACTTTTTAAAGTGCACTGTTTTAAAGGTCATGTATGGGAGAAATGTCATAGATAAGAAAGTCCGGATGTCCAAAGACCAACTAATAGCAGCAGTCAGGAATAAAGCAGATATCAGCCAGGAATGGACAGTTAATACAAAACACCAGCAAAACAAATAGGAAACTTCAGTTCATTATAATTTGGAGAAACCAAACAACAGAGACTTGATATTTCCTTCATTCCATGTCAAAAGCTTATTTTCCACTGGGGTTTTCTTCTCATTTCTTCCAGCCAACTTTATGTTTAAAATCCAAAACAGACCTTAGGAGAAGTAAAAAACTCCTCATTTCAAGGCACCTGGATGATCAGATGCATGATTATATCCTAATGGTTTATCTTCCTAAATCTGCTTCCAAACATGCTGTGAAGAGAATCCTAATGTAAGCAACAAGAAATCTTGACTGATGAATGTCTCTGTCTGTTAAAAATTCACCTGAATCATGCTAGATTGGTTTCCTACACAAAAATAGGAAATAGCTTATTAAAATATACATTAACTTGAGCATTAAAATGAATGTTTCCTAATTCTCCATTGGATTCTTGATCTGTGCTGCCAAAATATAGGCTTAGTGTGCTGTATTCCATACTCCCTTAACCCAGAGTTGTAGATTTGGCCAACATTTATCAAAGGCAACATACTCATGAAATAGCCAGGAAAAAAATGTCACTGTCTCATGCCAGTGTCTAAAGGTCAGCAATTTTTCATTTTAAATCAAATCTTTTTTTGTTGATGCATGTGAAAGGCCATAAATTCCCAAGAAAAGGCTTTCCACAGGGATGATTTCTGTGACTGTCTAGGAGGAGTAAAGAGAAAACGCTCCGCCTGATCTCATGCGCTCCCAGGGCTTCAATTAAGCTCCGTGAGGATGATTCCCAGATCTGTATCTCCAAACCTAGGTCTCCAGCCTTCAAGCCCATACTTTCAGCTGCACGCTGGACATTTCCACCTGGCTGTCCCGCTGAGCAGTCACACTCACTGTGTTCTACACTAAATGCATTTTCTCATCCAAATATGTCCCCTTAGGATTTTCCCAGTCTCTTTTAATGACGTAATTATCTTCCCCGATACTCAGGACTGAGGATTCAGTGTAAATTCTTTTTAATTTATCCAACTAATGGTATTTCTCCCGTATTAAATTAGCTGCCATCTATTGATGACACTTCCTTGAAAATTATTTTCATTTCCAATGTCTATTTTCACTGCTACCATCTCAGTTTATTCTAAATCATTTTTGAATGGGTTGAATTCTAAATAAATAATGTAGAATCTCTTCAATTTGGGATTGAATCCTAAGTAAATAAAGCACACTTTCTTTAATTTAGGCACTACTGCATTTATAAAATCTAATCTCTGTTCTCTAAATCCTTATTTACTACCTTCCCAATCACTCATTCACTAACTCATTTGTTCAAAATTATGTTACAATGGTCTAGTCACTGAGGGTAGAGTGGAGTATATGGTCTCTGTTTTCACAGAGCTAAAAAGAAATGAATAAATGACTTTGAATATTCTTCAGTACTGTGAAGACTATTATAACACGGCTTGATAGAGAATGACAAAGTAGATAGAGTGATCCTTAGATAGACCAGGGAACACCTCTCTGAATAATTAGAAGTAGCCAGTCATGTGAAGATCTGAGGGACAAGCATTTTCAGGAGAACAAAATAAAATCTCTGGAGGTGAAAATTCTGGTATATTTAATAAACAGAAGGAAGATTAATGGAGTGGACATTTACTGAGCCCAGAACACGCAGATATGAGAAACATTTAGAAAGAAAGGCATGGGGACAACTCTTGTAGGGTATTTAAACCATGAATAAAAGGTAGGATATGAGGATCCATTGGAGAGTTTCAACATGAATGTGACATTATCTAAAAGGATGACACGAACTACTGAGTGAAGAATGAGTTCAGGGACTTCTGAGTCAAGATGGCAGACTGAGCTTACACTGAAACGCCTCTGCTCTGATTGCATGAAACTGATCAAAGCAAAGAAAAATAATTCTTTCTGAATTTCATTTCTGAACCAGAAAGGAAACATTTAATAGTAGTTAAGGTATGTAGGCATGAGAAGGTGAGACCTGATAAAGATTGTCACCAGAGTGTCAATGCCCAAGCTGGGACAGATCCCTCAGCACAAAGTTGGGAACCATGGGCCTATGAAATAACATTACAATCACTTGCCATGACAAACAAAAATCTAGTCAATTTATTTTCTCCTTATCTGTCAGCCTTTTTTACCACTACTCCTTCTGAACATCACATATTATAGGCAGATCACACTACTCAGGTTTCCAAACATATCCTGTCTTTTTACTGATTACTTCTTTGTAATTGCTTTTCTTTTGATTTAGAACACATTATCACATCTCTTACCCCAACACAATAAATATATCTTCTCTTATTTATACGTGCAATTCTTCTATGACTCTTACATTTGTTTTTAAAGCATTACTATAAGATGGCTCAATAACGGGGACAATATCACTTCTTGCCTTACAGAATGAAGTCTCAACCGCTGTCATCCACTGTGGCTATATGTCGACAGTATAATCCTTCTACTCACATCCTTCAAGCAAGAAACCAGAACCCATTGGCAAGTACTGAGCAAGCTACAAAGGGAGCATTATTTGGGGGGCATTAATTGTAAAGATGACAGCATGGCAACCACTACCTCCAGTATACCAGGATTTAAGATAAACATACCATGTGGAGATGAAAGGAACTTGAAGCAAAGTCCTTGAGAAGTGTGTGTATAAGTGTTGTATAGTGGGGTGGAACTGTGATTATTTTATTAGGTGACATGTGGACAGGACAGTATCTAAAATTCTTATATGCATGTGAGCTTTGATTATACCGGAAATCTGTCATTTAAAAGCCTGATTTGTTTTTATGTTTGTTGTGTGGTTGGGGAGGCAGGGGGGTGCTGAGGTGTTGTGTGTTTTCAATTATTTCTCTTTCATTTTCCATTTGTATTTAAGCCTTTATTACATCTCAGCCAATGGGGCAGTAGAGGCAGCATCTGAGTAGGGAAAGTCTTAATGAAAGGTAAAAATGAAATTTTTCTTTAAAGAGGGAATATCTATGGGCAGTGGTCAACTGTCACTTCTTGATTTTTCAAATGAAAAATATCTTTCCAGTTCTAATATCCAAGAGTAGTACATTCTAATACACATCTCTAGTAGTAGAGAAAGTTGAGCAGTCTTATTTAACCTCAGTATGTGCTTTTTTATTTATGAACTAAATACATACATTTATACTAGGGTTCTTCAGAGAAACAGAATCAATAGAAAAGAGATAGAGAGAGACTGAGAGGAAGAGATTGATTATAAGGAATTGGCTGACATGAGAACGAAGGCTGAGAAGGCCCAAGATCTGCAGTCAGCAAGCTGGAGGCAAGGAGAGCCAATGGCATAGGTTCCTGTCTGAAAGCTGGAGAACATCAGTGTCCCACCCAAGCAGTCAGGCACAGGAAGGTCCGCCTTTTCGTTCTACTCAGGGCTTCAACTGATTGGATGAGGGCAACCCGCATCAGGGAGAGCAACCTGCTGTATTCAGTCTACTGATTCAAATGTAGTCTCATCCAAAAACACCCTCACACACATATCCAGAATAATGTTTGGCCAAATATCTGGACAGCTTGTTGCCCAATCAAGTCGACACATAAAATTAACTATCACACATTATTGAACAAAAATATTTGGCACATTAGAAAAAATAAAATTTCAAATAATTAGCTCAAAATACTGAAAGATATTTTAATATTTTCCTTCAAATTGACCCAATTTTACTTAATTAAAATTTTAGGCAAGTCTTCCTTTGGAGGTGATTGCCTAGAAGATCTTTGCTTTATGGTTGTTGAAACTGTACATTTCCTTCAAGTCATCCTTTATATTTCTAAACAAATTTAATTTCTCCCACTTCTGTCCTCCTGTGATGTTTATGTTCCCCTCTTTTAGCATTCACCTCAGTTTGTCTCTTGGTAGAGATATCTATGTATTGCCTATTTCTCCCAGTAGGTTCCTCAGCTATTAGTACCAAGAGTCATTAATTTTAATTCTCTATTGAACAAAGTGGACAGTCTCATTTCTGGTAAAACACTCAAAAAATGTTTGTTGAGGTAAATAAAATTGCTTAAATAAAAAGACCTAATTTCCTATTTTAAAAAATTAAAGGATTTACCAAAATGAATAGTGGATCGTATTTAAAACTCACCCAGTTAGAATTTTGGACACATATTTTTCACATTAAAGACTCAAGGCCAATCTTGCACACACAGAGCAATTTCCTGACTCAGTATTCTAAACTGCAATTCTCTGAGAACTCTAGAAAAGACGTCCCCTCTCCCTTTATACAGTTTAACTTGCAGGAAAAGACCTACATTTGAAACCTGAGTCAACCTGTGGATAAAGAGAATGACTGTGAAGCGGGGAAACTTCACTGCCAGTCTTAACTGCATTCTTGGTTCAGGGAGAATAATGACCTCACTGAATTCTTCAGAATAAACTACTTATTCCTCCTTGAGCACTTTCTTACAGAAGAGAGTTGAATCTGTTAATCAAATGATGGGCCATTAGTGGCCTGAAAAACAGTATTGGTAAACATTTTAAATGATGTAAAAGTAAAGTCATTTTGAAGTAGAAGTTGTACTATAAATACATGATGACAGACACCAAAAAGTTAAAGGAATAAGAGGTGAGAGGAGGAGGAAAGAATTTCAACCAGGCGGATTGGTAAATTTTCACGCTACACAATTTTTGTCATTGGAAAGCTTCTCCTCTTCCATTTTCTCAAAGCTGTCACCAGACTTCAAGATTTCCTGGGAAAAGATACTAAAGTTACCCAATCCCAGAGAGATGTATTCTTAGGCTGCCAGTGTGCCGGATATGAAGTTGCACTTACCGACAGGACCCCAGAGAGAATGGAATGTTCTCTGGGACTTCAAAGCAATCGTATTTAGAATCAACACTGAAGATTGTGGAGATCGGTTGGTTTGCCTTCTAGTGCAGAGGAAGATTGGCTCCGTGGGGGCCCTTGCAGCATATGGCTCTGTCCATCTGGAAGGGGGCGGTGTGCTGTGTTGCCAACTGCTCACTGCAAGTTCTGGGTTTAGACAGTCTAAAATAAAATAAAATAAAAGTGGATATTACATTAAGGCAAAATGTTTAATACTTTAAAATCATACATAAAGGAAATTTAAAAGAGGATAGATCTGTCCTGTATCCAGATCTATCCAGGAAGATTAGCACTGGGAAAGGCAACGTGACGTCAGGTCAACAAATCAGCATGCGTAAGGATTCTCTTGCTGTGTCGCAATAACTGAAAATGGTTGACAGAGGTAAAGCTGCCTGAAAGATTTCCCTGGTTATTATTTAGAGAGAAACCCCACCTCTACCAAGCAGCTGAGATGTTGTAGTACTGAGACACCATGAACACAGGGTCCTTATTTCTTTTGTTAACCACCGTATGCCCAGAGGCCAGCCCAGCGTAGACACCCAAAATATTTGTTGCAACTTTGAATGTGTGGGGTTACACAGAGTATATCCACCAGCACACTCAGAGCATTGGCCACTTGTGTTGTTTAAACAAGGCCGAATTTCTATCTTTTAATTTTACTCTTTGATATTTAACTATTAAGATAAATAATATAAATAGTATAAAATAAAAGGTGGGGAAGGGAAAGTTCAGATCTCCTGTCATTGTCTATGTCATCCTGTCTTTATAATCTTAGGGGAATCTCCCTGGGTTTCAGTTTCTTCAGCTATCAAATGAATGGCTTAGATGAAGTGATCTTTTTAAAAATTCCAGCATAAATTTCTAATACAACTTTGATTTCTTTCTTACAGGTATTGATTTCTCTTTTTCCTTCTCTTTATTTCTTTAATTCCTTTCTTTTCCTCTGGATTGCCCTTTTTTTTTTTTTTTTTTTTTTGTGGGGAAGACCAGCCCTGAGCTAACATCTGTCGCCAATCCTCCTCTTTTTGCTGAGAAAGACTGGCCCTGGGCTAACATCTGTGCCCATCTTCCTCCACTTTATATGGGACACCACCACAGCCTGGCTGACAGGCAGTGCGTCGGCGGGCGCCCGGGATCCGAACCCGCGAATCCTGGGCTGCCAAGCGCGGACTAAGCCACTGCGCCACCAGGCGGCCCCCCCCCCCCCGGATTGCCTTTTTTCTTTCTCTTTCCCTTTTCTCTCCTCCCTTTCTCTCTGCGCTTCTGTCTCATTCTCTCTCTGTGTCTGTCTTAGATAGATAGATAGATGATAGATAAATAGGTCTCATCTCTTTTGAAGGCGGAAATCAAATGTAATTACATAAACTATGGGTACCTTAATGAAGTCACGAGTATGAGATCTTTCCCTTCTGACTTAAGTAGCTGAGTAATGTCAGAAGCTGTTAAGTGCTTCCACACCAGAGGAGTCTAAATCATTAGTGGATAAAGTGATTCCTAGAATTACCTTGCAGATTGCATGTTGCTACCTTGCAGCTTAAGAGCCTTATGTAAATGTCTTATGTCATTTTCATTAATGATGATTATCTCTTTCTGAACAGGAGAAAAGGAGAGATTCCCATTTAATGAAAATGTTTATCCCCCAAATTTCTCCCCCAGTCGTCAAATAACTAAAACACATTGAAGTATTAAATCAAATTTATGTGACATTTTGTGAGTGTATAACATAGCTTTGGTTATGCAGTAAAGAGAGCAGGTTTTCAGAATTCTAAGGAGCGGTGTCTGGAGATAGGTTGTTACAGGAAACCCAGTTTCTTTGGGGAGCTAGTTGTGGGCAGTGACCTGAGGCTTCGGCACAGCCATTGTCTCCAGAAGTCTCACCGCCCAGCCCAGAGCTTTTGCTGGGCACACTGTTTCATTATTTATTATGGTCACAAGAAAAGTCTAGTATGAAGATATTGCATAAATTATAATCATGAGTTTATTAGTATACAGAATTTTTTATGACAGTTATTCAATTCAAAAACAAATTTTTGAAAAAGAAAAGAAAATACAGACAACCAGGTTTGGCCGCAAGAAAAAAAAATGAGTATTTCCTCCATTCCAACTTTCTTTATTGAAAAACCAAGTGCTCCTGACCTTCATTCCCACCCCAGAGCCAACTACTCTGGACATTTTCGTGTGATTCTGTACCTCTTGTATGTGTGTATATCTTGCTTTCATTTATTATGCTTTGACACTTTTCCATAATGAAAACTATAGGCTTATCACATTAAAATCTGTTATAAAATCTATTGAATGGTTATGCCATAATTTATCTAACTAGTCTCTTGTTGACAGACAAAAACGTTTTCCCCAATTTGAAAAACACAATATAAATATGCATATACTTATATATTAATACAGTATAAAAATGTTGCATTAAACATCCTTGCATTCGTATTTTCGCCTGCTTAAATTAATAGATCAATAGGAAAAAGTCCTTAGAAATGGCACTGCTGAGTGCAAGACACTGCTACACAACATGCTTCAGAGCTTCCCAGGTATAATCTGAAACCAGCCCCTGTAAGCAGAGGGCAGGGAGAGAACAAACAAAGACCACTCCAGATTGGTAGGCAGCAGGTTTAATAAGCAAGAGAACTTACTTACAAGGCTCGTCTCAGGCAGCCACAAGACAAGTTTTCCATACCTGCCCACCAGAATCTTAAAAGTTTACATGGAGGCCTTAACTGGGTTCAGTCATGAACCCAGTCCAGATAGTCTCAGCATCACATTACTATTTCAAGGCTGTCTCCTTCGGGCAGCTTCTGGGAGTCGCCACTGGGGAAGGCAAGCAGGGCACACATTCCAAAGACAGGGGAGGGGGTGGGGAGCCTCCAATTGCCCAGGTCCAGCTCTCGGGTCAGATGGATGGTCATCTCTTTTTGATGACCTTCCCCGACACGTGAGTGCGTGCACTTTAAGCTTTGATAGATGGTGCCAAATTGTTACCCAAAAGGAACCTGCCCATGTTCATTTCCCCATCCACTCCGATAGTGGATAATGTTGCATATTTAATCTTTTCCTGTCTGAATGGTGAAAAATTCTACCACATTGTTTTAATTGCCATCTTACTATGAGTGAGATAGAACATCTTTTCATGTGATTGTGATTGTTGGTATTTCCATTTCTCTTCCTGTGGATTTGTAATGTTAATACATTTTTAATTTGCAGCCTCCATGAGTCCTTTTAGTTTCTGCCATGATTTCTTAATGGCTACAAAGGATTCTTAAAGTAAATGACATGGCCCCTCATCACTCGTGACCAATAGTCCAGAATCAGGACAACACAGCCTCATTCAGAAGAGTTGTAGGATAGGAGAGGAGCGAGGGGGGAGAGAGAGAGAGAACAAGAACAGTAGAGAAAGACTAGAGAGAGACAAGTGGTAAAAACTGAACTCGTGAGTGGTGTAATTTTGAATTTCATACCCACTAAAAAGAGGGGCCATCCATGAGAGAACCTGCAGCAATTCCAGGATTTGCTGTGGTCCTCACGAGCCCTCTCCATCCAGGCAGCGGTCGTGGGAAGAGTTAGAGTCGAGGACCCATAGTAGTATCATGGTTCGGCACTGGATTGGCAACCAAGGTAAATTTATTGCTCAATATCCTCCTTTAACAGCATTCTTAGAAATAAGTAAAGAAAACACACACATCTATAAATCTTTTACTCACTTATCCACCCCTGCGGAGATTGCACACCTGGGAGGATGACTTAATCACCAGACTCTCCTGCCTCGCCTGTACAAACTATGAGTGAAACTTGACAGGCAGGTAGGGGGTTCTCATAAAATTTATTTTCATTTCCAAGCATGAGTAACTCTGATGTGACTGCTTTTGCTTACAACACATTAAATGACATCCCGTAACCCTATTGACGTGTCAGGACTATGGAGTCCTAAAGTGGAGGAATCATACATTAAAATCCAGTCTCCTAACTTCATCGCCACCCTTCAGAATGGACTTTCCATTCACCTTTCTCCATTTCTAATAATTAACCAGAAGTAACTAAGAAGAAACCTGACTTTTTTCATCCATTATGATTTATCAGTCATTATTTGTCAGTTACTTCTTGCCTCATGCACTGCTCACTGGCTTGTGCTGAAAATAAAAATAACTGAGGGAGGTGGGCCGATACACAGAAGAGCAGTGATAATGATATGGAAGGAGGGGAATATAGAGAATCCTAAAAATGATAAAAATCAGCATTTGATCTTTTTTAAAAATAGGGACAGAGTTTAATCTTTTCTCTGTTGCTGTAGAAGGATTATTTATAGATCAGTATAAGAAAACAAGTTCTGAAAGAGAGACCGCAGCCAGCTCCGTGGCTCAAAGCAGAGGCAGGGTCAAGTCCCCCGATTAGAGAGCAGCTTGAGTAACAAATAAAGAAGCTGGTCCTCCTTCAATTCTCCAAGTGGCCAAATGTGTGTATCCTTTCTTTGACATTAATGGGACTTAGGTGCCTGTAGGAGACCTGTGGACTTATGAACATGCAAGAAGTTCATAGATTTGTACACTTAGAAATTATTTCACTATATTCTACTTTATTCTTTCTCTACCATTATTAAAAAAAAAACTAAAGCAAGTATGTGTGTTTAATGAAGTATGACATCCTGGGTATGTGAAAAGCTACAGAAATCACATCTACATGTTCTCAGTTTATAATCTAAAACAACACCAATCTTTGACAAAATTTTGAAGTCAGTGTTAGGAGAGTATTTTTACTGATGGCAAACAGTAAATTACCCAGCAGCCAGGGGAAGGAGTCAGCAGCATTTTAATAATTCTATTTACTCTGAGAAAACCAAGTAACAGGTTTCCATTGAATAAATATGATTCTATGTTTACTCAATGACAAATACAAATTGGAAAATAAAATTGTTTTTCAGTAACTCCAAAATCACACAACCCATCTTTGAAAATAGAATTCTTCCTTACAATAGAGTTTGGGATTTTCTTTTTTTTTAAGTACTGCGGAATCTAATCCTTGATATGTTTGAGCAGTAAATTTCCTTTGGTCCCTATTTTAGTCATTTCCTACATTCCATGAACAGGATATGGGAGGAGTGGCTGTTTCCCATTTATCTAATCTATCTCTAACCTTGGAAACTAAAGGTTAAATTCAGCTCCCTTCTTGCCCATGGGCTAACAGAAGGGTCATTCAGCCACAGCAACCACCCACCTAATTTTCTTTATGAGGCATTATCCTCTCCAGATAGCAATGGTAAGGGGCTGGAGGAAAAAAAATGTGTGTCTCCCATTCAAAAATACCCAAAAGCTCTCTACTGTGAGCAAAGAGAAACCATAATAGAATGTTCATCACTGCAGAAAGCTTCAAAGTAGTATCACGCAAATATGAATTTTTCTATCATAACAGTTACCTTCTTTTCTATGGTGAAATTTGAATTGCTAAATGTTTAACTAATAACAGAGTAATAAGAATAATCTCCTTCCCTTCATATACGAAGATGATGTTATTGATCTTGCAATATTGGGCTTGTAATTCAAATTATCATCTAGTAATGAGGAAAATTTGGGATTTTCTATTTATTATAATGAAAATGGGAAAGAAATAGAAAAAATAATACTTGGCTTAATGTGAAAATCTGGAAGGAAAGTGTGAAAGGGAATTTGTAACTTTACACTGATCATTTGTGTTCTGTACAGGGACAAGATACAAACAGAATAATAAAATAAGGATAAAAAGCATAACTATTTTCAGGATCAAAAGACTTGAGAAAGCACTGCCTCATTCGCCATTGGTCCGAGGATGGCTAGACTTTTCACTCCTCATAAATGAGAGAAGAAGCAGTCTTTCACTTTCCTCACCAGTTACATGACATCATCTCATCCCAGAAGAGCTGACTCTTAGGAAAATTAGTAATTAACCTGGGATTCTGGGAGTTTGCTTTACTTGCTCTTAGTAATCATCTGAACTTTGGATATTTGTTCCAGGATAAAAATGGGAAGAATAAGAAATTAGGAATAAATCGAGGACTAGAAATGTAATGACAGTAAAAAAAAAAAAATGCTGCTACAAGTAATTCTTCAGTTTATAAACTTTGCAAAGTGGCCTCTTTCATTTTCTACTTGCTTAAGAAGTGATTGTCTTCCATATTCTCTCAGGTTTGAATTCTAGAAGTAAATTTTTAAATATTATTTAAGGACAAAAGAATGCCTACGTGTAACTGAAACAAACTGATATGATGACAAGGAGCGCCCTCACCTCCAAATGGACATGTGCTTCATATGGCTTGGAATGCACGACCTTTGGATAAGAAGTGACTGGGATCTAATCTGACTCCTCATTCTCTATCTTCTGCTCTGGGAGGAGTCAAAATGACTGTGTGACTTCAAGGTTATCGGAAGCAACAGAAATGCAGATCAGATTATATTCATAAGATTTTTAGAACTCTTTGAAAGATGACACAAAAAGAGCTATCATTAAATTTGCATTTAGAATTAAAATTCAAAAGGACAGATTAAAGACTTGAACATAAGACCTGAAACCATAAAACTTCTAGAAGAAAACATAGGCACTACACTCTCTGACATTGGTCTTAGTAGTATCTTTTTGAATACCATATCTCACCAGGCAAGGGAAACAAAAGAAACAACAAACAAATGGGACTACATCAAAATAAGAAGCTTCTGCACAGCAAAGGAAACCATCAACAGAATGAAAAGACAACCTAGCAATTGGGAGAAGATATTTGCAAATCACATATCTGATAAGGGGTTAATATCCAAAATATACAAAGAACTCATACATCTCAACACCAAAAAAACTAACAACCCAATTAAAAAACGGGCAAAGGATCTGAACAGACATTTTTCCAAAGAAGATATACAGATGGCCAACAGGTACATTAAGAGATGTTCAACATCACTAATTATTAGGGAAATGCAAATCAAAATCACAATGAGATAACACCTCACATCTGTCAGAATGGTTATAATTAATAAGACAAGAAATAACAAGCGTGGGAGAGGATGTGGAGAGAAGGGAACTCTCATACACTGCTGGTGGGAATGCAAACTGGTGCAGCCACTATGGAAAACAGTCTGGACATTCCTCAAAAAATTAAGAATAGAACTACCATATGATCCAGCTATTGCACTGCTGGGTATTTATCCAAAGAACAGGAAAACATGAATATGAAAAGATATTCGCACACCCATGTCATTGCAGCATTATTCACAATAGCCAAGACTTGGAAATAATCTAACTGCCCATCAAGGGACGAATGGATAAAGAAGATGTCATATGTATATGTATATATACACATAAAAAAGATGAAATCTTGCCATTTGTGACACCATGGACGGACCTTGAGGATATTATGTTAAGTGAAATGTCAGACAAAGTCAAATACCGTATAATTTCACTCATAAGTGGAAGATAAAAACAATAACAACAACAAACACACACATAGATATAGAGATTAGATTGGTGGTCACCAGAGGGGGAGGGAGAGGAGAGGGAGGAGGATGAAAGGGGTGATTAGGCACATGTGTTGGTGATGGATTGTAACTAGTCTTTGGGTGGTGAACACGATGTAATCTACACAGAAATTAAAATATAATGATGTACACCTGAAATTTATATAATGTTATAAACCAATGTTATCTCAATTACAAAAATAAAAAATAACTTTAAAAAAAGGATATGGAGGGGATAATTACTTTATAAGCAAATGTAAGACGAAAAACTTGCAAAAGTGAAGCATTTACAAGTGAAATATCTTAATGTTAGATGTAATTCACATTTTAATAAAGGAATAGCCATAAATTGTGTCTTCTGAAATTCAGTTGCCTAAGCTAGGTCTCCACCTCATGAAAAGCTTATTTCACTGTAGGACACGCCTAGCAATTAAAGGTTGTGGATAGAAAGAAGTCAAGGCTGATTCTGCCTTCCTCCCTCTGTGAGGACAAGCTTCTCCCGGGAGAGTCAGCTTGTCTTCAAACAGAAAAGAATCTTCCTGTGAGATCTTTTAATAGTCGAGATAGTTCTTTAATGCCCTTGATCTCCATGCAAAAGATCTCACCAACATTCCATTAGCAAGTTAGTGATCTCTTATCCTATAACTCTCTTGTCTTTTACAATTAAATTTATTTTCCCATTAAACACTAGAAGTATTTAATATAATAATTTTATAGAGTGTCATTATCTTTTAATTAATCATGTAATTGCTTTTACTGTGATATGGCACTCAACTCACAATTTTCTGATCTTAATTTGGTTTCACAAACAGCCTTTCCAACTAGAGAAAATGCATAATTGGATAATGCAAGTGTGGCTGTTATATTTCTCCATGTAAAGTGGAAAGATCTACCAACTGCTTTGTCAATAAAAAGAACTGGTCACCGAGGTTGGGGTGGAACTGAGCCTGCTGGTGGATCAGAGTTGGCAATACTGAAGGAAGGAGACCAAATGGGCCATTACGGAGATCTGAAGTATTTTTCCTTCATTCTTGTTTCTAAATCCAAACTAGCATGTCTAACAAATCAAACTGGTGGCCATAACTAGAAGCAAAGTATTAAGAAGAATTAAACATCTCCCTTGTGACATGTTATAAAACCCCAGACTCTGACAGGACTGCAGCCAGGCGAGGCCTGGGAAAGAGCAAAGCACCACACTGTAGCAGCTACTTCGTCACTTTTCCATTTGTTGACACTATGAAATGCCGAACTCTTTCCTTGGAAAAGGAGCTGATGTCAGCTCCCCCTGGTCACCTCCCCATCCTGTGTCCTGTGATTGGTTCCCTGATATGCTTCTGGCTTCTTACTCCCTTTCGTCTGCATGCCTTAGGCTACCTGGTTAGCAGACCATACCTTACTGGCATGCAACTCCCATCCTTAAGATTAGAATTATTGATGATGTCCCTACTGGCTTTGAATAGCAGCAACTTGACCCTTTGACTGAGAGATGTATGAGAATTGGTTCCTGATTATTCTCTTTCTGGGAGAAAAGAAAATGTAAGAAGTAAGGAGTACTCAAAATTCAAAAGAGCAAAAGGGTTCCAGGAACAAAAATAGTCAAACGTGTCACCAATCAATAATTTACTCTGCATCTAACATAAGGATAAGACTTTGCATTGGAAGAAAACCCAAGCTTGACTGAAAATCAGAAGGCCTGGCTTGTAATCTTGGCATTTCCCACTATTTAGGAGAGTGACTCAGGGAAAAGCATCCTGTCTGCATAAACTTGTAGAGTTCTAAGAGCCAGGCACGAAGTCCAGTTCTTGGGTAATATGCCAAGTCATGACGTAGTTTAAATTTTACATGTAAAGTAGTATAGTAGTACATTAATATATATCTTAAAATATTCCTGGGTTCTGTCACAACTTCTACAATTTCTAGACTCCCTTTCATTTTTTATTTAGGAGAAATCAAAAGTCACAATCTGAAACTTTAGGATATAGTTCAGTAAGTGATTCAACTTCTGTCATTGAAAATATATACCTATTCTATTTTCTATTCTTTAAAACTCCAAACATATCTTTAGAACTTAAGGGAAAAAACTAACAATAACCTCATTTGCCCACACAAAAAGTAGTCATTGACTGAGACATAATCTTTTATGGGCAAGGGAGTATTTTCTTGAGCATTCCCAAGGTGAGAAGTTCCACTTTACGGTCCCACGTAGAAATAGGGTGTGGTGACAGAACAAAGATGGATGAACTCAATGTGAGCCAGTCCTGGGTTTTATAACATTAGAAAAACAAAATAGCTTTACTAATTAGTGCATTTGAACTATAGGTTCAAATGGACTGTAAGTTTCCACTAATATTGCTGAAGGTTCTAAAGATAACAGTTATTTGGTAGACAAGCTGTAAAATCACAGAGAGGAAGTAGGCAGTCACATTTTCATCCATTCAGCAGTTTATTTAATATTTTTGGTGCATGCATAAAAATTTGTGACATGAATTTTTTTTTTTGGAACAGGCTATAATGCAGAAATACTAGGCAGCTCCCCATCTTTGGTCTGTGAGTGGAAATTCTGAGGATAGAAAAAAATTATCTCCCACCTCATGAAAACTGCAGGAATGATAAACAGCCTTTGGGAAGTCTTGATTGTTTTCTCCCCTTTTCTCTGCACTCATTTCTCCTGACAGTAAGATGTTCAGGAAATGATTGAAGTGAGTGACTGTGTGGAAGGGGATGAAGGGAGCTTGTATGGGACCCAGACAAAGTCAGGGCCATTACTTAGAACCATGTCAGTTTCATTGTTTTTGTCCAGAGGAGAAATTCAGAGTCTAGTTCTTATTCACTGCTGCTTTCAAGTGAATTCAACCTGAATGCTGTGTTTGCAGAATGTTAATTATCTGATCTTAATCCCAAATAAGTCAGAAACTCCACTGTGAATACTCCCACAGCAACTTTAGCTCTCCCTCTCATGCATAGAGATTTCCTGGGACACAGGGCCTCTAGTTACATGGTTATGTAATACAGTATCTCAACTACTCTGGAAACACTCAGTTAAAATGGCTACCATTTTGAATCTGTGTAGCTGACTTTAACAGTACACTTTCATCTATTTGGAAGGGGAAAAAAATAGAAGTATCAGAAGAGGTTTTCAACATGCATGAAGGTATTTTATAGTTTCAGTTGACTTTTCAACTTAAATTTCTTTTTCATTCTTCTCTGTAAATATATCTCACACACATTTTGGAGAAAAACTGCAATTTAAGTCTAAATTAAATCAGGCCAAATAATTAGAATTTTTTTGTTAAATTCACATTCTTAAATGATTTGAGTTGGGAACACATTCAAGAATTGTCATAAAAGTCAAGAAAAATGCTCACTTTCTACATATCAATAAAGACTGAATTGGGGATTATAGAGAAAGTATTAGAAAAGTCATTACCAAAGATTGTAATTTCACTTACATTTTTAACTTGATCATTTCTCTCTGAGCTGGAACAAGGTAGTCTTAATTCAACGAAATGATATGAGATATACTCACATCTTAGGCATATTTTCTATTCCACACCTCTGCTAGCTTTAGTGTGGTATAAGTAATGTGCTATTTGGAACCAGGCAGATTTGAGTGTGAATCCCAATTAAACCCCTTGATAGCTATTTATACTTAACCTCTTTCTAACTCGATTTTCTCATCTGTAAAATGGAATATTGACACTCACTTCTCTATTTTGAAATAATAATATAATGGGAAAGCATTTAACACAGGCTTGCACATAATAAATACTTAATATGTATTATTCTCTCCTACACTTTCCTCACATGTATTAAAGTGTTATCCTGCATATGTGGGGTAGTTTTCATCCAAAAAATACATAAATAGTTTGAGGAAGTGAGTGTGGTATGGAGGAAAAAAATACAGGCTTTGGAATCATAGAGATTTGCTTTGATTCTCAGCTTTACCATCTCTTTCCTAGATTTGTAATTTCCAAATCTCAACCTATACATCGATGAAATGGGGATAGAAATATCTACCTTGTAAGATTTTGAGTGATTGAATGCGCAAAGCACCCAGCATAATGCCTGTCACTAGGTAGAGCACCAACAAATGGTCACTGACATTATTTACTGTTCTAACTTCGGTTTAAAGAGGACAATGTCAGTGTTATTGGAAGTAATGCTGGAGAGAGGTCAGTCATGAGTGGAGTGTAAGAAGTAAAAGTAAGACTAGAAATTCAAAAATTGCAATGAAAAAATAGAAATATAACTTTTGATAATAAATGATTATTATTCATAATGGAAATAAAGACTTTTAACTTAATAAAATCTTGCATTAACTGGAATATAAAATATATTACATTGCTTTTTGTCACTTAACTTTTCTGTTTTCAAAATAAAAAACACATATACATGCGTATTGTATTCCTCATTTGTTATTTCTTACCTGAGTGAAATAAGTTTTCTTTTCTCCTCAGACTGAATATAAATATGGCAATGTTTCTTGGGAAAATGGATGTCTGACAAAATTAAGTAAGGATTATTCTTGTCATCACTTATATGAGACTAACTTTCACAGATAGTTTGCAATCATTCATTATGAAGTGATCATACCTTCCTTTTTATCACACCAGATAGCATTATTACAAATATCTGAAATAGGAATTAAAATGCTTTAATTTCCTTTCTCTGTTGAATTTTATGATGAATCAATTTGCCTACTATATATACAAAAGATAAATCAACTAATCAATTATCCCTATTAATTTGGTACACTTAAAAGGTCTACCAAATGCTTAGAATGAAATGAAAATTCATTTATTTTCATCTGCCTTGCAGAAACACAAATTGTTGAAGTCCTCTATCCATATATACTTTCTATCTTTATTCTGTATTTGTCTTATAGTCAAGGTGGGGAAGATATTTTTCAAATGTCCATGTTGGAAAGCCCACTAAGAAGTGCTAAAGAATAAGAGCTTTCCTGCCACTAGCCCATTGAACTCTACAAGGACTTCCATGAAAGTGACTTAGATTCACTTTGTGCATCTATGTCCTTCACATTCCTGTGCCAAAGTCTGTCATAAGAATGCTTCTTATAGCCAGCACAAGGTGGCCAGTTTCAATGTTAGGAAATATGTAATAACATAGGGAACACAGAGTTAGAACTAAAATGCCCTGTCAAATTGAGCCATTAGGTTAAGGCTTTATTCAGACCTCATTAGCTGTTCAGACATTTTGATAAAACTTCAAGTTCAAAGTTAGGGTCTTTCTTAAGCTTTCAGGTCATTCTTAAATCTGTGGAGGTTAGAAAGACTTTAATCTCCAGCACAATTCATTCATTCTATTTATTCAACAAATATTTATTGAGTGTTGTTTGTGGGCCAGGCACTCTTCCAGTTTCCAGAGTTAGCAATGAATGTAACATACAAAAGTCCCGACCTTCGAGGGTCGTGTTTGCATTATGGAGGAGCTGTTCGTTCCCTTTGTCTCTTCCAAGTTACAACCAGTTGGACATCCAATGACCAACAGAGGATCCCTACACAGCACAACAGGGTGCCTGAGATCCAGGTACCTACACACGTAAAGGTGGGGGGACTGGACTCCTGGGAGGCAGTGGAATGATGGGGTCAGTCTCCCCCCCACCGAGCAGCAGCAATTCAGGGTGTGGATCCTCACATTGGAACCTGCACCTGTGGGCGGATGCTGCAGGAGCAGAAACAACAGGCATGGCTTGGTCCCTGCCCATCTCCCAACAGACCCAGTGTGGGCACCCCCTCCCCTCCTCTAGCAGTGGCCTGGTCTTTTCAACAGTGGGGAGACTATACAAAACTCAAATTTTCCCAGCTGGGGCAGAGTACCCTGACATGAGTTTTTAAAACACACCAGCTAGTGCCAGAGGCCAGAGGCTGCATGAGCTAGCAGCAACAACAACTTCTCCCCGCTTAGCCTCTGCACTCCACCGCCTGTGGTTGTAGGTGGAACCTGTGACCAGAGGCTTTAGGAACCACAGAAGAACGGGTGACCCAGCCCTCAGTGGCATCACCCCCAACACTGGCTCCACCAGCAGCAGGGACTCCCCAGC
Organism: Tapirus indicus; assembly: GCA_031878705.1. Lineage (NCBI taxonomy): Eukaryota > Metazoa > Chordata > Mammalia > Perissodactyla > Tapiridae > Tapirus > Tapirus indicus. Next base: position 79,945,805 of record CM062919.1, read on the forward strand.
TCCCCAGGCCCCCAACAATGACAGTGACTCTGGTAAACCCAGCACACTTGGCAGTGGTGCGGCCAGCACCCCCAGCAAGCTGGGAGCAGCAGCACAGGCAGTGCATGGGCAACAGCATCCAAGCCTGTGGAGAGCCCATGGAGAGCCAGGGGATGAACACGAGACCCAGACGACGCCAGAAGCAGCAGAAGTGTGCACAGCCTGCTGATCCTGGTGGTGACACCTGAGACTGCAGTGATGTCATGATCAGAAAGGCACCAGCAGCCTCAGAGACATGAGCAGCACAGGGAGGGCACCGACAATGCCTCTAGCAGAGGCAGTGGAGAGTAGAAAGTGTAGGCTCTCAAACACAACCAGAAGCAGCTCAGAACCAGAGTAACCAAAGCCATACCTAGTAAGAAAGGTGGTTACTATCACAAATGCAGGAGCAGAGGATCAATTCACCTAGTACTATTAAGAACTACAGTAATGGCAGTAATGGCAGAACAGAAAGAGAATGACAACTCTCCAGAAACCAAACTTGGAGTCACAGAAGATTACAATCTAATTGACAGAGAATTCAAAATAGCTGTCATGAAGAAACTCAAAGAGTTGCAAGAAAACTCAGAAAGACAGTTCAATGAGCTTGGGAATAAAATTAATGAACAGGAGTACTTTGCCAAAGAGACTGAAACTCTAAAAAACAAAAAACAAAACAGAAATCCTGGACATGAAGAACACAATTAATGAGATGAAAAATAAAATAAAAAGCATTAAAAATAGAGCACACTAAATGGAAGAGAGAATTAGTGAACTTGAAGATAGAAATCTAGAAATGTTTCAGGTGAAAGAGGCAAGAGAACTAAGATTTTAAAAAATAAAGAAATTCTATGAGAAAAATCTAACTCAATTAGGAAAAGTAATATAAGGATAATAGGTATCTCAGAAGAAGAGAATGGGAAAGAAGCGGAAAGCTTATTCAAAGAAATAATAGCTGAGAACTTCCCAAAGTTGGGGAAGGAACTGGACATACAAGAATATGAAGCCAATAGAACTCCTAATTATCTCAATGCAAAAATACCTTTTCCAAGGCATATATTAAAACTGGCAAAAGTCAATGACAAAGAAAGACTATTAAGGGCAGCAAGAGAGAAGAAAATAACCTAGAAAGTAACCCCATCAGGCTTGCAGCAGATTTCTCAGCAGAAACCCTATAGACCAAGAGAGGAAAGACATATTCAGAATAATGGAAAACAAAAACTCTCAGGAATACTCTATCCAGCAAAATTATCATTTGGATATGATGGAGAAATAAAAGCTTTCCCAGAGAAACAAAATCTTAGGGAATTCATCACCACTAGGCCTGGCTTACAAGAAATGTTGAAGGGGGCCCTCCTATCTAAAACAAAAAGGCAAGGTTTACAAAGTTTCAAGTAAGGAGAAAAACAGACAGAATCAGAAAATTGCAACTCTATATAAAAATAGGTTACTTAACACTTAATTATAACATAAAGGATAAAGGGAAAGAAAGAATCAAAAATAACTATAAACATTTCAATTTGGTCACAAATTCACAACAAAAAAAGAATAATTTGTGACAACAAAAACATAGAAGGGGATGAGGAAAAGCATGGAATATGCAGGGCTAGTGGAGATAAGAAGCTATCAGAAAAAGGACTATCTCATCTATGAGATCTTTTTTACAAACCTCATGGTAACCACAAAACAAAAATCAGAGCAGAGTCACAAAACATAAACAAAGAGAAAACTCAGAAAAATATCACCGAAACCCTCCAAACTGAAATGGCAAACAGAAATACAAGGGAAAAGAAACAATGGAAATATAGAGCAACCAGAAAACAAAAGATAAAATGTCAGTATTCAGTCTTCATATATCAATAAGTACTTTAAAAGTAAATGTATTGAATTCATCAATCAAAAGACACAGAGTGGGGCTTGGCCCAGTGGTGTAGTGCTTAAGTTCAGCACGCTCTGCTTTGGTGGCCAGGTTCATGGGTTTGGATCCCTGGTGCAGACATTCACCACTTATCAGCCATGCTGTGGCAGTGACCCACATGAAAAATAGAGGAAGACTGGCCACAGATGTTAGCTCAGTGAGAATCTTCCTTAGCAAAAGAAAACAAAAAAAGAAAGAAAGACACAGAGTGGCTGGATGTATTAAAAAACAAGAACCAACAATATACTGCCTCCAGGAAACACATCTCAGCTCTAATGACAAACACAGGGTCAGAGTTAAGGGATGGAAGATGATACTCCAAGCACATAGCAACCAGAAGAAAGCAGGTGTAGCCGTACTTGTATCAGACAAAACAGACTTTAAGACAAAAAAGATAACAAGAGAGAAAAACTGACATTATGTTATGATAAAACGGACATTCCACCAAGAAGACATAACAGTTACTAATACATGTGCACCTAACACAGGAGCACCAAAGTATATAAAGCAACTATTAACAGACCTAAAGGGAGAAATTGACAGCAACACAATAATAGTAGGGGGCTTTAACACCCCACTTACACCAATGGATAGATCATCCAGACAGACAGTCAACAAGGAAACAGTAGCCTTAAGTGAAACCCTGGACCAGAAGGACTTAATAAATATACATAGAACATTCTATCCAAAAACAGCAGGATACAAACTCTTCTCAAGTGCACATGGAATATTCTCAAAGATAGACCATATGTTGGGAAACAAAGCAAGTCTCAATAGATTTAAGAAGATTGAAATCGTAGCAAGCATCTTTTCCAACCACAATGCTATGAAACTAGAAGTCAGCTACAAGAAAAAAAGTTGGGAAAGTCACAAATATGTGGAGACCAAACAACATGCTCCCGAACAACTATTAACTCAATGAAGAAATCAAAGGAGATGTCAAAAAATACCTGCAGACAAATGAAAATGAAAACACAATAAACCAAAAATTATGGGATGCAGCAAAAGTGGTACTCAGAGGGAAATTATAGCATTACAGGCATACCTCAACAAACTAGAAAAATCCCAAATAAATAAGCTTACACTGTACCTAAGAGAACTAGAAAAAGAAGAACAAACAAAGCCCAAAGTCAGTAGAAGGAAGGAAATAATAAAAACCAGAGCAGAAATATATGAAATAGAGATTTAAAAAACAATAGAAAGGATCACCGAAATTTAGAGCTGGTTCTTTGAGAAGATAAACAAAATTGACAAACCCTTAGCCAGACTCACTAAGAAAAAAAGAGAGAAGACTCAAATAAACAAAATTAGAAATGAAGAGGAGAAATTACAACAGACTCCACAGAAATACAGAGGATTATAAGAGAATACTATGTAAAGCTATACACCAACAAATTGGATAACCTAGAAGAAATGGATAATTCTTAGAATCATACAACCTCCCAAAACTGAATCAAGAAGTAGTAGAGAATCTCAATAGACCAACCACAAGTAAAGAGATTGAAACAGTAATCAAAAACCTCCCCAAAACCAAAAGCCCAGGACCAGACAGCTTCTCTGGTGAATTCAACCAAACACTCAAAGAAGATTTAGTACCTACCCTTCTCAAACTCTTCCAAAAAATTGAAGAGGACGAGATGCTTCCCAACTCATTTTATGAGGCCAACATTACCCTGATACCAAAACCAGAAAAGGATAACACAAAGAAGGAAAATTCCAGGCCAATATCACTAATGAACATGGATGCAAAATCCTTGACAAAATATTAGCAAATCGGATACAACAATATATTAAAAGGATCATACGCCACGATTAAGTGAGATTTATTCCAGGGATGCAAGGATGGTTCAACATTCACAAATCAATCAGTGTGATACACCACATTAACAAAATGAAGAATAAAAATCACCTCAATAGATCATCTCAATAGAGGTAGAGGAAGAATTTGACAAAACCCAACATCCATTTATGATAAAACTCTTAATAAAATGGGTATAGAAGGAAAGTACCTCAGCATAATAAAGGCCATATGTGAGAAACCCACAGCCAATATCATACTCAATGATGAGAAACTGAAAGCTATTCCCTTGAGAATAGAAATAGGACAAGGATGCCCACTCTCACCACTCTTATTCAGCATGGTACTGGAATTTTTAGCCAGATCAATGAGGCAAGAAAAAGAAACAAAAGGGATCCAAATTGGAAAGGAAGAAGTAAAACTATCACTATTTGAGGATGACATGATTCTATATATAGAAAACCCTGAAGAATCCACCAAAAACCTATTAGAAATAATTAACAAATACAATAAAGTTGCAGGGTAAAAATCAACATACAAAAATCAGTTGCATTTGTATACACTAATAACAAACTAGCAGAAAGAGAAATCAAGAATACAATCCCATTTATCAACACAACAAAGGGAATAAAATACCTTGGAATAAATTTAACCAAGGAGGTGAAAGACCTATACACTGAAAACTAAAAGACATTATTGAAAGAAATTGAAGAAGACATAAAGAAATGGAAAGATATTCCATGCTCATGGATTGGAAGAATAAACATAGTTAAAATGTCCATATTACCTAAAGCAATCTACAGATTCAATGCAATCCCAATCAGAATCCCAATGACATTCTTCACAGAAATAGAACAAAGAACCCTAAAATGTACATGAAACAACAAAAGACCCTGAATAGCAAAGGAATCCTGAGAAAAAAGAACAAAGTTGAAGGTATCACACTCCCTGACTTCAAAATATACTACAAAGCTATAGTAATCAAAACAGCAAGCTACTGGCACAAAAACAGACATACAGATCAATGGAACAGAATCAAGAGCCCAGAAATAAAACCACACCATCTATGGACAGCTAATCTTTGACAAAGGAGCCAAGAACATACAATGGAGAAAGGAAAGTCTCTTCAATGAATGGTGTTGGCAAACTGGACAGCCACGTGCAAAAGAATGAAAGTAGACCATTATCTTACATCATACAGAAAGATTAACTTAAAATAGATTAAAGACTTGAATTTTTATGAAGCCATAAAAATCCTAGAAGAAAACATAGACTCTCTGACATTGGTTTTAGCAGTATATTTTGAATATCATGTCTTCTCAGGCAGGGGAAACAGAATAAAAAATAAACAAATGGAGTACACAAGACTAAAAATCTTCTGTACAGCAAAGCAAATGATCAACAAAATCAAAAGACAACCCTTCAACTGGGAGACAATATTTGCAATCATAATTCTGACAGGGGGTTAATTTTCAAAATCTGAAAAGAACTCATATAACTCAACAACAAAACAATGAATAACTCAATAAAAAAAATAGGCAGAGGATATGAAAAGACATTTTTCCAAATAAGATAAACAGATGGCCAACAGACACATGAAAAGATTTTCAACAAAAAATTAAAAATAGAGATACCATATGACCCTGCTATTCCACTACTGGGTGTTTATCCAAAGAATATGAAATCACTTATTCAAAAAGATGTATGCACATCTATGTTCATTGAAGTATTATTCACAATAGCCAAGACTTGGAAGCAATCCAAGTGCCCATCAGTGGCTGAATGGATAAAGAAGATGTAGTATATACATACAATGGACTACTACTCAGCCATTAAAAAAAGACAAAATCATGCCATTTGCTCCAACATAGATGGACCTTGAGGGTATTATGCTAAGTGAAATAAGTCAGACAGAGAAAGATGAATACTGTATGATTTCACTTGTATGTGGAAGATAAACAAACATGTAGATAAGGAGAATAGATTGGTTACTGGAGGGGAAGGGAGTGGGGAGAGAGTGAAAGGGGTAAAGGAGTACATGTTAATGGTGATAGATAAAAGCTAGACTTTTGGTGGTGAACACGAAGCAGTCTATACAGAAGCTGAAATAGAATAATGTGCACCTGAAACTTACACAAAGTTATAAGATAATATGTCCTCAATAAAATAATTTTGAACAAATCCTTGGGGCCGGCCCAGTGCTGTAGTGGTTAAGTTCGTGCACTCCACCTTGGCAGCCTGGGGTTTGCAGATTCGGATCCTGGGTGCGGACCAATGCACCACTTGTCAAGCCATGCTGTGGTGGCATCCTGTATAAAGTAGAGGAGGATGGGCACGGATGTTAGCCCAGGGCCAATCTTCCTCAGCAAAAAAGAGGAGGATTGGCAATGAATGTTAGCTCAGGGCTAATCTTCCTCATAAAAAAAAAAAATCTCTGTCTTCATATCATTTATATTCTGGTAGTTGGAGGCAGATTACACATAAGTAAGTAAACTATATAATAATGTCTGATGGATATACTGGAGAAAATAAATTGCAGACGTGTGATGGACTGTTCAAGTTGGGAAGTGTTATAATTCTATATAGGGTGGTCAAAGAAAGCCTCACTGAAGAGGTATGACTTGAGCTAAGCCCTAAAGGAGGTGAGGAGCAGAGCAGGGCTGCGTGAGTATCTAGGTAGAGTGTTCCCAAAGAGGGGACAGTATGCAGAAGCCCTCAGTGGGAGCAGACCCCACGTTCAAAGCACAGCAAAGAAGGCAGGGTTGTGGGAGCTGAGCTAGCAAGGGCAGTCATAATAAGATCGAGAAATAATGTCTGTTAGAACTTAAGGGCCATTGTAAGGATTTTGGCTTTCACTTAAAGTGAGAAGGAGAGCCACTAGAGAGTTTTTAGCAGAAGAGTATCACAATCTGACTTGCATTCTAAAATAATTCATCTGCTTTCTGTGTGTAGAAATGACTGAACAGAGGGTGTGGGTAGGAGACTGTTGCAAGTGGTTCGGGAGACACAGCAATGGCTAGGATCAGGGCTGAAGGGGTGAGGGTGATAAAATGGTTGGGATATATTTGAAAATAAAGCCCCAAGTGCATATTTTTGCAATATCTTAGATCAGCAATATTAAAGATCATCTTAAACTAAGGAAGTACAGTTTCCCGGAAAATCTTTATTGCCTAATTAAGTAGGGAAAAATACTTTCAAGTAGTCTCCTGAGTCTTCTGTCACTTCACCATCCTCAGCCCCACTGGAATGCCAGAGCTCAGCAACTCTTCTAGGTGAATAGGTGGACCATAAACAATGATCTCTCCTTCCACATTTATTTAGGAATGTTATACTTGGCATAATGGATTTCCAGTACTTAAAGGCTCATTTCCTTAGGTCAACATTCCATTTGGCAGTTAACAAAGACTTTCCTGATGAATCTTAAGACACAGAGCAAGCCAGTTGGGTAGGAGCAACATCCAGCTCTGGATATCCAATGGAAGTATTGAATTTATACTCAATGTGGAAAGCTAGAGCAATCCCCTCCTCCCAACCACCCCACCGTTTAAAAGAAAGGGTAGAAATTAAAAAGAAATCAAAAGAAATTATGATACTTACAATTCCCTAGAAATCAGAACTACAGAGCTTTATATTCCAGGGCTTCTACAAAAATTAACCTTGCTGGATAGCAGTAAAAGTTGGGACTTAACACCACAGAATAGGTCTTTATGTACCTTCAATGATACAGTTATATAATTGCTATCTTAATGTCCCACGTAAAGTCTGAAGTTTCAATAATATTGCATAGTATTTAAATATTAATATCTTGTAACCCCATCTCGATTTTAAATCCCATAAAAGGAAGTACTATATCTTGAGATGCTTCCACTCAACAGGTATTCCATAAACATTTTTTGACCTGATATAAACTTGACACAACTTTTCCATTTTCCCAGAAGAAGATATTTAAAAGGTCAAATATGACAATGCACATTTGAGAATATTCTGAAACAGCAAAATATGACCTTCAGGCTCACATCAAGAATACAAAAGTCTTCACTTTGAAACAACGTCCATCTCTAGAAAATGCTGGAGGCACTTTAAAAAGCAGTGACACTCCATCCACACTGAGAAAGTCTGGCACAAATGATGTGAAGATGACAAAAACATCAACTGTGTGTCAAACATTGTGCTAATCATGTCATATGCATTAACCCATTTAACATCGCAGTTCATTTCTAACACCATTAACTAACATTTATGAATCTTTACTATGTGCAAACACTTTTTTAAGTGTTTTACAAGTATAAAGTCTTTCACCAATTTTACAAATGAAAACACAGGCTTAGAGGTTAAGTAATCTAACCATAATAAGTAAAGATTTCTACCCAGGCTCAAAGCTTACATTCTTAACTACCACACAATAAACCTACCTCGTGATGTAAACATAATTATACGTGTTAGTGTCTACGCATATGGATTTATACACACCTTTCCAATGCTTCACGAAAATAGTTTTGCTGCAATTTGTTTGTATCCCTTAATATAGTACACCCAGGATATACAAATTGTTCTGTTTTCTAACATCATGTTCTTTTTAGTACTCATGGCTATGCAAAGGGAAAGGTCCAGGCTTTGGAGCAAGGTTATTTTGTTTATTATGAGACCACAAGAAGCATCCAAATATAGCATGGGATTTCTAGAATGCTATTAATCTAAGAATTACTTTAGGCAAATTAATGACTGGAATTTTCTTATCCTTCAATGTTACACTCATGTAGTACAGTTTGCAAACTCTCAGCTTAAAGTTTTTTTTAAATATATTTTCTATTAATTATAAATAAGTTTATCAATAATAAATTTATACTACTATATATGTGTACATTATAAGGTATAATTATGATAATGTAATTATTTGTGTTGTTTTTCTTTTCCTTTCCATTAAATAAAGTTCTTAGTCATGGGTCAACTCCTATATGTATGGAATTTTAACCAAAGACACGAAACATACTTACAGATGAGACATAAAGGGCATATTGCATTATTTCAGAGTAGGTATATACATATATAGTTATACTAGTAAAGCTATAGAGTCAAAGGAAAAAACAATTGTTATCGAAAAAAATTACTTTTTGACTATGTAGATCTATAAAATTCTGTAGTAGATTGAATGCCCATAGTTCAAGTAATTCCACATTTTCTGGTTTGGTATGATAAGTTAGGAGCATATTAAATGCAGTCCTGTTGGAGTTCCCACCACCAGTTACAAAAGCTGACCCAACTACTGCTATATATTAAATTTCTATCTGTCTAAAAATACCAAAATCTTATACTTTAGACTCATTTCTAAAAATGCATTCTTGAGAAAGTGAGTATTTTGGAACACCAAAAGAAACTTACCTTACATAAACAACAGTGTGTGACTTCCTTGGGAAAGGTTTATTGTTTAATTTGTTTTTGAAGGAAGTAATTGATTTTTCTTGGCAGATCTGATAAAAATAATGAAACCTTGATTGTCTAATCTGGAGGTCATGTCCTCCTCAGCAATCATCAGTGTACAACTCAGATTTAAGTGAATGCAAATTCTCCTGGGACTCTCTTGATATATGATTACAATGTGCTACAGCTCCCCGCCATGAAATTCCTAACATAAGCAGACTGTAAGTAAAAAACATTTGTATCTATCTATCTACACATATATAGATATACATATATTATTTTCTTTGTGTGACATATCAATATATATGGGAAGAATGGATCAGATAGCAAGACAGTCATTAAGAATACTTTTCTATTAACTTCTCGTTAGTTCCATGCACTTCCATCATAATCAGCTCCTGAATATACGAAATTTTGGAAGCCTTGATCAATAGTTTTTCTTTGTACTATGCACAATGTAAGAAGATAGAATTTGAAAGCAAATTAATGCAAATAAGATTATAAGGTGACTTTTCAACATATAAAATGAACAACAATTAATTTAAAAGTTTTATTCAATGTAATTAGAAAATATTCTTATAACTTCATTAGAAGAAATATAGAAGGACTTTTGCTCTGCAGCTGTTTCAGCAGTGTGTGGACTAGGAGATAATAGAAAATGCATTTAGTTTAAATCTTTTCTACAATTTACATTCTAAATTAAATGGTTCATATTATCAATATCATTAATTCAAATTAATGTAATTTGGGGGCTGATGAGTTAAAGAGATACTGTTGGCATAGTAAATATGAATTTCAGTAAAACTTTATGAAGTAAATATCCTCAATACCCATAATTTCCTTTTTGAACTTACAAAGAAACATTGAAAACTACACTTAAATAATATTGGCCAATGACAACTCAGAGCGAGGACTTTAAAGTTGGACTTATAAACAATATTATTTGGTTGAGGACATAGAGGGCATGCTGATAAAAATTTAAGATGACATACAGTTTCTTTAAAAAGGAGAATTAATAATTCTCCTTTTTGAAAGATCTTGATAAGATGGAAAAACAACCAAAATAAAAGTATGAAATTTAATGGAGCTAAGTGTGAAACATAAATTTATGTTAAAAAGTCAATTGTTTTTCAAGGATTAACTCAAAATGGATCAAAGATCTAAAGGTAAACTTAAAACTATAAAACTCTTAGAAGAAAACATAGGGGAAAATCTTCATGACATTGGATTAGGCAATAATTTCTTGGACATGATAACAAAAGCACAATCAACAAAAGTAAAACGAGATATATTAGACTACATCAAAATTAAAAACTTCGACGCACCAAGGACACAATCAACAGAGTAAAAAGACAACTTATGTAATGGGAGAAAGTATTTACAAATCATATATCTGATAAGGGATTAATATCCAAAATATAAAAAGAACTCCTACAACTCAACAACAAAAATAAATAATCTAATTAAAAATAGGCAAAATACTTGAATAGACATTTCTCCAAAGAAGATATACAAATGGTCAATAGGCATATGAAAAGATGCTTAATATCATTAATTATTAGAGAAATGAAAATCAAAACCACAATGAGATATCACCTCACACCCATTAGGATGGCTACTATCAAGAAAGAAAAAGAGACAGAGAAAGAGAGGGAGAGAGGAAGGAAGGAGGGAGGTAGGGAGGGAAGAAGAAAGGAAGGAAAAGAAAATGACAAATGTTGGTAAGGATGTGGAGAAATTAGAAACTTTGCGGTAGTGGGAATGTAAAATGTTGCAGCCATTGTGGAAAACAGTATGGTGGTTCCTCAAAAACTTAAAAATTGAAATACCATATGACCTAGCAATTCCACTGCTGGGTATATATCCAAAAGAATTAAAAGCAGAGTCTCAAGGAGATATTTGTGCATCCATGTTCATAGCAGCATTATTCATAATAGCCAAAAGGTAGAGGCAACCCATGTGTCCATCAAAATGAATAAATAAGCAAAATATGGTATATAAATATAATGGAATATCATTCAGCCTTAAAAGGAAGGAAATTCTGATACATGCTATAGCATAGATGAACCTTGAGGTCATTATGTTAAGTGAAATAAGTCAGTCACAAAGATACAAATACTGTATGATTCTACTCATATGAAATACCTAAAGTAGTCAGATTCGTAGAGATACAAAGTACAATGGTTTTGCCAAGGGCTGAACAGAAAGGAGAATGAAGAGTTGCCCTTTAACATGTATATAATTTCAGTTTTGCAAGATCAAAAATTGTGGAAATTTGTTGTACAACAGCGTAAATGTACTTAGCACCACTGAAATATACACTTAAAAATGATTACGACGGTAAATTTTATGCCATATGTATTTCACAGCATTTTTTTTAAAAAGTCTAATGTGAAAGTACCTGACTAAGGAACTACTGTATCAGGTTATTATCTTGTTTTAAAAAAAGAAAGAAGCTTTGAGTTGGACAGAACATGGCCACAAATTGTATTTAATCAAGAGGACATTTGTCATGTGGGTACAGAAAAGTTATATAAACATGTTGCAATACTTAAGGTATCAAGTCTGGTTCAAGGGAAGGAAGTTTTATCCTATTTTCTGCCAGTTACTTCACACCTTGAGCATTACATCCATTTCTGAGCACTGTATTTAAAGAGGCACACTTTCAAATCAAAGGCATTTAAAGGAGATCAAACACAATGGTGAGAAATCTGGAAACCATGTCATACTGTAGACAGTAGAGTGAAGCATTTCAGGGTTTGGGCTCTGTTACAGGAAACAACTGGATTTAAAACCAAGCTCCATCGCTGACTAACCAAGTGACCTTGAGCAAGCTCTTTAACTCTGTGACCATTACTGGGTTCTCTCCTATAAATTATGATCCCAATAAGTACTAAGTACTCTGCAAAATCCAAACGAAAAACACAGAATGCAATTAGCAAAGTGCTTAGTATCAGTTATATTAATATGATTTTTATACTACTACCAAATGGCCTCTTCAAGAACAAAGTCCTGGTGAAACACAATGAATAAAGTGTTTTTAGGGTTGTCTCTGTGAAAGAGGTTTATTCATTTTTGGACCAGAAGGCATAACTAGAAAGGTTTAGTAGAAAGCTACAGAAAAGAAAGTAGACATCTTATATTGAAGAAGTTTCCCACAGAATGAATGTTTGAAAATTAAATAAGCTGCCTGAAAAAGCAGTAAGCTCCCTGGCATTGCTCTCCTTCAAGCAGCAGCTAGAAGGCTACACGGCAAGGATGTGTCAAGGTGAAAGTCTACTCTGATTAGAGTGGTGCGCTAGATGGTATTTCCATCTAATATTCCATGATTCTGTAACTTAAATATTTTTCTTTTCCATATTGACTCCGCTGTTCCACACAAAGCAATTGCTTACTTCTGAAAGATTAGCCCTAGTAGAAGTCTAGGTTCTAGTTCACACATAGCATAAGAAAGTGAGGAAAAGATCAAAAGATCCAAAAAGATGATTGAGAAATGTCCTGAGAACCTACCATTCTGTGTATTTATAGTAAGGAGTGGATGCTGATTGTGATGCTGATGCTGATTAAGAGAATCACTTTGGGTGAAAATGACAGGTGTTTTATTTTGTCCTTTTGAGTTGTTGCTAATGCTTGAACACACAATTAGAACTGATCTATAGGCAGAGCGAGATGAAAGCTGGGCAGAAAAAGAATCTCAGGAAGCAAGGGCAGTCCCTTCACAGAGGTACTGAGGAACAGGGGAAGGAGAGAGACGAGAGTGGGGGAAGAAGAAGCATCTTTAAGCTATTCCACAAAACACATAAAAAAAGGTTTTCCTGTTGGAGGAGAAACAAAACAAGTTGGTTTACAAGGTGGAAACTAACAGAAAAAGAGAACAGCCATAGTCAGAGCCATCCACGTCAGCTCACAGTAGAGCAGAACAGAGACCTAAGGGCAACTTGAGATGCAGTAAAAAAATGTTTAGAATCCAGGTCATTGGACAGAATTAACCACTGTATTCTGTATAGGAGGGACCACATATGGGTATTATATTTAATTTGGGGCATGCTATTTTTAGACAGACACTGATCTAGATTTGGTTTAAAAGAGAAGATGCAAAACAGGAGATTGTTTGGAATCATGTCATAAAATGAATGGTTAAAGAAACTAAGGATGTAGCTTTGGAGAGAGAATATAGGTCCCTTAAGTTATCTGAAGGATTCTCATGTAAAAAGACTGTTTCTATTACTTCAGAAGGCTGAAGAGAGTCAGCAGAGAGCGCTACCCCACAACGGAATAAACCGTCTCATGAAGTAGTCAGATTCCTCACTGCCAGAGGCATCCAGGTAGACACTGGATGATGGAAACTGAATTAGATGCCAGAGATCTAAATTCTCATCTTCTATGTTAAAGTAACAGCTTATTTCATGCAAGAGAGATGGAAGATTAATTCTAGACTGTGGTTCCCAATTGTAGTGGCTCCAAATTGTTCTTGAAGGTTTAAGATATTTTTAGGGTGAGAGGAAGGGATTATCAATGATAAATCCATGGATTTCAGAAGAATGGTGAGGAGAGTGAAGACAGAGGGAGGAGATACTTTTGATTCATGCAACAAGTTTTCTTTTCTTTCTTTTTTTTGTGAGGAAGACCAGCCCTGAGCTAACTGTTGCCAATCCTCCTCTTTTTTGCTGAGGAAGACCGACCCTGGGCTAACATCTGTGCCCATCTTCTTCTACTTTATAGGGGACGCCGCCACAGCAGGGCTTGACAAGCGGTGCGTCTGTCTGCGCCCAGGATCCGAACCTGCGAAACCCCGGGCAGCCAAAGCGGAGTGTGTGAACTTAACCGCTACCCCACTGGGCCGGCCCCGCAACAAGTTTTTTTAATATCTGTTTAACAGAGCTAACACTCGTCTGACTTTGTGTTGTCTTTTTCTCTGTCCATACACTGGCACTAAGGGTTATGCCAACAAAACTCTGGAGAGGGATCATTGACTAATGGCTGCTATATCACTGGCAGGAATTCTCCCACAGTGGCTATTAAGCCTTGCCAAACTGGTCATCATCAATTTTATTCTACATAAACTTTTTATTGAAGCACAACATACAAACAAAAATGTGCACAAATCATAAGTGAACAGCTTGACAAATTTACACAAATTGAATACACTATGTTACTACCACTAAGATTAAGAAACAGATCATTACCAGCTCTCTAAAACACCCCACTCTTTCTCACTCCCAGTCACAGGTCCCTCATAGGTAACTACTAACCTGACTATTAACACCAAAGATTGCTTTGCCTATTTCTGAATCTTATGTAAATTGAATAATAAATATGTGCTCTCTTGCCACTGACTTTTTTCACTCAAAATTATGTTTGCGAGATTAATCCAATTTATAGCATATTGTTTTCATTCATTTATTCTCATTGTTGTATAATATCCCATAGTATGAGTATACCAATATTTATCCATTCTACTCTTAATGGATATTTGGTTTGCTTCCATTAGGGCTATTAAGCATGATGTTTCTATGAGCATTCATATACACGTCTTTTGATGAACATACGGGTGCACTTCTGTTGAATATACACAGAGAAGTGGAATTGCTAGATTATAGGTATGTATATATTTAGCTGTGTGAATATGGTCAAAAAGTTTTCCAAAGCAGTTATACCAATGTTTGCCTTCTCACCAGTAGTGTATCATTGCCCTACATCCTTTCCAGCACTCAGAACTCTCAGTCTACTTCATTTTAGCCATTCTGGTTGAGGTGTTGTGGTATCAAATTGTGGTCTTAATTTGAATTTTCCTGATGACTAATCAGGTTGATTACCTTTTTACTTGTTTACCAGCCATTTGGATAGTCTCTTCGGTGAAGGTCCTCTTCAAACATTTGCACATTGTTGTATTAGGTTATTTGTCCCACTTTGTGGCTTTCTTTTTCACTCTCTTTTTGGTGTCTGTTGATTAATAGAAGGTCTTAATTTTAGTGCAGTTCAGTTTAGTAACATTTCCTTATGGATAGTGCTTTTCAAATTTTCTTCATGTCATTCATAAGATATCTTTGCCAATAAAGTTGCTTAATTGCTCCCATATACTTGGTCAAAATATCTAACATTGAGAACCAAAAGGAATTTGGATATGTATCTTATACTGAGCCACTGCAACTTGACTTGCTTCACATAATGTGATAATAATTTCTGAGCACAGTAATTAAAAAATCATTTATGAAATCATGGAATGCTCAAACTCTAGAAGAAAAATTTCCTTTTATCACTTTTGTCTTACATTTGGTACAGGAAAAAACATGTACTGCTAGAATATCTTCAGTTTCATATTTTTTCTAAAGACGAAAAATTGAAGAGTAGATCATCTCACTGCATAACCATCACCAGGAAAGCTCCCGGCCATCTTTGCAGACTGAGGAGCTTAGTGAAGCATCATTAGCATCTGCCTACAAGATAAAGCTCATGAATGCCTTTATTATTTATACCACGAATAATGGCTTCCATGGAAATGAACAGATACACAAACTTTCCAAGTGTCCATTTCTCTCACCTTTCTTAAATGAAGATATTAGCCCTGAAGAAGCAATGTCTTCTGCCAGAATTACTCAACGATTTGAAAGAAATTATCCTACTCAGTGTCAAGTAAATACTAGTATTTATTAAGTTGGTACAAATTACTATAAATCACTATTAATGTTAATAACATTAGATATATTATTCCATCTAAATTTTGTTATTTTAATCTTCAGTAAACTAGATAAGAAACATTTTTTTAAGTTTCTAATTTTTTTAATTCATCACATACACAATTAAATGATACAGTTTTTTTCAGAAGATCTGATTTTTTTTCTTGGAAGTCATAAAATGTTGACAAACCATCCTTTAGAGAATTTATGGAAAGTTGTGTCAGTTTTAAGCTTTATAGCACTAATCTTTCTTCATTGTTTATATGTCAGTATTCTAAGCCAATTCACAGACCAGAGATTTTACTTATCTTGATTATTGAAGAATGTCATAGAAGTGTTTTTTATTGCTATTTATTTTATTGCAGGGAAATAATCTATGCCCCTCAACCTATGTTGTAAATATTACTTCAATATTTCAGTTAATGTTACCTATAATGTTTCTGTCACGTAGCTCACATTTGGAAGCCGCCTAAGTCCACTTACACGTAAAACGAAAAAAAATACGTCATCACTCTTTATCACAAAACTATTCATCTTGCATTATAATTCAGTCACTCAGGGCTGCAAACACAGAAACTAGTAGACGTGATGGAGTGGCACAGAGAAGGCCTTACACTCTGAAGCTCACCTCCACAGTACATCTGGAATCCCTCCAAAATCATGGAGAACCTGAGGAACAAGGGTGAATGCTGGGGATCTAAAGAGAACAGGAATTAAAGAAAATCAGACCAGTCTCTAGGACGATGAATCACTGCCTGAACAATAGGAAATCAGGGTAGAGATAAAATCCCAGGCTCATAATTACTAGTGCTCTTCCAGACTCACTAAAAATAAATTTTAAGAACAATCTATGGGGGCAAGGTCATACCTAATGCAATGAGATTAAAAAAAGAGAATATTACTAACTCTGGGTTACACCATTATTCCACTGGATGAAGTAACTTACTTTATTAAGAGTTGGATATGACATCATCTCCATTTAGATCATCAATTATTTATTTGCTATTATATGCAAGGCTCTGAAATTGATGCACAGCTAAGCAAGACAGATATCCTTCTACTAATTAAAATGAAAGGAAGAAGAAACTACTTTATTAATTAGAAACCACTACATTTTAGAAACTGTGCTAGGTTCTTTATACATATTTTATCACTTAATTACCATAATCATGAGAAGGAGATCTTTTTCTTCCATTACACATATAAATAAGCCAAAGCTCAATGAGTTTAAGTGACACGCCCTAAATCACAAAGAATTTAGAATCCAGTTCTGTCTGGCTTCAAAGAACTCTTCACTACACCATTCCATACCTATAATAAGTGGCTAAAAAGCCATGCCAATAAGTGCTACACAAAATAGCAAATAGCACAAGGTTATAAATGAATGGTAAAATCAACAAAGCGTTTCTTAAAAAGGGGCTCTTCCCCAAGGTCCTTGGAAGATAGATAAGACCAGACAAGATAATAGGAGGAAACTGTCTTAGAAAAGGCTACAAGAGGAATACAGATGAGAAATTAAAAGAAGCCTTAAGAACTGATTTTAAAAAAATCCCAACCACATCTTGGCTGTTGTGAATGAACACAGAAGATGTGGTGTATATATATAATGTAATACTACTTAGCCATAAAAAAAGACGAAATTGTGCCATTTATGACAACATGGATGGACTTTGAGGGTATTATGCGAAGCAAAATAAGACAGGCAGAGAAAGACAAATGCCATATGATTTCACTCATATGTGGAAGATAAGCAAACACATAGATAAGGAGAACAGATTAATGGTTACCAGAGGAGAAGGGGGTCGGGGGAAGGGCAAAAGGGATAGAGGGGCACATATGTGTGGTGATGGATAAAAACAAGACTATTGGTGAACACAATGCAGTCTATAGAGAAACTGATAGATAATAACGTATGAAATTTACACAATGTTATAAGCCAATATGAGCTCAATTTAAAAAAAAAGGAAAAAAAATCCCAACCCAACAAAAAATTAGTTCAGCGAAACTTGTAATGACAACTGGCTCCCTCCCCTCCCTTCTCCCTCCTCCCCTGCTTCCACATCTTCAAAAACATGAATCTGACAGCTCATTCTTACGTTTAAATTTTTCTGTGAGTGCATTGGCCTTTAGGATAAAGTGCAAATATCCTAAACAGCTCACGAGTCTGCAGGATCTAGACCTCTTCTCTTTGTCTCTCTGCATTGCAGCCATAGGATCCTCTACTATTTCCTTAAAACCATCATGCTTTTTTCAGCCTCAGGTTCTATGGAATGCTGTCCCTTGCCAGAAATGCTCGTTTCCCTCCTTTCTGCCCACTTATTCAAAACCTATTTTCCTCAGATTCTAAACTTTTGAAAGCAGAGATCACATATTTGCCTTATCTGCTGCATTTACCAGATCTAGCTGACTCTGATTTTAATTTTTTCACCCAAAATACATAATTATGCATTATGAAAGACCCTTTGGAAAGCACCATTTATGGGGTCCAAAACCCCCAGCACTACTATGTAACAATTTTTCCTTGTCTCAGGAAGAGATGGAATTAAAGGACTGGTAACTCTTGTTCTCAAGCAAGGCATAGCAAGATTTCTGGATTCCTGGGCCCCTTCCAAAAGATAGGGTGAGAACCACAAAAGGGAAGAGACTATGTAATATACATAAAGGCTTTGCTTCAAGCCCCTTTGTTGAGGAATTATGATTGAATAGAGAGAAACCAGAACCAGAAGAGGTAAGAACACGGTGACTAAAGATCACCAAGAAAAATGTTAATTTCTGTGAAGAAGCTAGGAAAAAAAAGGCTCAGAACGCTCCCCAGAAACAGTTGGTCAGTTGGACTCACAAAGGTTTGATGATGTAAGGGGCAACCCCACTGTCTCCTCCACTACTGCCAGGTAGGGAAACCAGCACTGGGAGTCAGCCTGGTCCTATAATTAAAGTGCATCACATTAAGCAGGGAACAGACATGAAGTTGGCAATAATGATTATACTGGCACTATTTAAGATTGGAAATAAAAAGATCATAAACCCTTTGGCCATGTCTGCCCTTAAAGGTTATGTAATTTTTTGACAAACTGCAATAGAAAAGAATCAAAGTAGCTTTATCCAAAGAGGAGAGACAGCCCTAATTGGGGTAAGCCGAGGATTATGATGTGCTTAGCCTATAGTAACCCTTTCATAAATATTTGTGAAATTAATATATAGATGAATCAACAGAGATGATGCCAGCCTAATCGGGTATTTAAAAAATGGCTTACACATAGTAATTTATTAAATCCATAAATACATTGAATCATTCAGGAATACACCCTCTATAAACACACTGTTGTCATGAAAGTACTGGGCAATTTTAATGTGCTGTCAATCATCATGTTAAATCTGTTCAACCAAACAAATTCTAATTCATAGATGATCTGTACTACTGCTCAGTCTTAAGGTTTCAATTTATTTTTATTTTACTGTCCAAGAAGAATTGGGCTTTGCTTGGATAATTTGTTTTCCAAGGTATATCTTTTATTTTTGTCAGAGGTGGGAGCAGTGTGAAGAAAAAATGATCGATTACAGAAAGCTCAGGATATTCTAAAAACAAGTGAGGGAGAGAGGTCTCGTTTAACACCACTTCTTTGAACGCACATCTACATAGGAAGAGAGACATGATATGAAATTATGATGATTTACTTCATAGGAAGAGGCCATTTATTTACTTATTTATTTTTGAGAAGCCTCAAATATGACTGAAAAAAATTGGGGAAGAATAACTAAGATGATTTGTTACCCCATGACAAAAACAGAGAGATACTATTATGTTTAATGGTATTGGGTTACATCCATAGGAGATCACAGACTCTTCCTTTATTAAAATTAGAAGTAATAAAAACAACTGACATTCACTGAATGCTCATTATGTGCTAGCACTGTTCTAAAGACTTTATTTAGATTAATTCATTTAACCCTCACTCTGACTCTGAGAGGTAGGTACTTGTGTTATCAACCTCTTTTTATAGATAAAGAAGCAAAGACACAGGAAATGTAAATAAGTTGCTTGAGGTGACCCAAGATAGTGGCAGTTAGGACCTGATCCTAGATCTGTCCTAGTATAAATGTTAATAACTCCATTGTACATCATAAAAATTCCTCTTTCAGGAATAAATATGGATCTGAAGTTTACTAACCACCTCTAATATTTTCTTCACCAGCCTATTTAGAAAATAAACTTGTACTACCTTTTAAATAAAGAACAGTGGAGAATGTGCTTTCTAGAGCATGCAGAATGAGACGTGAGCAGGACAATAAGCAATCCCTTTTCGAAGTTCTAAGAACCCTTTCTAAACTGAGAAAGAGTCCATTTGGTATTTTAGCAAGTCATCTGAGATCAGGACATTAAGCCATCAAGTTGAACTGTATGAAGTTGTTGCTGTTTTAGGTCAAAACTGGTCAACTATTGATGATTTCATACTGTTCAACTGATTAACTTTCAGTTTCTCCCTTTGGTACTTCAACACAGAGTGGTTACAGTAAACAATGCAAATTAAAAATTCTTTTTATAAATCCAGAATTGTTTAGGGCCCAGCAAAGGGGGAAAAAATAGAAGACATAGCCACATATTCAAGGAACTTAGATAAAGTCATACATAAAACCATAAGGGTCAAAGTAACTCATAAATATTACATCATCTTGGAATTTAGATAGAGAAAGCCATAGAAATTTGGGTATGTGCCTGGATGTGAGCTTTGAGAAAAGGGATTGGCAGAAAAGGACTGTGAAGCTGTCCGAGGGAAAGGAATAGCATGATAAAGAGCAGAGAGTTGGGGACTACGATGAAGGATGTATGTGGAATCAGAAAGGAGAAAGGACCACTTGACTCACAGGTGCATGGGATCCACAAGGAGGTCAGGCTAGACAAGTAAGAGAAGAGCTGAATGCGGGAGGAGAAATCTGGCCTGATTTCCAGGAGGATCTTGTAAGGAAAACCACGTGTTCTAGGAGGGTTGGACTGGTAACAGGCACAGTGTAAGAGACCAGGGCAGAGCAATTCATGAGAAGTCTAACTAAATGGTCCAGGGCCAAGTGTGAGGCCAGGGTCAGGGTGGTAAGAATGAGAACAATATTTTGAACTCAACACATTTCATTAGAGGCACAGTTTGAAGGAAGAAGTATTAGGATTTGATTTCTGATTTGACTTATTTATGGAGTAGAAAAATAACGCTAAGATATTGAACCTAAGTGATTAAGAAAAATGCTATTTTTTTGTTTTAAAGATAAGTAAAATGGGAAAGGGCAAAAAGTTGGGGAGATGATTTATTCTAATAAACATATAAAGTAATAAAAGCTTATTATTGACTGCTGACTGTCTCAAGCATTGAGTACTAAGGAATGTAGGAAGGTACAAACACATATACCTATATACACACACATGTGTGTGTGTATTACACTCACCTAATCCTTAAAACATTACTGCAAGACAAGTATTAAGATAGCAATTTTATAAGTAGGGAAATGGAGACTCAGAGAGGTAAAATAATTTTCCCAAAGTTGCACAGCACTAAATATTTATGACTTCTACGAGCCTCTGCTCTTTCATCTATTTCATCTAAGTGGAATTTGAAGTGACAGCTGAACCTTCAAGTGACTATATCTTAGATACAGCAGAGAATAGACGACTAGAGCCAGAGTGAGAAGTGAAGGCTGAATCATCAGATTTGGAAGTCAGCAGGACTAGCCAAGCTTTGGAAGTAGGTGATTACTTCAGGCTTTAGGAATATGGGAGGAAGAAAAAGAAACAAAACTAAAATCCTGGAAGTTACTTAGAATAATGGGTAGAAAGTGCAGAGGAGAGGTGAGGAAGGTAAGAGAAACAGAGTTAGACTGCTGGAGAAGACAGTGTCATGTGTGTCAGTTATTTAGTCAACAAGCATACACTGACAATTTATAAACCCCTAATAAATGGCAGCTTCTATGACTGTAATAGTGAACAAACCTAGACATGGCCTCTGCCTTCATGGAAGTAGGAGGGGAAGAAGGCTGACGTTCATCTAATAATCACACCTACAGTTGTAAATGTTTAAAAAGATACCAGCTACCATGACCGTTTATACTTAGGGCCTCAGCTGGGATGGGATGGAAGGGTTCACAGAAGCCTTCCTTGAGAAAGGCATGAATGAGCTGCCATCTTAAAGGTCCAATGGAAGCTAAACAGATGGAAAGTGTTCTAGGTAGAGGGGATTACTGAAGCAGAAGGGGAACATGCTCAAAAGATGAGTGTCAAGAAGGAAGAGAGATTGAGTGGATAAGCAGTGGAGGGCTAGGGCCCAGGAGGACTTCAGATCTCAGGGGCAACCCACTTTTTCTGGATCAAATGCTTCTGGAGCATAAGCTGTCAAGTTCTGGGCTTTTCAGAATCTCAGTTGTTCCATGTTTACGGTCATGGAGCAGCTTATATCTGTACCTGACTCCAAAAGGATTTCTGCATTGGTATTTCATTGACTTTCCCCACATTTTCATTTGATGATAAACAAAACCCATCAGCAAAAACTTCTATTATTTTTAAAACTTAAAGATTACTAATACAATTTTTGCTAATTAGATTGCCACTTTAGAATTAAATTATGATGTCAGTAGAGAATCCTGGCCTACCATGGCTGACATAATGTACCTCAAACAGAATGAAAATGAAGAAAATAAGGGGTGAATTTCAGGAAATATTGAGAGAAATCTATTTCCCAACAATCCTTAACTCTTGCATGCTGATTCTTTTTCTCTTACCTATGGCTCTGAAATGGAGTAGAACAGCAGCAAAGTATGTCTTTGTCCCATGAAGACATAAAACCCCATAGCCCTCTCCACCCCTGTGGTCATAAATTAGGGAAAAGAGCAAGATAGTGATGTTGCTCAGAAGAGTATTGTGCCCCTATGTCAGTGTGCTGAGCAATTTCCCCACCGTCACTTGTCATAAACACCACATTTTAAGGAAGTCACATTTGCAACAAGCAAATGGATTTGGGGGAGTGGATATCCACATGGTTGATACATTCTGCATCCTTTGTTAAGAAGTGTCTTGGTCTCCTAGCAACACTGTAGGGAAATCCATCAGGGGTGTGAAATGAGATGGCCATGTAGGCGGCATACCTGTAGAGTGTTCAGTTTTATGAAAAGCTTTCACTAAAAATTATATATATTATGCAAAATGCTACAGTAATGTAAGGTCAAGGAAGAAATTGTTCAGCTTCCCCACAAGCAGTTCAGGGTTCCAACAGCACCCAGTAGCCAAGGGTCTACAGTGTCTAGAAAACAGTGAGAGAACTTGTGTGGGATGCCGGATAGGTTAACCATTCACGATTAGGGAGAATTTCCTCCTCAGAAAGAGATTTGGGGGCATCCTGGTCCAAGCTCATGTTTTGCAAAAACTTCCTCCCAACTTTAGAGGCTGAGGGAAATAAAACAGTTTCTCTTGTAAATAAACAAACAAGCGAATAAGTAAGTTAGCATTATGAAATTCGAGGAACAAGTCTCTGGAGCCTTGCACTTTGTAGACAGCGGTAGCAGCCGCAAATCAAATCCCAACCCGTGCAGCCCAGTCCCAGTCGCCTTCTCTCTCACAGGACCAGCTGCATGCAGACTCCTGGGCTGCAACCCCACAAGTCAGAGGCCTGGAGAAGTGGGTCCCGGGATCTGCGTGTGGCCAGTCTGCCCAGGTTATTCTCGAGAACTACTGCCGCATTTTATAGAAAGTACCGTTAATGGTGTCAGCCCATTGCTTCACTCAAGGCCATTATTCTCCACCAGAGGATGAGAAAATTTGCTCTTACAAAGGACTTATAATGTTTTCCTCCTGCCCAATTTGATACAAAACAAAAATCCCTTTAAACAACAAAACAAGTTTCTTCTCAGTTAATTTACATGCGTGGTTTTACTCATCTTCCTTTCCTATAATCTTCCAACTAATTTCATCAAACACTTATTGAGTGTCTACTGTGTATCCACAACCAAACTGCAAACTGGAAATCTTATAGAGCTGAATATATATATATATATATATATATTTTTTTTTTTTTCTTGGCTTCTCTGCTTTAGCTACTGTGCAGGGTGCTGAAGATATGGTAAGTAGGATAGACCGCTTCAGTCTATGTGGATCTTGCAGTCTACTGGGAAAGACAAACAAGCAATACACATTAAAGATAGATGCTATCAAAGATCACTTGTTTAACATTTTAAACACATTTTAGGTTCTGAAAGACTTTTGACTCTGGATTTTAATCATACTCTTTAAATAAAAATTAATTGCTTGGTATTATCCATATTTATTTTCAAAAGCCACCAGAGATGTATAACAGAAGGGTTAAAGATCCAACAAAGAGTGGTTACACTGTTTTGATGATATTGGGAAAATAGGAAACACCTTGGGACAGAGGAAGCGATCCATTTCTTCTCCTCCACCTCAGAGTTTCTCCATACCTCACACCTTACTTTTTCCCCAGATCTAGGATGGGGAATAGAGGTGGCAAAAAGTGACCTTGTCAGGGTACTACAGATCTATTTCTTTTATGTTTACTTAAATTGGGACTACCTTCAGATAAAAGTACCTGCTACACTAACCAAAGAACCTAAAATATGATTAGATTTTGAAAAACAGGATCCTAAGCTCTTCTGTCCTCGATGAGGAAAGGAGAAAAGAGGACCTGGTGAAGGAAGCTACTTAAGAAGACTGGTGCAAACTCAGATACAGTCTAGAACTGTAGGACAATTCTCCTTCAAAATTCACCATCAAGACTTCCAGATGGTAGGGATTCCAGAGTTAGATGGTGTCCTTGACGTTTGTTGTTTCTGCTGCCCACATCCAAGCACCCTTCGTGGGCCACTTTTCATTCCACTAGAGAAGCTGAGGGAGGAGCTATTGCTTTTCCCTAGTCTTCGGCAGCCAGAGCTTGGGCGTGTGAGTCCCAAGGCAGAGACAACAAAGGTGCAGGGCTAGACAGAGGTTCTTTGAAGCAGCTGTGCTGGAGTGAAGACTCCAACAGCAGATAGACTGATGGGTGGATAATGGTGCAGTGATGCCAGTAGAGCAGCATCCTAGCAGAGTCCCTGTGAAAGGATGTTACCTATGCTTTGACTCCTTTGGTTACTACTCAAGCTTCTTTCTCCACTCTTCTATTACTTTTGCGATCTGACACTTTCTAAAAAATCATTTTTCCACTTCAGTTAATCTGAGTCGGTTTCTGTTTTTAGGCTCTCAAGAACTTTAACTAGTATGAGTAGAAAGTTGGGTCCTGAATCATGGAGGAGAAAGGCTATATCAGGTAAATAGAAACAAGCCTCAGCTCTAGAAGAAAAGATTGGCAGGGGTGAAATTCCTAGTTTGGATCCGGGAACTGTGGGTGAACCAGGATTGCTCTATGGAGAGAAAGCTAGATAGGAAAGCTACAGCTGACACTGTAGTAGACACTTAGATGGGTTAAATTCATCCAGAAGGTAACACTACAGCTACGGGTGAGCTGTTTTCAGAAGCAACGTGCTCTAGGTCTAGGAGGACTTCTAATACACTCATTCATCCATTCATTCCTTCATTCATTGTTGCTACTGAAGACCTGATACAGCCAGCACGGTTTGCTGGGCACAGGGGTAGAGTGGTGGTAAACAAGATAGAGATGGTGCCTGCCCCCCTGAAAATTACAGACGAGCAAGACAGATATTAAAGAAATAATTATAAATACAGTTGATCCTCATTATTCAGATTCTATATTCGTGAATTCACCTACTTGCTAAAGTATTTTTGTAACCCCTAAACCAATTCCCATTGTGCTTTTGCAGTCATAGGCAGCTGTGAAAAGTTGGAGTCACCAGATGCACAAGTTCAACTGAGGCTGAACAAAGAGACGCTCTGCCTTCCTATTGGAGCTCCCTCTTGGACAGAGATTACCAGAGGATGGACACAATAGGGGGCAGTGGGGTGCAAGGAGCTCTGGCTCCAGGGCCAGTAGACCAGTTTGAATCCCAACCTGGCACCTGTTAGTGGGGTGTCCTCAGACAAGTCCCTTAACATTTCTGAGCTTTGTTTTCTCTCTTATAAAACAAAGAAAATAGAATCTCCCAGGATGAGTTGTTTTTAGGATTTAAGATTATCACCGATGTGAGACATATAGATGTAGAAATAGATATAAATGCATAGATATGTAGAAATATAGAGATATGTTTCCTCAGGAGCAATGTTTCAGTGTTTGATAATTCAGTGTTTGGGGCATAACTACAGCAAACAATGAGAACTGACTGTAATAAATCTTACTAAAATGACAAATACAGGGTGTTATGGTAGGAATACATAGTAAAACAATTTTATAAGGGAATCAAGGAAAGTCACAATGAAGAAGTCACATTAAGCTAATATCTGAAGCATGAGCAAAACTATGGCAGCAAAGCTGTGGAAAAGAAATGCTTGAGACAGAAGTGCAGAGAGAGTGTGATGGTGTAGCTCGACCACAGCACAGTGTGAAGAAAGGAGAGAGGGAAAAAGGCTTGCAGGGAACAGGAGGTTAGTTCATTCACATTATGTGGGCCACTTTAAGAAATCTGGGATTTATCCTAAGGACAATGGGAAGCTATTGACGAATTTTATGTGGAGCCATGACTTTGCCAGTATGAGTATGACCTGGCTCTTATTATCCCTGTTTGCCAACATCAATTTAAACATATAACACAGGTAGGAATAAGGAGGATTGAGACTCCTTGTGAATTTAATGCCAAAAATGGTATGAAAAGCACATTTCAGATCTGTGTAGTTTTTTACTCATGTTGTGAGTCCCTTCCCTGAAGGAAATGAAAGGAATTACTGACTAAATGACCCTAGAATCAAGTAACTTCTCTCTAACTGAACAGATTATTTTAAAAATAAAAGAACAAATAAATTATTGAGAAATTATTACTTCAAGTGTTTTTAAAGGTTATTTTTAAGCTAGAGAGAGAAGTTGTCTTTCTAAAGTTCAGCATGTAACAAGATTCTGTTAAAAAAACTTCCAAGTGTTTTTCCCAAACCATTCATCTTTGCCTTATATTAAGAACTATTCTTGCTTCTTCCCCACAATTTGGAAGTCTAGTAAACATTTTCTCTATTTTAGATAAATTTTATTGAAGTATAAAATAAAATTCACCCATTTTAAGTGGACAATTTGATGAAATCCACAGCAATCAGGATTGAGAACATTTTCATCCTCCTAAAAAAGTCCCCTGGTGGACATTTCTGGTCCATTCTCCCTCCCTACCTCAGGCCCAAGCTACCATCAATCCTTCCATTCCATTGGGCTTGCTTTGTTTAGAATTTCACATAAATGGGATCATGCAGTATGTGGCCTGTTGTGCTTGCCTTATTTCAGTTCTCACAGGTCATTGAAGGTTTGTGCATTAATTTTCAGTCTTTTGTCTCAGTATGCTCTTTTTGGATGGTCTTCATTGGTATGTCTTCAAGTTCTCTGATCTTTTTTCCTTCAATTTCAAATATTCTTTTTAATACCATTTAGTGTATTTTTCATTTCAGATACTGTATTTTCAATCTCTAAAAATTCTTTCACATTGTTATGTCTTGTAATTCTATGTGTTTTATTTTCATGTTTTCTTTTACATCCTTGAATGTATTTATATGCTTATACTAGTTCTTTTAAAATCTTTGTATGCCAGGACTGTCATTTCTGCCATTTCTGTTTCTATTCTATTGATATTTTTTTCTTCTGATTATAGGTCATATTTTTCTGCTTCTCTGCATGGCTGGTAGTTTTTCCTTAGGTTCCAGACACTGTAAATTTTACATTGCTGAGGACGGGATTTGTCAGGGACTTTCCCCCTTTAAAGAGTTTTGGATTTTGCTCTGGTGACTGTTAAATTGTCTGAGGATCAGTCAGATCATTTTGAGACTGACTTTATAAGCTTTGTTCCAATGAGCCCAGAACACCTTTTCCTTTGGGGATCATTTAGCCTCACTACTAAAGGATGACCTTTTTGAGGACTGTATCTAATGCCCTGCATATTATGAGGTGTCTCTACTCTTGCTGGTGGGAACACAAACCACCTTCAGTGTAAACTCAGAAGATTGTTCTATGTACTGCTTTCTGCTGTGTTTTCCTCCAGACCTCAGAGCCTTTTACCCTACACAGACAGGTAAGTGTAAACGTTCAGTGGGAGCTCTGTGCAGATGCTGGGAACTCTCTCTGTAAGTAGCTCCCTCCTCTTTGATACTCTGCCTGACAAATTCTATCCACCTTGGTTTCCCCGAACTCTGACCTCTGTCTCTTCAATTCGGTGAGAGCACTAGTCTCTATATCAAATCCCCTCCTTGCTTCTGGGCCTGGACACACCTCCAGGAAGTAAGCTTGTGCAGTCGTAGGATTCACCTAGTTTGTTTCTTCTGTCTTCTGGATCACGATCAGGACCGCCCATTATCCAAAGTCTCAAAACTCATGTTTCACTTATTTTGTTCATTATTCTAGTTGTCTAAAGCAAGAACACAATTCTTGTGGCAATTAATCTTTCTCAAGTAAGAGGAAAAAGGAGACCTATGCCATTATACTGTCTTTTGTATTTACCTGCATAATAACCTTTATTGGTTCTCTTTATTTTTTCATACAGATTTGAAAAAATCTATATGATGTCTGTCTGATGTCACTAGTTTTCTGCCTAAAGCATTTTCTTTAATATTTCTAAAGGCAGGTGTGCTAGCAGCAAATTCTCTCAGTTTATGTTTATCTGAGAGTGACTGTTTTGCCTTCATTTTTGGGGGAGAGTTTTGCTGAATGAAAGGTGCTTGGTTGACAGTTTTACTCTCAGCACTTTGGCCATGTCCTCCCCCCACTGTCTGGCCTGCGTTGTTTCCAACGAGTAGTCAGCATTAATCTTACGGGATTTCCTTATGCGTGATGAGTCATTTTTCTCTTACTGTTTTTGAGATTTTCTCTTTATTTTTGGCTTTCAACATTTTTACTATGAAGGATCAGATTGTGGATCCCTTTGAGTTTATTCTATTTGGAAATCATTGAGCTTCTTGGATGTCTGGATTAATGTTTATCATCAAATTTGGTAAGTTTTCACCATTATTTTTTCAAGTGTTTTTTTGTCCCTTTCTTTCCTCTCCTTCTGGTACTTCAACTACACATATGTTGGTGCACTTAATGGTTTCCCACATGTCTCTGAATTTGTGTTCATTTTCCTTCTTCCTCTTTCTGTTTTTCAGATTGTGTAATCTCTATTGATCTGTCTTCCAGATCACTGAATCTTTCTTCTGTCAGTTGAAATCTACTGTTGAAGCTCTCTTCTTATTGTACTTTTCAATGCCATAAATTCCATTTGGTTCTTTTTTATAACTTCTATCTCTTTATTGATATTTTCTTTTTGATGACACATCATCATCATGTCTTTCTTTAATTCTTTAAGCATAGTTTCTTTGGGTTCTTTGAACATAATTATCATAGCTGCTTTAAAGTCCTTGTCTGCTAAAATGACCATCCAGTCCCCTTAAAAAGCATTTCTATTGCCTTACTTTTTTTCTTGTACACAGGTCATACTTTCCTCAGGTTGCTTTGATGTCTCATAATATTTTTGTTGAAAACTGTACATTTTAGAAAATGTATTGTAGAAGTATAGGTACTGATTCCTCCCAACCTGGGCATTACTACTGTTTGCTTGGTTCGTTTATTTGTTTAGTGACTTTGCTCAACTAATTCTGAGAAGTCTATTTTGTCCACAGTATGCAGTTTCTGATGTCCTTGCTCAGATTTTTCCCCTTATTTTAATCTTTTAGTCTGGCTACCTGCAGATCACCCCTGGGTTGGTTTAAACCACTTATTGATCAAAAGTTGTGCTTAAGCCTTCTTAATCAGTTATATTTTTACCCTTTTCCATTGGATATATGCGTGGCTCAGAGGCTGCTCTCATAGTTCAGGGATTTTACCGGTTTTGCCCTATGTTTAGCCAAGGACTCGAAGACTGGAGGTTCTCTAACCAATCCTTTTTGAGAGGGTGCAGCTTTGGGCATGCACATAGTCTTCCAGACTGCCAGGCGTGAAAATAATTTTAATTTTAAGTCTGGCTTCCTAGGAGTTGCCCCTGTGTTAGAGTAGCTAATTGTTCAGTTAGTGTTTAGTCAGAGGTTCTGCTTAAGCCCCTTGCTCAGCGAACCTACTGCCCTGTGTTGATGGCTCTATGTGTGGCTTTGGGAATGTTTCAAGTCTGCCCAACATGCTGCTCTGACTGTCCTGAGTGAGTGTGGCCTAGTGCACGTGCATGGCCTTCCCAAGCCCCAGATGGGACTGTGATCACAGGAGGACTCTTTTTAGCTGCCTCTTTCCCTGGTTCTTCTATTAAATTGCTGGCTGTTCTGCCATTTTGCTTGTATCATGGAGTTACCAGCTTCCTTTTAACCGCTCTCTGCGAAGATCTCCATTGTTGTCAAGAATGTCCTTAGGCAAGGAGGTCTCCATTCTCTGTTCCAAATATAGTTGGTCTTCTCCGCAGAGCTGAAGAGTTGTTTGTCCATAAGGCATAAGTGCCTTTCTCACCGGGAAAAGCACTTATGCAGGGGCCCACTTTTCTCACAGTAACAGGCTTACTCTATGAGTAGACATTATGGGAATGGTAGCCCCTGGTTTTCTCAACTTGTCCCTCCTGTAGTGGAACCTCTACTCTCTGGGTAAGACGGGGCAGCAGTGACCTGAGTACCAGTGTTCATGGGCTGCCATGATCTCCTGAGGGAGATCATTGACTCTAAGAGTGGGAGCTGGGTGGGGGAAGGGAGAACCAATCCTCTCAGCTGTGCCTACCTGGAAGGAAGCTTCTGTAGTCTGGGGCTGAGGGGAGGGTTGAGACATCCTGGCAGTCTGCTCTTTCTCAGGTGAGACTGTAGTCTAAGACTAGGGGCTGGAGGAGAGGGTGCTCTGTCTTCTTGGCTGCACAGGCCCAGTGTAGAACGTCCATAACATGAGGCTGTGGGAATAAGAGGATGGGTGAGGGAGCAAGTCATGACTCAAATGCCACAGACTCTCGCTGTTCTTAACAAGATTGAACAGATTTTCTGGAATGAAATAGTCTTCATTTGCTGTATACCCTTAGAACAATTTATAGAGATTTTAAATAATCTTTTAAAACTAATTTTCAACAATTGTTTTGCTGGAGAAAGTTCCACCAAGCTCCTTACTCTGCTATTCCAGAAGCCCTGTTTACATATACCTGTTTCTCTTTCAGAATTTGACCACTTCTCACCTGAAAAATTCTAAACTTATCCCACTTAATTTTCTTGTCTTCCAGGGCCTCAATCTTGCTAATTCTTCAGTTGGAAGACAAAGCAAGACTAATATAAATTAATAATTTTCTTTTTTCCTTGCAAGTCCTTCATGTCACTGCTGCTGCAGAAGCTTGAAATAACTTTTCCTCCCTTATTTTCCCTCCATCTCCTCATTCATATCCTCTTTACCTCCATCATTTCCACAATTCTCTCTATAATTTTAGATGTAGCTATTTCCCCTTTCCCATCAAAAATGCAGCAGGTCTGTCCACCATCAGCCTTTTATTTTGGGCGAAAGCTAATTTCTCCCTCTGCAATAAAGAAATATATGTGTTTACATTTTAATTAATTCTAGGATGTTTCTCTATCCCATCTGTGAGGTAAAGATTCTGTGAGTTAAGGGATGTAGCATGATGGAGAAGATCAGAAAATAAACTCTGAAATCAGGTTGCCTAAGACTTTAGACAAATTATTTAACCTCTGTGTGTTTCATTTTTCTCACTTATAAAATATGGATAATAATTGTACCTACTTCCAAGGTTGAAAAGATTAAAGGAGTTAATTTATGTAAAGTATTTAGAAGAGTACCTGGCATATAGTAAGTATACAAAATATATAAAGTAGTTTTTATTTTTAATGAAAGGCTAAAACAGAGTTGTAGAAGGTTGGAAATAGAATTGGCTTCCGCATTCAGCTATTTCCACACTCTACACTTAAGAGATGGGACATCTACAAAGAAATAAATGATTTACTCAAGACTTCAGATCAAATACCTATATAGATATAATCTCATTTCTTGTTTACAATGACCCTGTGAAGTAGGTTGATTGGGTAATGTCATAATGAGCATTTGTGAAACTGAGGCACATAGAAGTCAATGACTTGCCTAAGCACATACATACCATTGAGTAGTGACAGGACCAGGACTAGAGCCAGTCCTGACTGCGGAAATGTGCTTACCTCTTAACACTCTACTTCGTTAATTTTGGATATTAAAAAATAACAAACTGCATTTGAATGGTCCTTTAGAATTTACCAAGCGTTTTCACATAAGTTATCCCATTTGCTCTAACAAGTAGGGTTACCTGAACAAAGGGATGTCACTGCCCTCTGACAGGTTAAAAGTCAAGGGTACACAGCTAGTACAACGTAAAGCCAGGCTCCCAGGTCTTCTAACCCCAAGGCGAGTGCACTGCCCTCCCCACAGGCTGCTTTAGCTCTCTCAGAACAGTCATGTTACCCCCACCACACAGGACCTGCTTCTTCTGCACTTACAGCCCCGTTCAGTCAGGTGTCCTCACAAATAAATAGTGCTCCGGAAGGAGGCTCAGGATTATAAAAGTTCACCATTTTTTTCCACAACTAAGATTTTAAAATTTCAGGGGGCAATTTCATGTAATACTTCCATTTTTTTCCATTGTTCCTGAATTACCTAGGTGGGTAGTTTAAAGCTTGAGGCTTTGAAGTTCTTCCATCCATCTGTCCACTGGGTTCACATCATGTTTTTTATTTATTTTTTTTGTGAGGAAGACCAGCCCTGAGCTAACATCCGTTGCCAATCTTCCTCTTTTTTGCTGAGGAAGACTGGCCTTGGGCTAACATCCGTGCCCATCTTCCTCCACTTTATATGGGACGCTGTCACAGCATGGCTGACAAGCAGTGCGTCGGCGGGCGACCGGGATCCGAACTCGCGAACCCTGGGCTGCCAAGCGCGGACTAAACCGCTGCGCCACCCCCACACATCATGTTTTTTAATAGCAAGATCCTTCTCATATGACTTGCTTTACACCTGTACATGTTCACAAACGAATGTGAGCCCTGGATCACTCACTACCTTACCAACCTATGCCAAATTCCCCAGATGTCAGAAAACATCACAATTTTTTACAAAAGAAATAGTTGCATCCATTTGAAATATCGTCTCAGAAAATTCTCCTTCAAAAGTTATAATAAACATAGAAAAATGCCATGTAATTTTCTCTCATGGATTAAAAATATTAATGTTAGTTTCCAAAAGAAACATTCTTTCTTCCTAATTAGGAAGAAATAAATGCTTATTTGTTCAGTGAAGACTGATTTTCCTCACACTACGTCTTAAAGTGTTTGAATGTATTTTACACAAGCAAACAGTTGACTCTCAACATCTTATATGATATTTAAACATTTTTCTTATCTACTAAAAATATGAAAATAGCTTTTATTCTGTTTGATTATAGACGATTACAAATTCCTTCTAAAATATTTTTTAAATGCTGAAACTAAAAGAGAAAACAAAACTCACCTGAAACATCACACTGAAAGATAACCATAGTTAACATTTTAAAAATAGGCTGCCCCTCGGCAGATATTTCAGAGGTACACAAATAATTTTTGATGTTCTTTTGTCATTTCTTTTTTACTCACCAGTACCTGTGCTAACATTTATATATCAATAAATACAGATAACAGCATATTTTTTCTTTGATTTTTAAAATTTTGGGGGTGTTTTTGGTTTATTTTTTTACCACAAATGTAGAGTTTTAATAACACACCTCCATTCAAGGCACTCTATCATCATTGGTCAATACAAGGTCTATTCTTGGTTTATTTTATTTTCATCTTTATTCTCAATCCCTGGTCCCCTCCACTTCCCTTACATAGACACTATATGTAATAAATTTGATATATATGTATTTGGATACGTACGTATCCTCATAAAACATAGAATGTTGGTTTGTAGGTACATATACACACCGATTTGTAGGTATGTATCTATCATTTATCTATGTAATAGACGAGCACACATGTTAATCTATTGCATCAGCAAATAACAACATACACAAGCACAAAATACACTAACACAGTTGAAAGTAGCAAGCCACACAGGAATACATTATTGTTCATAATCCCCAATCACACGTTTTTCCTTTTTGCCTGTTTTGACCAGAGGCACTGTCCCGATAGTGCTTTTTGCATGGTTCTGTCTCACCACTGTACAAAAGAAGAAAACACAAGACGAGGGTCAGAGGAATCTTTTTCTGGCACCTCTACCTTTTGTTCAAAAACAAATTGTTTTTCCATCTGCAACTTGTGAAGATGTCTCTCTGTCCTTATCTTTTTAACTTGCATTCTCTTCTTCTTCATACCTCTTTCCACCAGGCAATATTCCTCTTATTTCAAGGTAAGGATTCATATTTTACAACAGTATTGTTAAAAATTTATTAATTACAAATTTAACATATTTTTTTTGGTGAGGAAGATTGGCCCTGAGCTCACATCTGTGCCAGTCTTCCTCCATTTTGAATGTGGGCCACCACCACAGCAGGGCTTGATGAGTGGTGTAGGTCCACACCTGGGATTAGAACCTGCGAACCTTGGGCCTCTGAAGCAGAGTGCACAAACTTAACCACTATGCCACCAGGTTGGCCCTTAACACGTCTTTTTTAAATGGTGCCAGTATTTTTATTAGGATTATTATTGTCTATATTAGAATTCTTTTCATGAAATTGTAAAGCTTTGGAATGGACTATCTCAATCCTATTTCTCCCATGAGCCCTGTTGTGTTAGTGCATGGATTTGCAGAAGTGTTTATTTCAGGAGCACACATATTGTATTCCCCTAGGGATGGGTCCCTATGTTGTCTCCAATCTACATTCGCTCACATGTCCCTTGAGGATTTGTGGTATTACTAGGAGTGAAATTGGTGGGTATTATTATTTATTTAATATTTAATTTAACTAGACACTGACAGATTTCTCTTCAGAACCGTTCCAGTTCATATTCCACTAATGTTTTCCCCATATCAAGGTTTTCAACAGCTAAATAATGTTTCATTTAATGGAACAAGGTACCTTAATTCATTTCACATTCATCTAGTTTTGGATCTTTGTGTTATTTCTACTTTTTGATATACTATACTAAAATTTGTAGTCATACATCCTCTGTATAAATGTTTGTCCAACATTTTGACTATATTTTTAAAAGATAATTTCCTAAAAATGTAGAACTAGTGGATGGATGAGAAAATAACAGTCATATAATGCTTTGATGCATATCACCAAATTGCTTTCCAGAAAGCTTGGACCAGTTACAGTTCCCATCAGAAATCCCTCATGTGTTTGTTCACAATATATTTATTAAGTCCTGAGTATTTTCCAGGTAGTGATTGGGCCTCTGGAGATTAGACAAAGAATGAATCTCCATTCTCGTGGGGCAGGGGAGGAGCTAAGGAAGGATGTGATCTCAGGTGGGAACTAGCTCAGCTGCCCCATAGGAAGCTCTGGTGTACAAATTACAGCTCAGAATTCGTCCCCCTTGAGGCAGGAGGTTTGGCCATCTGTAACTCATGTCTGCTGTGGTGGAGGATGGGGAGGAGGATGCCCGGGAAAGAAGCCCCCATTTGGTCAAAAACAATTCCCTATCAAAGCAGGCAGCTGTGTTTGTTAGCTGCCACCACTCACACAGGCAGGGTGAACGCAGCTGCCAGTGAAGGGGATTGGGTGGAGTTCTACTTTTCTAGAGTGAGTACTTATCAGAGTCTAAAACCTCAAGTTTTTTTTAAGTTAAAAAACTCTTGAGACCCTCCCTTTCAACATGAAGGAGGCTGAGCAGCCTTGATTTTCATTTCTTTATCTCATTTGGCTTCTAACAAACATGAACCCACAACTGTAGGATTTACCCAAGCCACTCCACAGCTGTTTGCCAGTGCTATAGCCCCCACTGAAAATCTGAAACTACTAAGAAGATTTAGAAGTTCATCTACTCCATCCCTTTCTTTCAGGGTACATGATATTTACCTCATCCTAGGTGGAGACAAATTTGTGGTTCTCATACTTTTTCAGGCCAAAATTTAATCTTATTTCCACCAAGTGTATTGTATTCGCTAAATGCAGGTGTAAATAACATCTCTCCACTTCCAGGTAAAAAAACATGAGAAAGACTCTGTTGGATACTTACGAGGCAGAAGCCAGCATCAGAGCCAGAGCAACCAACCGTGGGGGTTGACTCAGGACTGAAGGGTTTCCTCGGAAGGGACATAGGACTTTCAGTGTTAAAACTGAAATCATCCCAGGCAAATTGGAATGCCTGGTCACACTAAGTTCCACTTACAAGTTCAAATTTTACTGATATTTATTATTACAGATTGGAATTTTCTACTTTCTTCTCCAACAGAGTTTGTGATAGTCTCTGAGTTTACCATACCTGTGTAATTTACGAAGTCAAAAGAAATTTACCCCAAATTTTGTAGTTCTCACATTAGCAGCGGCAAATTTACCCTTAACCAAGAATATTATTTTTTTAATTTTCAAAATTACAAATATTGCCAACTGGCCAAAGAAATCAAAGGTAAAAGCAAGCTCAAGAAGTATAAATAACTTAAAATGTGGAGATCTAGTTGTAAATAAATGAGAGCAGGTCAAACAGCTACTTCAGCTCCCAGCCTTTCACAAATCTATGTTCTCCGGCTACAAGCAGATTTTGTAAAGGCGTCTCCATCCATCCTCTACTCAAATGTCAATGTCCAGCCCTTTCGTTGTTGGCCTCTTTCACCATATTGATTTCTAAAGCATTATGCATGGGGAATTTGTGGGTGGAGAAAAAGCTAGAAAGAGAAAAGCAAGGAGAAGGGAACCTGGAGAGGAAAGAAGGGCCAAGCAAGATTGAGGCAGGCTGGCAGAAACACGTTTAGGAAGAGAAGTGCCAAACAATGAATTCTCAGTTCCCGTTTCTCACAGTAAACTTCTCTGTCTCCACCTTCAGTAAGGTCTTTTATACATGCAAATGTTCTGTAGGTTACATCTTATGCAATCTAAGAAATAGGGTTTCATTTTATTTCAAGGTTAACACAGTTTGATAGAAGGACAACTGGAATAGTATGGAAAACTTTCTCTACGACTGAAACACTTCAGTGGGCACAGAAGCTCATAGCCAGAGATAACCATGGAAGCAATTCAAAGAAACCTTTGGAAATTAGTTTCTACAATCTATGGAATGGGGGTTCAGAACACCCTGACTTGGATATTAAGGGACAAAGTGACTATGTTAGCTGGCATCTGGGTAACAATTGTACACTTTATGACTCCCTAACACCCAGGTGTAATTTATCCTAAGTGCCTCACCCATTCTGTCCAATATTGACCACACCTGCAGAAACCAGAATGCCAGATGAGACAGCCTCTGCGCGCACAATCTTTCTCACACACTACACTGCTGTTTCTGATCAGGCACAATCTCATTTTGTATCAATCACATCTTCCCACGACTCAGTCTACATTTTCAGGAACTGAGAAGATGAAGCAAATTTAATAAGGAAAATTTCAGCAACAAAATCTGCTGTGAAATAGAACTTCTTTTTGTTGATGGGCTTAGCCACCGTACACAAATTGAGTGATAGCCCTGAGAAAATATGCAGCATGTAAACCCACCAGCGATGTCATCAATGTGTTCTTCCCTGATAGATCAAGGACAGAGTGTCGGTGATTCATTCTGGGGAGTCACAAAAATTATGGACAGGGAAGATCACTTGATACAGAAACCTTATCAGGAGACGCAGGTTGTTAGCAGCAGTGAAGGAAATGCCTGTTATACTTGCAAATGAAGGGCTTTATCACATGCTTCACTGGATCACTGTAAAACCTCCCTGGGAGCCTTTCACCAAGGCGTATCTGTGCCTACGCATCCTTCCGGAAACATTTATGAGGTAGAAAAGTTGAAATCAGCTTTGACACTAATATCAGTCTTGACCATCTTCCAAGACCAAAGTTGATTTATTTTTCTGGGAGCGAACCATGAGAAAGAAACTGATAGTTGCTATTAGGTCACCTACTCCAGCCTCTGGGGACAGCTCATTGCGAGATGCTTATTTGTTTTTCATCTTATGTTATTAGCATATTGTGAAGAATAATGCTTCCACAACTTTCTAAGGAGAATTCATGCAAATCTATATAAGGAAAGTTTCTTTAATAGTCTAACTTTCTCTTTTACTAATTGTCATAAAAATAATTTTTCCTTATTCTTTGTTAAACTCTGTCACATCTAAGTCTGTAGCTTTTCCTTCTTTCAGACATTAAATTCCCTCTGAAGAGAAAACAAGCAAAACATGTACACCGAATTAATTATTGTAGTATCAAGATGCCCATCACTAGCTCTAGAGGATGTTTAAATGCTTAAAATGGAGAATATTACTCCTCCTCTCCTTCATTAATTACTTTTTCTGATGTAAAGTGAAAACGAGATGTTTTTCTTCTTTCTAAACATTATGATTTTTCTCTATTTGGTGAACACATTCTAGAAGTCAGGCTTTTAAACTTCTTAACATTTTAAATAATTTTGATCTAAATCACTATCCATCTATGTCTGCACTACATCCTTACTGCTAAGTACTAGGAAGAACTCAGAGAGATAAAGAATAAAGAACTATTTTTATTAAATAGCACTGACTTCCAAAGGTTTGACAAACTTTGATAGCTTGAGATATAGGTGTCAGGGGCTTAAAGGAAGGGAGCTACTATTTCATTCATGGAACTTTTATCAAGGGCCTACTGTGTGTCAGCTACCGCACCCGATGCTAGAGATACAAACAGGAACAAGACATAGGAAACCATGGAAACAACATGTGTTGTAATGGTGTCAACAGTTACCACTGGGTACAGTCAGAGCACAAAAGAAGGAGGTCTCGATTCGGCTTGGGGTTTGGGATCAGAAAAGCCTACCTAGAAGTTTCCAAGATTGAGATTGGAAGATAAGTAAATTTTTGCCAGGGAGACAGGAAGAGAGAAAAGAAAAGTGGAAGAGGAAAACAGAAGCCCTCCTCCCTTAGGAACGATGGCGTGCAAGTGAGTAACTGATTCAGTGAGCAATTACCGAAGCATCATACACGGGCTCTCCCATGTCAGGATTATCTGTCTTCAGAATTTAAGTTTGAAGCCTTAGTTCAACAGGGTATTATTTCTTTGTTTTTGTTTTAAGAACCACAAAAAAACAGATTCTTAATGACTACCTAATAATGAAAAAGAGGAGCAAAGGACTGTAATTTGATTTTTTTTACAAATTACAAAGCTCTGGCATCCTTCCTCACTGCAGATTAGCTAATGGGGAAAACACTGAGGCATTTTCTATCCAAGGCAAAATAACAAGGTCACATTTGCCCATTGTCCGGGCTGAAGTTCCTCTAATTCCAATGGATCGCACGGTCCTTTATTTCTTAAATCTAACAGGAATGAAGAACTTGAATGTTCTTTCCCCGATGAGATTGTGCCTCTCAGCTCAGTCTAGCTGCAGCTGCGTTGCAGTGGGGAGAGGGAAGACCCCACCGAGCAGGAGCTATTTGCTGTGTGAGAATAATCAGAACCCTCCACCCTCACTCTCCAAAACAAGCAGCCGAGGAAAAAATCAGCTGTTTCCTATTTCTGTTCTCCACTTTCCCCCTACTTTCCAAGGAGAGTTGTCTGTCTGATGGGTTCTTTGAGCTTTGTGATGCTGTAATAGAGACAGGGAGTCACAAAGGTAGTAAGTGGGAAGAGAAGAAGATTTCGCC
This sequence comes from Tapirus indicus, assembly GCA_031878705.1. Classification (NCBI taxonomy): domain Eukaryota; kingdom Metazoa; phylum Chordata; class Mammalia; order Perissodactyla; family Tapiridae; genus Tapirus; species Tapirus indicus. The sequence goes on from CM062919.1 coordinate 79,985,399, forward strand.
AAAGTTGCTGTGTTGTTTTGTTGGATTCAATGGTGAGGGAAGGCTGGAAAAGGAGGATAGAAAAGCCACAAGGGATGGGAGTGGATAGGAAAGCATTTGAGAAGTAAGGGTCTGGGGGAGGTGATGGAGTTCCTGCAGGATACAATGGACATAGCGAGACAATAAAAGGGAATTTTAGCAGGTGTGCTATAACCTCTGTATTTAGTTACCCTGCTGCTTCCATAAAACACAAGTAAAAAGTTTGAAAAGTTTTAAATTTACCTTGATTTTCAGTACTATATTTCTTTAATCATAGCTGTGTTCCAAGATTGGACGCTATGGCTCCAGTTTAACAAGAGTTGTGTTTCTTTGACATATAAGCTTACTAGTCAGCAATAATATTAATCCTACTCTGTCCAATACAGCAGCCACCAGCCACATGTGGCCATCAAGTGCTTAAGTGTGGTTAGTCTGGATTGAGATGCATTGTAACTGTAAAATACACACATGATTTTGAAGACCTAGTCAAAAAAATGTAAGAAAGCAAAATATCATATTAATAGTTGTATAGGAATTACATGTTGAAATGATAATATGTTGGGTATGTTGAGTTAAGTAAAATATATTAATATTAATTTACCTTAATATCTACCTTAAAAAAGGTAAATTTTTTGACATGACTACTAGAAAATTTTAGATTACATGTGGGCTCACATTTGTGGCTCGCATTACATTTTTATTGGATATCAGTGTACTAATCTAGGACAAACCAACTACAAACAATGACTCGCATCTTCTGTGAGGAGGAACTGTGTGAGATTTTCTGCAGGTTAGGAAGCAGTACAGCTTAGCAGTTAAGTTCATGAGCTAAGGGATCCATATTTCTGGCACCATCATCCATGAGTATGTGATCCTGGGCAAAACTCAACGTCTTTGGGACTCTGTTTCCTAATCTGAAAGATGGAATTGATAATACTACCTTCCTCACAGGGTACTTATGTCTTTCTGAAAGCTCCATGAGGGGAGGTACTTCTATTTTGTTTCTCTCTTTGTTTATATGCAACAACTAGCACAACGTGTGGCAGGAACACAATTACTAAATATTGAGTGAATGAGTCAGTAATGAAGAATGAATTAATAGACAGTGTTATTACCCCCATTTTAGAGAAGAGGAAATTGAAGTTTATGGAAATTCAGAGGTTAAAAAGTTGGATGAAGTCACAAAACTCATAGACGATAGAACAAACATTTAAATCCAAATTGACAAGAACATTCACTGTCTGCGAACTCAAGGAGCATTCCATCTAGTTAGAGAAATAAAATGTATTTCAAATTAAAAAAACAAACCAATATTAATACTACCAGCCCATAGATGATTAGTTGAGCGTGGAGACTTAGCGTCCAGCAGGGGCGCGCGGGAAGGCTTGGAAGAGATGAGATGGAAGCCGGACCGCTGGAGAGACGTCAGGGTTGGTTTGGTGAGAACTTGGTCCGGCGAAAGGGATCCCCCTCGGCCGGTGAAACAGACTGCGCAAGTGCGGAGGCTGCAATCCTGCGGCTGGTTTTGGAGCTCTGAAGTGGATCTTTTTGCCTGGAGAAGGTAGTTCATGTGAACTTATTAATAGGATTTAGGTGGAAATAACCTTGGGGTTAGATCTTAGGCTCTGAATATAGGCCAGGGTAAGGAGTTAGAAATGTATCAAATAAATAGTAGGATATTACTTTTTTTTTAATTTTTAGTATAGTCAGGACATGATAGTAGCCATGTGCAAGAAGCAGCCGCAGGAGAGGGATACTGGAGGCAGGGAAATAATTAAGGAGGCTATTGCAAAATCCAGCCAGGTGGTAGTAAAGATAAAAATTAGAGATTTGGAAATAGAAATGGAAAGAAAAGGAACAATTTAAGAGATGCTGAAGACAGTGTTCCAGCTTCAAAGACCTAATCTGGATGATTAGTTACCACAGTAAAATATGTGACCTAATTAAAGGGCAATTAAGTCTCAAACTTATGCTATAAGTAAAAATGGGATTTTGATTCCTTTGATTTTCCTGGTTTTTAAAAATATTCATTCTTGATTTCTCTTATCTTGCACATCTGGTGCGTCGTAAGGTCTAGCCAGTCTATTCAGGAATGCCTAATAAATTGAATCCCTTATTTTATTCCTATGCTTTAGCACAAGCTCTTGTGTTATTTATATTATTTTTTTCTTGCCGGACTTATTTTAAGAGCTCCTGTGTTGAATAAGAGTATTTGTTTACAATTCTTTCATTCTCTCCCAATTCGTGTCTTGGCTTCCTGTGGGTAGAATGTACCACCTCTTGTCCTCCAAACTAGAAATCTCTACTGTTAGATCTAACATCTGATCTGTGTTCTAAGAGGTGACTACCTCCTAGTAAAATTGATCACAATTTCTTGAGAAATTTTAATAAAAAGAATAGGCCTTTTAGGTCTCAGCTCAGTTATCGAATACTCTGTGAAGGTTGCTTGAACTTTTCAAAACTATGTTCTTTTTGCCTAATTTTACACTTGATCTTTTAAGAATTAAATATTGTAAATTATCTATATTTGAATGTCTCCTTCATTGGTATTTAAGAGCAAGCTCTTTAAGAGCAATGACCATGATTTAGTTATCCTTTTATACCCAGTTTTTAGAACAATATTTGGTACTTTTAAGTCAATAAATATCAAAATAATGGATGGCTAAAACTGAGATATCTTTTTCAATACTGTTTTTGCTACTCTAGGTCTTTTGAATTTCCCCATAAATTTTAGAAGCATCTTATCAATTTCTAGCCCCCAAAAAATCTGTTGGAATTTGATGGAGATTGGATTGAATCTATACATCAAATTGGGAAAAACTGACATCTTAACTCTATTGGAACTTGCAGTCTGTAAACATATTCTATCTTCCCATTTCCCTCAGCAATGCCATATAATTTTCAATGCAGAGGTTTCCAACATCTTTTGTTCAATTTATACCTAAATGTTTTGGGTTTTATTGCTTTTTTAAAAAGATAATTTTTAAATTTCATGTTTTATTTGTTTATGATAGCATATTAAAATACAATTGTTTTTTGTATTATCCATGTATCTAGCAGCTGGCTTGGTGGTGCAATGGATAGCACATTGGACTTCTAGCCAGTCCTGGTGTGGCCATCCATGTATCTTGCAATCTTGCTGAATTCATTTGTTAGTCCTAGTAGTGTTGTATTCTATGTACTCAATCAAGTTGTCTGTTAAAGACAGATTTAATTCTTCCTGTACATTCTTTTTTGTTTTAATTTTTTTTCTGGCCTCAGTGCAGTGACTAAGACCTCCAGTACAATGTGGAATAGATGTGATAAGAGTGGACATCCTTGCCTTGCTCCCAAACATAAGAATGTATTTAGTCTTTCACCACTAACTATGATGTTACCTGTCAAATACATCCTCAGCATCTATTGAGAAGACAGGTGACTTTTTTCTCTTTTATTCTTTTATTTTATATATTTATTTTGGAAGAAACAATTATCAAAGATTTCATTTAACTTATTAACTAATGAGGCAACCAGTAAGATATTATAGTCCCTTCAAAGTAGATTTCAGAAGGTACATATTTGCATAGGCAATCAGGAATATTGAAGTGAGTATATATATTTATAGATGCAAAACTGGTCAGTAGCCACAATCAATAATCAATGCATCTTCACTGCACATGGATCTTTTGCATTTCTACACACAAGAATAATTTGCATTGCTGTTAGTTTTTAAAAATTACAGATGTGTAAAATAGCTCAGAGGCAATGAAAGGCACAAATAACAGGGAAGAGTATGCTAGACAGGACATCCAGTAATTTTTTCCCCATTTTTCCAGACAAAAGGATGAAAAATTATGTAGTAGAAAAATATAAACAAAAAGAAAAAGAAAGCAGGAGTTGCAATCTTAATATTAGACAAGTTAGGTCGGAACAAAAGCATTCAGTGAGGAAAACAAGGACGTTTTACAGGCCTAAAGGTCATGCCACAATTGACAATGAAGATATAATAATTACAAATTTCTCCATAGCAAATATGACAGCAACAGCTTTCAGAAAATGGAAAATATTCTTTTAATGTGGTAAATTACATTGGTTTTTAAATGTTAAAGTAACCGTGCCCTCCTGCCCGAGACAAACCCCCTTCGTTATGGCTATCATCCTTTCCTTTTATCCCTGGCTTCGATCCGGTTCCCCAGTGCGTGTGAAGAGAGGCTCATGTAGAGCCCAGTGACCTCCTCAGGGCCAGATGCGCAAATGGCTCGAACAAGCTCTTTAAAATCTACGTGGGACTTGAATAATCTTGACAAACTCATTGGAATGCTCCAGAAAATGTTCTCACTAGGTGAAGATTTAAATTAAATTACAAAGCGTACCTTAATGTAATCAGTGTACTTTGTATGAGGATTTCTAGGGCCACCATAACAACCTACCACAAACTGGGTGGCTGGGTGGCTTAAAACAACAGAACTTGATTCTCTCGTAAATTCGGAGGCTAGAAATCTGAGATCAAGGTGTTGGCAAGGTTGGTTTCTTCTGGAGGCTCTGAGGGAGCATCTGTGCCCTGCCTCTCTCCTGGCTTCTGGTGGTTGCTGGCAGTTCTTGGTGTTCCTGGGCTTGTAGCTGCATCACTCCAGTCTCTGCCGCCATTGTCGCATTGTGTTCTCCTCATGTGTCCCCGTGTCCAAATGCCCCTTTCCTTCTAAGGACACAAGGCACTGGATTAGGGACCATCCCAATCCAGTATGACCTTATGTTAACTTGATTACGTCTGCAAGGACCCTATTTTGAAATAAGGTCACATTCACTGGTTCCAGGTGGACGTGAATTTGGGGGAGATCATTCAATCCAGTAAACACTTGAATTTCACCTTTGATTACATCAGTGTGAAACAAAGACCCGCTTCTGAAATGAAGCTTTTGATAAATTATGTTTCAAGGAGTTTAACTGTTCTATGTGCTGGCACAGTGTTTTGTGTTGTAGGCAGAGTTTCATCTCTGCTGACACAAAAGACCCCTTTGCTGAATGTGCTTTTGGACTACTCAGGGACTGAAAACTCCTGTTAGCTCTTGCAGACACATGCTTATATTTGAGCAGTGGTTCACAGGAGACTAAGACCTAAAAGCTAGAGAGCATAAAAACTTTACTTCATTCTGGAGAGGATTGACTTGTCGGGGTGAAACACAGTCCAGACTGGATAATTTCTGTCTACATGGTCTACATGTGCTGTTTAAGGCTGGATAATTCAGACCTTGAGAAATGCAGTGGTGTTTAGAGATAAAGATAGAGATCGATAGATACGTGTGTATGTATGTGCATACATTTTATAATTTATAATAACATGTGTATATATATACATACATACACACATACACACGTATCTACATACACATGCACATGTATCTATATCTATATATGTGTGTATGTATACATCTTATAATTTTATTTTGACTGAAGGCCAAGGCCATATTCCTTAGGTAGACAGATCCTTTAAGGGATTGCACTTTCCCGTTGTCACTCATCCTGAGAGGGGACCAATATTAGAAGAAGAAATAAGGAATTGAAATCAAACTCAAATCAGAGGTAGAGTGGAAGTACCGTCCCTTCTCTGCGCCTAGAATGCCCAAAGCTTGGACACTGGTTTTAGAGGCTCTTGAGGGCATTCCTGATGGTGAGGAAAAGCAGGCCACTACCAAGTGGAAGCAGGTCTAGAGAAGGTAGGAAAGTGCTCTGTAGCCAGGCAGAGAAACCTTGTGAGGAATCCCAGGGGCATGAACCACAGTCCATGGGCTGTGACTTGCAAAATGTGATTGGAAAGTTGCTCTTGTTGTGATTCCTTCCTGTTTTCCCTGGGCCTTCAGTAACGCCCCAATAAAAATTACAACCTGGCATCAGCTGTGCTGTGGAGGACTGATGGTCGGTGTCTATGGTCGGCTGAGAGAGCAGCACTCCCCTTCCCCAACCAAAGTGAATGTGGTGCATAGGAAATATTTGAGTAAGAAAAGTGAGCCCAGGAGGAGGTGACCGTCAGTGCATTAATGGTGGCCCTTGGATAGAGCCGAAATCAGGAGTCCAGAGCTGGACGACCACAGAGGCACAGCCAGGGCAAAGAAAAGGGAACATACATGAGACACTCCAGCCCCAGCCCCACCCCTTGCACACACACACACACGGGAGAGGAGTTGATCTAGATAAATGGAAGGAGGTCCACTAACATGGGCTATTGAGGGCTCTTATGGAGAAGTCTTTGGGTTTATCAGTTAATACAATCTCACTTACAGGAACCAGCCAATCACCTGGCAACCAGCCTGAGGATGTTGAAGTATCGCACTGAAGAAAGAAATAGGAAATGTAAAGGTGAGTTGGGAAGATATACATAATATACACATCAAGCTAGTCAGTTTCACTAGCACTGGTTTATTATAACACGGATGGCTGCGTTTGACCTGCTGTGGCTGGGATGTTAGACGATATTGGAAAGGCTAACCTGGACTCTAGGCAGGAGACTCCTCCTTACATCTGTTTTAAATCTATCCTTCAGTGGTCCAGGGTCATAATCTGTCTCACTTTCTCCTCATTCTAAAAAATGACAGTCTTTCAAGGGTCCTACTATTTCCTCTTTTTCTTAACATAAACAATGATAATTCCCAGATTCCTCTTTTTCTTTTCTTAAAAGATTCTTATATGCTCCTGAAGATTTGAACAAAGGAGAAATGTATGACTAAGGCTCAGTCACTTGTTTTGACTAGAATAATTCTCCTTAAGAAGTTCAAGAACAGTGTTTCCTTTTCGTTTTTGTTTATTTTTATAATTTTTTTGTTGCCACCTTATTTAAAATTTAAAATCAGGTTTTCTCAAAAATGCCTTTGCTATATGAATTGGAATTTTATGTATTTTCCCATTTTTGCTACACTGGGCCACAGAAGCAATGACTTCTTAGGATTTCTCAATATCATAGCACTATCAGGATATCAAAATCCCATCTGTACTGTGCAGACCATCAGTACTTGCATAGCACTAAGACACAGCCCTCTACACTGTCCTTATGGGTCTCAGACCTGAATGTCCTTAACTGTTTTACCTACTCAAGTGCATAATAGTTGACAAGATTTTGTCCTATCTTTCCTAAGTTCTGCTCTTGCTACTTTGGTTTATATTCTTCGCTATCTAAATTCTTCAAGCTGTAACTCATCAGATTTTCTACAGGAGGGTGTCATTAAAGCACTTTCTTCTTCTGTTTGTGAGCAACTATTTATGTGTCAACTCTACATGCCTGTCCTTGTGCTAGGGCCCTGGGGATGCAAATGAAGTAGATAGCATGATCCCTACTCCTGTGCTCCTGAAACTTATTAGTGAGATGGTATTTTAATACATCAAACAAGGTGTGCCAAGGTAACAGAAAATAAAGTCCCATACATTCACGAGGATTTGGAGTCACGAAGATGATATGGTAGAACCCGAATACAAAGACTGCAGGGAAGAGCACACAATTTCTGAGATAAACCTTAGAGGTGGTCATGAGGCGGTGTTTATAGGGAACGGTCAAAGATTGCCCTGGCTAGAATTAAACTGGACAAACAGCTGTGATAAGTAAAGTTGGACACACTTATGGAAGGCATTGAATGCCAGCAAGAGGAGACAAGATTTGGGAATAGAATTATTAAACATGCTTAATCTTTCTTTGCTTCTTTTTTGTGGCTTTAAAATACCAGGAAAATTAGAAGTCTGTGATGACTTTAAACAGTTAAATGGAAAAATGGTAGCTTCCAAGTGTAGCTAAATAAATTATGTAAGTGTAGTTGGAGTGGTTACTCTTCTCTTAGGTGAATTGATTTTTAAAAGCAGTTCAGAAATTAAGGGAATGATGGTGAGGGGAAGTAACTGGAGACACTGGGAGTGAAGATGGAAGAGCAGACAAACAAACACAATTCCTCTCCATGTTGGGAAGTAGAAAGTTAGTGGACCCATTTAATTCTAGAAATAAGTAGCCTAACAGGGTTGAAGATGTAATTATCACTGAAATTTTAAGTAGAAGCTTAATATAAACTGTAATAAATAATCTATGAAAAAGACAGAAGCCTTTCAATAGAGAGAGAAAGTTTTTTTTAAAACAGTAATGACTTAAAAATTCAGAACTCTAAAGGAAGTTAATGAGAAGGTAATTAATTAGTACTTAGGAGGCATCTCTTTTAATCCTTTTAGTATTCTAGAGTATTCCTGCTAAACAGCTTTTGAGCTATCTTGAATAATTTATGGTAGCCTTTTTCAAGTTTTCCTCACTCACTCACAAGTTCCACTTAAATGGGGAAAGAGGCCCACTTATTAGAGTGCTGTAGATAAAACGAAGGAGAGAGATTATGAGTGGTGCCGATCACTGTCAGCCCAGGAGTATTCTACTCCAGGCTACACATCAGAACTGAACATTTTCCTTAGAGTAGCTGTGAGGATGGGGTGATGTTAATGGTTCTTCTTGAACACAACTGTGATTGTGTATGACCTGCTGTTTCTCGGAGTATTCTTACACTAGCAGTCAAAGGAGGTTGAGCTGGGTCTCAGGGCATCTTCTAAGCAAAGGAAGTCTATGTTCCAGTAGCGTCCCACTCTCTTAAAGAGCTCTCACACTGTGGCTTCTGTGCAGCAGAAATCCTCCAGCTCGTGATTGATCAATATTCAGGTTCGGATCCCGGGCGCCCGCTGATGCACTGCCTGTCAGCCACGCCGTGGCGGCGTCCCATATAAAGTAGAGGAAAGATGGGCACGATGTTAGTTCAGGGCCAGTCTTCCTCAGCAAAAAGAGGAGGATTGGCGACGGATGTTAGCTCAGGGCTGGTCTTTTATTTTAGAAGACTTTTATTTTAGAAGACTGAGGTGGGGCAATTCTTTTTATTTACTGGAAGGCCTAGCCAAAGGGATGAGGGGCTATTTAAAATTTGTTTAATTGCTTTAACTCACTTAAGTGGAAAATATTGTTAATGCAGCAGGATATCTGTTAAGATACAGACAAAATAAGACAGCGGCAGAGGAAACAGTTAAAAATAATTCCAGCCTCCTCCTGCCTCAGAGTGAGTTCATAGGTAACCTTGGAGTGAGTCTTCTTTGTTCAGAGAATAGTTATTTGATGGCCCTCCCTCTTTCTTATGCAACTGTGAAGTGAGGGTCATTCATTGGCTAAACTAGAAAGGAGGATATTATAGACTGGGGATTAACCGAGGCCTCTTATTCCCCAAATCCAAACTAGGGAACTTGTGAATTGATTTACCTCAGAACCCCAGGGCCTATAGGGGAGAAGAAATCAAAACCCAATCCCTTGAGAATAAAAATTAGGCAGAAGAATTGAAATGGATCATAATGGTGTCAATCAAGTCCTAGTGGAAGAGAATGACAAAAAGACTTCTGAAATAATCATTCTTTGAGTTAAAAAAAAATATCTAGGGTGGATATTCCACTCATGATAAGGGTTAATTACTTAGGGTCATGCACAAGTGTTAATTCCATCACCACCAGAATGCAAGCTCCTCTAAGCCAGAGGTTTCTGTTGGTTTTGTTAACTGCTGTCTCTGCAGCATCTAGAGGAGTGCCTTGCATATTGTTGATGTGGGAAATTACCGTGATGTAATAGTAGCCTCCAAGGACACAATGAGACAGGTTATCTCAAATATTCATTATCTTCATATGTCTTGTCTGTCTCTCTCTGTGTCATTTCAGTCTTTCTTACTGATGGTGTGGTTATGAGGAGTTGAGAGAGATGGAAGCAAATGGAAGATGCCTGGAGCTTGCTTCTCAGAAAACCCAAGACTCAGTGTGCCTGAACACAGCTGTAAATCATCTGATGACCTGATGAGCAGCAATGGAGTTTTTCTATACACATCAGGTGGAGAACAAAAGACTCAAAAATGGGTGTCATCAATGGGTAGCCAACTTAATTCTGTATGAATAGTGAATAGTTTAAGAGCATTGGTGGCTCAAGTATATTTAGGGGACTGCTTGGTCTTTACACTCTTCTGGTGAATTATTAGTACATATGTGCTCTTCTTTATCTATGTCTAACAATTCACACAAATTACTGGCTTCTGTATTTAGTTTCATCTATCTTCCTTATTAATTTTATTTTCTTTAGCAGAATGCAATATTCTTAAATAATACAGCAAACACATCACATACAAAATAGATACTCAATAAACATTTGCTGAAAAAAATGAGTGACCACGTGAAACAATGGTCTTGGCATAGCACATGGCATTTGGTAGAAGGTTCCTTGGGCCCAGTTACTCTGGCAGAGTGATTAAGCTTGAGTACAATGGCTGAGTGTGGGAACTTAAAAAAAAAGCGCTGAATCACACAATAAGGATGCCATTGTCACTTGAGCCCATCAAGACCTTCCCAGTTGAAGTTCACAAGCATTGTCTTGTAAATCTGCAACATCACTTCAAAAATAATACTGTGAAAAAAAGCACAATATTGGTAGACTAATTATAGATTTCATTTATATTTCCAAAGGACTATTGAAAGAAGATTAAATTTTTTGAGTGTAAGTTGCTGAAGCTCAGACAATTGGGGTAGAAGGAGAAGGCCTCAAGAAGAAGATACTGGACTTCCTGTACTCCACTCATGGTGTGTGGAATTCAAGTGATTAATTAGGCAAATATTGGATGTGTGTCCACATTTGTACTTGAAGCTGGAGGACTATATTATAGCAATTGTAGTCAGAAATCAAACATTTCTCTGGTCAATTCTTACTGACCTGACCAGTAGAATGTTATTTCTGATCCATTGTATATTTTAGACCTAAAACATTCATTCTCAGAACCAGGGAACACAGATTGACAACTACTTTATTTATTTATTTTTTTGCCCTAATCTAAGTTTAAATAAATAAGTATAATGTTAAGAATCACTTCATACAGCTGCATTATTGTTTATGCATGTATGTATTTGTCAGAGTAAACATGCATTATCATGGGTGTGTATGGGATAGTAATGAGTGTTATATTCATGTTATTTTCATGTATGTTTATGCTTAAAGTAACACTAGCTGAAGTACTTATGCCACCCTAATTTATGGCAGCCACATGAGGAATAGGCATAATGACTTGGAATCTATAAGACGTTTATAAAACTTCAACTGTTTTTCACTAGCACCACAACATGTGAAAGTCTGAGGAGGATTATTCAAATTCTTAAGCAATAGAATTGCCTGATGAAGAAAAGTGTTTGTAAACTTTGTAGGCAGCATTTGTAGGACAGTCTGTAAAGAGGTGTGAAGATGGGGAGATTCACATTTATAAGCAAGGTCTTTACAATTGCTGGAGACCAGAGGAAAAGTGGCTAGAGGGAAGGAACCGGGGAGGATAGAAGAAGAGGGGTCTCTTGGAGATTGTTCAAAGGAAGAATCTAGCAACTGGAGTCGGGTTGGCTATAGGAGGAAGTAGAGAAAAGGACTTGCTAGTTGACAAAAGAAAGATAACTTTTTGAAAAAGAAATGGGTAAACTGGGAAATAGGTTGCTTAGTTAGAAAGGGAGGTGAGTTCAAATAATTTTATTTATTTTTTTGAGCCCTCTCCAGTTCTTTCCCTTTAGGTTCAAATGGTAAACTTTAACAAAGATGGTTCAGGCATAAGCTGAAGCAACGCTTAGCAGACAAGGATGCTGCGCCTGGAGTTTTGGCATGCTTTACTCCTGCTATACGTTTAGTTTTTAGGCTGGTTAGTTTTACCTGTGCCATATTGCTGATGTGTAATTTTAACTGTTGTTGTTTCTATCAATCCTTGTCAATTCTGAAGAACTCCATTCCCAAAGATTTTACTGTGGTGAAAAAGCAACTGACAAGCACCTAGAACATTGCACCCTGTGGGCACCCACTAAGCACTTGTTTCCTAACTGCCTGGCTGATGTGTCCTCAGGAAGGTAAACCCAACTGCCCTAAAAATAACGGATGTTGGTGTCTGGTAGGTGTTTCCCATGAGGCCCTGTTAAATACATAACTGATGTAGGGAGACATCTGCATCTTGTTACCCATTCAAAACAAGTAATAGGTCAGTCATTTGCCAACATATATGCATATGTGTGAGAGAATGAACTCAAGTCACATTGATTCCTCAGCACCTGAGACCTGTAACGAGGATCAGGAGAAGCCAGCCACAATGAGGGAATGAGTTGATGGTTGCAAAATTGGTCATGCCAAGGGGAGGAGATGTTGTGAGGTGATAATAACTGATGGGTTAATCACTTAGTCATTAGGAATGATGGGGAGAAAAGGAGGAAGGTTGGCGGGAGGATGAGAGCAGGCATGTATCAAAAACGTATCATTTAAATTCCTGCCACTGTTCTCTTTCTAAAGTGCAGGTTCAATCCAGCTACTTCTTTGCTTAAAGCCCTACAATTAAAAAGAAAAGAATTTTGAAAGGAATATGAAAGTTTTGAGTAGGGTGAGGCTTTCTAAACAATGACAGAAATAAAGAACAATAGATTTAACAATTCAAATCTTTAAAATTTTCTACATAAAAAATAAAGGTCAAATAAAAAATGAGGAACATATTTTCAGACACTCAGTATTAAACTGTTAATATGTAAAATACCTCTAGAAATAATAAGAAAATCACTACACGCCAACGTACAAATGAGCAAACGGAATGAACAGATAATTCTCTAAGTAGAAAACGCTGCAACTAACAACCATTTTCTTTTTTAAAAAAAGTTCAAGAATATTAATAATTAGAAGAATACAAATTGAAACATTTTTGCCTATCAAATTAGCAAAGATTTTTAAAAAATTAATGCAGAATATTAGTTATACTTTCTAATGGAAGAAAAGAGGAGCAGGTGTCTTTAGAATCAGAAGAATAATGTTTTAAAAATTCAGTTCCTCACATTTGCCTCTTAGCATGTCAGACAAATTCCTCCATGATGCAGCCCCTGCCCACTGCTCCCGATTTTCTCACAGCTGCCTCCTTTCCAAGTTACTGTCCAGCCAAACTGGGATTTGCAATTCCCCAAATGTGCCATGTTTTCTCACATGTCTATGTTTTGAGGCCCCTAGGCTAGAACGTGTTCTACCTTTGTTCACCTGGCGAATTCCTCTTCACTCTCTAAGACCCACCCTCCGCCTCCCTCCTCTGTACACCTTCCCAGCAGCACATCCATTATCCTCTTCTCCCACCACCTCAGCAAGGAAACTCTCTCTCTCTCATCTGCATCTTGACTACATTTCTATTGTTCTATACTTTATACCACATTGTATTAATTTATTTACACATATATCTTCTCTATTAATTAAATTATAGATTGCTTGAGAACAGAATGGTGTTTTAGTCATCTCTGTATCCCAAGTTTCTGCTGCTGAGCGTGGTAGAAGAAATTAAGTGTTGGCTGGCACTAGTTGAATTAAAACTGGAAGGCTCTGTTGGTTGCTTCAGTGTAACATCAGTGTGTATGCAGCGAAAGCAAAACCTTAAACCAGATCATTGTGCTCGCACACATGTGCACGTGCACACACACACACACACACACACACACAAATATCTTCTCTATAGATGCCTAGTATAGAGCTTTTGCTAAACCGGAGGTTTTATATGTGCAATTTCCACCAAAGTATTTGAAAATGTAAAAACTAGATTATTTTAATTACTGAGTATTCAAAAAACTACCATACCCTCAACGTTCCGGAAACCTAATGGCTTCATTTTTTTCACTCTGGAACCACCCTCAGGGAAGCACATTAAAACAGACTTAAAGGCTGACTAAATAGAGCTGTAATGAGAACCCAATACTTACCACTCCAGCTGCCTTCCCGGGCCCCACGACTTGCTCCAGTGTCAAGGAGGCGTGCTGTTATTTTCACCCACACCTTCTCTCACTTATCCCAGAAAACTTTTTTGTGCTGCCATAAAAACAAATACCAAAAGTGATTTTTGATCCCAGATTTACTTTCACGTAGGACACCGGGGGATTGTCACCAGTCTTGACATTGTTGTTAGATTTTCAGACCAATTATTCCACTCTAGCCTAGAGGTTGTACATTTTAAGATGTGATTGAAAAGAAGATGTGATACAACACTATCTTACTTATCAAGCATTCTTGGTGGATGTGTCTACACTAATTCATATTCCATTAGTGAGATGTGGTCCTGCGACTACGATGGCTTGTAATGTTTTTAACATTTTAGAAGAAAAAAACTTTCAAAAATATACTTTATGCTGTTTTGTATCCATAAACAGGGAATCAATTAATTGAAATTTTCTTGATGATTCAGTGTCATCAGTATGAACATATATTGCTGTTTTGTGTCCTAATCCATTGTACTCGGTCCTTAGGCAGAAACCTGTCCATGGGCATTTTAAGATTTGCCCCTATGCTAAGGGATTTCAGATTCTTGCATTTTTAGGCCTCTAACTATTTTGTTTTCAGTTTAAACTTGTGGTTTGGCTGTTACTGAATGTAATGTGTTTGGCTCTTGCTCTTACCACTCCATCTTGTTAAATTGCAATTGGGTTTTACTGTATTTCTAATTAGGTCAACTTGGGGAGGACTGAGGGGCTTAACTTCTCACTCTGGATACAAGTGTCTCTGAATTTATTGCATAGCACTTACAGGGTACCCTGGATTGGCTGGAGCGGGTCAATGTGTGGTCAGTTGGGTCCTTCAGGAAGCTGACTGAGATGGAGTTAGGATGGCAAGAGGTCTATTGGGGGCTAAATCTTGGGAAAGGAGAGGAGGGAAGAGAGAAGGTTGGTCAAGGAGGGCCTCAGAGTGCTATGTAGATCTGAGAATTCTTGACCAACCCAACAGGGAGCTCTGGAGCAAACAACACCGTCAGAGAAGTCCCACGTTGGGCAGAAATGTCTGGGCCCTAGTAGCCCGACCAATAAGGTTGAGGACTTCCTGGGTGGAGGGTGGCCTTGGCTGGAAGACTGAGGTGGATTCCGAGGGCAGGGACAGCTAGCGGCGATCAGCTGACTGCTCTCCTTGCAGCTGAAGAGTAAGTTCTTTCTTAAAGAAAGCCCCAAACAGGTGCACCTTCTTGGCTGCAAGAGTACATATACTATCAGGAAATATGTTTGAAAAGAGAAGCAAGTTCATAAGAAGGTAGAAAAAAGTAGTCGTTTTCTGAACCTTTATGAGTTTGTTGTTAATGTGAGTGTGTGTAGAAGGCAGAGAGACTGATGGGAAACAATCAGTAAATCTGAGGACTGGGGAGGTAGTGGTTGGGGAAGCAGGGGGATCTAGCTAATCAGAATAACAGTTAAATAACCAAGTGATCAAAATCTTACTTTTCTTAGCAGCAAATTCACCTTCCTTGGAGGGATCCAATTTGGAAAGGTGTATAGACAAACAAGATATCTGGGGTGAAAGGCAAGACCACTAAGAGTATTACTGAGTAAGCTGCCTATATCTATTTGTTTTACTTTGTAATTCTACATATTAAGCATTTTAATTCTTTTGAGTGTTTTCTTACTTTTTCTTTATATATGAAATTTGGAATCATCTTGTCTATTTTCAGAAAAGTTGGTATTTTTATTGTATCACATTAAATATATGAATTAACATAGGAAGAACTGATATGTTTAAAATGTTGAATCTTAACCAGGAACATGTTGTGTGTGTTTGTCTAATACAATCTTTGTGTATCTCAGGAATCTCTTAAATATTGTCACATGTAGCTTTTACATATTTCTCATCAAGTTAATTACTAGACATTTTTTTGTTGGTGTCATGTAGGTAGTTTTCTGATTCATTATATGTTGTATTTGGTGGTTTTTATGTATATGAAAGCTATATATTTGTGAATATTAATTCTAACATTCCCTACCTTATTGAATTCTCTTGTTTTGGGTTAATTATCTTGCATTTCCAGTTAGTTATTTTTTCTTAAAATAGTAGTAATTTCATCTCCTCCTTTCCAATTTCTGTAGTTCTAGTATCTTTTTCTTGTCTAATTGCCTTGACTTATAACTCCAGTACCATGTCAATAGTACTGTAACATTAGTTACAGTAATTAGTTATAACTAATATCCTTGTGTTTTTCCTAATTTTAGCAGGAATTCCTACATTAAGTCCGATTACTGGCTTTGGGGCTAATTATACCTTGACACACACAAAACTGTTAAATAAGTATCCTTCAATTCCTATTTAGTATAAGTGATAGTTCCTAAAATTCAAACATGGATTAAATCTTGTCAAATGTCACAACATCTACAAAGATGATCATGTAATACACTCACATAATATATTGCATTTATGGTTTTCTTCATATCAAAACATCTTTGTTTCTCTTGAATGAACTTCTCTTGTTCAAATTGTGTTACTCTTTTTATGAACTACTTAATTCTCTTTTCTGATATTTTATTTTGAAGTGTTTTTGTTGATATGCTTAAGAAAGATTTGTCTGTAGTTTTCATAATATCCTTTCCTAATTTTGCTGTCAACATTACATTCACTTCATAAAAAAGGTATCAGAAGCTTTTCTACATTTTCTATGCCCTGGAAAAAATTTAATTTCAATAATATTGGAACTGAAGGTTGGTAGAATTCTCCAGTAAAACTTTCTAGACACGATACTTTTGGAAGATTACCTTTGACGACTATGTTAGTTTCTAGAAACATGTGTTTATTATTTCTTCCTCTTCTGAGTCAGTTTATAAATTACGTTTTCCTAGAAAATTATCCCTTTATCCAAGTTCACGTGTTATTTGTATAGAGTTTTTTTTTAACTCATAATTTTTTATTTCTCTATTTTATGTGATTATTACCCATTGTTATTTCTTATTCTATATATTTATGCATTGTTATTTTGTGATTCTGCTAGTTTACTTCTTAAATTTTTTAATGAATTAGCTTGTTTATATATTTGTTCTATCTTTTTTTACTTTATAATTCATTAAAGTTTGTTTTTATATTTATTTCTTTTTCTACCTTCATTCTTTTTTTCACTTTTATTTTTCTAAATTTTGGAGTCAAATGCTTAGTTTATATTTTCACATTTTTATTTTTATGGATAAAAATTCACAACTATAAGCTTTACTTTGAGCAGGGCTTTCACCGTATCCTATAGTTTCTGGTTTTGCTTTATATTCCCCTTTGGACCAAGAGTTGTTAAAATAGACATTTTACATTTCCAGGATTTTTCTGATTTTGTAACTGATTTCTTGTTTTATTCTATAATGTTCAAAGAATTTTGTCTGTAATATTTCTCTTTTGGAATTTAGGGAAGTTTTGTTTTTTTGAGGCCCAAAATACTTACAATATTTGTGAATGTACCATAGATATGTGAAAGCAATGTTCTCTGTTATTCACGTTCATCAGCTTTACCTTCTTGTACAATGAACATGGCCGGTGGGGATATCTCTTCGAGATAGTGATTCCATTTCCTTTGGATATATACCAGAAGTGGAATTGCTGGATTATATGGTATTTCTATTTTTAATTTTTTGAGGAACCTCCATACTATATTTCCTAGTGGCTGAACCAGTGTATATTCCCACCAACAGTGCACAAGTGTTCCCTTTCTCCACATCCTCGCCAGCATTTGTTATCTCTTGACTTTTTGATGATAGCCATTCTGACAGGTGTGAGGTGATATCTCACCATGGTTTTGGTTTGCATTTTCCTGATGATTAGTGATGTTAAGCACCTTTTCATGCACCTGTTGGCCATTTGAACATCTTCTTTGTAAAAATGTCTATGCAGGTCCTTTGTCTGTTTTTTAAATTGGATTATTTGATTTTTTGCTATTAAGTTGTATGAGTTCCTTACACATTTTAGATATTAACGCCTTATCAGATGTGTGGTTTTCAAATATTTTCTCTCATTCCTTAGGTTGCCTTTTCATTTTCTTGATCATTTCTTGCACTGTGCAGAAGTTTTTTAGTTTGATATAGCCCCACTTGTTTATTTTTGCTTTTGGTGTCAAATCCAGAAAATCGCTGCCAAGACACATGTCAAGGAGCTTTTTTCCTATGTTTTCTTCTAGGAGATCTGAAAATATTATTATAGATAAGTTCATTCCATTTATATTTGTAGATAGAATAGATATGTCCATATTTTGTTAATTATTGACAGCAATATTTTCGTCAGTTGTATCAATTATTGTAATTTATTTAACACTCGTACTCTGGTCAGTGTTTAAATTTTATTACTGTGACAGCTTCTCAGGTCAACTATGATAGTAGTGTTTATCAAAGTCAAATATTTTAATGTCAGGATCGCATCTGTGATTTTGATTAATGTCTAAATTAGAATCTATGATTTAGGTCACCATTCTAGTTATGGATCTTAAAGGAGGCTGCTCTGAAATTGACTTCAGTTCATAAATAAATCCTATCTTTGATTCTGTCAACATTGAGTGGTTGTGGTATTTGTATCATCTTTCAGGAAAGGTCAACTATTACTGCTGTAAGAGCCTCATTTTTAGTGATATATAGATTTCAAACTATAAACGTGGACATGGGGTATTCCTGCTCAAAATGTGTATCATCCACTACTAAGAGAAATGTTATATAATCAGAAAGCCTGCTCTACACATTTTATGAAAAATAAGTTGATATTTGAATTCAGTATCTTCTAGTATCTTTTTTCTTTGCTATTTTCTCTCCTTCTGGAAACACCAGTCTTGTCTCCTGGCCTCACTTTCCCCAGTCATTATGCTGCTCCAAGCTGCCCACAGTTTCCTGCCGTGATGACCCATGGAGTTTTTATTGAATTTACCAGTCCACTCCTGCAGCCCCCACTCTCCCCTCTAGGTAACACAGGATGAAGGGAGTCAACATCTTACTTCTAGAAAATAATTCATTTGCCTTTTTAAACAGGATTTATAGGATTAAAATTTAACCTAAAGAATGATTTTTTTTGGTGATTCACTTTTTAATATAGTGTATGCACCTTGTAAAACCTTCAGAAAGTCCTGAACACTATAAAAGAAAAGCAAGGAAAAGACAGAAATTTCAGGCAAGCACGCTAGGCAAAATGTAGAAATAAACAGTGTTTTTGGCATCCCTGAAGTCACATTATTCCAATCGAGTAGAACCTATATGAAATTGAAATTCTATCAATATATTAATTCATCCATCCATCCAAAACTGTTTACTGAGCCTCCACTTGGTGTCAGGTGTTGTGATAAATATGGACACTGTAATGGCATCCGACACGATCCTTGTTTAGCAAGAGCACAGCAGATGTTTGTAATACAGGTTGGACGTTAAGAGTGAAGGGGTCACAGAGCACCATAGTAAAACTGCATGGTGGGGGCACTGCATGGAAACAAAAATTGCAAAACTGCAGAACTGCAAGGAAACAAAAGGATACAATAGTGAGTACAGCCCTAGTTGGAAATGGAAATGGAAATTTTAGGAGAGATGAGGTTGGAAAAGTGAAAGGTTTAACTTGTGTGTCCTGCTAAGGAATTTGATTTTTATTCTTAAGGCAATGGAGGGCTGTTGATGGAGTGGAAGCAGGTCAGTGACATGCTGTGTACAAAGATAGGAAAGCAAGGAAGAGACATTGAAGGATGTCATTTAATGGTTTCATTCCACTCCATGTTTGTTATTACATAAAACTCAAGATTTGTTTTTACTAAAAATGGTTATCTTTTAATAGTTCAAAAGGTAATGACATTTTCAGAACATGAAACTCTTCACAGGTGGCCTTTTTCCTTGTCCTAGCAGAAGTTAACATCACTCCAGCCCAGAAACTTTCCTGAGCAGGTATTCTTTTACTCATACTCTGGAACTTTTTCCCACCTCCTCTTTTCCAAACCATTTTTATTATTATCTTAAGATTCAGCTTCTAACATGAGCATTTTTTCTTGCCTTCCCAATGATTGTCTTTCATTTGTTATCTCTTGGCACCTTGAGTATTGGTAGTTTGTAAGAATAGTTTGCAACTGCTCAGTCTTTTATGTCAGATGTACATTTGATCCTCCAAGCTTGGTTTATATATATATAAACAAAACAAAAGACTTGAAGTCAGTGGATCCAGTGGATCAGAAAGATCCAGTGGATCTTTCTAACACTGTGACTTTATCAAGTCACTTTGCCTCTCTCCGTCTTAAATCCCTCATAAACAAAACCAGGGGGATGGTCGAGATCAGTTCCAACTCTGTAAGTTGGAGCTTTAGGATTCTCCTAGGGATACCTCATGAGTCTCTAAAAAGATGTGACTAGGGAAGCAGATCTCCTTTTTCACCTTTTACTTCCAACTATTCTTTTTTTTGAAAACTCAGATAAATACCTGCCCTCCTGGAATGATCAGTCAGCTGAATCAATGCATTAAGCAACATTGTTGGACACCCAATGTATTGCAGGTATTTTGTTAAATCCTAGTTATATCAAGACCTATAGAACCCTGACTCTTTCCTCAAAGATTTTGTAGTCTGCTAAGAGAAAAACGTGAATATATCATTGCAATAAAAATTGGTAGGTACTATTATAGAATCATGACAAAAGTATTATGGGTATTCAGAAAAAGTAGTTTCTGATTCTGGCTGAAGTAGTGAGAAAGATTTCACAAAGAAACCCAGGAACTGAATTCTGAAGAGTGAAAGAGACCGTGCCGTGTGGAGCGAATCTCCAAACACACTATAGTAGGAGAGCACGTAGAAGGCACAGAGAGAGGAGCAACGAGGAGGCTGGTCACAGGGAGGAATGTGGCGTGGCTGTGCCACTCAGGACATTGGTGACTGGACATCAGGAAAGGAAGGCTGCTAAGTCATTTTTCTTCAGATTGTAAATGTTCTTTTATGCTATTGTAAAGCTTTAGAGCTTCATAATTCAGGGAATGGAGAGTCAACAGAGATTTTTAAAGGGCAATTTGGCAAGATAGATTTGTCTCCTAACAAAAGATAACATGGATGTGGAATATGAAAGATAGGCTGAAGTAAGAAGAATCCAGCAAGAAGGGCAGGAAAGAGGCTGTTGCGGTAGGTCGAAAAGAAGGAGAAGAGGGATGAGGGGTGAGGAGAGTGATCAGAATACCTCAAATTGAGTTAAAAGGATCTGGTGACTGGAAATAATGTAGTCCTCTAGCATAGGAAAACATGAGAGATTATTCTCCTTTCCGTTCCATTAAAGATGAAAAAACATTTTTAAAAAACTCTATTTCTCACAAAACATGACTAGCAACTCTTATCTTTCTCAGGTAAATATAGAGTCAGTCCATTTGTGGAGGCTAATGGATGACTTAATTATGGCCTGGCAAGATTCTCTAGGATAAGAGATAAAGGAAAATTCCCATTTAACAGCCCCCTAGATGGGATGACACAGGCATTATTAATAATTTCACCAGGCATTTCCTATCCTAATGAAGAATTAACACAGGAGTTCCCCTTATCACTTGGAACATCCTGCCATATAGTACAATCTGGAGTCTCTATTTTTGTTCAGTCAAAAAGCTTGACAGTTAGCCATGGCAGGTTATTAATCTTTGTGTTGCCTTCAAGTACAATATCAGAGTTGTGACTTGGCTGGGGGGCGGGAGTGGTTGTCAGGATGGATTGTCTTCTGAGATAGCAGATGGTTTGGAAATCATCTGCCATGACAAACTGAACTGACTCGAATTTTAATTCTCTGCTCCTGGAGTGGTGATGAGAAGGGCACATGCAGGAAATTAACTCTCCTGGTTTAACTGAAAATGACAACATACTGCATGGTCAGAGCACAAACTGGTAACAAGAAGGAAGGATAAATGAGGGGCAAGTGGGAGGATCCTAATTAACTCCAATCTACTTCAAGTAAATGTCCCTAACTCAATGTTATTGCACATATGAAGAAAGTCGATTTATGCATCTCAAGGCTTGATTTTATAATTTTGCTCTTGAAGAAGGAGATAATCAAACAACAGAAGGAGTGTATTAAATAGGGACCTAGATTACAGTGACTCAGAGTGAGGTATCAGCTAATTGAATCTAGTCAGTTTACTCAGAGCAGGATGTAAATAGATAATTTGGACATCTTGAATGAGCTCTGCCAAGTTAAAAGCCTCATGAACATTTTGTAAATATCCCATGCACTTGAATGCACTCTGAGAGTAGAAGGTGGTTTACAATGATTTCAGACTTCTATTTGGCCATTATTATTATTATAGTCTTTAAAATGTTTCCCCTGACATCCTTTCTGTGTAAATGAATATGCCCAGGGAAACTCCAGCAAATGAGATGAACTAATGTAAAATATTAAATAATTCATGTCCTTGGAAGCCACTGAGATGTTGCTCATGTTTTTATAGAAACCAAACCAATGTTGTGATGGCAGAAAAAAGGGCATCTGCATATGAAAATATCTCCAGTATTATCTTTTAAGCCTAAATGTTTGCTCAATAAGAAAAAAGGAGAAAAGGCAGCATGTGAAAAGAGTACAGCAAGCACCATTTTATAACAGCAGAGATAACTAAAGGGATTTTAATTTGATATCGTTTTCTTTTGTTTCATTTGGGGCCCATCTCACTGCCTTTGCAATCATGTCTACGGTTCAGAATTAGACTAGAGTGAGATTAAAAGGAAAGGAGGTCCAGTGGGATGTGGAGGGGAGACTGGGACAGAAGAGGCAGAGCCAAAGAGTAGAAGGCAGTGTGCAGTGAGTAAGGACCTGGGGTATTTGTGTTCCCGTTCCCGCCCCTGTCAAGGTCTGATTTGGGGCTTGTCATATAACCTCTCAGTGCCACTATTTTCTTATCTGTAAAATATTACAATAATATCAGCCTCACAGGGTCCTTATGAAAATTAAATGAGATAATATTTACAAGCAGATTAAAGTATCTAGTACAGAGAAGGCACACAAAATTTGGAACCTACCTGATCATTCTGTTCCAGGAAGGACCTCATGCTGCCAGCTTCCCTGAGGGGATTCCCAGATGTCCCCTCAGTAGTAGCAGGGAGACGGTAAACCAATGGGGTTGTGAGTTAGTTTTGAAGACAAAGCTCTTGGTTTTAGATTCCAACTCTACCACTTACCAGTAGTGTAAGAGTGAGTTGTTTAGCCTCAACTTCCTCATCTATACAATAAAGATAATGTTTGCAATTTCCTTATTAGAGCATTGCAAGGATTAAATGAAATAATCTGCATTAAGTACTTAGCATAGTTCCAAGCACACGGCAAAGACTCTCTAAACATCACCTCTGGGTATCCATTGATTAGCCCCACATAACTATGCCACTAAAATTTTATCTCTGATAAGGAACAAAGATAGAGAATGATTTCTCCTCTCTAGCATAGCACTTGCTATTAAAATGTGACAAAACTAGAATTTTCAATTTAAATGTTGCTTATATATGGTTTGTTCCAAAAGGAACTTTTGCCCTTTTAGCCAATAATGCTGAGCTATTTTATCCACTGTTTCAGAGGAAAGACCAAAGCTGTTATTAATTCCACTCTGGTATTGGAAGGCATTGGAGAGGGATCAGAAGTGATCAAAAAATGGAAGGATAATCAACTCTTGAAATAAGGAAACAGTAGTAGGCGAGTTTGCATTTGTGTAACTTTTCTCTGGGGGGCACACCCAGTCCATACTGTATAAGACACTGGAACTCAAAAAGAGACTGTTTCTCATTTCTTGCAAATCTATCTGGCTTAATAAAAGACAGCAGATTCTCATTTATCTAAAACAGCTTTACATTTATTCTAGTGTGATATGTTATTTTGCTTGAAGTATACGAAGAAATGATGGCCTCACACAGATATATAGTTGAGAAGGGAGGGGTATTTAAATACTTTTTTAGATAACTATGGATACTCTTCTTTGATACTGTACCAAAATTTGCCAGGAAAATAGAGGAGGCAATTATAGTGCATTCTGATAAATGCTACAGTAAGGGAAATGCATGGTCCTATAGAAGCACATAGAGAGGGCCACCAATTAAGACTTGAATATCAGAGAAGACTTTCTGCAAGAAATGATGGCTAAGTTGAAATCTGAATGTTGAGGGAGTGTCCCAGAAAAGGAAAATAGTCAAGAAAGGACATGGTAAGTTCACGGAATCAAAAGAGACTCAGAATGGCCTCAGTTTAGTGGTTACATTGAGTGTTGAGAGGGTTGGAGGAGGTTAGAGAGAGTGGCAAAGATGAAGCTAAAGAGGTAATCAGGAGCTTGAATCTGAAGGCCATCTCTAAGCCAGGCTAATAATTTTGGACTTTTCTGTAATGATAATGAGAATCTACTGAAGGATTTAAGCAGAAGAATGGCAGCTCATGAAAGCCAAAAGTTTAAAGAGAAATAGACTGGTTAGCTGTGTGACATAAGTAGAGAGGTCCAATAGTATAAAGTCTTAAGTGCATACATTGATTTTGGCCATAACAGTATTATTTGTGACTTAAATGAGAAAAAAAATGGAAGATCAGGCTACATTGCAATGAGCTAGGGAATGAATGGGAAGTAAAGATGATGAGGGTAGGCTCAGCTTTCAATAAGCTTGTCTGTGAGCACAAGTTAGATAGGGCAGTAATAGGAGGCCACAAACACCAGGAAGAGACTGAGGGGAAGAAGCCAGCGTACCCAGAAACATCAAAGCTATGGATCTGGAAAAGGACACAAGGCGCACCTCACATGTAGAGGTATGCCGGACCTGCTCTAATTTATTGAATGCACAGTGATTCACATCTGGCTTCAGTGGCACTATCTCAGGGAGGCAAAATTCCTTTTAAACAATGCTTTGGCTAAGATGGATACTACGAGTCAAAGACAACACAGAAATGAACTAAGTAAATCCCATTTGGAATGATATTTTGATACTAACTGAATTCCTCCTAATATTTAAAATGGTTTCAAATGTCAAAGTGCTGACAGACTCTTTGGTTTTCCTTTTGTTGTTACTATACAGAAAATTTCAAGACTGTGCGAATGCTTGTCAAAATCAGCCTTTTCCTTAATAAACAGGGATATGATCATTTATGGGAATTATACACACAAAAAAAGTTTTTAATATATTTTTATGATGTGCTATGTTGAAAGGGGACAAAATATAATTTTCAAACATGCTTATCTAAATATTGTACAATGTAGAGGCTGGCCCAGTGGAGCAGCGGTTTAGGTCATGCTCTGGCAGCCCAGGGTTCACAGGCCCGGATCCCAGGCGCTGGCCAACACACTGCTTATCAGCCATGCTGTGGTGGCATCCCATATAAAGTAGAGGAAGATGGGCACAGATGTTAGCCCGGGGCCAGTCTTCCTCAGCAAAAAGAGGAGGATTGGCAGTGGATGTTAGCTCAGGGCTGGTCTTCCTCACAAAAAAAATAAAACAAAATAAATATTATACAATATAATGTGTTCAACTTTCTTAACTTTTTACTAATATTCTGAAATATATTAAAAATGTTTTGTATTTTTTTAGTAAAATGGACTCAGTAAGAAAATAAAAAATACCAAAACAACAACAAAAAGATTGATTGCAATTTATGCATTCATTATTTTTGAAATCCTTTTCTTTACATGTTTTTTAAACAGCTCTCAAATAGGTTGTCATATTTTCCTCTTTTTGCTTAGTCAACTTTTATATCCCAGAACATGAAAAAGAAAATCATGGTTCAAATCCTAAATAAATAATTTAAAAAATCCAAATCAATAGTGTCTGAATTACTGAACTTTCATTTTATGCCAAAACTTAGGAGCATTCCTTGACTGTTAATTTATTTGAAGAACAAACAGCATGACTAAATTCAGAACCAAACCTGCTAGGACCCCTGAAGTCCAAGTCGCCACCTGCCAGCACGCATGGTGCATATATCCTGTTTGTTTACTTCTGCTGAGGGGCCTTGGGCTTTTTGTACCTGTGGATTTGTAACATATAAACTCAGTTGGTTACAAGCTCCAGAGTAGTGATTTTTAGTAAAGTTTAAATGGATAAAAACACTTGGAAACCAGTTTATCAAACAGAATCAAGAGGTCTTTAATGCTGCTAACCTGCCCTAAACTGATGAGAAATTTCCATGATCTGTTTCCCCACAATTTGGAGCTGTTATGAAGTTGTCTGTTATGTATAAATCTTCCTGCAAGAGCAGTTAGGTGAGGAATACAAGCTTCCTGACCAACTGATCCTTGATAACCACGTGTGCCTGAAGAAAGCCATTTGGGTTTATCTTCCCTCACTTAGTGGCCCGAGGATGACTCAAGTTTATAACAGTCATTCCTCTTCTGCATCTCTCTGGTGTGAACAGATAAATTTTTGCAGACACCTTGAAGCTGTGATAACTGAAGGTATTGCCATAGAAACAAGGCAGGACTGTCAGCAAATCAGGGGTGAGATAAATATTCCAAAATGGACAATTACTGTGAAAACTGTCCAAATCTCAAAAAATTCTACATGTTTTGATTCAGGCGTATGTGTAAGAAATATTTTAAATGGAAAGCAATTGAATTACATTCAAGCATTAGAAAACGAAGTTGTATTTGATAAGTGTGTGATTTTATTTGTAAATGTGAATGATTACACAAGAGCAATGTCAGTCTAGAGTCAACCAAAGAGTGCTGATTTCCATGTATAACAGATTCTGCACAGGGTCATCTGTTCCTATCAGCAAGTGGGCTGGGCGTGCAAGCTGACTCTGAATGCACCCAGCAAATGAAGACCCACATGTACAGAACCAAGCAGGATCCACATGGCAAGATCAACGAAGTGGGTCATGGTGCATGTGGGCCACTGGTGGTAACACATTTTATTGGTAGGTATTTAATTTGGGTGCCATTTCCATCTGTAAGTATGTTTCAGACCGTTTGTTTTTAAAAGTTTGATTTCCTGATAAACTCATCACTCTCTGCTATGAGATGTTCCCCACTTACCCATGACCAGAGGGGGCGAAAAGTTCATCGTGCTATTAGCATAGTAACTACAGATGTCTACATATTAGCTCTGTATCCAAAATGTTCAGATAACAACGATGGAAATACCTGTCTGTGCATGTAACACTGAAAAGATTTGTTTTCCAAGCCCATGTTCCAGGAGATAACTGCTGTAGTCTAATCTCTGTTTCTCTTGTGGGATGTAATTCTTGTGTTCAACAGTGCAAAAGACCCTGCCCTTTCTCCAGATGTATATTTTCTGGGCTCAAGCCCTCACCCAGACTCTGGGAGCTTCAATTTAGTGAACAATCTATGCCTCCCCACTCGCAAGCACCCTGTTCCCAAGGAAACAATACAAGGATTTTAATAACAACAATCAGGCACTATTATAGCCCGAATATGACCAGACCCACATGCACAAACTCACAGAAACTTTGGAGCATAGCTCAGTGTTTCTTTTCATTTTCTTCTTATTTCCTTGGAAAAGAAAATATTTTCCAAAAGGAATTAGTAAGACACAGAAATTTTACTTTCAGTTTGGAAAGGAAGATGGAGGGAGATATTGCATCATGTAATAGATGGAAAAACTCAATAAAGTCCCAAGTAGATATCTTTATTTCTCTTTTAACCCAGCAATCCATGCACCATAGTGTCTTGTCTCTTTTCTTTCCTTCCTCCTCTCCTTTTCCTAGCTTGTACCTCCTCCTGCTCATCATCTAAAACTGCATTGTTCAAGAGGGTAACCACTAGCCATACATGGCTATTTAAATTTAAGTTAAATTAAATTAAAATCTCATTTTCTCAGGCACACTAGCCACATTTTAAGTGCTCAATAGCCATGTCTGATCAGTGGCTACAATATTGGACAGCACAGATAAAGAACATTCTCATTATTGCAGAAATTTTTATTGGATAATGCTGATTTAAAGCAATTAAAATCTGGCTCCAATCTTAATACCCCATTTTTCAAAAAGAAAAAAATAGGAACTGGCGTGGTGGCATAGCCGTTAAAATAGGGACTGGCCTGGTGGCATAGCCATTAAGTTCGTGCGTTCTGCTTTGACGGCCCGGGGCCCGCTGGTTCAGATCCTGGGCACAGACCTACTCACTGCTCATCAAGCCATGCTGAGGCGGTGTCCCACATAGAAGAATTAGAAGGACTTACAACTAGGGTATACAACTATGTACTGGGGCTTTGGGAGGAAAAAGAGGAAGATTGGCAACAGATGTTAGCTCAGGGCCAATTTTCCTCAAAAAACAAAGGGGGAGGGATTGGTCAACATCTGAAAAAAAACAAAAGAAGAAGAAGAAGGTGGAAGAAGAGGAGGAGGGTGGGGAAGGAAGAGGAAAAATCCATGTTGTTAGCTCAGCCTACTCGTGGTAGAAGGCAATTCAAGATCTTCTTGTGCTAGCAGGAACTGAATAGCAACTTAGTCCCAAATCTACTTTCTTCCCTTCTAGGAAAGCAAATAGAGTCGCAGGGAGGGTAGGGAAGAAAAGCCCACAAGCTATATCTTCAGTAAAACTGGGAGACAGAGAACATTGGAAACTGCAAATTGTACATATGAGCAAAAACAAGTAAAACCAGCAAAATTGGCATGGAAAGCTATTGCAATGTGAGAGAGGAGAAAAGAGGATAACAGTGGACTAGAGGTGACAGATCTCAGAAAATATTAATCACAGCAAATATTAACTCCTAGAAAGGAAAACCCCTGTTAGCAGGAAACTGCTGTGATAATGCACTATCACTATGGCTGCTGTGACGTAAAGTACTGAAAGTCTGCTGGGAACCTGGCGGTGGCAGATTTAAGAAAGCACCATCTTTCAAAAGAGAAAAGGACACTCTGGAAGGCAGGGACAGTGCTCTTGAGAGCAATGTTTGTGAAGGAACAGTGGTCTCAGGCTCAGTTGGAGAGGCAGAGGAGGCATGACTGCACAAAGGAGTCATATGATTTCAGACAGCCCATCTCTTTAGCCCCACACTCCTGGAAAACCCCACTGCCACTAAAGTCCTGTTAATATCTTGTTTGGAAAATTCAGTTCATTCAAATCTAAGTAACAACAACAGCAACAAAAAAACCCAACATCCTGCTAGGGGTTGAATTGTGTCCCCCAAAAAGGTATGTTGAAATCCTAACCCCCAGTATCTCAGAATATGACCTTATTTGGAAACAGGATTGTGCAGATGTAGTGAGTTAAGATGCGGTCATACTGGACTAGGATGCATCCTTAATCCAATATGACTGGGGTCCTTATGAGAAAATAAGACACAGAGACACAGGGGAGAATGACACATGGCCATGGAGGCGGAGATTGAAGTGCCACAGCTAGAAGTCAAGGAGTGCGAAATGTTGCTGGCAAACCACCAGAAGCTGAGGAGTCTCCCTACAGGTTTCAGAGGGAAAATGGCCGTGCTTACATTTGATTTTGGATTTCTAGTCTCCAGAACGATGAGACAATAAATGTCTGTTGTTTCAAGCCATCTGTTGTGGCACTTTTTTTTATGAAAGCCCCAGGAAACTAATACAGTATTTTCAAAGACACTATAAAAATACGGAATAGCAACAAAATTTTTTATTTTCAAATAAAATTCTCCAGAAAAATGTTGTCTCAAAAAGTTAAAATTGCAGCACATCCTTTCGCCGTGATTAAAGAAGCCGTTATAGCCACGAAGGAAATTCAAGGACACAGGAAGATATGGCTGGATGAGAGAAGCCTGATGTCTAGAGATGTGGAATCTGATAAAATTCATTAAAAAAGTGGAATAAAAATAGAATTATTTTAGAAACAAAACTAAACTACAGGATCACAAGAGACAGTGACATCAGAGAAAGTGTATATGATGTATACATAGATGTATATGAGAAAATTAAATGAAAATAAACAGAAATCGAGATAGAAAAAGGATTGAAGAGAATATGATACATGAAAGACAGGCAAACTATATCCAATATTCACATAACTGGAACCTCAAAAAAACCCAAAACAATGGAAGGCAACCAATATTTTAAAATATAATTCAAGAAAAGTTTCTTAAATAAAAGAAGACTTGAATCTACTTCTTGAAAGGGAAACCATAACCCAGAGAAGGGGAACACTATAGCACCAACTGGTCAATATTGAGACTGAGCCTGAAAACAATTATTTAATTTTGAAGATAAAGGATCTTTGGGCAGCAGGAAAAATATCAAGATAATTTTAGATGAAGGAAAATCAAGATGATATCAGACTCCCAGCAATTTTCCACCAGAAGACAGTGAAGAAACACTTCCAAGGAAAGAAAGGAAAAGACTCAAGGAGAGAGAGTACAAGCCCAGCTTTTTATACCTAGCCAGACTGTCCATCATGTATAAAGGCTATAGACAAATATTATTATTATTGTTGTTGTTGCTTTGGGGTGAGGAATTGGCCCTGAGCTAACATCCATTGCCAATCCTCCTCTTTTTGCTGAGGAAGATTAGCCCTGGGCTAACATCTGTGCCCATCTTCCTCTACTTTGTATGTAGGATGCCACCACAGCATGGATTGATGAGCAATGCAAAGGTCCACATCCAGGATCCAAACCCATGAACCTGGGGCCACTGAAGCAGAGCATGTGAACTTAACCCCTACACCACCAGGCCAGCCCCCAAATATTATTTTTTAAGACACATCTGCAAGAACTCAAGAAGCATCATTCACACAAATCTCTCCTAAGAATATCATTAAGAGGTGAAATCCAACTAAATAAAATATGATAGGAAAATAGCAGGAAAGGATAGGTGGTAAGATTTTAATATACTTGAGACGCATCTAAGCTAAAAGCAAACAGAGTTAAAAGTGGTAAAATGAAAAGAAAATGTAATGTAGTTTGAGAAAGTACAAATAGTACAAAAAATAAGAATAAAAGAGGGAGAAAGGTTTAAGTAGACTAAGCTCACCATTGCTTTCCTTGGAATGGTTAAAAATGAAATTAAACCATTTAAAATTGGCAAATCCCATAAATCCTAAGTACTGATCATCTACCCAACTAAACTCTACTGGTTCTGTGGGACCATGGAGGGACTTGCAGGTTGCTATGCAGGGTTCGATCCATAGATAAGTACTGAACAGAACAAGTAATAAAACAGAGACAGTTTACATGTCAGATATGGCACAGTATGTCATTTATTAAATTTAACCCTTGTTTGTCCTGGAATAATTGGCTTCCCTGTCTTATTTCTTTGTCTCTGCTCTCTTTTTCTCCATCACCATCTCCATCTCTCTCTCTCTTCCACTCCTCTCCCCCTCCCTCCCTCCCTCTCTCTTCTATACAAACCACTGAGGATTGACACTGTGCATCCACCTGAGGTCAGAATATTTCGAGTAAAATGCACTTTGTCTGTATAAACGGTTATCTGGAAAGATAATGCAATCTTCTACAAGATCACAGCAGCAGAAGTTGGCAAACAGAAAGGGACTGTATTGAAACAGCTCACAGAATCATAAGGAAAGTAAAGAATCAGGCTGGGAAGGGCAACAGTCAGCTCCGGGGAGGAGTCTCGGCTGGAGGAACTGATGAACAGCCTTTCCAGATGCTGCCCTTGGGAAAACAAGCTCTGACTTTTTGAAGTATTTTTGATGTTCAAAAGTAAAACCCCAAGAAACTACATGGATCACATGCTATAACACCAGATTGCATCCAATGGGTAAAATACAGTAGGCTCAAATGGAAAAAAATTCACCAGGAAAAAGTAAAAGAAATGCTCAGTGTCAAAAGCGGTAAACATCTACTAGGAATGTCATGATTTTGTGCCTACACTGGTGAGTTGGAAGAAAGAGACCAGATGGATTCATTCAGATCTCAGAGATGGTGGAGAAGTTAGGAAGTAGAGATGAGTTGAAGAAGGCACGGGAATTAGAAGCAGTTTATGGGAGTTCTTCCCACTCATCAACACCGTCTCTGTTCACCGTCTCTCTTCCCAAACTTCATCCTGTGGAGCTTATTCCGTACTCACACTCAATCATGCTGCTTCCTATCTTTCTCCCTCTGGCATGGCATGGCTCCTGCCCAGGGACATAAAACTTTTCCAGTTATTTCCACCTCTCTGGAATTCTGAGACAGCCCCTTTAAGAGGATGTGCCTGAAGTTTCCCATCTTTTCCGTGGCACTAATTGAATTAGTAGTAAACACCCATCAAAATCATCTCTGGTACCCCTCTGTGGTACCTCTACCCACTTAGTTGAAGGCTGCCTAGGAGCTTTCAGACTTTCTGCTCAAAGGGATGTTCTAAGTTTATGAAAATGTATTTAATCTCCCTAAGTCAAGTCTGTCCCGAAGAACCACTGGTGGCTGGGAAGCTACTGCCAAACCCAGAAGTAGTTTGTCCAAAGCCAGTAAGTTGGCAATAGTTTTTTCATAAGTTTCACAATTCTGTACAAGTATTTTCTGATTTGATATTGTAATGATTCCATCTGCCTCCACTTTGAGACAGTTTGGAAAGCACTGGAAAAAAATGTAGAGAGTAATCAAATCTTTCTTAGGTGAATTTTTGTTTTTGCTATGGTACCATCTGGAATTAAAAACAAAAATGAAACAAAACAAAAACATGAGAGCTATTCCATAAGCTGTCTGCCACTGAAGGCCTTTGGCTATTCTTTTCCATAGCTACTGCCAAGGGAAGTCCCCAAGACACTACAGTTCCAAGTTGAGGATCCCAAATCACAGCCTTTTCAAGAGCAGCAAAGCAGTAGCCATTGAAACACAATAACAGATACCTGTCATTTTTGTATGTTTGAATATTCTTATATTCATAATAAGTTCATTTGAGACAAACATGAAGATGAAAGAGCAGGGTGGCATTTTAATCACTGTTAAGCAGGAAAAAGATAACTATTTTTTGGCATGGAAACTTTCCACTTTTAGTAGGAGAAGAGTACGAGAAGACCGAGTACACTGTCAGTTCCATCAGGTTTATTTTATTGTTGAAACCAAACAAAAATAGCCTCTCATGGTTCCCATTGTTCTGCAGCTGTTGGCTTCGGAAAGCTTGTTGTCTCCTTCCTTGTGATTAATCACCACGGTTGCCCAGTTTCCTTTCTTGATTTCCCACCAGAAGTTGTGATGTGTCATAGGAAGAGAGGGCAACCCTCCCAGCATTTCTTTCCAGGCCTTTTGAACACATCCGTCCTGGAGCACTTGTCCTCTCCCTCAAATGCCTGAATTTCTTGACTCACCGGGCCTCAGAGCTGTGTTTGTGAGTGTGCATGCTTTCGCCTTTTGATAAGGGAGCCTAAGTGACTTCCTGTTTGAAAGAGGTCAAGAAGATGTGAGTCTCAAAAGGAATGTGTGTACAAGTCTTAGGCCTAATGTATTTTCCCTTTTGAAAATTTCACTTCGTTGCTTGCTGCTTTGTTAAAAAGAGTTCCAGATCGCTGAAAGTAGAATCTGCTTTCTGAGTTTAGCAACTACAGAAAGGGTTATGTCCTGTAGCTATAGTTGAATGTCAAACTTCTACCAACTTACCTCTTCAGGATGTAGAAATGAACTTCATTTCTATGTAAATTTTTACTTCATTTCTAAGTAAAAGGAGAAGACCACTAACATGGTTGCAAACATTCCATGCACTAAGACCCAAACACTTTTCACATAGGAAAGTTTTAAAACGTAGAACACTGCCTGGCATATATTAAATACTAAATAAGTGTTTGTGGTTATTATCAGAACTTATTAGCTGTTCTGACATATATATCTAGCAAACTTAGTTTCCACGTTTCTCAGAAAAAAATTAAAAGATTACCAACAGCATTTTTGAATGAAGGCAAAAGATAACAACAAAATGAGAGAGTTGTGAAAACCCCCACCTGACATCTAGCTATAATAACGAGACATTTAACCTGCCAAAGGATCTGAAATACCTCAAACTATCCTGTAGACGTACAACCCTGATGATCACAGTGACCCCCTAAGTCATCAAGGAAAAAGTCAGTTAGGTTTCATCTGTTCTAAGAATGTAATGCAAGGTAATATAAAAAAGATTAAAGTTTTTAAAAGGGATGGATTAAAGCACTAAACATGATTTTCATCAACTATCTTGGAAAATCTACTTAAATAAGGCAGCTCATTAATCAATTTTAGTTCTCAGTGAGGCCTTGCTAAATACATCGTCGCTGTCTGAGTGGGGGATGTTCCCTCACGCAGTCTACTGCTCTCCACGGGCACGGCCTAAACACTGAGGTGAACTCCACAGCCTTTCTGTCCCCATGCTGGACGAATCTGGCTCCCTTCAGAAAATAGCTATCTGATTGCTAGGAAGCCTCCAGCCTGCCTGCCAAAAGAATGTGTCTCCTTTACTCAGAATGAGTCACCACAATCTATTTGCCACCTGCCTAATTGGTGTGTGTGCTGGCGTTGGTTCCCCACTCAGCCGGGGCAGCATGGCTCAAACTTGTGGTTCAGAGTGTCCTTTAGTTATGTCTCCTGCCCATTTGTGTTTGCTACAGGCTCTCTCTGGGTCACCACACATTTTTTCCTCCTCCGTCATCATCAAAACCACTCGCTGCCACATTGCACCTCACACTTAGGCCTCAGCAGCATTATACCACGTCCAGGCCTCTTCCTTCATGCCTTTGTTCCCAGTGTGGCCTCTCCCTGACAACTCTCCTTCCCTCTCCCCTCTCCTCAGCCAGTCACCACACATTTTCCCCAAGCTAAGTAGTTCTCAACTTGGGGCAATTTTGTCCCCCAGGGGACATTTGGCAATGTCTTCAGATATTTTTAATTGTCGTAACCTTGTGTACTACCGGCACATAGGAGATAGAGGTCAGGGACACTGCTAAACATCTTACAATGCACCTGCCAGTCCCCCCAAAAGGCTTACCCAGTCCAAAGTTGCCGAGGCTGGAGGCCCTACCACGTCACTGGTTTCCATTCTCCAAGTCTCAGTTCAAATCTCACCTCCCTGGAGACTTCCCTGCCCTGTACTCCTCTCTGAGTGAGCCGGGTTAACTCTTTTCCCTTCTAGGCCTTGATGTGTTGCTCTTTCTTTGAGGTTTCCATGTTGTAGCAGAATTGCCTCTGTGTCTGCACTTTACAGAGTCGCCTGGAGGCTGCCACAGAGCAGGGGTGCCCTTTTTGTTCACGTATGGCTGGCACTCGGACTAGTGCCCGGCTTATTGTAAGTTTTAAAAAGTGTTTGAATGATTTAATGAGAAAGGAACAACCTTGTTTTAAGCTTTATGCCTTTGCTTTTCCACTAATTATTCGGCAGCATTAGAGACATCTTGGTGAGCCTCTCGAGAATCTTTAATATAGAGTAAGTGGTCCTCATCTTACATTTCACGATGTCTGTGTTCTAGAAGGTCTCGGCAGTGATGGCATCTTTGACGATAAACTCTGATGGTGATAGCAGTACATTTAATGGTAACAGTGAGCCCATCTTTCACTGCTAATAATCTACTGTATTGGAATTATTTTCTCTTTCAGAGGATAGTCACTGAAGTGAGATTGCCTGTGTTCAAATCTGGGATCTGCCACCTGTGTGACCTTGAGCAAATTATTCAAACTCTCTGTGCCTCAGTTTCTTGACTGAAAAATGGGATGATCATAGTACAAAACTCACAGATTTTTTATGAGGATTAACTGAGTTAACATCTGTAAAATGCTTGGGAGAGCACCTGGCACCAAATAAGTGCTACAGGAAGGGAAGAACAGTGTGGTTTCAACCCCCACTGCTTGTCAGGAGTGGGCCAAGCCAGGTAAATACATCTCACTCGGGCATGTCACTCTGCTTTACTGCGTTCCTGAAGAGAAATGGATGGAACCATGTGAAAAGATAAGAACATTCACAATTTGCCCCCACGTGTCCTGGTCAGACCAAAATAACCCTCCAGAACTCATCAGCTTTTTTGCTGGCAGGTGATGGAGTGTCATATAATCTTGGCACAGGTGCGAAAACCACTGATCATCTACGGTTGCCACTGCAGTGACATTCTAATTTTTCTGCTTCAAACAGTGGCATTTTAATCATTCTGCCCACTGGCAACTAATGTCCTTTAAATTAGCATTCAAAATTCATTCTTTTGGTTTATCTTTCCTGAATCAAGCTAATGAACTATCAGCTGAGAGCCCTTTAAATTATAACCTGAATATGTTACATTTTCTAATTTATAATGCCTCATCTAGGCAAACTGAAAACCCAAAAAGGAGTGAATTAATTAATGTTAATTAAGAAGTACAGCATGGAAGGGATGCCAGGTCAACTTGGGAGTGCACATGGAAAGCCATTGTTGGAACTAACTTGACGCTTTGCAGCATACAGCTTTGGACAAAGGACTTTGCTACGGTGGCTTTGTAAAGAATGGGAAAAGGAAGCCAGAGATTAGACTAGAAGCAGCACTGAAGACAGATAGCATATAACTGTACATTACATATGTAACATTGTAATGTCACATATTCTCTGTAATCAGAAACCAAAGAACCAAACCAACCCCTGAAGTTTTTTTACATTTTTCTAAAATTTCCCTTTTATATCTTTAATCAGCAAATATTTTCTGAATGCCTCCTACCTACAAGGTTTTATTAGACACTGAGGGAAATGCAAAGATGAGAGGGTCTCCACCCAAAGAACTTGAGTGTAGCGCAGCACCGTCCAATAGGACTTTCTGTGATGAAGAAATGCTCTCTTCACCACCCAATACGGTTGCTTCATGTAAGTATTCAACACTGGAAATGTGGCTCCTGTGAATGAGGAATTGAATTTTTAATTTTGCTAGCTTAACTTTAGACAGCCACCCATGGCTACTATATTGGATATGTCAGGTCCAGCAGGGGAGAGATACTGCATACTGCTTATTTTTATTACTTAAAGATTTCCGGGGTTTGTCAAAGTTTCTTTCATGCCATACCACTGTACTATTGTATCTCTCCCTCTCTCTCACACACACAGGCACACATGTGCTTGCACGTGCACACACACACACACACAACTCTGCTTTCTATTTAGTGTAACGTTCATCAATTTTAACTGATTTTCCTCAAGGCTGTGATGATCAGTTTGGAAAAATGAAGCACATCACAGTTTCTGGGATGAAGAAGAGAAAACAGCAGCATAAGAAATATTATAATTTTATAGTAAGAAAATGAAAAAATACTTATATCCAAACTATAGGAAAGTAAATTGGAGGGAGAGTTTGGGGGATACAAATGGTTCTCAACAGAAACCTGCGCCTGCTCCCAAAGGGGAGTATCAGAATCTAGGAAGGAGTAGGGGAGAGGCTCTGAGATTTTTATGTTGAACTAATTGGTGCATGGGTATACAAACTTAAAGAAATACTACCTCAACTTAAAAACAGCTAAAATATGTTACTACTAAGGTGCTGAAGAGTCTTTTCACGACGTAAGCCAGTATGCACATAACCATTATCTCAAGGGACATCAGATATTCCCTGAGTGTTCTGGGGACCAGCAGCTGGGTGGTCCTGGGGTTCTCCACAGAGCTGCAGACACAGTTGCTAGTTGAAGACACTGGACAATATAATGTGGATTTTACCTTAATATTCCTAAATGAAAACAAAGATCTTAAGGATATAGTTGTGAAAAACTGGTTTTATTCATAGCTTAACAAAGCATTCTGAGTAAACATAATACATTAAAGCCATAACAGTGGGACTCATTATTCAAGACAAATAATTAAGTTTCCTTTTTTATTTCCAAATTCAAATCTATGATTCAATAGGAGTATTTTATAAGTAAGGGCTAATTCTAATTCCATGAAGTTTGGTAAATTTACTTCTTCATTCAAGTTATTTTATGTTCACCAAAGATGGATTTCAGATTCAACCATCTTCTTTGTTGAGCCATTAAATTATGTTTCCTATTCACCCCATCTTTTTGTGCTTGGCTGAACAATATCAATATTGCCACCTATAGGTCAAAATGATTTTTGGTTGTTTTTTCAAGATCGAGATGAGGAAGAACCAAAAACCTTTGTAGAATGGATTATTTTGGATAGTTTAGTTTGACAGCTTCTTAAGATTCATGCTTTTACCCACTATTTTCCTTTTCTTTCTTTTTTTTTTTTTAATAATTTTGGATGCAAACCTTTTTCAAAGATACTATATAAGCCCCTGACTCTCAGCTACTGCACTGAAAATAATTAACTTTTTTTGATGACTGAGAAGGATCATCATCAGTACCAGTTACAGAGCTAGCTCATGTGGCCCCAGGCAAAGCCGTCCCAGACTGTCACATCCTTTGAGTATTTCATTCAGCAGGACATGCAGTCACTGGTCTGGACTCTCCATTATGTTTCACTGCTAACACTATATATTCCTCTTTGGTAATTTCCAGTCTTTCATGTGTTGTTCCCAGTTTCTGTAACTAAAGACCAAACAGTACCCTAGTTAGAGTTGTTTGCAAAATAAAGGTAATTTGGAAGGGAGTTTGTGACTAAAGAATTCATAAATGGTATTTTAGGCATTTTCTGACTCTGACTTTGTCTCATCAGATAAATTTTTGTAAGTTGCTTCTTGATGCTCAGCTGTACTCCTAACAGGTGAGATTACTAAATCAGAATTCTGGACAGGTGACCCATGAATGGCTTCTTATTATTTCTAAGGCTTCTCTAATTATTTAACCTTATTTTTATTTGCATATGTGATAATTCTTTATACTTGAAATAAGGTGTCAATTTTTAATAAAAAAAATTTTATGATATCAACTATACTTCAATTAAAATAAATTTAAAAATTTTATGATATTAAAAATATTTGAAAATCTATCTTCCCTAAGTCTTCCAGTTTCAGTGTGCCATGTAACAGTTCCTAAAAATGTTACATTTTTTTTCCAAATTAGCAGAATGTATTAATCTGAGCAAGAGTCAATGAACTTTAATCAAGCGGGTAGCATACAGGACATTATTCACTACTTTTCAACTTGTCACACTCATAGGTGACTCACACCTTGGTGTCTAGCAGGTTTTTTAGAACTAGATCACTTCACACTGTTAACCTGGAAGTGCCAGACCCGGCAGCTTGTGTGACGCCTCGGTGGGTCCCTCAGTGCTTTGGAGAGACTTGAAGTTGACCGTATGGTCTGTCTTCTACGCTAGACTTCAATATTCATCAACGACATTCTGATTTATAACTTTTTCTGAAAAAAAAAAGAGCTCCAATTAGACATCCATGAATAGCAAATATCTGTTTATTATATTTTTAAAAGAAATATCAGATAAATGACAACTATCAACCTAGAATTATAAACCTAGTTATACTATCACTTAAAAATTAAATTAAATTAAATTTGAGGGCCCAGCCTGGTGGCATAGTGGTTAAGTTTGCACGTTCCACTTCAGCCTGGGGTTTGCCAGTTCAGATCCTGGGCACAGACCTACTCACCGCTCATCAAGCCATGCTGAGGTGGTGTCCCACACAGAACTAGAAGGATCTACAACTAGGGTATACAACTATTTTCTGGGGCTTTTGGGAGAAAAAAGGAAAAAGAGGGAGATTGGCAACAGATGTTAGCTCAGGGCCAATCTTCCTCAAAAAAATAAGGAAGAATTAAATGAAATTTGAATGAATATCAGACAATACCTACAAATAAAGAGAAATTAGATGAATTGGGGAGGGGCTCAGAAAGTACACCATCTAGTCCATCTTGGAAAGACCACCGGACAAACGGTGTTTCTCCAGACGCTCTGTGAAGAAACAAATGCCACAGTTTAATGAATTTGGGAAACCCCTCACATTATAACCCCTTCTTAGATATTCATAATTCAATTACACTATTAAATACTAATGATCCCACAACAAAGAAATAGATGCCAGTTTGACCCAAATTTCCCAAATTTATTGGACCTTGGAGTCCTTTCCTCTCCAAATGCCTTTTAATATCCTACTGAACCACTATATCTGGGCACACACTCTGGTCACCCCTGCGCTGCTCACAGATGTTTGCTTCTCCCCTCTTTCCAGCCCATCATAAATTTGCACTGCTTTATGGCTTCTAAAGTTTGACATCACCAAATCACATGCGCTTGTCCAGATAACTGTCATGACCTGTGTCACTTCTGGGCAGAGCTTTAAGGGCCATTATGTAATTTGCCACATTCCCCTTTCCCTGCAAAAAGAAACTAAAAGTATGTGTCAAGGTGGAGCCTGGGTCAGCCTGGGTCAGAGAATGACTATGATGACTAGAGCCCCCTGCTACCTACAGGAGGTGAAGTGTGAGCAGGAAACAATCCTTTGTTGGGTCTTAAGCCTCTGAGATCTAAGAGTTATTTGCTGTGGCAGCATAGCATGGCTCATTCTGAGAGATACACTGGACTATGCAGCAAAAAACTTGAAAGTATCAACTGATTTA
The DNA here is from genome assembly GCA_031878705.1 of Tapirus indicus. NCBI lineage: Eukaryota > Metazoa > Chordata > Mammalia > Perissodactyla > Tapiridae > Tapirus > Tapirus indicus. The sequence goes on from CM062919.1 coordinate 80,025,469, forward strand.
TAAGACTCTCAAGATGAATCATCGCTCCAGAAACAAATTTTAATGGCGTTCTGTAGCAGCTTTGCCTTCTTTAAAACTCTTAGACATCTTAACAAAGGAAAGGTAGATATACTAAGAATGCTCACTTGGTGAAATTACGATCAAGCCAGAGGACCTCAGTTAATGGTTGGACTGCAAGCTCTGATAGTCTTGCAGGCACACAAGTACAACAGAAGTTAGCAATTATCTGGCTGACTTCCCCAACAGCATTTCTTTCTGCACACCATCCACACCACGGCAACTTTACATCGCTCTTGCTACTTTCATTGGACTGAAAGTTCCTACAACTACAAGTAGGTCTATGAACTTGATGAATAGGCTGACTTAATGTTGTTACTGTTTTTCCTAAAACTAGCTCTCCCCATTTGCTTTCTGGACATTAATGAAAAGACTAAATTAAAAGAAAAATTATTTTGGTGGCTCCAGTCCCAAATGGGAGTTCAAATTTCTCTATTGAGTAAAGTAGAAGTAAATGGACTTCTTTAATTGTAGACCAAAGAAGAGATAATAGATGCTATGTTGAGATACAAAACAGCTACTCTTTCCTGCTGAGAACCAAGTTTCTAATTAAAGAAAACTTCACAACATCAGTTTATGCTTATATATGGTACTGACCTTTTCTAAAACCATAATAAGAGAAAACACAACATGAAATACTCTCTCAGTTGTCAGAACCACATTTCTGTGGACTTTTTAAACACCCTAGTCTTTAATCCCTGAACTTTTTTTTTTTTTTTTTTTGCCTCAGAACCCAGGAAAAACTGAACCAATGACACACCGTAGATCAAACTAAAAAGAATACGAGCTTATTTTCTGCTAAAGTAGTAAAGTGTTCCCTTGATTTTTTCAGCCCTTCTATAGAAATATTAGTTCTCCAACCTTCTAGAGTTTGCTCATTCCTTCATTTAACAGTCACTGAGTAGTGAGTGTCCACTACAGGCTAGTTATTGGGCATACAAAGAAAGTGGTCAGTACATCTTCTCTGCTTTTAAAACAATTCAAAATTTTGAACTTTACTTTTCAATACAGTAACCACTAACCATTTGTCACTGTTTAAATTAAATTAACTAAAATTAAAAATTTAGTTCTTCAGTCACACAAAACCTATTTTAAGTGTTCAATAACCACACGTAGCTAGTGGCTAGCATATTGGACATTGCAGATGTAAAACATTTCCATCATCACACAAAGTTCAAATGAACAGTTCAGATATAAAACAGTAACATCATCACAGAAAGTGTTACTAGATAGTATAGGCTCTAGATAATAAAACTGACATGTTTATAAACAATAATATAGTGATAACAGTCTTAAGTTAGGAGCATTTGGTGTCAGGAATATATAACTTTGAGGAAATTAAAGGAATGCAAAGAAAATTAAATAGAAGATTCCAAGAGGACAAAAGAAGGTCATTCTAGACAGAAATGTCAACATGTGTCAAAGCTCGGGTGCTTGACATAATGTGTATTTTGGAATAGGAGGAAGCTTAGTACAGCTACAATGGGGCGTGGATACAAGGGGATGGTAGGAGATGGGGCTGTTAGCTTTATCAGGGGTCAGATCTTGGAGGGTTTGTGTGGTGTGATAAAAGTTATCAACATGAATCTCAAGGAAAGCCAAAAACATATTTTAAGCAGAGATGTAGCACGGTCATGTACTTTTTAGAAATGTAATTCCAAATCTTCTAAAGATAGATCAATAAACCGAGGCAAACTTCTGATTCAAATATGTGGGAATGATAGAAAAGAGAAGACCAAACAAAACCAAATGAAAAGTTGGATTTTAAAAGAATATACACAATTTTGTGGACTAAAATAGAACAATAAAAAGGAAAAAAAAATTGGAGAGCATGGCTGAAGCCATTGGTCTATAGGGCTTCATATTAAAAGTGCTCCAAGTCAGGTGAGGACCAGATCTAGACTTACTACTTGAAGCCAGGACCAGTAAAAAAATCAAGCCATTTCTTGCATCCACGAGTAGATTTGAAATACCTCTAATATCATGCAGAAAATAAATAGACAGAAGAAATGGAGTAATACCTTTGAATTTCTGGAGGAAAATAACTATCAACACAGAATTACAAGCCCAGTTATACTGTTATTTAAAAACCAAGGCAATATGACTCAGCAGTTGGTCACTTGGCTCATGGGCAGAGGAAGAATGCTGCCAGCTGTGAGAATTAATGTGAATTACAGGACACACTGATCATCAACACTTTGAACACACTTGTAGCCCTGGGTTCTTCCCAGAGCTATGCCAAAAAAAAAAAAAAAAAAAAAAAACCTCAAGGAAAATAAAGATATTTTAGATATTAAAATAAATCGAGAGATTTTACCACCCATAGTCCCTTATTAAACAATTAATTAAGGGGTGTACTTAAGAAAAAAGAAAAATTGAACCCAGATGGAAATCATGAAATACAAGAAAGAATGCTGTCCATGGAAATTTGAAAAATAAGTTTGTACGCTTAATTAACTACTAACTGGAAAAAAATAAACTGTAAGAAAGTTGTAAAACCTATTTTACAAGCTGAGCAAACTGAAAATCAACAAATCTTCTTAGATTCATCAGAAAATTGAGGTCACAGGGCAAACCACTGACCCCAAAATTGGAGAGAGAGACAGGCACAAACAGAGAATCACAACTTATTGTTGCAGAAACCCACAAATATCAACCCACACCAGGATCAATGCTGTAGTAAAAAAACTATAAATTGGGGAATTATACAAAACATTCAATGAAGAAATTATACCCATGCTCTACAATCTCTTCCAGAACATAGAAGCAGAGGGAATGTCTCCTAACTCATTCTATGAGGCCAGCATTACTCTAATACCAAAACCAGACAAAGACATTGCAAGAAAAGAAAACTACAGATCAATATCCCTCATGAACATAGATGCAAAAATCCTTAACAAATATTATCAAATTGAATCCAACAATGTATACAAAGAATTATACACAATGACCAAATGGAATTTATTCTAAGTATGCAACATTGGGAATATGGTCCAACAACTGAAAATCAATTAATGTAGTCCATCACATTGACAGGCTAAAGAAGAAAAATCCTATGATCATTTCAATAGATGCAAAAAAAGCATTTGACAAAATCCAACACCCATTCATGACAAAAAAAGAAACCTCAGCAAACTAAGAATAGGGGGGATTTTCCTCAGATTGATAAAGAAAATCTAAAAAATTACCCTTTGGTTAACATCATACTTAATGTTGAGAAAATAGAAGCTTTCCAACTGAGGTCAGGTACAAGGCAAGGATGTCCCCTCTCTCACCACTCCTTTTCAACATCACGTTGGAAGTCCTAGTTAATACAGTAAGGCAAGGAAAGGAAATAAAAAGTATATATATTGGGAAGGAAAAATTAAACTATCTTTGTTCACAGATGACATGATCATCTATGTAGAAAATCCCAAAGAATCACCAAAAAACCTCCTGGAATAAATAAGTGATTACAGCAAGGTTGCAGGATATAAGGTTAATAAACAAAAGTTAATTGGTTTCCCATATACCAGCAATTTGAAATTAAGAACACAATAGCACTGGGGCCAGCCCGGTGGCGTAGTGGTTGAGTTTGCGCATTCCACTTTGGCGGCCTGCAGTTTGTGGGTTCAGAGCCCAGATGTGGACCTGAGCACCGCTCATCGGGCTATGCTGCATTGGCATCTTATATGTAAAGTGGAGGAAGGTTGGCACAGATGTTGGCTCAGTGACAATCTTCCTCACCAAAAAACAAAAACCACAATAGCATTTACATTAGCACTCAAAAATGAAATACGTAGATATAAATCTAACAAAATATGTACAAGATCTTTATGAGGAAAGCTACAAAACTCTGATAAAAGAAATCAAAGAACTAAACAAATGGAAAGATAGTCTATGTTCATGGATAGAAAGACTCAATATTGTAAAGATGTCAGTTCTTCCCAACTTAATCTATTGATGCAATGCAATTCCAATCAAAATTCCAGAAAATGATTTTATGGATATTGACAAACTGATTCTAAAGTTTATATGGACAGGCAAAATACCCAGAATAACCAGCAAAATATTAAAGGAGAAGAATAAAGTTGGAGAACTAACACTACCTGACTTCAGGACTTACTATAAAGCCACAGCGTTGTATTGGTGAAAGAATAGAGAAATAGATCAATGGAACAGAACAGAGAGTCCAGAAGTAGAGCCACACAAATATGATCATTGACAAAGAAGCAATGGTAATAAAATGAAGAAAAGATAGCCTTTTCAACAAATGCTGATGAAATAACTGGACATCCATGTGCAAAAAAATGAATATAGACACAGACTTTACACTTTTCACAAAAATTGACTCAAAATAAATCATAGATCTAAATGTAAAATACAAAACCATAAAACTCCAAAAAGATAACAGAAGGGCTAGATGAAATTAGGTTTGGCAATGACTTTTTAGATACAACATCAAAAGTACAATCTCTGAAAGAAATAATTGACAACCTGGACTTTATTAAAATTAAAAACTTCTATGAAAGACACTGTCAACAGAATGAAAAGACAAGCCATGAACTGGGAGGAAATATTTGCAAAAGACATATCTAATAAAGGATTTATATCCAAAATATAAAAAGGATTGTTAAATCTCAACAATAAGAAAATAAACATCCTGACTAAAGAATGGGTCAAAGACCTTAATAGACACCAAAGAAGATATATGGATCACAAATAAACACATGAAAAGATGCTCAACCTCATATGTCATTAGGGAATTGCAAATTAAAACAATAATGAGACATCACTACATACCTATTAGAATGGCCAAAATTCAAAACACTGACAACATCAAATGCTGACAAGAAAGTGAAACAATAGGAACTCTCATTCGTGGCTGGTGTGAATGTAAGTACTATACAAGGCTAAAGTACTTAAGACAGTGTGATCTTGGCATAGTGATTGACAAAGAAAACTGATGAAATACAATAGAAAACCCAGAAATAAATCCATGTGAATAAGGAAAAGTGATATATGTAAAAGAAGATATTAAACTAATAAGGAATGGATAGGCTATTTAATAAATTGTGCTAAGACAATTGATTATCCATATAAAAAAATAAATAAATAAAATTGGATAATTACACTATATACTAAAATTAATTCTAGTTGTCCTCGTGAATTTACAGTAAGACCCAACTTCTTAATCAAGACACAAAAGTACAAATCCCAGAATTGAAGTTTAGTAAAGTTAACCACATTAAAATGACAAACACCTATAGAGCAGATGCTTTCATGAACAAAGTTAAAAGACAAACCACAGACTGAGAGAAGATATTTGTAACACATGGATCTGGCAAAAGATGAGAATTCTTATAAAACCTACAAAGAATTCCTACAAATCAATAAAGAAAAAAAAGAGAAAAGATATAAATAGGCTCTTCACAGAAGATAAAACCCTAATGTCCAATAAATATGTGCAATGAGTCTCAGTTTAACCTCAATAGTAATCAAAGAGATGCAAATATGATAACATTGGCAAAAATTTTAAAGTGAGACCCTCTGAGATATTGGTGAATACATGAAGAAATAAATTTGTACAACCATGTTGGAGAACAAATTTTCACTAAATTTGTTGCACACATGCATACCTACAGTCCAACAACAATACTTCCAAGTATGTATTCTTTTTTCTTTTTTTTTTTTTTGGTGATGAAGATTGGCCCTGAGCTAACAGCTATGCCAATCTTCCTGTTTTGTATATGGGACATCACCACAGCATGGCTTGATAAGTGGTTTGTAGGTCCGCACCTGGGATCCAAACCCGTGAACACAGGGCCACCAAAGCAGAGCACATGAACTTAACCACTATGCCACCAGACCAACCCCCAACTATGTGTTCTTAAGAATCTCTTACACGTGCACGAGGAGATATGCACAATGATGTCCATTATGGGATTATAAATAATGGTAAATGTGTAAAAACAATTTAAATGTCCATCATGGTGGATAAATATAGTATATTCACAGAAGGAAATAGAAAAGAATTCTATATGCCCAATGTGCAGAGTAAATGTCAAGAGTCATAAAGAATAAGTAAATCTGTCACTTGGCAGCTAAAACCGAAATAGCAAAGAACAAGATACCAATAGTAAGTCAATAAAATCATCAGATTTGTTGATCACATCTGCACTTGTGATATTTGAAATGTGGTCTTCCAAGGCACCTGTCAATGTAACACAAAGAATAAAGCAAATGTCAGATGCAGGTCAACACTTCTGGATCTCTGGTCTGAAGGCTCCAGCTTAAGGCATGATTGCTAATTGAGGAGTTTTTAGTTCTTGCATTTCCTTCTTTAAACCTTGACTTCTTTGTTTTTTAAAGTTCCAAATCATTATGTCCCTTATGCCACCAAATGTCCTCTTTCTTAATACAATTAAGCAGAGACAATACATCTCCTGTTCACCAAATTATTGCGCTATAAGACTCTGTTGACCCTATTGTTAATTCTAATATTGGAATAAGGAAATGCACTCATGAAGGAATATAAAAGACTTAATTCCACTTTTAGCTATTTCTTTGCCTGGGAGAGGACTTACATCACACGACTGACTTGCATTCATTCCTAAATTTAGACATAGATAACCTTTTATGCTTTGTGACTAGATGAAAATAGCTTGTTTTCTTTTTATGGGGAATAAATCATCTTAAAAATGTACCAAAAAACAGTAACTAGAAATTTTTTACAGGGTACTTCTTGGTTATTCCCTGTCTCTCTCTCTCTCATCTTAGTACTGCTGACCCCTTCTGTTACGACTTTGTTAACATTTGTTAAGTGGAGCACAGGGTGCCAGATGATGAGCCAGGATCCAACAACAGACCAACAAGAGAAACTGAAGTAATTGAAGTAGAGAAGTTTATTATTCACCATCCTGGAGGAAGTAACTCTACACCACCCAGGGAGGTCAAGGCAGAGTGCAGATGAAGAGAGAGGGAGGACCTGGGGCACAAACCTCCATTAGGATCCATGGGTGGAGTGTTTTGGGGTTCCAACGCTAGGGCTGGATTGCTCAATTTAAATCAAAAGAGTGGGGTTTTGGTAAGCCCCATGGGGGTCTTATCTTAGGGCCTCATAAGGCATGCATACGCTGGGAGGCGGGGGAGACTGTTGATCACAAGGGCTGTTGGGGAAGTCATCTCAGGAACTTATATTTACCTGTGACTCTGGGGGCCGTTATCTAGGCCATGTGCTTGCATGAGGAACTAGTGTCAGTTTAAGGGCCCTGCAGCCAGCTTGGCCAAACAAAATGGATGCCGAGCCATGGAGTAACTTAGCTAAATTTTTGACACCTTCAGATGTGAGGAAAATCTAGCTGTGACACTTGCAATATTATGAGGACCTGGGGATAGATTTGCTTCTTCAGGCTGGATAGATGGCTTTCCTCTTTTTCTCATAAGAGTTCTATGTTCATCCCATCTAATTGCTGAACTTCCAGCAGCATATTATTTGCCAGGGTATATCCATGGATATAAGAGAGGAAGTCATTGGTGCCCCTGGTCTCAGACCCAGCGTTCATGTCTCCATACATCGGACATTGTGACCTAGCCACTGGTCACTGAGAGGTTTGTTTGTTTGTTTTTTTGAGGTATAATTGACATACAACATTTGAGTTTTATCATTAACGCACATAATGCCTTAAGGTATAAAGTGCTTGCCCACCAGTGTCCTTACTCAGCTCTTCTGCCATTGGTTATCCTGGATGAATTGGGTCTTCAAGCCTGATCAATAAGAGGGATGAGGCATATAACCAAGAGGCAGAGAGGAAAGTGGGTTGTGATCCAAAATCAGGTAATGCCATAGCTTTGTATGCACTAAGAGGAGATGCTGGATCATATAATATACTGGGCATGGTCATTTTCATAATTCTATTCTGAAGTAAGGCAGGCCAGAGTAGGAACACGGTCCAATTCCTGGGAAATGGGTCTGGTAGGAACAAAACAGAAAGTGGGATCTCTGCTTAACTGTTTGGCTTTTAATGCAGTGGCTTTCCTGTCCTCCCAGTGCCTCTCAAACCTTTAAGCACCAGTGTACCCAAGGCCCAAGCAGAAAGTGGCCAGATGGGGATTGATTTCTCCAAGGAGTTATACTGCTCCTTTTCATCAAAGAGGTGGCTGACGTGCTATCTGTATTAGTTAGGGCATATTAACATTAGCTACTGTAGTGAATAATCTCAGTGGATTAACAATGTGCAACTAAAGAAAGTTTATTTCTTGTTCTTGACACAGTTCCATGTAGGTCCAGCCCTCTCCTGAGAAGTTCTCCTTGAAAGAATGACTCAGGAAACAAGCCTTCTTCTATTGTGTCCTTTGGTCATCTTGGGGTTCTTCTCTTGTAGTCATAATAAAAAACGAGACAGAGAGAGCATGAGTCAAGGTCATGCAAGTTGTTTGAGACGCCAGACCTGTAGGTAGTATACATCACTTTTGTTCACATTTTATTGTCCAGAACCCAGTCATATAGCCCTAACCTAACAGAGGCTGTGAAATGTGGCCTTTCTATGTATCCAAGAAGAAGTAGGATTGGTGAGTATCTAGCTAGCCTCTGACACACTATCTTCTGATGAGACCAATAAGGATTTTTACACTTGCTGGCACGTGCAGTGAAAGCTCCTGGTAAATCAACCAGCAACTACTCACTATTTCTAGTCAGCAAAAATCTGGAGGTTCAGCTGGGTGAAGTCTAAGGCTAACTATATCCAACTGTTGCTTGAAGGTTCGGCACACCCAGAATTCTGAGACCAGTCCTGTTTCCTCTCAAGTTAATTTTGGAAATCTAGGTCACTAAGTAAGCTATCAGCAAGAAGCGAGGTGTCCTCTTACTACAGCTGTGATCCTGCGTCCCTTAAAATGGTGGGCCCTGGAGACAGACTGCATGGTTTGCATTCTGGATTGCTACCTATGTGACTTTGGGCAAGTTACTTCATTTTTCTTCTCTGTAAAATTGGACCAATATACATAACTCCCTGGGAGTTTGTGAGAAATAAATTTGAAAATCTGTGAAAAGAATTTAACACAGTGCCTAGTTCCTGAACCATTATTATTACCATTACCATCAATATTTACCAATGTAAATAACTGGGTCCTTGTCCTATTTCCCCAGAATCTGACTGACTATCCATATTGATCTTTGGGTATGTCCAGGGAAAGGCACTCTCAGGCTTTGGGAGAAGGGACAGGTTGGGGAGACAGTTCAGAGAGTGAGACAATGAAAGCAACTGTGAGTGAGCAGAGCTCACAAATGAGAGATCTTGAGGTGCATATGCCAAAAGCCAACAAACAAGAGTGACTCAGGAGAAGATGGTCTAGCACCAAGTCCAGTACTCAGTTAGACTCCAGGGTCCAAATAATCACCACTGAGCCTGGATGGGTCAGGACTGAACAGAATCAAGAGAAAAGCAGTCTGTGGGCAAGTTGGGTCAGATACCCAAAGATGTACAGTCACGGTGACCCTGTTCCAGCAGTGCGAGAGGGTAGAACCAAACAAGGGAGAAGAGTGGCTAGTAGGGGGGCCAACAATAACAGAAATAAAGTACTTGTACAGAATTAGAAACAATTTTGCTGAAGCTGCCTTTTATTCGTATTTGACGTGCTGCACTGTCCTTCTGAAAATGTCAGCCTTGGTCTGGCATTCCATTTCTCCACGAATGAGGTCCTGCCTTGTTCTGATCAGTAATCTTGCCTCTCCACCTCAGTCTCTGAAGCTATTTCCCTCTAAGGCTGCCACATTTCTCTGGGTCCATTAGCTTTCTGGACCTTGACTTGTAGCCATTCTAGATCCATCACCTCTGGTTCCAATTATCCACTGACTCATCTATTTGATTATGCACCAAAATTTATTTTTAACACCTACTTTTTGACCCTTGAAAATTCTGTTGGTTTACCAGATTTTAGACTTTCAGGGTCTGCTAGTCCTGATCCTGCCTCTGCTCATGTTTGTGAAACCCTCTCTCTAAGGAAGACACTTCATACTAAATTAAAGTTACATCAAGAATGCAGTCAATCCATTGGAGAAATTTTCCTTTATTGAAGCTTCCTAGATTTTTTTTTAATTTGGGCTGAGGTTTCTCTTAAATTCTCTGGCATCTCCAAAAATAAATATTGGCATTTCTTTATTAAACAAGGTTTCACACTAAACATTTGTTTTCCTAGTTTGAGTCAGCAGGTTTCAGACTAGGTCTGGGTAACCATTTTCCACATTCATTGCTTGTATCCCAAGCAAAATCTGCTTCCTCTCCTCAGGCAGCCTGGTAATATGCCATTTGAAAGGAAATACTGCTATCTGAAGCATTATGAGCAACTATGCTTGGTTTTTAAAGAGCTCCTTCTACACATTTCCAACATGACTCATAGAAAGAATAATATCTTTTAATTGATTTTTTTATTTTTATTTATTTGGTTTTTGTGAGGAAACTGACCCTGAGCTAACATCTGTTGCCATCTTCCGCTATTTTGTATGTGGGACACCGCCACAGCATGGCTTGATGAGTGGTGTGTAGTCCATGCCAGGATCCAAACCCGCGAACCCTGGACCACTGAAGTGGAGCACGTGAACTTAACCACTACACCACTGGGCCAGCCCCCAAGAATAATATCTTTGCTCTTTGTCTCTAGGTTGAAAACAAGGTTTATTTCCTGTGGGGGTGTGGGAACAAAGAGGGAGACTATGCTCAGCAAGTTCCTTCTTTAAGTAGTAATTTCTTAATCAAGATTTCTAATCCTATTTCCTCTTTGAAATAGTTTATTAAATATTTTAATCTACCTAATTAGAAACTAGACAAACTGCTCTGGTAAAAGGTAGCAATGCCTTTGCACATAACATATCTTTCTTTTCCCTTCATGTCACTGCACATAAGATTTGAATCTCCCTTCTTGTTCATGGTCTAACAGCCTCTAACATTAAACTGCATTTTTAGGATAATGAATAGAGATGAGGCCAAAATATATTCCCAGTTGAATTTAGATTACACTGAAATCTAAAATTCTCCATAATGAACAGTAAAATGCAGAAGAAAGTTTGAGTTTTCAGATTTCTTCATTATTAATGAATATAATTGATAAACAAAACAATGAATTTTCCTTGGCTCAGATTTTTTATGATATGATTTTACTGTTGAAACACAATGCATTTGCTTTTAAATTATAATTTTTAATTTAATAGTTGAAGATGTGGAATTCTTAGACTTGACAATGAATTAACATTTATTTTAGACTTCATTATAGAGTTATTATTCTCTAAAACCAAAGAATAAAATATATCAATCTGATATAGTAGGTCTCCAACTTACTCTCCTAATGGAGCAAAGCACCATGTGTTCATTTCCATTTCAATTAACATAAGTTTTCCTTTAAATAAATTAAATACAATTTTACTTATACATACATATATTGGTGATAGAAATATAAATTAGTATTACCTCCAAAGAAAGTAATTTGGCATTATCTATCAAAGTTAAAAATTCTCACATCCTTTGAGCCTGCAATTTTACTTTTAGGAATTTTCCTTAAAGATGGGTTAATTGATGTGTACACCAGGATGTTCTTGGCAGCAGAACTTGTAATAGCAAAAAACTGGACGCAACTTCAATGCCTATCGGTAGGAGACTGGCTAAATAAATTTTGTTAAATATATGCAATAGAATACAAAACCTAATCTATTCATTCATTAGACAAATTCAAATATTTACTGTGTGTCTACTATGTCCTAGGCACAGCACTAGGCATTGAAGATGCATGCAGTAAATAAAATAGTTAAAAATATCTACTCTCATGTAGTTAACATTCTAACTGGGTGTCAGAAGCAATAAACAAATAAATGGTGGCGATTAATTCTGTTTTTAAAAAAAAGGAAGGAAGAGAGAGAGAGTATGGGGTGTTGAACTATATTTAAAATGAAGAGAGATCTTCAGGGCCAATATGAAATAATTTCTAATTGATATTGTTAAGTGAAAAAAGGAAGATACAAAACAGTATATAACACACACACATACATGCAACCAGAGAGTATTTGTTTTTATAAAATATCTCTGAAAGATACCAAGAAACTGGTAACATTAGTTAATTCCACAGAGGACTATTAGGTGAACAGAGGCAGGAGGGAAATTTTCACTTTACTTTTTGAATTTTGTAGCATTTAAAGGTATTTATTTTAAAAATTAAATGACGAGTTGGTACAACAAATAGGTTTGAATTTCCCTATACCCCTAAAGCCCTCATATTAGAAAAGTCATTTTACATCTACGGGGAATATGAATGATTTGCAGTTTTGGTAAAGTATTTCTGATTGCAAATATTTTCATGATATAAAGGGAATTTCTCACACTTTTTCTGTTCTCCAGAATGACTTTACCTGGTCAGACCCCTGTTCCAACAGGAAAAAGGATGAGGTAAAAGGACAAGGATGAGGACATTTTAAGTACTTTTTTATCCCACAAACCCTTTGCTTACCACCCAGGATGATTTGAGTCACACCATCCTTGGCACTTTGAAGATATATTCAATATTTTAATGGCTCCAGCCCAATCATATGACATATTTGAGAATTTATGGGGTTGGTGAGTAATATGCAAGCGACTCTTTAAGAGCAGCGATAAGGCACACACCTCTCACGAACTAGAGCTCAGGGAACTTCACTCCCTCAGCACTCCCGCAGTGATCACAGGCTGGGAGACGTAAGACTCCTTAGGTTTAAGAGTGAGATTCCTGTAAAATTAAACTTATCTCTACTTGGTTCTTTTTGTTTCTATCTCTTTTCTCCTGAGAACAATTTTCTCCCCTATTCTATCCCTGCCATTCTTAACTTTGAAATTCCAAGAGTCTTGAATCTGTGATAAATTCCTGGTGAGAATGAGATTAAGTCTCAAAATTTTGCTTTGCTTCTCCAGTGAGATATCTGGTGCCTTTTTTCTTAGTCATTGAATACGCCACTGCTCTCCTCACTCCTTAGCAAGCTCTTTTGCTGCTCTTCTGGCAAGTGCCCCTCAGTGCTCTCAGGTGTAGGGAAGTATAACTCCCTGATATTTGTTTAAACTTTCCAACCTTCACATATGGCTACTCCTTTGGCTGTTTATGATTGTAAGCAGAAGATAGAAATCCCAAGGAAGAGCCAAAATTAAATGCTAGAGACGAAAAACACTATAACAGAAAAAAAGAATGCTTGGAAGGGTTTATTAGTAGATTGGATACAGCTGGAGAAAGAATTTCTGAGTTAGAGGATATATCAACAGAATCCTTGAAAACCAAAAAGCAAAGAGAATAAAGAATGAAAAAAAAAAAAACAACAGAACAGAATATCCAATAACAGTGGGGCAACTACAAAAGGTATAACATATGCATAATAATACCAGAAGGTGAAGAAGAGAGAAAGGAACAGAAGAAACATTTGAAACAATAATGACTGAGAATTTCCCCAAATTAATGTCAGACACCAAACCACAGATCCAGGAAGCTCAGAGAGAACCAAGCAGGAAAAATGCCAAAAAATTATACCTAGGCATATCATTTTCAAGCTACAGAAAATCAAAGATAAAGAAAAAATCCTGAAAGAAGAGAGAGGAAAGAAACATCTTACTTATAGAGGAACAAAGATAAAAATTAAATCTGACTTCTCCTCAGGAAACATGCAAGCAAGAAGAGAGTAGAGTGAAATATTAAAATGTTGAGGAAAAAAACAGCAACTAGAATTCTGCATCCTATGAAATTATCCTTCAAAAGTGACAGTAACAACCAAAATTGAGGGAATTTGTTGCCAGTAGACCTGCCTTGCAAGAAATGTTAAGGGAAATTCTTAGAGAGAAGGAAACTAATATAGGTCAGGAACTTGGATCTATATAAAGTAAGGAAGAACATCAATGAAGGAACAAGTAAAAGTAAAATAAGAACTTTTATTTTTCTTATTCTTAATTGATCTAACAGTTTGTTCAAAATAATAGCACTAACAATGTATTTGACTATGCATGCTTATCTATATGTATCTTATGTGTCTATATATAGATATATGCTTATATAAAAGTGAAACAAATGACAGCCATGACACAAGGGATGGGAGGGAGGAATTAGGATTATTTAGTTATTATAAGGTACTCACACTATCCATGAAGTAACACAGTGTTGTTTGAATTAGCTGTAAATGTATGTTGCAAACTCTAGGGCAATCACTAAAAAAAAAGTAAAAAATAAAAGAAGTATAAGTGATATGCTAAGGAAGGAGAGAAAATGGAATCATATAAAATGCTCAGTTAAAACCACAAAAGGCAGTGCAAGGTGAGTAAACTGAGGTCTAGAGAAGGAGCACATGGAATTCACAGTAAGATGCCACGCCAGGACTAGCACCAAGTGTCTCCTCTGGTTCAGTGGCTTTCTGACGTGAACAAACCCCAGCCTCACTGTGCATCTGCCAGCTCTGTTGCATTCGTCTCCCAGAAACATAAGGTCCCTGGCTAGTTATTTTGATCTTGTACGTCTACGAATTACCTAATTTCACAGTTTTGGTCATTAATGCCTCTGTGGATTAATGCACCCACCAATATATTGGGAAGTCTATAATCAAAAACAGCTACCACTGTTTCCTGTGGTTATAGTTGGAGCAAAGTTAGCTTGATTTATGCTTCACCAGACATCAGCCATGATTCCCAGTCTTGGCTGGAGGGTGGGGAGGGAGCACCATCATTATTTTATCTGGAAATTAGCATGGTACCCAAGATATAATCAAACTTCACATGCATATGAACAGTTTTTACTGCAATGATATTTGAATATTATCTTAGGTCAACTTCCCAAGAAGAAGACAATGAGACAAGGATTTGTGTGTCAGTGATTCAGTACAGAAGGGCTCCAGGAGAAACCTGCGAAGGTATGAGGGACGTGGGGCAGGACAGGAGAAGATGAGCTAGGACACAACCTCAGGCAAAGACCCAACCTCAGCCTCATCCTCTGGGGAGCTCTGGAATCTGGATTCTACCCCAGGGTTTATCCCAACTTGAGGCCAAGCTGCTGAACTTTCTGTGCTCGTCCTTGGTAAGAGCCATCTGAGGACACGTGAACAGCCATGGACCTGGGTGGCTGTGCATGCAGGTGCCATGGCACCAGTAACTCAAGGGCCATCCTCCAAAGAGAGTCACAGGTGCCAGCCTCTAGGGGCCAAGCACACTGAAGCCAGGGGATGGGCACACAGAAACAGTCAGAGGGGTCTGAGGGGACCTGCTAGAGTATTGACAGCATCACTTCGCATGTTATTACACTATCTATCCTGGATCAAAGGGGTAAAAATATGACTAATCACCGGCACCTATTATCAAAAGGCATGTCTTTCCCTAGGAAAACACCTTTAAACAAGTACTAATGATATTTGCTTTCTATTTAAGCCAAAGGCTCAATACTACTATATACGCATATTTTTTTCTAGAATGCATACCTATTTTTTAGACTACCTCTCTATATAAATATAGAGAGAAATTCCAGAATTATACAAGCATTTTTTAAAGGTGTTTGCATAAGTAAGACATTACTCTTATTCACAGTCATATTATTTCATGACCCGCCCCCCGCCCCGGCAAATTTTCCCTAGGGATTCGTTTCTCTCACTTTAAATCCAGTCAACTCATTCAGGGTCCTGATGACATTACTAGAACATGTTGGAGCTCTTATTTTAAATACCTTCCAGTTTATTAAAAAAAAAAATAGATAAGATGACCTGTTTTCTCCTTTATCAGGCAAGGAGCCCTCAAGGCTTTTTTATATCTGTCTACTCTGGCATGTGGTTAAAATGCTTTCTCTCAAAAAAATTAAAATGAAATGAAAAGTTTGAGCAGAATCCTATCAAATCTTTAGACACTGGAAAATCAATCAAAGAACTGGCGAGATCCTCACTTCTTAACTACACTATCCCCATAATTTTGCCTACATTATAGCTCAGGATTATCAGTACTGAGAAGAGAGTAAGGTTAAGGGGAACAGATCACTCACGACACAGTTTAGAGTAGTTGTTCCTAATTTAAGCTTTCAGACCCTCAGGGTATGTAAATAAATATCAAAAGCAAAAGCCGTGTGAAAATCATACATTTACTTGGGGCATAAATACATGGATTAAATAAAAGAGTAAGTTTATTTTGTCTGAACTAAAAATCACATAAACCCAACATGACAATACTCATCATATGCTCATCAGAAGCTCTGTTGGCAGTTACATCTGTTTGACTAAAAGATCAAAATATGCAAATAAATAGTTGCTTAAGGAATTCAATTATTTTGTTAGACCAATTATCTCAAAACATAAGCCCTATAAGTGAAAAACAACAGAGAGAATTCTTTCTTGGTGAAAAAGATTGAGAGCGCCTTCCCCTCTCCTACCCATCTCTAGGGTGGGTCAAGTAGCTAAGGCTGATTATTAATTTACCAATAATACAGGCCTCTAGATAATAAAACTGTAAGCAAAACCTTCTATAGACTTATTTTAGTGTTAGCCATTTAACATCTTAATATTCAGAGCTCCCACATGCTGATTCAAAGTTTGTGTGTTATACAACAGCGCCAGGCTGCAGGGGGCAGAGGGGGCTGAAATCCACCCATGCCCAGGAGCCAAGCTGTGTTTGCAGGGCTGCACCTGCACTGAGGGGGTGCCTTTTCTTAATTAGCAAATGGCACCACAGAGGCTAATGGCAAGCCTGCTCCTCTTATTAAAGTAAACATGTCTGACCAGATATGTTTCTCTTTGGATCTGAAAGGTTAGCCTTCAGCCTAGAAATGCTCTCAAAAACCTAGATATCCAATTATGAACAATTAGTTATGTAATTTCCAAAATACTCCAAACTTGGTTTCAAGCTGCTGAGCAAAAACTGTGTAAACACACACACACACACACACACACACAGATACGTTTATATATAGATAAAAATATACTCAGCTAGAAAACTGGTTCAGATACAGAAGAAAATATATTCTTATATGGGTCAGGTAATTGATCTTAACAGCCACATTCCATAAAAAGACATTTTGTCATATAAAATGAGAAGATTCTCAGGGTCAGAGAAAGATAGTCTTTATAGATTCTGTGATTTCCTTCAATACTCTCCTAGTAACACCACTAGGATCTAACATTTGGATTTTATGACCCAAACAAAATTATCGCTTTAGGTTCTAAAATTAACCTGACTCTTTTCCCAGGTATTTATGACTAGTGTTTTGTAATCATTAAATCCAAATGTCACAATGTATTTTTAATAAATAGATATAAATAATCTAATCCTAAAAATATCCAAGCTATCTTCTGGGTCCTTAGGGAGCTTATACAGCTCTGTCATTATACAATGTGGATAAGACAAAGCTGTCAAGTAATTACCTTTCCATTTTCCATTTTCTAATTTCTTTCCACTGCTTCATTTACTAGATCTGTTCCAAACTCAAAAATATCATATTTAGTAAAAAGGCCTCATTTTGTTATCCAAAACTTGATTTTTCTTTGATGGAAAACAGTGGTTTTATTTCATTGGCTTTTTACTCTATCTACTAAATTGATTCTTAAAGGCTTAACTCTTTCATTTCTGACCATTATCCCTATTCTTACCCAAATAACAGTCAGTCATTCAGTCTCTCAACTTCTCTCTCTCCCCAAACCCCTGCAAACACACACACACACACACACACAGAGGGGCTAGAGAAGACGTCTGCTTCTCTGTTTGCTCTTGCAAAGACAGGATTCAGGTAAATAGAAGGTTAGTTATTAGAGGAAGACTTAGGTAGAGAATAAGATGATGCTATGAAGAAATAATCTGCAACCACATGGGAATTTTGAAAAGAAAGCATTATAAGAAAATAAATAAAACATGGTTAACATCACCTACTATGTGCCTTGCACTGGGCTATCTCCATACACAAATAATATAGTGACATGGCTAGATATCCCACAGATGGCTATCCACTAATGGAAATAACGTAATAACACCTGAAATTATTAGAGGATATTTTAGTGCTAACTAAAAGTCAAAACAGAATTCATAGATTGAATGGTTTGCAGTGGTCAGGAAAACTTTTATGAATGTGAAGCGGCTTCAGTTGAAGTCTTCAAAGGAGTAAGATTCAGATAGATGAGAATGGAGAAAGCCATTCTTGGCAAAGGATATGACACAAGCAAAGTCCAGGGGGGAGGAGGTGAAGAAAACATGTTGGGCAGGGAGAGGGAGATGGAAGGAAGAGACTAAGCCAACAGAAACAGGGCGCATTGTAGAATACAGGGTTGCACTCTTCAGGTGGATACTGCACTCCACGATGGCCTACTTATCCATCTTACAGTTGGAATTAGAATATCTTTATGTAAAACTACAGATTTTCATTTTTTTCCAATTGTTCTTCTATTGAACCGCCTGCCTCCAGCACAGGCTGCTATTGACAATTGCTCAGAGTCAGAGATGGAGAAAAAATATCTAAATAATTCAGTCCTCATTTCAAAATAGGATTTTTCAAAATGCAGAAGCTGTTTTAAAAATACAAATACAAAGCCATCATTCTTCTCACTTTGCTCAAATGACAATGGCCATCCTGTGTAAGAAAAGGGACAAGTGTGTCCAGCATAATAACTGTGGAGGCCACAAACACTGCTGCTTCTCCTGAGAGTTAGAAGCCCCAAGCCTGTGCTGAATTTTATTCCATAGAGCACAAGTCAAATCATGAGATCCAGGTACAGTAAGCTGGAGGCCTCTCATCCTGGGGAAGAAAGAGATAGACTCAATTGCATCATTTCAAAGGCCAGCCTCAATTAAGGCCAGCCTCAATTAGCCTATTAAAAATGGAGCCCCATCCTTTGCCCTCTCAGAGTGCAAATTCAATTTCTGTTTCCACATCTCAGTAATAGTTCCTCTGCCCCCTCCAAAAGTGTGCAGCAAAAAAGTCATTCCCACTGTGCTTACCTTTCTGGAGCTGATCCAGGGACGAGGTGACATTTGCTCTGTATTAGTCCTCGGGTTATTGACAACAACTTCTCTATCTTGTGTGAGCTTGAATGAAACCACAGCATGTGAAATATTGATGCTAATGATAACTATGGAGACACCTGGCATTTGCTCTCTAGTCCTCTGACATTTGTGTTTCCACTTTGATTTTTTTTGGCTCACACTCAAAGCTAGATTTCCTTCGTGGCACCCTGCCTGGCAGGAGAATCTTGTCTAACCTGGTGAGAGTGACACTGTGTTCTGGAGAAACGTTTGTTGGGAGTTGGATCAAAGTAAGAGATAAATGCAATTCTTTTGCCTCTGTTGGAGCCAGGGTTGCTCCCTGCAGAGACTTTCAGAAGGAGGGACCTCACACAGGGGGGTGCATTCTGGATGGTGTTGACGCATGCCACCAATTGTCTGAGACTGGACACGACATCATCCCAGTTCCAGAATACGTGTGCAACCTGACAAACTCATAATCAGATCAGAATAACAGCATCCACCTTTGCTGTTTTTACAACTATTTAAATTTCAAAGATGTCTTTTATTTCCTCCCCCTGGAAGGGATGTGATTTTTTAAACATGTTGGTTCTATAGAGGTTTTTAGAAATGGTGCCTGGATTACAGGCAGAATGGAATTAAAAATGTATATAAGGAACATGGTTTTGTGAACAGATCAGAAGAACAAAGAACTTCGCTAGTAAGCTACATAACAGAACGAACTAAAAGTAGTAATGATAGAAGAAAGAAGAAGAAGAAATAAAGAATATAAAAGAATAAAAGAAATACAGTAGAATTGTTACTTCATGAGTCCTTACTGTTTATTCTTACTGATGTGTTTTTCAAGAAATGCAACGGTCAACAATAAAGGAAGATTTGAGAAAACATTTCATTGAAATTTATTTGAATTGCAAGTGAAGAGAAGAAATAGTCAATAAAAATTTGTTTAATATCAGAATTTGTGCAGTTTTGTGGGTCCCCCTCCCCCACTGAGGCACCCTTCTCATCCCTCTCTGTCCTGGTCTTCTCTGGGAGGCTGACCTCTGGAGACTGCACCAGCAGGCTGCTCGCTTCTGCAGGGCTTAGCCACTGCGGAGCAGGGTACAAGAAGGCTGGAAGAGAGAAAGGTCAGGTCTTTCTTCCCTGACTCCTCCCTGTTTTGAGGCTGTATACCTCTGGCACTAGTCACATTCTCCACACACATCAACTATAGCCCTTACCTGGCGACCCCTCGTCCAGAGTCCCAGCACTTCTTGGGCTCTAGTTTGTATTTCTTCACCTCCTCCCTTCAAACCTAGGGTTGGTGAAATCTTCCCCCATCGCTAGTGCTTCAGCACGTCATCATCATTTGTTTGCTCAAACTCTGAAAATCGTTTTCTCATTGAAAATCGTCTCTTTATTTGAGCCATCTAGGGCAAATTCTGCCCCCTGCCAGAAGCTTGACTAACAAGCCATCAGAGTGCTAGAGCTTGAAGGCATCCTGGGGAATGGAGTACAGTCTTCATTTTAAAAACAAGGGAACCAAGTATCTGAGAAGTAAAGTGACTGGCCCAAGTCCTTAGAACCAGCAACTAAACAGGCTGAATTAGACTGCACTTCGGGTTTCTTGACACGTTGTCCGGTCTGAGTTTCTTCCACAGAACCATACCAGTTCCAGTGTTATTGGCTTGTAGAAGGGAGAGTAAACTTTAACTAAACTTTAACTTTAAGCTAAAGTAGTAAACTGAGGTAAATCATTGCAATGCAAATTCTATGTCTAAATTGATTTTGTATTTATTGATATGTGCAGAGAAGGACTTTGACATATACGTTAAATCAGATAGACAGCCACTCATGACACAGAGCAGAGGGTCTGTTTCTGCTGTGGTAAATTTTGTTGTGCTAATGTTGCATTTCAGCATTCCAATTTTTCTACCGTTAGTATAACACTTTTCTAAATGACTCAAATACCTAAATTATCACATATTGTAATTTACTAATATGTTGAGTAAAATGTTTTGAAATGCAGTGATATGCCATTTGAATCAAAATTGAATGGAAGAGGAGGAAGTATCTTTCTTCACATGGACTTGGGAGTGCCTGGAGGGTGTCTGACCCCTGAGTTCCAGCCCCAGCCCCAGCCCCATCACTGACCCAATAGTTTCCTCTTCCGGTTGTCACTTTCTACATCTCTAAACAAAGAGAGGGCTCAGAGGTCTTCTTACATTCTCTTCCATTTCCACTATTCAATAATTCTATGAAAGAGAAAAATGAATAAGAATCCCTCTTCCAATTCTGTCCTTAATAAAATGCAGGAAAAAAATTTCAAATAATTTTTGATTTGCCTTTTATCTTTTTATTTTACAAATACAAAAAAAATACACAATTACTATTTCCCCATTAATGCCGGAGTCCATGGGAAATAAAATGCTGAAAATGGAGTTATATTGTCTCTTAGCTAGGCTAATAAGAATATAATTGTAGAGCAATTTTTCTTAATGTTTTTAGGTCATCGACTAATTGCAAGGTCTTCTAAGTGTTGTCTACAATTTCAGGGGTCCACAACTAAGACATCCATGTGTTTGGGTTAAAAATTCCTTTTTCAGTGTGCAAATTATTTTATACATTTTATAATCAAATTTCCAACCTTTTCCCAATAGTCCTTTCTTATAATTGTTAAATATTTAACATGGACTTTGTATGAAAATAAGGGGTAAATCCCAGCTCTATTACTGCCTACTGTGTGAGCTTGATCAAGTTACTTGATTCCTTGTGTCTCAGTTTCCTCATCTTTAAAACAGAGTGAACATTTTGTTTTTGTGAAGCAAAAGGAGATAATATATGGAAAACTTCTCTGAATACAGAAAAGGGCTTATCTAAAGTCGTTACTGTATTTCTGGCACTCAGCACAGTGCCCAACCAAGTAGGTGCTCAGTAAATATTTGATCAATGGATAGAGGTTTGAACGAATCAGTAATAACCATTTCCCTTCCAACTCGGTTGAGATTTAGGTTGTTGTTACGAGAGACTACATTTACCAATCTAGATCTTCCACTTGGAAGTTGTTCATTATCTTAGTTGACTATATGTTAAAGACCATTATGTTAAAAGATGCTAATGGATATGTAGTACTACAAATCAATTTTTTAAATACTGGAGTAGCCATAGCTTGAATTCTTTGGGCCAATAATTAATAATAAGTTAATGTGTTGTTATGAAGCACCTGGCAGAGACACACAAATAAAACCAGTGTCCTTTCTTCTTTCCTTTTTTCTCTTCCCTAGAAAAGTCACAGTATAGAGATGCATCAGTCAGTATAGTCTACCTCACTGTGGTAAAAATGACTCTAAAATCTCAATGTCTTAAAACAACTAAGGTTTATTTCTTACTTATGATATATGCCCATCATGGGTCTTTTAGGAGATCTGCTCCTTGTAATTATCTACGGGCCCAGGCTGAAAGAGCAGGTGTCAGCTCAAACGTTTCCAGTTGCTGTACCAGAGGGATACAGTTCTGGAAGGTCTTACAGCAGCAACTAGATGCACCAGCCTGGAAGTGACATACATTTCATCTGCTCACAACTCATTGGCCAGGACTAGTCACACGGCCCCGCCCAATCACAAGTGGCCTAGGAAGTACAATCCTACTGTATCCCCAGAATACAGAGAACCAGAAATACTTGGTAAGCTGCAGTAAGGACTACCATAGTAGAAGCACAATTTATGATCATTTTGGACATCTCAATCTATCCTTAACTCATTCAATCACTGAGAAATCTGGCTTCAAGCCAAATAAAGTCTTCCTCATGTTTATTCTGAGGAGAAAGAGAAGCAAGAGATTGGGAGAGAGATGGTTAGGAAAAATGGGGAAAGGGAGGGAGAAGAGAAACAGGAAAGATATAAATCAGAAAAGTCACGAAGAAAAGCAGGAAGGTAGGAAAGGAGCAAATCAAAGAAAATATAATTATTCCAGAACATTCATCATCAATGAAAGGATACATGTAGCTATAGCATTTTTAGAGACTCTAACTTCTCTTAGAAATTTCCAGAATTACTAGGGTTCTTAGAAGAGTTTTTCTGTTTAGTGTTTCATAATCAGAGAATAGCAGCAGAAATTAATATTTGAATGTTTAACCAGTTCCAAAGTGATTTCACTGACATCATCCTGCAGGGTGGTTACAATTATCCCCATTATGTAAACACCAAACCTGAAGCCCTGAGAGGTTTAATGAGAAGCTGCTCCACTGGAGAATGGTTTAGTGGTGAGGCAGCTCATGGAGTGGAAGCGTGCAGATGGGAGAAGGGGAAGGAAGGAGAGTGAATAGAAACAAAGGGGAGATGACATGGTCCCAAGAAAATGACCCAAGAATGAGAAAGCCCTGACCCCTAGGATGATAGAATACAGTGGCAGAGAGGTTTTGGTGAGTTCTCTGGTCTTTTTTAGGAATGGCTTCTTGCACTTTGGATGACATTCTAGATTGTTTCAAAGCCATAACAATAATCAGAGCAAAAGGTCAAAGATGGTGAAGTATGAATAGAGTTTTCCCAGGATTTGTTCAGAATACAGGGTACAGGAAACCAAGCTGTGATGGAGCCACCTGTGCCAGCGCCCTGCTGGGTGAGCCCCGCAAGCCAACGTGTTGAAGAGGGACTTCAACCTGTGGCCTTGGTCACAGCCAGGAGCAGCAGATGGCACTTGCTGGACACGGATGCCCAATAGCCTGGGGTGCCTGCTCATAAAGATCAGCTGGGCAGTGTTCATTATTATTCCCTAGATTCAGCCACTCAGGGCAGGCCCAGGAAGCCCAGAAATCAGCAAAAAATATTATATTAGGCTCAGTACAGTTTGCCCAGTGCATAGAAGGTTCTTAGTTCCCTGATGTATGTTTTCTAAATCTGTATTTTAGTTTTGTATCTCCACTTTTCCTAAAAAGATTTCCTTATAATCCTCAGATATTTAAGTATTTGAGGTAAACTATTATTTTGAAGGTGAGATTTCCATTTTTTCCTGAACAAAAACTTTTCCTGGGAAGAAGTTTTTGGTAGCTGGTCCCTTGACAAACAACCGAAAAGCCAATTACTACATGTAAATTTAAAAGTTAAAAACCTGATGGTGATTTTACAGGTTCTTTAACCTCATACAATTGTAACTGTGTTCTCACAGAACTCTGGGCGTGGGTGGAAAGAGGATTCCTGGGAGTCTCCCACAGGGAAAGTCTCTCCAAACATTTCCCCTTGAAGTGTGTTACTGATTCACCCTTGGGCAGAGACCTGAAATGCTGGCACAGCTCACAGAAAGGGGTTTCTGTGCCATCTCTCCTCCTCATCCCATCCCCACCCCTGCCGCTCCTGCTGAGGGCCCTGCCTCGGGGTGGCTACCAGAAAGCCGCACCTTTCCCACCCACCTAGGGCCCCACCTACCTAGGGTCCCATACCCCTAGGACACCACCCACCTAGGGTCCCACCCCCGTAGGGCACCACCCACCAGGGCACCACCCACAGGCCTGCCAGATGCTGCTGGTTCTCTGCCTAGACCGTGAAATACAAATTCTCTGAAAATTCAGTCGTCAATAGTTCACAGAGCAAATCAACTTGTGGGTTAAGTTTTCAAAATTCTTTGTTCATTTCCCAGCACAGTGTACCAGGAAAGAACAGACACATAGGCATTTAAAATGCCATTGTTGTATTCTGGCCAGTTTTCTCATAACCATGAGATGTTAAAGAGCAGAAGAGAATGTTCTCTCAGCCACAGTACTGTGCGATAACTGTCTATGGACCTGGTCCCCAAAGCAGAAGCATGTAAGTTGTTGTTAGATAATGTGTTTAGGTGGTAAAATTTACTGGGACGTTGCTATGCGAAGTGCGATCCCGGAACCAGCAGCAAGGACACCACCTGGAGCATGTTAGAAAGGCAGAATCAGAAGCCCCAGCCCATATTTTCTGAACCACAACCTATATTTTGGCAACATCCCTAGGTGGTTTATATACATGTAAAATTTTGAGAAGCAATGCTCTGAAACACATTTATACCCTTTGGAATATATGGGACAATTGAAAGAACAAAGAATTTGATATCAAAACATGGGCTCAAGTGTTCAGTGAGGGTGACAGTACAAATGTAGTCACAGGTAGGTCCCAGGTGAGGGAGAGGAAGGAAAGCACAACAGAGGCAGCAGAAACAGGTCTCTGCATCCAGCTGGTCATCTGCAGAGCCTGTCCTCCCCATGTGGAGAGCAACTAAATGTTCTCAAAACTTACTACTGTGGCACCAATTTAAGTTAATTTAGCATACCTAATAAACACTTACATAGCACTTACAATGTACCAGGGACAGTTGTAAGCACTTTGCAAATATGAACTCATGAAATCCTTATCACAAGCCTGTGAGGCAGGTCCTAGAATTACCCTCATTTTACAGAGAAGGGCACTAAGACCTGGGAGGTTCAGTAACCTGCCTGTGGCCACAGTCAGAAAACAGCAAGACCGGGAGCCAACCATCTAGTCGAGGTAAGTCTTCATCCTAAACGATATAGTCGAGGTAAGTCTTCATCCTAAACAATAAGCTCAATTACTTCTCAAATGGCCGAGAGAATTCAAACTTGAATCCAGGCATTCTAAACTCACATTTTTTTGAAGTCCTATGTTATATAGTTAAAAATGTGTGCCACTTTTGCTTTCTACTTCATCATATATCCATGTTTGTTTTAGCATAAAAATTATTCTTTCATTTATCTTCTACTGGATTAAACTAATGTTTCTATTATGTAGCTTCACATAACAGTGTGGATGGCCATGCTTGAGAAGCACAAACTTAAAACTTTCCCGAGGACCATCCACAGCTCACTACAGCCAAGTGGCAGAGTCTGAGTCCCATAATGGCACACCCTGAAGGTGCTCCCAGGCTGAAGGAGAGTCACAAACCACAGCTTCCTTTTGATTTGCTGGTATTGAAGGCAGAATGTCGCCGAGTCATTGCAGTTTTGTAGAGCTCCTTCTAACTTGGAGAAGCTTGTAACAGAAATTCTTGGTTGACATTGTTTTTATTGTTCACATTGTTCATAAAATAAACTGTGGATTTATACCTCCAGTATTCCTGCAGATCCTACTTATGTTGCCAGAAAACCAGGACCTTGTCATCATAGCCAAATCAATGAACACAATAACAAGAGATTGAGGAAGAGAAAAAAAGTTTAATTTTGCTAGCAAAATGAGGCTGTAGTGGGCTCATGCGGCAAAACCCACAGACCTCCCAAGGCATTCGGAGTTGGGGCTTTTAGGGGAAATCTATGGGAAGGAATGTGCTATCTACCTGACTGAAACCATCAGTGAGAGAAAATTTATCATGGTCCCAGACATTCTGGCACCGGGCCAGCTGTTATCCCTACAGCAAGGAGGGTTAGGGCTCCATCGATCAATCTTCCTGGGCCACCTGAAATCGGGCCAAGGAGAAGAAGGAAACTGCCGCCAATTAATGGTTACAGAGTTTTCAAGGTTTTCGACAAGGGAGGGGGAGCTGTGGCCTCGTCATCAGCCTGCATTTGGTGGAGATAAGAGAAGCTGCAGGTGTCAGCCTCCCTGATGATGGTGGATCTTGGTGTCAGGAAGTCAAGGAGTTGGGGAAGCTTCAGCTTCTTGATATTCACTGGACATCAGTTTCCCCGTAACAAGACTTCAAAGGACCCATAACTAACCAAACTCCAGAGTGAGTCCCCTGCCTAAGGCCACCTGGGCTGTGACAATTTGTTACTTCCATTTGCCTTGTGGAATTTAGGGGTACAAAGGTTAAAACAACTGATATCTCCATGTGAATGTAACTTAGAGGAGCTGGAAAAGGGAATGATCACTTTTTGGTTTTTAACCCCATATATGCTGGGTTCAGTGTAGGGGAACTGATACCAGGGCTGGCATCACTTACTGCTTACAGTTTTCAAAGGCAAGAAAATAAGTTCACACATTATGATGCCACCCACCTGGATAAAATTTTAATTATCATTTTTCAGTTTTTATCAAATATTCAAATATTTGATTTAAACCTCAAATATAGGCAAAAACCAAATAATGACTTTTATCAAAGATTTCAGAAGACCTCTTGAAACTGGCAAACAGTTAGCCATTAATGATTAAGCAGCCAGTAACAGGGGGAATTGGAATTGGCCACCCCAAAATATGTCCCTGCCTGCTGCACTTTGATCCCCACCCCCACTAACTGATCAGAGTTTGGGATGGGAGGCCTGCCCCCAGAACGGGCCATCACCATAGACATCTCCGGGTATCAGGGGTTCCTTGCTAAGCCCATTCTTAGTTTTGGTTACACTTTGTAAGAGACATTTACATTCATAAAGGAAATCTCCATTCGTAAAGGTATCTTATTCCCTGCACCAGGAAGAAGGCAGGGATGGCTTAATCTAGAAACTTGTCAAAACAGAAGGTTTAGGACTTAAATCTGCATGATGAACTTACCCATTGTTAATTGCACTGTCCAGGCAATATGCTATCTGACTCCCACTAGGTTCCTATAGACAACGTCTCCCTGGGGCCTGGGTCACCATGATAATAGTTTTTTTGAGCTATTTTTTTCAGGGGCTGCCATTCTGTAGACATGAGTCCTACAGTGAGGCATGAAACCCGACTACGCTTGCGCAGATCATCAATTACGTCATCTCTCCTCACCTCCAATCATTTCAAACCACCTTGCCCCCTACCCCATAAATATCCCTGAATCCCTATTTTCAGGGAAGCAGATTTGAGATTCATTCTTTCCCGTTTCCTCACATGGCTGCCTTGTGATTAAACTCTCTCTCTGCTGCAATCTCATCGTCTCTGTGTGTGGCTTTCTGGGTGGCGGGCAAAAATGGACCTGGCATGATAAAACTCTTCATGGATAATTTATCTTCTTCAATAGAAAAATGTACATATATTTTCCATGTGTTTTCTTATAAATACAGGTATAATGAAACAGTTTGCTTTGCTAATAGTATCCTCCTCTTGTAAGTGCTAAGCATAGCTAAGTATGTAAAAATTTCTTAGCATTAAAACGAAAAATAAGAGACTGCTTGATAAATTTTTTCTACAGGTTTGAATCCTTTGATCTTCCAAATGTTAGAGAAAAATCAAATTCCCACCCATACGCAGAGTATAGCCTATACCAAGGAGAAGGTGCTGGATACATAAGTGAGCTTGTAAAAAACAAAAGGGAAATCATCTTCTTTCACCTGGAAAACCTGGGTCAACTTTAGCCTGCTGGCTAAGAGCATGGAGTCAGGTTCAACCAACATGACTGATTTTCCCACACACTAGTTGTGACTTCATAGGATTGTTTGAAGATTAAACAAGAAATGCTTATAAAACATTAAACACAACCCTGCCCCACAGTAGGGGCTCAGTAAAGATTCCTTACATGGCTGTGTAATTTGTCCTGGATTTAAAAAATGGTACTTCCCATTTCCCAACCACTCAAACACACAAGCCCTTACAAGAGATTTGTTGGTCCACAATCATTAGTTTCACTGAGAAGCCAATTTGACAAGGAGTGCCTCAGTTAACCATTTTGTGTCATATAACAAGGGTTTAGAACTTCTATGGTGAAAGCATAGCAAGGTCACTGGTGGAGAATATTTAGTAATTGTCCCCTTTATTGAGGTAAC
Organism: Tapirus indicus; assembly: GCA_031878705.1. Lineage (NCBI taxonomy): Eukaryota > Metazoa > Chordata > Mammalia > Perissodactyla > Tapiridae > Tapirus > Tapirus indicus. Next base: position 80,054,095 of record CM062919.1, read on the forward strand.
AAATATTTACTGTGCATCCACCATGTTCACACCAGCTCGCTCCTGTCTGTAGAGGATACAAAGATTCATGGCTCCTGACCTACATGGGACTTTAAAACATGTAAAAAAGAAAAACCCTGTGATTCAGGGTTTATATGCCAATTGCTAGAGCTGTATGTCTGTGAACATTCTAAAGAAGGTGAGATTCCATTCAACAAGGCCAATGGGAACAGCTTGAAAGGGAGGCAGAGCAGAGCTGAGCTGGGCTTCCCAGTAAAGGAATTCAAATCCCTCACCATGGCCTGCCAGCCCCCACTCAGCTTGGCTGCTACCTCTCTGCCTTCATCTGGAATCATCTTCCCTGAGCTCATGCTGTTCCTACCCACTCCTCTTCTTTCTGTGCCTCACGCCTATAAGTTTGTTCAGCCTCGGGACCTCTGTACTTGCTGTCATTCCTCCTGGAATGTTTTGCCCCAAGTTCTTGACATGGATAAGTCCTTTTAGTTGGGTCTCAGGCCAAGCGACTGCTCAATTCAGTTCTCTCTCCTCTTTACTGGTTGGCATTCTCTGCCTCCTCATAGTTTCTACTCATCAAGACAATGTTCAGCTTGTGGTTGGATTTGGTTTGATATAGTTCCAGCTTTGGCTTGCTGTGATCCTCGTTCCAGCCACAAATTGACATAACAGTCTTCTTGTCTCTTGGCTTAAATTCTCAAAACAGGCCTTCCTATCTGACATTAGACTAAGTGCTTCCCTGGCCCAGCTGCTCAGAGTCACGAGGCAGGGGCTATGGTTGGATAGATTATAAAAGAGCCTATAGGGAGGCGATATGATGAATCTTGTCCAATGCTTTTGTCTACTGAAGTATCTTTCTGACTCCATTACTAAATTATTTTATTAATTCTATCAGTTTTAAAGTTTGCTCCTTTGGGTTTCTAAATATTCAAATGTATCATCTAAAAATAATAATTGTGTTTTCTTTGTGTGTTCCTCAATCAAGCAACTGTAGGACAAATAATAATACTGTGTTCCTGGATTGCTGTGATGCTTACACGAGTTAATAGGTGTACAGCACCGAGGACAGTAATGAGCACAGAGCAAACACTCAATAAATATCAGCTATAGTTGTTATTATTACTAATTTTCATGGCATGCTCTTGTAGGACTTTAAAATTTGAAATAAGATGTGGGAAGTTGGTAGAGTAAGAACACCAGGTAGGAGAAGTTATCAGTAATGTGAAAATGTAAGACATGATAAGATTTTTAAATGTTAACTTACATACAGGTGATTTTGTTAGACACACTGAAAGAAATATTAAGTTTAAACATTAGCTTTATGTGTTTCCATGGAGCAATATTTCTCAGGAAATTATCTGCTTCCTCCACTACCTTCTTTTGACCACTCTGATCAACATTCACTAAGTACTTGTTACTTGACAGGCCTTAATCCACATGACAGTCATCTTAGACAAGGTTCCTCCAGAAGTGGATCCTGAGATAAGAATAGGAGTGTAAATATTTGATTGATTTTTGGTTTATTTGATTGATTCCAGAAAGTACCAGTAGGGGAGTGGGAAAGTGAGACAGGGAAGAGAGGAAGCTGAAAAGAGGTGTTATTGTGCAGGTAACTGCTCTGGGCATGGGGCTCACTCCCACAGGGGAACTCCGGGAGCCCGCACAGAACACACCCCAGAGTCCCGTCAGCCAAGGGTCAAGGTCGCCGCTCCTGGGAGGTGTGACCTCCTGGGCACTTTCGGCCCATCTAGCACATAGGCCGGCAGACTCTGGTCACCAGAGAAAGCCAAAGGCCAAGAGTCAACCATGCTAGCGGTTGGACATGCTCAGGTGAGCAGGCACAGAAGATCTGGACCAGAAAAGGACAGCATAAGCTACAACAGGACTCAGAGATGGTTTCTCTCTTCAAGACACCCCTGGCTTTGTAGAGAAATAAAAAAGAAAAAAATTCTATGAAATACCTAATTGCATGTGACATGTTTTTCTGCGGAGTATTTAAGAAATTGCCTAGACACTTTTATAAGTTTATAATTAAAAAGTGAACCAGGAAAAATAGCTACTTGAACAGTTTACTGAGTCTGTGGGATAGGATTATATAAAATTTGTTAAGATGAAACCAATTTTATTGCAAATTCTTAACCATTGCAAATATTAGCTATCACTTATGGTTGTTTTGATGGTTAAGTTAAAGAAGATAAGATATGAAATACTTGACAGTGCTTAACACGTGTAATCACTTAATATGTGCTTATAAAATATAAGCTTTCTATATATTCATAGTTAAAATAATAAAAAGTAAAAATACAAACTATGTATGGTAAATTGTATCATTTTTCAAAAATATTTGCTTACCCTTCCTGATAGGAGGATCATACTTCCGGCTGACTACATGACTGTTTTGGTCAATGAAATGTGAGTGGAACTGACATGGAACACTTTAAAAAGTTTAAGAGGCATCCTTTGGTTTGCCATTGCTCTTTTCTCTCTGCTGCAAGACCAGCATATCCCAGATCAATGCAGCTCTTTCCTCCTGGGTCTCAGAAGGAAGACAAAAGAGGGCACCAAGCTGAACCATGATGCTCATGTAACATGAGCAAGAAATTACCCTGTTACAGAAAGCCACTCCGACTTAGGGGCTGTTTACCATTGCAGCATAATTCACCCTAAGCTGACTGATAGAACCTGAATGAAAAAAACACATTCATGTTTGTTTATAAGTAAACATTCTAAATTCTCTGACACAAAGGGAAGTTAGAGATCGTCAAGTCAAAATAGGAGGTTGTAATGTCCCTGGAGAAGAAAAAAACAACAAGTATTCAAGTAGCTATAGGCATAAGGTTTAAAATAGTGGTTCTCAAAACTATCTGCCTTAATGTCCTATGTTTAGAAAAATTACTTCTTTAAACATTGAAATGAAATTCATACTCTATGATGCAATAACACACATAACTTTTTAAAATTCTAAATGATATCCTAACTATAATAAACAGGAGAAATAAAAGTCTCTTATAAGGTAACATATATTTCAATGTTCTTATAATAAAATAACATGTATTTCGACATGTAAATGCATAGACATGACTATACCAGATGCACCTACATCATACAAAAGAAGTGTAAGAAAATGAAAGTGTAGAGATCCAAGAGGCAGCTGGAATAAACCAGTGACAGGACATATAGCAGCAGAGCAGACTGGTTAATATGATAGAAGGAAAACTAACCTGAATTGAGGTAGCAATAACAAGATAAGATAAATTACAGACTGTCCGAAGGAGAAAACGCAGAAGTGTGATACTTTTCACAAATAAGCTGACCTTACCTATAACTCCTATGGCAAAATAGTTCACCTTTTATAACATGTTATAGATGGTAAAAAAGAGAGTATCACAGAAAACGTATCTCTTTTTCTAAAATCTCAATACATATCAATGCATCAATTTGTTATATATAAAAAGACCTTGGGCATACAATGCAATACTGCTTAGCAATAAAAAGGCACAAACTATTGATACATGCAACAATTAGTTGAATCTCAAAGGCATTATCCTGAGTAAAAGAAGCCAATGTCAAAAGGCTACATATTATGTGATTTAATTTATATATAACATTCTTAAAAAAGACAAAAACCATACGGACCTTGACAGAGAACAGATCACTCATTGTCAGGGGTTCAGAGTGGGGGAAGGGTGTGACTACAAAGGAGCAGCCTAAGGGAGTTTTTTGTAGTGATGAAACTATTCTGCATCCTGAAGGTGGTCATGGTTAGATGGAACCTATACGTGTGCTAAAACTCATACTGCTATACACCAAAAAAAGGCAACTTTATTGTATGTCAATTTAAAAATAAGATCATTGTATTAGTCAGAGGTCTACAGAGAAACAGAACCAATAGAATGTGTGTATATGTACACATCCCATGTATATGTATGTATATAAAAAGGCTTGTTATAAGGATTGGCTCATGTGATTATGGAGCCTTGGCAAGTCCAAAGCTGCAATGTAGGCTGGCAGGCTGGAGACCCAGGACAGGCAATGGTACAGGTGAAGTATGAAAACAGTCTGCTGAAGAATTTCCTGTTGCTCAGGGAGGCTGGTCTTTTTTGTCCATTCAGGCCTTCACCTGATCAGATGAGGCCCACCCACATCATGGAGGGCAATTTGCTTTACTGGAAGTTCACCAATTTAAATGTCAATCTCATTCAAAATCACCCTCTAAGCTGACGCATAAAATTAACCATCACAACCATGGAAGCCATATCCTTCAATAAGTAATGGGAAATTGATGGTAGAATGGAAAGAAAAAACATAACATAAGAGGTCATGGTTAAGTCAACAAGCATCCCAATCATAAATGAATAAATAATTTTGATGTAACTTTCAGGTTTCTTATCATTTGACTTCAATATTTAAAGAGTATGTGATGGGAAAGAAAAGAAGTTTAAAAACAGACTTTATTGATGAAATTTAGTAATATTTTTGTATTATGTCTGTCCATGCATTTAATAATGCTAATTCTAAATCAGTCGGTTTAGGAAATTTCAAATTTTCTAATCTTTTTCATTACAGGTAGTCCTTGCTTTACACAGTACTGTGTTAACTGAAACCACGCATTTCAGAATAGTGCAAAGCAAGGACACAGCTCCGATATGCACAGGTTTCAGTAAACACAGTGCCGTGGAAAGCAGGAACGGCCTGTGTGTATTCGACTGTGACAGCTACCAATGCAGACTGAAACAGGCAGACAGATTAGCAGCTCCAGCACCACAAATAGTACTGCTGTCAGTGAAGTGAACTTCTAAAATTGTAGATTACTCTTAGTAAATTTCCAAACAAAACAAAGAACAATCTTTTCTTGGTTTTCATGGTGTTTGCATTCCTGGAAATTTTGGTATATATTAAAATTTACAAAAACTACTTTATGTTTATATGTATATCCCTAGACTCCTGTCTGCTAAATGTCTATAGAAAACCCCTCCCTTCATATTGTGATAAACAATAACCCCCTGCAGATTTCCAAAATTTTTCTAAAGAAGCTGGATATCCTCAAATGGAATCACCACTTACAGCCTTCAGAACTTACCATAAAAACTCCCCGCTAAAAGTTCTATTACAACTAAATTTCAGGAGACTTTTTAAAATATAATGATTGGACAAAATAAGCACCCTAAAGTTTAGGAAACTCTGACATTCATCCCTCGGTTAAAATCGCTCATTAGATCTTGGTCAATTAGCAATTCAGACAGGGAGAAAGACTTCCTTGGTCCCTCATATATAGTAGATGCTCCAGAAACTTAATTGAAATCTAGGGCAGGTAAACTTTGTTTTGGTTAAAAAATATTATTGGGATTATTGGTTACAGTAATTCCTAAAGCTATCTTTAGTAAGATGAGAAATAATGCACTCAAAAACTACAGATTTTCTTTCGTTTCTTTAGCTACTATTAGTTTTCTCATTGCTGCTTTAGATCAAAACCAGTAACCCCCGTAAACCCCATTTCTCAAGGTAACAGGAAAAGGAGAAGCATCACAAGAGGCCATTACCTTTAAAATAAACCAGCCCAAGGACAGACAGAGGCTGAAAATGATGCCCTTGAAATCATGTGGTGAGAGGCCATGTGATTCAGCTCGTGGGCAGTAGATATGCCATCATTGTTTTGTTTTGTTTATTTTAAAATTTTGTCTCTAAACTAAACTCCATAATACATTGCCAAGACAACATAGTTGTGATCCATGCAAATGTTTTGGTAACTCACTAAAATGACAATTTACTACTTCAGTTATGCTTCTCATAACATCATTCATTTTGGATCACTCAGTAAAGACAGTGGGGGCCTTGATTATAAGACACTGTCACTATTTCTGGAAAAATAAAACAAAATAAAGGAGTGTGCTTCTCACTGATTGTTTATCACTCGACAATTACAGAGCTTGCAGCTATTCTCTAGATTTCAAGAACTATTTTTTCTCAGGATCCGGCAGTTCTTTGTTTTAATTTATTTTCCTCTTAAATGCCTCCTGCTATTTAAGCAATAATTCCTTCTAAATCAATTGTTAGCAGCAGTTAATGACCGGTTGGTTAATTAATAGCTCAAAGCAAAGCGGAGGGTGTTCTCTGCTCTAAGAAGCCAGCAGACTGTAACTGGGTGTTACCGTTTGTGTGCCCCGTAGTCACCTGCTGCTCACAGCCTTCCTGCCACATGCTATTTCATTTTAACTACAAAGGATGAGTTGAATGGGAAATAGGTGACAGCATTATAAAGTCAATCATAATAATATGCATATCTTTACATTACTTGCACGTCTAGATTGATCGTTATTTCCACACAATGTGCCAGTAGGCAGAGCATGAAGTATCAGCTGTGTGGTGAGGCGGCTCATTTAACCATAGCGTATCCCTCTCCAAACTCCGAGGCTCCGAGCCTGGTGTGGCTGCAAGAGCCTCATGGAATTCTGAATCGTTTCTGTTCCAAAATTGTACTCTTAAGCACTGCACTCCCCGACAGTGAAAGGGGAGAGACTGTCCACACATGTTCTGCCTGATAAACATATGGCTAACTTAGTGACACCGGAGATGCCTTTTGTACAGCTAATGGAGAGGATGTGTGCTTAATAATTAGTGCAAGAAACTAAACATCGAGTCCTCAGTTCTGTTCCTAACACCTTCTGCCTCGTTCTGTGTGATCACGGGGAAGTAATTTAGCAAGTTTGTGCTTCTTGTGCTAATAGTTCTAACAGTCAGTCAAAATTGAGAAGATGAATATTCATCAAGACCAGAAAAGAGTCTAGAGGTGCTATAATGCCCTAGAGTTCTGTCTTTTCTAGAAATATATTTATGAACATGTTGCATGAAAATAAAAGTCAGACAGATATTTTGTGGTTTACTGAAGTCATGCTTTCATTTTCCTATGCCCTCCTTTTAACCAGGAACTCCTTGAGGTGGTATTGGCAAGATAGCTTTGGTTGTACCATCTAGTCCTCTCTGTGTATGTACAAGACATTGAGATACCAAGGGTAAATAATACTGTGGAGGGTTAGGATATGAATACCAGTCAATATTTTTCCTTCTAAATTTCAGTGTAAAGACTCTTGCTGGATGAAATGGGGTATTGCTACGGAATCATAAATCTCAAACCCAACTTCCAGGATTTGCTGACAACACGGTCACTTGAGCTTTCATAGATGGTAATGGAGAAGGCTGATGGGTCTAGAAGTAGGAAGGAAAAGTATAGGCTATTAATGGATAGGGGAGACTCTGAAGGGGAAAAGACATGGAAGATACACAAGCACTGGAGAAAAAAAAGACGAGTATGAGAGATATTATCAAAGGCACGGCCAGTAAAGGTCGTGGGGTGTGCTTACTCTTGTGAGAACCACAAACAGTGCTTTCAGCTGAGTTACAGAAGAAATAAGAGCCAGAGCCCATGTCTCCTGATCTCCGACAGGATCTCAAGCTTGGTTTGCAGGCCGTTGCCCGGATTGTTCTCAAAGGTTACTCATTGGAGCTCCAGTCTCTCTATATTTTATTATTTTCATGATTTCTAAAATTTCATTGTTCACTGAAACTGCCTCAGATTGCCAGGAAAAGCAAAAACATATCCATTAAGATGATGAATTTCCAACAAGCTCCCAGTCTACAGAGATGATTAACAACGTAAAAGATTAAAACATCCACAGAAATGACTTTTTGGCTAAACTAAGCTCCCAAGTGGATGCTCTTCCATGAGACTATCCGTAATGTTCTAAACTTTGGAGTACGATGTTTCATCAGAGATATAATAGATACTCTTTGCTCTGCATCAATTTAAACAGCCTTCTCAAATTAGGGGGAACATATTTATTCAAATTTTGGCAGGGGGTTATTTTCTTAACTTTATCACGACTGTCAATATTATAGAAAAAAATAACCCCTGCTTGCTGAGTATCTATTCTATTCTAGGTACTGGACCTTATTTCATTTAATCCTGACAATAAATCTGTCTGGTTACTGTTATTATATACATTTTCTTGTACATCCTGAAGATGCTAAGGTGGTGCAGGAATGTTAAGTAACTTGCCCAAAGTCAGCCAACTAGAAGTTAGCAGAGCCAGGGTTCAAGCACAGGTCTGCCTGACTGCACCACTATTACATCCAAAGCAGAGCTCTGATCTCGGAAACCCACATCAATCTCCAAATCAGAGTGTGTCATCTTGTTCATCTTTCAAGTTCCATTCTTGTACCACATTTGTGTTGTTTTCCTAAAATATATTTCCAACCATAGAATTATCGGGGGAAAAAAAAAGAATGTGAGGTCATTCTTGCCTTCTGAAGTCTCTTGATTAAAATTATATGGCTGATCTTGAAACAGAATTCCTCACCTCAAAGTTCATTTTCATGGCTGAGTGGAAACCCACGGCCAAGCAAACCGAAATTGTGTGTGCTCAGGACACGGACCCCAGTGTCACGGGGGCACAGGGGATTTTCTTACTGTGGGCAACAGGCTTTTGTGAGAATCAGCCGTGGGCAAGTGTGCTTTCCATCAGCCCTGCAAGAGTGCTCAGTGTGGTAGTTCAACTGAAGGGAGACTGCACAGCGCACTAGTGAGCACAAAGCAGTACCGGCAGAGTCAACAGCAACCTTGGGACTTCCAATTGCTCTTTGCAGTAATTACAGCTGTGGGTCTGGAATTAACAACTTGACTTCCACGTTTGTCAGAGCAAGAGGAACAAAATCCCCATGCACGTCCCACTCATATCAAATGCAGAGTTTCTTTATTAAATTGGCTTTTGTTTCAGGTCCACCACCTAGACTTCTCTGCTTTAAGGCAGGCTGCTGTGTAAGCCTTTCACAGCTGTTCATTAGTCCTGGATTGAACAGTCAATAGGCAATAATCCATGATCCTATGAGTCTGGGACAACCTTGTGGTAGATCTCATAGCAATATTTCTGTCAGTTGGGCTATGTTTACTTTATGTGAGAATGTAAGAAGAAATAAGCCATGTGCAAGAAACTTATTTCTCACACCCAACTGAATGAACACATTTGTCTTCTGAACCACACTAATTATTCACATAGTTTGGCAAATATTCAAAATACCACAGCAGTGGAAACTAATGCAGCAAAAATAATTTTCATTTTCTGTGAAAATTGTTCTTCCAATCCCCTTTCTAAGTGTTTACTTTACAGTTCATTAGAAAACGCTTAGTCTCCACAAACTGTATTCAAAGCAGTATATTTTCTATTCCCTTATACTACATCACCGGTGAACAATCCAAGAAGTCATTGTTAAAAAGTAAAGGAAGGACATCGGAGCAGCACTTGGTGTTTCAGGTTTCCAGTTTGCAAACGAGGAACCTCAGACTCTTAGCAGCTTCAGAGGAGGGACTGAAGTCGGCCTCCATCCTGGGGGCTTTCTGATTGGGGCAGTGGACCATGCAGCCCGCTGTAGAGTCACGAGGACAGTGTAAAGAGTAGATGTCAGGAAGACCAGCCATCAAGTGGGAGAAATGTGCTGCTGGTGCTTCACTTCGCTCTACACTTGTATTTGACTACCAGTGAGTGCTCCAGTGAGTGTGTGGGAAGAAAACAGAGGCGGACCTCGGGATAAATCATGTCATAAACTCCACTCTTGGCATTCAGATCCATCTGCTTCATTAGCTGAGAAAATCAGAGCTACCTCTTCATTTTTATGCATAAACAGAGAAAGAAACCAGTCACTTTACCCTGTTTTTAAGTGAATAACTAGCCTGGATATCCAAGTTTATCCTTGGAAAAAAAACTGGCAAATATTCTCAGGGAAGTTTTCATGATTTACAGAAATATGGATTTCACCCTGATAAATTGTTTTTTCCAAGCCTTGCTTTTTCTAACGACTGTAGTCCAAAGGTTATGCAGTCATAGCCAACAGAATATACTCTACAGAATTAGATAAATGATAGCATTCAAGAGTTGCATTTAAGTTCAAACAAATCTAGGGTAAAGAAGGTTTGTGCTAGATTAATCTTCAGCCTTTTTCAGGCACTTTTGATTCATTAGAAGGTGTGGAGAGAAAGGAGGTTGCTTGTAATGACATGGATGAATAATCACACTTCTTTTTTCTCTTTCATTTGGAGGATGGCGCATGTTGACAATCTTGGTACAGGCCTATCTCTTGCAGACCCTGGGACAAGAATGTGAACAGAGCCCAAATTATTTAAAACACACAAATTAAGTTTTTGAAAAAAACACTTATCAAATAAAATATACTCTATCTTCCTATCTGGACAAACATCCTTTAAAACCACCTGGAACACCAGATACACCAGATGGGAATTTTGAATTCTCGGATGTCTCAGAGTTGCAGGCTGGAAAGGCCACAGGTTCAGGATCTGTGTTCCAGGCTATGAAGCTTGTGGAAAGTTATTTGCTAAATCTGCTCCAACTTTCCAACATTACTCCAAGAATGTGCAGATCAAAACTGAACAGAATATGCTCTGCTTTGGAAAGAAAGGAGATGTATACATATTTTGGAAAGATATCCATCCAAAATAGTTTCAGGACTTAAGAGAGTAAGTTTGATTTGTCTGAAAATGCACTTAAAAGAATCAGCTCATGCCTGAAAGTAATCAGATAAATGTGAACTAACTACTCTTGAACAGGGTTAGGGCAATAGCAAACACAGAAGGACGATTTCTTGGCTCTCACAGGTCCTGTCACTCCACATATGTGTATCGGTTACATTTTATGGCACTGTCGCAACTTGGTATGGCTAACTGAAAGGGTTTTTTTTCCCTAAATAACTTTCTATATGGAAAATTCAGAGCCCAAGTTTTTTATTAGTTTGGTTACTTAAATATATTTTATTATTTTCCTCATTTACTCCTTAACTCATTCTCTCAGCACCTATTATTAACCAGGTGCTCTTCCAGGTGTAAGATCTACAGAGATAAGAAAGATAAACTTCCACTGAGTCAAGGGACTTCAGATATTCTCTGGCCTACCTAGGGTGAAATACTGACCTTTGATAACATTATTTGGGTACTTTGAAAAATACGTCAACATTTTCTCAAAAAAACTAAATCAGTATTTTGAAGTCAGGGGCTTCAGAAAAGTAAGGTACAATTTAAAGAATTCAGCTATCATATGGGAAAGCAACCTTCCCAAGGAGGCCAGCAGCTCCACTTGGGTACTGAATGCTGTATGAACATTCAGTTCCTCCCCCTCTATATAACTAATTCGTACCAAGTGCTCACTATAAGCAATTCTCATTTTTGACTTCATTATCACATTTATTTCTTGTATAAGAACTCTGAGATCTACATAGGATCAGAAGCCTCCAGCCCTCCTCATAAGAGAGTAGCATCTGAGACTAGCAGCTTTGGAAGAATCTCACAGCTCTTTACATATTAATTCCTGGCTAGAAAAGGGTCTAATTCTATGTTCTGTACAGTGTGTAACTCCATGTTGGTGCTCGATAAATTAAATACCAGTAATGACTATGGTGGTAATCAGAATTCCTTTTGATATAAAATAGTTTGTTTCAACCTTGTTTTTACCCTGTGTTTCCTAGTAATTGCCTGGCATTTTCCCTGCTGTTCTTGTCTTTTTTAATTACATCCTACTGACATGACTCTTAAAGCATCTTAAAGCAAATGGAAGAAAAGCTTAATTCTTTCTACACAAGAGGAGCAGCAGGAAGCAGGTGCCTAGCAGTCAGAATAATAAACTCAAAAGATATGGACAGGGTCTTGCTTTCATTCCTCATAAATACAAAAGGGGAGGCTGGGAGAGAGTGAGAGTGCAGGGCAGGAAGGAGAGAGGAATTAGCTTGCATAAGTGGACTGATGAGGGCGAACATGATGCCAACTCTGTGAGGACACACTTCCGTCTCCATTTCTCATTGGAGGAAATCATCTAAGAGAGGATAAATAACATCCCTAAAGTCTTAAGTAGCCAAGCCAGGATTTCTACCTGGATCGATCTGACTCCACATTCGGTGTTTCTCCTGTGGACAAGTGCTAGTGATGGATCTGAGAAGAAAAGGAGACAAGAGTGAAACTGGAGTCCGTGTTGTTCTGGCTTAGATAGGAGTGATGCTCACTGTGCGCCCCTGAAGAGGCCGGGGCGGGGGCATCTTGCTAAGAAGGAGGCAACTTGTGTTTAATGACTGCAGGTGGCAACTTCTCCATGGCCAACCACATTACAGTTTCTGTAGACTGCCATAAAGGGAGTGGGGTCAGCAAGAATGGACAGAGAAGTACAAAGCTATCAACACTAATGGAAAAAGTGACCTCAAGCACAGGACCAATTGTCAGTAGGTGAAGACAGTGTCTGCAGGACAGCACTTTAGTATAGAGTGATCAAGCCATTCCCCCTCATCTGACCTGAGGAACATCTTTTTTTAAATTGCTGGTCATTGACTAGGAAACACAACCATCTTCACTCACTGGAGCACTCATACTTTTGCTCCTTCTGTTATCTCTATCTGAAATATCTTTCATTAACATTTTTCCTGGTTTGTGATTATCCTTCCAGCTGAGCCTTGCCTGGTCTTCATTCTGCCTGCAAAATTAATCATTCCATTATCAAAGATTTTTATTTACTCTCCATTAGAAATAGATTATTTATTAGATAATTTTATAAAGAGGTTGTTAAATCTGTTTCTCCCAGTAGATTGTGAGCAATTTGAGATGTCCAAATCATCTTTGCATCCCTAGCTTTGGGCACACTGCCTACCTAGTACATAGTAGATACTCAAAATATAAATGAAAAAAGAATAAAATTCCCATTGTAGTTAACTCTGGTTTAAGTAGTCACGGAGGCCCATTCATCAACAACAGCTCTGTGCTGGTTCAGTTGGAATGAGTAAGTTTTTTCCTGGTTACTTTCTTGAGGACAGATGTTTATATTGAAAATAGTGTCATTTCCTCAAAAATCAAGCATTGGGCAACATTCTTTAGGACCTTCCAAGTCATGGATAGAAGAAGTCCTGGCAAAATTTATGTACTCTTCCAAAGTCAGTATATAATGTTAACCCTGTTCATACACTTTTTAAGCCATTATTTATTAAGTGTCTATGTTATATCCAAGGAAGCTACCAATGAAAAATCACAGTCCCTGCTTTCGGGAAGCTTATAGTCCAGTGGGAAAGACAGATATTTTATAACTTAAAAAAATATTTATTAACTTACAAATGTATAACATAATTGGAAAAGTCCTATATTTAAAAATATGGGTGCCATGTAAGCATGTAGCAGAAGGAACTCATCTTCTTTGGTGAAGGGGTAATCTTAACAAATAACACGAGAGAAGGAAGGGAGATAATTTAAAAACTAGTGCAGTTGTCTGTGAAAGAGAGAATGTTGACATAGGCTGGGGTTGCAACAGCACAGATGGACAGAAGTAGATGCATTTGATACATATTTCAAAATTTAAATCAGTAAGACTTTGTGATTGAATGGGAAAGAGTGATGAAAGAGAAAGAGATAGCAAAGATGACTCTGAATAATGATGATAAGGAACAATGATTAAGGACGGTAGATGGACAGGGAGCAGGCAAGAATGAGAAATTCAATCTGGACATGTTTACATAAAGAGTGGTTATATGAGTCCTAAAAATGGAAATGAAACTATGTAAATAAGAATTTTTTCAGCCTTCAAATCAACTTTTAAAGCAATAGTCTCCATTCTTCTTGAGAAGACCAAGTAGAATGCAGTAAACTCTCACATCTATGAACATCTCTCCACAATTTCATAGGTTCCTATACTTTGAATCTTACTCTCTTAAGATAAAATTTAAATATATATTTTTTACAGACGCCTTTACAGTTAGGGCACAGACATGTACCTTAAATTCCATCAATCAGATGTACCTGCTGAGACGTTGATTTGAAAGTGAGCTACTAAAAGCAGGAAACTAGGCATCTATTTTTCAGGTGTGCTGGCATTGTTTTGAAGTTGATGGTGGCAGCAGCCACCATATCAGGCCAGTTAGAAATGAGGTTCTATTGTTGTTCCTGAAAGCTTGAAGCCTGTTTCTCCAGATCTTGCAATCATTCTCTGAGCTGGGTAATATTCCCTAGTGACTCTCATTCTGTTCAGAGCAGCAAGAGTTAGAGTCTTCAACTAAAACAGTCTGACTGATTAATACATAGAGTGACAATAGACTAACATATTGATATCATATATATTTAATAACTACATATTATTGTTTAACATATGTTCTTATATATTGAAGAACATATCTACTTCAAAGTATGAACATATCACACAGAGATGCTTTTAAGAAAATAATCTAATAATTTTAAACTTAATGATTAAGGTCATAAAATGTAAAAGAATACCACAAAAAAGGAAATAAACTTCAAAAACTGCAGGAAATTAATGTAGAAGCCAATTCTCATAAGTCTGTTTATAATCAGCATCTAGGAGACAGAAAATAAAAATAGAAAGGAAATCTATGTGTACAACTCTAAATTAACACATGAAAAATTGTTACATAAGAGGAATACTCACACTAGGCTTTCAAATTTTCAGTTTACGTTGAATCCAGAAAAGGCTGCCATAGACATGTCAGCGTAGCAAAATCTAAGAAACTTTCATGAAACCAGAAAGTTGGTTGGAGATAATAATTTGCTGTCTTAAGCCCAGATGCAGATTGTCTTAAGGAGAACTAATATTTACCTAATGCAATCTACATGCGAGGACCTGCATTAGGTACTTCCTCACAATGTCCTTCAGATGAAGAGTATGAGGTCTAGGGAAAATTGACATCATGTAGCTAGTAAAGGGACAAATCTGAGATTCAAACACATTGCGTGGGTCCAGAGCCCCACAGTCTCCATTGTATCACATCGTCTCTATCAAACATGGACACGTCGAGCGGCAGCCTCCTACCCCTGCCAGCCAACATGCTTCTGACCAGGTCTGGCCCACCCAGGATCGCCCTCTTCCTCTGAAAATTGGATGCGCCAGAAAAGCCTAGTTCCATGATTCATTTTTCCAGCTGTGTCTTGCCCCTCATCCTTCATTTCTGACAGAGTTGAACCCTGTTTTCAATCTTTCAGATTGCTCTCAGAATGATTCCCCCAAATCAGTTCAAGTTCTCTACCTATCACTCTAAGAATGCCCTTTCTCTATTTCTGGTGGTGTTTCCCACCTACTCCATCCAATCCAGACCCCACTTAGGTCCTGTCATAGACCTTGGGTTGCATTTTTCATTCTTTCTTGAATCTATTTAAATCTTGAGGGGCAGGGAAAGAGTTCTTGATTTGACAATGATTTTTTAAATTTACCTCCAACAAGTTCCTTTCACTTCAGCTCTGGACCAAGTGCTTCCAGAATGCCAAATCAGTGGAGCCAGCACTCCCCTTAACTTTATTCTAGAACCAGTTATTAAAAAAAAATACACTGAAGGAAAGGATCTTGAAAGCAATTATATCATCATCAACAACAGCAAGTGACATTTATGTTATTTTACCCATTACAGAGCACTGGCACATTCATTGTCCACTTTAAGGTAGTGAGTACATGTATTAACCTGTCAGTACAGAAAATTAAAATAAGGATCCTAAATATTAAATGATTTACCCAATGTCACAGAGTTAATTGAAAGAGCTGGGTCTCAAATCTAAGTTTTTTTATTCCAAACTCCATCTTTCTGAGAAATAACAGCATTTATGACAAATAAACCACCCAGTGAAATCCACTAAACCATATTAGTGAAACTGATAATTTAACTTTAATGAGTTTTTTAAATCAGATATAAAGAGCAGAAAAAAATTTCACCATAGGTAAAAAGTTACTAATTCTTCTCTGAAGTGCAAGTCAACAATTTCAGTGTTTTTGAAAAGCTCTAAGTGTTTCGTGACAGTTTGGGGATTGGTTAGTCTAAATTGGCAATTACATGTGACTGAGGCTGAATTATTGGCAGACTTGGGGGACTAGAAATATTTATACAAACATATGTAGCTCTAACACATTCTATCTCACTGACATGCAATAATTTATTCCTTTCTTTCTTCTACAAAATGGGCCACACTAGCAAATTCATTCTTGAAGAAGCTTATAGTAGAAAATATAACTAATAGTATAAGCTGTTACCTAGAACTAAATAGGTGTCTCTGAAAAGAGCTGTTAGTATTTCAGAGACAGGAGGTGACTACTACGATCTGGAGCAGGGATCAGCAAGCTATCCCCATGGGCAAAATCTGGTCCACCGCCTGGTCTGTGAATAAAATTTCATTGGAGCACAGCCACACTCATCCATTTACATATTTTCTACGGATGCTTTTGTACAAGAAGGACAGAGTTTAGTAGTTGTAACAGAGACTTGTTTAGGCCCACAGAGCCTAAAATATTTATTATCTGGTCCTTTCCAGATTAAATTTGCTGACTATTGGTCTATAGTCATTGCAGAAGTTTTTATGGGAGTAGAAGAGCTAGGCCTAGGTCATTGGGAAGAATGTGGAAAACACTGAAAGGAGACAATTCAGGCAAAGAATCTGGAAAGAGCAGAGACATATCCATAGGATATGCCTGGGAATGGTCAAGGGATGGCAAATAGTAAGACAGCTCAAATAGGGGACTGATGCTGGGAACTGAAGGGGTGTAAATTTGGGAGGCTGACACAACTTGGGGTCTTTTGTGCCAGGATAATTCATTTGAATTCTTCCTGAAGGACTTCATTAGAAATCTACTGAAGATATCACGCAAATAAATTCCACTGCCCTCGTAGCCCAGTTCTGAATAGAGTCATATTCTAAGAGGAGCAATTCAAAGCAAAAAAAAAAATTAAGAAATAAAATTTAAAGATATTCTATTTTTCTAAGAATACTAAAGGAAATAGCATTTGCAATGAAACCAACGTTTCTAAAAATCCTCTTTCCTTGCCTCTCCTATTTTCTTATCTCTCCCTCCCTAGACTTTCATATTCTATTTCTTCACCCCAGCTCACACAACACTTTATATTTTCTTCTCCCACTTTCCTACTTTCCTTCCTCCCTTCACCCTCTCTCCCATTGTCTTTGCCCCCTTCTCCATCAATCCATCAATTCTGCTATGAAATCTTGGGGACCCTAGAGAAGATTGGACTCTCCTTATAGCAGGGGCTGGTGACCTTGTTTGTGCCATTGAACTGGTTGGCAGTCTGGTGACGTCTAGGGACCTTATCTCAGAACAATGTTTCTAAATGCCTAAAATAAAATACATTAGACTACAAAGGAAACCAAATATATTGAAATAGTGAACTAAATATTTTTTTTTTAAGAGAGATTTATTATTATTATTATTTTTTTTTTGGTGAGGAAGACCAGCCCTGAGCTAACATCCGTTGCTAATCCTCCTCTTTTTGCTGAGGAAGACTGGCCCTGGGCTAACATCCGTGCCCATCTTCCTCGACTTTATATGGGACGCCGCCACGGCATGGCTGACAGGCAGTGCGTCGGCGGGCGCCCGGGATCCGAACCAGCGAACCCCGGGCTGCCAAGCGCGGACTAAACCGCTGCGCCACCGGGCCGGCCCCTAAATATTTTTTAAATTATGTTAAAGTACTATATGTCTTTTATCTGCACTTTAAATAACAAGATCTAGTGATAGGATTAATAACTGCTATAATTACAAAGTAGTGATTAGTGTAAATGATAGTTTGAGATACCTGCACCAACTCAAATATGATATATAAATATCTATGATTTCTATTGCTGAAAAGCCCCAGGT
Source organism: Tapirus indicus (assembly GCA_031878705.1). NCBI lineage: Eukaryota > Metazoa > Chordata > Mammalia > Perissodactyla > Tapiridae > Tapirus > Tapirus indicus. The sequence continues at coordinate 80,071,758 of CM062919.1, forward strand.
ATTATTGATATTACTGTGATTTGTTGCCACTTAAGTTCATAATTGAAAATGTTTATTTTAATTAGAAATTATTGAAAACCATGATGGAGGTATTTACCATCCTAGTTAGATGATCTCCTGAAACCTCAGTTGAGAAGTACTTCCTCAGGGGATGAAGGAGGAGGAACTCAACAGCAAAGACCACAGCTTTTCAGGGAGCAGGGGATGGAGGAAGACTAGGGCCTCTTCCGTGGGAATCATTGTTTTACCGCTGGACATTTGAGCAAGGAGGAGAAGTATAACTACAGGGCTTTATAAAGGTTAATTTTAAGATATTCAAAATTTCATGGGAGAAAAGGAGATGTAACTAAGCCAGTCAGAAAGTTTTTGTAGCAGTCAATGCATGAAATAAACTATGTTGGTAACATTATATTTGGAAATAAAAGGAGAGCTCTTACTTGAATTTAGAAAGTATTTCACTTATTTAGCTGCCACACTTAAATCAAGGGTAGATGACAATTAAGCAAATGTTTCCAAAGAGTATTGAATATTTTATTTCAGAAAATAGCTCATTATCCAGACTCTGCAACACTTACAAACACACACACTCAGAAGCACGCAAAACCAGAAAAATTAGTAAAGTTGTTAGAAATCTAATATACTGCAATTATTCAACAGAAAATTGCTGGAAAATTCTCCTAAAATACAGGCATTTTAAACACTGGTTTATCTGTATGTCACAGAATAAACGTTAGAGCCGGAGTTTAAATTCCCACTCTGCCACTTGTTAACTGTGTAATCTTAAGCAAATTACTTTAAGCATCTGTGTTTTTCATCTTTAAAATCAGAACAAAACTAATGATATCCACCCCAGAGGGCCGTGGAGAGAATAATTACTCCAAATATGCAAAAGCACTAATCATAGTATTGGATACGTTGTAGGTACTCAATATATGTTGATTGTACTTCGAAATAAGGGTATACTTGATCCACAAAGTAAGGTGCTATCATTTAAAATCATCTTCAAATGAAAGGTCTCCTATGCTCAGTCTTTCTTCTTGGCTAAATCATGTGTTTGTTGCCCTCGAACGAAAACTATAATTTGACTCCCCATAAAATTTCCTTGATCCCGAGGCGACGCTGAGGCTCTAACACTTCGGCACTCGGAGTATTAGAAAGTTGACTATCTAAATAGGGTACTCGGAAAGAATTTTGATTCCACTGTATACTCCCATCTCATTGCCTTGGTACAAAATAATTATACTCTTTTCCACACACAGTTTCCGTGCACCAACCCAGATTTCTGAAGCTGTGCAGTCTCTGGGCAGAAAGAGCTTGATGTTTTGAAACGTGGTTTCACCTTGTTCTCTTGGTAACAAAAGCAATGGTTAAAATAAGGAATTCAAATCCCATGTTATACCTGGTAATTACATGGGGAGGTGGTGCTTAATCGCTACAAAATCCACTTGAAGATGTGCTGAGTTTTCTCTGAAAACAAAACAAACACAGCATAGCTTTTATACTTGCTCTCTTGGGAAGAAAATGAGGCGCTGTTCTGCTTGCGTGTGAAGAGAGGATGCATGTCAACTGTTCAAGACTCTGTCCAGGGAAGATGTATTTTAACAAATGAATCCTTTTTAAAACTGTATGTGCATTTCGTCCGGAGAGAAAATGTTGGCTGTGCCTCCTCGACTGGCCTGAACGACTTTCTGAGTCAAGCTCGTATTCAGATTGGTTTTCCTGCACCTTTCCTCAGTCCGGCTAAGTGTCTTATACCTTCCAGATGTTATAAGCCAGCAGCAGCTTGCCGTCCATCACTTCAACTGAGCAAGACAGAACTACAAATTTGAAAATTTAAGCCAAGATGAAAGAAAATTGTAATTTGTGTTGGCCCTCTCCTGGACATTAGGTTTCTCCTCCGGCCCTTGACTGAGTTTGCCTGAGAGGCCTCCAAGCCATAGCTGGTCATTTATGTGGCCCCTTTCGCGTGAAAACCACATCAAGTCCTGTTCTCTGATTTTACCTATTTTCATGCCCCTCTGTTTACTGGAGTAGATTTTCTTTAAAGATTGCTCTTGACAAAGACCTCATGACCAAAGATTTATTACTTTCTGCATCTTCCTTTCTAGCTTGCAATTCAAGAGAAACCTCATGTTCTATCTGCAGCCCACACACTGATAGAGAAACATTATTTTTTTCTACTCCCCAAAGTTTGCATAATTGCAAGATCTATGTGGGAGCTGTGTAACCATGCTGCCACACGATGAAACGCGAAGGCAATTTTTGTAATTTTGCTACCATTTGGAAGCACAGCATTGTAACACTGCAGATACAGGACCTCAAAGAATATGTAAGACAGAGGTCACAAATTCAAATGCATTTTGAGTCCAGGGAGGTAAAATTATTATGTTGTGTGGCTACACGTAAGACAACAGAGCAGTGGGGCCTCTGGTGAATTGACTTCAGTCATTGAAATTAATTAAACTTTGCTGTGCAAACGAAACCTGTAAATGAGCCAGATTTCACCTTTAGCATGTACCAGTTTTGTGATCCACAACTGGTCAAACGGCTCTCCTTCTACTCATTTCACCCTCACTGAAGAATATATTCTCTCCATCACTTCTTAAATAACAAAGTACTGATAGTACAGATGGCTAGGAATGCCTTTTCTGCTTTTCACACCAAATATCCAATCTAAAGAAGGTTTCTGCATTTTTTACTAAAACGCATCTCAGACATAATCGTTTCAGTTTTAAAGACACAATTACAGTGAAGATTGTAATCCCCTTGCATTTTGGTCTACCAGAAAACCCATCTAATTGATATCTCTACCTTCATCAATCTATGCTGCACGCAACCACAGCAGCCATGTTCCTTAAATATATTGTGGTAATATTGTTTCTCTGCCTAACAACCTGCGTGAGACTTCAATCATTCCGTATGCTCATTCTAAATCCTTGATAATGATAAGAAAGTTCTTATTAACACATCCATCCATTTTCAGTTAAGCTTTCTCATCTCTTATTCCCATTTAAACTCATCTCTTGTGTCAAGCAAACTGACACAACTGAATTTTACACTCATCTGCCTCTCTCTCTTCTCCCGAAAATGTCTCTGCCATTCCTTTCTCATACAACTATGCCCCCTTCTCCTTCAAAACATCCCTCAAAACATGAGATCTCAAAGAAGAAATGGCAGACAAACCTCAAAGATTTTGTTCACATCAATCATACAAGCATCATCTCAGCACCCCAGGACATGTAGAGAGTTTTGTGTTTCATAGTTAGCTGTGCACATAATTATAGGGATTATACAACTACAAGTATGGAATGGTGGTTATACGTGCAGGAATTGGAGTCAGATCAGGCTCATGTCTTTACTCCTTACTAGCGTGTGGTTTTAGGCTAATTAACTTATCTGATCTATTTTTGTCATTTGTGAGATAAGAAAAGCATCATGAGATTCATTCATTCATTCAACAAATGTTTATTGAGTCTGTGCTCCACGCAAGGACCCATTCTCGGTGCTAGCGACACAATAGTGAAAACAAAAGACAAAAACATTGAGCCTCATGGAGCTTATAGCCTAGTGGATTGTGGGAAGAATAAATGAGATAATATTTAGCGTAAACTTTCTTACTTAGTAAGCAATAAATAAACATAAACTACTAACAATATTTTAAGCTAAAATTGGATAGTAACTTAAGGGAATTAGGAAATGTCTCATGGAGAAAAGGTCATACGGTTTTAGGACAACCTCTGTAAGAATTTTGTTAGGAACTGAACTAGATGTTGCATTTTAAGAACTTAGAAAAGTGCTTGTGTCGTGATTAACACTTAGTAAATGGTAACTGTTGGTGTCACTGCTGCCATTGTCATAAATGAAAATGGTCAAGTGGTCCCGTCCCTAGTATTGCGTGAGAAGGTTTAATTTGCCTAGTCACTAATTTTGTTGTTGCAAGTCCCTTATGCTCCCTTAGAAGGGGAGATGGACTTCTTCAGAAATCCTGGGTCACTGGTCTCTCCGCTGTAGCCATCTTTGTTGCTGCTCCTATCTTATAGTCACATTTTTAATCTAATCATGTAATGAGAAAATTGTAAATACTTTCTTTAAAATGCCCGTAATTATGTATCTATGGCAAAATTCACCTTCCCTAAAACAAATGAGGCAGAAACTCTGGAACAAAGTGTTGCATGCCCAGAAACAGAGAAGGAGCAGGATCCAGGAAATTTGTTCCAGAGAGTCTTAAACACTATTTATTGGCAACCCTGTCTAAATCTGATTTGTTTAAATCTGAATCAAAAGAGAGTCTAGATATCAAGTAACTACTTCCTTTGGGATCAAGGTAACGAAGGGAAATAGGCTTGGCTTTGAACTGGAGAGTAGAATTAAAAGTGAACTTGTTTTCCATATAAATGGCCTAAAGGCAGAGGTAGGATAAGCAACTAATGGGTCACTGAGGAGAAGGAGGCTTACAACTGGCCCCTCTAAGGCAATGATATAGTGCCAATAACCCCTGGGCACCATCAGGCAGGAGAGGAGCTCTGTATTTTGGGAACTAAACTGAACATAATCCGAACAGACATTAAACACTGTTTTCAAAAAAGCCTCTTCCAAACTACTCTAAGAGGACCTTAGGGATCACCCAACTCATTCCCTCTCTGACTCACTTCGCTCAGTTTTCACTCACACCATGTAGAAAGAACCTAATATATTCTCTCATTTACTTCCCACAAAAAGTCTCATTTTAGCAATGAAGAAAATGAAGTTCAGGAAAAACATATTTCCTAGCTAGCAAGTTTGTAAATCCATAATGTAAACCCTGGTCTGTTGAGTGCCAGAGTTAATGCTTTCTTCTTGTTGCTCATTAGGAACACAGTAACTACCGTGGTTTGAGGATTGGTCCACAAGCATGAGTGTGGGGGACTTCCCCATCACCACCACCTTGCTGGGCTTCGAAGGCTCTGTGCTCCTTTACTTGAGTTTAAGAGTGTCAGAGGAAGACGTCACAATGGTGTCCACATGGGATAAGTCAGATGGAGATAGAGCAAAGGCTTGGGATTCTAACGGTCTTGATCTCTGTTGAGTGTCACTGGTCAAGATACTAGTTGTTGACAAAGGGAAGAGTGGACCAAAGGGGAAGGTAATTTGCACTGGACCCTTGGATAAGTTGGTGGGTGGTATTCTCTCAGTCTGCAGATGTCTGAACAGTCTGCAGAGGAGGATTCAGCTCACACACTACTCCTGGGTACTCATTCCTGCCCAGATGGCCCCTTCAAGTCCAGCAACGCTCTGTGCCATTGCTATCCTAAGCATGCAGCTTTGGTATCACCTGGGAGCTTGGTGGAAACGCAGAATCTCTCAGGCTCCACCTCAGACTTACTGAATCAGAGTCTGCATTTTAACCAGATCCCCGGGGGATCCTCACATTAGAGTTTGAGCAGTACTCCAGTGGTTATTTCTATACCAAGCTTGAGACAGAAGTCTTTATGAGGCTGTCTATGGTCTTCTCTGCCTGGGCCTCCCCCCATACTCTGTCATTCTAACTGCCTCCCTGGGAATCAGCCTAAGAGAACCCAGGCTTCCTGTCCTCAGGGACCATCACCACTCTCTTCCCATCATCTGTCCTCCTGCCTCCTCTCCCCAGGCCCCAGGAATTGTCCTCTAGCTAGATGGACCCTACCCTCACTCTGCTGTTTGTCCCCAGCATTTTATCCATCTTCACTTAGGTCTGCAAAGGGCTTAAGTGCTTTTGCAACAGAAGAGCCTGAGAGACTGGGAATCTATGTCTGATTTCTCCCTTGCCTCAACCCTGAGCTGAGGCAATTAAATAGAACAAACTCTCTGCTGGAATTAGGAAAAAGAAAGGAGTAAGTGGAGCAGGGGTAGACATTGATTAATTTATCAAAAAAAGTTTTCTATCACACTTAAATATGATGCATTTGTTTGAAGTATATTCTCAATAGTGTGTTTCTGTCCATGTCATTGCTGTTTGTAGATTCCTAGAAACTAAAGCCTGTTTTTGCTTTCTACCTCGACTCTACATAGATGTTAGAAATATTTGTGGATGATTACAGTTGATTTAAAATATCTCTGGCTTTGGAATTACTGAGCTAGAAAATGAGCCCATTTCCTTATACTCTGAGCACATGGGAGGTCGTCTAGTCTAGCAGTGAGCAATGTGAACGCTGATATCCAACTCTGTCACTTACTAACTGAGTGGCTCTGGATAAGTCTCAATACCTCTAACCTTCTTACACATGAGCATGATAATATTATACCTGCCTCAGACAGTTTTTATAAGATTACATGAGAAATTGCATGTAGATGTTAATACATTGTCTGGCATACAGTGTGCCTAATAAAGTTGAGCTTCTCTTATTATTTCAGAATTACTCTCCATGAAAAGTTAATATTCACCCTTGGCAACTGGAAAATTATGAAAGATTTGAATCTAGACTCCTAGCCTTGAAAATTCTTATATAAAAATGTTCACTGTTGGGGGGGGGGCTGGCCCGGTGGCGCAGCGGTTTAGTCCGCGCTTGGCAGCCCGGGGTTCATGGGTTCGGATCCCGGGTGCCCGCCGACGCACTGCTTGTCAGCCATGCTGTGGCGGCGTCCCATATAAAGTAGAGGAAGATGGGCACGGATGTTAGCCCAGGACTGGTCTTCCTCAGCAAAAAGAGGAGGATTGGCAACGGATGTTAGCTCAGGGCTGGTCCTCCTCACAAAAAAAAAAAAAATGTTCACTGGGGGACTGGCCCAGTGGCATAGTGGTTGGGTTCGTGCGCTCAGCTTCAGTGCCACGGGGTTTGCAGGTTCAGATCCTGGACGTGGACCTACTCGTGGCTCATCAAGCCATGTTGTGACGGCATCCCATATATAGAGTAGAGGAAGACTGGCATAGACGTTAGTTCAGTGACAATTGAGTAAAAAGAGGACGATTGGCAACAGATGTTAGCTCAGGGCCAATCTTCCTCACCAAAAAAAAAAAGTTTGCTGGAACCAATATCATGATAATACTAATAATATATTTATTGAGCATTAAGTATATGCAAGATTCTCATACATTATCATGTGTAATCCTTACAACTCTTTGTGAGAAAGTTTCTATTTTCATCTTTCTCTTTGACCTAATCACCAAACCTATTTCCCCTTTTCCTGAATACATAGCTGGGGACTAGATAGGCAGCTACCCTTACACCTAGGTGTGGCCAAGTAACTGAGTGGAATAGAATCTGTAAGGCAAAGATTATGCTGCTTTCAGGCTTGGCCCATTAAAACCCACCATATGCCATCTCCTGTACTCTTTCCTCCCCCCTGGCAAACTTGAAAACTATATGCTAAAGACGGAGGATCTGCAAGATGGAGGAAGCCTGGATTCTTCACTGCCTCTTAGAGGAAAGTCACCAGCAGATCAAGAACAACCATTTTGGACTTTATATAAGTGAGAAATAAAAATCCCCATTGTGTTACATTTCTGACATGTATTTGTTACAGCAGTTAATCTGACCTTAACTAATTCACTTAAGAGATTAGTTTACCTAAGGACACACAGCTTATAATTAGGGACCAGGAATTCTAAATCAGTTGAATCCCAAAGCCCAAGCTCTCATTCATTAAACTGTACTAGCATTAAGCTTCAATTGAAAGCCAAAGAGTAGTTCGGTTTTAGCCACCTACCAAATTATGCCAAACAGTAAACGCTAGGGGGGGAGGAGTCTGAAATCTAGAAACACCTGAACTGGATTGTTTTCGGGTGCCTGAATCAGCCAGTGGGAGCCCTGGGAATTTCCCACAGCTGTCATCAAATGTCCTCAAGCAATGCCAATGTATTAGGAAAACAACTTTGCCCCAAGAACCTGTCATTGATTTTCTGAAATCTGTTGTCAGTTTTACTTCTCTCTCCATGGGGTATTGAATCAGTGACTTGTACATTTGGAGACTCTAATGAGGTTGGTAATGGTCTTATAAACTCTCCATGGAGCTCTCACACCTCTAATTGAGAAATAGACTTGGAATTGGCCAGAGCCCAGGGAATATTCTCAAAGCGTGTGCTCATGGTGGCAACTGTTTGCTCAGAAGGCTCACAGGGCCTTGTCCTGACCACAGCCTTAAGGAATCGGGGCAGGCATAACTCCACTTGGTGGAACAGAAGCTCTATAGAGAAGCAGAAAAACAACACCTATAATAACAACAGTAAACACTTGCATGGAACGTACAGATAACAAACCGTTTTAAGTGTATAGTCTCATTGATAACAGACATTGAGAAGATCTCCATTTTATCGACGAGATTCCTAAGAATCAGTGAAGTTAAGTGACTTGTCAAGAGCACAATAAAATAAGGTATAAACATTGTCCTTCTAATTCCAAATCCATCACAGAACTATTCCAGCTCTCTGGATCTAAATTCTCATAGATCCTGGTAAGCTCACCGCAGTAAAAATCAATGCGGCTGATTTTCACTTTCAAATGATGGAAGCTGACCTATAAGCTTCTTGAATAACATATTCAAGACAATCTGTCTCTGAATGAGGGTCTGCTCAGGCATCACCCCTGCCCTCCTCCCTGGCCATTCAGGCACTGGCTGGTGGTCACCTCTGCCAGACTCGGGGCCCTTCAGATCTGCCAGGAGCAGCTGCTTTGTCTTAACAATTCTGTGGCTTCTGTAGCAGTCGATACGGCTTGTGTAATTAATTTTTCTAGCTCCAAAGTCAGGAAGCAGACCTCTCCCAGGGTCTGAGCTTTTCTCTTCTACTCAGGCCAAAGCCTGGCAAAAGCCAAGTGAAAGAATCCAGGCAGAAGGCAAAGTGGTTTTCTGCTCGGCAACCCTCCCCAAGGCACATCCCAAGAATACTGACACCTGCAAAGGGGAGCATGGAGGTTGTTATGTTCAAAAGGCTCATTATCACCAGTTCTATCTCCTCAGTGCTGAACTATGAATCTGTCTCCTCACCTTACCGAAGTATATGGTTAAAAAAACAGCCGAAGATGGGCTCAGAACACCTGAGCCGAATTCAACATTCCTGCAAGAAGGCTGAGCGCCCGGGGACACCCACGGTACAGGCAGCTCCACATTATACAAGTCACATCCTGATGAGTTAATTGCCCCATTTGAGCAGAAGCGCAGTGGAGGAAAAGGGTATGTTAATGCATGAGACTTTACTTTTTCACACAGAAAATAAAACCCCAAACGGAGATTTAACATCTTATGAAAACTTGTGCAAAGATAACTTTTAAGGAGAAAAAGAACTCAGATTTGTAGATGAGGATATCTCATGAATAAAATATAATCATACTTCATGAGTTTTAAAAGAAAAAAAAGACTATTTAGCAGAGTTCTGTGTCCTTCCCACTCATCACGGATTAGTGGAAAGAGTAAGTGCTCTAGTTAGGAAGACTTGAATTTTAAATCCCTCTGACCCTCTCTAATCAGTTATGTGGTGACGACCAAGTTTATGAACTTCTCAGTCTTGGTTTCCATGTGTGTAACCTTGGAGACAATGCCTATTTCTCCTAGGCTGTTTTGAAAATCAAATGAAGTGACACACACACACACACACACACACAGTGCCTGGAGCATTACCTACTACATTCTAGGTGTTTAATGAATATTGCTTCCCCCTTCACCCTCCACTGAAGGGGCAGAATCAAGAAATGTGTCAAATAAAGAAAAAGAAAATAGACCAGAAGGTAAGATAGAAAGGATTGTGAAATCTGGCCAAATGTAGGTCAAAATATTGAAGAGGAAAACAAAAAGAGTTCCTTCTCCTCAAAGCTTCTTCAAATAAAAAATGAAAACATTGTGGAATTCATGATATTTTTCATCACTTGAATTCTATAGACCCACTGTAAGTTACAACTAAAGGCAAGTACAGGCAGCTATAAAACAGGTGATATTAATTACCTGGACTAAATATGTGTTCACGTTGCTTTGAAAAATCAGTAGATGTATAATACCAACATTTAAGTCATAAAAACTGATCATAGAAACATTCAAAATTAGTGCAGTGGGAGAAATAAAATTCTTAATTCTACCATTGTTGCTTAGGAAAACCCACCTTGGTTGGCTATTTTGCTCATGCACCAGCGTGTGGCTCAGGCAGGTCTGCGGGGCTAACCTGCACAGAGGAAGCTCAGGTGCTCTGCGTACTTAATTAGGAAGCCGGAGATACTTGGGGCATTGCTGAAAGATAAGGAAGGACAGGAGGAGAGACTACAAAGAGGAGAGAGGGAGCGATGCAAGGTAATGTCTGTGAAGAACACCAGGATCAGAGAAAAATTTCTAGTGGTGATGTTGACTGAGGGATTCTTAAGATCTGGGATGTCTAATAGCACATGTGAAATCAGGTGCTGGGGTGCGTGGTGATCCCCCTTCATTGCCTCCAGCCTTTAGGAAAAGTCTGTTCCACCCATTGTCTTCTGACAGTGGATTCTATATTGAAATAATTAAAAGAGCACAGAGCTCCATTTTACAACTGGGTTCCCTTTGGATTTAAAAAAAAAAAAAAGGCAGTCCAAGCAGAAAGATGAAGAAATGCAGGAAGGAACAAGAACAACTCTAGAAGTAGAAACTTGAAACTGGAGCAAGAGGTGACTAGGAGAAAAAGGAGCCCCCTGAGAATTGGATTCTTGCTAATTGTGGGCTAGGGGTTTGTGTCAGGGTACCCAACCCCACCCCTAGGTTCAATATTTTGCTGGAAGGGCTTACAGGACTCAGCATTATCCACGTTCCCAGGGGACAGTCAAGGGCCAACCTTGTAAGTAGGCTTGTCTAAGGACAGCAGTCTCTGGCCTGCTGTGCTGACTCTTCTGCACAGAGTTCGAGAGAGTTTTTAAAATATTTTCAGAGAAGCAAGACCCTCAAAGCCTGGAGGACTCGAGATGCCAAGTGTCTGATATTTGGGTTACACTAGCATTTTTACAGCACATTTTACTAAAATAGGCACTTTCATGTGTATATTAGTTTGTTTATCTTTACAACAATGCTGAGAAGTAAGCATCATCATCTCATAGATGGTGGACCTGAAGCTCATCAAGGTTTAGTAACTTCCTTCTGGCCTCACATTCAGTGTGTTATGGAACTCTGCTTCAAACTCACATCATTGGACTCTAAATTCAGCACACTTTCCACTAATTCAAAACACCTACACCATTTCTCAGCTTGTGACTTAAATTCCAGTCCTCACTTCTAATCCACTCCTTCAGGAGCTTTCTATTTTCACACCTGCCTAAATCCAATGATGAGATGGGGGCAGAATGTATTTCTCAAAAATGGTCACAAACAATATTTCCAGTCCCACTTGCTCTTCCAGACTCTTGTCAGCCTCCCCTCAGGATGGGAAGCCTCCTTCCCCCTGATTCTTGAACCTGGCTCAGTCTTCTGACTGACTCAGCAAATAGAATGTGGCAGAAGTGATGCTGTGTGACTGTCTCCCTGGCTCGTTCTGTGCACACTCGCGCACGCGCTCGCTCTCTCTCTTCTGAAATGCAAGTGAACGAAACTTCAGATGATTCCAACGCCCAGCCTTCAAGCCACCCCAGCTGATGCCCAGTGGGAAAGAACCAATTGTCCCCAGCAAGCCTGTCCAAACTGCAGATTCATGAGCAAAGTAAACGTTGTTATTGTTTTAAGTCACTTAAGTTGTTTCAGTGGTACAGTTTGTCATTCATCACCAGATAACAAACAATGACACTGATATGGCAACAGAAACATATTTGTAAGAGAAAGTGGGAATTTAGATATATTTTTAAAAGAACAAATTTAAGCCAGTATACATAAGTACACACAACTGTTAAGATATTTTTTATTTACATTGTCACTAAACTTTTCGAGATAAAATGCTCCTAATAGAGTAAATACAAATGTCAATCGGCAACATCATAATAAACCTGAATTTTTGAAAATATGTGTAAATCTTAAACTTCTTACATTTCTTAAGAGGAAATCATTTGATAGTCTCAGGCAATGAAACCATATTTAATGGAGTCTTACTAAACCCATAATGTTGACCTTTCACCGCAGAATTGGGCACAGGACTTTATTTAATGAAGGAGCTTACTTCTTGGCAGTCATTAGCTCCTGTATCTTCATCTGTTACAACTTAAAGAGCTGGGCTTCCTTGGAGGTGAAACAATTACACCCTTCGGAAAGTGGAGTCTGACCCCTGGGGGCTGGGCAGTGCTAGGAACACAGCTTCCCTTGGGCAGGCAACATGAAAGTGACAGGCTAGAAATACTGGGTCTGGAGCCAGCAGGTAGGGAGGAAACACTCTGACACCGAAGCTGGCAGGAACCATGGGTGAACTAACTTGAGGGAAAAAAGAAAATAGGATGCTAATGCTAATGAGGCGAAAGACCACGGAGATGATGCGTTTGTCATCACTGAGGAAAGAAAATAAAACAGGAGCATTCTACACACCTCAAGAGGGGCATAGCTGCTTCATCTGTGCTCTCCAGGGTAGATCTCAGAGAAACCACACTGCCTGAACCTAGCAATGGTTTCCCACTACTCAGCAGGGTGGCACTGAGTACAGTGACACTGTGGGATAAGTCTCCAGAAAACAGCCCTATTCCTTGTCACCTGGATACATACAACTACACCTACCCCTGGGAATACAGGGAGAATTTATCTTGTTCCACAGTCGTGTGAGACTGAACTTGCCATTTACTTGAACGGAGAGGATGGACTCTCAAGGCAGCTCAGAAGCAAGCACTGGCAGAGGGGGCAGAGGTGCTCTGCACACCTGGCTCTGGGGTCACACCTGTAAAAAGGAGCCTCCAGGAGGGATCTCGTATCATGCCTCATTTCTCCACACTTCACCAAAGGTTTTTTTAAATTTAATTTAAAATTAAAGTGTTACAGAAATTTCATTACTGGCAAAATTCAGGATTAGACCTTGAATAGTGGACGCAATAGAAAAATGTAAGTTAGAACAGAATAGAGAATGTTAATTATTATGAAAATAATTACAACTGTCCTTCATTTACTCTCTACCCCGGCAACTCTCAACCCTTACCTCCCACCATATCTTACAGCCTCCAAGCATTCATAGTGTTTATACACAAAGAAATATTTTTGGTTTTTATGGAGAGTTTTTAAAACAATATCTCATGCTATTTTGTTAATCTTTTCATAGGCTCATATACAGAATCTTAGGATGGCCCCAATATTCTCACCACGTGGTGTACATGCCCTGTATAATAATCCTCACCCCTTGAGTGTGAGCAGAACCTATGAACACAATAGATACTCATTCTCACAATTATGTTACATTATACCAAGACTCAGTTATAGCAAGATAAAGAGAGTCTTCCACCGCTTTGAGGATGTAAGCTGCCATGTTTTGAGAAGGTCACATGGCTAGGACCTGAGGGCAACTCTTAGAAACTGATAGCAATTCTGGCCACAACCAGCAAGAAAACAGGAACTTCAGTCCTACAACCACAAGGAACTGAATTCTGCCAACAACATGCATGAGCTCAGAATGGATCCTGATCTCCAGATGAGAACACAGCTCAGCTGACACCTTGATTTCAGCCTGGAGAAAGACTGATCAGAGGACACCCATCCATGTAGTGACCAAAGTTCTGACTTACAGCAAATGTGAGATAATAAATGGGCATTCTTTTAAGCCTCTAAATTTGTGTTTATTTGTATACAGCAATAAAATACTCATGCCACTCTCACCCCCATCCCACTGAGTTTTGTTTTCAAGATGCTATCACATAGCTCTCACCACAGTGTGCATATATTTTATTATTACTATTTTCAAAACTATAGAATTTCTAGAGGTTTGGCACAGTCTGAATATTTCATCCTGTGTTATTTTTTTCCACTCTGTGCTAGATGCCTATAACCTGATTCAATATGTTTTCAGCCCCTCCCTGTTTCTACTTTGTGTGCCCATGAAAAGAAAATCAAGAACAAGAATGATATTTATATTACACAGGGCAGTGAGAAGTGATGTTCATGCTAAGCAAGGGTGTACACCCTTCCTGACCCATTTCCTGTGCTCCATAATCCTCCGTTACACATACTCATATCCCTTCCTTACCTCACAGCTATTTGTGGCTGCAAGAATGGCCAAGAATACAGTTCATTCTGGCCCTAAAAGTACTGCTAGTAGTGACCCCTCCATCTCCACCTCCATGTCTTCTCTTCAGGGCCTGTGCTACTTCAATTGCTGGCAGAAAACAAAGTGGTGATGAAGTCAGCTGTTGGTTAAATTTACAGAAGCAGGAAACATCTAAGAATACTGTCATTTGCAACAATGGTTGACATCATAAATCAGCGTGCAAGACAGGAAGTTAAAATGACCAAAAAAAAAATTATTTAGGGTAAGTAATGCAGATCTTTATCTATCTATCTGTCTGTCTATTTTCATTTATAACATATTTTCCCAGAGTACCACAGATTGGGACCTAATTTGGAGGTAGGGTCTTCACAGAGGTGATCAAATTAAAATGAGTTCATTAGGGTGGGCTCCAAGCCAAGATGACTGGTGTCCTTAGAGAGGGAAAATTTGGACAGAGAGACAGATATATAGAGAGAAGACAATGTAAAGAGATGTAGAGAGAAGACAGCCATTTATAAACCAAGAAGAGAGGGCTGGAACAGACCCTTCCCTCACAGCCCCTGAAGGAACCAACCTTGCTGACGCTTCAATACTGGACTTCTAGCTTCCAGAACTGTGAGACAATAAAATTTTGTTCTTTAAGCCACTCAGTCTGTGGCACTTTGTTAAGATAGCCCTAAAAAACTAATACAGCCCCCAATCTTTGCACATTCTTTGTCTGATAAAGAATGTATTCATTCTGCAGGGTAGCACTCAATCTCCGTCTCCATTTCTTCCCCCAAGTAGACCACAACTTGAGCATTCTCTGTACAGGAAATTTTATTCCTTTTCTCTTTATGCTTTTTTTTTAAAGCTCATTTACTCTCAGTGTTATCAGTAATGGTTCCATGGCCCTATCACTGGACCCCTTCTAGGAATAAGCCCTGCAGAACATCATAATAACTATTTGATAAAACTAGAGGAAAAGCAACAGATAAAGAGGTACAAGTTTTGATACGCTAGATAAATTGGGGAATCAGTGAGCAAACCTGGATTGATTAGAGAGTTCATGCCCCAAAGAGATAAGTTAAGAAAATCCACTTGGGCCTATTTTGAGGGGACTTTGGAGAAGTCTAAACTTTATCCTCCAGGCATGAGAAGTCATGGAAGAGATTTGGTTGTTGTTTTCTTTTGTTTGCCAGGGTATCATAAGCAGTCTTTCAGGAAGATGCATTTGACCATACATAAGTTTAGAAGATAGATTAGAAAAAGGACCAGACTCATGGAGATCAAATGGGAGGTTATGAAAAAGTCAGGGTTTGAGGTATTAAAAACCTAGACAATAATAATACAGTAGAAATGGGGAAGAAAGAATATACGTGAAAAATGTTGTGAAGAAAGAATCAACAAGTCTTACTGGAGCGTAGGATGATGTTGAGCTCTCCAGCTGGGAAAAGCAAAATTGACTCACTGACAGTGATAAGAAAAAACAACAAATAATAAGTAGTTTAATTTACATAACATATGCTATTTCAGCAGGTTTTAATAGTGGCTAACAAAATATTAATAGTCACTAATAAAACATTTTTGTTTTCTAGGTATTTTTTTTTAAATCTCTTCTTAGATACAACATTTAATGAGTCCAATAAAATTGGGAGTGTTTAAATGTTGTTTGTTGTTTGATTGTTAAAATCATATAAAAAGAGAGGAGTGTCCAAGATGACAGTGTAGGAAGACCCTAAACTCACCTCCTCCCATGAATACACCAAATCCATACCTACATAAAGAGCAAATCCTCCTGAGAAAGAACTGAGGCTGAATGAACAACTTCTGCACAACAAATGTTAGAGGGATTGCATGAAAGCCAGTAGGAGAGACAGAGACACAGTATCAATGGGAAACCCACTCCCAACATAGTGACCTGCAGTAGGGAGGGATATCACCTAAGGGCTGATCCACAGTTCGCCCTCCCTGGGGCACAGCGAGAAAATAGCAATTTGAAGGAAACCTAGACTATATGTGAAGGAAATCCATTTACCCCCCGCCACCAGAGCATTTGCAAAATGGGCAGGAAACTGCTGAAAATCTCTCCTAGGTCAGAGACACCAGCAAGCGCCATTTTTTGTTTCCCCTCCACCTTGATCACACAGGTGGGAGCACAGTCCAGGTGCTGAGCTGACCAGCCAATGCCACCCCAGTGTGCCCTGGGCCCCTGGCCCACACCACCTCCAGCCAGCACCCTGAGGTGGCCCCAGCATGGTGCACCTTGGGACTCCCCCTGGCCTGCACCCAACCCAGCCACCCTACCAAAGTGGCCCCAAGACTCCCCCAGCCCATGCCCATTCCAGCTCCAGCTGGCCTGTTAAAGCCACCTGGCAATGCAGTTTACACAGGGGATGTTCCTACACAAAGTTACTCCTTAAGACCAGAGAGGTAGCTATTTCACCTAATTTATGGAAACAAAACAGGAAGTCAAACAAAATGAAGAGATAGAGGAATACATTTCAAATGAAAGAACAAATAGGGGCCGCCTGGTGGCGCAGCGGTTTAGTCCGCGCTTGGCAGCCCGGGGTTCGCGAGTTTGGATCCCGGGCACCCGCAGACGCACTGCCTGTTAGCCTTGCCGTGGTGGCGTCCCATATAAAGTGGAGGAAGATGGGCACGGATGTTAGCCCAGGGCCAGTCTTCCTCAGCAAAAAGGGGAGGATTGGCAACAGATGTTAGCTCAGGGCTGATCTTCCCCACAAAAAAAAAAAAAGAACAAATAAAACCCCAGGAGAAAAACCCAAATGAAAAGGAGATGAGTAATTCACCTGATAAAGTGTTCAAAGTCATGGTCATAAAGTTGGTCAGTGAATTCAGAAGAAGAATGGAGGAACACAGTGAGAACTTCAACAAAGAGTTGGAAAATGTAAGAAAGAATCAATCACAGCTGAAGAATACAATAACAAAATGAAAAGTACACTAGAGGGAATCAACAGCAGATTAGATGATGCAGAAGAAAAGGTCAGCAATCTGGAAAACAGAATAGTGGAAATCATCCAACCTGGACAACAAAAAGAAAAAAAAATATTTAATGAGGATAGTTTAAGGGACCTCTGCGACAATGTCAAGCAAACCAACATTTGTATTACAGGGATCCCAGAAGGACAAGAGAGAGAGTAAGGGGAAGAAAATCTATCAGAAGAAATAATGGTAGAAAACTTCCCTAATTTGGAGAAGAAAAGAGACATCCAGGTCCAGGAAGAACAGAGAGTCCCAAGCAAGATGAACCCAAAGAGACCCAAATTAAGACATATTATAATCAAAATGGCAAAAATTAAAGATAAAGAGAGAATCATAAAGACAGCAAGAAAAACAAGTCATATACATGGGAACCCCCATAAGACTATCAACTGTTTTTGCAGCAGAAACTTTGCAGGCCAGAGGGGGTGGCATGATATATTTAAAGCGCTGAAAGGAAAAACTTACAACTAAGAATAGTCTACCTGGCAAGGTTATCGTTCAGAATTGAAGAAAAGATAAAGAGTTTCCCAGAGAAGCAAAAACTGAGGGAGTTCATCACAACTAAACAGGTCTTACAAGAAATATTAAAGAGTCTTCTTTAAATGGAAAAGAAAAGGCCATAACTCAAAATAAGAAAATATGTGAAAAAAAATCTCACTGGTAAAGGCGAATATTTAGTAAAGGCAATGGATCAGCCACTTAAAAATCTAGTATGAAGGTTAAAAGACAAAAGCAGTAAAATCAACTATAACTACAATAAGTAGTTAAGGGATACATAAAGAAAAAGATGTAAAATATGACATCAAAAACACAAAATGGGGGGGGTGTAGTAAAAGTGTAGTACTTTTAGCATTCAAACTTAAGTGACTATCATCTTAAAATAGACTGCTATATATATATTTCAATATAAATGAACCTCATGGTAATCACAAACCAGAAACCTATAATAAATACACAAAAAAATGAAGAGAAAGGAACCTAAACATAACACTAAAGAAAACCATCAAACCACAAGGGAAGAGACCAAGAGAAGAAGAAAGAAACAGAGAAGAACTAAAAAAACAACCAGAAAACAATTAACAAAATGGCAATATGTACATATTTACCAATAATTACTTTAAATGTAAATGGACTAAATGTCCAATCAAAAGATGTAGGGTAGCTGAATAGGTGAAAAAACAAGATCCAGCTATATGCTGCCTACAAGAGACTCACTTCAGATCTAAAGACACTCACAGTCTGAAAGGGAAGGGAAGGAAAAAGATATTCCATGCAAATGGAAACCAAAGGAAGCTGGGGTAGCAAAACTCATATCACACAAAATAGACTTTAAAACAAAGACTGTAACAAAAGGCAAAGAAGGGCATTTCATAATGATAAAAGGATCAATCCAAGAAGAGAATTTAACATTTGTAAATATTTATGCACCCAACATAGGACCACCTAAATATATAAAGCAAATATTAACCAACATAAAGGGAAAAATTCACAGTAACACAATAATAGTAGGAGACTAAATACCCCACATTCATCAATGGATAGATTATCCAGACAGAAAATCAATAAGAAAACATTGGCCTTAAATGACACAATAGACCAAATGGATTCAATAGATATATACAGAACATTCCACCCCCAAACCACAGAATACACATTCTTTTCAAATGCATGTGGAACATTCTCTTGCACAGATCACAGTAGACCACAAAACAAATCTCAATAAATTCAAGAAGCTTGAAATCATATCAAGCATCTTCTCTGACCACAATGGTATGAAACTAGAAATCAATTACAAGAAGAAAAGTGAAAAAAAAACACAAACATGCAGAAACTAAACAACATGCTACTAAATAACCAATGGGTCACAAAGAATTCAAAGAGGAAATTAAAAACTACTTGAGACAAATGAAAATAGAAACAGAGCTTTCCAAAATCTATGGGGCTCAGCAAAAGCAATTTTAAGTGTGAAGTTCATAGCAATACAGGGCTACCTCAAGAAAGTTAAAAAAAAATCTCAGATAAACAATTCAACTTTACACCTAAAGGAACTGGGAAAAAGAATAATAAACAAAGCCCAAAGTTAGTAGAAGAAAGGAAATAATAAAACCAGAGTGGAAATAAATGAGATAGACACTACAAAAGAAATGGAAAAGATCAATGAAACTAAAAGCTGACTTTGTGAAAAGATAAACAGAATTGATAAACTTTTAGCCAGACTCATCAAGAAAGAGAGAGGGCCTAAATAAATAAAATCAGAAATGAAAGAAGTTACAACTGATACCACAGAAATACAAAGGATCATAATGAACTACTATAAACAATTATATACCAACAAATTGGAAAACCTAGAAGAAATGGATAAATTGCTAGAAACATATGACCTTCTAAGACTGAATCAGGAAAGTTGAATAAACCAATTACAAGTAATGAAATTGAGTCAGTAGTTTTAAAACTCCCAAAAACCAAAAGTTAAGGACCAGATGACTTCACAGGTGAATTCTACCAAACATTTAAAGAAGAGTTAATATCTATCCTTCTCAAATTATTGCAAAAAATTGAAGAGGAAGGAATGCTTCCAAACTCATTTTATGAGGCCAGCATTACTCTGATACCAAAACCAGATAAAGACCGCAAAAAAAAAAAAAAAAATTATGGGTCAATATCCCTGATGAATATAGATGCAAAAATCCTCAACAAAATGTTAGCAAACCAAATTCAATAATACATTAAAAGGATCACACACCACAATCAAGTGGGATTTATTCCAGGGATGCAAGGATGTTTCAACACCCACAAATGAATCAATGTGATACACCACATTAACAAAACAAAGGATAAAAGTCATATAATCATCTCAACAGATACTGAAAAAGCATTTGACAACATTCAACATCCAATTATGACAAAAACTCTCAACAAAATGGGAATAGAAAGAACGTACCTCAACATAATAAAGGCCATATATGACAAATCCACAGCTCACATCGTCTCAACAGTGAAAAGCTGAAAGCATTTCCTCTAGGATCAGGAACAAGACAAGGATGCCCACTGTCACCAATTTTATTCAACATAGTATTGGAAGTCCTAACCACAGCAATTAGACAAGAAAAAGAAATAAAAGGCATCCAAATTGGAAAGGAAAATTAAAACTGTCACTATTTGTAGATGACATGATACTATATATAGAAAACCCTAAAGACTTCACCAAAAAACTATTGGAACTAATAAATGAATTCAGGAAAGTTGCACTATACAAAATTAATATACAGAAATTGGTTGTGTTTCTGTACACTAATAATGACCTATCAGAAAGAGAAATTAAGAAAACAATCCCATCTACAATTACATCAAAAAGAATAAAATACTTAGGAATAAATATAACCAAGGAGGTAAAAGACCACTACTCTGAGAACTATAAGAAACTGATGAATGAAATTGAAGATGACACAAATAAATGAAAAGATATACTGTACTAATAGATTGGAAGAATTAATATTGTTAAAGTGTCCATATTACCCAAAACAACCTACAGATTCAATGAAATGTCCATTAAAATACCAATGGAATTTTTCTCAGAACTAAAAGAAAGAATCCTAAAATTTTTACGGAACCACAAAAGACCCTGAATAGCCAAAACAGTCTTGAGAAAGAACAAAGCTGGAGGTCTCATGCTCCCTGATTTAAAACTATACTATAAAGCTATAGTAATCAAAACAGCATGGTATTAGCATGATAACAGACACAAAAATCAATGGAATAGAATAGAGAGCCCAGAAATGAACCCACACTTCTATGGTCAATTTATCTACGACAAGGGAAGCAAGAATATACAATGCGGAAAAGACAGTCTCCTCAATAAGTGGTGTTGGGAAAACTGGCCAGCTACATGCAATGAAACTAGACCACTATCTTACATCAGATACAAAAATAAATTCAAAATGGGTTAAAGACTTGAATGGAACACCTGAAAACATCAAACTCCTAGAGGAAAACATAGGCAGTCAGCACTTTGACATTGGTCTTAGCAACATTTTTTTTGGAACGGTCTCCTTAGGCAAGGGCAACAAAACCAAAACTAAACAAATGGGACTACCTCAAACTAAAAAGCTTCTGACGGCAAAGGAAACCATCAACAAAATGAAATGGGAACCTACTGAATGGGAGAAGATATTTGTAAATCATACATCCGATAAGGGGTCAATATCCAAAATATGTAATGAATTTACATGTATTAGTATCAAAAAAAACCCCAAATATCCTGTTTTAAAAATGGGCAGAGGACTTGAACAGACATTTTTCCAAAGAAGACCTACAAATGGCCAACAGACACATGAAAAGATGCTAAGCATCACTAATCATCAGGGAAATGCAAATCAAAACCACAATGAGATATCAACTCACACCTGTCAAAATGGCTATTATCAAAAAGACAAAAAATAACAAGTGTCAGGGAGGATGTGGAGAAAAGGGGACCCTCATACACTGTTGGTGGGAATG
This sequence comes from Tapirus indicus, assembly GCA_031878705.1. Classification (NCBI taxonomy): domain Eukaryota; kingdom Metazoa; phylum Chordata; class Mammalia; order Perissodactyla; family Tapiridae; genus Tapirus; species Tapirus indicus. The sequence continues at coordinate 80,093,299 of CM062919.1, forward strand.
TAAATTGGTGCAGCCACTACGGAAAAGAGTATGGAGGTTCCTGAAAACACTAAAAATAGGACTACTATGCAATTTGGCAATTCTGCTTCTAGGTATTTATCGAAAGAAAACAAAAACACTAATTTGAAGAGGTATATGCACCCCTATGTTCACTGCAGCATTATTTACAATAGCCAAGATATGGAGGCAACCTAAGTGTCCATCGATAGAAGAATGGGTAAAGACATGTTTTATGTATATATATATATATATATATACGATGGATACATATATATATATATACACGATGTTTTATATATATATATATATATATATATATATATATATATATATATACACGGAGTATCACTTGGCCATAAAAAAAGAATGAAATCTTGCCATTTGCAACAAATGGACCTGGGTAGAGGGTACTATGCTAAGCAAAATAAGTCAGACAGAGAAAGACAAATACCATATGATTTCAATTACTTGTGGAAACTAAAAAACTAAACAAATGAACAAACAAAACAGAAACAGACTCAGGTACAGGAAACAAACTGGTGGTTACAGAGAGCGAAAGGGTTGGGGAGGTGAACGAAATAAGTGAAGAGGATTAAGAGGCACAACCTTCCAGTTATAAAATAACCAAGTCTTGGTGATGTAATGTACAGCATAGGGAATATAGTCAGTAATACTGTAATAATTTTGTCTGGTGATGGATAGTAACTAGACTGATTATGGTGATCATTTCATAACATATATATCTATATCAAATCACTATGATATACACCTGAAATTGATAAGATATTGCATGTCAATTACATTTCAATTTAAAAAATCATATGCAAGAATTTAACCTTTTTTTTTGAGGAGGGAGATGTTCACTGTTTCCTTCAGAAAGTGAAGGAGAGTGTCATTTTTCTTTCCGTCAAGAGAAGAACTTAATTATGCCTACTTTGTGTTGACTGCACAAGTCCTCTTCGGGACAATTCTGCCATGTGAGTGTGTGCTCGCATGCACACACACACTCACATTCACACACAGTTATACGAGGTTTCCTAGAACTGTAATATAAATGACTCCCTTCTTCAGTACTCTTTAGGAGTACCTTGAGGCTTAGTAAATGTTAAGTTATAATCCAAATCATAGCTATGAATCCATTCAACCCCATTATTTCTAAAGAACCAAATTTAATATTAGCTAGACTGCCTTAAGGTAGAAACACATGAATAGGGTCAGTTTTACAGTGAGAAGACAGCCTTGGCTGACCCTCTCATACTTAAATGAATAACCTTAACATCATTAAGGACTATGTAAGTCCTTATTCATTTTCTCTCTGTCTCTTTCTTCCCTTGGATTCATTCAGTGCAAATAAAATGCAGAAGATGACAACTAAAGAAAGCAAGAAAATGCTACACAAATGTCAAGGGGAATTAAGGACGTTGAAAAAAGGGAGCAGACTGTATACCTGGCAAACATTTACTCATGGAAGTGTAAACATCAAGATTCTGGACATATTTTGAAAGGTGTCACTACTGGAAGTGAGACAAAGCAATTTAAACTCCAAAAGCCAAAAAATCATAACTTGTTATTATATGATATCCCTAAGTCTCAGATCATTTGGATGTTACCTCCCCAGGTACAAAGTTCCAAGGTTTTGGCAAACTTTTTGACTCAACTCCATATCTCAACCTAGGCCAGGCCAGTGCAGGACTTACTAGAGTCTAGAAAGGAAATTCTTTTCACTTTAGAAGAAAAAATATCAAAAGAAATAACCTTTGAAAAATGCTGATGAAACATAACTTTTCCCCATAATAATTCTCTGGCATTTATGACAAAGATCTTCTGTTACTTACAACTTCCAGTGAATTTCATTCTTGCCTTAGTCACAACCCAAGGAACTGACAGGGGAGGGATATTAATAAACCTCTGAGCAGTGAGGGAGCCATTTTTCAAGTGAGACTGAAGCAACAAGTGTTTGGAGCACCTCATACTTTAATGAAATCTAATTTTCTCTTAGAGGTCTCACTCAGAAGGCACACTTATTGCAAAGCATGGATTCCAACAGCCTCTCTAAAGGAGAAGAGAAAAGACTCGCAATCATGTTTGGGAGTTTTCTGTTACTTGCAAATGTACTTGCATCTTGTCCAGCTCCAGTGAATTCTACCTAGTGAGGAAGACCTCAGACTCCTAATGATTTGTAGAGAATTATGCCACCTGTAGTTTTATGGATTCCTCATGTCTGAACCCTCGGGGCTTTGTGAAAGTGCACCGTCAGTGATTTGCTGGCACACTGGAATAATATTTTATAGCAAATGATAAGATGGTAGAGAAGGAGGATTTCAATAGGGTGATATGGCAGGTAAGATTGGAAATATGGACATTTTCTGGTAGGGAGACATTAAAAAGTTCAAGAAGATTCACGAATTCAACAAATATTTAGTATACACCTATGGAATGTCAGGCCTTCAAATAGCTCCCTGCCTAATCCCTGCATCACCACAGGCTATCTGGAGAAATGGGAGTTGGAAAACCTGTAAAAGTTTTAAACTTTCTATTAAATCTTTGAGGTACTGGGGAGAAAAATCAAACATGAAGAATGTTGTTTACAGTCACTGAGGTATCTCAGTGGCCCATTCTGAAACCTGCGCCCATCTGCCGGAACCCTCCTCAGGAGTTTTCAAATCTGAGAGAGAGCTCCCAAAGTCTTCTTCCATTCCCTTGCACATATATGAGAGCCACTGTTGTTGATATTGTTTTATCTATTGACAGAAAGTCAACCACACTTTACTATGGGAAGAACTTGGGAGAACATGAATTTCCCTAATAAAATGAGATTCTCTGTTCAAAAAGAACAACTTCAGAGGTTAAGTCACCCTGTACTCGACCCCAGGTTTAGGAAAGATATTAAAGAAGGTCTTGGAAGCAAATGGTCCACTTTCTGAATCCTCCATAGTTAATTACCCACAAGTATTGCTACATTCGTTAAGGTTTTACTGCAGGTTTTAACACCGCTGAAAGTTAATAAAATCTGAATTTCCTTAAGCCCAAAGTGGGGTCTCAACTATTCTCTGTATTATATCTAAAGCCCAACTCACCCTCATTGAGGGGTGAACCTCAGTTCATTTATATGGCACTTAAACTATGTCAGACACAATTTAACCTATTTATATAACCTTAGTAAACTCCTACAATAACCCCAGGAGGTATATATTATTCATATCCCTGTTTGAAAGATATGGAAATTAAAGCCATGGTCAGGCAGCTAGTTTGTAGTAATGCTTGGAGTTGAACCCAGCAATGATCTGTTAACAGCTGATTTCCTGCACCTGGTACTGGACACCTTGCTACTCTACTAGTAGTGGATTCTGTGGGACAAATCATCTACACCAGAAAGGAGAGTGATATAAAGACAGTGAAAATAAGATTACCAGTGGCAACTTATCCTGGAAAATAAAGGCCATAGAGTCAGAGTGAGTCTAAAGAAAGTTTCCCAGGAATCTGTGAATAATCACATACCAATAGTTCAATCAAACATTGACCAAAATGCACCATCTTTCACTAGCAGTAATCCTGCTGCACAGCACATGATGAAAGAACTGTCTCTTTACCCTGACTATTGAGCATCAGCAACAGAAATGAATAAATGAAAGTTTAGCCTATAACTCTATTCAGAGCAATGATATTTAATTTTGCAAAAAGATTTAGATATTCTTTGAGAGAATGGAGCAATGCCATTCTGACTATTTTGTTTGTTGTCTTTTTTGTTTTGATTGTGGTCAACAGAAGTCATGTTGATAACGGCAGATAAGATTAGCGAAAGTTTAAAGCTTAATCAACAGTAGGATGTGTGGCTATGTGGTTGATGTGTTTTTTCCTTTTTGGCATATCAGCATTTTTGTCAGGGGAGACTAAACAGGACTTTCCTCTCCTTACGACCCACTCCAATTCCTTCTCTTCACTTCTTCCTCTCGCCAGCACCACCAAATTGCTGGAGGGGATGGCTAGGCGACTAGGTCTAAATATACTCAGCTCTAATCATATTACATCAGAAATTGCAAGTAAAATTGAACAGTAACATATTAAAAATTTCCAGAGATTTGACTCTCAAGGAAACCATGTGTTTTGTCTTCTGAATCCCAAGAAGACTGCAGGAAAGCAAAAGAAAACCTGCTGATGCAGAGACTAAAGTACCAGTAGAAACGATAATGCATTGTCTTCCTGGGGGAAGAAAACTCCTTGTGAGTTTTCCTCCTACAGAACAGAATGGTGTGGGATTCAAGCTGTTCACTCCCCCCTTTTCCTTGACTTCTTCAGGAACTTTGTATTCCAACTAAAGTGTGTGTTACATAAAACGGGGTCAGTTGGCCTGCTTATAATGGTTGCAGGAGTTTCTAAATTTGCTTTACTGTTCAGTGTGTGCGCTCAGGTGAGGATTAGCAGAAGCTGCTAGCTTTATTAGCCTTGAAACTGAGCTTCCTCTATCTCTAGGGAACATAGCAAATGGATGCTCACAAAGAAGCCTTGATCTTCACCTCCACCTCCACCTCCACTCATTCACAACACTCTCTACAGTTACCAGCCAACTGTGAAATGGGAACAGCTGCTCTGGAATTTTCTTTCTATACACACACACACACACACACACACACACACACACAATTTTCTGCAATAGTATCCTACCCTGGAGATCAACAAGAGCCATCATACCCTTGAGGACAGCCTCTTCAAAGTGGGAGATGATGGGAAGATAGAATTGCTTTACAGTTTCTGAAGGAATCACTCTCTAAGAGTTGAGCTGTGCTCTAAGCCAATAGAGCGGCTCCTTGTTCTTTGTGCCATGACTCATTTTCCAAACCGTATGTCATTTCTGCTTGACCACAGTGAAGCCAAGTATAGCATTGTTCACTTCTGCTGGAAAAGTCATTACATCTTCAAACTCTGGGTGCTATGGGAGCCTTCCTCTTGTCAAAAACTGCAGCAACATGGTATCACCAAAACTGGCTCTGGTCACTTGCTCTTCCTTTTCATGAATGCACAGAAAAATAGAGTCCACACAGGAAACTTGGAATGAGGAAAGAGGTAAATTAAGGTTACTAAGACTTTGATGAGAGTTGAGTAGTTTTTCAGCCTTTGCATGATCTGACAGATGGCTGGAAACCCTGATGAGAGCTTCAGATGCAGAGAATTCATCATCCAAGATCCAATTCTGGCAACCGTTTTCCGATCCCACATTCATTTACATGGACTTCTTGTATTTTAATTGTAAATGATCAACTTTGATTTCTTGGATTGTTTTGCATTCTCATTTTTTATAACCAAATATTTGCATTTCAAATACCAAATAATAATAACAACAATACAGAGGTTCTTAGCTCAGTCTAAAAGGAATTTCCAGGTTTTTCTAATGCACATTTCTTTTATGGTCCAGCATGCTAATCAGGAATGTCAGTGTTTCAAAATGATTCCAACTTTTGTGTGTGTGTGGAGAGAAGTTCATCATATTCTATTCTCTCTGGACTTGCTGCTGGCTTTCTTTTCCCCAAGGTTGAATTACATTCAGCTAAAGACGAGAAAAGTTTAAAACCTAGCCCTTTTGTAAGTTGGGAATTGCCTGCCAATGAAATCCATATGTAATCTCAAATCCTGATTTTAGTCAGTAGTTTCACCTTTTTCACTAAGTAAACCTTTATCCCAGAATGCTCAGGAGAGAACCCAGAAGTATCATTAGCATAACTGTGCAGCCCTAGGGATTTAGAGCAGGCCAGATCTGGGCCGAAGTCCAGCTTTGCCACTAACTAGCTGTGTGACCTTGAGCCGGCTGCTTCATTTGTATGAACCTCAGGTAGCAGCGCTCTAATTTAACTTTTGTGAGGATTAAATAAGCCAAGGCACAAAGAATGCATTGTTTAATGCCTGCAACATGATGAACACTCAAAAAATATTACCTAATGTTGTCCTTCCCCATGAAGCTTTCAAAGAAATTGAATATACATCATTTATAAAGGAATAAATACTAGACTGGCACCAGACTTCTCATCAGAAAGACTGAGGCTAACAGACAGTAAAGCAATACTTTCAAAGTACTGAGGCAATGAGATCTTTAACCTAAAATTCTATATCCCGCCAAATTTTAAATAAGGTATGTCAATATCCACCAGTCAAAAACCACCAGAAGGTACCTGTAGTTGAACAAGATTGGGTTTATTGATTTTTGCTGCAGGAAGGAAGGCCTCAGTCATGGGGAAACATGGGTATCTCTGTAAGGGGGTGTCAGGACAGTGCCTGTTCTAAGATTTAGGGTGGTGTGGGGTGATTTTGGAAAGAGTGCAAGGAAGTAAGGTTTGCTTTCATTTGGGTGCTGTCAGGAGGTGGGAATGATCCTGTGACTAGGTATGTTAACAATTTTCATCTAGAATCAGGAGAAATGGGACAGGTGGGTCTAAAGCTTAATTGGAATAGAAGCAACAGTCATTCATGTTAGTTAGGAGAGAGAATGCTGGACGTTTTTATGGTTTTCTCTGTGTTCTTGCTGTTTTCCATGCTCAGGCACGATTACAGAGTGATCCTGTTTTTCATTTGCTCCATTATGGTCACAGACTTACCTTGTCTCATGTTGGTGTTCTGTAAAACTGTTTATGTTAATAGGAAGGGTCACTGGGAGTACCAGGCCTGCCACCAGTTGATAGCGCTCGCTTCTTCTCACTGGAAGGGAGAAGTCAGGACATGTTCAGATATTCAAGGAGTCAGATAGTTTACCTTACATACACTTTTTCCTAAGAAATTACTTGAGGATGTGCTAAAGCAAAACCATTGGAGTGAACCAAGAAGAAGACATAGAATCCAAGAAATATTGGCACAAACCCAGGAAAGACGGGCAGCCATTCCAGGGAGAAACCAGCCCAGATCAGAGAAAGGGAAAGAGACAGCTACCAGAGAGAACAGGAAACAAAGGTGAGTCAATAGACTACATGGATGGATACAGAATTGAAAGTATAGAGGCTATGATAAATTCAAATAGCACAAGAAATAAAAAGGAAAATTAGATACTACTAAAGCAAATATAATTAAAGCACATTATCTAGCTATACCCTGAAATAGTTAAATAATGTACTTTTTATTAATATTTACTAGGAATAATCTCCAGATAATGATTAGAAAACTTCAATGTGAATTATAGAATGTGTATATTTTCAACCTCGACAATATGAAGATAAAAGTTCAGATGACAGAGGTCTACAAGTGGGAAAAGGGAGAAGAGCTAAAGGAAATAGTAGCAAGAATAATATGTCAACCTACAAAGTGGAATTTAGGAGAATCTAAAACAATTTGTTGGAAAAGCAATAATTGTGTAATTAAATTATTCTAAGTTACACAATAATCAATTAAAAAATCTAAAAACTGCTTGAGTAACTCTTTGGGAGAATGCAGGAAGGGGAGGTGGGATGACAGCATAATGAGGCAAATCTTTATTTATCAGAACAAGAAGTCTAAACTGGCCAATCAAGAAACAGCAACATAAGCATTTATATTAAAATGGTGGAATTAATGACCAGAAGAATCAGAACCAGCCAAAAGAGTTAAAACTTGTTGCCTCTACGTAGCAGATCTAGCATTAGAAAGAATGCTAGATGGTTTTTCTTCTTTCTAAATCCTTTTTCTGTTTGATTTTTTTCCACGTGCATAAATTACTTTATTAAAAGCTAAATATAAATAGCAGAAGTAGTTGTAAAATGAGAAAATGAGCATGGTCATTGCTTAATAAATATTTATTGAATAAATTATTTACTCTGGATTAAATATGAGAAAAATATAGAGTCAAAAGTTTATTAGTAACTTTTTAGACTGTTTGTAACTTCTTTGTGGTGCAAAAAAAGGGACAAATGTTAAAAATGTAATATAGTGGTCCAGCATCCAGATCCTGCAGAATTTACTAGCAACTTTTTATCATGGGAAGCTTTTTTCTAATTCTACAACTTTTGAGTAACTAATACTATTGATGGCAAATGGATTAACTTCTGCAGTAAACTATGTTCCTTGTGCATTCGTCTCACCTCCTCCAACCTGAAGATCAACAAATCCAGGACTTTGCTGATCACTCGTGGCACCACACAACTGAGTGAAGCTCTATGCAGAATCCAAGACCTGTTGAGAGAAAACACCTTCCACCCCACCTCACACACCCAGCACCCATGGGAATCTGTACTGGGAACGGTGACTAGACACTTGTGCCTCTCCTTTCCACTGATGCCCTCCAGCAACCACCACCATTGTTGGTGCTAAGATCCCAAGGCTTCACTGAAGCACAAGCCCACTATACAGAATAATTCTGAAAGTCCAAAAGTGAGATTATAAAAGAGTTTCCCCATAAATGGGAATGAGGTTTCTGTTTGGAGATACTTAGTCCAGTGTGGTTGTTTTTGACCACCCAGTATCAAATTTATCTTCCTAATAACATCCCTGTTGATGACAAATAACCTCCTCCCCATTGGGTTCAGTCTGGTAGAACTCTAATGGGAAAGGCTGACCATCCCTAGCCAAGGAGTAGGTTCATGACCCAAGGTCAGTCACTGGGGAGCTCCTACTATGGAATCCCAGTTTCTAGCAGAGGGACCAGGTTCCCCAGAGCTCAGATCACCCGGGGCTTTCAAGAACAGTACACTTCTGCAAGAGAGCATTGTTACGGTTCCCAGCAGCCAGCTTTCAGGGCTGCTTGAGACCTGCCTATTTCAAGATTGGGTCTCCACCCACCAATCCTGTGAGGCCAGGCAGTTGTGAAGGAGTCAGCTTTTGCTACAGAGAACCAAGGAATCTTAACTAGGTCCATAGCATAAACTGATACCTATGTACTTAACCAAATGGAGAATAATGGCATCAATAAAGTGAAGATGGCATTTAATATATGAAGGCAAAAAGGAGGAAAAGGGTGATTTCTCTTCTTTCCCAGTGTGTGACAGGGCAGATGACACCCACACGTATGTTTTCACAAAGGTCAGAACTAGAGGTGGGAAGGACAGGGAAGGTGCTGCTGCTCTTGGGTGAACCGGGACTTTGTGCAATTCTCCACACGCTAAGCAGAACTCCAGAATGAAACTGGAGTGCAGTGTGCAGCAATGACATTACTGTAGGCAATCATTTAAATCCACTTTGCTCTTTAAAAGATTAAGTAAATCATTCTCAAATTATGGTAAATTAATTATCTCAAGTAATAAATCACTGATACAACTCATAACTTGTCACGTCACACCAGTGGGTTTTAACGCTGAGCTCATGAACTATGATCTTAAATGAGGTAGGTAAATATTTAAAAATCATCTCTTAAGGCTAATCCTGAAGAGGGAAATAAAAAGAAAAAGAAATTAAGATTTCCATAGAGTCTTCTAATCTACAGCTGCTCTCCAAAGAAGAGGGTTGGGAAGTAAGGGCATGGTGACAAAATGAACAAGTAAAACAACCAAATTGGTGGGTGGGGGGAGAGATTAAGGAGGGAGGTGCAGAACAGAATGAGAAGGTGGTGCATAAAGAGAAAGGAAATTTTAAATACATTACACAGGGAGAGAGAATTGAAGATTGCAACTATAAATGAATCAATGAACGGGCTGCTAAAATCTCTAAAAAGGAAATACAATGTAAATAGGAAAGAATGGAGGTGCTAGCAGCTCGGTTGGGGTATTTGAAGATGAGGGAAACAGATAACATTTTCTAAGCTATAGATATTTTTATATTATATTTCTAAGGTTTTGTATGATAAAATGAACAAAAAAATGAAGCTTAAATTAAATGTTATAAAATTTGAGAGGAACCATCACAAAATCAAAGAAATTGTTACAATTCGTCAAAAAGATATGAAATATAGCTTTCTGAATAATATAGCCAACCAAAATAAATTCTCATTTCAAATAAAACACAGACAATACAGAATGCTAAAATAAAACACTATCACTTTTATCATATTGTAAGTTTGATAAATAGTTTCAGGGATTAATGAATAAAGATTTGTGACCAACTCAATTTTTTTTAAAGAAAAACTACAAGATGAATTCTGAATTTGGTGAGCAGGTGACAGTCTCATAAAACAACACTTTCAGACTTTGTTCAATTTATCTGAATTGGCTTGAAAATTGGCTGGCAAGCTATCAAATGAATAGCAACAAACTGATGTTTTCTGTACCTGATGAGGTTCCCCAGGAACCAACATTAATTCAATTTCACAGAATGTACAAACAGAACAGTGCCCTCTCTGAGGCTAGAACAATACAAATGATATTTTCAAAGTCCCTGGCAGTCTAGAGCAGCAGTGTTATTACATTTAAATTGAACAGGTTTTGGGTTTTGGTAACAGGTTACCATTGTTTAGGGTTCCAAAAAAAAACCAAAAACTTCAAGTAGGCAAGCCTCCAGCAAAAAGTAGTCCATTTTAACAAGTAAAATTTCCTCTGCTTGCCTTGTGTCTGTTTACAGATGGAATGTAGGTAGGAGAGAGAGAAGGCAGAGACTCTCCCTCCAGCTTTGAAAGAAATCCCAGAAGAGGGACACATGGCAGTCACCAAGGTGGACTCAGGTGGAGGGAGAGCAGTGAGGGATGGATGCTCAGGGGAGAGTCCATGCCAGCTTTCCATTCTCTGCTGCACATTGTTAGGAAATTGAAAATTCACTTCCTCTGGTGAATTATGTAGCCAATTAAATATGAGCATTCTTCACACCTGTTCATGTTTCTAAGGCAATGCGGTTTGACACAGGTGAGGAATACAACAGTATATATCCTAAGTTGCCTTGAGAATGCATTTTTTTTAGTAAAAACCACACCCTTAATGCCTCAGTGCCTCAGCTGCCCCATTCATAAAGACAGAAAATCTTTACTTACACAATCCTCACAGAGATGGCGTAAGAATTCATAAAGTCTGGGAAGTATTTTTCCTTAGAGAAGGGAATTATGTGAATCTAGAATTTTTCCTAAGCTATTAATGGAATCTTTACTTCCTCACAAAACTATATCAGAATATTATGATCCTCCAGCACACCACCTGCATTCCCAATAAAAATATGATAATCTTATAAATTTTGAAATTACTTGTGTGAAGGATATCTGGCAATTTCTCTCAGTAACTCAGTCAAATATAATTATATACCTAACCTAATATTCATTATGACAACAAAATGAAAAACAGGTGGAAAACAATCAATAGGAGATTGAAACTTAATACATGCCTAGCTAATTGTGAGGAGGGATAATTAACTAGTTTATTCTCAGGTGAGAAGCTTAAATATAAAAGAACAAAATAAAAGAAATTTCACTCCCAGATGAGTAATGTTACCCTAAAGGCTGTATGTGTTTTGTTTTATTGTTGACACACACTTAATTTTTGGATTGGAACATAATGGGTTTGTTTTTATGTTGACCTTCCCACATGAGAGAGAGTTCTTTTGACACCAGCCACCGTCTCTCATCCTGGCTTACCTCCCATGGGACTCTCTCCTCCCCGACCCTGCACACTGCAGTGGCCATGGCTATGCAGTCTCTGTCCCCACCATTCCCCATTGGTCACGCACCTGGAAAGAAGTAGCAGCAGCAGAAGAAACTATTGAGACCTTATATTCAAGACAAGCTTCTGGATAAGCTTATAACCAGTTCCAGTCTTCTTCTCTGCTCTTTACTCACCTCTGCATGTATTAAACATTCCTAATCTTTAAAATCTTCCTCACCTCAACCCACTTTCCTGCACACTTACTGATCCATCTCTAATAGGTATAAACAACTAAAAGAGGAAGCCGGTTCCTGATTTCCTAAACTTCTGTCTCTCCCTCCTCCAGGCCACCCTACTCACCTCCCCAATCATGTGCATCAAGGGAAAAACTTTTCCTGGGGCTATAGGGCCGACAAATTTCTCAGCCTGACATCAAAGTCCCCATATTCTGATGCCGATGTAGACTGGCCATGTTACCTTACATTGATCCTCTTGATTCTTACTCTTTAATAACATCAATGCCTTAGGATCAACAAATCAAACTTTTTCTTCCTCGAAATAGTTCTCTCCCTCAACTGAACTACTGTAAAATTTCTACCAATCCTTCAAGGCCTTGTCCAAGTGCTGCTTTCTCCATGAAAAATATTACAATCTCCTCAAGTAGAAATTCTCTGTCTCTCTTTCTGTCTATCTCTTTCTCTCCCATCATCATCATCATTATCATTATCTTTGGAGTACTTTAATAGTTCCAGATTCATGCTGGCACCATAATTATTATGTCTATATCCAACACCCTCTACTAGATACTAGAATATATGCATCATCAATGCTGAGCAAGCAAATGATAAAGTTTCTCCTTTCCTATTCTCTCATTCAATTCTGCAAATGACAAAATGAGATGGAACAATGAAGGGAGTACAGATTAAGAAAAGCAGAGCACACCAAAGGGCCAAAAGTCTACTTTCTTTTTTTCTCCTCATATGTTAATTCTGTATCTCCATGACATGCTGCTTTGTAGGAAAAAAAAAGTAATCCTGAGGTGGCATTTCTTGAAGAGAAAATTAAGCTGTAGTGTGTAAGATTGCAAGAAAAGGGAAAGCCACCATTTTTCAGGTTTTCTTGTTCCATAATTCATTTTAGTCTCCATTTTCTACAGGAGACACTAGAACAAGGCAAAACTATTCACATTTCAAAAAGCAGATTGAATTCTGTCTTCTATTCCCAAGATGAAACTAGTAGAGGATCAGTCAACCAGCAGGCAGGCGAGGAAGGAGATCCCCTCCACCCTTCCATCATATATCCCTTTCCCTGAAGTTTCTCCTGGTCAAATGGGACAATGGTCCTTCCAGAATCTATCAGAACACACACACACCTCACCATGTGTGTGTTAGTACAGGGTAACAGGTGAGTCAATCGGTCCATCACAAATATTCATCCACTGTCTATGATGCTTCCAGAAGAATGCAAGCCCCTGGGGATTCAGAGGAGAACCAAACAAATGGCCAGTGCCCTCATGAACCTTTCACTCTTAACACTGCAAACAGACTCCACTCAAATAATTAATTAACCAGAAATGTACAAAGTGTTATTTAAGAAAAGCACTACCCACAGGTGTTGCAGTCAGTTTCTTCCATTTATATGTGTTACCACGGGCAAAGACAACAGCACTGAATACACATTTATTAAGCACTTACTACTGATACTGCATTAAGGACCCTTTGTGCAATGTGGGACACATCCTAAGTGTCCACTAAGGGACAAGGAACATAAAAATAGCCCCTTGTTAAGAAATTATGTACTTCTACTTCTAAATTCCACTTCTCATTTCACTCACATTAGACTAGGAAAATTATAAAAGGCACTCCACTTCATAGTGTTGGTGTACCATTCCCCAAAATTGGTATACAAAGTCCTTAGTAGTGATGGGAATTTCTTCTCTTTTTTTCCTGCTACCAACCCTATGCAAGGTCTGTATAGGCTCAATCCCTGGCTTATGATAGATGATATAGTAGCAAGAACATGAGGTTTAGAGTTAACTAGACTTGGATATAAGCTGGGCTCCACCAGTGTTTGGGCATGTACACCTAAATCATGTGTGAAATGGAAATAATATTTGCTGCACACAACTTCTAGGAGCCTGAGAGGAGGGTGCATACAAAAAGGACCCATAAAAACCACTTACAGGGAAGACTGGGATACTTGAGTTTTTCTTGGAGGACAAAAAAGATTCAATTCTCTATTTAGAGGCCATAGATGCCAAACCAGCCATGCACTGATACCTTCCAAAGATGTCAGTGTGGGGGAAGGTATTTCTCCCGTTTGTTCTAAGCACAGATGCAAAACAGTGATTAATTTTCTACTAGCAATGTAGATCATGGAGGAAGACCAGCTCTGCCTGTGACGGCACCTGTTAAAGTACCCAAATGGAGCTGACCTTTCCCCTTGGAGCACAAGTCAAACACAAAGGCATTTCAAGTATAGACCTACTATCCCTGTTTCATCGATCGCCAAATGGCAGACCCTATTGCCGCCATATTTACTGTCTCTTTCCAAACCCTCACCTTGGACTTCCTTTATTGCACCCTTCAGTCTCTAAATTGCTGTGCAGGATTTTCTGAGGACTTGCCTGTGAGAACATCGTGGGCTGCTGAATATGTACATGCACTTGCACAAATAAGTAATTGAGAGCTGGCTCAGGCAGGAGGACTTATATAGTTTTTCTCAAATGACATATTTGAGCATTGAAAACAACGTATTCTGTTCTCCTACTAGCAGAATAATGAAACCAGAGTGCTGCCTTCCCAGCAGCTCTCGCCTTTGAATTGTGCAGAGCAGAAATGATCCTCCGTTTGTAGGCAGCAACAGCCTCCAGAAGCTGTGGGAGCATTGCCAAGAGCCCTGAAAAACCTCCACAACTAATTGGGAACCAGCTTATTAGTGACACTTCTGAGAGTCAGGTTGTCACTGAAGAGAAACGAGGGAGAACACGGTGGGTGCTGTAGCCTGGAATTAGGCAGTGGGAGGGAGGGCTGGTTCCTGCTCCTTGCAGGAACATTGCTCTGTGAATTTCTCAAACTCTTTGCTCTACAGGCTTGCAAAAGCCCTGGATTTTGGGAGGTCGCAGGCAACGCCTTAGCCTACACTCCTCCTTGAGCACTGTCCCCCACCACACACATTCAGAGAGCTCTGTGGCCCTTTCAAAGGTATCCTGGCTGAGTTAACACAATGGAGATAAATTTCTCATGGCCTCCTAGTAGCCTCATGAACATGTGTCTACATATTTATGTAGCTAACTGAAAGTGGTTTATTTCACAATCATTGGACAATTCCAGTAGCAAATAACTCCTAAGTATTTGTGTAAACATTAAAAACTCAGTAAAGAAAGAAATGAGTTGAAGAATTTAAAAAAATTTTTTAGTTAACTTGTCAAAATACCAGTCAGATCATATTTAGGAAGCATCATAAGAAATGACTACTTGTGCTTTCCATTAAAACTCCTGATTTATGTTTTAAGAAGGTGATGTCGTGTCAGACCAGCCCCAGCCAAGCAGAATGCCATGTCCTGGGTGTTGCCTTTAAATTTCTAGCAAAATCTTGCTCCGATAACAAACTGGGTTTCTCAGCTCCCTTTCCACTGGGAGGATGCTGCCTGATCTGGATAACCTCTCCTGAGGTTATATTCTAGCCCTCACCGAAAAGAAAAAAAATGAAGAGTCTGTGTTTTGTGCATTAGCAAGGAGGGTGTGTGAGCTGGGAGAGCATGCACCACTCCCATTGACACGCTGCCTGCTGGGGGAATTGATGGAATTGAGTTGCTGCCCTGGGAGAAAGAAGGAAGCTTAAACCCTGGAATTAACCCCTGGAGTTCTACACTGGGGTGGAGAACAACCCCAGGAAGCTTTTCCTGATGGTACTAGAAGTCCATGTGAGCACAGAGACAGGACTGTGGAAAACACAGCTGACAGGCCCCTGTTTGCTGCCTTACTGCGTTGATTGCCTCTCAACTCTTCCAGCAAATTCACTCTTCTTTCCTCATAATAATGGTTTAGGCTTTGCACGTTCCATTATCAACCCCACCTGAGACACGAAAGGTTCCTGAACCTTAAGGAAACTCCATTTCCCTCTCTAGCTCTTGCTCTTTACATTATATGTGCATACATGCATACCCACATACATACACATGCACACACACACATGAACACACAGGCACACACATATGCACACACTCACACACACGCATTTAGTGGTACACAAAATTGGATTAATTGCCTACCCAAGAGTTGCCCGTCTTCTCCTCCTTTCTTCCTTGCTGGGACAGTTTGCCTCCCACAAGAGAACCTAAAATATCAGTTACCAGAATTCCCAGTTTCTTTGCTGCTAGACGTGGTGATGTGATATAGTTTTAGGGTGGCCATATGACAGAGTCCGGTAGTGGCAAAGTGACACAGTTCTGGAGTGACAATGTGGCACAGGAGATGACCACGTGAAACGTTTCTCGTCAATGAAGACTTAAGGATGTCTGCTGGAGAACTTCTAGGAAAGATTCCACTCTAGATAAAGAGGGATATGGAAAAAGACCTTTCTCGCCACTGGCACTTGCCCTTTTACTTCTCACCTTTGAACAGATTTGCATGAGCATATAATGCTTGCGGCTGCTGCAACAGCCATCACGCTGCAACCATGGAACACGTTTCATCCACTAAGGATGGCAGACAAATGAAAAGTGCCTGGAACCTTGATGGCATTTTGAGCAAGTGAAACAACATTTGGCCTGCCTACCCCTAGATGTCTTCTTAAGTGAGATAATAAACAAACTCCTGAGATTTATGTCACACCCACGTGTGCACACACGTGCACTATTTATTTTTATTATTCATACACATTTTATTGCATATACACAATTCTGCTAGCATAGGAAACTATAAGCATTTCCCTATAGAAATCAAAATTATTTTGATTTTGATTTCAAAATCAAAGATACACATTATTTTTGATAAAAGTTCAGGACAAAAATCCATTTGAAACTTCGTGAGGAGTAGCATGAGTAGTTTCCTTTAGTTACACCAACATGAGGCAACCAGGCTCCCTGACCCTGAGTAAAGGCACAGAGGACTTTGACTGACCAAGCTTTGTGCTCAACACTTTCTGGTAAGCAGCTTTAATGAGTGAGTGGCAATTTGCATAAGAAGCTCAAGGCCTTCTGGGAGATTAAAAGTCTCCCAATTCCTGCTCCTCAAAGTTCAAAATAAGGGAAATCAATCAATTCGCACTAAGGTGGCCATTGGCACCTGCACTGAAATGACCTTGACCAGGGAGAGACGAGTCTCACGGTCTAGGGTCAGCATACATTGAGCTGGAAGCTCCACAGTTTCCAGATCAGCGACTGCGATGGAGGAAACAACAGCTGAGCGTGAAATCTAGAAACCTGTGTCTACGTGAAGAGATGTGGACGAGCAAGGGCAGGCCAGAACCAGCAGACATGTGATATCACTTGTCCAACCATGCAGGATGTGGAAGGAATGGCAGCAGTGGGGTCACGAGATGACAACTCCCAGGTTGTTTTTTTGTGTATGCAAGTAGGCAGAATCCCCCGCTCCAACTCACTTGGACAGTATGAACAAATAGGTTCTTGGACAAATTGGAACTGGGGAACCTGTATTAGTGAAATTCCTACTAATGAGTGAAAGCATCAGTACTCCCACATTATTGAGGTAGTGTATATAAATGTTTGTGTCACACATATATCTACTTAAATATCAAAGTCAAGAAATAAATGACAACTTTTGATTGTCCCAAATTAAAATGAGTAATTAAGCACAGTTTTTCTTTCCTAATATAATCTTTCTGGGTTTTGCCAAAATGTTTTATTCAGATAGGATTTCCTAACATGTTAAGAACTGTTTTTCAAGAAAGTTTTCTAAGGTCAAATAAGTATGGAAAACACTCTTAACACTAATTAACCCTGTTGCTTCTGTGCAGGTCTCCTGAAGCCTTTATAACATGTAGTACGGACATCCTGGAGGGATGGAGTAAACATCTCTAAAAATTACGTAACCACTGAAGCCTTCTTCACAAAACATCTCACGAGACTAGTTTACTGCAGAACATAATTTTAGAAACACTCATTTAGGGTTTTAAACCCAACCCACAGATGATAAATGTTTAACTTTCTATATATATTTCCTTTAAATTTAAAATATTCAAATTTATTATAATTATTTAGAATTTAACCTTATATTCAATTGCATTTTTACTCATCAGCAGTCCCTCTATGACTTCACCACCCTGAAGCTTTTAATATTTATGCATGGCTTGGTCTGTTCGAGTAGATTTTTTTTTAAAGTTTTCAAGAATGGTTCATGAGTAATACATTTTCTGATTTCCCCACCCTCACCCAAATATGTAGAAATAGTTCTTCTGTTGGCTGTTTGTGGGATTTTCATCTTGGCTAGGTACAAAACTATTGGGTCCTGAAACCAAGCCCTCAAAATGAGAGGCAAAATTTGCTATGTATTATTGTATAGAAGTTAGGAGCAAGCCTGAATTTGTTCTTTCAGACGTAACTTTGGGGAGAAGCATAGAGTTAAACCTTCATATTCATAGGCTGTTTGTTTTGATTCATATTATTTAAAATGTTTGCAAGGATGTGTCTGGTGTGAGTATACAAAATCACTTTGAATGTAATTTGAGAAACTTTAAATCTATCTGACTGTTTTACTACAGAGTCTCAAATTGTTGGGGCATAACCATGAAAAGCATTATTTTGATCCAATAATTGGTACCCTCTGTGTTCAGTGGTACCTCATTTCCTACTGGGCACCCAGATTCCTAAATGGCATCTCAGTTTGACTCAATAAAATCTCATTTACTCTAGAAAGTCTCATTTCAGTTATTAAAAGACAAACATGTTCTTTTTAAATTGTAATCTATTACATTCAGAGTTTACCCCCACACACCCTATCTCCCTGTAGACTTGTAGTTCTAGGGTTTGAAGAGGTTTGGAGTCAAGCATTTGGGAAAACAGGGGGAAGATAGATCTTTCCGTTGCTAACACTTGATGGTAACTCCTTTTCCTGTGATATGGTTGTTCATGTCACACACACACACAATTGTTTTATTTGCACAGAACACTGAGGAAAATGGGAGGGGTGTTGGGGTCTCTATATGGCTTGGAGAAAAACATGACGAAAAAACAAAATACAAAGTATTGAGATTATATTAAATATTGAATTTTCTTAACCCTTCCAAATAAAAATTTGTCAGTACTTTCAGTCAGCCACTTGATCCTATTTCCAGGAAGAAAACTTTCCTTTAATCAGGTTTATTTTACAGCTTTATTGAGGGATAATGGACATAAAATAAACTACATGTATTTGATAAGTTTTGACATGTGTATACAACTGTGCAACCATCACCAAAGCAAGATAATAAACATAGCCGTTCCCCACAGGTTTCCTAGGACACTCTTGTAATCCTTTCTTCCCACCCTTCCCCCTGCCATTGCCAGGCAATCACTGATATGTTTTCTGTCACTTTATGTTTGCTTGTACTTTCTGGAATTTTACATATATGGAATCATACAGTGTATACTCTCTCTGGTCCAGTCTTTCGTTCAGCTTAATTATTTTGAGATGCATCCACGTTGTTGTATATATCAATACTTGATTCCCTTTCATTGCTGCATAGTATTCCATTGTATGGGTATAGCACAATTTATTTAAGCATTCACCTATTGATGGTCATTTGGGTTGTTTCCACTTTTTGGCTATTATAAATACAGCCGCTATAAACATTCATGTACACCTCTTCTTGAGAACATATGCTTTCATTTCTCCTGGGTACATAACTAGGATTAGAATGGCTGGATCATATGAGAAAGGTATGTTTACATTTTTACAAAACTGCCAGACTCTTTTCCAAAGTCATCATTTCATTTTACTTTGCTAGTGGCAGTGTTTGAAAGTTCCAGTGCTTCACTTCCTCATAAAACTTAGTGTGGTCATCTTTTTATTTTTAGCCATTTATTTTAGCCATAGTGATAGATATTTTCTTGTGGTTTCAATTTGCATTTCCCTAATGAATAATGATGATGAACACCTTTTCATGAACCTTTTTAACATCTGTATATCCTCTGTAATGAAGTGTCTGTTCAAATCTTTTGCCCATTTTATTGAGTTTTTAATCTTATCATTGAGTTATAGGTTTTTAATATTTGAGATGCAAATCCTTTGTCAGCCACATATTTTGTAAATATTTTCTCTCAATCTATGTCTTGCTTTTTCATTTTTCTTACAGTTTCTTTAAAGGGCAAAGTTTCTTAATTTTGATAACGTCTAGTTTGCTAATCTCTCTTTTTATAATTCTTTTTTTGTTTGTTTTGTTTGCTGTACTTAAGAAATCTTTGCCAAACCAAAAGTCACGAATATTTTCTCCTAGTAGTTTTATAGTCTTAGCTTTTATGTTAAAGTCTGTGATCCACTTCAAGTTAATGTTTGTACATCACATGAACAAAAGAACAAGCTTCATTTTTCCAAGTGACTATCCAATATTTCCAACACTATTTGTAGAAAAAGATGATTTTTCTCCTCTTAGCAGTTTGGTAAAAATCAATTGATGATGTATATATGGGTCTACTTCTGGACTCTCTATTCTATTCCATTGATCTATTTTTCCTTTCTTTATGCTAATTCTACACTATTTGGATTATTTTGCTTTATAATAAGTCTTGAAATTGGGTAGTGTTAGAACTCCAATTTGTTTCTACTTTGCTAAAGTTTTTTTAGCTATTCTTGATCCTTTGCATTTTCATATAATTATTAGAATCAATTTGTTACAAAACAAAAGCCTGCTGGGACTTTCATTAATATTACATTGAATCTATAGATAAAACGGGGAAAATTGTCATATTAATATTGAGTGTTCTGATCCATCAATAGACATATCTTTCCAATTACTTAGGTTTTCCAATTTCTCTCAGCAGTGTTTTGCAGTTATAGTGTAAATATATACCTTTTGTCAAATTTATCCCTAAAATTTTCATATTTTTAATACTACTATAAGTGGTACTTTTTTAAATTTATTGAGGTCATGCCGGTTTTTCACATTGTGAATTTCAGGTGCACATTATTATATATCAGTTTCTGTATAGACTGCATCATGCTCACCACCAATAGTCTAGTTTTTATCCGTCACCATACGCATGTGCCTCTTTACTCCTTTCATCCACCCCTCTATCCCCTACCCCTCTGGTAACCACTAATCCATTCTCTTTATCTGTGTGTTTATCTTCCACATATGAGTGAAATCATGTGGTATTTGTCCTTCTCTGTCTGACTTGTTTCAGATAGCATAATACCCTCAAGGTCCATCCATGTTGTTGCAAATGGGACGATTTTGTCTTATTTTAAGACTGAGTAGTATTACATTGTGTGTACATGTATATATATATATATTATATATATATATCACATCTTCTTTATCCATTCGTCAGCTGATGGGCACTTGGGTTGCTTGCAAGTCTTGGCTATTGTGAATAATGCTGCAGGGAACGTCATATTTCTATATTTCTTGTATTTCTGACTGCCATTTCAGTTTGGTGGTTTTCTGTGATGGTTTTCTGTTTTCTCTTTATTTATGATTTGTGGCTCTGCTCTGATTTTTTATTTAGTGGTTACCATGAGGTTTGTATAAAAGATCTCATAGATGAGACAGTCCATTTCTGATAGACTGTCATCTCCATTGGCCTAAGCAGGTTTCATCCCTTTCGTCTTCCCCTTCTGAGTGTCACAAATTATTCTTTTTTGTGTTGTGAGTTTGTAACTAAATTGAAGTGTTTATAGTTATTTTGGGTGCTTTCCTTCCATTTATCCTTTATGTTATAATTAAGTGTTTACTAACATATTCTGATATAGAGCTACAAAATTCTCTGACTCTATCTGTCTATTTATCTCCTTGCTCAAGGTTTTGTAAATCTTTGTTTTTTAGTTTCAGGTGGGAGGGCTCCTTTCAACGTTTCTTGTAAGGCAGGCCTAGTGGTGATGAACTCCCTCAGCTTTGGTTTATCTGGGAAAGCATTTGTTTCTCTATTGTATCTGAAGGATAGTTACTCTGAACAGAGTACTCTTGGCTGAAAGGATTTTCCTTTCATTATTTAGGATATATCATTCCATTCTCTCCTAGCCTGTAAGTTTTCTGCTGAGAAATCCACTGAAAGCCTGATAGGGGTTCCTTTGTAGGTTATTTTCTTCTCTCTTGCTGCCTGTAATATTTTTTCTTTGTCATTGACTTTTGCCAGTTTTAATATTATATGCCTTGGAGAAGATCTTTTTGCATTGATGTAATTAGGAGTTCTGTTGTTTTCACATACTCATAAGTCCAGTTCCCTCCTCAGATTTGGGAAGTTCTCAGCTATTATTTCTTTGAACAAGCTTTCTGCTCATTTCTCCCTCTCTTCTGCCTCTGAAATACCTATAATCCTTATGTTGCTCTTCCTAATTGAGTTGGATATTTCTTGAAGAATTTCTTCACTTTTTAAAAAATCTTAGGTCTCTCTCCTCCTCCGCCTGAAACATATTTATATTTCTATCCTCTGAATCACTAATTCTGTCCTCCATAATGTCAACTCTGTTTTTATGGTTTCTAGATTATTTATCTCATTAATTGTGTTTTTCATCTCCAGAATTTCCATTTGGTTCTTTTTAGAGCTTCACTCTCTTTGGTGAAGTATTCCTTCTGTTCATTAATTTTATTCCTGAGCTCATTGAACTGTCTTTCTGAGTTTTCTTGTATTCTCTGTTATTCAGATTGTAAAATTCTATGACTTCAGGATTGGTTTTTGGAGATTTGTCATTTTCCTTCTGTTCTGAACTATTACTGTAGTTCTTCATGGTGTTTGATGAAGTGGTCCTTTGCAGGCTCATTTGTGGTGATATCAGGTCACAGATTCCGCCTGCCTCTGCTGGGGGTGGGACAGGAGCTGTGTTTTCTCATCCAGCCCCCTCTGCTGGAAGTTGTGGCAGTAGGGCTGCTTTGCATTTGCATGGCCTGGCCACAGCTGCTTGGTAGGTCATGTAGGCACATGGAGGTGGGGACTTTGTGCTCCGCTGGTGGGTCGCTCTCTTGCAGGTGGAACTGCTGCACTCGGTAGGGGACCAGTCAAGCTGCTGTGCTAGGCAGGACAGGAGGGGCATGCGGGCCGGCTCTGCACTCCTGGGTGGCTTGACTGAGCTGCTGTGCTTGGTAGGTGGGGTGTGCTCATGGGGGCTGAGCCACTGCCACTCAGTGGGGAACTTTCCTGTGGGTGGGGCCACTGTGGTATGGTGAGTGCTTCTGTAGGTCAGACCACCAGTGTGAAAGCATTCACACACAGGTCAGGCTGCCCCCACCTCTTCTTACTGTCTCACCAGCCACTGTGTGAGGACCCACTACCTGTATTGCCACCACCAGGGAGAGAGAAGGGTCTGCTCACCCAGTTTCACTGCTTCCCGGGGATCCAGCCCACCCACCTTGAGATGCATGGCTGTGTGGATATAGCAGGGTCCTGTTGTGCTGTGTAAGGAATCCTCTGTTCATTAATGAATGTCCATTTAGTTGTAACTTAGAGGAAGAGACAAATGGAACAACTCATTCTGCTATGATGCTGATGTCACTCCCCCATCATATAAATGGTACTATTTTTAAATTTTAATCTGTGATTGTCTGTTGCCAGTATATAGAAATACAATTGAATTTGCATATTAATCTTGTATCTTGCAAACTTACAAAACTCACTTATTAGTTCTAGCAAATTCTTTTGTCAATTACATCACATGTTCTATACAGACAATTATGTTATCTGCAAATAAAGACAGTTTTACTTCTACCTTTCCTATCTAGATGCCTTTTATTTATTATTCTTGCTTTATGGCACTTTATAAAACCTCCAATATAATGTTAAATAGATGCACTGACAGCAGACATATTCAGTTTTCCAGATAAGTTTGTGTAGAATTGGTATCCTGACTTTCTTAACTATTTGGTAGAGTTCATCAGTGAAACCATCTAAGATTGGATCATTACTTGTGGGAAGAACGTGTATTACTGAAAATTAAATTTCCTATATATAGGACTATGTAGGTTACCTATTCCTTATCGTATAAGCTTTGATAGCTTGTCTGCTTCATCATATTAGATTACTATGCTTTATACGTATGTAGGGCATTATATCTATTGTTCCTAACATTGGCAAGGTGTGTCTTCTCTCTTTACATTGTGGTCAATCATATTAGAGGTTTATCAATTTATTAATCTTTGCACAAAAATGTTTTTGATTTTAGTCATTTTCTTTATTGTTTTTCTGTTTTCTATTTAATAAGTTTCTGATCTGATCTTCGTTATTTCCTTTCCATTATTTCTGCTTACTCTGGGTTTAATTTGCCCTTGTTTTTCTAGTTTCTTAAAGTGGAAGTTGAGGTCATTTATTTAAAAATCTTTTTTCCTTTCCATTTAGGCATTTTAAGGCTATACATTTTCTTCTTAATACTGCTTTAGCTGTACCCTACAAATTTTTATGTGTTGTGTTTTCATACTCATTCAGTTCAAAAAATTAATTTTTATTTTGATTTCTTCTTCAACCTATGAGATTTTAAAAATTGTGTTATTTAATTTTCAAGTGTTTGGATATTTTCCAGCTATCTTTCTATTGTTGATTAATTCCAGTGTGATTAGAGAACATACTTTTTATCATCTGAAATATTTTAAATGTAGTGAGATTTGTTTAATGAACCATAATATAATCCATCTTGATAAATAGTCCATGTGCACTTGAAAAGAACGCATATTATGATGTTGTTAGTGTTCTATAAATATCATTTAGCTTAGTTGTTTGATAGTTGCAGCTTAAGTCTTTTCTATTATTGTTGATTTTCTGCCTCTTTGTTCCATCAATTATTGAGAAAAGACTGGTAAAATCCCTAGCTACAATTGTGGATTTGTCCATTCTTTTCTTGCAGTCCTATAAGTTTTTGCTTTTTTTATTTTGGAGCTCTGATATTGGATGCATAAATATTTAGGATTGTTCTTTTCTTTTGATGCATTAATCCCTTTGTCATTTGAAGTAACCTTTTTATTCTTGATAATATTCTTCACTCTGAACTCTATTTTGTGTAACATTATTATAGCTACTCCAGCTTGCTCAATGCTAGCATAGTATATACTTCTCCATCCTTTTACTTTTCATCTCTTTGAGGCTTTATATTTAGAGTGATTTTCTGCTATCAGATAGTTGAGTTTTAAATAGGTTTTATGCTTGAAATGGCTATGTATAGTCTTGACCTAACTTTTTAATGAAAAACTTTTCAAATTTCATTGACAATCTCTTGTTTTAAAAGTAGATGATAAAAGATTGGCATCATTATCATTGTTTTCAAAAGTTTAAGTACTATTTATAGTGTTTAACAGTTTATTTTATTGACAAATACAGCATTCATTATTTAGAGAAGATACTTTGCACCTAGCTTGAAGGCAACTGAAAGACAAATTAGCCTGAAATGAACAGAAGAATCCAATATGTGTACAGACTCAGAGTCAGGCTACCATCATTCTTTGGGGTGCACACTCTTACTTGAAGGTATGAAAATCAACACTTCCAGACATTCCACAGTTTTGTTGTCTATGACAGGTAGGGCCACTCTCTGCAGCTGGCTGCTGAAGTAGATGTCCAGATAATAGGACACCTTCCTAGTCACACTTGGCATATAGTAGTTGGGGATTCAATGCCAGCCTCAAGTCACTTATGCTTGCTGGGCTAAGCCATCAGAACCTGTTCCATTTGAGCCACCCTCCAAAAAATCCACTGACTTGGCCCCTATGCTATAACTATGCCAGCTGTTCTGTTGTTCTAGTTGAGATTCAGCCACTCCCAGGTGGAAAATGCTCCCAGCCCAGTTTCATGGTGAGGAAACTCAGTTCACATTTGACCTCTTCTGATGTATCACAACTCAATACCAAAGGCATTCCTTCAGTTGTTGCTGTTAGGATCCCCTCACCCCAAAGACGGTCTTCTCTGGAAATTATCAGAAATCTAGGCAATCTATCTTGTCTACAAGACTCACAGAGTTCCATATTAAAGAGTGGGAATGCAGGCTTTCCCCCTCCCCTGCATTCATTCCTCAACTTTGTCATTACTTCTCTGCCTCTTTTTCAAGTTTCCAGCAATATTAGCCCAATTTAGTGACTCAGCCCTTACAGACAAGTGTTAAGGCAGGGAACAATTTATATACCCCCAAATTTTGATTAAGTGTCCATTGAATATGTAAAATGAATCCCTCATTAAGCCCTGTTGGTCAGTGTCTAGCATTAAAGAGCTGATTTTACTCTGAACTTAGCATCTCCTGTTCTTAGCTGAAAGCTTCAACAGATAATTTCCAGACAAAATGAAAGATGCTATTTGACACTTCATATTACCTTGTTATATCATCATGCACTGATTTTCTTTCCTTTACCACATGAAATTTTGTGGCTTTCTATTACCACAGGACAGAGAACCAATGTTCCATTCTAAGTATTTTTTCTCTCCTGAGGAATAACTAACTTCCCTAAGCTAAAACTCTAACCTCTCTCATTAATTCATTCACTCATTCAAGCATACACTCAGCAAATATTTACTAAGCAGTACCAGGAATCATACTAGGCATAGAGAATATAGTGGTGAGAAAAATATACATGCTCTAACTTCTCACCTTAAAAAGCAGAAGAAGTTATAGGTAATTAAAGACACAATTCCAATAAAATATGATATCCTATGTGTATAGAGGGCACTAGGGAACAACAAATCAAGAGGGCCCAAGTTAGGCCAGCAAGTCAAAAGGAGCATTAAGTGTTACTCGGGTAAAGAGGTAAGGAAAGTGCTCTGTGCAGAGGAAGCAGAATGCCAAAAGGTCTGGAAGTAAAAGAAATTAAGTGTAACATATTTGAGGAATTACAGAAATTCATGTTGGGTCTACTAGTGAAGATAAGGGCAGGACAGTGGCCAGGTCACTCTGGGTCAACTCAGGCAGGTTATGCACTGTAAATACTATCTCAAAGACAATAGAAGGTCAACAAAGCATGGAAATGATATAGTCAGATTTTAGGGGAATCACCTGGCTACATTTTGGAGCTTAGGCTGGAAGATAGAAAGCTTTGCATCGGGAAATCTATTAGGAGATGTTTGTAGTGACCCAGACTTGAGTGGATAAAGGGCTGAATTAATGAGGTTAGTGGCAGTGAACATCAATAAAAATTGACAAACTTGAGACATAGTTGGCAGGCAGTTTCAAAAGAGCTTAGAGTGTTTCATTGTTGAAGCTTAGGGCGGGATGTTAGATGAGAATGGAGATGTCAAAGATAACTTAGTTTCTGTTTCTAGCCAACTTTAGACATGCAATACAGAAGGAAAACTGAGGAGTTCAGAATTTAGAGATTCAACGTGAAAGCCAAAAGTAAATGCCCAGCAGTCAGTTGCATGTATGGCTTTGAGGCTCGTGAGATGTCAAAGCTAAAATGTATATTTGGGAACCATCATATTTAGTTTTTAAATATCATCTCATATTACTTTTCTCTCTTATTTTTTTCTGCCTTCTAAATAATCTTTTTAAGTTTGAGCTCCACATCACTGACTTAATTTTCTGCTACAGGATTTTTATTAGACCTGCAGTCTATCCTTATTTCAGTAAAGTTCCTTTTCACTTTATCCTTACCCTCTAATTTGGTACCCTTTATGGTTGTCTATTCACATTACACAGTGTTAATTGTATTGATGTTGTCAAACAGTTTTCAAAATTCAGTTTGGGTTCTGTAGTAAAACATTTTTCAGAACTATGCTCATTCATTCCCTGTCTAGGATGTTGTTTTCATTCCAATGTAATAGAATCTTTTTTTCAGGAGCTCTGTGTTATTTTGCCCTCTCACTCACTCTCAGTCAAAAAGATTCTCTGAGGTTTGGTTCTTACAGAAGTTGATCCCAGGAAAAATAACCTAATGCACGTAGTTTATTTGGGAGGTATAAGAAACACTGATAGAAAAGAGGGAAAGATACAGGGAGGGGAAGGTAGTAAATAAAGGGTGTGTTGTCCAACCAGCTACCACAGTGAGTAAATCCACAGGAAAACTCTGGGAACCAGTGCACAACACATACCTGAGAATTCTTCCACCTGTAGGGCAAGAAACTGTTAATGACCTTGAGTGGGGTGCCGTCACACTTCTGGGTAGAGCTGCCTTCCACAGCTTAGATGAAAGCTGGTGGGTAAAGAAATGCACCTATTGGCAATTGGAGATCTGCCAGAGGCCACTAAAGTGGTAAGTGCTGGGGATGTGGCACACGGGGTCTACCACAGTAACTTATATTTTTCCCCAACATACAGGGAGTATGGATGTCCCTTTGTTCTTTTTACCTCTTGTCTTGTTTCATGCCCAACTGAGGGCACTGCGGTACAATTCTGATGATAACCACTGGAAGTTAGCAGCAGATTCCCCAGTAAGGTCTCAACAGGTTGTAGACTGAAGTTTGTGTCCCCCTAATATCAGTGTTGAAGGCTGAACAGAAAAGAGATCATGTAAGCACATAGCAAGATGGTGGCCTCCTACTAGCCAAGAGAAGAGGCCACAGAATGAAATCTACCTTGCCAGCATCTTAATTTTAGACTTCCCCACCTCCAGAACTGTGAGAAATAAATTTCTGTTGTTTAAGCCACCGAGCCTGTGGTATTTTTCTATGGCAGCCCAAGCAGACTAATGCACCTCAGTAAGACTGCTTGTAGTCCAGACGCCAGCCACACTTCGGGAGTCCCTTGACCACATGCACTTCAGACTGACTGGCTATAAATTCAAGCATTTATACAACTCCCTCAGGTTCAATTATTCACTAGAATGACTTACAGAGCTCAGGCAAGCACTATACTTATGATTGCAGTTTTATTATAAAACAGACACATAGGGTGATGTCTGGGAGGAGTGCAGAGCTTCCACACCCTCTCCTTGTACAGTCAGAGCATGTCACCCTCCTGGCACATTGATGCATTCTCTACTGAGCTTCAGTATCCAGAGTTTTATCAGGACTTCATGACGTAGGCTTGATTTGTTGAATCATTGGCCATCATCTCCAGTCCCCTTGCCCTCCTTGGAGGTTAGAAAGTCAGCTGATAGCATGTGGCTCAAAGCTCCGACCCTCTAATCACATGATCGGTCTTTCTGGCATGGCTTAACCCCCCATTACCAGTCATCTCATTAACATAAGCTATCTAAGCGTCCACCCTGAGTCACTCATTAGCATCAACTATCAAGGCCTACTATGAATATAAAAGGTCTCCTATCACTCAGGAAATTCCAAGGACTTAGAGTGTCCCTTCTAGGAACCAAGGACAAAAACCAAACAAATACTTTATTTTTTTTATCAAACTATAAGTGACATACAATATCCTATTAGTTTCAGGTGTACATCATAGTGATTCAATATTAATATACATTACAAAATGATCACCACAATAAGTCTACTGACCATCTGGCACTGTGTAAGTTATTACAATATTATTGACTACATTCCCTATGCTGTACATTATATTCCTATGACTTCTTTATCTTATAACTAGTTTTTATTTCTTAATTCCTTTCACTAATTATGCCCCCAACCTCTCCCCTCTCTGATAAATCACCAGTTTGTTTCCGGTACCTATGAGTCTGTTTCTGTTTTGTTTTGTTTGTTTTTTAGATTCCACAAAAAGGTGAAATCATACAGTATTTGACTTTCTCTGACTTTTTTCACTTACCCTAATACCTTCTAGGTCCATCCATGTTGTCACAAATGGCAAGATTTCATTCTTATTTATGATTAATATTCCATTGTGTGTGTATATATATATATATACATACATATAGATATATATATATACTACATCTTCTTTATCCATACACCTATCAATGACATCTAGGTTGTTTCCATATCTTGGCTATTGTAAATAATGCTGCATGTTTTTGTTTTCTTTCGATAAATACCCAGAAGCAGAATTGCCAAATTGCATAGTAGTCCTATTTTTAGTGTTTTCAGGAACCTCCATACTCTTTTCCGTAGTGGCTGCACCAATTTACATTCCCACCAACAGTGTATGAGGGTCCCCTTTTCTCCACATCCTCCCTGACACTTGTTATTTTTTGTCTTTTTGATAATAGCCATTTTGACAGGTGTGAGTTGATATCTCATTGTGGTTTTGATTTGCATTTCCCTGATGATTAGTGATGCTTAGCATCTTTTCATGTGTCTGTTGGCCATCTGAATGTCATCTTTGGAAAAATGTCTGTTCAAGTCCTCTGCCCATTTTTTAATCAGGTTGTTTGGGGTTTTTTTGATACTAATATATGTAAATTCATTATATATTTTGGATATTAACCTCTTATCGGATGTATGATTTACAAATATCTTCTCCCATTCAATAGGTTGCCATTTCATTTTGTTGATGGTTTCCTTTGCCGTCAGAAGCTTTTTAGTTTGAGGTAGTCCCATTTGTTTAGTTTTGGTTTTGTTGCCCTTGCCTAAGGAGACCGTTCCAAAAAAAATGTTGCTAAGACCAATGTCAAAGAGCTGACTGCCTATGTTTTCCTCTAGGAGTTTGATGTTTTTAGGTGTTCCATTCAAGTCTTTAACCCATTTTGAATTTATTTTTGTATCTGATGTAAGATAGTGGTCTAGTTTCATTGCATGTAGCTGGCCAGTTTTCCCAACACCATTTATTGAGGAGACGGTCTTTTCCTCATTGTATATTCTTGCCTCCTTTGTCATAGATAAATTGACCATAGAAGTGTGGGTTCATTTCTGGGCTCTCTATTCTATTCCACTGATTTTTGTGTCTGTTATCATGCTAATACCATGCTGTTTTGATTACTATAGCTTTATAGTATAGTTTTAAATCAGGGAGCATGAGACCTCCAGCTTTGTTCTTTCTCAAGATTGCTTTGGCTATTCAGGGTCTTTTGCGGTACTACACAAATTTTAGAATTCTTTCTTCTGGTTCTGTGAAAAATGCTGTTGGTACTTTGACGGGGATTGCATTGAATCTGTAGATTGCTTTGGGTAGTATGGACATTTTAACAATATTAATTCCTCCAATCTATGAGCATGGTATATCTTTCCACTTATTTGTGTCATCTTCAGTTTCTTTCATCAATGTCTTGCAATTGTCAGAGTACAGATTTTTCACCTCCTTGGTTAAATTCATTCCTAGGTATTTTATTCTTTTTCATGCAATTGTAAATGGGATTATTCTCTTAATTTCTCTTTCCAATAGCTCATTATTAGTGTATAGAAACACAAGTGATGTCTATATATTAATTTTGTATCCTGCAACTTTACTGAATTCATTTACTAGTTCTTAAAGTTTTTGATGGATTCTTTCGGGTTTTCTATATATAGTATCTTATCAGTCACAAATAGTGACAGTTTTAATTTTTCTTTCTGGTTTGAATGTCTTTAATTTCTTTGTCTTTCCCAATTACTGTGGCTGGGACTTCAAATACTATGCTGAAGGAAAGTGGTCAGAGTGGGCATCCGTGTCTTGTTCTTGATCTTAGAGGAGAACTTTCAGCTTTTCACTGTTGACTATAATGTTAGCTGTGGGTTTGTCATATATGGTCTTTATTATGTTGAGGTATGTTCCTTCTCTTCCCACTTTGTTGAGAGTTTTTATCATAAATGGATGTTGAATTTTGTCAAATGCTTTTTCTGCATCTTTTAAGATGATCATATAATTTTTGCTTTTGTTTTGTTAATGTGGTGTACAACATTCATTGATCTGCGGATGTTGAACCATAATTGCCTCCTTGGAATAAATCCCACTTGATCATGGTTTATGATCTTTTTAATGTATTATTCAACTTGGTTTGCTAATATTTTGTTGAGGATTTTTGAATCTATGTTCATCAGGGCTATTGACCTGCAATTTTCTTTTTTGTGTGGTGTCTTTATCTGGTTTGGTATTAGGGTAATGCTGGCCTTGTAGATAAGTTTGGAAGCATTCCTTCCTCTTCAATTTTTTGGAATCCTTTGAGAAGTATAGGTATTAACTCTTCCTTAAATGTTTGATAGAATTCCTGTGTGAAGCTATCTGGTCCTGGACTTTTGCTTTTTGGGAGTTTTTAAATTACTGATATAATTTCATTACTTGTAATTGGTCTATTCAGATTTTCTACTTCTTCATGATTCAGTCTTGGAAGGTGGTATGTTTCCAGAAAGTTATCCATTTCTTCTTGGTTTATTAATTCATTGGCATATAATTGTTCATAGTAGTCTCTTATGATCCTTTTTATTTCTGTGGTGTCAGTTGTAACTTCTGATTTTATTTATTTGGATCTTACCTCTTTTTTCTTGATGAGCTGGCTAAAGTTGTTTCAATTTTGTTTCTTTTTTTCAAAGAACCAGCATTTAGTTTCATTGATCTTTTCTATTTTTCTTTCAGTCTCTCTTTCATTTATTTCCATTCCTATTTTACTATTTTCTCCCTTCTACTAATTTTAGGCTTTTTTGTTCTTCTTTTTCTAGTTCCTTTAGGTATAAAGTTAGATTGTTTATCTGAGATTTTTCATTTTTCCTGAGGCCTGTATCGCTATGAACTTCCCTCTTAAAATTGCTTTTGCTGCATCCCATAGATTTTGGAAAGTTGTGCTTCCATTTTCATTTGTCCCAAGGTATTTTTTAATTTCCTCTTTGAATTCTTCATTGACCCGTTAGTTGTTTAGTAGAATGTTGTTTAGTCTCTATGTTTTTGTGTTTTTTCCAGTTTTCTTCTTGTAATTGATTTCTAGTTTTATAACATTGTGGTCAGAGAAGATGCTTGATATAATTTCAAACTTCTTGAATTTATTGAGATTTTTTTTTTTGTAGCCTAACATGTGATCTATCCTGGAGAATGTTCCATGTGCACTGGAAAAGAATGTGTATTCTGCAATTTGGGGTTGGAATATTCTGTAAATTTTTATTAAATCCATTTGGTCTAATGTGTTGTTTAAGGCCCATATTTCCTTATTGATCTTCTGTCTAGATGATCTATCCACTGATGTAAGTGGGGTATGAAAGTCTTCTACTATTATTGTGTTACCGTGAATTTCTCCCTTTATGTCTGTTAATATTTGCTCTATATATTTATGTGCTCCCATGTGGGGTGCATAAATATTTATAAATGTTCTAGTGTCTTCTGGGATTGACCCTGTTATCATTATGTTATTCCCTTCTTTGTCTTTTGTTACATTTTTTTTTAAGTCTGTTTCATCTGATATGAGTATTGCTACCTTACCTTTCTTTTTATTCCATTTGTGTGGAGTATCTTTTTTCATCCCTTCACTTTCAATCTGTGAGTATCTTTAGGTCTGAAGTGAGTCTCTTATAGACAGCATATAGATGGCTCTTGTTTTTTTTATCTATTCAGCCACCCCATGTCTTTTCACTGGAGCATTTAGTCCATTTACATTTAAAGCAGCTACAGATAAGTATGCACTTATTGCCATTTTGTTAATTATTTTCTGGTTGTTTTTGTAGTTGTTCTCTGTTCCTTTCTTCTTCTCTTGGTCTCTTCCTTTGTGGTTTGATGGTTTTATTCAGTGTTATGTTTGAGTTCCTTTCTCTATTTTTTGTGTGTCTATTGTAGGTTTTTGATTTGTGGTTACCATAGGTTCATAAATATATCTATTTTAAGGTGATAGTCACTTAAGCTTAAGTGACTTAAGATTTTTGGTTTGTGGTTACCATGAGGTTCACATATATTGACCAACATATATAGCAATCTATCTTAAGGTGATAGTCATTTAAATTCAAATGCATTCTAAAAGCTCTACATTTTTACTACCCATCCCCAGATATTATGTTTTTGATGTAGTATTTTGCATCTTTTTATTTTTTTTATCCCTTAACTACTTATTATAGTTCTAGTTGACTTACTACTTTTGTCTTTTAACCTTCATACTAGTTTTTTAAGTGACTGATTTATGGCCTTTACTAAATATTTGCCTTTATCAGTGAGATATTTTCCTTCATATATTTTCTCATTTCTAGTTATGGCCTTTTCTTTTCCACTTAAAGAAGACCCTTTAGCATTTCTTGTAAGGCTAGTTTAGTGGTGATGAACTCCCTTAGTTTTTCCTTGTCTGGGAAACTCTTTATCTCTCCTTCAATTCTAAATGGTAACCTTGCCAGGTAGAGAATTCTTTGTTGTAAGTTTTTTTTCCTTTCAGACTTTAAATATATCATGCCAACAAAGTTTCTGGCCTAAAAGTTTCTGCTGAAAAATCAGCTGATAGTCTTATGAGAATTCCCTTGTATGTGTCTTGTTTTTCTCTTGCTACTTTTAAGATTCTCCCTTTAACTCTTGTCATTTTAATTATAATATGACGTGGTGTGGATCTCTGGGTTCAACTTGTTTCTAACTCTCTGTGCTTCCTGAACCTGGATGTCTGTTTCCTTCCCCAGGTTAGGGAAGTTTTCAGCCATCATTTCTCCAAATAAGTTTTCTGCTCCTTTCTCTTTCTCTTCTCTCTCTGGGACCCCTTTAATGTGAAAGTTAGTACACGTGATCTTGTTCCAAAGATCTCTTAAACTATCCTCATTAAAATTTTTTTTTCTTTTTGTTGTTCTGATTGGGTGATTTCTACTATTCTGCCTTCCAGATCACTGATCCTCCCTTCTGCATGATCTAATCTGCTATTGATTTCCTCTAGTGTACTTTTTGTTTCAGGTATTATATTCTTCAGCTCTGATTGATTCTTATGTTTTTTAACTGTTTGTTGAAGTGCTCCATTCTTCTCCCGAGTTCAGGGAGCATCTTTATGACCATTACTTCAACCTCTTTATCAGGTAAATTACTTTCACTGTTTCACTAGGTATGTTTTTTTCCCTGAAATTTTATCTTGTTCTTTCATTTGGAACATATTCCTTTGTCGCCTCATTTTGTTTGACTTTTTTGTGTTTGTTTCTATGTATTAGGTGAAATGGTTACCTCTCCTGGTCTTGAAGGATTGGCCTTGTGTAGCAGAGTCCCCTGTGAAAACTGCATGTGCCATACATATGGTTTTGGCAGGCCAGCTGGAGCTGCAGTGGGTGCAGGTTGGGGGTTCCCAGGGCATCTGCACTGAGGCCACCTTGGTGGGATGGCTGGAGTGGGCTCATCTCATGGTGGGGTCCCGGGTCATTCCAAGCTAAAGCTGCCTTGGCAAGATGGCTGGAGCTTGGGTGGGCACAATTTGGGGAGCCCAGGACATGCTGCACTGGGCCACCTTGTGGGAATGGCTGGAGTTGGTGTAGGCCTAGGGCCCAGGGCATGCTGGGGCAGCCTTACCACATTGGCTAGAGCATTTGGACCATGCTCCCTTCAGCACTATCAAGGTGGAGGAGGAACACAAAAAATGGTGCTTGCTGGTGCCTTCTACCCCAGAGAGAGTTCCAACAGTTCCTCATCTGTTTGGCAGATGTTCTATGGTTATTAAATGGATTTCCTTCTCATATAGTCTAGGTGTCCTTTAAACCTCTGTTTTTTGGCTGTGTCCCAAGGTGGGCCATCCTGTGCATGGGCCCCTCAGTGATATCTCTCCCTGTTGCAGGTCACCACTCATGGGCGGGATTCCCTTCAATACTGTGTCTCCATCTCTCCTACCTGTCTCTATGTGGTCCCTCTATTGTCTGTTGCCCAGAAGCTGTTCAATCAGCTCTCAGTTCTTCTTCAGGAGGAATTGCTCTATATGTCGGTATAGATTCTGTGTGTCTGTGGGAGGAGGTGAGTTCAGGTTATCCCTATAGTGCTATGTTGGACTCTTCTTGACAAATTCTTTAATATACCACCTTTTCATGTGGAAACAGTTGAATCTCTTTTGATCTAGATCTGGAGGGAGAGTTGTTGAGTACTACTAATTTCTTATTTCTAGTAGGCATTCATTTGATGTATTTTTCATGCTAAGAATCTTTCTGTTCCCATTTCCTGATCCTCTGAAAAAATGGAATACATTGAAACTATATCCTGTTCTCCAAAAGACACTGCCAAGAGAATAAAAACAAGCCACAGAATAGGAGAAAATATTTGCAAAAGACATATCTGATAAAGGGCTTGCATTCAAAATATAAAAAGAGCTCTTAAATCTCAACAATAAAAAAACAAACAACTTGAGTTAAAAAAGGACCTAAACAGATACCTCACCAAAGAAGATATACAGATGGAAAATAAGAATATGAAAAGATGCTTCATATCATATGTCATCAGGGAAACAAAAATTAAAATAATGAGATACCATTATGCGTCTAGTAGAATGGCCAAAATCCAAAACACTGACAACACCAAATGCTGGTGAGAATGTGGAGCTACAGGAACTCTCATTTATTGCTAATGGGAGTGCAAATTCTATAGTCTCTTTGAAAGGCAGTTTGTTACTTTCTTACAAAACTAAACACACTCTCACCATATGATCCAGCAGTTGCGCTCCTTCTAATTTACCCAAAGGAGTTGAAAACTTATGTCACACAAAAACCTGCACACAGGTGTTTATAGCAGCTTCATTCATAATTGTCAAAACTTGGAAGCAACCAAGATGTTCTTCAATAGGTGAGTGGATAAATAAACTGTGGTTCATCCAGACAATGGAATATTATTTAGTACTAAAATGAATGAGCTGTCAAGCCATGAGAAGACATGGAAGAAGCTTAAGTGCATATTACAAAGTGAAAGAAGCCAATCTGAAAAGTTTACATGCTGATTCTAACTATATGACATTCTAGAAAAAGCAAAATTATGAAAATAGTAAAAAAAATAAATCATTGGGTGCCAGGAGTCAGGAGGGAGGGAGGAATTAATAGGTGAATCACAAAGAATGTTTAGGGGAGTGAAAATACTCTGTATGATACTATAATGGTGAATACTTGTCATTATACAATTGTCCAAACCCATAGAATGTACAATACCAAGAGTGAACCCCAATGTAAACTATGGACTTGGGTGACAATGATGTGTCATTGTATGTTCATCAATTGCAACAAATGTACCACTCTCTTGGGGGTGTTGATAATGGGAAAGGCTATGCACGTTTGGGAACCAGTGGTATGTGGGAAATCTCTGTACCTTCCACTCAATTTTGCTGTGAACCTAAAACTGCTTTTAAAAATAAAGTCTACAGAAAAAAAAAAATTGTATCACCAGCATACATTACTATCTTCAAGAATTCTTGACATTTTCTGAAAGCTATAAAGTCCAAATAAATGTAGAAATATGAAGGAAGAAGAGTAATTTGTAGGAAAAGCCACATCTCCTTGTTTTCTGGGTAGACACAGACCCTGGATCACTGAATGGAAGACGAGCCACGGGAGATGAACATGCGTCATGCTAACTTCTTTCAATAAAGTGGAATATTTTATTTCATGATTTTTCTCCATCCTGATGAATTGGCTTTATTCTTCATAGAAATTTCCTCCAAGATTCTGACAATAGGTTGCTAGTCAGTCTTAGTTTTCGTGGTTAGTGTAAATTTTTCTATTTTAGTAAAAGTTGAGGGAATCTGAATAAGAGGTTGGGAATCAAGCACCATTTCAAAGTATAAATCCAACCATTTCCTTTTAAATTGTTCCTTTAAAAAATTTCACAACATCTAATCATATGTCATTCTAGGTTTTTGTATCCTTTAATTATTAACAAGTTCTGGCTTGCCTTTCACTAGCAAAGTAGATATGGCAAAGTTGGCTGATATAGCTTTGTCACATAGACACTCTCCTCATGTCCAATTTGCTGTGGAACTCAGATAAGCCAAATCTATATGCAAGTGAGGTGCAGGCTTCCTCTCCACAAAACGTGAAGGTTGTATTTGACAAAGGTTGTCCATTCCCTGTATTTTCTTTCCTTATTTTTGTTTAGTTTTGTTTTCTTTTATTAGAACTCTCTATTCAATACTATATCTATATATCAATTTCTGAGCTTATGCATAAGAGTTAACCACATACCAACCCTACCTCAACCTAACACTCTCCGTCCAGAATCTAATTCTTCCCTGTAACTATCCTTGGAATTAGCTTGGAATATCCTTGGAATATGACAACTGGTGTCATATTCTGTTCAGATCAACCCTATGAATGTTACCAATTTTGTATCCCAGGAGGATGAATTTGCAGCTATGCATTAAATATTTCATCAGGTTATGTAAAGCATAACCCATTGGGTGTAAAGGTGAACCGTCATCTCAAGCTATCACCATGAACTGTCTGTACCTTATTTTCAGGAGACCATCAGGGGAAAATATTAAGCACAAAAATGATTTAAACAACATCTGCTTCAGTCACTGATATGATCCCCTCAGAAACAACGGAAAGAATAATCATTTTTGTCATACGAGAATACAGTGTTCTATTCTAAATGGGTTAAGTACATGTGGTGGCATAACACAGAGGAAAGTCAGAATAGGAAAATATGAACAGAAGATGATTTAGCTTTGAGCTGTATAGCCTTATTTCACAAAAATAACAAATTAGTCCCCACAGAAACTTTCTCCGACAAGTTGTGATTAGGTCAACCAAGCATGAGTCTTTGAGTCAGTTCGATGGGCTGCCAGACGTTAAAAACCCTCTGCTTTCATTTTCTCAATCCATAATACTACTCATCCCAAGAATATTAGCTCCATGAAGGTAGGTACATGTCATTCTTAATCTGTTTTATACCTAGTTTTCAGCACAGTAGCCAGCACTTACTTGGCCCTTAATCAAGTCATTAAATCATTCAGTCATTCATTAGCAAACATTGACTCTGTTCTAGGCACAAAGAGAGATAGGTGAGCTACATACCATCAGGGCTATCACCAATTTAGTGAGAGAGAACAGGGCAAAGAAGGAAACATAAACATAACCAATAGAATAACCTTCCACAATGGTGATATGTCCTGAATGCCTTAGAAACACTGGGAAAGGAACCACTAATTCTGTCTACAAGAATTGGAAAACATACCTAAAGCAGATGATGAGACTTGATCCTGAAGAATAAGTGACATTTACCAGTTGGAGAAGAATATAACAGACTGAGGAAACAGCACACTGGATGACCCTGAGTAATGAAAGAGTTTCTCGTGCTCATGCACCACCTGAAGTTCCTTGTGCAGCATAGTGTGTGGGGAAAGAACATTCTGGTAGGGTAACCCAGGGCCAAATTGTGAAGGGTTTTGTGTCTCACACCAAGGAGTCTGGCTTTTACCCTGTAGGTAATTAGGAGCCATAGAAGTCTTTCAACAAGATCAGAATTGTGGTATTGAAAGATGATCTTTGTGTTAAATGGTTTAGTTTAGAAACTAGCTTAAAAGAGAAGACTAGTTAGAAAATTATGGCATTAAATCAGTCAGTAAGTGATGGGGATATAACTAAGGCAGTAAGAGAAATAGAAAATATACACAAATTTGAAAGATATTTAAAGGGAAGAATAGTTAGGATTTGATGATTTAAAGATTACTATTAGTGTATGCCAGACTCTGTTCTAGGCCTTGGGGATAAAACAGGACAACATTGACAAAGTTCCCTGCTGTGGTGGAACTCATAACCTAATGGAGTAGAAAGATGTATTGGATTCCGTGGTAATGTTCTCAGCTCCACTCTTCAGGTCCTACACATCCAAATCCCAGCTGCACAGAATATTGACTGCTGATGCCCTACCGCTGTGGCCATCACTGTGCATTGCTCTCACCCAAGGTTAAGGCTCCTCCCAGGAGGAGACCTATAGCCTAAGACTGGCTGCTACAGGGATATAAGGGTCCAGCCCTTCCCCCTTCCCTCAGTTTGGAACAATGCCAAAGCTCGAGCTCCCGTAGGATTGGTTAAAGCCTCCTTTGCAACCACATTACAGGTCAGTTTCTCTCTTTGCACAATCCTGCCCTCCTAACTCCCTCACATGTGTATCTCTCAATCACCAATAAACAATCTACACCCAATCCTCCACCTTAAAGTCTATTTCCAGGGAAACCATTTGAAGACAGTCAGTGCCAGAAGTGGTCTTAGGAAGCCAACTTTAAAATAGAATTTGGGAAATGTATTACTAGCCAGAACCCAGCATAAAGAATCTCATTACTAGTGGTATGGATTGGAGTATGGATAGGCCCTGGCCTGATGTGATGGTGCAATTATTAGAATGATCACCAGTGGTGATCTGGCATGAGACACAGGTGG
The DNA here is from genome assembly GCA_031878705.1 of Tapirus indicus. NCBI lineage: Eukaryota > Metazoa > Chordata > Mammalia > Perissodactyla > Tapiridae > Tapirus > Tapirus indicus. Next base: position 80,132,908 of record CM062919.1, read on the forward strand.
AAGAGGGCACATTAGCAGGTAAAATATCTCTGGCACTTGAGAAGAATGAGAGAAACACTCACTGTACAGACAGTGGAATTAGGCGGCTGTTGCTGAGCGCCGTTGACTCATTGGAGAGAGACAACGAGAGGCTCAGGATGATTAATCACGAATTCAAGACAAAATGTGAAAGCCATGGTGCCTTCTTGGTTGCATTTCAAGTTCCTGACTTCCTGAAGCTGGAGGTCAAACAGAACTGAAGTTCAAGTGCTGGATTTAATCAAAGTATAGCAGAGTTTCAGCAAAGGAAGGAATCTCAGTTGTGAAAGCTCTCTTACTCCAAGACCAGAATCCTACTATGGAAAGAGGAAGACATTAAAATTTGGAATAGGAATATCTATGAGAATGCAGAAGAATCTTGAAGAGCCATAATCACCTGAACCCACTCGGCCTGTAATAGAGGCCCACTCACCCTTGTTGGAAGATAGTGGCCCTTTCTTGCTTGAAGATCGTGCAGAGGCTTCAGATGAGGCAGGTGACTTACAAAACAATGCTTCTTCCCGTCAGGAAATGCCCAGCCCCTGCTGACAATTAGACTAATAAGGGTCAAATCCTGGCTCAGACATGCTGTGCCTGCTAAAGGATGAAAAGAGCTGCAAGAATCTGGCTAACAAGCACTGCCAAGAGCTGGTATACCATACCTGGACCTTGGCCCTCAGGCTGCTGGACACTGTACATGAACTGGACCCTGAGGGTGCTGGACACTGTACGTGAACTGGACTCTGAAGGTGCTGGCAAAAAAGAAAACTGAGTAAGGAAGAGTTTATCTGATGGTGGCACTCTCTAATGATACAGAATTTCATACCCTGGCGAGGACCTCAGGAGGAAGTGTGATTGGGCTGCAAAGATAACATTTGGAAGCTTGGAAAGTGATGGTTGCTGCTAAATGAGGCAGAAATGCCAGAACTGCTATGGTAGTTAATGGAGCAAGGGATCCAAAGGCTCAGAGAAATGGTCATGCCAGATTGGAACCCCCAGGTGCCTGTATTCCTTAGAAGGTCCTGAAGGCCACTCCGTATATTGAATCATGTAAGAAATGTGCTGGCGAGAGAAGCACCAGCCGTACTGAGACGTTCACTGCAGCTGTTATGGCTAGCCCAGGACTTCCAGCAGGAGATGCTGTCACAGGACTGAGTTACATGATAGTGAGGAGGGTGATGGGACTGGGAATAACAGGGACCACGTGGTGGCACTTAACAGTCAGAAGCAAGGTGAGTGCAATTATCACAACTAAGAGCAAGGTCAGAGTGACTACCAGGAGGCCTAACACACTAAGAACTGTTGTGGTGGTGAACAGACCACAGTGATCCTAGAGGCAAGATATATGTGGAACCAATAAGGAGTTGCTTATTTGCCCAACCATAAAACATCCAGATGGATGATCATGAACTTGAAGGCAATGACCCCAGGAAGAGAAATGATCCCTTGCCCAGTTTTTAGATATGGCCAGGTCTTGGATCGCTGCATGAAGCAGACGCTAGGTCCCTGATTAAAAGGACACCACAGTGACACCACAATGAGCACTCACAGTAATAATTCTTCTATTTGTACCACCAAAGGGACCCACATCTATTTATTAGAAAGATCATGCACTAAGAAAGAAGACATACCTGGACCTTTCATGGATTGTTGAACACAGGGTCTAAATTAACATTAATACCTAGAAATGCAAAATGTTTATCATGGCCCCCTTTGGGGCAGGCCTGTGGTAAATGGAGTCCTGGCCAGTAGAAAATGCATCTGGCTCATAGTGGGTCCACAGGATGCATAGATAATACCTGATGGTCATATCCCTGGGCCCTGATGTGTAATTGGAATGCCTGGTTGTTTGCAGAATGATCACATTTGTCTATGGGTCCATGGGTCTATGTGGCACGAGAGCTATTATAATAGGGAAAGCCAAATCAAAGTCTCTGCACCCGTCCCCCAGGCAAACGAGTAACTTGAAAGTGCTACTACATATGTGGGAAACGAGAGCTCAGCGGCACCCTCCAAACTTTACAGCAGGAGTGCGGGTCAACATGGAGGCTATTGGTTACTCTGGTATGGGTGCTTTCAAAGGAATCTTGAGAGTAAAAGCCTGATTGACGTGGGTTCAAGAGAGAATGCATATAGGCAACTTGTTTTAGGAAATTTGTGTAACAGCCAGCAGAAAAAATGGCTTTAAATGTGGATTGTAAAGGAAAGAAAAGAAAAAATCAAAAGTCTAACTCGTTGGATTAAGTGTGTTAACACCATTAGCCGAGGTTAAAAATAGATATGGAATAATGACTTTGGAGATTTGGATGAGGAAATTAATGGGTTTGCTTTGGACCCTATTAGGTTTGAATGTAGAATTACCTAATCCAGGCCAGTCAAGTGCAATGGATCTTAGATGAGAGCCAACATCTCAAGGGCTAAGACAGGTATAAGAGAGACTGAGGCTTTCCCATAGCAGCAGTGGGGTCCAGGGGATTTGAGGACTGGGAAAAATAATATTGATATCTTGAGCAGAGAGTATTTGGTGGAAAAAAAAGAGAGTTCCAAAAGCTCAACAAAAAGGAGGAGAAATAGGGCAAATTGCTTTCAGAAACAAGGTAAGAGGCTCAAGTTGATTTGGGAAGCAAAGCTGTGATCATTGCTTACAGAGTGGTCAATACAATCATTTCACGGTACACAAATAAACTATCATTATCTTCACCTCCTGTCAGCTGTTCATTGTTCTAGTCTTATTAGTTGTGGTCTATTAAAAGTCTGACTTAAAACAGCCCTTGGGTTTTTCCAGCAGTCTGGGGAACCCCTACCTTTTCCTCAGGGGCAGAGATGAGACTGGGGTAAGTATTAGGAGCAGAGCTCAGACGCCTTGGAATCCAGAGACACAGCTGGAGGAGGGACTGCCTCCCACCTATCTTGTCTGGGGCTCACAGAGAATTTAGACTTTGCACAGATGGATGGGAATATGATAAGTTCCATATTGGACACAATGAGTTTGAACACCTGGCCGAATGGAGATGTATGTTTAAAACTCAAGAGATATGTGGTCAGTAGCAATAAAAATTACTAATAGCTGAATATTTCCTACTTTGCCCCTCCTTGCTTCCCTCCTTCCGTGCTTGCTCAGATTCTCCTTCAGGTACAGGAGCTGGGTAATGAGCGAGATCCAGAAAAGGCAACATGAAACAAGGTCAAGTTAATCTACATCCTAATGAGCTTGGAGAGTAGGACAGAAAAATCAGGTGGGCTGGATGTTGAGGCAATTTGGGGGGGGTTTGGAGTCAAGAGTGGAAAATGAAGTGTTTCAGGGAACAACTGCTGTCTGCTGCAGGGACCCCAAAGTTGCAAAACCGGAGGCAGCATTTTAACCAGTGTTGTGCCCAGAGGATGCTCTCAGCTTATGCATCTCGGTGAGAGACTATTTAAAGAATTGAAGAATTTTAGTTATCTTAGAGCTAATTGACTAATCTTTTTTTAATTGCAACATCTTTGCTAAACAGGTCTATAAAGGGTCTTTATTTTAATGAATATTAAATGTTTATATAAGCATATACTGGACTGTTTGTATGACCACCTTATGCTAGGTGCTATTCATGTGATTTTAATGTCCAATTCATTCTCATGTTACCACCAAAGAGTACTGCTTTAATTATGGGCTAACAAGGGGAGGACAAAGAAAACAAAACTGGACATAATATATAACGTTGTATTCATGCCAGGTGACGTATAAATGTAATTACAATGCCCTGAACAAGTAGAAGTTTCGCAGTGGCTTGAGAAGAGAAAACTGAATGAGAAAATGAGTTATCGTTATCTTCCATCGTGGAGCAGCATCCAGTTTAAAGGGCTCAAGTCTTACCATCTTTACCACATTTCTCTTTCAAGCAAGGATATAGCAGCAGCATCAAAACAATATAATCTACCACGTTAAATTAATAATGCTAATTTTAAATACATTATTTTAAAAGTTTGTAAGTTAAAAGTTTTTACTTTTTTAAGGTATCAATTTATGTCTGAGTATGTTTAAGTAAATTTTCATTAAGATAATTTGCGTTAATACGGAGAGAGAAAAAGAATTTTGCCTCTTCAAGTGGTCCACTTTTACTGAGTTTGACAGACACTCGGAATACAGTGAGCCACATGCAAGGCTGGATGAAAAGTGCTCTGAGACAGGCACGGCGACAAAGGGCAACTGGCAAGAATCAGAAAATACGCCAGAGCAGTTCTAGAGAGAAGTACAGTGTTGGGGAACTTTCTATCAGATCTACTGAAATGTTTCTCATAACTAGCTTTTTGACCTTCAGATAATAATGTCTCAGTGTTTTGATTCAATAATACCCATTTATGTTTACGACATTTTTCACCTTATCACAAATTTATTTAGCTGACCCAAACCATAATTTTGTGTTTTCTGTGAGTGAGTACTGCATTCATCAAACGTAAGAAGCATCTTGGTTCTCCTGGCAACCATAGCTTAAAATAATGTAGTCACATTCAAAACAATATGCTGAAAAGTGACATAATAAAAGCATTATAATGTTGTTATGGCAACTGGAACATTTCAGTTAAAACATCCATGGATCCATACTTTTAAATCACACCTAAGCAACAAAGACTGTATTGATAAGTAATCAATCCTTATTCAGTCATTTCTATTCATTCTTGAACACTATTTGTCTCTCTTTAACTCAATTAATTTGTCTCTTATCCAGTGTGAAATTTTGAGTAATTAGAGCATTCAAATCTTTAGTCTGGATGGAATTACAGTAGGATTTTGGCCTTTACCATCCTGATATTTCTTGTCACTGTGCTTCCTCCCATTCAAACTAAGCTCCAGTCAAATTGAAATTCTTCCATTTTCTGAACAGTACAAGATCTCTCTAATCTTAAAAATGCCTCTCAAATGTCCACAATGTTGAGTCCATCCCATCCAGCAGCTTTTCCCCAAGACCTAGATAGGGTGCCAGATTCAGCAAATACAAATACAAGACACACAGTTACATTTGAATTTCAGATAAACAATAAGTTTTTTTTACTATAAGTATAGACCCTATATTGCAAAGGACATACTAATACTAAAAAATGATTTGTTGTTTATCTGAAATTCAAATTTTACTGGGTATCTGTATTTTATCTGGCAAGCCTGCAGCAAAGAGGACTCTCAGTGCTACAGCAAGGCATCCGAATAGTGACCCTAATCAATCAGATAGTAAAAATGGGGGAGAAAAGTCCTGGTCAAAGTGACTTCTGCTTCTTGTAATGGCTGACTGAGAATAACTAGAAAACTTGGAAAAAATATAAAAATCATTGGCTTGTTAGCATTAGGAAACCAGGAAAGTAAGGGAAATTTTCCAGAGCAAGATGTGGGAAAATATGAACTCCAGAGATGTGCACTAACATTTGGGGCTACTTTTGCACTTGTGGCATGTGCCAATTCTGGAGAGAGAATAAGAAGTGCCTTTGACAGCTCAAATGGTGAGGGAGATAAAAGTTGAAGTCAAGGACGCACCAAAGATAGGGGACCTGGAAAACACCCCATACATTGGTTTGGAAATGAAAGAGTTGTACCTTAGGATTAAGGGTGAGCTGGAATGAATTAACCAACCTTCAAAAAGACTATTATTACCTTGTCTCAGTGGCCCAGAAAAATCTCAGTTTCAGAAACTAGATTAAAATGACCCCAGATTGCCTGCACCCCTGCAAGCTGTAGATGCAAATAAAAATCCTCTCTAATAAAAGACATCATCCGTGGTAGAATATTAGTGCTTCTCACTCATATTTTCAATTATCTTCTAGACACAGGAAAAGATTGCACATCCCTACCCACCTGAATTTGGAAATAGCCATGTGACTTGTCTGGGCAATGAAGTATTTAAAACGTAGTACGAAATTCTCCAGTATCTCTAGGTGGCCTTCTAGATACGGCCAAGAAGGATCAAAGAAAGGACAGAGCCTCTCGGAGGCTCAGCCAGGGGTGACAAAGGACAGTGGATGGGGAAGCCTGCCCAGGGGCAGAATGGTCTAAGTCCTCAGGATAGGGTGTTGGAACGTATTCTCAGGATGGTAAGTACTGCCACTGCCCAGTGACATCGAGATCCCCCACTCTTTCTCTTTCAGAATGAAAATGCTTGTTGTGATTATCCTGTCCCTGTTCCACCACTATATGTTGGTATAAAGGCTATTTCACATCACACCCTAATGGAGAGACTACGATGCATCACCAAAAGATCCTGGGTTTTCAGCTCAGTGATATTATTGGATGGGACTTCGAATTAGTCACTTTTGGGGAAAGGGTAGATGTATTTGACACACAGGAAGGAGAGAGCCCAACATTTGGTGATGAGAAGAGCAGTCTGTGCTGCTCTCCACTGCTGCCAGTCCTCCTCTCCTTCCAGGCCCAGCGAGGATTGTATTTCCCTGTCCCTGTGCTTTGGCCAATGAAAAGTTAATAGAAGTGATACATGCACTTGCAGGTGGAATTATTTAAAATACAATTCTCCAGTTTTCCCCCTATTTTGGCAATTGTAGAAGTGGTTGTTAATATGAAGATACTGTGAGATTAAAGGAAGCTGAAATGGTAAATCAAACGTGAACAACGGTGTCATCAGAGGGTTACCTGGTCCCCTCGCATGAGGAAAGAACAACTTCTTTTTGTTAAGCCACGAGATTTTGAGGTTGTTACCACAGTCTAACAAAGATTATCTGACTGATACTTTCACCTAGACTCTGGATTATTTCTCAGATCTCTTGCAAAGTAATACTTTTATTAATCTATTTTCGTTCTGGTTGTAATGATAATATTTGTCCCCTAAAGAGAACTGGACAAGTCCAGATAGGATAGAAGAGAAAAATCCAGATTGCCCACAGCCATCACTAAGAAGTATTTTGTCAACATATTGACTTTTTTTATTTCCTGTAGCCTAGAGTGGGACAAGTGAGTGTTTACAGATGAATGGAAAGGTATAAAAGAAAAACTCCCAGTGGACGATGAAGCATTTTTGCTAATTAATGGCCACAGATACAAAATATAATAAATTGTAATAATTAACCGTTCCTCCACAGACTTCAAGTATTACAAAGCTCAAGAATTACCCTTCAGTCTGCTTGTTTTTCCTTGAAGCATGGCTGGTCAAAGTTTACCTTCCATTTACCAATAAACCACTTGGGTTACAGTTCAAGTGAGTTTTTCTTTACATTCACAACTTATTACTATTTTCTCTCTCCAATGGTAATTTCCACATTAATAATCAATCACAACAATGTATTAGAGTAGAAGAGATGTGTGGTGGCTTGATGGGACCAAATCCACTTGCTTTTGAGTCTTCCTAACACTGCATCCTAACACTGCAACAACAGCATCAGGAGCAGATTCGGAATCTAGAATGTGATTGCACTAGTCAGTCAATTCTTCCAGAGTCTCTCTGGCTACTTACTATTGGAAACTAATCTTTGAGGATTAAATATTTTTCCCCTGTCTTAGTACAATGCCTTTAAGTTATATATTCTAAATGTCTATCTTTTGCTGCTAAACCTATTTCAAGGGGCTTTACTTAACCTGAAGATGCATTTAGCCCATCAGGGATTGCTTACTGAGTAACTGTTCTGTGTCTAACATGGGGAAAAAGGATGAGTTGCTATGTTGTGCTGGAAGAGTTCTTAAAAAAATATGACACCTCTGACCACATGTTCTTTCAGCTACATCTTACAAGCTGCTTTTCTAGGGAAGAATGAACAATTTATGCATCCTAATTTTCTTTCAGCCAGACTGACGTCTCATATGCCACACACAGACTGAGAAATATAGATGTGTATGAATGTTCCAAGGATATTCTTGAAAACTGCCCTGGACCATATGTTTCTGACCTGTCCTTAATCTCACTTCATCCCTGTTTGACCCTACACTCTTGGTTCCACGGGCTGTTTCTGATCCCACCTCTGGCAATTTAGACTTGGTGTTTGTAATTTGTCTCACTGGGGTTAGCTTCTCAGCTCTGCCTATGAGATTTTGGTCTAAATTCGGATTCTCTCCTTGGTAGATTGCCTCAGATGCTATTGCCCATCCTGATGCTAGCCTCTCATGACTCGGCAGACACGCCAGCCAGACTGACCCTGGGACTGTAAAGGAGCACTAGGCCTCTTTCATAAATCATGATTATTGCACAGTATTCATTTTCTCCTTCCGTTCTCTGTGTTCCACGTAGGTAAACAAGAGCCTCATGTGGCTTGTGAAAATAGTGTGTGATAGCTTTCATGAGAAGCTAGTTGGAAAAGTAAAATTTGGAGGTTATTTGGCTATTGAGAACACAGAGCTCCTAAACCACAGCTGAGACGGCAGCGTTCCTGTCTCACTTTGCCTTGCATTTGTTTCACGGTACTGAGCAAAGTCTCACTTTTTCCAAACAAAGAAAATCAGCAGGCCTCTCCGCACTCAATACCAATTTAACTGAGCACATTCAGTTCCATTATTACATGAAGAAAAGTGAGCCTACTGCTTTTGACAGAGAGCTGGCCCTCTTCCAAGGCCACGTGAGCATATTATGCAGCCACCTGTTTTAAGAGCCAGCAAATTGGCCAGCAATTTTTAACCTGCCTTTTTCTATCAAAGTGGTTAGAATAAGATGGCAATTATGAACAGAAGAGTTAAACAACACATTCCTCAGATCTGTTATTAATCATACGCAATGTCACCAAATATATAGAATGGACATTGAAAAACCATTTCTCTCCTCTCTTTGCATAAATAGGTTTTAGGTTTAAGAGCTTCCACTATATTTCCTATAAGAGAATTCCACCTATACTGACTTTCACCATAGACTGTAAAGCTAGAGGAGCTGACCCTTTATATTCATTTAAAAATGAGGACACAGAGGCACAAGAGTAGTCAATATCTTATTCACCATCAGAAAGAAGGAGGCCAAAAAGAGAAGAAACAGACTGGCCCAGCATGAACTGCCGTGGCTTTGGCATTGGCCAGATCCAGGTTTGACGCGTGGTTTTGATCTGAACCTGTTGTGGGACTTTGGGCACCTAACTCAAACTCACTGAACCAGTTTTATCACTAAAACAGAAAAAAAAAAAAAAAAACTATATCCTAAGATTGTTGAAAAATATTGAAAACCACGTGGTTAACACTTAGTAAGTTAAAAATAAATGGTAAGTATTTCTATTGAACACTATTTTACTAAATTTGCTTAGAGTTAATCCTAGAAGCATCCATCAGACCTGAGTATTGAAGAGGAAAGAGGATCCTTCCATCCATCATGGAGGCGAGCAATCACAAGACGGGAATTATAATGTCATTGGGTCTGGGGTTAAGGATTATAATTTGGGAGTGGAGACTGGATGAATTGTGAAGAATAAATACAACGAGTACTAGAGAAAAATCTCTGAAAAATGATTTTCTGACTATCGATGGAACCAAAGATATTTCTCTGGAAAAATGTCTCTTTCTACAAATGCTGCTATTGACTCACAATCATCTGGCTCCCTGGAATTTAAAGACTGTATACTCACAAGGGTTACCTACTTTGTGCTAAATAGTTCACATCCACAGACTCATCTAATTTCCCCACAACTCTGTGAGGCATCACCTCTTTCAGACAGATGAGGAAAGGAAAGCTGTAGGGACCAAGGCAAAGACACCCAGGTCCCTCCTACTTGAAAATTCAAGTTCTCACCATTCTACTCTGTTTCCTCCCCAAGAACCAGGAGCTCACCACCAACAACCAAAAAAAACCATATCTACATTCTGTTTAAGAAGAAAATAAGATATTAAAAAAATGAATGTGTTTCTTCAGGGAATCATTGCCACACACACACACATATCAGATATCATAAGATATCATAGTATTTATTCAGAATGGGTTATCTGAGGAAGAGGAGAGGCAGATGGGAAATTAGCTTGCAATCTATGAGAAAACAAGAGACTGTGGGGCTAAGCTTTCAGATTCTTTTATTTGCTATATCTTTGTTGTCATCTTAGGACGATGAAGAGGATCACTAATGTGTTTCCTGTCAAGACGTTTCTAACTGCAATGGAGTTAAGTTTCTTGAATATTTTTCTCATAACACATTTTCTAATAGCATCATGTATCATGCAGTTATGAGCTATGTGAACTATTCATAACATGTATTCATGTTTTCTTTCACAGAACAAGTTCGAAGATTTAGACTCTCTCTGGGGAGGAAAAAAAAGAATGAGAGAGAGAAATGAATTATACAGGTTTCTGTGTCTCTCTATGATATTCTTTGACCTATGTAGGAAGAAGTGTAATTCATCACCTAAGAAGCATTATTGAGCAGCTACTGTTTTCAAGCAACTTTACTAAATGCTAAATATAAAAACAGGGGAAGATAAGTTCCTGGCCTTTAATGAATATATTGTCTATTATAAATGCCAGTGCAAAGGAATCATCTGACTACCAAAGCCGTGGAGGAAATACAGTGCTTTACATCCACCAGTGTTTCTGATCCTCTGCCCAGCCTTTCCATCCTCCACTAAGCCTTTACCATAAATGTGACATAATGTCTCTATAGGACAGTACAGAACTTCTGAAAAACCTTCTCCCGTCCTGATGTTTGAGGATACATATAGAGGCCCAATTTTCAGAAAACATTCACACCTTCTGTACATTTTCGTCCAACTCTGTGTGAGCACTTAGTCTTTACCAGGTATTTCTCTAGGAAATTTCACATCCATTATCATATCTATTCTTATAGTGGCTTGATGTTAATACAGTCACCTCCATTTTACAAATGAAGACATCAGAAATATAAAGAAAATTGCCCAAAATCATGGTACCAGTTCATGGCAAAACTGAGAAGTCAACCTAGGGTTTTTAGAAAATCTGAGTTCAGCGCTCTTCTCACTGCACTACTTTGTACTTAAGAACAGGTGGTGGCTCTCACGCCCACAGGCTGGGTCTCTCAGGAAGCAGATTCCAAGATGGAGATTAGTCTACAGCAAGGTTACTGGGGAGTGCTCTCAGAACCAACAATGGTCAGTAGAAGGGATGGAAGCTGAGGAGAGCTGGGTGGTGATACAGTCACAAGACCTCAGACAACAAGACTTTCAACTTGCACATTGAGGAGATATTGGATGTGCACTGCCTCGGAAAGAGGGTTTACACTTAGGTGAAGTGACTCTCTGCAGTGAGGCAATTCCCAGAGGGGGCTAGCAAACAGCTGGGGAGAGGTCCTTTAGTCTGGAATAAGGGATTGGGTGGCACAGAACAGCATTCACACCTTAGAGCTTTGTGGGTCACACTCCCAAACTAGCTTTTTGGTGTCTTTCAACTATTTTAATCCAACCATTCGCCATTGCAATGGATTAATTTAAAGGAAAATATTTTATTTGCACATTTTTCCAGAGAGAAAAACACCCAAATAAATAAACAATAAAGTGAAAATGAGAAAATATGGTCAGGATTTGGCTAGAGCCATAGAGTGGCTGAGGCTCCTCTACAGGTGACTCTATTTTCAAAACCTTGACTTTCACTCTCCTCCAAAAGGAGAGTGAAGGTGAATTTCATTTAATTTTTGTATCCAGTTACCTAAAAATCACCCTAGATTTCATTCCACACAAAAGATTCCCACTAATTTTCAAGAGTTTCCTCCTCCAACAAATTTTACAATACAAACACAAAATAATACAATAAAAAGAAATCCAAACTTATAATCTATATAATAGATTGAGCTAACATAGGACTCTTTCACTCGAATTACAAAAAAATCTAGTTTATAATAAAACATTTGAAAATACAGTTATGTTCAACATTGAGTAAACTTCCCAATGCTAGAAATAAAGAACTCAAAACCCAAGCAATAGCAGGCCCTAGTTTTCTCCTTTTCTCCGTGTGAGCATCAGAACCAGATATATCCCTAAAGGGCTGAATGTCATGCTTTGTGGATACAGGAATTATAGCTACAGCTCCAACGTCAATTGCCACTCCTGAGCTCTTTACATAAAGTCATGAACCAGGAAGGGCTGACCCATCCTTGAAAAAGAGATTACAAAAAACCTGCCACAGACAGTGGATGAGAGAAGAGAACTGAGAGATCTGGAACCCCAACCTTCAAGGCGTAGAGTTAGGAAATTCTAATTTGAGAAATTGGGACAAAACTAATTCAGGACTGGCCAAACTCTTAGAGCTCAGGCAGAGGCAACCACCAAACTATTCCACAGAGACGTCTTCACATGACGCATGAGGACCTCCATGGGAACAATTTCTTCAAAAGATGAAGTCACAGTCAAACCTACAAAAACAATGAAGGAACAAATTGCCACAAACCGTAGTCACAAATGCAACACATTGGGGAATTCATACTACAGAAACAACAAATAACAGAAAAATATGGAAGAGATCTTAAAATAAGTATGTTTACAGTGGTCAAATAGATAACAGTAGTAACAGAAATCTAAAGCAAGAATAAGATAATATGGAAAATGAATAGACAGGGTTCAGTTAAGTAGAACTGAAAGGAAGTTCTTGAAATGAAAATATGGAAATCAAAATTAAGAAAAACAGCTCAAATTTGGATTAAATAGCTTACTAGATGCAGCAGAATGAGCGACTTGGAAGACAGATTTGTAGAAATGATTTTGAATGCAGCACCGAATGATAAAGAGAAAACAATAAAGAGAAGTTAATAGATAAGGAGACAAAAAGAGACGTTCCCACACACATCTAGCTGATATTCCAGAGGAAGTGATAAAGAATCTGGGGGATAAGCAATGCCCCCAAAGATAAACTTTTTAGATTGGAAAACTGAAGCACTCATCAAGTCCCAAACAATTCAAATAAAAAACCAAGAGACAGGCCAGCCCGGCGGCATAGTGGTTAAGTTCCCATGCTCCACTTCAGCGGCCCAGTTTGCAGGTTCAGATCCCAGACGTGGACCGTCGCACTCCTTGTCAAGCCACACTGGGGGAGGTGTCACACATATAAAATAGAGGAAGATGGGCACAGCTGTTTGCTCAGGGCCAATCTTCCTCAGGAAAAAGAGGAGGATTGGCACAGATGTTAGCTCACGGCTACTCTTCCTCACCAAAAAAAAAAAAAAAAAAGACAAAATCCATATTTAGATTCACTGTAGTGAAACCATAAAACCAGCAAAGAATGACCTGGATAATGATGTACAAGGGAAACGGCATTGCGAGCACGGACACTGGTGTGGGAAAGATCTGATGCAGGAAGAGAAAACGAGTTCGTCTAGCCACAGTCAGTATTTCAGACAAAATTGTCTCCTCTTTAAAAAAACTAAAACAAAAACACTCTTTTGGAAGCATGCTTAATTAGAGTCACGGGAATGCAATGATACTAGAACAGGAGTTTTTGGTCTCTTTCCCTCTGCATTCCCCACACTGTCCTAGTCGGTCAGTTACCCTCCTAATAGAAGAGGCGGCCCTGGGGCTCCTGGGGTTGTTCGACCCAGGTGTTTATCACAGGGAAACTAAAGAGGGCCACCACACTGGCTGTCTCACTTTTTACTTGAAGGCTGTCTTCATTTTATACAGAAATCACTGAATGTGTAACCAAGTTAAACTGCAATTCTGTGACAAGCAGTTGAAGTACATGAAGTGTATGCTGGCATGCACATGCTCACATTTCGTGAAATATTTTATACATCCATCATTTTTAAATTGCGTTGACCTTCTGATATACAAACTTCAATGAGCAAGAAGCTGAAGATTGTACTTGATGCAATTCCTAAAGATCTCAGCCTTTCAGAAGACATTAAACAGGAGATTGCTCCTCCTCCCAATTCATTCATTATTATTTTAATCTTATTAGGCCCTTATCAAAGCAATGTTAATATTCCTTTAGGGGAAGTAGTTTGACATTTTAAAGCACTACTGCTTTTTAATTATAAGTGTGCAAATATTCATTTAATTAAATGAGCTTTTCCCAGTACAGATAATATATAAACAGCTCAGCAATTTTCCGAACTTTTCCTAATTTCTCTAAATATGCAAAGTTTCAACTCAATTATCTCAGAGGTAAATGAATGAAGCTGATTGAAAACCAGATAGCTTCCAGAAATCTTTCTAATCCATTGTCTACTACAGATGCACAAATTGCCCTTCATTATCTCAACATTTTTCTTACTTGTCAGAGTGCAATATTTCTCTGTACTTTAACATTTACGGTGCATTCATTCATTCCAAAGGCCAGAAATCCTGCCTTTTTACTCTGGTCTTAGTCACACAAAGATTGCTCTGTATGAATAGTCTCAAAAGTGACATATACACAACCAATGTGGTACACAAAACGATGCTCAGAGTACAAATAGAAAATATTAGGACCTTTATTTCCATTTAGCTTTATTTCTAAAAGACTATGTAGTGCATTTAGCAGTAGTGGCACAGGCCCCTCCCTCAGTGCAGAAGACAGTGTGGAGAGGGACAGTGCTGGGGCGAGGGCCAAAAGTGGTGCTCTCTCGCCTCCAACAGTGAGTGCTCAGACAGGTGCATTTACAGTTCGTGTCTAGTTTAAACCAAACTCACTCTCACACAATAGATGAGTGCTTTCAAAAGATTCTTGCAAAGAAACAGTTGATTGAAGGAAATGCTAATATTACAAACTTCCCTAACATGAAACACATCTCTCCAATTTTTTTAGCAGCATTTAAAATCATGCAATACTCAATTGAGTAATTTGTACATATTCACTAACCATAATGATAAATACATAATGATTAAATACATCTTTTGGGGTTTCCTGCTTATTATCAAAAAACAGAAATCTTCATGCCTTTGAGGAACGTCTTTCTGCTATGGCAAAAATGATGAAAACAATATAAATAAATCAACATGATGATAGATCAACATTTATTCCACTGTTAGCAAATACTGTTTGAAGACACAGAGAAACATAGTTAAGATTTAAAGAAATGGGTATCAGAACCAATTAAGCAATGTGGGAAGTTTGTTATACAATTGGATCAAACCACTGATATTTCTACTATGCTCAACTTGTGGTATTTGCTAGATTCTCTCTCAATGACAAAATACACATGAAACTGCAATTTGTGAGCTATTAAAGGACAGCGGTACTGCAGAAGATATTTTCTCAATAGTAAATGACTTATTTACTTAATAAGTAAATAAGTAAATAACCACCTTTTTGCCATAATTTATGAGACAAAAAAATACTGTATAGATAACCCCTGATACAGTAGCCACTTTGGGATTCTGAAAAGAATTCTGGGAGAAGGTCACAGAAATAGCCAAATATCTGCAATTCAGTCACTGTGCCACTTATGGACAAGCCATGGCAACAAAGAAATGAAGCCAAAAAATGCAGAGTCCTGCAGTTTCAGCCATCAGGTGAAGTTTGTTTGTTTTTAATGAGACCTTTACATAAGAAGGTATCTTTACAATAGATGTAATGGGGTGTGGAGTGACTATGAAAATCCTTTGTTCCACAGAGAGATTTACTTGTTATCATGTGACAAAGCACACAGAGTTGCAGAACTTCAAGACAACTTCCGTATTTTTTTGCCTTTAAAAAAGAGAGCGGTGTTCCAGGTTTGCTTCCCTTCTATGACACAGCGAGGGTGCTGGGAGGATGCAGACGATTACACATACTTGTGTCACCTGTCCTTTATAGGTAAAGGTAACATTTTTACAATGAATGAGAAAGTAACCATTTTATGAAAGAAAATGGAGCTAAGGAGAAGATATTTGAATTGGAGATTTGAAAGTATTTCCCTCATTATTTCTTTTGCTGAAAATAATGTGTCACATTGAAAACTCCATCTACACTCCTTAAAAATGTGTTAACAGAACCTTCCAAATGAAGTTTTAAAAGGTTTTGAACCCGTTTGTTAAAAAAAAATTTTAATGCAACACTTTTTCCTGTTAACCTATAAGAACAACTGATTGATATCTGGGAGATGGAATACTACAAGAATTTTTTTAAACAACAAAATTTTGCAAAAACAAAACAAAATTTTGAGTGGAAGCTACTGATTTAGGAGCCACAGAGAATATGCATTACTTCCCTTTGCATTTATGGGTTTTTTCTGCAGTAACATTTTTAGCTATGGAAGCCATTGGAATTAGTACGTTTATTTCAATAAATTTTAAATAAACTAAACCAAATAATCACTTTTGTATATCACAATGGGTTAAATCAAGATTTTTTTTTTAAGTAGTGAAAGGTATTCATTCACATTGCTTTCAAAATATTGCTTTTTGCACCATTAATAAGATGTTTTTTTAAAATTAATGTTTATTCCACCTTCATATTTGAAATACCTTTTGACATGTTTTATAATGTATAAACTAGTACTTTTACATAATATATAAATATACATATATTGTGGGTAAAGACTTAAAAATTTTTACTGATAAAGGTCTGAAACCCAAAAAGATTGGCGCTAACTTCTGACTGTTCTTCCTCCTAGAGGGCCTCTGCTCCCTGTTCCTCTGGGGATGTTCACGCTCTTGACCAGCAGGTGTCAATATCTGGAAATGCGGCCGCATTTGTCCTGCAGGCAGAGTGGAAATCTTACCTCACGCAACAGGCAAACTCCTCCGCTGGTTTAAGAAATGTCAATGACTTGAGTCTGTTCTTTTGGCAAAAACAGGGTAGGGCCTGTTTCCATGGAGTAAAGATGGCAGTGCATTTTTGCGTTCATATTTATTAAATGGTTTTAAGAAAAAAAGAAGTATTGGACAGCAGAAGATATTGAAGGATAGGGGGCACCAGAATACCTTGCCAGGAAACCACCCGATCCTGCAGCGGGCTGGTGCCGGGGGCTGGGCGCCGGGGGCTGGGTGTGCGCCACGAGCATATGCTGTGGAGCAGGAGATGCCTGGTTTCCAGTCCTCTTAGCAGTGACCTTGTGTTCGGCTCCTCAGGCAACCAATCTGTAAAATATGCATAATTATTCGCAAATCACAGGATTATCGGAGTTACAGAGAGTGACACAGAGAAAGTATCCGTCATCCTGAGTCCCTTCACACACTGGATTTTCGAAACTAAAAGCACCATCAAAATAAAGACTGATTAACAAAGCTGTTTCCCTTTCTTGTTTTGGATCAAGGACACTCAGGAATGAAAATTAAGTACATCAATAAGAATGCATTCCACCATCCACGGATCTCTCTCTCTCTTTCTCATAGCTTTTCAGAGGTATAATTGACAAGCAATAAAAGGCACATATTTAAAGTGTACAATCTGATGACTTTTGAACTATATATGCACTCATGAAATCATCACCACAATAAAGTTAACGAGCATATCCATCACTCCCAAAAGTGTCCTCATGCCCATTCATAATACATCCTTTCTGCCCCTCCCACTCCCTGCCATCACCAGACAACCAGTGACTTGCTTTCTGTCAATATAGATTGTTTTGTATTTTTAGAATTTTATGTAAATGCAATATATGATATGTACCCTTTTTTTGTCTGGCATTTATTGCTCAGAGTAATTGTTTTGACATTCACATACGTTGCTGTTCATTCCTTTTTATTGCTAAGTAATATTCCGTTGTATGGATATACCAAAATTGGTTTTTCTGTTCACCTATTGATGTTCACTCGGATTATTTCCAGATTTGGGCTATTACAATAAATCTGCTATGAACAGTTTTAAGTCTCTGTGTGGATACGTGCTTTCACGTTGCTTGGGATGAAATGAATAGGAGTGAAATAACTGGGTCAGATGGTAGGTGTATGTTTATCTTTTTAAGAAACTACAAACTGTTTTCCAAAGGGGTTGTACCATTTTACATTCCCAGTTGCTCCATCTCCTGTTCCACAAGACTTGGTATGTTCAGATATTTTCATTTAAGAGATTTTTAATTTTAGACATTGTCACTTTATTTGCATTGTTCTACTGACTATTGATGTTGAGCATCTTTTCATATGTTTATTTACCATCTATATATCTTAGGTGAAGTGTCTATTCAAATCTTCCGCTGGTTCTTTATTGGGTCGTTTGGTTTCTTACTGTAAGATTTGTGTTCTTAATATATTCAGGATTCAAATCCTTTATCACATATGTGATTTACAAATCTTTTCTTGAAGTCTATGACTCGTCTTTTCATTCTCTTAATGATGTCTTTCAATGAGTAACAGTTCTTAATTTTGAAGGAGTCCAATTTATTGTTTTTTTAAAAAAAGAATTATGATTTGGGCATTGTGTTTAAGAAATCTGTGCCAAACATAAGGTCACAAATATTTTTCTTCTATGTTTTCCACTAAATATTTTTTAGTTTTAAGATTTACATTTAAGTTTATGATCTTTTTTGAGTTAATTTTTATATTTTATGTGAGTTTGAATTGAAGAGGGTTTTTTTGGCCTATGGATATCCAATTTTCCCAGGAACATTTTTTTGAAAAAACTAACTTTTCCCCACAGAAATGCTTTTGTACCTTTGTCGAAATCAATTGACCACAAATGTGTGGGTCTTTTTCTGGGCTCTGTTCTGTTCCAACGGCTTATTTGCCTACCTTCACACAAATGGCACATTGTCTTGATTCCTGTGGCATTATAGTAAGTCTTGAAATCCAATTACATAAGTCCTCCAACTTTATTCTTTTAAAGTTTGTTTGGCTATTCTAGTCCTCTGCATTTCTGTATGAATTTTAGAATCAGCTTATAGAAGAACATACAACTATTGTTCTGGGATTTTGATTTCAATTACATTAACTCTATAGATTTCTTTGAGGGAAAATGACGTCTTAATAATAGTGAGTCTTGAGATCCAGGAACATAATACATCTCTCTATTTATTTAAGACTTCATTCATTTCTCAGCAATGTTTTATCATTTTTGCTGTGTAGAGCTTACACATCTTTTTTTACATTCATACCTAGGTATTTCATATTTTAATACTAATATAAATCATATGTTTTGAATGTTTAACTTATGATTGTCTATTGCTAGTGAACAGAAACACAACTGACTTTTGAATATTCATCCTGTATCATGAAAATTTACTAAATTCGTTTTCAGCTCTTGTAACTTTTTTTATAGATTCCATAGGATTTTCTACATTGATGATTATGAAATCTGTGATGAAAGATAATTTTGTTTCTTCATGTCTCAAATGGATGTCTTTTGTTTTTTTTACTTGCCTACTTGTCTAGAACCTCCAGTGCAATATCATACATAAGTGACGAGACCAGACATTCTTAGAAAGAAGTCTTTCCCTTTTAATTAGGATGTTAGATGAGGTTTTTAAAAAGTATCCCACTTCAGGTTGGGAAATTTGTCTTCTTAAAATGATGAGATTTTGAACTTTAGCAACTGCTTTTTCTGCATCTGTTGAGATAACTGTGTGTGTGTGCATGCACATTTTCTATTATGGTGCATTACATTGATTTCAAATGTTAAACTAACCTTACATTTCTGGGTAAACTTCACTTGATTATAATGTATTATCCTTTTTCTATATTGTTGGATTTGATTTGCTAACATTTTGTTAGGAATTTTTACATCTTTTTGAAATATATTGTTCTTTACTTAAAGGAAGATTTGTATAATTGGTATTATTTCTTCCTTAAATGTTTGGTAGAATTCATCACTGAAGACATCTTGGTCTGGGATTTTCTTTATGTGAAGGTTTTTAACTTAAATTTTAAAGTATTGAATAGGCATAATGATAGTTGTATTACATATTTATTTTTCAATAAGCCTTGATAGTTTATGTCTTTCATGAAATTTATCCATTTCATCTAAGCTGTAGAATACATTGACATAAAGTTCTTCATTTGATTCCCTATCTACCAAATATCTGTAAAATCTGTATGATGTAATGTCTCTCATTCTTGATGTTGGTAACTTAACGTACTCTTTTTTTTTTTTTTTTGCCCGATTAGTTTGGCTAGAGGTTTATCAATTTTATGGATCTTCTCAAAGAGCCAGATTTTGGTTTCATTGAGTTTCTCTGTTGTCTTTCTCTTTTCTATTTCATTTGCTTCTCCTCTGATTTTTATTATTTCCTTTCTTCTGCTTACTTTGGGTTCCATTTGCTCTTCTCTTCTCTTACTACTTTCTTAAGATGGAAACTAAAGTTATTTATTTGAAAACTTTTTTCTTTTTTTAATATAGGCATTTTGTTCTAAAAATTTCCCACTAAGTAGTGCTGCCTTGCAAATATATTGATATGCTCTGTTTTAATTTTCACTCCATTCAAAATGCTCTAAATACCATTTTGACTTTTTGTTGACCCATAGTTTATTTAAAATTATTTTATTTTCAGATATTTAGGGGGTTTTCAAATGTCTTTCTATTATTGATTTTATAATAATTCCATTATGGTCAAAGAAGATACTTTGTATGACTTGAATTCTTTTAACTTTGTTAAGATTTGTCTCACGGCCCAAATATGATCTATCTTGGTAAATATTCCCTGTACACTTGTAAAAAATGTATATTCTGTTGTTGAGTGGAGTGTTCTATAAATCTCAATTAGGTCAAGTAGGTTGATAATGTTGTTCAAGTCTCATGTATCCTTACTGATTTTATGTCTACTTTCTCTATCAAGTATTGAGAGAGGAATATCGAAATATATGATTATCATTGTGGATATGTCTATTATTTCTATTTGCAATTCTACCAGATTTTGCTTAATGAATTTTAAAACTCTTTTATTAGATGTATAAACACTTAAGATTGTTAGGTCTTCTTGATGAACTGACCCCTTTATCATTATGAAATGAGCTTCTTTATCACTGGTTATGTCATTTTCTCTGAAGTCTACTTGAATAATAATGCGTGCTTACTGGTGGTAAGTTCTTTCAGCATTTCTATGTCTAAAATATTTTTATTTTGCCTTCATTTTTGAGAGAGATTTTCCCTGGGTGCAGAATTATAGGTTAATAGTTTTTTTCTTTCATTACTTTAAAGATCTTGCTCTACTGTCTTCTGATTTGAATTGTTTCTGATGAGAAATCTGCTGCACATTTGCTTTTCTTCTTCTGTATATAATTTAATCCAACTCTCCACCCCTCTGGCTGCTTTTAAGATTTTGTCTTTATCATTTGTTTTGAGCAATTTGATTATGATGTACCTTGGTGATTTTTATCCATATTTCTTGTTTGGGGATTTTGGGAGGGAGTTTTTAAGATTTTTCTCTTGTAGCTTCACATACCTATATACTTGTGGGCTTATGGTTTTCATCAAATATGCACATTTTCAGGCATTATTTTCTCAAATACTTTTTCTGCTCCCCACCTTTGGGAATTCCAATTACATGTATCTTATTCTGCTTGAAGGTGCTCATCTTATATACTTATTTATTTTTTATATTTTGCTGAGGAAGATTCACCTTGAGCTGACATCTGTTGCCAATCTTCCCCTTTTTTTGTTTTATGTGGGTCCCCCCAACAGCATGGCTGCCAATGAGTGGTGTAGGTCCATGTCTGGGAACTGAACCACGGTCTCCAAAGCAGAGCACGCCAAACTTAACCACTAGGCCACAGGGCCAGCCCCCTGCTCGTCTTATTTTTCAGTGCTTTCTTTTGGATGGTTTCTATTTCTGTTTCTTCAAATTCACTAATCTTTTCCTCAGTAATACTTAATCTTCCATTAATGTCATCAGGGTACAGTGGATCCTTGTTATTCATAGATTCTGTGTTTGAAAATTCACCTACTCACTAAAATTTATTTGTAAACTCAAAATCAATACTCACTGCACTTTCATGGTCATTCTTGGAGATGAGCAGAGCTGCAAAAAAATTTGTCCCCCGACACATGCATTCCCAGCTGAGGTCTAACAAGGCAACACACTGCCTTCTTGTTTCAGCTCTCATACTGTAAAGTGTCCTTTTTTCGGTCTACTTAGTGCCACACTTTTTACACTTTTGCACGTTTTGTTGGTGATTTTGCTGTTCAAAATGACCCCCAAGCACAGTGCTGAATTGCTGTCTAGTGTTCCTAAGCACAGTAAGGCTGTTATGTGCCCCACAGAGAAAAGACATGTGTTACAAGAACTTAGTTTAGGCATGAGGAATGGTGCTGTTGGCCTTGAGTTCCGTGTTAATGAGTCAACAGTGTATATTAAATAGGGTGTCTTTAAACAGAAACACATTAAACAAGACTATGTAGTGATGGGTTGATGAAAATGTTATAACCAGAGGCTCACAGGAACCTAATCCCACATTTTCCCTGGCGCAATGGTTCAGAATTCCCTGATTCAGTGTTCATAACAACTTTATAGACCCTGACTAACTAAATAACAAGAATCAACTGTATCTTTCATCTCAGACGTAGTTTCATCTATCTGAAGTTTTCATCTCTAAAGTGTGATTTGGGAATTTTTTATATCCTCTATTTCTTTGTTTAACATGTTCAATCTTTCTCTTGACTTCTTGAACATGTGTAATATAGTTATAACATCAGTTTTAATATTTTTTCTACTAATTCTGTCATCTGTGTCATTTCTGGGTCAGTTACTATTAATTTTTCTCTTCATTACAGGTTGTATTTTCCTGCTTCTTTGCATTTTTTACTAGATATCAGACATTATGAATTTTACCTTTTTGGGTGGTTGACATATTTGTATTTCCATAGATTTCCTTGAGCTTTGTTCTGGGATGCAGTTAAGTTACAAATGTGTCAGCCAGTTTGATCCTTCAGAGTCTTGCTTTAAAGCTTTGCCTAACATAGCTTAAAAGCAAGACTTGAAAGGATCAAACTATTTCCAAGTAACTTAACTGCATCCCAGAACAAAGTTCACGAATATCTACGGGATATTGCAAATTTTACAAAATTTTGATTAATTTTATCCCAATACTAAAACAAATTTCCAGAGTTGTCCTTTTGTATAGCTCTTTTTCTGGTGTTCTGACCTGCAAATTTTTGTATTTTTGTCCTCCCCAATTTCCAGTTCTAGCTCCTCAACTCAGGGAGACTCATGTCACTGCCTAAGGTCCCCTCCCTGTGCTGTGACCTGGAAACTCACTCAAATAAGTTGGGTGGAGGAATTGCAGTGCTCACTCTTTCTGTTTCTTGTCATTCAGGAATTGCTCTCCTTTTGTTGCTGATGTCCAATGCCTTTAAAACTGTTCTTTAGTGTATTTTGTCTAGTTTTTTAGTTGTATTGTGTATGAGGGTAAGTTGGTTCTTCGTTATTCCATCTTTGCCATCTTTTCTCTACATATTCTTTTAGTTCTGAAAAAATGTAACTTAATTCCACTTTTCTCAATCAAACAGTCCATCTACAAGATCTAAGCAAGTTGAAAAAATTATGGGTTTATCTCTTTTCTGTATTGCAAAGTCTAAATGACAATGTATAAGCGTAATCTAGCACAGGTCAGTAAATGTGAATACTCAAAATAATAATATTCGTCATCAAGTCCTTAGTGTCCTTGTAGTTAAGACTTAGAGCTCAACAGTGTAAAGAGCATGATAATCCAGGCTTTCTGTGGATTTAAACTACAGATTCATCCTGCAACATCACTATACAAATTTAGATTATTGAAAGTTGAGCCATCAACTAGTCTAATCCCTTGTTTTACAAATAAAGAAAGTGAGACTCATAAAAGTTAAGTGATCTTCCCAAAGCACCACAGCTGGTTATTGGCAGAGCTAGGAAAAAATCCTGTTATTAATTTCCAAAGTGATTTCTCACTCCACAGAAATACTCTTTTCACTCTAATTATGTCTATGTTGTATATTAGTGAGCTGCACATCAACCTGGATAAAATGCCAAATACATATGTCAAAGTCCCAATAGGAAGCAGATGGAACTAAAAGAATTTAGAGAACTAAAAGAATTTGATTAAAGAAAGTCTAGTAAAGAAAGTATTCACAGAGATGTAAATAGGGTTATGAAAAGCAACAGGATGTTGTGACTACAATCGTGGGAAACCCGTTGCACCCCCAGGGCTAGGGGCCTGAAATGAAAGAAGAGAATTCTACGGCAACAGCTACAGCCATTGAGGAAATGCCACTCAACAGCCTCTCTGGATGTGGAAGAACACAGCACTTCCTGTCAAGGAGAGATTCGAATCAATACCCAGCTTCTCTCTCCTCCCAATTGACAATCTTCTGTATGTATTTCCCACTGGCCAGACCCAACAGAAACCCCAGGGCAAGGAGTCCACAGAGGCCAGCCTCCCAGGGCATAGAGTAGAGAAAAGAAAAATTAGACAGTGGATCTGAAAGAGCAAAGAGAAGAAATATTACACCAAATTTTTTTTTACATCAGCATTTGAGATGAATTTGTGATCATAGAAATGTCAAGGAGATTGAATATACCAATCAATCATTTGGGGATCAGTCAAACTGATTTGGAAATTGTCTCTACTTTGAATATTTTTATAAGCCCTTTACCTTAATTCTCCTTTTTTATTTTTTATACCACAAAAGAAATGTCTATGTTAGCAATGTTTCATTAAGAAGATATTGTTAAGGAAGTAAAATGACAACAGGATCCAACACATATTTGTATTCCCAAGAGACCTGACATTTTTTCACATTCACCAGAAAGGACCTTTTAATTTATTAAAGAGTGTCTTTCTGGATGGAATTAAAAATCGATTCTGAGTGACATGATTGAGCACTCAGAGCAATTTATCTAACTTTTGTCATTCAGATCTAAAAATGCCACTGTCCTGTTTGAAATCTCAGGTTGACGAAATACAGTCTGCACAGACGACGGAGTGGACGTGTGCACTGTCTTACAGAACCTAGGGCACTCACTTCATATCTCATGAACTAGTGGTTTATTCAACTTTTGACTTGGTTTACTCTGATCAAAAACAACTTGTGGCATCAATAAAGCGGTAGGGTGGGACCACTTACTTTTCCTACCTGTTCTCGGGAATGCTTAAAACTTGATCTCAATCCTTTATAGTTTCAGGTTGCAGAGTAGTACACTCAGAGTTTTCAAAGTAAAATTGTTGCAGAAATATTATACAAACATCTCTTGTGTTAACTGCTTACCCCTTGAAGGCTTTTTAAATGGCTATATCATGGTGAATTATGCTGGCAATAGAAATATGGTTCATTTATAAAGTTCATATAAATGATGCATTGGGAAAGGATTTTTTGTTCTGGTTGATAAAAGTTAATCAAATGCAAGATGACATAAAGCAATTCAGCATAAATCTTCCACAGAGCGCTGCTTATGTCTCCCATCTCCCAGGTAGGGAGCACATTTATCTGACTATTTCTAAACTGCCCCAATAAATCTTTGATTAAGAGAACCATATCAAAGTAGCTGACTAATGACTTGCTTTTCAGAACTCTTCTAGTAAATACATTATAAATGGTATCTCAACTCTTCGGTAGTCCGATAGCAGAGACATTTAAAACTTACGTGAGAACTACAAATGAGGCAAAGGGGGAAAGGATTTGCCTCAGATGCAGTTTTCTCTTGATACTAGAGAACCTGCCACAAGGCAAAAGGAGAGAAACAGCAGGTTCAGTTTTTACAACCTTCTCAAACCACTGGATTTCAGCTCCTTTAAGGCCTGGGTTGAATATCAGATTCATTAGTGGTGGTGTTTATAAGCTCAATGGCAAAAAATCTATTACTATTAATTTCAGATACTGTCCAAAGTCTGAGACTAAGCATTGACTTCGAAAGTAACTATCTCTTCCTCTATTTATAACCCTTAAAAGGAAAATTACGTTCTCTGAGTAGAGCTGGCTTAACTAAACGGGAGAAATGGCTGCTGTTTGAGGACAGTAGTGTCTACCTCTACAAACCAGTTTGTGCCCCAGACAAGACAGCCTCGGCCATGCTTTTGTGCCTGACCACGTGATGCCAAATTATCCATGTTTTAAAAACATGTTTTTAATGTGTGCCCTTTCACACAAGACCATATGACTTGAACTATGCTCATGATGTTCTGAGGAAAATGAAGATATCTACCGCTTAGCTTTTTCCTTTAAGGATCAGAAACTTATGTGACTACTGCTTATCACAATGCCTGGCAATCAAGACCTATTTGCCCACTTTCCTTTTCCTCTCCTCCACTATTCAGATGCGGGGTCCAAATATTCTGACTGTGTTTATTCGTTATAGCAGCTACCACTGATTGAGAGTTTTCCATGTGCTTCGGATTGCTCATCTGTTATCATATGTAAGTCATACAGTAAGTCTTTGGGCTAGGTACCGCTCATCTATTGGCAAGTAAGCCAAGATTCAGAAAGGTTAAGTCACCTAACTGAGGTCTTAATATCTGTAAGTGACTGATCTAGAAAGTGAACCAAGTTTTGTCTAAATTTGAAATCGTGTTCTTTCCATTGCTTCTTCTTTATTTAACTGCTAAAGGTACTAGGTGTTAAGATTTTGGATCCTACATGTAATGAAGTGCAGCAATTAAAGATTCTCGCCTAGGAGACTGGAATTTAGGGAGGTCAATCAAATGTCTATTGTAAAAACATGAAAATTTCAGAAAGATTATAAAATTCCCTCGGACCATCTACTCTTTCCCTTCGGTCTGATGAAATAGGCTATGTGCAATTACAAATCCTAATCTGTGGGTTCAAACAAGGTGGTCCCAGTTTATGAGACCACCATTGCACAATCCCGCCCACCATTGCAATTGTTTGTTTTTCGATATCAAAGAGAAAAGTTAACAAAACATTACATCCTCTTGGCACCTGTACTGCATTTTTTTTAGCCATCCTCCTTGCAATGTAATTTACTCAGTTTAAAAAATGGTGTTTACATTTTGAGGACTAACTACACAGGAAAGGGGCTAAAGGGGCTAACAAAAACAAATGCCCTTATGCTTGTATTGTGTGGTTTGACTGCAGAATGAAAAAGCAAATAACATTCATTACCTATCACATTTACAGTGGTTCTATGTATCTTTGAAAAGCAAGACATTTCTCCACTTTTCTCTCTCCTGTTGCATTTAATTAAAATGTGATCTTTTCTAAATTGACTGAGTCACTTGGCTCTTCTGTGTATATTTCAAGCTCCACTCATAAATTCTTTACCAGATTTCCATTTGGGGAGGATTAACCATTTTGCAATCTAATTTCCTTCCAGCAGAATACCTCTGGTTCTTTGTCAATATTCAGGGGAAAAAATTGAGATCTCCAAGAGTCTAGCTCTCTCGGTACAATGAACTCTCATGTTAATCTTCTCGATTACATTCTCCTCCCTCCACCCCCACCAGGATAGTTTACGTATGGATGATTTCTTCTCAGATGGATAAGGATTGCATACTATCACCCACCATGAGTCCAGCCTTTGCTGCATACGGCTTTTGCCAAATTTCATTAGACAAATTCAAATCTCCAGGCCAGAGTTGTAGTCCAAGGGATTTTTCTCTTGGACAAGAATCTGGGCTAATGATTTCAAACTTCAATCTCATTGCTTTCAGGTGCCTTGACTATTGGTGTTGGATAACCTTTAGTGATCTTTTAGGTCAATGTTCTCATTCTTCAAACAATGACACTGAAATCCAGATAGGTGAAATAAAAATGTCACAAATGATTTAATGGCAAAACCTGGACCACAACCCTTATAATACATGTTCAATGATTTTTCTACATAACAGTGCTGCCTCATACACAATTTTTGTCATTTTGAAAAATTTTTTATATTCACTTTTAATCCACTGAGATTTGTTAACTAAACAAATGTTTCTGTATTTCATGAGCACTAAGACACATTTTTCCACTTTTTAGCACTTCTAAAATAATGATGAGTCTTAGAAGCAATGGAATCTTACTGCTGCTGTTAGTTGAGTGTCAGTAATGATGTAAGTGTCATTACCTGTTCATGTACAATCTTGGTTGATATTCTAGTGGCATAACTGGACAACTGCAACCCATTGACATTTGGTTTCAAAAGCACTTTAAGAACTTTTTAAGGAATTAATATAAGACTTTGCTGTTGAGTTTCATTGACTTTTCCTGGTAAGATCAAGAAAGTTCCAGCATCATAACTTGCAAAGTTGGTATCTGTGGCTTGAAAGAAAATCCCAAAACAATAGTGAAGCACTCTTGAAAGAACCGCTCCGTCACCATTGCTCTCGATAGCACAGAGAACCACATCATGGGAAAGCACAAGCTTCGACAACTGAGTCCAAGATGATTCAGAATAGTTGGAATCTGTGAAGAAGTTTTAGGAATATCTTAACCAGTATACTTAGCTTATATATTCCATTTCACATGTGTATAAGAGTGTTGTATAAACCAAATCTTTTAAAATAACTCTAAAATTTATTTTCAATAAATTTAAAATAGAAATTCTAAATCATAGTTCAATTTTCAGTGTTTTTTCCCCTTTTTGAGTGGTGAATAAAACAATGATATATCTTACAACGAATGGCAATGTGAACTTAATAAAATAATGTATGTATTTAGTTTTGTGTTATTGTACTTCAAAGTACTTTCTTCAGTACTTTATAGACTGGAGAAAAGGTCTAAGTCATATTCTTAATCTTAAAAAATCTCCTAATCAGGAAAGATAAATCCAACCTAAGAAACAGTCAGAAAGCAAGACAGAATATAACCAAAAATTAAATTTTATGATAAGAATTGTGTACATACTGTTCAGCAAAGAGTACATTTTGAGGGCCAGTGTCCTCGTCCAGGAAGTAAATTGTCAGCAGGGCCATGAAACTCATATTGAATTTCAATAGGCTGAGGGAAGTTGGAGGAGAAAAATAAATTCTCCTCACCAGTCAGGTCAACCAAATTGCCCTGGGATAATGGATTGAATAGGGCTGCCATACACCATCGTGCAATTTGTATGCTGCACAAAGGCTCCTGGCTGAGGGAGGGAGGGAGTGGGGGCCAAAATCCAGCTTTCACTAATTTATCAAGCCAAGCATCCTAGCAGGGAGATGCAATAGTTTGAGGAAAACTGTGCTTTTATATAATTGATTCATCCAGCGAGGGCACATTTTTGCAGTTCCCACAAAGGTGCAAGATATGCTGGCGGAGGCCAAGGATGACAGATGTTGCAGCCAATCACCTTTCCATTCATCAGGCAAAAAGGGGAGAGTGTTGCAGGGTGGGTAGAACCTGATCAAACACTTGGCAGCAGAAAGACGCATGGCATATTTATAGGACCACGAAGGGGTTTTCCTGAAGAATCAAGGGGACTGAGATTGGAAAGTAGAATGGGATTAGAATATGGAGGGTCCTGAACGGCAAACCTCTGAGGGAACTAGAATGAAGTTTTAAATCAGAGGCTCTGATTCATTCCCAGAAATAATTATTTGAACTGCAAAAGAAGTCCAGAAATTAGAATTTGTCTGATGAAATCTGGCACACACTTGGTAGCACAGGCTGGACACAGGGGAAAAAAGAATAGGCAGTTCTCATCTATTTGAGCCAGCTCCGGAGACAACAAGGAAGCATTGGAGGCTTTGAGTATGGCAATGATATCATAAAACAGTGCTAACAGGGAAAGTCTATCAGAGCATGGGGTGGAGGGCAGTGAAGGAAAGGGAAAACTGGAGCCTGGAGATCAACAAGGCTGTATTTCTGAGTACCTGACCAGGGTATAGGCAGCAGTAATCGAGGATGAAGGAGAGGGATTCATCAATGATGATTCCCATATTTCCTTTCTGGGTGACTAAAAAGTCGTAGTGTAAGGAATTGAGAGAAACAAGACAGTTTGCTGAGAAATGAAGAAAGACTAAGTTTTTACTAAAATAGAAAAGCCTCATAAGTAAGTGTTTCAAAGTTCTATGAAAAAAAAAAAATCCCTCAATCTCCAGATAAGACTATTTCTTAAAACAAAAAGAAGTACTATTCTTTATAAAAGAAACCATCAAGCTCAGGATGAATGAAGGAAATGTTGATGATTAGCATAAACAGATTAACCATTCCACAAAAGTTAAAGAAATGAGAAATAAAGATGTAAACCATGGGTTTGCTCTATCTGCTCTACATTATGCCAAAGCCTCGATTGTAGTATTTGTTTTTCTCTCAGTGGGATATACTGTAATCTCGTCCTAAATTAAGGATGGACCTAGTGTTCACCTAAAGTAATGGCAAGCTGCATTTCACCTCAGGGCATAGCAGGAAGGCTTTTGGTGGGATCAAGCATGCTGCAAGAGACCTGAAACAGGATCCAACCTGTGAAGTAGGGCAGATAGAGGGGCCTGGGCAAGACCTGAGGAAAGGAGATTCTGCTGCAGGTGCCAGGAGAAAGCCCAGCCCAACTAGCACAGCACAGTAGATAGAAGGAAAGACAATGAACAGGTAGCACCAGGAAGTCAAGTGTGGCATCAGCAAATTCAGGAGGAAACAGGCAGGCAGGCAGCATCAAGAAGTCTGTCAGCAGATGGAAAGTGCTTGAATTCCTTCAGGTAGAGGATACACTACCTAGATGAGGTATAGCAAAAGGAAAGCATGACCCAAATTACAGGTACCAGCTAGGCTACAGAGACTCAGGTATGCAGAAGAAAATAAGAATCCAGCATCAAGAACAGAAATAGAAGGGAAGCACTGGGCTTCTGGAACAAGGCAGCTGTAAAACCCGGAATATAAGACACTGGAACTGAATATAGAACAGAAAGATTACACAGCCTTCAAGGAACCTATGATGTGGAAACTACTCCCTAACAGGATAAAGTTGGTTAATCTCTCCAAGCCTCCGTTTCCTCGCCTATAACGTGGGGACAGTGATTCTAATCTCATGCTAATTCCAAGACCTATTGTTAAGTGAAAAGGAAAATCATAAAGTTATATTTATTCTATGAGCCCATTTACATTAAAAGTCAAGTTTTTGTGTGCACATATGTACACACACAGTCACACACAGGACCTGGAAGGAAACACATTCCCCTGTGATCGATGGCAACCTTGGGGAAAGAATGGGAGGCACACTTTCAATTTTATTATGAACAATTCTGTCTCTTTAAATATTTTACAATGTGCAAGCATTAATATACTACTTTTCAAAGGAAACAAATTTTAAAATATCTAGTCCAGAGGATTATCGTGAGGTTTCAACAAAATGCTCATTTCTAAAGAGTGTAACACAGGGACAGTCACGTAGTTAGACCTCGACAAACGACAGTGCTGTTGTCATTGTCACTGTTGTTCTGTTGTTAGAGGGGAAACGCAAACACCCACAAAATTCATCACCACACAGCAAAAGGAGAATGAGAGCAAAAGCACAGATAAGAACATAAACAAGCTACATTTAAACACAAGCGCTGAGAAGACCGCGAAGTGACTGACACATGTTGAGCAGGATGGAGTCCACCTTGGAAGGCTGCATGGAGATGAAGCAGATTGAACCAAATTCTGAGAGTGAGAAGAGATGTGGTTTGCCAGTGAAGCATGGCATGAGGATTATAAAAGTGGGTTGGAATTGCTAAAGATCTGATGATGCCAACATATCTAAGTCTACATTGAGTTTCAGATCATGTCAGAGCCTTTCTCTTCTGAGATGAAAAGATCCAGCAGGCAGCAAGAGAGGTCATACACAGGCCTTCTGGGAGAAAGGCACACCCTGGATATATTTCTAGAGACTGTCATCTTTTCCCAGGTGGCCTGGGAGGAACCAGCATTGTGGGAGGTCAGCGAACAGGAGATGAGTCCTTCACCTGCTGCAGTGCCTTGTACAAAATACCCCAGTCACAGGGGCTTGATTTATGCAGAGCTCAAAGTAATTCCTCCAGCTACTCCTTACTTCCATCCTCGCAGGTAGCAACCGGGACCATGTTGCCCCTCGCCACTGCCTCATCGCAGAACTCCATGCGTGCACTATGCGGTCTCATTGTCAGTTCTTTCTGCTTCCTCAGAGTGGCTCTTCCTGGCAAACCTAATGTGGTTTGTGTCCCCCCAAAATTCACATGTTAAAACCTAACCCCCAATGGGATGGTAATAGGAGATGTGGCCTTTGGGAGATAATTAGGTCATGTATTAGAGTTCTCCAAAGAAACAGAATATGTGTGTGTATATATATACAGAGAGAGAGAAAAGATTGATTTATTATAGAAATTGGCTCACACAATTGTAGAGGCCAAGAAGTCCCAATATCTACTGTGTGGTGAACCACAGGAGTTGGTGGCATCATTCAGTCAGAGTCCAAAGGCCCGAGAACCAGGAATGCCAATATCTAAGGACAGAAGATGGATGTCCCAGGTCATGCAAAGAGTGAATTTGCTGTTTCTCTGCCTTTCTGTTCTATTAAGGCCCTCAACAGATTGGATGAGGCCCACCCACACTGGTGAAGGCGATCCGTACTCAGTCTACCAATTCAGATGCTAATCTTTTCCAGAAACACCCTCACAGACATGCCCAGAAATAATATTTACCAGCTGTCTAGGCATCCCTTAACTCAATCACGTTGACACATAAAATTAACCGTCACAGGTCACGAAGGTGGAGCCCTCATGATGGGATAGTGCCTTTAGAAGAAGAGACACCAGAGACCTTGCTGCCTCTCTGTCTCTGCACATGAGGACATAGCAAGGGACAGCCACGGGCACACCAGGAAGTGGTCCTCACTAGACACTTGATTTGCCTGCAACTTGACCTTGGACTTTCAGCCTCCAGAACGGTGAGCAATGGATGTTTGTTGTTTAAGCTACCCAGGCTACGGTAATTTGTTATAGTAGCCTGAGCAGACAAAGACATGCAGCGAGTGTGGGTTTCTGCTCCTGATTATCCACAGACAGCTTTGGGTTTACACCATCATTCTCTGGATCATAGACAGGGTTCTTGTGACCGACCCCCTATGACGCCGGCAGAATCACTAACAAACTGGTAGCCAAGGCTGTCTGGTTCTCCTAAGCCTGCTCCAACGTGTTGTTCCCTTTAGTGATCATTAGCATGTCCTCCTAAACAGTGAGCTTGTGCAGCTTCTTAGTCACACTTTCTTCCATGGAGCACAAACTGCCATGTGGCTCCTCTTCCCCAAACTCTCCCATCTGACCTTGGTAACTTCCCACCTCCCAGTTTCCAGGTCACTGGCAGCTTTTCCTTCTGTCAGCATATGGAGGTTCTCACGCTCCCTGCATCTCAGGGGTGCCCATTCAGCCAAGGGATTCACATGGGGGTCTCTCACTGCCTGGTTGATGTACTGCTCAATACACTGAGCTCATCTTGGACAACAGCAGCCTAGACATCGGGAACCCACCCAGCAGACTGCCCAGTGCTCTTTGAAGCCATACTTTGACTTTTTCTACTTCACTGTACCAACTCCCGTCAAGCCCTGGTTTATGGCTTGGAAGAAGATAAGAAAGCTGGCAAAATACCCGTGGGGCCAGGGATTCTGCAGCCCCAATCTCAGGTTATGCAGGCGAAAAGTCTCAGCACAACCTTGTGAGGCAGGAAAACGTGAACAACAGAACACTCAACCGAGGCTGGTCAGAGATTGCTACAGAATGATAACACAGGAGGGAGTATGTATACACCAAGCAGTGACTTACAAAGAAACTTGGGGCATGAGATTGAGTCCCCACAGGCAGAGCTTTGCTGAGAAGGAAAGGTGCTTTAGGCTTTGCTGAAATAGTACAGTAGTTCTGTAACATTACATCCCGGCTAGCAGAAATTAGTTCAGAAGCTCACTAGTCAGCTGTCACAAGCCTGATGCTGAGGAATAAACCATGGGCCCTATAGCAGTTTGTTCCAGTTGCCATAACAGAATACCACAGGCCAGATGGCTTAAACAACAGAAATTTGCTTTCTCACAGTTCAGGAGGCTTAAAAGTTCAAGATCAAGGTGCTAGCAAAGTAAGTTTCATTCCAAGGCCTTTTCTTTTGGCTTGTAGGCAGCCATGATTTAGCTACATGCTCCTGTGGCCCTTCCTTGGTATGTGCACACAGAGAAAGGGAGAGAACAACGTCCCTGGTGTCACTTCTGAAAAGGACACCAATCCTGTTGGATCAGGGTCCCACATTTATGACCTCATTTAACTCTAATTACTTCCTTAACGGCCATATCTCCAAATACAGCCACACTGAGTGTTAAAGTTTCAACCTATGAATTTTGGGAGGATACAAACATGCAGTCCATAACAGGCCCCAAAATAGAATAAGCTTTCACAGGAACTTATAAGTAATATTTGAGAACACATAGAGGAAATTTAGAACTTTGATTTGATATTAACATAATATGTCATATTTGCTTTAATAATACAATGACAAGGTTTTAACCAACAGAATACCAGGGAGAAAGGCAGACTATCCAAGTGGGTCCACTTTCCCTAACAAAAGGAATTAGGGAAACAAAAGAAAACATAAACAAATGGGACTACATTAAACTAAAAGGAAAGGATTAAACAGCAAAGGAAACCATCAACAAAACAAAAAGACAACCTAACAATTGGGAGAAGATATTTGCAATCAGATGCCTGATAAGGGGTTAATATCCAAAATATATAAAGAACTCATACAACTCAACAACAAATAAACAAACAAACCAATTAAAAAGTTGGCAGAGGATCTGAACAGACATTTTTCCTAAGAAGATATACAGAAGGCAAATAGGCACATGAAAAGATTTCAACAATCACTAATTATTTGGGAAATGCAAATCAAAACCACAATGAGATATCACCTTACACCTGTCAGAATGGCTATTATTAAAAAGACAAGAAATAACAAGTGTTGGAAAGGATGTGGAGAAAAGAGAACCCTTATACACTACTGATGGGAATGTAAACTGGTGCAGCCACTATGGAAAACAGTATGGAGATGCCTCAAAAAATTGAAAATAGGGGCTGGCCTGGTGGCCTAGTTGTTAAGTTCACGTGCTCTGCTTCAGTGGCCCGGGGTTCACAGGTTCAGATCCTGGGCACAGGCTGATGCATGGCTTATCAAGCCAGGCTGTAGCAGTGTACCATTAGGTAGAGGAAGATGGCCATGGATATTAGCCCAGGGCCAGTCTTCCTCAGCAAAAAGAGGAGGATTGGCAACAGATGTTAGCTCAGGGCTGGCCTTCCTCACAAAAAAATTAAAAATAGAACTTCCATGTGATCTGGTTATTCCACTTCCAGTATGTATCCAAAGAACATGAAAATACTAATTCAAAGAGATATTTGCACCCCTATGTTCATTGCAGCATTCTTCACAATAGCCAACACTTGGAAACAACCTAAGTGCCCATTGACAAATGAATGGAGAAAGAAGATGTGGTATACCCATACAATGGAATAGTACTCGGCCATAAAAAAGATGAAATCTTGCCACTTGTGACAACATGGATGGACTTTGAAGGCATTATGCTAAGTGAAATAAGTCAGACAAAGAAAGCCACATACCCTATAATTTCACTCACATGTGGAAGATAAAAAAACAACAACAACAAACTACATAGAAAGATAGATTAGATTGGTGGTTACCAGAGGGGATGCAGGGGAGGGAGGAGGGTTAAAGAGGTAAAGAGGCACGTGTATGGCGGCAGATGGCAACTAGGCTTTCGGTGGTAAACACAATGTAGTCTGTACAGAAGTTGAAATATGACATACACCTGAAATTTATATAATGTTATAAACGGTGTTACCTCGACAGAAAAATAAATTAAAAAAATAAAAGCAACATTTTAACCCCCTGTCCAAAAAAAAAAGAAAACATTCCCTGAGGTTATTTGAAGTCAGAAAATTAACAATACTTAATGTAGAGCTCTATTTTAGTCCTTCGGGTTCAATCTATGAGAAAGGAGAATGTTTAATGGGTCTTGATCTCTCTCAATCTCTCTCTACTACGTTTAGTGTATCAAATGGGGCATATTTCCTAAGCTCCAGAAACTCACATTCTACTGTGGAGACAGCCACATTAACAAATAAAAACGGTATGCAGTCCGTGAGATCTCTTAGGTATGTGCAAGGTCTACGGAGAAACAGAGAGGGAACAATTAACTGAGTTGGGCCTAGAGAGGGCCCCTGCAGTTTTTGAAATCTATGCCATGTCTTGAGGGTTGAAAAAGTTTTCAGGTAGAAGAAAAAACAAAATCTATTCCAGAGTGGGGACAGTGTGAGCAAAGTCATGTGAAAGAGCATGGAATATTTTTCAGAGTCCTCTTTCAGTGAAAGGACAGCATAGATGAGGGCAAGTAGGAGGGGTCAGGGCTGGAAAGGGATACAGTGTTGAGTCCTGCCTACCTCCCTCACAGTCTCACTCTGTCCCCCAACACACAGGAGGTGGTACGTACATGAAGAATTCTGCCCTCACCCTACACAACTGTCCTCCCGAAGCTTCCTTGCTCCCCGCGCTATGCACCCATTCCATCTGTTCTGCTTCAGACCTTTCTAATTTGTTTCCGGGCATGAGGCTTTTTTCCTTCAAATTTGACACTGGGCATTTTTGCTAGCTTCTCTGCCCCTCCCTTTCTCGCTCCCAGGAACACTTCTGAGAGTACCTCAGATAAACACTACCCCCAGTCCTTGTGGCTTCCTCCTCAGTCCTGCCACTGGTGGCACTCCCTTGTGGCCATATCACAAAAGGCTTTGCGCAACACGCTAAGGAGATTGGATTTTATTTTGAGGTCAACAGTGAACAATTTATGATTTGTAAGCAAAGGAGTGACATGAGCAGATTAAGAAAAAAAAAGAAAAGGAATTAGCATGAAAGACTGAATAACATCTCCCATGGAACAAAAGGCAGCAGGAGGATCAAGTGTTGGGAGCAAGGTCTTTGAGACGAAAACAGAGATGGAGCCAGTGAGGTGAGAAAAGCTGAGAATATGCAAAGCATATTATTCCGCCCTATGACTCTTATCTCATAAGATCACAAGCCCGTTCAGACTTCTTACGAAAGACAATGAAGGGGCTAAGCCAGCAATCGTTTACAAGCAGGGTAGTATCATCCCTGCAGGAGGTAGGGAGCATTTGGAAATTCACGGCAATG
Organism: Tapirus indicus; assembly: GCA_031878705.1. Taxonomy (NCBI): domain Eukaryota; kingdom Metazoa; phylum Chordata; class Mammalia; order Perissodactyla; family Tapiridae; genus Tapirus; species Tapirus indicus. The sequence goes on from CM062919.1 coordinate 80,169,666, forward strand.
TTTGGATAACTCCAGAACGTCATTTACAGCCTTGATATCCACCATAAAAGGGATGGTTCTGGGGCCAGCCCTGTGGCATAGTGGTTCTGTGGCGCTCGCTTCTGTGGTCCGGGGTTCGCGGGTTTGGATCCCAGGTACGGACCAATGCACTGCTTGTCAAGCCATGCTGTGGCAGCTCCCCATGTAAAGCAGAGCAAGATGGGCACAGATGTTAGCCCAGGGCCAATCTTCCTCACAAAACAAAAGAGGGGGGCAGTCCCATAGACTGAAGAACAGTCTTATCCAAATGTCAATAGGTGTAGTCTAAATTTCCCTAAATCTCTGAGGAGTCCCTGAAGGCTTGGGTTGCAATATTTTGCTAATCATTCATTCATTCATACATACATACATTTATTAAATTCCTACTATGTATAGAAAAACTGGGAGGAACCAATGTAAGACATGGAACTTGCTCTCAAAGAACTCATAATCTATGTGCACAATTAAATACGATGTCTTGTGATACGTTCTGTAATAATTGTATAAATAGAGCGATAAGGCAGTGATTAATTCAACTGAGTGAGAAGAGAGAGGAGAGCACCAGAGAAAACATATTTGAGCTGAGATGGAAAAGACGGCTAGAATACGAGAAGTTGCCATTGTAGAACGGAGAAAGAAAGCCCTTCAGGCAGAAGGAACAAGAGCAAAGGCATGGAGGTGAAAGAGTACATGGCGTGTGTGTCATATAACACCCGTTACAAAATGTAATCTTGGTAGGTGAGACTGGAAAGGCAGGTTGAGACCAGATTGTGAAGATCCCTGTAAATCATTCAAAGAAGCTTGGATTTCAATCTGTAGAAAATGGAGACCTATCAAAGGATTTGATTCAGGGAAATGATGTAATTATTTATTAATTTAAAAAGCAGCTCAGAGCAGGGAAGAGAATGAAAGGAGGAAGACCAACTGACAGCATTACACTAGTGCAGAGGAGAGAAGATGAGGACAGTGGGAAAGGAGATAGAGTCGAAGCAAACAGATGTTTCAGAGCTGGAATCAACACATTCCCTGTTTTGGGGAAGTTCATTACAAATGATCAGGGAGGTTTTTCCAGGTTTCTGGGATACCAGTTAAAAGTAAAATTTGATGATACAAATGTCTTAGATACTGGCATGACTTGTGGGCCTGTAAAAGACTAAATGAGAAAAAAAAAAACCCACAGAAGGCAATTTATTGTGACAAAAACTACGTGGTCTTATGTTAACTATGGATCAGGCTGTTAACTATGGATCAGGCTATGTTTCCTTGACCAGCTTTGAGCTCAGGCATCCATGTATCCCTGAAGGACCCACTGGGTGAGATTAACTAGTGTTCCTAAAATGCCAAGTGGGCTTTGGAGACAAAGTCGCAGCTAAGGAGCTTTCAAAACACGGTGGTAACTCTGAAACCTGTTTTTCTATCCATTTGGCCTTCAACTGAGTTGTTATTATGTTTTTCTCTAACTTTCAGTACATAGCCCATCTGATCAATAATCTTTTAGCCTGAACAAAATGAATGGGATGGATGACAAGGGGGAAGCCAGCAATTTGATACTGTTGCTGTTTTCATCTTTACAAAGCGTAACTATGTGGGTCTCAATACCCCCAATACTCTTAACTTGCAGAATGGATATCAGTCTTTGCCCAGAGAGAAAGTGACCTTGCTCTTCCTTCTTTCAGTGCACCATTGTTCACTTGAAGATTTGGAAGTGATAATTCGACAGGGTTACAGCATCGGCTCTGTGTTCACTAACTTCCAAGAATGCTGACCAGATTCTCAATATCTGTTCAGCTTATTAGAGATGCCGCCCTGCAAGGCCGGTTAACTCAGCATGCTGCATCTGGGCGAGGAATTTCCAAATTCGTCGGATTATGGCTTCTGGCAACCAGTGCTGCTGGTGGTGGGAAGGTTTATTCCCTCTGTTTCTGCTTTGATTCCCTGTTGTTTCTGAACTTTCAGAAAGGAAGTCAGTGGGAGTCAAACATATTTAGTATTTTATTATACTATTTTCCTATAATCTTACTCTAAAATTGTTTAAATACAAGGCCCATGTTATTAAAGAGGAAAATAGAAATCAATGGTGGTTCTGCAATTACATTGAGAATCTGAACTGATAACACAGAAGAGGTTCAAACTCAAAACTTTCCCATTAAAGCAAAAGGCACAGTAATTAGAGTAATGCTGTACTCTGTAATTCTAGAATTTCGCACCTAGGATTCTCCCTCCTTCGATCTTGGAATATCTCTTACCTACCCAAGTATCTCAGACATGCCATTAAACACCCAGTGTCCTTAAATACTTACCTAGTCCAGGGTTACAAAGCAGTGAGCAATCTTTACAGTGACATTTATTGAGAATTTACTTTGTACATACTGTGTGTTAAGTGCTTTAAATTTATTAACTCATATAATCTTCACAACAGCCGTGTAAGTGTGCTACTATCGTTATCCTTCCTATTTTCCAAATAAGCTGCATCTGCAAAGAGAGAAGAGAAATTTTCTCAAGGTACCAAAGGCAGTTGGTTGGAGACCTGGGATTCGAACTCAGGCTCTTATTCCAGAGTCTGTGCTCTTAACTACCAAGAAATAGTTTTGTTGTTGTTTAAAATATGTATGTATGTACACACACACAGAAAAAAAAAATCATGAAGCGTTATATTAGCATTTTTAATATAATTTTCACATGGTTTTAATTGTATTTTTCTTACCTTTTTATTCTGAAATAATTTTAAACTTACAGAAATGTTGTGAAAGCCTACACTGACTTTCCATATACCCTTCACCATGCTTCCCCTACTGTTAATATCTCACATAATCAGAGTACAATTTTTGAAACCAGGAAATTAATATTGGGGTACATACTATTAGCTAAAGTACAGACCTTATTCAAATTTCACCAGTTTTTCCACTGATGTCTTTTTTTGTTCCAGGCCCCAAACCAGGATCCCACATTGCATTTAACGATCATGTCTCCTCACTTCCCTCCAATCCGGGACAACGACTCAGTCTTTCATGACCTTGACACTTTTGAATCCTACTGGTAGGTGGTTTTGCAGAATGTGTGTCAATTTGGGTTTAACTAATGTTTTCTCATAATTAGACTGAGGTTATGCATTTGGGCAAAAGTATCACAGAAGTGGTATGCTCTGCACCATAATATGGTATACTCGAAGTTGATATGTCTTAATTACGATGAGGTTAACATCGATAATTTTGTTAACGCTGGTGTTTGCTATGTTTCTCCACTGTTTTCTCTTTGTATTTAATAAATAAATTGTGTAAGATTCCTTGAGATTATGCAAATATTCTGTTTCTTCCAAAACTTTCGCTCATTAATTTAGCAACCATCCATGGATCTTGCCTGCAATTACTGTGGTTTTTGCCTAATAATTTTTGTATTTTTTTCATCTCTTCTACATTGGTGAATTGGAATTCTTCTGTAAGAAAGAGCTGCCCTTTCCCCATTTATTTCTTGGTCTAATGGTTTATTTCTGTCAATATGGGCTCATAGATATTTATTTTATTCTATTGGTTATAATTTAATACTCTCATTTATTTTGTTGCCCGTATTTTTCCAGGTTTGACCACTAGGAGCTCTTTCAGTTTAACTCCTGTGTCCTTTCAACATGACCCATTCTTTTTTCAATCACTTCCCTATTTTCTGATACAAAAAGATTTTCTAGGATCTTCTTATATTTTCTCAATTCCAGTGTAGGAATCATCCATTTCTTTGGAGACCCGGTTTCATTTATTGGAGAGTGGTATGTAGAAACCAAGGTCTGGGCACTAGGTCTGCTCATCCCTACTGGGCTCTCCTTCCCTCCAGGCCCACTCAGTAGACAGAGTTAGAGACTGTATGTATATACAGTGACCCACAAGTAAAACACGTCCATTCTCATCTCTGTGTCTATCTGTGTAAAGATATTAAAAACCATGGATTCACACCGATACCTCCAATTTCAGTGCAACACCACAGGGTTCATTCTAGTCTTCCCTAGTCCTTGGTTGTGACATTCTTCTCCAACAATAAGAAACCTGGTTCTCATCATCTATCTCATTTACTCATTTGTGAGATCCTAGTATATGTGGAAGGCAGTTTCAGAATTGCTACCCCATATTGCTATGAGAAAAAAAATTACTAACGAGAAAACAGTATTTGTATACAGTTCTTTTGGTCTTTAACCTTATAAATACTGTGTTCCAAAATTTCTCAGGATAGTTCTATTCTTCTCCACCCCATTATTCTTTTTTATTAATTATGTCTCCTGATATTTAACAATAAACATATTACTTTGTGTATTTTTTTAAACACTACATTCTCTAGGGTCCGCTTATTGGCCGGAGGATAGAAACTGCACAAGCAAAATAAAATATGAAGGTGATGTCAGATACAGGTTTCCTAAGTGATGTTTACACATTTACCACATTAGTTATAGGTGCTTACAAACATCTAGGCTGTCTCAGCTGCTGTTGTCTGGGGTCTCTGGACAAAGTCTCACGACTACTCTTAGCTCTAACCACAGCGCCTCCTGCTTCTTCCCAGCTCTCTCATCGTACATGGGTTGTCTCTCTTTACTGGCACTTAAAATGCTCATATAACTTCATGTCTGGGATGATGTTCAGGACATTTAAAAATTATGAGAAATCAAGAAAGTACAATCATGCATATGTTTTTAAAAAAGAAATCAAAAGTCAACAACATCTTTCGTGTCCTTCATAAAAGTACATTCCAGGATGACTTGGCAAGCATATGAACTATTAGGTTTGTGTAGGTAAATTTACACCCTTGGAAACATAATGATACATGCTTGACTCCTCATAATGCAGATATGACATTGTCCTAGCAAAGAAGTTAGGAAACTTCCAATAAACTCACCATTCCCTTTGCATGAAGATGAATAACACTCAGGCATTTATTGCAGCAGTAAAACAGAACAGTTCCAGACTTTCAACTCAAAACCCTCACTTCTCTATAAAAGCAATAACTCATTAAAGTAATGTTAAAATAATAATAGTATTCCTCCAAAGTATTGGTAATTGATAATGGCAATTAAATTTCACAAGGCTAATTTGGATTTTCAAATCAGGAAGTCATTAATGTAAAGATATCATTTTGTTTTAATCACTGCTCACTTGCCTCCATACCAAAAACTCTGTCTTTCTTCCAACACGCTCACTGTTTCTCCTGACGCCCAACTGCAGAGGGCCTCCTCACCTGCACTGGCCAGCATCAACCCATGGATGACCAGCATCTCTCCCCCTCAAACTGAAGTTTGGTCTTCAGGAACTTCCTGAATCTAAAAGCAGGGACCTGCCTGAATTTCAATTCATCCCAATTTCATTTGCATTTCAATTTCATCCCAGTGCATTCCTGGAAATCAGGTTAAAGGAAAATCACATTTTGCCTTAGATGTCTGAGTCTTTATTTCTTATACAGAATCCAAATAAATCATATATATGCCCAACAGAATGTCACAGAAGAAAAAATATAACAACAATAAACTGTTTATAAAAATGTACTTGTCAATAACATTCTAAGTCCTAAAAAATGGTCTTAAGTGTATGTTATACAGTGTTTACACATAGGTCCCAGTGTACTAAAAAATGCATCACTAATTATTAGGGAAATGAAAATCAGAACTACAATGAGATATCACTTCACACCCATCAGAATGGCTATCATTAACAAGATAAGAAATAACAAGTGTTGCAGAGGATGTGGAGAAAAGAGAACCGTCATATACTGCTGGTGGGAATATAAACTGGTGCAGCGACTATGGAAAACAGTATGGCAATTCCTCAAAAAATTAAGAATAGAACTACCATACGACCCAGCTATCATACTTCTGGGTATTTATCCAAAGAACATGAAAACACAAACGCCTAAAGATATTTGCACCCCTATGTTCATCACAGCGTTATTCACAATAGTCAAGACCTGGAAACAACCTAAGTGTCCATCAAGGGACGAATGGATAAAGAAGATGTGGTGTATATACACAATGGAATACTACTCAGCTGTAAAAAAAGATGAAACCTTGCCATTTGCAACAACATGGATGGACCTTGAGGGTATTACACTAAGTGAAATAAATCAGAGGGAGAAAATCAAATACCATATGATTTCACTCATAAGTAGAGGACAAAAACAACAACAAACACATAGGGACAGAGATTAGATTGGAGGTTACCAGAGGGGAAGCAGGGAGAGGGGAGGGTGAAAGGGGTGACTGGGCACATGTGTACAGGGATGGATGGTAATTAGTCTTTGGGTGGTGAACATGATGTCTACACAGAAATCAAAATATAATAATGTACACCTGAAATTTATATAATGTTATAAACCAATGTTACCTCAATTTAAAAAAAAAAGAACACTGCTCTGGAGCAGGAATTGGCAAGCTATGGGGAGGCCAAATCTGACCAGCTGCCTGCTTTTGTAAATAAAATTTTATTGGACCATAAAAAAAAATTTTTTTTAATAAATAAATAAATGCACATAGAAAATGGAAAGACTTCAACTGTCCTGTTAAAGAGGAATAAAACTAAAATCAGTGTTTTGGCTTTAACACCAGTCACATTTATAATTAATATGCTTTCGGTTAATTTAGAATTTAGAAGATCCCGAATGGGAAGAAAGTACAAGGGGGTGATTTAGATTGCTTACTTTATTTACAATATGTGTTCAGAAAGTTTGAAGTTTCTCTCTCTCCCCTCTCCCCTCTCCTCTCTCAGCTCTCTCTCTCTATTGACATGTCCATACCAAAGAGAGGCAATCAATCTCTTGCACTGACTTCTTTTCCTGGAGGTGGACTGAGGGTTGAAATTTGGTGATCATTCAATGCTAAAGATTAAGGAGAAAAATCTTATTTTTTAAATGTTTTTATTTTTTCAGCTTTATTGAGGTATAATTGACAAATAAAATTGTAAGATATTTAAAGTGTACCTCACAGTGATTTGATACATGTATCCATTGAGAAAGGACTCCTCTCATCTAGTTAATTAACACATCCATCACCCCTCATATCTATCTTTTTTTTTTTTGCTGAGAACATTTAAGTTCTACTCTCTTAGCAATTTTAAATTATACAATATAGTGTTATCAACTATAATTGCCATGTTTTACATTAGATCCTCAGACCCTGGTCATCTTATAGCTGAGTTTGTACTAGCTTCTCCCTACTTCCCTCTCTCCCCAGCCCCTGGCAATCACTTTTGTACTCTCTGTTTCTATGAATTTGACTTTTATGTTTTTTTCACATTCCACATATAGGCGATACCATGCAGTGTTTGTCTTTCTCTGTCTGGCTTATCTCACTTAGAATAACGCCCTCAAGGTACATTCATGTTGTCGCAAATGGCACAATTTCCTTCTTTCTCAGGACTGAACAATATTCCATTGTATATACTTACCACATATTCTCTATCCATTCATCCATTGACAGACACTTAGGTTGTTTCTGGGAGAAAATCTTTATATCTGATTTTCTGTTTTGAATTTTCTACCTCACCATCCAAGAACAGAAGAGTGTAAAGATGCAAACTTTTTTAGTCAATAGAATGCACTGCTCATTATAATTTTATTTTACACGTTTTTTTCGTACAAAACAATCTTTAGGAATCACATTGCTGTTCAAATATTTCATATTTCTTCCACAACTACAGAACCATAATATTTAAACATAGAAGAATATTTGAGAACTGTTAGTTTCCTACTGAAATTTTGACCCATTACTTTTGTATTGACTCATTATTTTACACTGAGAAAACTAAAGCCTGTGGAGATTGAATAACTAACCCAAAGCCATGTATTTCTAGGCAGTAATAAATGATATTAAAATCTTATACACAAAGACGTTGCATATTAAGAGTTCCCTACTTTACAAATATTCCATATTAATTATTCCTTCTTAGACAATTCTTAATTGAAATATAATTCACATACCACACAATTCACAATTTTAAAGTGCACATTTCAGTGGGTTTTCATATATTCACAAAATTATGCAACCATTACCACTATTTAATTCCAGGACACTTTCATCACCCTGAAAAGAAATCCTGTATCCGTTAGCAACCACACCCCATTCTCCTCTGGCAACCACTCGTTTACTTTCTGTCCCTGTAGATTTGCCTATTCTGGACATTTCATATAAACAAAATCTTATAATGTGTGGTCTTTGTGTCTGGTTTCTTTCACTTAGCATGTTGTTTTCAAATTTTATCCATATTGTAGCATATACCAATACTTTTTTCCTTTTTATGTCTGAATAATATTCCATTGCATAGATGTACCACTTTTATTTATCCATTCATCAATTGATGGACATTCAGTTGTTTATACTTTCTGGCTATTATAAATAATGCTGCTATGAGCATCATGTATAAGGTTTTGTGTGGATATATGCTCACTTTCCTCGGGTACATACCTGGGAATAAAATTGCTGGGTCATATGGAAACTCTATGCTTAACTTTTTAATGAGCTGCCAAACTGCTTTTCAAAGTGGCTACACCATTTAACATTCCCACCAGCAACGTGTGAGAGGGTCCCCATTTCTCCACATCCTCACCAACACTTACTATTATCTGACTTTTTGATTCTAGCCATTGTAGTGAATGTGAAGTAGTATCTCATTGTGGTTTTGATTTGTATTTCTCTAATGACTAATGATGTTGGTGATCTTTTCATGTGCTTTTTGGGTATCTGTATATTGTATTTGGAAAAATATCTATTCAAAATCTTTGCCTATTTTTTTTAAATTAGGTTATTTATATTTTGTTGTTGAGTTGTGAAGGTTCTTTATGTATTAGAGATACTAGTCCCTTATTAGATATATATGTTTGCAAATATTTTCTTCTGTTCTGTGGCCTGTCTTTCACTTTTTTGATAGTGTCCTTTGAAATATAAAAGGTTTTCATTTTGATGAAGTAGAATTTATCTTATTTTGGTTGCATGTGGTTTTTTGTGTCAAATCTAAGAAATCATTGCCTAAGTCAAAGTCACAAAGATTTACAGCCATGTTTTCTTCTAAGAGCTTTATAATTTTGGCTGTTGCATTTAGGTCTCTTATTCATTTTGAGTTAATTTTTGAATATGTTGCAAAGCAGGGGTCCAACTTCATTCTTTTGCATGTGGATACCCAGTTGCCACATTTATTGAAAAGACTATTATTTCCCTGTTGAATTGTCTTGGCACTTATTAATTATATTACACTACTGTCTTGGCCCTCATCCACATCACATACTGCTGAAGCAGTTTCTTGTTCTGTGTCTGCATCCCTTCTTCTCTGGCCTCAGCATTTGAGTCTAACCACAGATAGAAGTCATTCTGGCAATTGCTAAGGATGTTTTAAAGCCATTTTAAAGCATTCTATTTCTCTTTTATTCATTGCTTTATTGCTCTTCCCTGCTCAGCATTTGCTGACCAAAAGTAGTCATCAGGAGACTGTGGGTCTGCACTGAGCTGTGGACACCTGCCTTCACGTCTTCCATTTGCCTCTAATCCTGCACAGATATCTTGATTTCCAAACACTGCTCTTTAAAAAATGAGATTGTAACATCTCTGGACAGGTCATCCTATACTCTAACACCCAGAAAAGAGGTAAGCAGAATGGCCAAAGACCCGCTGGAGGCTAAACAATAGCCCTTTCCCAAAAGCAATTAAAACAGAAAAACATATCATGTTTTAACTTTCCCATTTTGATGCAAAGAAAAATTTTTCTAAATGAAATTACTTGAAAAATGTTAATGACCCAAGAGTATAAATTAGTATAATCATTTGGGATACTAGCATTATAAATTAGAGCTAATCATATGCCTATTCCATAACTCAAGAATAATTAGTTCATGTGACCACCAAAATAAATGTACACAAATGTTGATAGCAGCTTTAGTCATAACAGCCCAAAGGGGAAACAACCCACATGTCCAAAAACCAGAAAACAGTAAATAAATTGTGTGTGCTTATAAAATGGAATACTACACAGCAATAAAGAACATGTTACAACCACAGACATACAAACACATAGTCTCTCAGACATTATGGTGACAAAGAAATCAGACACAAAAGAATACACATTGTATGACACTGTTTATTTGAAATTCAAGAGCATACAAAACTAATCCAAGTTGTGAGAAAACAGAGTAGTGATTACTTTGCGGGGGAGGTATTGACTGGAAAGTGAGGAAACTTCCGTGGTACAGAAATATTCCATGTCTTGAGCTGGCTGTGATTATACAGGTGTATACACAGGAAAAATAAATCAATCTGTGTATTCACAATTAGTGCCCTTTATGTACTTTACTCACTTGTGTGATAAACTTCAATAAAAAAATTTAAACAAGGTGGGGAAAGTTTCCCAGGAAAGTAGAGAACTTTTCAAACCTTTTTCAACGTGAAACAAAGAGCTACACCTATAACACAAAGACAGAATGAAGAATCTAAAGCTGGAGCACGGTCACATAGTTGGGCAGAGAAAAGAAGTGATTACAACACCAGACATCATTTCCACTCCCCTATTGCTAATTCGAGTCTGTCAATCCTGCTATTTCAACTCCAAGAAATAAAAAGATCAACAAGGATTGTCCTCTACAGAGGCAACTGAATTCTTAGTTAAAATCATGGGATGTTTCAAAAAACATAGCGTTCATTCCTTTTGTTCTCCCACAAACTCACTTCATACCCAAAGAATCAATCAATATTCAAGTTCAGCCACACTAAACTAAGTCATATGTTAATTCAATTCTATCTGAATGGCTTTTACATAATCCCTAGGCAGGGACCTTGTCAAAATCTTTGCTCACTACAATTCCTGGGACACTGATGACATTCAGTTGATAGTGTATATTATAATTAATATCATAATAACAATAACACAGGGAAAATACCTCCTGCAGTTTGCAAAAATACTGGGCTACAGCTAACAGAATTTCAATTCAGAATCAACAATGGAAAGATAGATCAGAAGGCAGCAAGAGCAACTGGCTTCAATGAATTTGCAAACTCACCCTAAATTGCAGGAAAAACAGTATTTATTAAGCAAGCTCTCCTAAGGAGACTGCTAAATTAAGCAAGATAATTTCATGTTCTTAATGGGTTTACCTGACCATAGTGAAGGTTAATGTCTTAGCAGCTAGACCCAAACCTTCCTCTGAAGGTGAAAGGGATTGGAAGCATGGGTGTGTGTGTGTGTGTGTGTGTGTGTGTGCGTGTACATCTATGTATGTATGTCTTTGTCACTGTATATTTGAAAATGTTCAACAGTGTTGATGGGTAGGGTAAGAAAGGAAGAAACAGTAATAAAATACTTTTGTGACTGAAAAAGATTATTTGTCTAATTAATGAAATGAGTTGCACCTTAGTCCCCCTACTAGGAACTGCTGGTAAATGAGGATTAATAAACTTTCCCTAAAGGTGCAAAGTTACTGATTTTTTTTCCTTTGGAGAGCAGCCAACGTCTACTCTCCAATCCTCAAGTCAGGAGAACACTAGATGTGTTCTTGCAAAGTATCTAACCAAAAACAAATCTGGCCTACATTTTACAGAAACACCTGTCAGAAAACCCCAGTCCATGGAGGATTTCCTCCAAATCCAGGTTTTATCTGAAAAGCTCCTTTCACAATCCCTAATCAGTGATGCTCCAAGTGTGGTCCCCGAAGAGCAACATCAGCATCACCTGAGAACTTGTTAGAAACGCAAATTCTCCTGAACCACCCCAGATGTACTGATTCAGAAACTTGGGATGGGGCCAGGTAATCTGTGTTTCAACAAGCCCTCCGGATCAGGTGACACATACTCACATTTAAGTTGTTTCTCCTCAGTTCCACATCTTCTTCTACCCCCTCCAAAAGAATCTCTGGTCTCTTATGTAGCTGCTGCAAGTTTCTCTTCCTGATCCATTATTTTTTTAGTTAATGATTCTTCATAGTGGAGTCATATTTTCCACTTGCCGCTTGACACAACATTATTGAAACAGAGTATACTCTCCCCACTAGAGACCATTAAAATACAAGAAAAGTTTTGTCTACCCCAAAATCTTGCCAGTATCTATTAAATTGTATTAGGTCCCCCACAAAGCACAACAGAACTTCTGCAACCCAATCCTAAGCATCATGTTTCAGAACATCCCACCACAGCAATACCTCACCCCCAAAATACAATTCTCCTACAGAGTATGCAAATTTACATTCAAGACTTCAGTGGCCATGTTACTGATTCTAGACAATAAAATGTGGAAGAGGTAATTAAGGTGTACCATTCCTGGGTCAAGACTTTGAAGAAGCAGGTGTTCCTTTTTCCCATCCACTCACCAGACATAAACAACATGGGGCTGCAGGCCTGGACCTGTGGTTCTCAAATTTTACCTTGCCTTAGAACCACCTGGAGGATTTTTTAAAAATGCTAATTGCTGGACTCCATGCCTAGAGTTTCTAATTCAGCAGGATTAGAGTGGGATCTGATTTGTATTTCTAATGAGGTCCTAGGTGGTGCTGGCGCCACTGGTCCTGGGACCACACTTGGAGAACCACTGGCCTGAACTATTGGCCTAGAGGATGGTGGAACCAAAAGAAGGAATCTGCTTCCCTGAGTGACCGTGTGGAGGAGAACTGCTAGCTGATCAAGAACATCAACCTCATTCTACACATGAGCAAGAAATAAACTCCTGTTGGTTTTGAGCCAACGTGCAAGGGTATATTTTTTACATTTTGTTCTCTTCTTAACTAAAAAATTACTTAGAAAAGTAGATTTCTGAATCTTTGAGATCATACCTAAAAATGTATTTATAATATTCATTAATATGAAACAATAAAGACACTAAACAAACAGAAACAAAAAAAACAAAAATGAAATTCTGCACATATTAAATGGGGAATAATTGATTTCTATTTTTTATCTTTTCTTTGTTATTTTTTTTAATTATTTTATTGAGGTCATATTGGCTTATAACATTGTGTAATTTCAGGTGGACATTATTATATATAAGTTTCTGTATAGTCTGCATCCTGCTCACCACCAATAGTCTGGTTTTTAATCTGTTGCCATATATATGTGCCCCTTTACCCCTTTTGCCCTCCTACCACCACCTTTCCCTCTGGTAACCACTAATCTGACCACCTTATCCATGTGTTTCTTTATCTTCCACATATGAATGAGATCATACAGTGTTTGTCTTTCTCTGTCAGGCTTACTTCGCTTAGCATAACACCTTCAAGGTCCATTCATGTTGTAGCAAACAGCATGATTTTGTCTTCTTTTATGGCTAAGTAGTATTCCATTCTATATATATATAGATAGATAGATAGATATCACATCTTCTGATATATGATATATATCATATATATATATATATATCACATCTTCTTTATCCATTCATCTGTTGATGGGCACTTGGGTTGCTTCCATGTCTTGGCTATTGTGAATAATGCTGCAATGAACATACAGATGCATAAATCTCTTTGAATTGTTAATTTCATGTTCTTTGGATAAATACCCAGTAGAGTGATAGCTGGATTTTATGGTATTTCTATTTTCAATTTTTTGAGAAATCTCCATACTGCTTTCCATAATAGCTGTACCAGTTTGCATTCCCACCAGCAGTGTATGAGGGTTCCCTTTTCTCCACATCCTCTCCAACATTTATTTTTTGTCTTGTTAATTATTGCCATTCTGATGGGGATAAGGTGATATCTCATTGTAGTTTTGATTTGCATTTCCCTAATAATTAGTGATATTGAACATCTTTTCATGTGCCTGTTGGCCAACTGTATATCTTCTTTGGAAAAATGTCTCTTCACATCCTCTGTCCACTTTTTGATCAGAATACACATACTTCTCAGGGGCACATTGAACATTCTCAATGATAGACCATACGTTGGGAAACAAGGCAATGCTCAATAAATTAGAAGATTGAAATTCAATCAAGCATCTTTTCTGACCACAATGATATGAAATTAGGAATCAACTACAAGAAAAAAGCTGGGAAAGTCACAAATACATGGAGACTAAACAACATGCTACTGGACTACCATTGGATCAATGAATAAATCAAAGGAGAAATCAAAAAATACCTGGAAACAAATGAAAATGAAAACACAACATACCAACTCTTATAGGATGCAGCAAAAGTGGTACTGAGAGGGAAATTTATAGCAATACAGGCCTACCTCAACAAACAAAAAATCTTAAATAAGTAATCTTAAACTACACCTAAAAGAACTAGCAAAAGAAGAACAAACAAAGCCCAAAGTCAGCAGAAGGAAGGAAATAATAAAAATTAGAGCAAAAATAAATGAAATAGAGACTAAAAAAAAAATAGAAAGGATCAATGAAACTAAGAGCTGTTTCTTTGAGAAGATAAACAAAATTGAAAAACCCTTACCCAGACTCACTAAGTAAAAAGCAAGGAAGGCTCAAATAAACAAAATTAGAAATGAAAGAGGAGAAATCAAAACAGATACCACAGAAATACAAAGGATTATAAAAGAATACTATGAAAAACTATATGGCAACAAATTGGACAACCTAGAAGAAATGGATAAATTTTTAGACTCATCAACCTCCCAAAACTGAATCCAGAATAAATAAAGAATCTGAATAGACCAATAAGAAGTCAAGAGATTGAAACAGTAATCAAAAGCCTCCCAAAAAACAAAAAAGTCCAGGACCAGATGGCTTCTATGGAGAATTCTACCAAATATTCAAAGATTTAATACCTATCCTTCTCAAACTATTTCGAAAAATTGAAGAAGATGTGGTGCTTCCTAACTCATTCTACAAGGCCAATATTACCCTGATACCAAAACCAGACAAGGACAACACATAAAAGGAAAATTACAGGCCACTATCACTGATGAACATAGATACAAATATCCTCAACAGAATGTTAGCAAATCAAATACAGCAATACCTTAAAAGGATCATACACCAAGATCAGGTGGGATTTATACCAGAGATGCAGGGATGGTTCAATATCCACAATTCAATCAATGTGATACACCACATTACCAAAAGGACTAAAAATCACATGATCATACAATAGATGCAGAGAAAGCATTTGACAAGATCCAACACACATTTGTGATAAAAATTCTCAATAAAATGGGTGTAGAAGAAAAGTACCTCAACACAATAAAGGCCATATATGACAAACCCACAGCCAACATCATACTTAATGGTAAAAAACTGAAAGCCATTCCTCTGAGAACAGGAACAAGACAAGGATGCCCACTCTTATTCAACATAGTACTGGAAATTTTGGCCAGAGCAAGTAGGAAAGAAAAAGAAATTAAAATATCCAAATTGGAAAGGAAGAAGTAAAACTCTCACTGTTTGCAGATGATATGATTCTAATGTAGAAAACCCTAAGGAATTCACCAGAAAACTATTAGAAATAATCAACAACTACAGCAAAGTTGCAGGGTATAAAATCAATACACAAAAATCAGTTGCATTTCTATACACTAATAATGAACTAGCAGAAAGAGAACTCAAGAATACAATCCCATCTACAATCACAACAAAAAGAATAAAATATCTAGGAAAAAATTTAACCAAGGAGGTGAAAGACGTATACAGCAAAAACTATAAAACATTATTGAAAGAAATCAATGAAGACATAAAGAAATGGAAAGATATTCCATGTTCATGGATTGGAAGAATAAACATAGTTAAAATGTCCATATTACCTAAGCAATCTACACATTCAATGCAATCCCAATCAGAATCCCAATGACATTCTTCGTGGAAATAGAACAAAGAATCCTAAAATTTATATGGAACAACAAAATAGCCAGACAACCCAAGTAGCCAAAGCAATCCTAAGAGAAAAGAACAAAGCTGGAGGCATCACCATCCCTGACTTCAAAATATACTACCAAGCTATAGTAATCAAAACAGCATGGTACTGGCACAAAAACAGACACATAGGTCAATGGAACAGAATTGAAAGCCCAGAAATAAAACCACACACCTATGGACAGCGAATCTTTGACAAAGGAGCCAAGAACATACAATGGAGAAATGAAAGTCTCTTCAATAAATGGTGCTGGGAAAACTAGACAGCCACATGCAAAAGAATGAAAGTAGACCATTATCTTACACCACACACAAAAATTAATTCAAAATGGGTTAAAGACTTGAATGTAAGACCTGACACCATAAAACTCCTAGAAGAAAATATAGGCAGTACACACTTTGACATCAGTCTTACCAGTGTCTTTTTGAATACCATGTCTACTCAGGCAAGGGAAACAAAGGAAAAAATAAACAAATGGGACTACATCAGACTAAAAAGCTTCTGCAAGGCAAAGGAAATCATGAACAAAACAAAAAGACAACCCACCAACTGGGAGAAAATACTTGCAAATAACATATCCAACAAGGGGTTAATTTCTAAATATATGTTATAGATTTTTCAGTATTTATCTCCCCAGAGTTTCAACAAGACACTTATGAACTAATTTT
Source organism: Tapirus indicus (assembly GCA_031878705.1). Lineage (NCBI taxonomy): Eukaryota > Metazoa > Chordata > Mammalia > Perissodactyla > Tapiridae > Tapirus > Tapirus indicus. Next base: position 80,186,143 of record CM062919.1, read on the forward strand.
CCTTAGTGCATTAAGACATTTTGTACAGTCCAGTTTTCCATCAGTCAATACCATTTTGTGAGACCACCAGGACAAGGTTGTGTCTAGTTTATCTGAACTTTCCTCATGCATAACACAGTGCCTGGCACATGGTCAAGATTCAAAAAATACATTTGTGAGATGAATAAAAAAACAAAGTATGAAAAATGGACTGGTGTTTTTAAAACTTGCCAGCCCAGTGGCATAGTGGTTAAGTTCCACTTCAGCGGCCCACTGTTCACAGGTTCAGATCCTGGGCACGGACCTACACACTGCTCATCAAGCCGTGCTGTGGTGGCATCCCACATATGAAAAATAGAGGAGGATTGGCACAGATGTGAGCTCAGGGCCAATCTTCCTCACCAAAAAAAGAAAAAACTTGGTTTTGTTGACTACCAGATCTTAGGTTCATTAAGTACCACAGATGCATTCAACAAATGTTTCTTAAACGTATTCCAGGCACTGTTCAGATGCTAGGTAAAAAACAGTGGACAAAGAGTCAAGGTCCCTGCTCTCAAAAGTATACATTCTATGAAAAGGCATAAACATGCAAATATTTTTTAAAACGCAAGACAATCAAATAAAAACAAAAGAAGACAAGTAACGGTGAGTGTTCGATTCATTTGGAAAATTAAAATAGGATGCTATTCTCTAAGATGCTTGACATAGACAAAAGTATTGGGCAAATTTTATTTGGCATAGAAACTGGAAAAAAAATCTCTATTGTACCAGTAGGTAATACTTATTAAAAGATCCCTGTACCAACAGCTTTCACTTCACCCATGGTTAGTTTGACAAAGCACACAGGATGTAGCAGACACGCTGACTTGACTGTCAGCCTTCAGGACAAGTTCTCACCTCCCCAAACTCCCAGAGGTGGAGGAAAAGGGTTTTAAGCCCGGTTAACATTGCCAGAGTTTTCGTTAAATCTCAGAAGGCTCCACTGTGAAAATAATGCCCCTATTTTGCAATCTGGTCTACCTCTCTTTTCCCCAGCATCAGTTTATTTTATAAATACCGTGACTGGAATGATGCTTCATTAAGAATATCAAATGGGCTATAAGCCCCCATTTTGGGGTCAAATAGACCTGTTTCAAGTCACTCAATTAACTACATGGGATTGGGTAAGTCTATGTTGTCTAACATTTCTTTACTCATTGAATGATATAATAGTAATGACTATGATTTGGGGGAAGACTACATGAGACAATTGTATGTAAAACATTTATGTTGCAAATAATCACTAAAGTTGTGCAATTCCAATGAGAACAAAGATTATATTCAGTAGGAGTGAGAAAATAAGGCAGTCACAGCAAAAAAGCATCAGAATTTAAGACCATACTGGTACAACCATTCTGGATTTCAGAGTTTTACAATGAGGCTATTGTGATGAGTTGTTGAAATTAAGTTGGATGGAATAGAGGGGTAGAGAAGTCACTAAACTGGGAGTCAGGGTGTTGGGTGTTAAATACAACAAGGATGATGACAGAGGGTAGGAGCCAAGTGCTAAAGTTATTAGGAAAGTGGAAATGTGAATCAGTAGATGACTCTCAAAGAAGTGTTCTACGGTTAGATTCCTCTATTATATGCTTTTATAGAACCTAGTATTTTTCCTTTGTGACACTCATGTAAATTGTAATTAATTCATTGATTTATTTATTAATGTCCATTTTTTGAGGTAATAAGCTTCATGAATGTTAGAACCAAGTGTATCTTGTTCCCAAGTGATTACATTCACTTGTAAAATACAGAGCCCAGCAGAAAGCTTAATTAATATTGGATGGATGGATGGATGGATGGATGGATGGATGGACGGATGGATGGACTGGTAGATAAACAAATAAGAGATAGTATTACAAATAAATAGCATCAAGATCAATAGAGGAGAGCTTTACAAAACAAAATTATACCTAAGAATCCAGGATTTCTTAGTGATGGTTTACTTATTTCCTCTCTCTCTATTTAATCTTCACCTCCTCTTTCTCAGATTAATAAACCACATCTGTAGAAACTTATTTGATAATTAATAACTAGAGTAAGTGTCCCTATAGCCCCACCAAGGACACTCCTAAAACCTCTCAGCATCATTTGTCACCTTGGCAGCACACAACAATTTAAAATGTGCATGGCTTTGAGCCAACAATTCCATTTCTAGAAATTTATCCTACAGATATACTCATTCAAATATGTATGATGTGCATAGAAAGATTTTCTTTGCAACTTATTTATAATACAAAAAACAGGAATGACACTAAATGTCCAAAAAAGATTTGTTAAATAAATAAATAAATAATACATTCATACAATTGAATTTTATGCACAATTAACAATATCCTAACTTGTAAATACGTCCATGATGCACTGTTAAATACAAAATATGTGCACAATATGGGATAATCTGTATAGGATGACCCCATCTTTAAAGTAGATAAATGTGTGTTGGGGGTGCAAACAGTTCTGGATAGCACTCAGGAATTTCCTCCCCTTCCTTTTCTCTCCCCTCTCTCTCCCTGCTCTTGTCGTGTCTTAATAAGGAGGAGTGGTCCTTGCTAAGACATAACAAAAAGACTGAGACTTTCGTAGCATAACACACACTGCCAAGAGAGATCATCAATACTAGCCAGAAAAACATTGGTTTGGCTCATGCAGACGGGGGAGCGCTCCAGGTTCCTCCAGCTCTGCAGACCCTGTCCTCCTTTCCTAGATGACGCCCAGGCACTCAAGCATCAGGGTTTCAGTGAGAGTGATAGGGGTAACCAGGAAGAGGAGAAGAAGGACCAGAGTGAGAGGTATGGGATCTCTGTGAGTATATCCCAGGCGGGGTCTTTATGAACTGATAGACGACACGAAGAAAAAGTAAAGAAATGCTATGCCTCACCCTCTGGACTCCAGAGGTGTGTCGATATCGGTCCAGGTGCTCCTGGCATAACGATGTAGTAAGGTGTGTATGTTTACATATATAACTGCATATGCAAAAACAAAGATCTTAAAAGATACAAACCAAGCTATTAGCAGTGTCTATTTTTGTGGGGTGGATAGTTTCGCTTCACAGGGGGAGGGGAAGCATTAGTGGGATGCAGATCATAAGGGAATGACGATAGAAAGAGGGAACTTCATAAACCTCTGCATTGTTTGCCTGGTTTGCGGCAATCATGTTCCATAAAAATGAAGAGGGAATTTTTAAAAGAGCTCAATCAAAACTCAGCTTGCTTGTGTATTAATTAGGTCTGAGCAGGAGAAAGAGGCCCTATTGTCAGTTTGACTTTCCTGAGGATGGTCCATCTACCATTAGAATTGCCCCCAAATTTGGAGTGAAATGGTTCACAAATCTGAAATTTCTGAAACCAGAAAAGCAATTGTTCAGTTTTGTTGGAAATGACCATTTGGGTGTGCAAACAAATGAAATAGATGTATCATGAGATTTTTAGGATCACTCACACAGAAAAAGATCACTCACCTGACAGCTTCCACATCGAACACTCCACAAATGGCTCTGCACACTGACACAGCACAAGAATGTGGACTTTCTATTACCACCTAATTTAAATAGCTTGAGTTCTTTCAAAATAAGAAATTCTGTGGTTACCTATGATTTTCAACGATCCCCAGCTTTATAGTGTACGAATTACTCCTTTTACATAAATGGACTCTCAAGGCTTTGGACATTAAAGTCACAAAGATTACCACTTTTTAAGTAGCTACAAAACCGTTTATTCTATTTCTACACTAGTGCTTGGAAGTGTAGCACTAGTGGCCATCACAAGTGCTTGGAAGGCCAGATGGAGTCTTCTTTTTGTAAAATTTCCTATAGCAATAAATAGAGTGCATTACCAATAGCAGACACTTCCTTCAATCGGGGAAGACTAAATTCATCACACAGAAGTGACAGGCACCTGGTCTTCCTTGGGCTTTCAGGCCATAACTTTTTAGTTTACCACTGAAGAAGTGTAATTCTTCAATTCGTCTGTTCATCCAGCATCTGCTCTTTGGACACCTAATTTATTAGGACACCCACTACATTGTGGAAAACGGAAAAGAGGTAAAAACTCAACTAACAGATTTTGTTCTTATAAATAACTTTATAGGAAGGTTGACTGGAGATTATGTGTTTAGTGTGATAAATAAAATGGCAAGCAATAGGATATATTGGAGTATATGAGGAAGACATTTGGTATAAAACTAATTCGGCCTGACCTTGCTTTTCCAAAAGGGCCTGACTGGCCTCTGCACATGCATTGTATACCTGCTTTGAGCATTTACCACGTCCCAGAGACAAGAACAAATGCCCTTAAGATAAGGGTGTAACATCCCCCACATTGGCATTTCCTTAAGGATAAGCATTTCTCCCTAGGCCAGGATTTAATTGCTGTGCTCATCCTGTGACCACCCAGCTCGAGACAGCAGACCTGCTCCCTGCGGTGTCCATCAAAGGCTGTGCCAACAGGGCAATCTTGTGACTATTGTAAAAATGACATTGCATTCATATGTGATATATGCTCTTTGACGGTATATAAGCACTCTGTACACCCCACTTCTTCAGTGCCCTTCCTTCCAATTTTGATTGATAGATTGCCTATGGATTATTTGCATCAGCAAGTTCATGGCCCATTTGACCGTGGTTAACCAAGACTCGACTATTGTCAGGAACTTTCTAGGCCTCTGCAGTCCTCTTTCATAGTTTCACCTGGAAATGACCCTGATGTTGATCCAACAAATAAGCTAGTGCCTAACCACAAAATCACGGAAAATGGGTATCATTTGCTTTCATGAATATTGAAAGAACTCTTATCAGATACTGAGTTTTAAAAAATATTTTTTAAGAAGATTAGAATTTATACATTCCTGTTCATTTCTACATGTATTTGTTTTCCATTTTTTCTGTAAAACAGCTTTCCCATACTTCAGCCAGAGAGCATGACTCTAAAATGAAAAACTTGTGACTGGGTGTGGGAGGGAAAAAACTAAAATTAGAGAGACCAACAAGTTCTAATATTGGGATTTATTTTGAAAATGCCACTTCTGTTCAGAGCCAACAAGGAAATTATCTAAACATGAATTTACTTTTTTAGTATGTTGAACTTTTGTCCTATCCTAACAGGAGAAATAGATGGTCTTTCTGCATTATTTTTGAAGATGCATAGTCAGATTCAGAAAAAAACAACATTCATCCATTTAATTATGCAGGGAAGAAAAATTAATATTTGGTCTAAAGAGAGAAGAGACTGACCAGGACAGAGAAAGGGCAAAAAAAAAGAAACCTAGAGAGAAACTCTTGATCAGTCTGTCTGTAGCTTCTAAGAGCCTCCCCATTCTTCAACTAAATAGTTAACACACAAACAAAATTAGGTATCACATACCGCATTTAGAAAGGGGACCATGTCACCATGGTAACTAGTCCTGCTTAAACACAGCTCTGCGTGCACATACCGTCTAAATTAGGTACAGAAGAGACACCACATACAGTGTTCCTGGAGCTTATATAAAATCTGCCTGTTATAGTTTTCTGAAACAGGGTATTTGAGTTTATGTTTATAAATTCTCTTTCTTTAAAATTTTCCTTTCTAGGTACTGAGTCTCTGATCACTTAGCTGTTATGATCCTGGAAGCAATATCACAGATAAAATTTCAGGTGATAATCAACATGTGAAAAGAATAATTTATCTGAGCTGGCTTTTGTCAGTAAGTTCTTAGTGTGTGGAATATGAACTGTGTAACCTACCACTTTAGCTTCCTACCTTTCAAATGCTATTTCACTTGGCTCATCCTTATGGTGTATTTCAGATCATCTTTCTTGAAAGATTATCCCCAAATGGCATTCTCACCCCCACTGGCTCTTCCTTATGGTAAAATTGCTAAGAAAACAAATTGAAAGAACTTTTAAAAAGAAAAGAAATTACCACAACATGGCATCCAAACCAAGAAGCATCCCCAGCATTCTTCTAATACTTGTCATGTGAAGATTTATGTAAAAGAAAAGAAAAATAATTTATGAATTGGACTCCATTACATGACACTGTAAAAAGCATGTGATTCTTTGTGCTTTTCAAGCCTCTATTTCTCTCTTTTTGTTCTTTCATTATCTGAGAAGAGAATTAAATATGATACAGTTTGGGAAAAATTACATCATTGGCTGTTTTACATTTTTCAGGGCCACATTGATTTTTGTACTAAAATGGCATAATGTCTATAGTGTCAGTGAATATTTGTCTGAAAAGAGAGAAAATTAATCATGGTATTTCCCCTGCTGAACACCAGTGAAATTATCCTTCTGCTTTTGGCTACAGGATGTGTTCACAAAGCTTGTCCAGTGTCTGTAGCTGTGTCTCTTCTCTCCAAAGGAAAATAGCTACCATTTAATCGAGCCCTGATTACACACCAGGCACTTGGTGGGAAATTTAGCATGCCTTGTCATTTAATTCTCACAAAACCCTGCAAGGTAGGTGTCATTATCTCCACTGCAGAAAAGGAAACTAGTGCTCAGAGGGGTTAAGTCATGTTCCCTATCTTACACAGGCTGGACCTGGTGAAGCTGACATACAAACGCAGATTCCAGAGCACATTTACTCAGAAGATACTCAGCCCGTGTCTAACGGTGCTACCACTAAGCACAGCAGAGAAGGGCTCATCAGTCCTGGATTACATTGGATCAGCTGTGTTGTTTCGTTAGGACTCATCCCCGTGTTGGAGGCCCATTACTGCCATCTGCCTGGAGGATCACTGGGAGGTAGAGGTAGTGTGAACCCAACACCAGGCTCAAGTCACTATCATCGGCTTGCTTTGAGTTGGGGTCTCCATCTCTACGAGGAAGTGAATATGTAATACTTTCTTCTTTCCGCAAGCCATCAAGACTCAGTTGTGCTGAGATATTTCTTGAAAACTGTTTAAGGATGTGCAATGTCCTGGCCTCCATATGCAATGAAAAGAAAGAAGATAGCAGTTCAGCAGAAGTTTCTCACAGCAAGTCAGTAGTAGCAGTGCCTGGGGAAATGGAGGTGGTGGGACAGGCCCACGCCCTAAACTCACACAGTTCAGTGGCATGGGAGCAGGAGAGAAGTTATCATCGGCCATTCCAGAATGGTAGGAGCACCATGAGATTGGGTGGAGAGGGGTGAAGAGCTACAATCTCCCTCTCTTGCAGAAGAGGCCAGAACACCCTTCCGTGCCACTGATGAGACCAACATGTGGTAGGGAGGGAAATCCACAGGTCATTGAATGCTGGAACTAGAGATGACCTTCAAGAAAATCTCATCTAATGACTGTCACACTGTGTCTTGGAGAACTCCTTATGCAGGTGTCACAAAGGCAACGAAGGGGTGGGCCAGAGGAAACTCCCGGTGAGGTCGTGCTTGTGCATCCCAACTCTGCTTTCCACCCATAGCGTTTCTATTTTTAGCAGCTTTATATTTTGGATGTATATATATTTAGCGTTTCTATATTTTAGCAGCTTTATATATCAATGCAGTAGCCCAAGGTCCGCGCCTCAGTTCTACCAAAACGTCTTGCTGTGACGTGCCCTGAGACAAATCAATGATGGAAAGTCTGTCTTTATTTTCTCTTTAAGATGGAAACTGCAATACCAGCTGCCTTTATTAGAAGCATATTCAAAGGCAGAGTTGGCTGAGTGCTCTATCAAGAAAGGGTCAAGGGCTGAGGAAACAAAATTAAGGAGAGTAACTTCTTATACTCTTAACCCAAGGCAGGAAGCCTTAATTCAGCCAGGGATTGAAAAGATACTTGAACTAACCCCCTGGTTCTTTACATGGGCAGGAGGAAAAGAAAATAACCTCTCTTCTGCAAATTAATGTGCAAAGTTTTCCTAAGAAAACAGTTTCCATGATTTGGGGCAACAGAGTTGTTTAGAAGAGAAAGCATCAGCTTTGGACCCAGACCTTCATGAGTGTGAATCCAGCACTGCCAATCCCTAGTTGTCTGCCATTGACCGCGTTGGTCAGTCTTCACGGGCTCCACACTTCTCTTTGTAGATGCCTGAGGGACTATTGTGAGGATTAGACAGAATGTGTGGCACGTGCCTGACGGTATCATTATTGTACATGTGGTTGTCATTCCCACTGTGATTGAACTTGAAAATAAGGATTCAGAGTTGGAGTGAGGAGACGTGCGATTTTCCCACAGTAAGGGTTTCACAGCCCGTTTCATCTAGCAGGGAAATTCTACTGGGTAGTGGATGTCTTGAGTGCTGTGGGGACAAGAATTCTGAAGCTTCTCAGCAGGAAAAAAATATCACGAGCACAGGAATGGAGATACAGTGAGAGCGGCAGCACGAATGTCAGCTGTAGCTCGTCTCTGCTCTGGGCGAGGTAGGTGTTAGGAAAAGGGGACATATGTACTGGGCTCCAGCTTTGTGCCCAATGTTTTAGCCATCACTGATGGGGGAAGTGGAGGAAAATACTGTCCCCTTCTTTCACTGGAAAGATTTTACTTGGTACAGAACCGGCTGATTGCAGAGCCTCACTAGCTGGTGCAATGGACTGGGGAAGATGTCGGTTTGGAGGAAGAAAAAGCAGGAGAGAAAGTTCAGGGAGAAGTTGGGAAAGGAACAACCTAGGCTGGACATGTTGTGTGTATCTTAACAGGTGCCACCTGCCATCTTTAGCATTCATTCAACCATTAAGCTTTCATTTCACAGGTTGGAGGCTTCTCAGTGCTGTTGTTAAATCCTGGAATAACTTTAGTCTTGAGACAAAAGTCGATTTTAAATTAAGCTACCCAGAAAAATATGATAATATGATCTGGGCCAATTTTCTCGAGGAAACCCAGAGGGCTGGAATCATTGGACTTAGAGTAACCAAGAATCCATCTGTCTGGCACTAAGATTTAGACACTCTAGAAATATTGCTGGGTCAAGGAAGCCAGTTACAAGACAGGTTCTTGTAGAAGAAAGGACGGGAAGGAGACTTGACTTGGAAAAGTTTCCCTAAAGTGACTGTGGTCATAAAAGCATAGAATTAGAGACTTTGTGTACTTGGAGGTTTTTCTAGAGAAACAGGCAAAATAATACAGAAAAACAGCACTTTGTGTGGATGCAATTTTTTCTCTTGAGATTGTTGGAAAACAATACCTTTGTTCCCCCACGTTACAAGTCTATCAGGCTGATTGTTCGTCTCTCATGGGTAGAAATTACAGTGTTGAAAATCTAAGCCGCATGGGCCATACTGAGAGTGTGGGCTGGCAGTGTGGGCCATGCAGACTGAGGGCTACAGTTGGTCATCCCGCTTAAATGTGCCAGCCAGGCCCTCGGGTCCCCCCAAGACAGATTGCTAATGGAATCTGTAGTACTTCTTCTCTAAAGCGTCAGTTCCTGTTGTAGCCTTTTTTGGCTATAATTACTTGCTAAAGATGAAATTTTTCTTCTGCAAGTAAGTGGCCTAGGATGAGTATATGAAACTTCCCTGTCTGAATAAGTGCATCAATTTAGTATCTTGAAGTAAACAAGCTTAATGAATTGATGCATTCTGTGTAGTCCCTGAATGTAATTAAATTCAAACATCACCCAGGATGGAGTCATGTTGCTGACCGCCTTCCACAAGGACAGCAGCAGGGAAAATAGCAGCCTGCAGACTAATTACTAAATCTTACCTCTTCATCAGAGAGAAACAATGGATTAACCATTTTAAATTACATTGGAAGCACAGGATTGCTTTGCATTTCTGTTATAAATATTCACCCAACACTGTGATTTTGCCATGCTCTTTACGGAGTTAGAGTTCGTCCACAAAACCACACAGAGAAATAATGTTTCCTATGTCCCTGTGTTTCCCAAGGTGGCATCATTGCCTGGGGATTTTTTTTTAATCTATAAAACAATATTTTCTCTTATTTTGGGCTCCCATGTTAAGTGTGGAATCTCCATTCCCTTTCCAGTCTCTCAAGCTTGTGAGTCTCCAGTGAATGTCTAATCAATGTGTCATAAACATAGCATTGTTTGCTATCAGACAGGTTCCACCATTTTTCTACTCTTTCAGTCTACTTTTAGATTCCTATCTACATATTTGCTGCCAAGGCTATTAAAATCTTGAAAGCCCCATAGAGACGGCTTACTATGGCTACTGCCGGCCGGGGGCACCGTCTGCAGCTGTTGCACACCAAAATCGCTGTTGTGCCAACAACACTGGGAGTGAAGCTCTTGCGCCGACTCATCCTCTAAAACTAGGGTTTTCAGATTTAGCAAATAAAATTACAGATAAGCAACAAATGAAATTTCATGTAAGTTTATCCTAAATATTGCATGCAATATACTTATACTAAAAAAAATGCTTTGTCGTTTATCTGAAATTCAAATTTACCTGGATGTTCTGTATTTTCTCTGGCAACCCTATCTAAGACACATATAAAAAGTGTGCTTCATCCCCACAGCAATATCATAAAGTCATTTTTGTTATGATTATTGGCCCCATTTTATTGGAGAGGAAACCAAAGCTTAGCAAGGTTTTGTGATGAGTGTAGTGACACTCCACTAGTAACTGCCAAGGGTATGTGACTCCAGTGTCATGCTCTTCAACACCCTCCACGCCGCTCAGTCTCTCTTCTGTACTGCCACATATATCATATCTCCACTACAGAGATCATCCATGTTGTCAGAAGAGAAAACATTACAAATACAGCATATAGATGAGTGGAATTTTGAGTTAAGAATGACAAAACTTTGGTATACCAGTCCAAAGTTAATCTCTGTTTGCTACAGATTGCACACCTAAATGAGGTGGGCTCTGGCTGCCAGGGAACCAGCTTACCTGAGTATCCAGCGTGTGATAAGGCCTTAATGGTTTTTAAAAATATGCGTCGATTTTGGAACCTCTCTCTCTTACCCCTTTGCTCAATGTGCCACTCATCCTATAGCTCAAATTCCATACCCTTAGTATGCTATCTCACCTGGCTAGGGACTTGCCAACCAATGAAGCACCTCACCTGCCAGTTCCACCTACCTCCTGCTGCCTGCTCTTTTTGCCCACTTGTAATGCTATCCAAGGATGGCTCTGCTGCTAATAACAGAATTTTGTACCCATTTTTTCCCAATAACTAATAGACAGATGAATCTAATATCTGTCCTGATCAGCCATTGGCTGTGGCCTTTTTGAATGAACCAATAGAAACTTTGCTCCACACTAAACAGATTGTTAAAATAATCTCACTACTTTAAAGCCATTCATTTAGAGAGGGTGGTTTCTATGCCTCTCAATGAACAGGGACCCACTTCCTTTCATCTGGTTGCATTCTGCATTTTGAGACACACATTTGTTGGGCATGGGAATGGAACCTCCTCTAAGAAGAATCTAAGAAGGCTGGAGCAGAGCAGTCCCTATTTGTATCTCTACTATATTTGACAGAGTTTTTAGTATGCTGAATCCCTTTTATTCGCGTGTTTTTGAAAACTAAAGGTGTGTTGACCTGTGTTATTGCAAAACATATCTACTTAGCAACTACAGGCTAAAAGAAGCTTTCAGTGTCTTGAGTGCTTCAAAATATAATCTGAACATGCAGCCTAGGACCTTTCAACTTTCAGTTATATTTAGGTGGGGTCTTGGGCTCAGGAAGGACTCTTCCTCCTGCAAGGATTCCCCATTTGTAGATCGCGACTACCTTAAACAGATCATCTGCATAAATAGCGCATGACCTGGGACTTAACTTCCCTTTCCAATAAAGAACCTTATGTTCCCGGATGGCAGGAGCTTACCATATTTTTGTTCCAGAATATATTAGAGCAGGGTTGCAAATTCGTTTCTAGTCACTTCCTGGGAGCACTGTATTAAGGAGGTTACTCAGGTCACGTTCAGGCTCTGGAAATAGTTTCGTGATGGATCCACCATGTTTCCCACAGTTGCCTGCTTGGAGAGAAGGGCACACATGCCTTGTAGTTAATATGTCTGTATTAGAAGCATAAATTGACCACATTACACTGGAAATTAATTTCAGATTCCCGGGATGAGAGAGCAGTATTTGTAGCTAGCAAAGGCAGCTTCATCTCTTCCGCAAACGAACTGACTAGGACCCTTGCTAAGCAGAGCAGTACTGCTGCCTCTCCCTAGGACCTTACATCTTCATCCAGAAGGACTTGTTAAACACTTAAACTTGTTAAAAACTTAAACTCCCTTAGGCATCCAGAAAAGGGTAGTACGATTATATTAGCCGGGTAACTTCCAAGCAACTTCTTTAACATCCATGAAGATTCCTAGAAACAGGCCTGGGCAATTTCCAGTCCATACGACTCCATGGATAAGACAGCCCCAGCACTTCTGCAATGTTGTGTATGATGAAGAGAATATTAAGTCTACACTTGAGTGACCCTTTGGATCTAATAGTATTAAGTTCTTAGGGAGCAACCTAGCCTGATAATAAGTGCACCTTTCTCTCCTTTAATGTTGCCTAAAGGCAGGCCCAGTATTTCTAGTTGAGCTGGGGTGTCCTGCCCAATGGAATTGGGAGAGAGGATGAACTGGGGCAGACCTCACTCACCAAGTCATGTACTCAATCCAAGTCTGCACTGACCCCGAAGAAGAAGAAAGGTGCCATGTGGGTTAGAAACAGCTCAGGTTAACTCATAAGTTCTGTGAATCCTCTGGGTAAACAAGTATCTTTTGAGTAGACCCCATGCCAGATCAACAACCCTAGCTTTTGAGCAAAACTGTTTCACCACTTCAAAATCCCAAGGGAGATGAGATGGAAAATTAGGTACATGTATTTGAAAAACCCTGTATTTCTACATTTTTATTCCCCCATGCTCATAACAGAGACCTCCACAGTGACAAAGGAGTCAGAATTAAAAGTCCTTGCAGGATTACACTTTGTTGAGAGCATTTGTGGTGTGGTACAAACACTCAGGACAGAACACCTAGGCCAGCATTCCCCTCCACCACCCACAACCTATCTGAGCTTCAGGGTCTTTACCCGTAAAACATTAAAATATAGCCTGTCATACATACTTCAAGAGATATCTAAAAATAACTTTTGCATGTTAATGTTTTGTATATTGTAAAGTTTTATAAAAATATGAAGGACTATGATGATCACCCTCTAAATCTACATGGTGTGTTAAAATTTCTAAATAAGGTTTGTTTTACTTCAAATAAGAAAAGTGACAACCTTTAAATAGCGTAAACTGTTTTGAAAATGTTAATCGTCAGATGACACTGCGGGGAGAGACATTGTCCCACTCTGGCCCCACCAGCAAACAAAACAGCTTGCTTTCCATTTCTTGGGATGATCCAATTATCAGACTATGTGCAGGATATCAAGTCACACCAAAGTGAAGATCCATTAGGTTTAAAACCTAGAAAAACAAAAAATAATCCACAGAATAAATGAAAATATGCTCAATTCATGGAGTAAGAAAATAATTTTCTCCTCAACCATGGCTACAATGAAAGTAAACACCGAAAGAGGAGAGAGGCTCTCAAAAATAATCACATTCCAGCAAAGCAGGGAGACTCAGCGAACGGTCGCACTCAGCGGTGTGTGCTACTCCATGCTGTCTATCTCATTAGAGATGAACAATACAAACAGTTCCAATCCCTAGTGTCTCTCTCAAAATTAGACAAACCGTATCACACCAGGGAACCCAATTTTTGTGTGTTTTGAGCAGGTATTAATTACCAGTATAATGAAACAAATTCTTTACTAATAAAATTTACACTTGGTCTTGAACTATCCGTACAGAAGAGGTAAGACTGAAAGTGAAGGGAGGGAGGGCTTGAAGTCGGGAAGTTTTCGTTTTCTTTTCAGAGGAATGGAAGCCCCTATGGGGTGTGGTTGGAGATATGTTTTAGGAGGCTGATTTGGGGACAGCGTGTAAGGGAGTCTGAAGGAAGGAAAATTGGAGACAGTTAATTACTGCACAGCGACCCGTTGGTGGGGTGGAAAGCCGATAATCAAAAAGAGAGACTGCTGGAGCCAACCCCACGGCCTGGTGGTTAGGTTCAGTGTACTCCACTTCAGTGGCTGGGGTTCGGGGGTTCCAGTCCTGGAAACAGACCTACACCACTCATCAGCCGTACCGCAGCAGTGACCCTCATACGAAATAGAGGAAGATTGGCACAGATGTTAGCTCAGAGCTAATGTTCCTTAGCAAAAAAAAAAAAAAAAAAACAAGAGGAAGATTGGCAACAGATGTTAGCTCAGGGTTAATCTTCCTTAGCGAAAAAAAAGACAGAGAGAGAGAGAGAGAGACTGTTACAGTGGTTCAAGAGCTTATTTATTGATTTGTCAAGTATTTTGAGTCCTTGAATATGCTGATTATGAGCTAGACACAGAGGATACCATGATGTTGAACAAAAAACTAGTGAGGGGGATGGTCAAATAATCATATATATACAATTAAGTGCATAGTAACAAATGTAGAGGAGTTCTATATGTAAGGAAATATGTTTTTATAAAGTCATAAAATAAAGGATACTGGCAAGAGTTATAGATGAGGCAAGTCATTCCTAATAAAGTGACATTCAATCTAAAAAAATATAGTCAAAGGAATTAATTAGGTAAAACGGCAGGGACTGAGTACAGGAAGAGGTTGAAAAAAATATTCCAATAGAGCAAACATCATGTTCAATGGCCCTGTGGCAAGAGTAAGTGACTGAAATAAGAAAGTATGGCTTGATTTAGAAAGCAAGAGAGAGAACAGAAGACAAACAGATAATGCACATAAAATATGTCAGGTGGTGGTTAAGGTGGTTAAGTATTTAGAAGAAAAATAAAGAATGAGAGGAACAGAGAGAGATCAGGCAATAAGGTAACATTTGAGCAGAGACCTAGATGGAGGCAGGGGGATAGCTGTGGACAGAGCTTTCCAAGCAGAGGAATCAGTCAGTTACCTGAAGTGAGAGCCTGCTTGGTGTATTTAAGGAAAAGAAAAGATACCACTCTAGTTGCTGTGGATTAACCAGGGGGAGAAAATTGGAAATGAGGCCAGAGGAACAGCAGGGGCACAGACCACTACTCTGTGTGAAACTGAAAGGTATTGAGAGATTTTTTGCAGAAGAATTTCATATCTGGCTCATATTTTGAAGCATCCTCTGGCCGTTGTTCGGGGAACACACTGGGGGAAGGAGTGGATGCAGTAATTCACTTAGATGGAAGGAGAAGTCACAGATGGCTCCTAAGCGTCTGACTCAGGAACCTGGGGAACAGTGGCACCATTCATGTTGTTGGCAATATTGGAAGAGGACCGAGCTTTCTGGACAGATGGTGGAGGAATCACTGACGGGAAGGAGAGTGGGAAACATATCTTGGACATTTGGGTTTGAGGTGCTTTGTGACATCCAAATAAAGAATTAACTGTGGGAGTCATCAATGAGCAAAGGACAATTGAAATGGTGGGTGTAGACTAGATTGCCTAAAGGGTAAGAATCCACTGAGAGACAGAGGGCCTAGGACCCAGTCTTGAACAACACCAGCATTTAATGGTGAGTAAAGGAGAATAATACCCATGGTAACAACAACGATGATGCATAAACGAGGAGGAGAAAGAGAAAGCACAAGTGGTGCAGCAGCATTTGTCTAGCGCTTTTTATATTTTAGACACAAATCTTCATGCCCCACATGTATTAATTTATCTCCACAGCAACCCTATCAGAGTTCCTTCATTATCCTTATTCCATAATTTCAGTAATCTGACTAGGGTATAAATTTCTGTTGTCAGCTCTGTACCAAATTTCCTCAGTCATCTGCAGAGTCAAGCTGTTCTTTCTTTCAGGAAATTGCTTCATCATTCATATCCATAGACATATTTGTTGCTGTTCTTCCAGGTCTGCTGAGCTCTTTTGCTCTTCGTATCTTCTGTCCCTCTCTGTCATCCACATCTGTTTCTTTGTCTGAAATTACGGCTGTATTCCTGTGGATTTTTCTCTCATTTTGTTTGCTCTCCTCCAGCCTACGTGCAGAGTCTCCCATTCACACTTGCCTTTATTCTAATTGTTTAAATATGACTTTCATCTCCATGATGATTTTTTTTCCTCTTTCATTTCCTTCTTGGAATTCCTCCTCCTTGAGGCGCTCTCTTCTGTTGACTTTCACGCTGTCTCGCACTGTCATTTATGTTTTCCTCCTGCATCATTGTTGCTTCTTAGGGTTGTTTTCTAGCTCTTTCTCTTCTCCCCGAGCCCATTCAGTGCTCAGTCTTCTGGCTTCTTATTTTCCCTCCGTTACTCCTTACTTCGGTTCTGTAGATTTAAAGAGCACCTGCACTCCTGTGACTTCCAAACCTAAATTTCCAGCCCAGTCCTCTGTTCAGCCTTCTAACAAATCCATTTCAATGTCCACTGGCCCCTCAAATCTAAGAAGTTTAAAACATATAGCTCCAGATTTTCTCTCTGAAATCTGCTTTTCTGTCCATCTTTCTTAGTTCTGTAAATGGTGCCTCTCTGACCAGCAGCTCACACCAAAAACTTCATATTTATCGCTGGTGCCTATCCCCAAATCCAATCCACCATTTGGAGGGCTTTGACTTGTCCCTTATGACCATGAGAAAAATCACTCTGCATATGTGATCTCCACTGCTGCAGAACCCACTTCCTAACTGAAATTTCGCCCCTTTGAAAGGTAACGCCAATTTGCTTGGGATGAATAACAAATTGCATGGGGAAGGAAAAATCATTTAATTAGTGGGTAAAAACATCTTTAACTCTGGGAAGTTTGAGAATTAAGTTTAGAAATGATGAAGTAAATTAAATCCATAGTATTCATACTTTCACCTTAACCTAAGGAATAATCTTTGTACATTTTTTATTTCATAGATTTGTAACATTTAAGAAAATTTGGCATATTAGAGTTGTGAATACAATTTAAAATGTCTAATTACTAATTTGTACTTGTGATTTCAAGTTGAAAATGTAAAATTATTTTATCACATACTTAAGATACACTGTATAGATAATGCTACATTATTAGAGTTGTAATAAAGAACTTAAGTACTTTTAAAATTTTTGGCAGTTGTTTAATTGAGATAATTAAAAGAATTAAGTATCTTAAATGTATAAATGAAATTTAAATATTAAAGCCCCTTAAAAGTAGTTGTTGCAATTTATCAGATTTTGAACAGAAAAATTAGATTTTAATGAAAAAACTAGTACTTTCAATCCTATTAATTTAAAGTGGTGGGGCAAGAAGGCACAGAAACCTCCCTTAGGCAACACCAATACATGCCTACCACAAAGTAATTTTTCAACAAATATCTATTGAATGAAAGAATGAGACCAGATCTATCTTAAATTTATAATCCACTGGAGATGTATACACACAATGTGACAATTTATTTAATGGAGATAGGAACAAGGCTTTTGGGGAGTAAGTATCAAGGATCTGATGTATTTTATTAACCTTAATAGCAACCACATACTTAATTACTTCCTCCTGTTTTTAGAGCCAAAACACCCACCAGACCCTACCCACTTAACCATGTGTTTGCTAGACTTCCCTCTTCAGAAAGCAAAGGGATCAGAATTTTACAGCAGTTGTATGCCTATCTAAGAACGCCGCTCATCCACTAGATTCCTCAATCCATGGGCCAACGGTGAGATGTCATTTCTGTAGCTGCACCATGGAGAGAATCTGTGGCCTGCATAATACATTCTGGACTCCAGAAACCTTTTCAAAAAGGCTCATTTCCATTTTAGCAGCCCATCCAGATTACCATATTGTTAATTTGATCAACTGCCAGAAAAACTCAATTTTCAAGCTTGGTGTAATTTCAGACTAGACCATGCTACCACTATTCAGAAAATCTTGCAGAAACAACCTTTGACTTCTCTCCAGTTGGATTTAAAAATAACCATGGCTATACCTAAGACTATAGACAAAGCTGAAATGTACTGTAGTCAGAGGCTCACCTTATGTCTCTTTATAAGAATCTCCCCAAAACCCAACCATTGGATCCAAGTCCCTAGTACCAATTTAACACATTGGAAGCATTTGTAGGGTAAAAATTCCAGAATCTTCTCAAACAGACCTGACTCTCTTCCTTCAGTAATCTGTGTTTCTATGTGTAAACTTTGTAGATGCATCTGTTTTGAGTTTCATAAATACACCAAAAAGGTATTTTATAGCAGGAAAATTTATGCATTCCATATTCTCACAGCTTGAAAATGGCCAAATTTATTCTCTTAAATAAATGCTCTGGGGATAAAATCAAAAGAACAGCTCTAAAGCAATATTTTGAGAGATTTTGCCAGCATCAGAGAAAAAGAAGGTACATAAAAATAGACACATGTATATAACACATATATCCAAATATCTGCTATTTATGCTAAGAAAGGGGATATAGTACAGATAATTCAAAATTCAAAATTTCTTTATTTTTGGCTTGAAATATGTTTCCATGTGAATATTTATATTTGAATATGGGTGTGTTTAATATTCTTGCATTCAGTTCAAAGCAAATAAGGGAGTCAAGAGGGTACCAGATGGGACCATACAGAAGGAAGGATTTTACGCAGCACTGTATGACTCCTGGGAGATGTTTGCCATCGAGATGGCATGAACATTGAGATTGCCTCCTACCTCAGCTGCTGGAAGGCAGGGAGAAATGGATCTCTGTGCCAGTACCCTCCCTTACCTCCTTCTGTAGGAAAATGTGTGTCTGGGGAGGAACCCCGTCATCCACACTCTCTTTCTCCACCCTAGCCCAGACAACTGGAGCAGAAAAAGAATTCTAATCAAGATTCAAGACCAGGGACAAGCAAGTAGCGGTGTGGAGGAGGGGATTCTTGGAAGGGGCAGCAGAGTGGTTGGACAGTTCTTGATGTAGAGCTACTTGTGCTTCAGGGACAAGAAATCCCAACCCAATTTCCCAACCCAAGCCCATAATCCCGGCCATTAACTAGTTTCCACTGCTTCTTCATAACGCTTGGCGCTCTCTCTTCACTTCAGCCCATGACCACATATAATATATACTCCTACCTACAGCATGAGGTCAACACCGCCCACCCCTCCCCCATCTCTATGGATGTGCCCCACCAGCATCAGTTGAGACACTTTGCGAAGAGTAGCTGGAAAGCTGTTCAGTTTCCCGATTTTGTTTTTTCAGAGAGTAACCTAATTCAAGCTAAAAATTAGCTTACTTAGAGCTATTAAGGTTTTGTGTCTTTAATATTTAAAAAGTCCTGAAAGGGGGAAGTAGTTTCAAAGATTTTCTCTGAATAACAACTAAACAGAAAAGCTTGAAATGTCAATGAAGGAAAAAAAAAAGTACAGGCAACATCAATAGAGACATTTATCACCAAGCACCTGGGCAGAGAAGGAAGGGCAATACATCTGAAAGCAAGATTCACCAGGAGCTGGCCACAACAGAGATTTTGTCTTTGAGTATAATAAAGAGAATGTTCCACATATGGCCATGTACCTTCTGGATTATAAGCACGTTATGCTCACATGAACAGCTCCTCCTATGCTGCCTCCTTTCCTGGTAAGATTTTGCATACTCTGGGCTCCTGGCCCTCTCTATACGTCTTATCTTTCACTAACCCTTTACTAATCTCTTTCTTTTTTCTCTGCTGCCTACTTTGGAAAATTTACTTTTCTTCTTTCTTTTGATTTCTTTCCCGTTAGGGAAGCCAAACAGCAACCCAACCCTGGCTGGTAAATGTGGGGCAGAGATGGATCTCTATCAAGAAAAAATGGCAACAATTTTCACATAAAATGGGAAACAATAAAGAATTTATAGTCTCAAAATATACATTCCTTTAACAGTTCCAGAAGTTCCTTAACAAATTCCCACAAAGATTTGTATTTGTTACTATGTTGTTTATTTTTCTCAAGAATCTATTTTTAATAATAAAAATGAATTAAATTTTAGTATTACTTTAAATTTGTTTAATTCCTATTCTGGTGATTATATTTTGTATACTATCTTTCATTAGAAATGTGTAATTTTTCAGTCATATTGTGAATTAATAGGTTTTTGGTGCCGATCTGGTCAAGCAACAGTTCTTTATAATAACATACATTAAAAAAGAATATTAAAAATAACTAATGTCAAAAAGGCTTTTCAAAAACAATCTGTCTTAAATTGAATTCCATTTGAATAGATATTTGCAGAACATGTAACCATTTATATGTCAAAGTTTCTCCATATAATCCAAGTTTGGTAAGTTTTCCCTTTTATTATGTCAACTGTGGGATCAACCAAAAAATGCTGTGAACTCAGCAATTACCTTCACACAGAAAGTCAAGTCGAGAACGTGGATGTGGTCCCCTCAATCTTACACACATACTCCAACTTTCTTGGACATGCAGAGATTGAACAGGATGCAAAACAGCCAACTGACCTGATTTCAGTACCTGAAAAGAGGTCTCTGCAAGCTTCGCTAGCAGAGAAAGCAATCTTTTACATTTGCCTGGCTTTATAAACTTCTCACAGCACCTTCTGGTAAAATACATTTTGATCCACAGATTCTATAATAAAATCCACAATTATATAGCTCTGAAACTAATTTTTATGTACATAAAAGAACATCCCAGAAGTTCTGCCAACAATTTTTCACTGACTGAGCAGAACTTGCTTCCTTAAATCCCTAGGGATTAAGTGTCCCTATGTAGTCCGTGGCAACTGAGCCTGGCCTGCACAGCTTGAAGGTTTCACAAAGTTTAGGAGTGGCATGAAGTAGACGTGGTGCTCTTTAATTTTTAAACATTTGCAGAATATAGTTTTCATGGCTCACCAGTGAAAAATTTAAGATAAATTATGTATTTGGATATTTGACATATTTTTCTTATGGCCTTTTAGGTAACTGACTTTACTCAATTAATTATGCCCCAGTGATTTCATCTTCAATTAATCTTGGTATTGTGAAGAATAATCTAGGTTAAATTTCCAGAGAAATGATTCCAAAATTATTTTCTCCAACTATAAGCCTCTAAACTCTCTTCCAAATTTGAGTTTACTCTTTAGAAGTTCTGTTTACATGTTAAAAAAAAAGAAAAAAAAACTACGTCATCAGAATGAAGTAAATTTTTTCTCAATAGGTAATATGATTAATTAATTGAACAAACATTAACTGAGAACCTATTCTTTGCCAAATTCCTAATCCAGGTAAAGGAATTAAAGGGTTGCTGAGCCATCCGATTTGATAGTATTGAAAACCTTATTTATTTAGCTAATATTGATTGAGCTCTTCTTATGTTCTAGATACTGTGTAGGACATGGGTTTATAAAGAAATTATCTGAAAACCCTGCTCTTGAAAATCTCACATTCTTGCCAGGAAGATAGAAATAAACAAATAATCATAAAAAGATAAATGCCCCAATAGAGGTACTGTACAGAGTATTATGCAAACAGAGAAGGGGAAGGGTCTAATTTTAATGTGAGGCAAAGATGGTTCAGGGAATCTTCCTAGAAGAGGCAGCACTTGAGCTGATTCATGAATGGTAATTAGAAAGGTACTCTAGACAGAAGTCACAATATATGTGAATGTATGAAAAATGAGAAAGAAAGGCAAATATTTTGATGAAGCAGAGTGTAGAGTGTATATTGGGGAGCAATAAGATGTGAAGACAGACAGTCCTGAAATGTGGACCTGCTAAGGGATGCTATCCTTGGAAAATTGTCATTTGATTCACATGGTTTCAGAGTAAACACTGAGAATTGATTGATAGGCTATTTTGTATCCGTTATTTGCAGCCAATGAGTAGGCAGGCCCAAAGCCAGCATTCCCATGAGTCAGGGGTTGTGAGTAGGTCCAACTAAGGAGAGGTTTCACCCTGACTGAGTCTTCCCTCATATCGGCATCAGCTGTACCTTTCCACAGGGCACTTCGGTAGACCTGAGAGCCTGAACCAGGCTGAGAGCGTACCAGTTTATCTCCTTCTTTGTGCAATCCTCTCATTCAGTTCTTTTATTTTTCGTCCACCAACAAAATTTTATAACTTTTAATTTTGTGCTAGCCTGTATCTACTGCAATGTAACTCCTATAGAACTTGGATTTTTATTTTATAGGTGATATAAATCCCGATAGGTTTAATTAAGGGAGTTATGGCTGACCCCAGAAGTGATGTTTAAGATGAATGCAAAAAGATTGAGGCAAAGATATTTAATAGTTGGCCCTTGGTAATAATACAGGTAGTAGAAGATTAAGGCCTGCACTAAAGGGTGTAGTGCTCAGAATGGAGAGGAAGGGGCAGATTTCAGAGCTATGTAGCGTTTCAGAATTTGGTAACTGGATAGATATAAGGAATGGGAGAGAAAATGATGAGCTCTGGAGACTTTACTTTCAATTTTAGAGATTAGCAAGAATCAAACCAAATTCACATCAAAAATAAGAAGAAAAGCTAGATAAAAAACAGAAAAAATTCATTTGAAAACATGAGGGAGCTACCAAGCAGCCAGGACTTGAGGTGATCAAGGTCCCAAAGAAGAGGAAAATGCATTCGGGTAAGTCAAGTATTCTCATTACTTTCCCCTAGATGCATTTTCCATTCATAGGTGGACTGAAGCCAAAAGCTGCAGAAGCCAAACGGAAAGAGATGGAGAAGCTAGAAAGCCTGATCGGCGCTCTCATAAATACTGGAGAGACAGAGTTCAAGGCCTACCAAAATGAAGCAGAAATTTATGAACATCATAAACTCCCTACTGGGATTCCTGAGAGACTGTGCAACAGAAGAAAAGGTGAACTGGAAATAGATGAAACCTCACAGAATGAAATTCATACTTAATCAGCTTAATCCCAGACTGGATTACATTATATGCCTTTTATCAAACTACTTGTCAAAAGCAAAATTATACTATCTAAGGGAAAAAGATCATTCAGAATCTTTCCAATTATTTATACACAATATCTGGCAGTCCAAAGAATGTTATCATGCATCTCAGAAGACAGCACCAATTGATTAAAGACCAAAAAGTAAGCAGATAACTAAAACAGATTCATAAACAATGGAGATATTTGTTTTGTCATATATAATCTTTAAAATAATTGCGATTGATATATTAGAGCTGTTCAGTAAAAAACTGAGTCTATAAAAATAAATAAAAATTTAAGAACTGGAAAACAAAATAACTGAAATAAAAATTCCAATAGATGGTTTTACTAGCATATTAAAACTGAAGAGAAGATCAATAAATTGGAAGTTAAGTTAATAAAAAAATGTTTGCAATGAAACACAGAGAAAAATTGATAACAAATACAGATATGAGACATACAGGACATGGAAAAAAGGTCTAACATTTGTGTAATTGGATTCTCAGAATGAGAGGAATGAAAGAACAGGGCAGAAGTAACATTTGAAGAAATAATCCTAAAAATTTCCCCAAAGTGATAAAAGACAATAAACCACAGGTTCAAGAAGTTCTGAGTCCCAAGCTTAACAAATACAGAGAAAACTGCATCTGGAACAATCAAAGTAATACTGCTTAGAGCCAAGACAAAGAAAAAAATTTTAAGAGCAGTAAGAAAACAAGAACTATCACATTCATAGGAACAGCAATAGGACAGAGAGCTGACTTCTCCGCAGAAACTGTAGAAGCCAGATGACAATAGAATGATACCTTCAAAATGCTAAAGGAAACTAACAGCCAACCTAGAATCCCAGACCCAAGAAAAATATCCTTCAAAAACAAAGGCAAAATAAAGTCATTTCAATCCAACTATAACTGAGAAATCATTGTTGGCCAACCCACACTAAAAGAAACATGTAGAGAGTTATTTAGGCATAAGGAAAATGACCCCAGAAGGAAGCAAAGAGATACAAGGGGGAAAAAAATGTAACAGTAAGAGTAATATGTGAGTAAATATAAATAAGTACTGACTATTCATACAATAGTAATGTATTGTGGAGTTTAAAATATATGTAAAATTAAAACTATATGATCAAAATATCACAGAGAGTGGAATTCTCGTGTTATATGAGAATGGATAAAATTAATTTGTATTAGACTCTAATAAGTCAAAGATGAATGTTGTAATGTCTGAGGTAGCAAAGAAGTAATACATAGAGAAAAAGGAATATAGAACAAGTTGAAAAAAATAGAAAACAAATAGTAAGATTGTGGATGTAAACAGAGATATATCAGTAATTACATGGACTAATTACATGGAATGGACTAAGCATTCAAATTAGAAGTCAAAAGTTGCCAGACTGGGCCGACCGGTGGTGCAGCGGTTTAGTTCACGCTTGGCAGCCGGTTCGGATCCCGGGCGCCTGCCGACGCACTGCCTGTCAGCCATCCTGTGGTGGCGTCCCATATAAAGTAGAGGAAGATGGGCACGGATGTTAGCCCAGGGCCAGTCTTCCTTGGCAAAAAGAGCAGGATTAGCAACGGATGTTAGCTCAGGGCTGGTCTTCCTCACACACACACAAAAAAAGTTGTCAGACTGGATGAAAAAAATGAAGTCGAAATATACGTTTCTTATAAAAGAAATATTTATGTATTAGGACACAGAAATACTGAAAGCAAAAGGACGAAAAAAGATGCCATGAAGACAAACAAAAAGTATAGTTATCACTGTACTAGTATCGAAGTACCTTTACAGCAAAAATCTGTAACAAAGGTAGAGAAGGATGTTTCGTAATAATAAAAGGTTCACTTCACCAGGAAGATAGAGCAATTCTAAATTAAAATATGTAAAGCAAATCTAAAACTAAAAGGAGAAATCTATCAAAACTACAAGGAGAAATATAAAGATTCACAACTCCATGGAAATTTTTTACACACATCTGTTAACTGACAGGACCATCAGACAAAAAAGGCTGGCATCCTTTCATGTTTTCACAAATCCTTTGAAGCTTCATGTGATGGAAACAGCTGGATTCTCAGCTCTATGTGTGCGTTCAATGTGATGTATCATCACACATCAGGTGTCTCTGGGAAACTCCACCGTCCACCTAGGAAAGAAGGAGAGTAAAAAGAGCCATCTGAAGGGCCTTGAGGAGCCCCAGGGCTCCTTGGACCACCTTGAAAACTGTTTTTAGATATTTGATATTTTATGCTATTATAAATAGTATTTTCTAAAATTTCATTTTCTAATGGTTTTCTGCTTATGGAAATACAATTGATTTGTGCATATTGACTTTGTATTCTGTGACCTTGCTAATTTTACTTAATAATTAATATCTTATTTGTAGATAATTTTGGGTTTTCTACATGTACAATAGGATCAGTATGAAAAATGAATTTTATTTCCTTCTTTCAAAATCTGTTCACCTTTTATTTCTTTTTCTTCCTTTATTGCAAGGTTGGGACCTCCAGCTCAATGCTCTGAGGTTCTGGAAATATTCTGCTTCCTTATCTGGTGACACACACAGGTATCTTCATTTTGTGATAATTCAGCAAAGGAGTAATCTTCATGTAGAGTCACTGATTAATTTTTTTTCTACTGGCCAAAGAAAATTCAGTGTTGTGAAAAAATTTGGCATAACATTTCCACGGTTCTATGGTTCATACTCCATTCAATTTTCCTTTGAGATCTTCCTAGCCAGTCTACCTCTTGAGATGCATGTTAAAGCGTTAAAATTTGGGTAATAAAATAATCATAGCTTCCAGAGAAAGCATTAAGTATACTCATGAATTATTTAGTTTTATAATTTCAGCTTACTTTGCCTGCACACGTGTGCCAGCAAAAACACCCATTTACGCTGGTGCCAACTAGATTTCTATTTTTAATTCCCACTTGAGACTGCTGACTGCTTCAGCAGGGTTTGGATAGATTTACTTTGCTAAGTCATTCAAGTGGTCCTGCTGATCAGTCCTCTAACCTGGTCCAGGCAAGGTCAAGAACAGAGGAGAGTCAAGTTAACTGACAGACTTCCTGTTGCTATGTCCCAGGGCCCTCCTGTGATTCTCTTTTCCCAGTCCCCGGAATTGCTTCCACTGGCACAGGAGGAGTGTTTGGATCCTTCCTGTGAAAATGGAGATTAGCAGGTTTTACATGCTTCATCATCACCCAATTGAAAAAACTGTGGTGATATCATCAGAATAGTAAGAATACATTCAAAAAAGAGGCATTCTGGGGCGGGCCCAGTGGCATAGTGGCTAAGTTCGCTCACGCGGCCTCAGCAGCCTAGGGTACACAGATTCAGATCCCGGGTGTGGACCTACACACATACAAAATAGAAGAAGATCAGCACAGCTGTTAGCTCAGGGACAGTCTTCCTCACCAAAAAAAAAAAAAAAAGAAGCATTCTGGAGATCAGCAGATATACTGCTTATTGTTATTTGGGATAGGAAATGCTTTTAGACATCTTCATTCAAAATTTACCCTCGTCGCTATGAAGACTGTTCTGTTTGTGTGGGCCGAACAACCTGTAGTAATATAAATGTTTGTTTTCTCTCTTTTGCCCCAAACATTCCTCTAAGCAATAAAGTTACTTCGGGAAATTTTTATTATAGAGGAAAATTTACAAGTGCCCTCCTGGGCCCCTGCACATGAGAGAGGTGGCTGGAGGGAGAGCCCCGAGCAGCGCCTCGCCTCTCCCAGGAGTTTCTGTTTCGTACTACTCTCTTTTCCCATTGTCTTGGTCTCAGTTTCTCAGAGAAATTAAAACGAAAGAAGTCTTAACTTCCTCTCTGGGGAGAACAGTGTTTGTGATTTTTTAAAGTGCGTTTCTTACATAACACACCTAGTTTTTCCCTTTTACATAAAGTCCATTTTAAAGAAAACTCCTAGGTCTGGTAAAGGTAAATAAGGAAAATCTTGGTATGTTTTTTATCCACAGTCAACACTGACAACTCCAGAATAAGTCCCGGCAGGGGAGATAAAGGTAAAGAGGAGACACTGAATTCTGGAAAATGGAATCTCCTTTCCCCTTTCCGCACCCCGTCAGGAAGCATTATCCCTCTCTACGGCAGCTGCCTTCAGCCAGGCGATGAGCGGCGTCAGGGACATAAGGCAGCCACCGATGAATCCATCACACGGAGGGCCAGGCTGCTCTCCTCGCTGCTGACAATCCTCAAATCCTTTTTCCAAATTGTAAAGTGTCATTAAAATCTGGAACATCTAGCCCCCTCTCCACAGGTCTGCCTACACCTGGGACTAAGGTCAGGTACGTCGTGGGTCCTCTTTGGGTAAGGGCAAAATAACTTTTTGAACTGAAATAATGGATTTAAGGCACTGCGGCAGAACACAGTTCCACGCAAACCCCCAGTGACATATTTACAGAACCAGGTCTGGCTAGAAACAAGTTGAGAGGAACAGCAACTCTCATTGCAGCCAGCAGAATGGACACGCTGATTGGCTGAACACTGGCCAAGTTCTTACCATTAAAAATACCACAGCGTTGCTGCCAGAAGGGGTGTTGGGACAAATTGCCAGAGGTAACCGTTACATAAGCCAGAGCTCACTCTGCCAATTAGCCAGAAACCATTGCTACATCTCTTCTGGCCACAATTATTCTGATAGGGCACTTGCAGACTCTTTAGCTCTTTAAGAACTGTCCCAGAAGAAATCAGTTCTGTGGAATGAGAGGAATCGCTGCTAGGCCAAGGCAATTGGTGGGGTTGTCTCTTCTGGAGTGGTGAATCTGCCCCATCCCATGGGTTGGTGGTAGTTTCAGGAAGAAAGTAAGAGAATCTCAGACAACTCAGGCAAATGACCTTCTTAAAATTGCTGCAGCTTTTTCAAAGGAGCAAGGGTAGCAAAAGAAAAGGAATGTGCCTCAGCTTGAAGAAAGAAAAGCCCGTCGAATTGCTTTATTCTCTTTATTAAAAGATGCTTACCACTCTGATTAGCTTTGAGCTCAGCAGCAGGTCCCTAAGGACTGCTTTTCACAAGCAAAATGAAGGAAAGCACAGAGGGCAGTCACCCAGGTAAATCAGACAAAGCCTTCCCTTTATCTTGAAGGCCTGGAAAGTGTAGGTGTGTGGATGGAATTACAGGTAATAACTCCCATGCTCATCTCCTGTCCCTCCTCCATCAGGCCACCATACCTAGGGAGCCCTGCCACCACCTTAGTGGGATCTGTCCTCATTTCCTTCCTGATTCCCAGCCATAGACTCCCTAAAGTCTATTTCCTCTTTTCCAGGATCATCCCCTTCTCCACCCCACTCACGCTCATACACTCACAATGTCCCATCCACAATCCATTCAACTGCCACCTATCTAAGTCGTAATTCTAATATGTATACAAATTTGATCTTGCCATTCACCTGTACGAAATCCTTGAGGACTACCCTATTACCTTTGGCATTAAGTCTGAACTTGACTCAGTGAACACCTCCTACTTTACAAGCCTTACCTCTACGAATCCCCCGCAAGATCCAGGCCAGATAGGGGATAATTCATAACAGTGGTTCTCAAGAGGAACAGCACACATATTGCAATCCTAACCCCCAGAGTGATGGGATTAGGATGTGGGGCCTTTGGGAGGTGATGAGGTCATGAGGGCAGACTCTCATGGATGGGATTAATGCCCTTATAAAAGAGACCTCAGAGAGCTCTCTAGCTCTCTTTCTACCACGTGAGGACACAACGAGAAGTCGGCAGTCTGCAACGAGGAAGAGGGCCCTCACCAGAACCCAACCCTGCTGGTACTCTGATGTCGGACTTCCAGCCCCCAGAGCTGTGAGAAATAACTTTCTGTTGTTTTTAAGCCACCCCATTTGTGGGATTTTGTTATAGGAGCCCAAATGGACTAAGATAGCCACCACTTATGCTTTTGCACACACTTTTTCCCAGGCTGGAAATGTTCTATTTTACATCTTTGTTATTTTTTTCCTGCTGTTCTTGTACGATAAAGGTAAAGTATCTTCTGCGACCCTTCAGTAACCTCCCCTAGTTTTCCCATGGTGACCCATGCATGCCTGCATCCTGATACTTGATTCCTCTCTTTTCCTCTCAGACTGGACGAGAAAATTCTTCCAGGCACAAATTGTGTCTCTCTCGTCTTTGTACCCGCACCACGTTGAGGAAGGAGAACCGATGCACACCAACACCAAGTTTGGACTTAGTTCTCCAAGCTCTTCTTCCAACTTCTGGGAAGCAAACGGTCTTCTGCTTGCAAAACCTCACAGGCTTCCTAATTTTAGGACACAACAAAGTGAGTGGAGAAGAAAGACATCTGGAAGATAAGGGCTTCACAATACTTCAGGACTTTGGTAACACTGAGGGTTGGTACTCTGCAGTTGTTCGCAACTGGGTGAGAGTCTCTTTATAGCTTCCATATCGAAAGACTTAAAAATGAAATTCTGGAGGATCCAGTCAAGAAGGTGAAGGCTCATAAACAGTTTGATTTCATGGCCTTCATTCAAACGGATTTCGCTTTTTACTGCGTTTTGGCAAGGCATGCTCCACAGTGTGTGAGGCAGGAAGGACATTTTAGATCAGTGCAAACTGGGGTGTTGGTTTCCGTTAAAAGGAAACTCAGAACTCCTCCAAAACAAAAAGAAAAAGGGCTCCTGGACACGATGCAAGAAGGACACTGTGAGAAGAGATCCAGATTTAGCAATAAGGATACAAACATGAAAGCAATTCTTTGCTGGAAAGACATTAAAAAATCCTGAGATCTGCAGGCCAGGGCCTGCCACTGTAATCGGCAAAGGAAGAAGAAACAACTGACTTTCATTTTGGCTTTTGCCACAAGTACAACTGCTTTGTGATTCTTGCCCAAATTCTCTAAATGAGATGCTTGGTGTGTATTCCAACGTTCCTGCCTTCTGACGCCAGCGTGGAAGGCAGCACACTCTTTTTCCTTTCTTTCCAGTGGAAAGAGTTTTAGAAAATAAGATGTTTTGAACAAGATGTTGAAAATAAAGTTTATTTTCCAACATAGGTGGTGACCTGATCACTCCTGCTTAGGAAAACCACAGGGACATATAAAGACAAATATGAGGTACAAAAAAGCAAATACAGAGTAAAGAAAGCATTTTTCTTTCCTTTTCCTTTGCCCTTTTTGGAATTCTACTAAGAATTCTCCTGAGAGAATACTTACTTTTTTTTTATGATATTGAGCTTTTTATGTTAAGGAGGCCCTATTTTCAGGAGCGGATGTAGCAAGGCACAGGGGCTGTCTTCTGATGTGTCTAGTGCAGACAGTTCTGGTAATCGCTTAGCTCTTGGGACAGGAGGAGAAGGACCTGAGAGACACGGTGAGTGCATAGCGAACGCTTCGCAGATTCAACATTCTGCAAAATTCTTAATCATCACGCTCATCCTTTGTCTCTACTTCCTCTTTGGACACACTGACATGAGACTGAACTGTATAAAACTACCATTTCTCTAGGTCAAAACCTGTCAGACATCAACAATTACATTTAGTTTGTTCTGGTATTAAACTGATTTCAAAATAACAGAGACATAGGGTAT
Organism: Tapirus indicus; assembly: GCA_031878705.1. NCBI lineage: Eukaryota > Metazoa > Chordata > Mammalia > Perissodactyla > Tapiridae > Tapirus > Tapirus indicus. The sequence goes on from CM062919.1 coordinate 80,216,398, forward strand.
CTGAGATAAATGAGGGCTCTTTGACTTTCACTCTTAAATTTCAACCCCCTTCTTAACATTTTTAAATATATATAGCTAATATTTATCGAGTACTTCTGATGTGCTCAGCACTGTGTTGAATGACCTGCTTAGGAAGTCTCATTTAATGCTTACAACAATTCTATTAGGTAGGTGTTATGAGTACCCCCAACTTACAGATAAGAGAGCTGAGGCTTATAAAAGTTAAGTAAATTGTCCAAGGGCACATAACTTGTAGGTGGCAGACAGCTGGGACTCAAAACTGAGTTCTAACTGCTTCTGACCTGCTTCCAGGTGCTGCTTCAAACCAGGAGCCAATTGGACCATTTCCAAGGGGCTATGTATAAGGAGCACTAAAACATTAAGGCAAACATAAGGAAATGAAATATATTTACCGGAATCTTTCTCAAGATGAGTGCTGTGGGAGAAACACTTTGATAGGCTGCATGGTTTGGGGAAGGGTGGTGGTGAAAGGTGACAGTCCCCAAGAGATTTGTGCACTCACATGGCAGAAGTCGCTGGGTCACTCACTCCGTGTGACTGTACCAGGACAGGATGTGCTTGCCACCATGGCTACTGACTCATATGGTTTGAAGTGAGTGAGGTGTCACTGGGTTACTGCCCTCCATTCTCAAGTTTCCCCAAATGGATCGGTCAATTCCATGACTTGCCAAAGGCTTTTGAATCGGTATTAAACCTTGGGGTATCACAAATGGGCTTCTCAATCCCTTGCTAGGTGTGGATACACCTCACTACTTTGTGCTCTTTTTATACTGCAGACTCTTGAAGTGTTGTCCAGTCAAATAGATACTTTATGCAAATCTTTCAGGCAAAAAGAAAAAAGGCACATTTTGGAAGGTGCGCACTTGGTGATCAAATAACTGAAAGCATGTTGTGGCAAAAGATCCAAAAGCATTAGAAGCATCCCTAAATATTTCTTAGCCAGTTTTATTTTTCCACTGCCTGTATGCCACTAACTCTGCTTCTCAGTTGCATGAGGACTGAAGCAAATTTCCAACTCAGAAACTACCATTACTTCACGGAGCACAAACATCCAGACTTTTATCAGGAAGTTGCACACATGAGGACAGGCTTGTCTTGAAAATCCCCCATTATGGACAACCTTCAGAATCTCTGATCTTAATTAGCTAAACAAGCTCCTAGGGCTTTATTGGCAGAGTCAGCTCAATTAATTTGACTTAGTCACATTTTTCCTTGTTGGTATAAAGTTTGGGTCATAGTAACTTAAGAAGATGACTCGGATACACAAAGATACTTTATCAGAGGAAAAATAATACTATGATATATAAACACCATTTCCTATGACCTGTAACTTGAAGTACCCAATATGTTGTATCCGATAAGCTTCAACTCCTACATCTCATTTGATTCCTACAACCATATAGTTAACAAATATAATAACCACGCACGAGCGCCAACCAATCAGAACAGACTTTGTAATAACTGGTCTCTGCTTACCTCTTTGTGCCATCTAAATACGAGCCTTGATATTTAAGGTTGACTTAATGTTGAGACAGAAAGGTAGAAACCCTGTAAGCAAGAGAACTTTAGAATTTTCTTTTCATCTGTTATTAACCCCTAGGAATTTGATAGATAACTTCAAAACAAGTGGATCGAATGCCCAGATATCTGTTTACAACATTTCCTTTTGTTCTATCCTTTGTTCGAATTCTGCATTTGCAGAGAAATCACTATATGGGGCTGTGTGCATAGAATCATGTACACTCTATAGGTTGATTGAAGGGATTTACAATGGTAACTATTTCCATACTTTGCACTTTCTGCATTGATTTTACAGATTAATCCTCATGATTCCTCTGAAGAAATGAGCTAATGGATACTCAAAGGAATTTTTTAATTCAGACTGAACCACAGTGCTAAGCCATAAGCAAGTTTTCTTCGTAATTAGTCTTTGTTTAGAATGTAATGTTCTATCATCAAATATTTGTGCGACAGCCATTTGCACTATTTGTTCCTCTTGAATACAGTGAGGAAAATTGTTTTTTTTATAGCAACTCCTACCCAGCCCAACTCCCCCTCATTTTGTGACGGCCTTTACTAGTGGGCAGCAGAGAAGGCTCTGTGACTTCTCAGCCTATCTCTGGAAAGGAAGCCGGGGTGCTCCTCCCTTTATCTGATACCTAAATGTGGGTCCAAGTGAGGCTGAAGGATCTCTGGGGACAGGATAAACCAGAAGCTTCCTTCCTTTCTTTCTCTTCCTCATTCACATACCTGGCCCAATTCAGGTAGGTGGAAAGGATCCCCATCAACTGCAAGAAAAAAGCAGCACAGTGATGGACACTGGTCCTCAAACTTTTCCATGAAGTGCTCTCAACAGAGGACAATGAACTAGTAGTACCCTGGAGGTCCAGGAGTGTCACATGCTGCGTGATATGCTACAAGCTGGAAAGGTTTTCAGTGTTCTGCATCTTATCATTAAAAATGTCATGGGATTATTTTTTTCACTATATTCCAATATATATCTGTTTAAATACAACAATATTTCATTTTACTTATCATGGAATCAACATGTGTTTCGTGTGGAATCGTGTGTCCTCTGACATACCAGTTTGAGAATCTCAGATGTATATGAAAGAGCACTGAACCTAAAGAATAAGAACTGGCCTAATCCTGCCTCTGTCAGTAATATAACATCTATGTTCTCCCTTTTTTAATGAAGGAAAATATTTTCAATACATTCCAACTCTAAAATTCTATAAAGCTTATATTTTTGTATTATAATTTTATACATATTATCTTTAGAATAAATTAGGTCATGTTAAAATTTTTTGAAAACTCTTGATGCTTCTAGAAGAGAGAATGGAGTGGTCATGAAAAAGAAACAAAGGGAAGATTTCTTAGAACAGTATCAAGAGTTTATTGAAGTCAGGGAGACTAACTTAAGATGCAGAAACCAACACCAGTGATTGGTGAACTTGAGCCTCAAGATTTCTACTATTCTCTGCCTTTTGTATTTAAAGGTGGTCAATAATCAAGAAAAAATATTTAGCAAAATTATGTATGCATTTATTCTTTCACCTAGCAAAGCCACTTCAAAGAACTATTTCCAAGATGTGTTGGCAAAAACACAGGCATAGCATATATGTAACAGCAAAAGACTAGAAACAATCTAAAAGTTCATCGCCAAGGCAATGATTGAATAAATGATGGTTTGTCCATATGATGGAGTATTATAAAGCTGTAAACAAGGCATGAGAAGTCTCTCTATATAGTGCAATGGATTGAGCTCCATAACATATAAAGTAAAAAAAATGGATAAAAATGAGTATGGCATACTTCATGTAAGAAAAGGATGAATATAAATATGTATACATATTATATGAATATAAATACATACTCATATTTTTTAAAATGAAAAAATAAACCAAAAAAACACATTTTATTTAAAAATACCATCTGTAGGGAGAGGGAGGAAGTAGAGTGGAGGAACAGCGATAGACTTCTTTGAATATACTTTACTTTAAATTTGACTTTGGAATTTTAGCATAATTATAACACAAAATTAAATTTTAAAAAGCAATACCTAAAAATCAAAAGCAACCTTGAAAAAAGCAAACATAAGCATTTATCAAGTTGGCAGCATAATTGCATGGAAGAAATTATTTCAAACAACTTTACAACAAAGTAAATTGATCGTATGTTTCTTATGGGATATGTCATAAGACAAAAAAAATTACAGGAAACAAAATAATAAATCTTAAATATTTTCAGTAACCACATTGTCAGAGATAGTATTGGTATTGTTTTTCTAAGATTGTTGCACATGAATTGTGGGATAAATCAAATGAGTAATTATGTTGGTTCATTGGAAACTGGGATTTTCTGTGTGGGAGGAAAGAGAAACAGATAAAAGATAAAGTTAAGTAAAAACATTGTAGTCCTGAATTAAATGGAAATTATCAGCAGAAATTATAAATTGGTTATTATTTGAAAAAAAACACATTTCCTAGCCATATTCACTGAATAGGTCTAGAAACAAGAGCTTATTCTGTAGCAATGAGCACTCAAGTGACCAAATTCTCTAGATCCCACAAAGGAAACCAGGGCTGTTTGGGGAAAAGGCCTATTCCAGGCCTGGGGCAGGAAATGTACAGGACAAGCCTGGAATACGTTGTCATACAAAGTAGAGAGGAAGCACCCAAAGGCTTCAATGGTTGTACCAACAGGTCTCAGGGACGGTGATGGGCTAGAGCCAGGACATACAGGCTCATTAAAGCTGATTGTTGAAGATCCAGAAATTTTTGACTCTTTTGTTAAAATATCAGTAGCTTGAAATCAGCCACTTTGGGAAAATTTACACCAAAGAAATTGACAAATGCTACATATTACATTTCTTTTTGAAAGCCTCTTTGCCAGCACAACACTATGAGTCAACTTGAGGAGGCTACTATGCACAAAGAGAGAACATTTTGAGCATCATTAAGAATAATAAAGAATTTGAATAGGCCAATCACCAGTAAGGAGATTGAAACAGTAACCAAAAACCTCCCCCAAAATAAAAGTCTGGGACCAGACAGCTTCCATGGTGAATTCTACCAAACATTCAAAGAAGACTTAATATCTATCCTTCTCAAACTCTTCCAAAATGTTGAAGAGGAGGGGAAGCTTCCTAACTCATTCCACAAAGCCAACATAACCCTGATACCAAAACCAGACAAGAACAACACAAAAAAGGAAGTTACAGGCCAATATCACTGATGAACATGGATGCAAAAATCCTCAGCAAAATACTAGCAAATCGAGGGGCCAGCCTGGTGGCATAGCAGTTAAGTTTGCACACTCCACTTCATGCCATGCTGTGGCGGCATCCCATATAAAATAGACTAGGATGGGTGCGGATGTTAGCCCAGGGCCAGTCTTCCTCAGCAAAAAAGAGGAGGATTGGCAGTGGAAGTTAGCTCAGGGCTAGTCTTCCTCACACACACACACACACACACACACACACACACATAAATACTAGCAAATCGAATACAACAATACATTTAAAAGATCATACACCACAGCCTAATAAGGTTTATTCCATGGATGCAGGGATGGTTCAACATCTGCAAATCAATCAATGTGATACACTGCATTAACAAAATGCAGAATAAATATCACTTGATTATCTCAATAGATGCAGAGAAAGCATTTGACAAGATACAGCATCCATTTATGATAAAAACTCTGAATAAAATGGGTATAGAAGGAAAGTACCTCAACACAATAAAGACCAAATATGACAAACCCACAGCTAATGTCATTCTCAGTGGTGAAAAACTGAAAGTTTTCTCTCTAAGAACAGGAACCAGACAAGGATGCCCACTTTCTCCATTCCTATTTAAGATAGTATTGGAAGTCCTAGCCAGAGCAATCAGGCAAGAAAAAAATAAATAAAAGGGATACAAATTGGAAAGGAAGAAGTGAAACGGTCACTATTTGCAGATGACATAATTTTATATACAGAAAACACTAAGGAATCCACCAAAAAACTTTTAGAAATAATAAATGAATACAGTAAAGTTGCAGGATACAAAATCAACATACAAAAATCAGTTGCATTTTTATACACTAACAACAAAGTAGTAGAAAGAGAAATTAAGAATACAATCCCACTTATAATTACAACAAAAAGAATAAAATAACTAGGAATAAACTTAACCAAAGAGGTGAAAGATCTGTACACTGAAAACTATAAAACACTGTTGAAGGAAATCGAAGAAGACACAAAGAAATGGCAAGATATTCCATGCTCTTGGATTGAAAGAATTAACATAGTTAAAATGTTCATACTTCCTAAAGCAGTCTACAGATTCAATGCAATCCCTATCAAAGTTCCAATGTCATTTTTCACAGAAATAGAACAAAGAATCCTGAAATTTATATGGAACAACAAAAGACTTCCAATGGCCAAAGGAATCCTGAGAAAAAAGAACAAAGTTGGAGGTATTACACTCCCTAATTTCAAAATATACTACAAACCTGTAGTAATCAAAACAGCACAGTACTGGCACAAAAACAGACACACAGATCAATGGAACAGAATCGAGAGCCCAGAAATAAACCCACACGTCTATGGACAGCTAATTTTCGACAACAGAGCCAAGAACATACAATGGAGAAAGGAAAGTCTCTTCAATAAATGTTGTTGGGAAAACTGGACAGCCACACGCAATAAAATGAAAGTAGACCATTATCTAACACCATACACAAAAGTCAACTCAAAATGAATTAAAGATTTGAATGTAAGACCTGAAACCATGAAACTTCTAGAAGAAAACATAGGCAGTATGCTTTTTGACATTGGTCTTAGCAACATATTTTCAAGAACCATGTCTGACTGGGCAAGGGAAACAATAGAAAAAATAAACAAATGGGACTACATCAAACTAAAAAGCTTCTGCACAGCAAAGGAAACCATCAACAAAATGAAAAGACAAGCTAACAATGGGGGGAAGATATTTGCAAACCATATATCTGATAAGGAGTTAATCTCTAAAATATATAAAGAACTCATACATCTCCACAATGAAAAAACTAACAACCCCATTAAAAAATGGGCCCATCAAGGGATGAATGGATAAAGAAGATGTGGTATATATAGACAATGGAATACTACTCAGCCATAAAAAACGATGAAATCCAGCCATTTGTGACAACATGGATGGACATTGAGGGTATTATCCTAAGGGAAATAAATCAGAGGGAGAAGGTCAAAAACTGTACGATCTCACTCATAAGTGGAAGATAGAAACAACAACAAACAATCACACAGAGATTGGATTGTTGGTTACCGGAGGAGAAGGGGGGAGGGAGGAGGGCGAAAGGGATGATTAGGCACATGTTTATGGTGATGGATTGCCATTAGTCTTTGGGTGGTGAACATGATGTAACCCATACAGAAATCAAAATATAATGATGTACACCTGTAATTTACATAATGTTATAAACCAGTGTTACCGCAATAAAAGAAAATAAAAAGAATTATAACTGCAATGGAGTGAAATATATCAAATATAATTAAATCTATGTGTTCATAATGGTACCACACTCCCCCCCACACACACAAATTTCATTGGTCACCTTCAAAGCATATGAGGTCATAGGACCAAGCACTTATCTTGTCTTTTCTATGCAAAATATACAGGGTAAACACAGAGTTGATAGTTGAAAACTTCTTTTTATAAATCTATACCAGATAATAAATGATAAAAGAATGACAGACTAGCACCATTTCCAATCCCTAATTAATGAACGAATCTTGGCAATGAACAATAATAGCTGCTAACACGACCAAATGGGAGAGAATCAGCCATTTGCTTACCTACCAAACACCATCCATGCAGTAGGCTTGCCTCTCTGACTCTAGCCTCCCAACCCCAAGTGAAATCTTTATAGCTAACTACTTTTTTACAGGAAACACAAGGAAAAAAGAAATATGTTAATGAAAATAATGCAATCTTCAAAACTTTGACTGTTGGAAACTCTACAGGACAAATTATGCAATTTCTTTAAAAAAGTAAATTGCAAAGAAATATAGAGATGAGAAAAGGGGGAGAGAGAAAGCAAGAACATCTATAGATTAAAAGAGACTTAAGAAACATCAATCACTGGCAATGAATGGACCTTTTTTCAATCCTGATTCAAACAAACTGAGGAAAAAAGTTAAACAACTATAAGACAATCAGGGAAATTTGAACAATGACTAACATTAATGTTATTGAAGAATTATTCATTTTTAAAGTAGAGCAATGGCATTGTGGCTATGTTTTTAAAATGAACACACATTTTAGGGAATATGCTGAAATATTTATGGATGAAATGACATGATATGTGAAGTTTGTTTCAAAATAACGAGTGGGCACAGGGAAAAGTTGGTAAGGTAAGAGAACTCTGCTGCTCCAAGCATGATCCACTGGCCAGCAGGATCCATGTCATCTAGGAGCTTATTAGAAATGGAGAATCTCAGGCCCAAGAATAAACTACAAAAAACTGCATTTTAACATTTAAGTTGATTCTTATGTTCACTGACTTTTGAGAAGTTCTGGTTTAATAAAACACAGTTGGCCATTATTTAAGCTGGGTAAGAGTTACATTGGAACAATATCTTCTCTACATATGTATCTGAAATGTTCCATCATCAAAAATTCTCTAAAAAAGAAAGCCAGATTAGAGAAAAGGGTGGTTAGAGTGTGAATAACCCAAAAGGAGACCCTTCCCTTCTCTCTTTCCATCACTTCCCCTAACTTAGCCCCTGGGTCTGGTACTTTACCAAGAACATGTTTCCTGACTGACCCTGAGGTGTCCTCACAGGGCACACTCCAAACCTCTTGAACTCTAGGGCCATTTCTATTGTGTTCCCAGTCCTAATCTCCAAGATCTGCAAGTCGACGTCATAGCAGAACAACTTCTCTGCTCAGGGTGTTCGAGGCTTTCCAGGGGAGTGGAGCAGACACTGTCGCCTTCTGCCAGGACTGATTGGCAAAACTCCGGAGAAGATGATGTTTCCCAGCTGGCTCCGTGCCATGGCCCAGCTGCACTTGCTACAAAGGTCATTATTATCTCTTCAGTGATTTCAAAAATATTTTGGCACCATTATGGAAACAACAAAAGGGAGGTAAAGGGAAATCTCTGTACACGTGGATGGAGCATTGTGTTTTCTGCCACCCAGTACGGAAGAGGAGTGAGGTTTCAAGGCTCAACCAGAGGAGAGGAGAATGAAGAAAGCAAGGATAATCTCGTTTGCACTTTCCCTCTTCCATTCAGCAAGGTTCTTTCAATACACAAAGGCATTTTCACAATGATTCAGAAAAAAATCTACTTAACTTGCTGCATTTATATTGTCCCACCTCATTGTCAGTCTTCTCTCCTCTCTTCCAATTTATACAAATAATTCCCAAGTAATTCAGAATTTAAGGTCTTTTGGGAATCACCCTGCCCAGAAATTTAATAACCAAAGCCAATTATTTAAGCAAATTCCATCCCGTATTAGAAAACAGCAATAACATTCTTTTAAATATTTGAAGAAAGTAGGTTTTACTAGTAATCAAATAAATGCAAAGGAAAATAATGAGGTGTCACTGTCGCCTCTCTGATTGGCAAGTGCTGCTCCCCAGAGTTGGGGAAAAGCCAGCACTGTCATCGTGCTATTAGGAGAGTGATGGGGGGACCCTTACTAAACAAAAATATAGCAATATGAATCTGTAGCCTTTAAAAAAAATTAAAGCCTTTATAGAAGTATCAACAAACAATAAACTGCCCATATTTAAAGTTAAAATGTGATAAGTTTTAACATATGTTTACACCAGTGAAACCAACACCATTATCAAAATAATGAACATATTCATCACCCTCCAAAATGTCCTCATGCCCCTAGTAATCTCTCATGACCATTCTTGACACTTCCTCATGTCCACAAACATGACATAGAGTATGACTGAAATAAATTATACAGAACGTATTCTTTCATCTGGCCTCTTTCACTCAGCACAGTTACTTTGAGATTTGTCTATGGTGTAGCATGTACCAATGGTTTATTCTGTTATAATGATAACTAATTGCTATAGACTAAATATTTGTGTGTCTCCCAAATTCATCTATTGAAGTCCTAACGTGATGGAATTGAGAGGTGGGGCATTTGCAAGGTAATTGGTTCATGAAGGTGGAGCCCACATGATAGGATTAACGTCCTTACAAGAGCAGGAAGAGCTAGCTAGTCCTCTGTCCACCATGTGAGGATACAAGGAGAAGACGGCCATCTGTAAACAAGGAAGAGGACATTCACCAAGAACCCAACTATTCTGGCATCCTGGCAGCCTCCAGAACTGTGAAAAATAAATGTTTGTTGTTTAAGCCACCCAGTCTATGGCATTCTGTGTTAGCAGCTTGAATCGGGACACTAGTGTTCCATTGTGTGGACTTGCCACAGTTTGTCTATTTACCTGTAGATAGAAATCTGAGTGGTTTCAGGTGTTGAGCTACTGCAAACACAGCTCTGTGAACTCACATGTACAAGTTTTTGTGTGCACACATGCTTTTTTTTTCTCTTGGGTAAGCATCTAGGAGTAGAATGGCTGAATCACATGGTAGGAATTTCTTCTTAAGAAATTGCTGAACTGTTTTCCAAAGTGGTTATACAATTTACATTCCCACCAACTGTGTATGAGAGAGTTCTAATTTCTCAACATCCTGGCCGTAACTTGGCATTATCAGTCTTTTTATTTTTTGCCATTCTAATGGGTATATAGTGGTATCTCGTGGTTTTAGTTTGCCTTTCTCTAATGATTAATGATGTTGAGCATCTTTCCTTCCATGTGTATATTTGCCATCTTTATATCTTCTTTGGTAAAATGACAGTTCAAATCCTTTGCCCTCTTTTTTAAAAATTTGATTTTGTTTTCTTATTATTGAGTTTTGAGAGTTCTGTATATCATCTTGCCACAAGTCCTTCAACAGTTATATGATTTGCAAATATTTTCTTTCAGCCTGCAGCATATCTTTCCATGCCTAATAGTGTCATACAAAGAGTAGAAGTGTTTAATTTTGATTAAGTCCAATTAATGAATTTGTTCTTTTATGTAACATGCTTTTGGTATGGTATCTAAGAAAGAGTTATCTAACACAGATAAAGGATTTCTCCTATGTTTTTGTCCAGAAGTTTTAGATTTACATCTAAGTCTACAGTTCACTTTGAATGTGTGTGTGTTTGGTTGAAGGTATGATCAAGCTCGTTTATTTATATGTGGGTATCCATTGTTCTAGGATTGTTTGTTGAAAGGACTATCTTTTACCACTGAATTGCCATTGCTCCTTTGAGAAAATCAGTTGTCCATATATCCATATATGTAGGATCTATTTGAGTACTGTCTATTCTGTTCCATTGATCTATTTGTCTGTCTTTACCCCAATACCGCAGTCTCGATTACCGAAGCTTTATAAGTCTTGAAATCAGGTAGTGTTAGTCGTCCCACTTTGTTCTTCTTTTTCAAAATTATTTTGGCTATTCTAGGTTCTTTGCATTTCCATATGAATTTCATATGAATCAGTTTTTCAATATCTATAGAAAAGTCTGCTGGGATTTTGATTGGAATTGCATTGAATTTACAGAGCAATTTGGGGACAATCGACATCTTATCACTATTGAGTCTTCCACCCATAAACAAGGCATATCTCTTCATTTATGTAAGTCTTCTTTAATTTATCTCAGCAATGTTTTCTAATTTTCAGTATACAATGCTTTCACAACTTTTGTTGGATTTATCCCTCAGTATTTCATTTTTTAATGTTGTTAAAAATAGCATTATTTTAACTTTCAATATTTGATCATTTGTGGCTAGCATATAGAATTGTAGTTGATATTTATATATTGATCTTGTACCCTGAAATGTTCCTAAACATACATATTACATCTAGGAGCTTTTTAATAAAGTCCATTGTATTTTCTATGTAAATGATCATATCATCTGCAAATAAAAATGGTTCCACTCATTTCCAACCTAGATACCTTTGACGTCTTCCTCTTGCCCTATTCCACTGTCTAGAACTTTCAGTACAACGTTGAACAGAAGTGCTGAGAGTGGATATCTGGCCTTTCTTCTGACCTTGGTTAGAAAGTTTTCAGTCTTTCACAATTAGTCATCATGTCAGCTGCAGGTATTAAGTATATGACCTTCATCAGGTTCCTTTCTATTTCTAACTTGCTAAGATTTTTTAAATCAGCCATAGATGTTAAATGAGCAAAATATTTTTTCTGCATCAATTCATATAATCTCACATTTCTTCTGCAGCCTGTTACAGTAGATTACATTAATGGATTTTCCAGGATCGTTCCAGCTTTGTATGCCTGGAAAAACTGCCTGGTATAATTCTCTTTATTTTTTGGTTCAAATTGCCAGATTTTGATTAGAATTTGTGCATCTGTGTTAATAAGGGATATTGACCTGTAGTTTTTGTGTAATGTATTTGTCTGGTTTTGGTATCAGGGTAATCTCAAAGAATCAGCTTTTAATTTCATGATTTTTTTCTGTTTTCTATTTTATTTATTTCACTCTCTTGTTGATTATATCCCTTATTCTACTTACTTTGAGTTTATCTGCTCTTCTGTTTTTGGTTTCTTAAGGTGGAAGCTGAGGTCATTCATTTGAGACAATGTTTTCTTTTCTAACACAGATTTTCATGCCCTATATTTCTCCCTGAAGTATTTATTTAGCAGCATCCCACAAATTTTGATATGTTGGGCTTTTATTTTCATTCATTTAAAAATACTTTCTAATCCTCCTTTTGCTTTCTTTGGCCCACGGGTTATTTAGAAGTACGTTATTTAGTTTCTAAACATTTGGGGGTTTTCTAGAGATCTTTTTAAAATTGATTTCTAATTTAATTCCACTGTGACCAGAAATTACATACTGTAAAATCTGAATCCTTTTCATTTTATTGACATTTGTTTTATGCACCAGAGTATGATCTATCTGAGTAAATGTTCCATATGCACTTGAAAATAACATGTATTCTGCTGTTAAGTGGAATGTTCCGTAAACGTCTATTAGGTCAAGTTGGTTGATAGTGCTCTTCTACTTTTCTATATCCTTACTGATTTTCTGTCTTGGTTGTTCTATCAATATTGAGAGAGGTATTGAAATCTTTGACTATCATTGCTAATTTGTCTTATTCTCCTTGCAGTTCTATCTGGTTTTGCTTCATCTATTTTTAAGCTTTGTTATTAGGTGTATAAACATTTAAGATTGTTACGGGCCTTTGAAGAATTGACTCCTTTGTTATTGTGAAATGGTCTCCCTGGAAGTATTCTTTGCTGTGAAATATACTTCATCCAATATTAATAGAACCACTCTAGCTTTCATTTGATGAGTGTTAGCATGTAATGTCTTTTTCTGGTCTTTTACTTTTAATTCATCTGTGTCTTTATATGTGAAGAGTGCTACTTGTACACAGCTTATAATTGGGTCTTGTTTTTTTAAATCTAATCTCTGAATTCTAGAGTGTCTAGATCATTTACATTTGCTGTGATTAAATTATTAGGCTTGAATCTACCACCTTACTATGTGTTTTCTATTTTTGACACCTGTTTTTGTTCTCCTTTTCCTCTTTTTTTGCCTCATTTTTGATTAATTTAATTTTTTAATAATTTCACTTTATCTCATTTGTTGTCTTATTAGCTACATCTCTTTGCTTTGTTATTTTAGTGGTTGCTTTAGGGTTTATAGTATGCATCTTTACCTTATCCCAGTCTGCCTTCAAGTGATGTTAAAACCCCCACGTATAGTATAAGGATCTTACCATATATTTTTATATCTTTCCTCCCGAGCTTTGTGCTACTTTTATCTTAATGTTTTACATATATTTTAAAACTCTCACTAAATTATTATTATTTTTATTTAAACAATCCATGATCTCATAAAGACATTTAAATAATTAGAAAAACCTTGTGTAGTTGCTCATGTAGTTACTATTGTGAGGCAGTTCTTACTGAGTTTCCCATATTTCTGATCGTCTTGTGAGCAAAGCCTTTGAATGCTTTTGTTTCAGACTATCTTTTCAAGGATGTTTATATAATGAACAGTCTTCAATGAGGCTAAAATAATGTCTCCCTCTAGAACAGAGGGCATGAGGTTCTGCTGTTTTCTATACTAAAGGTAATGTCTTTCTCCCAGGCAAAGTTTGGACAGATTTGCTTGCAGCCGATTATAAAAAATTATATTTCACTAAATTCAGGGTTTCTCAGTTGTTACCCAAGAAACCATGTGCATCACACATCTAGGCCCACATGGAACTTGGGTAGCATGGAGAGCTGGCACAAACCTGAAGTTCATGCTGCTTGCTGTGTTATGAGTAATAAAGTTCTTTGTCTCTGACCCAGGCATCTTGTATCTTCTGTCGGCATCCATGAACCTGTGGAAGGGTGGAAGGCTAACTTAATAACTTGCAAATAGAGTAAAAGCTCAGACCATTCACAGTTCTTGATAATTACTATTTCTGGGGCTCTTCATTCCTTCATGGAGATCCAGATTTTCATCTAGTGTCATCTTCCTTCTGCCTGAAGGACTTCCTGTAATATTTCTTGGAGTGAGGGACTACATGTAATGAATTCTTTCAGCTTTTGTATGTTTGAAAAAGTATTTATTCTGCCTTCATTTCTGAAAGATATACTTGCTGAGTATGGGATTCTAAGGAGGCAGTGTTCTTTTTTAAAATTTCAGTACTTTAAAAACATTCCTCCACTATGTTCTTGCCTGTATTGTTTCCTATGAGACATTTGTTATTATCTTTTTTCTGTGTATAATGTGGTATTTTTTTCCTCTGGCAGCTTTTAAGATTTTCTCACACTGGTTATGAGAAATTTGATTATGATGTCCTGACATAGTTTTATTTATGATTTTTGTGCTTGGGATTAAGCTTCTTGCATATATAGGTTTATAATTTCTATCAAATTTGGAATTTTTAAAACCGTTATTCTTCATATATTTTTATTGTTCTCAACTCCTCTCTCTTTTCCTTTGTGGATTCTAACTACATATATACTGAGCCTCTTGAGCATTTTCTTTTTCAAATTATTTCATTTGGGGCAGTTTCTATTATTATGACTTCAGTGTAACTGATCTTTTATTCTGCAATATGTAATCTGCCATTAATCACATTCAGTATTTTTTTAATCTCACACATTGTAGTGTTCATTTATAGAGCTTTGATTTGAGTCTTTTTTTCATCTTCTATGTCTCGACTTAACTTTTGGACATCTGGAATCAGAACCAGGACTGGGGTGAGGCATGAGCCATGTTTGGGGCACAGGTTTTAAGAGGGCACTCACTCTCAGGGATGTGCAAGTGCTAACTCACTCTGTTTGGGATACAGTTATAATTACCCTTTTAATGTTCTTGTCTGCTAATTCTAATGTCTGTGTCAGTTCTGTGTCTGCTTCAATTGATTGAATGTTTAATTTCCTCTTTGTGGGTCATAAAAAAATCTAGAAGGTTATATGGCAAAACCTGTTTATCTCTTTTGGGCAGTGGTATTTCTTAATTTAATTTTTATCTCATTTATTTACACTTTCTACCCTATTTCATCAATCATGTATTTCACTTACATAGTCATATATAGAGCACTGTTTGCTAACATTTAATTTTTTTAAAAATCTTAAACTTACAAGAAGTTGTAAAAATAATACAATAGACTCCCAATAGCCTTCATCTTAATTTACACATTCTTAACATTTTTCCACAGAAAGTAAGTTGTAACCATTACTGTGAACTACCTTAATCATACTAGCACTTATAAAGAATAATATATTAAATATCTGTGAACTTGATCCCAGAAGCATGGACGATCGCCCTCATCTACACCACTTAATTACAAATACTGGCTGCTGACCAAAAAGCATCCAGGGTGAGGTGTCGAATGACAGAAGTAAACCCATCACTACTATTCAGGGAAAAACAGCATTATACCGTGCTGGTGATGAGTTAGAACACACTATTCAAATAAGAATGAGAATATATCTCTTGCAGATAAACACAGTCCATGCTGTTCCTTTGGAGAAGCCTCTGTGATCAGTCTGTTTGCTTCCATCTGTAGCTCCACGCCTATGTGTTTCCTTTACCATAATGTCAATTCCTCTTTAAATAACATAAGGCCATGGGACCGTGGGGTTAACGCAGGGAGAAAAGAAAGGCATAAGGACCAAAATGTTTGATTTTGATGTCCCTAGGGTATTTCCCAAGTTGGAAATGACTAATGGAGAGAAATGATTTGGGGGCTGGATCTCATCCCCAGACAAATTTTATAACATCAGTTGAGCACATTTACATTCTTCTGGTTTTTCCTCTCTTGGAGACTTGAATCCTGATGCTTTTGTTCAGCACCAGGAAAGGCAGTCCTAGAATGCCATTTGTAATTGGTGCCTGAGGCCTCTGTTACATCTCCTCAACCCTGCACTTCTGTTTCAATGCAGCTGCAGTGGACAGTTCTCTTTGCTCATAGACTCACCTTAGTGTCAGTCCCCAAGCAAACACATGTCTTTCTGCATTCTGCTGTGTGTCCTTCGTAGACACAGCAGGAACTCATGTGGCTCACGTGCGAACACAGAGCAAGAATTTGGAGAGTTCGTGCCCCTAGGGAGCAGCCCTCAAACAATGGGAGTGGGTGGTTAAATACTCCAATCTCTCAGCTTTCAGGGGGCAGTTCTTGGACACATTGTGCATGGGTCCTCGTGGAACCAAAGCAGCATGGCCTCCATTAGTGAGTCTTCAGTCTCACCCTCTCTCTTCCCTCACTCCTGCTTCCTGGAATGAACTACCAGTGTCCTAAGCTTTGTCTCAAGCTCTGCTCTTGGGAAACCTGAACTAAAACACGATTCACTCCTTTGATATATTTAATGCCTGGTTTACTGAAGGCAACTGGATTTGTCTCTGCTTGTTTTACCAAATGCCCACAAGAGCAAGGACAATGCCTATTTTATCCACCATTTTATTCCCAGAGCTCAGCATAATCACTTGAGAAAAGAAATCCCGGGCTACAAAAGTGAAGTACTTAAAATGAGGCAAAAGAAAGTTTACTTCTTATCCATAATTTTAAAAAATGACATGCACCCTCGGATTGCATAAATACCACTCAGGAATCCTTTATTCGCCTTGTTTAGTTTTATAACAAGAATCTATAAAGCTAAAACCTCAATAGCCAGGAGAAATTTGTCAAATTATAGTGTGGAATCCATTAAAACCTGATAGTTCCCTTATACTCAGTCTTTCAAGAAATTTAGTAAGAACGCATACCCGTATGTCTGCACAGAAATAGCATGGAGCTACCTGTGGCCTAGGTGATGTCCTCTTATTCTAGGATGCCTTAATGGCTTGTCCTATCAGCATACCAACCATTACACGTATCAGACCTTTCGTTATTACTCATTTGGTTGGGAGTGGAGAGGAGAGGAGTGGCTGGAGGGCAGGGGAGGGGAGAGAAAGAGAGCAAGGGAGAAGCCTCTTTTGTTAAGCAGCTTCTCCAATCACTGTTGAATAAGAGAGCGGAATAGAAAAATTTTTCTGAGCTTAGGAAATTGTTCTCCAAAATGAACAAAATACTATTTCTAAAGGTAGTTAGGTTATATTTATAAAGATGTCTTAATAAACCCTTAACTGCCTCCTTGCTTTTCCTACTGACTGAATATTTAGCAAGTACAGTTAATATGTTTACATAGACATCTTGCTTATATTTATAAATATATCTATAGAGATGTAGCTTGTTCTGTCTTTTCACACGATAGGAATGTAAAACAGTGTATTTCCCCTTTGGTCCACAGAAGATAATTTTGCTAAACCAATTAGTTGGCTGGTTCATTAGGCAATTCCCAAACCTAACATGGAAATAACTATGAGCTAGTTAATGCCAAGACTACCTCATCTTCCATGTGTTGACCTTAAACAAATAGCCAGCTATTTCTCCAGCAAAAATAGGTTTGAGATCAGCAAAGAATTATAAACTAGGGTCTGCAACCACAGCCAGCCCTGTGCAAGTCCCCCAACAGCAAGGAAGCAGAAATTCTTTTATAGAGGGGAAGAGGAAGTTGGGAGCACTACTGTAAACACAGAGTCCATTGGACAAATTGAGAGTTTGTTGTGTAGTGGCTTTTCATTGGCTGAGCTGTGACAGTCTCTCATTGGCTGAACTTCTCGATGGTCAGAGAAAATCTTTCTTCTTCCTGTTGGGTTCTGCTATTACGTAGGGCAGGAGAGCTCCCCCTTTTAGCATCCTTCCTCCAAATTAACGAAGTTTCTATTTATTAATTTGACACATGTTAACTTAGCTTCTTCTTAAACTTTGATGAAGACATTATTTTCTCCATTGTTTCCCGTTCCCTTTCATTTAAAATGTTTTTAGCACTCCTAACTATTACTTCAGGTTTGATCTGAGAATCATGGAAATCCTACAGATTCTTTTCTAAGTATTTGCAGGCTAGAGATTCAGTTCTGCTTATTTTTCATTGAACTCAGAAGATAAATATAAAACCTCTGTGTACCTTTCCCCATAAAATGATGGGGGTCCTTCCTAATTGGGCCAAATCTCAGCAAGTAATTTAAGTTCAGCCTCTCTGATTCAAGTACTCTTTCTCCAACTCTATCAGGTGACTTGGGGCATATTGCTTTTCTTTGCCCAATGAGAGGTGAATATTATATATAGCTTTCCCCTGTGAGTATAAACATTGTACATCCTTTTCCTTCTTGGATGATGCATACTGTGTGCACCTGTGTATGTGCACATGAGCTTGTGTGTGTGCATACCTGCATGTGTGTGCATGTGTGTGTGAGGGGATGTGAGGTTAGAGGAGCACCAGTCTCTGAGTTAAGGACATTTTTCAGAGTCCAACACTCCACGTCCTCTCTCTTACCCTGCTGCTGATGCTCTTTGATGACTTCCACAAGCTGACTATTGCTTTCCGGGTTGTACATTCAGTTCACGATAGAAACTCTAGTGGTCTGGGTTTTTCAGCTGCTCACAACCTACTGGTTGCTTTTCTGATCTTCAGGTAAACTCTCTGCATTTTGAGATTATAATCTATTTTTATGCCCTATTTTTGATCAGATTGCATGTTTCCTCCCATGTTCTTTCTCTCCATATTTCCCCCCAGCCTGCTGTTAATCTTGTTTGCACTTCTCTCTCATTTTATTCTTTCTTGTAATATTTGATAGGCAGGGCACAAGACTACCACCATTAACTTCTTTCAAAGAGGATTCTTATCCTCTAGAAAAGTTCTTTTCATTTATTACAATGTGGGTCTCACCATTCACTCCAAGCTATATCTAAACTCAGATCCCGAAAGAAGAAATTTTACATTTTTTTAGTAGGTCATATATCTCCCATATGGTAGCAGGGATTATGTGTGATTCATTCATTCATTCAACCAGTATGTACTGAGCACCTCCCTCCAGGAACAGTCCGAGTATTCTTTTTTTGTGTGTATGTGAGGAAGACCAGCCCTGAGGTAACATCTGGCACCAATCCTCTTTTTTGTTGAGGAACTGGCCCTGGGCTAACATCCGTGCCCATCTTCCTCTACTTTATATGGGACGCTGCCACAGCATGGCTTGGCAAGCATTGCCTCAGTCCATGCCCGGGATCCAAACCCGTGAACCCCGGGCCGCCAATGCAGAGTGGGTGAATTTTACTGCTACTACCGGGCCGGCCCCCAGTCCGAGTATTCTTTAAGTAGCTTGTAAGTTAATGTGCACATTAAACTCTGGCAACCGCCTCAATTGTGTACAACATCAGGTCAATTAAAGTAAAATTTGAGTTTGAAGCACAGAGGTTTGATATGAGAGTCCTCAGATAGTGGTTAAATTACAAATCACTTTTTAAATACACCGGGCCAATTGGAGAAAGGCACTTTGAGGGAATGACGTTGAGAAACCAAGAGAAGGCAACAAGGAGGCCTATGATGTGAGTGAAAGTTACCAGTGAGAGAAGGGATGGCGGACTTTGGTTAACAGTGGCCAAAAGGCAGTATTTGGATGGGATGGAACTGTGAGGCCACTGATAAGTGTTGACAAGGCAGCAAGAGAAATGCTCCAAACTAACTGTGTTTGGAAACCACAGTGACTTGCTCTTCCGAGGTTCAGATTAAACAGCATTTATCTAAGAGGAGGAGCTGTGTCTTCTGACTGTAGATTTTTGCTAGAAATTTGCTTGGAATTCACCACTATTTCAAGTCAACTTCCAAGGAAGTATTCTACTTCACTGCCGAAATTTGCTTGCTTCAATCTCTCCCTCAGAGCAGTGAGATTAGAAGGCAAAGTTTTAGATCTGGACTCCTATTTTCATGATTGCTCTGAGTATCTTTCAGATAACCAAACTTTTCTTCAGTTAACCAAACTTTTCTCATAATTAGAATGGGGCTGAGTAACACTTGGTCATGTGAACAATTCTGCCTTCTATGTTATTTGTGTTTGTAATTGTACCCAAAATTGCTGTAGCCAACAATGTTGTGTTATGCTTAATAACAAAAATGTGGGTATGAACTTGTAAATTTTATAAAGAACCAAAAAAAATAGAATGATAGAAGAGCACAACATTATGTCAGCAAACAGGTAACATATAGAAAGTATAAGTCTGGAGTGTACATGATCTGTAAGGACTGGATGTGGTGGAGTTGTGGGAAGGAAGGGCTGGAAGCAACTGGAAGAAACTGACCTCAACAGACAACCCAAAGGAAAATAAAAAAGAGAAGCATCTCAGAGCAAGAACAATTAACTCCATGTTTTCACATGACTTTCTAAGCACAGTAGGAAAATTTTTTTTTTCCCATTCCTTCTTTCTTGAGGAAATTGCTTTAATCACTGTGGTTGTAAAACAAGTCATAGATGAGAAGTTAGACTTATGTGCTAAATTAAACAGCGACATTCCATCATTTTTTTCAGCTACGCTATCTATTGACCTAAGTAGCTTAATTTACACACAATATCTACTCCTTGCAAAAAGCCTTCATAATAGGAGGTCAAAAACATTTGTTATGAAATTAATTAACCATCTTCTAAGGAGGTTCCCCAAGCATCAGCTCTGCTTTGGGGTACAGTCTGAGAGGGTATAAAGTGCTAATGTTCCTTACAAGAGAAAAAGAATATTGGAAAAGAAATTAAAACTGACGGGGAAAAAAAGTTTCAGCACAGATGGCCTGATTTGTGATGGGAAAAGAGGTCAGGTGTAATATAGCATTCCATTTCATTTCTAAAATGAAAAATGCCTACATATAGGCAGGAAAGGTCTGGTCTTCTGATTCAGCCAAGGAGGTCAGGTCAAAACTTTATCTTTTAAAGAAATAGATCATGTAATTTGTTGCTGGAAAGTAATTGAAAGTTGGCACAATTGGAGAACCGTTTCCCCTGAAGACTCACTCCTCTTAAATTGAGCAAATGTCAGAACCAGACATTAAAAAGCTAATGTTTGTCTTCTAATTCTCAAAGACTTTATTGTGTGTGTTTCCTGTGGACTTGTGTACATGAACTTTCCTAGGCTTGTGTAAATGATTCATACCAGGCTGCCACTGACCACTGATCCCTTAAATGGAAGCAGCATTTCAGAATCTGTTAGTGGACTCGAAACAGAAGGAATGGTTAGAACCGGGAGTTGTAACTCTTTCAGACCCAGTGCACTCTCTATAACAAGCACTCTGTGTGTTAGTATTTGATTTTTGTTAATTTGTGTGTGTGTGTGTGTGTGTGTGTGTGTGTGAGGAAGACTAGCCCTGAGCTAACATCTGTTGCCAATCCTCCTCTTTTTTGCTGAGGAAGACTGGCCCTGGGCTAACATCCGTGCCCATCTTCCTCTACTTTATGTGGGACGCTGCCACGGCATGGCTTGAGGAGCGGTGCATCTGTCTGCGCCGGGGATCCGAACCTGCGAAACCCCAGGGTGCCGAAGCGGAGCGCACGAACTTAACCAGTACACCACCGGGCCAGCCCTGAGGTTTGTTAATTTTTTAAAACCAGAAACAAACTATAACACAAATAAGGACCTTAAGCTCTTCAAGCCCCACTTTTTTCTTCTGTAAGAAAATTATATCTATATGTGAGTGAATGTATCTATCACACTATTTTTTAAAGAAAGTTTGCATTGACACCATTTTCAGCTTTCTAGAAAAATATCACTAATATTGACATTACCAATGTCTTTGGGGGAATAAAGAGATTTTTTTGTTATTTTTGGCTTTCGATCTTTTTTAAAATATCTAATTAAAACATATGCATCACTTTAAAAATTTAAGTACTGCTAAAACGCTTTCAACATAAGCAACATTGTCACACTGTGTATCTTCCAGCCCTCAATACTTGCTCCTGAGAGATAACTATTTTCAACTTTTACCTGTCTCTTCTGGTATACACCTCCATATTTATAAATAATATGTTTGCATTATTTCTTTTTTTAGCTTTACTGAGGCATAATTGATACATACAATTGTAATATATTTAAAGTGTACATCGTGATTAGTTGATATATACATACACTGTGAAAGGATTTCTCCCAATCTAGTTAATTAACACATCCATCACCTCACATATTTATTATATATATATATATATATATATATATATATTTGTAAGAACATTTAAATTCTACTCTCTTAGCAAATTTCAATCGTACAATACAGTGTTATCCAGTACAGTTACCATGTTATACATTAGATCCCCAGACCTTATTCATCTTAATACCTTATTCTTACTTATCAAAAAAATGTGTAACGACATGTGGTGATGGATGTTAACTAAACTCATTGTGGTGATCATTTTGCAATATACATATGTCAAATCATTATGTTGTACACCTAAAACTAATACGTTATGTGTCAATTATATCTCAATAAAAAGATGAGTAAAGTTTTATCAATTTTTAATATTTTAACTTACATACAGTAAAATTAGCTTTTGTTTTGATGTGCTGTTCTGAGTTTTAATACCTATATAGGTTCACATAAGCACCACCACAATCAGGTCAAAGAATAGTTCCATCACACCAAAAAATTCCTTCATCCCGACCCAACCCTTGCCCCCTGAGAACCGTTGGTCTATCTGTAACCTGTCACACAATCTTTGCCTTTTCCAGAATGTCATATGAATGGAATCAAACAGCATGTAATCTTTCGAGACTGGCTCCTGTTGGGGGGGGGGGTCAATTCTCTGTTACGTTTCTACATGTCTTGAGACAGCTTTTGTTCCAGATTATCTTTTTGAGGCTCTTTGCTATGACAGTTTCAAGGCTGTTTGCTATGACAGAGGTAGCAGCTCCCTCTGAGGCAGAGGTCAGCTTTATTTCCTGACATGGATCCTAAGGATTAGTTCTCCCTTTAACGCAAATGTTGGGCAGGGGTGCTCAGAAACTCCTTTATAGGATTGGGGTTTTCTAAGGTGGAGCTCCTCAGGGTGACAGAAATCCACTGTGGGTTTTTCTACCTGGATCTGCCTTGTGCCCATGGGTTGGGGGCTAAAGGACTGATTCGAATATGAAGTTCATGCTGGCTGCTCTGCTGTGGATAATAAAGTCCTTTGTTTCTGACCCGGGAGTCGCCTGTCTTCTGTCCCCATCTATGAAACTGTGACGGGCTAAACTGTTAGCTTGCAAGCAGGTTAAGACCTCAGCTCCTTCACCATTCTTCATGCTTCCTCCATTTAGCATAATGCATTCTGATTCATTATGTTATTGCATGTAATCGGTAGTGTATTAGTTTCCTATGGCTGCTGCAACAAAGTATCACAAACTGGGTGACTTAAAACAATAGAAATTGATTGTCTCTTAGTTCTCAAGGTTGGAAGTCTGAAATGCAGGTGCCGGCAGGGCCATGCTCCCTCTAAAACTTGGGGGAATCTTTCCTTGCTTCTTTCTCAGCAATCTTTAGTGTTACTTGGCTTGCAGCTGCATCACTTCAGTCTCTGCCTTTGTCATCATATGGCGTTCTCCCTGTGTCTCTGTCTTCACATGGCTGTCCTCCTACATGGGCACCAGTCATGTTGAATTAGGGGTCCACCCTACCCGAGTATGACCTGGTCTATTAATTATAATTACACCTACAATGACCCTGTTTGGAAATAGGGTCACATTTTAGGCACCGGGGCTGAGGACTTCAACATGTCTTTTTTAGGGGGGGCCACAATTCAGCCCATAGCAAATAGTTTGTTTCTGTTTATCACTAATTAGCATTCCACTGGATTGGATGTCTGACAGTTTGTTTATCCATTTGCCTATTGAAGAACATTTGGGTTGTTTCCAGGTTTTGGTAATTATGAGTGATGCTGCTATAAACATTTGTGCACAGATTTTTGGGTGAACATAGGTGTTCATTTATCTAAGACAAATACCTAGGAATGAGATTGCTGTGTCACATGGTGACTTTGTCTAAAACTGTTTAACTTTATAAGGAACTGTTTTCTGGAGTGGCTGTATCATTTTGGATTTCCACCAGCAATGTATCAGAGTTCCAGTTGCTCTGCATCCTCACAAGCACTTGATATTGTCATTTTAGAATTTTTTGCTGTGGGGACTGGCCCCACGGTGTAGTGGTTGAGTTCGGCGCTTTCCACTTTGGCGGCCCGGGTTCACAGGTTTGGATCCCAGATATGGACCTACACCACTCCTCAACCATGCTGTGGTGGCAACCCACATACAAAATGGAGTAAGATTGGCAACAGATGTTAGCTCAGGGCAAATTTTCCTCAGCAAAAAAAAAAAAGAAAGAAAGAATTTCTGTGTGTGTTGCCGTTCAAATAGCCATATAGTGCTCACTGTGACTTTAATTTATATTCTGTAGTGCCAAATGAGGTTGAGCATCTTTTCTTGTGCTTATTTGAAACCTGTATATCTTGTTTGTTCAAATCTTTTCCTCATTTTTTAATCGGTTTGTTTGTTATTGTTGTATTTGGAAATATTTATACTTATTCTTTACACAAGTCATTTGATAGAGATGTGACTTGAACACATTTTCTCCCCGACTATCGTTTGTCCTTTCATTTTCTATCTTTTGGTGAGGAAGATTGGCCCTGAGCTAACATCTGTTGCCAACCTTCCTCTTTTTGCTTGAGGAAGATTGTCCCTGAGCCAATCCTCCTCTATTTTGTATGTGGGACACTGCCACTTGGCTCGATGAGCGGTGTGTAGGTCCACACCTGGGATCTGAATCCACAAATCCCAGGCTGCTGAAGCGGAGTGCTGGAACTTAATCACTACACCACTGGGCTGGCCCCTGTCCTTTCATTTTCTTCACAATGCCCTTTGTAAAGCAAAAACATTGCAATTTTGATGAAGTCCAATTTATCTTTTTTTTTCTTGTATCACTTGTGCTTTTGGTGTCATACATGGGAAATCTTTGCCTCACTCAAGGTCATAAAAATATTCTCCTATGCTTTCACCTAAAGATTTTATACTGTTTAAATTTGAGTCTATGATCCATTTTGAGTTAACCTTTGTATAAAGTGTGAGGTTGAATTAATTTTTCTTGCCAATGGATCCTCAATTGTTCCAGCATCATTTGCTGAAAAAGTTATCCTTTCCTTGTCTTTGCACATTTCTCAATTGACCATTTGTGTGGGTCTATTTCTGGACTCTATTCTGTTCCATAAATTTGTTTCTATACTTTCATCAATACTATACATTTTGATTACTGTAGATTTAGAGTAAATTTTAAAATTGGATAGTGTGAGCTCTCCTACATTGACTTTGCCAAAACTGTTTTGGCTATTCTAGCTCCTTCTCCTTTCAATAAAGATTTTAGACTCAACATGTCTGTATCTATGGGAAAATTCTCCTATGGTTTTGATTGGGATTGCATTAAACCTACAAATTCATTTGAGGAGAACTGACATCTTAAGTATATTGAGTCTTCCAATTTATGAACTCAGCATGTCTCTCCACTTATTTAGGTCTTCATTGATTTCTTTCATTAGGATCCTGTAATTTTATTATTTTTGCTTTCAATTATCATACATATCTTAAAGAACTTACAAGACCGAAAAAAAGTCTATTATTTTTAACCCAGATATTTACTGCTAACTCTTCAAAATTTACCTGGTAACTCTTCTTTCTGTTTCCACTAATCTTAAACTATTATGTCATAAACTTTGTCCAATCTTATCAAGATCCTACAAGGAAAGATCCACTTTAGCCAGAAAAAAAAAAAAACCCTTGTAAACATGCTTTTGCCTTGCCTCTTCTAGACTTACTATGAACTCTGCCAAAGTATGTTTACATGACCATGGTAAGCAATGCATTCAGATCTGCTTCACTTATAGGTTATCTTGCTGATATTTTCCAGTGTTTCATAAGGAAGGCATGCCAGAGCTGTGACAGTCCTTGGCAACCATGAGGACAGAACCAATAGAAGGAAAGGATGAGGAAAAGCAAAGAAAGAGCCCAGGTCCTTGATGATAATGTTGAGCCACCAAACTAATCTTGGACCACATAGTTCCAGATGTCCTTGTCAGTAACTGCAAACATCTTCATGGTTTGAGAACAGTTAATCGGGTATTTGGTTACTTGCAGCTGAAAGACCTCCTGATAAAAATAACCCATTTGCTCCACACTTGCTTATCATGCTCCTTTTGTACCCCTTATGCTTTAACCACAGTGGTTGACATATCACTATTTTTCTGGATCTTCTCTTTTGCTCTTACTTTTTCTCCCAGGCTGGAGGGCCTTCCACTCTCCTCACCAATCTCCCTCCCTGACCAATCCAGCCTCCTAAGAAGGTTCCAACCAAATGCCATTTCTTCCAGGAGGATGTTCTGACTACATATACCTTCCCAAGTCCCACCAGACTCTTACACCCACCCACACACATCTTCACCTCCAGAATATTTACTGTAAGCATTCACATGACTCAGCATGCAGCTGAATACCACAACAGAAACTGAAGTTTACTGAGTGCTTACTTTGTGCCAGGCTCAGTGACAAGTACTTTATTTGCATTGTCCTTTATAATCCCCAGGAAAAGTTTACGAACTAATTACTCTCATTGTCTTCATGTTCCCAAGGATAAAATGAAGTTTAAAGAGGTTTAATAAGTTTCTCAAGGTCACACAGGCAACTGGTAAGTAGCAGAGCTATAAAAATTCCAACTCAGGTCTGACACCAGATGGGAATTCATACAGAGTCCATCCACAGAAGTGAGCATGTGTGGCATGAAACTGATTTATTTTCACTGCTATTGCATATTGTGAGAGGAGAGATTGTGTCTTGAAGTTCATTGTATCCTCCTCTCTGCTGGCACATGCCTAGCAGAGAGCTACACAATAAATGCACCCAGTTGATCAGATGGGAATCCTCTTCTCTGAGGGCCAGAGCTGCTGCCTGCTCGCTCCAAGCACTATCCCAGCTGTAGCCTTCCCTTCTCTATAAACACACTTATCTTGATCAGCCTTTGGCCATCCTATCAGAATTGTAAGTGAATTCTCACTAGGATGTTAGCAACTGACCATGGCTCGTGGTTTCCTTTCCTAATGTGTATCTTTTTTTTTTTTTTTTTTTTTGTGGGGAAGACCAGCCCTGAGCTAGCATCTGTTGCCAATCCTCCCCTTTTTGCTGAGGAAGACTGGCCCTGGGCTAACATCCGTGCCCATCTTCCTCCACTTTATATGGGACGCCGCCACGGCATGGCTGACAGGCAGTGCGTCGGCGGGCGCCCGGGATCCGAACTCGCGAACCCCGGGCTGCCAAGCGCGGACTAAACCGCTGCACCACCAGGCGGCCCCCCTAATGTGTATCTTTTAATGCAGAACTTTTGGAGAAAGGGCTATTGGACCCAAGGGAATGATTCTCTCATGATAAAACTTCAGGTACATTATGAGGTTCTTGATGATAAATGGTGTTGAATATACATTCAAAATGCATTTTTTGAACAAATTATGGCAAGCTGGCAGTGATGGTGGGTAAGGTTGTTATCGTGGGAGGGGTGATGTGAAAGAAGCAATCTTTTCAATATACAATCATTTTG
Source organism: Tapirus indicus (assembly GCA_031878705.1). Lineage (NCBI taxonomy): Eukaryota > Metazoa > Chordata > Mammalia > Perissodactyla > Tapiridae > Tapirus > Tapirus indicus. The sequence continues at coordinate 80,243,909 of CM062919.1, forward strand.
TTCTCGTCAAGACACATGAGCCTTTTTCACTGACTCTGCACAGAGGAATGTCCACAGTCGACCACCCTAATCTCCTTTTCTGGATGAAGTCATAAACTCAGAAAGGCGGCTGCCTCCTCCCTATAACCTGTCTAGTAGCAAATATTAAGGTTTACATAAATAAATAATTCCCATATTTTCATCTAAATTCATATTCACTAAGCAACTGTAAACAAAAATTAAATTCATTATGCATAATTCTGTGTAGCAGCAATGGTAAGCAGTAAAATATCTGTACATGCTAGAAAATCTGTAGAATTGGAAATATGACTGAATTTTAAATTTGTTATAGAAATAAACTAAGACACGGTTTCTCAAACTTGTTTGATCATAAGAATTTTGGTGAAGGCTGATTAAAATGTGTGCTCCACGCCAGACCTTCAGGGCCTGGAGACACTTATGAGAGAAGGGAAATACTGCACTGGGTGATTGTTCCAGCAGTTCTTCAATACGGGTTTGCTGTTGGACTCTGGAGTAACCCATATCAGGAGGCCATGCTGAAAAGCATTTTTGTTCTTTCCGTATCTGCCCTTCTTCCAAGAAACGTTGTGCCACGAACCGCTATATGCTGGGAAAACAAAGGTAAGCAACAAGTCTCACTGAACTGCCAGACAAAGATGATAAAGAAAGACAATGTATTAAGTGCTTAAAAGAGAGGTAGTACAGGATATGTGCACTTAGAGAGGAGGAAACACCTTGTTCGAGAATTTAAGGCAGATTTGACATCTGCGACAGAGAGGTCGCTCCACACAGGTGCAGGAATAAAGACCCAGAGGTTTAGGGAAACCTGGTGTTCTCTGTGCAGTGAAATGTCTGGCATGGCTGCAGCTCAGGATCAAGCGGAGGTGGGCAGATGAGACTGGAGTCAGATCGTGGCCTGACAGTCCACCTTGAGGAAGTTGGACTTCGCCCTGTAGACAACAGGCTGCTGTTGGGAAGGAACCTGGCTGTCCCCAGCATCTGGTATAAAATGATTTCAGAATACAACTTGACAGGAATGCCGTGGGACTAGTTTCACTTGGTTCTGAGCTGGTATTCTACATCGTCAGTTTTGAGCTGTGTTAATCTAGTGGAGTCTCTTCTCAGCTGGTCTCATGGAAGCTCAATGTGCAACACAGACAGAAGGGCTGCTTTGGTCGATGCAGATGGCTCAGCCCATGGCAGTATTCCTGGAAACACAGGTTCTAGGGAACTGTTTGCAAATCAAAGTTCTATGTTCCCAAAAGTCTGAATAATTGAAGGATAACTTCAACATTACCTTTGAAAAGAGCCCCTTCCACTGTGTCTAGCAGAGCTCCTTCCTTACCACACTGCCCAGGCAATGCTTGTGGCACTGAGTTGAGTCTGCCTGGTGTAACACTTCCAGAGAAGGGGCGGCATCCACCTTCTCCTGCCGTTTACTCTCTGGGTAAACAGCCTCCTTCATTAGCAACCTCTATGTTATGATAACTGGCATCTTTCTGATCTAAGCACGGTCTTTTGGACTAACCAACACAATATTATAGCTATCACGTCTCCTGTTCACCTTGTAGGCTTCTTCAGTCTTTCCTTAACACAGATCCTCTCCTCTGCTGGGTCTCCATTCTCCCACATGCATCCCCATTTGTCCATGTTGCCTCTTAAAAATGTGATTACCAGAAATAGGTACATTTCTTTCACTACTTCTTGCCTCCTGTTACTACGGATGCTTCTGTAAAAAGTGAACTTATCATGAAACAGCCTTGTCAGGGGCTTTTCTGGTTAACATTATCTTAAAATATATTTGAAAGGAACATCCATAAAACAGAGAGTAAAAATGGCCTTAAAAAGCAGCTCAGTGCTAAGCCAGACACTGACTCACTGATGGAATGCTGACATTTAACATCATGACGAAAACTGATATGCTGTCAAGATTGCCAGACAATTTTTTGTGGAAAAAATAAGAACCTAGAACAGTGAGAGGAACAGAGCAGAGGCTCAATGTTTGTGGAATGAATAAAGTGGAAGGCCACATCCCAAGAGGAAGAGGAATTATCCTTAGTTTGGGGATCTCAAATTTGTCCCACTCAAGGGGCTTCTAGTCTTGAAGAAATGTAGGCGCTCAGGCAGGGCGAGCTGAAAACTCCATTTCTTAATGGATTGTGACAAGAGGGGTCCAAGTGAGTGGGAGACATGGAAAAGCATGAGACATTTAAGGCCACTGTCACTGTCTCTCCTGTGGCAGACTTCATATAGGGGCTCTGGTTTCTCAGCAGAAAGATGCAGGTGTACTAAAATGCATTCTTTCACATGGATTTGGTGGGGTGGGAAGGAAAGAAACTTCTCAGGCCAAGATCATTCTGGGGCCTCAGCATCACCATGACCCTTTCTGGGCTGACGTCACAAGATCCTTCCACTCTGACACTCTGCTCTAGGGCCTGCCATGTGGATGCACAGAGACATTCCTCTGCTTTGTTCCCCTCATCATACAAGTTTAGTCTCTGAAGATTCTTCCTACTTCAAAAAATATTTTAAACGAATGTAAGTAGAAGATATTTTAGATAAGAACAATTGTTGACAGTCAAATCTAGCTCTTAATCCTTGAACAGCTAGATGAAAAATTCAGCGCTGAGTTTGAACCCCATGAGAGGTAAGTCACCTTGAGGATGGGTGAAGGAGAGCAAAGGACATCATTTCTATGTGTGTGGGTGCGTACACACGCACCTGTGCGTGTGTGTGCGCGCATGTGCACGCGTAGCCAAAGGTTCACTGGCATAAGCAACTCCAGAATTCAACAGTTTCTCCCATGGTGAAGGAGACAGATCTAATAACTGATGATCTGGCAGTGTTATCCCTTTTGGAGAAATAACTTCAATTCTACATTAATTTCACTGATAGACTGACTTATTACACAAAAATAAGCAGTATTACGTTTCTAACTACTGATCAGAAAGACCAAGCAACACTCACACCCACCACTTATTTTAATGTCAAATGTTTATTTCTATGCCATAGTTGCTTCAGCACAATTTTTAAAAGAAAGGAATCCAAAAAAAAAGAAATTTTTTTTTGTCAGGATATTTTCTTTGCAGTAATAAGAAAATAAACACCTTAGTACCAGAATTACCATTTCTTTCACATCATTCTAATAAGTTGCACCTAAATATCTTCCTTGGACGTTAATTTTTTTAGGATGGAAAAATATCCACAGCAAAGAAAATGTTTGGATTCATTAAAATAAATTTGGGGTAGTCTTTGTCAGAGAATATATCTAGAACATCTTTGTTCTGGTACACTGTATCGCTAATTGCCATATCCTTATTACTTAATATAACAGGCATACTTCATTACATAAACAAAGTCCACTAGAAATGAACAATGTTAGAAAGAGACTGAAATGTGGTGCATCTTAAATCTTCGGTGATTGGATATTAGCTGAAGCGCCGGGATACAAATTCCATATCAGTATAAACGCAACTCTCCCCTGGGAGGAAAATGCACTTAGTAGCTTAGTTCTTTTTGCTTTAGCAGATAGGGCATACCAGACCACTGAAACAACCTGATAAAACATTGGTGGTTTTTTTTTTTCTTCAATAAAAAGGAATGCTCTGGTTTCTTAACTGGCTCCCACATTCGAGGGAGCCAGAAAATGGCATTTGCTCTTTCAATAGATTTCTCGTCTGATCTGAGAGACAAATCCACCAAGATTCTTACAGTGGAAGTAGGCACCACCCCTTGGATCACAGACCCTGAGACATGCCTGTGAAAGCGAGTCTGTGATGCATGGCAGGGGCCCAGCACCTCGAAGATGGCACGGTGGTTGTGCCCGTCAATCCCTTCAGCAGACTCAGGGAAAGGATGAGAGTTCTTAAGTTCATGCGCATTTTATTGAGTAGTAATATAAAATGCTTTTCTTTTCCACTGTTACAAGTGCATGCTTTGATCGCCAGCATTTCAGAGGCCAAGTGACAGAGGCAAGGCTTCGGGCTGCGTGAATTACCTGGGCACTTACACAGGTGTAAAAATATGAACGGACTGTTGTTGCTGTTGTTTTCAGAATGAACCAGTTGTAACCCGTAACTGATATACAAAGGGAAAAAGTGAAAAAAGTACATATTTTGTGGCACATGACAGAACAGAACAAAATAACTAAACCATTATGACATTAACAGTTACCATGCATTTAGAGTTCCACATGTAACTACAAACTTATTTAAATTTCACAAGGTTTGCTAAACATGCTAACCATCTATATGTGCACTGACAAGCTTATGTTAAAAACTGTTAAGAATACTCTCCCCTTTAGATTTTTTCAAAGCTTTTTTGATTAGAAAATTTCAAAGGCATTAAGCATTTTAGAGAATATAAAGTACGCCAGTATACATACATTTCCAGTATATGTCAGACCACTAAGCGCATTACAGTCCCATAGAGGCCGATACAGCCATTTTTTCTTAAAAAACATGCATAGGCAGATTTTTCTTTTTTTACAGAATATAGATGCTTTATCACTGTACTTAATATGGTGTCTTGTTCACTATACTTAAAAATGCACCACTCATAAATATTTAATTCAGCAAGCCACAACCAAGACTTGATTTATCAACAAAAACCCCTAAACAGCAAAAAAAGATAGATGTAATTAATTCCAGTTTTTTAAAACTTAAAGAAAACATATTCATTGCCAAATTAATAAGATAAGTGTTATATGGAAAGAAGGGCATTCAAGCACACTAAAGAAACCTGAGGTAAGCATAATCTGTACAAAATTAAACTGTCCTTTTTTGGCATTTTAACAAATTTGCAACATTCTTTTTTTTCTTTTTCTGTTTTTTTTTTTTTTTTTAAGACTGCCTAATTCATTATATAGCCATTGTCTGACAAGAGTAGCAAAACATTATCAATAAATAGTCCTTATTTAGTTTGTACATCGTTTTGTTAAAAATGTTTGATGTCATCCATTTTTAGTGCTGCAACTGTAAACGTACAATAGAGTAAGAAATTAGACAAAGTTTTCGTGTCCAGTAACATAATAAAAGACCTTTCATTAACCTATCTAGAAGTCCCCAATGCAGTAGGAAAACATGTTCATTCCCCTAACATTGCAGTATATACTAGCCTTAGCTTTCTTTTAAAAATTTTTTTTCTATAAGCATTTTTAAAAGGCACACCCCAAAGAGGTGTTTAATCACCACTCCCACCAAAATATAGTTTATTCTCTCTCCCTCTTTTTTAATGATAGTGTAAACTGAATCTGATTCCTGGCCCCCAGAGCAAACAAGCTACCGTCAGAGGCAAGAACATCCAACTGCTGACATGCAGCAATCCCCATCACGCCCTGCAGCTCAAAAAAAAAAAAAAAAAAAAAAAAAATTGAACAGGAAGTGGTCACTGGATGTTGCTGCTATTACTGCCGTTGCTGTCCGTGCCGTTAGCCTCTGAGGTGAGAGCCTTGTTGATGGAGTTAAGGTTGGTGTCTGAGGGCATGGCATCTCTGCGAGGTGGCATCCTCTCGTTAATTCGGTCTAAGCCCTTGGCCTCCTCGAAGCTAGTGATCTTATGTTGCGGTGAAAATCCTTTGATAGCTAAACAGAAAATCATTAAAAAAGAAAAATCAGGTTAGCTGAAGGAAAACAAAGCGCACAGCTGTTGCATCAGGTGATGTTAGAGACTTCGCAGTGAGAGAGGGAATCCTTTAGTAGAGAACAAAGTGACGGGACCTGAACACAACACAACAGACTCCTTACCATACCCGAAGATAACCAAAAGGTTTGAAAACAGCCAATGTCTCTTGCCAACCAAAGTCCCCTTCAAGTTAGTATGATGTAAACATTTCTCTTGTTTTCATGAAAGTTTAGATCAGCAAAATCCAAAGTGGATATGTAAAGAGGCAAGTTGCTACCAGGGAGGGGTCTCTAGACCCAGCATCAACTGGCCACACATCATCATCATCATTATTGCATCAATCGCCCTAACTTAAACTGGAACGTAGCCCTACTTTCACCATTCCATTGAGCTAGTAATGGCAAGTTCAGTGGAATCACTGAGGCAGGTAGACCTAAAAACCTAGTAAAGAGCTTAGAGCAGAAGATAAAAGGAGCTATAAAAGGAGTTAACCTGGGGCATTTCCATGGAACCTCAGAATCCCAGAAAAACTTGCTTGGCAAACAATTCAATGGTGATGAAAAAAAACTGTAAACTTCTGCTTCTCCACTTAACTTTAGAAGCATGTGGAGTGGGTGACAAGGTAAGAGAAACTCGGAAAAACCGAGATCAGATCACTAAGTAGAAAAACTTTGTCTGCCCTCCAGCAGCAAACAGGTCAAGCTGCTCTTCATCTGGTATCCAGCACCGTCCACACCAGAGACTCTCCCAGTAGGTCAGTGTGGGTGTAAGTGATGGCTCAAGAGTGACCAGGGCAAAACGCCTTTCATAACTGTTAGCAAAACTGAATAGCACTGGCTCTGGCCCTATTCAATGAAAATATGGAATTCTCAAAGGCGGAGCAATGACATTTGATTTCTTTCAGTAATCCTTAGTGTGCTCCAGAGATAGATAAGGCATTTGTGCAAGACACCTAATAATTTCTCCAGTGAGTGCACCAACCAGTGAGCTGAAAATTAAGCACATAAACGGGGAACCAATGACATCAGTTTGCTTTACTCCCTGTGAAGTACAAGTCAGATACTGAAGAGCCAATCACCAACGCTGAACTGGGTTGCATCTCCATGGTGGACTAAGGACAATTTCGTGGTACCTTTATCCTCCTCACCTTATTTGGGCAAAAAAGGAAAGCAGTTCCGAGCTGAAACTTTGCCAGCCACTCCTACACAAATGTGCAGTGCCTTTCATTAGTATGGATGAGATTCTTAAAAGATATATACACAGTTGCTTCCAAACACATTAAACGAAGAGAAGTAGTTTGTTCCCCCCTCTGCATTTTAAAGGTGAGCATCATGGTGATTAGTCAACTGTGAGAGGAAGAAGATGGGGAAATGGAGAAAGACCAAGGCCCAAAGCAAAGCTTCTTAATTCTTCTCTAATTTAGTAACAAATTGCAAAATAATAGAGCTGTCGAATGAGCACCCACCCTGAAAACTAACTCAATTATTTTGAGGGACAAAATAATGGCACAAAGTGGTACTGTATTCTTTTTCTAAACTACTGTGAATATCATTTCATGATAATTAATGAATATAAAAAGTTTGTCATCATGATAATTGATTAAGCAATTTTATTAATTAAATGGTAAAAGTGGAATCTAGGTTTTAAAAGCCAATAGGGTGGGAGCATGGAAATTCAAAATAGAGCTAGAACAACGGCTATGTCCGGAGTGGGGCTCCATCTCTAATCACCTGTCTACCTGGCATGGAAGAATGCGCTCTGCTGCAGCTGCTGGTCAGACAGTGGGGATTAGCAATTTACATTGGTGGCATACTTAACACAACACAGTCACAGAAACCACAGAAAACAGCCAAACCATCAACAAGAATGCACACTGCAGATTAGAATTTGCCAAGAGGAATAGAGAATTCCCACATAAATAGCAGTTTATTCACTGCTATTTAGGAAGCAGTTGTATTTTCTCTTACAGTTCTATCATTTCCCCTACCATATCCAAATCATGGACAAATTAAAGAGTCTAAAGTGGCACTTTTTATATCATATCAGGACCATAGGCACTCAATTTTGGGAAAAATAAAAAGTTATCTTGCAAGAACAAAATACAACTGAAGAATTTTGTTTTAAAGGGGAACTTCAAATTATTCTTTTTAAAATTTCCAGAGAGTATAGTATGTATAACATTAAAAACTATTTTGATATGCTGTTCTCTCATAACTACACATTTAAAAAGCACTCAATTCAAAACTAATTGACAAAGGGTCATGTCTCTTGTCCTGGAGCAGTGCTAGGACAGGGTCGGTGACAACACACTCCTCCATTTCCCCGGCAGCACCCAGCACGGGGCCTGGTGCAGAGCAGACCCTCGGTAAACATGAATCAACTGAGTGACGACTGGGTGTTCCCTCTGCGTGTTACCGGCCACCTCCACGGCTGCCTTGCTGGTGCTAACTGTCCTACAGACACCAGTAGGTGAAAATTTGATAAGATGAGCAGAACTGTTTATCTCATACACAGCTGTCTCATGTTGGAATATTTTTTAGAGACATAAATTAATGTTGAACTACAACAAAGCACTATTCAAATGAACATTTTTTTTTTCTTACTAGAAACTTCTGAAGACTAGAATTAATAAAGCTATTTTTATTCTCTCCTTTTCAGTGCTGACTGAAAGTGATTTGAGGGAGGGACATGGTTCAGCTCAAAGAATATTGTTTTATGTGTTATTTGTCAAAACAGCTGCCATAACCCCCACCCCACATCATTCAAGATATAGAATCCTTTTGTTTTCTGTGATTATACTAGGTTCATTGTATACAAAGTCAAACATAGCTTTAAGGGAAAAAAAAACAAACAAACAAACCATAAAAGGACATTTTCCCCTTTAAAGCAAGAACATTTTGGTTAATACCGAGCCACAACTGTTAGCCCAACACCCACACACTCTGTACAAGCTACAGCGAGAAAAAAAAAAAAAAAAAAAAAAGAAAGAAAGAATACACCCAGCAGAGCCCTTGTCTGTTGCAGGTACAACAGAAAGGGGACTGGCCAATTACCTTCATCAGCCTCAATAGCCTCAACAGTAGCTGAAGAGAAGAAAGGGGGTGCAAAATGAATGAGAAAAATGAGCAGAGGATTTTAACTCTAAGAACAAATCAGTGACGATCAGGGAGCTACGAGATTAATGTTCCTGTAAGTGCTGGATTCTGGCACAGACAACAAAACAGAAACGCTAAAAAGAAAGAAAAGACACAACGAAAAGGATAAGTTTATTTTATGAGCAGGATGCACCTGAGTGAATTGCTTTGGTTTTTGCTCCCTAAATAAATGACAAAACGATTAACCCTTTAGGAGAACACTTAGGACCATTTTTGTTTTACTTAGATTGAATTGATAAGGGACTAGGTCAATCTAAAACGTGCATTTGACTCACACCAAGTACGATAAAACCACTGCTGTGCTTGGTGATTTGTGGCTTTAAAATGCCAGCCAAAATGGCAGAATTTGTCAGTGGGACAATTCACATATTTAGTACTGAATAGTAGGTTTCCTAATGCAATGGAAAAGCAGGGTGTGCAAATTTAGAGGAAGAAGAAAATGAATGTGTCTGAGTCGATATTGCAGGTGGCTCTTTCAAGACAACCCCGAGCACGTTAGAGGGAGTGGGAGGGAAGGAAGAGGAAAGGAAGGGGCAGACATGGTTGGGGCTTCTTTTGCCAGGCAGCCCTACTTAGAATTAGTTTTCCTTATTGCAATACCATTTTTGGACACAAAATTCTTGACATGTCACAATCAAGTGGTAACACGCAGTAACAGCAATAATTCTATCAGCATTTTAAAGAAAAGGCAGTCTAAATACTGAAATCTCAGCAGATTTCAGAAACAAAACTTGAAAAGCCCTTTGCTTTATCAGCAATTTTTAGAAGGAGGTTAGGGTCTATATTCTCACTATACAGGTGTTTATGAGTCTTTCTATGTTATCAAGGCTAGCTGATATTTCCCTAATTAAGTACTAAAAGGCAAAACTTCTCTGTAACTCCAAAATGTTTAATATTAAAATTCTACCCCTTGACTTTAATTTGCATATTTCTTATAATTTAAGGTTTTAAAACTAGAGCAACTGCCATATGTGCACTATAATTTACTTACAGTGCATTCTAAATTCCTCTGATAAAAATGTAGAATGGTTACCATGGAGAAGAGTTAAATAGTAAAGCTATAAGTAGTTTCCCCTTTTTGACAAATTGAAGGGCATCAGACAACGAATTCTGAAAATGTATTAATGTGCATGGTTTAAGATATATACTGAGTTTTCAAATTCTCAGGACTAATGACATTTCAACCCTATGTCTGTTATGTGTGTATATGTTTGTGTGAGTTCAACACAGAATAACACAAACCAATGAACTTAAAATAAAGTAACAGAAAAGGAAACTGAATAACCTAAGTTAAAATACAGGTGAAGTTCTGAAAACCAAATAAAGAACTGTAAGAACTTAAATAAGTTTAAAAGTAAAGCAAAAAATCTGGACCCACACCAGCACCGACACACTGGAAATATGTACTACTGCCCATTGTTGAATGTATCCTTCTAGAGCAAACGTGGCCCATAGTTTCTGATAATACACTTGCTGCACCTGAAAATGTGCTTATCAGAGACTACGCAGATTTCAGTCAATTAGAAGGTTGTGCATATATATGATTCACTTATGCTAATCTTTTTAGAGAGCATGTACTTTGGTGGGAAAAATTTTGTGTTTTTTAAAAGTTATTAAAATAATTTTTAGCTATAAATTAAAGAGGGAATTGACTTCAATACTATGTATTTTCCTACCATCATTTAGAAATTCTTCTCTTTCTGTGGAAACTCAAAGACATTGATTTGGGAACAAATTCATATGAAAATAAGGAAAATTATAGTGATGCTGCTAGGATGTGATCACTTAGCAGTACCACATTCATAAAGCTGGACATCACTTTCTATGTAGAAAGAGGTGTGTCTAAATAATGTAACCATAATAATACTGGAATCTTCTACATTGAGAAATAGGGATAAAAAAGAAACAAAAAAGATCCAGGAAAATGAGCAAGAGGCTGAGATTGTTTTGAAAACGTTAGTGTATTTTTGTTTTCATTTTTCTTGTTAGTCTAATCTAAAAGCAAAATTTCCATAAAGTATTGTTAAAATTGGGCTCTAATTAATGATAATATTAGTTAAAATAAATAATGAAAGTAACAAAAGTAAAAGTCTACAGCACTGTGCTAATATGGTAGCCACTAGCCACATGTGGCTATTTAAATCAAATTAATGAAAATTAGATAAAACATTCAGTTTCTCAGTTGAACTATATTTCAAGTACTCAGTAGCCATATGTTGCCAGTGGCTTCTGCACAGATATAGAAACTGCTATCACCACAAAAAGTTCTATTGGACAGTATGCATCCAGAAAGCTACACATTTTAATACAAAATCTCTATCTCAAAGGAAATATCTTCATTGTTTTTAAAAAATAAAATATGGTTCTACTCAGTCTCATGTTCTGGATGGCTAAATCAGAGAAAAGACACACATGACTCTCAGTTTCTATTCAAGTGGATAATGAAATCACCCTTTTCATATTCTTCCATTCTCTACTAAATTCTAGGCTTAGGGATGTGTATTTACGTGCATGTGTTTATGTCATCAATCAAAGAGAAAACCAGTACATTTAGTAAGTATGTAATGAAAAAGTTTTTTTTAGCAACTGATTGGCTCAAAGTGGTCAAACCTATTGTGCATGTAGACAGCCTAAATGAGTTGCCCTACAGGGAGGCCTGAATATGCAGTTCCCACATAAATGAGGGACCGGGGCGGTGGGGTAATGACCACATCCCAGGGATTGAGGGAGCCATTGTGGCGGATGTGACTGGTCCACCTGCTGCAGGGTTTCAGCCCTTCTTCCACTGAGAAGAACTGAGGCCCAGGACCAGCTTCACTGGATGGCTGAATCAGGGCCCTACCGACCACGCTGACAGATCCTCGGGCCTTCGCGCCAGCAGCCTGCTTACCGCTTTGCAGTGTCTGCTTCCCTCCAGAGAGCACCCCGCTGGGGAGCATGCCCGTCGGGGTCAGGCCTTTCAGCGTCAGCACGCTCTCACTCTCCTCCCTACAAAGGTACAATGAGGCGGCGTTAACTCCCCTTTTCTTCCAAGGCAAAGAAAAGACTATAAGGAGAAAGTGCACATAATAACTCACATTTACCTCTATCTTGGCTCCCGGAATTTGTTTTGAAATAAAACATACCATATTTTGATAGAGAAGTAATGTTATATAAATGACATGACTGCTGTGATGGTTTCCGTTACAGGGTCGCAGAGGTTCAGTCCCTTCCAAATACTGAAGACAGAACCCCATCCCGATCCTGTAAGCGGGCCTCACAGACCCAGGGGTTTGCAGGTCCCCCTCCGCGACACTGGAACTGCGTCAGACGTGAGCACGGAGAGTGCAGACGTCAGTTTTCAGCCAAGCCTCCCCAAAAATAAGTGGAGCTGATTCGACTTGGGAGAGAGCACCAGAGAGCATATGGGAGATTAAAAAATCCACCTATGGATTAGGGAACTAGGAGTTACATTCAGTATTTTCTTTTTGACATTACGTGGCAGACATGCAAAACAGTGGCAATTAGCCAAAGCAACTGGTAAAATTCCCCAGCTTTTCTTTTACAGCCTCTTTCCCCACTGATATGCTAATATAAAAATTATTGTATTACTCATTGTGACAATTGTTTTACAGTCAGTTTTATGTACCCCATTATACTTCAATTATATTTATTAATCACAGCACCACATTAGTCATGATTAACTAGCCATGAAATAGGAATAACCTCATATCTTTCCACAAAGCAGACACTGTAATCTTATATAACTAGAAAAATATTTACCATACCATAATATGCACAACTACCTACTCCACATTTTTATGAAGAGTTCTAACATGACCCAAACAGAATTCCTAAACTCCCCCCAAACCTGCTACTTCCACAGCCTCTCTCCAAGGTCATATTTTAGTTAAGCTCTAAGCATCACCCTTAGACTCCTTGTACCCTCTCTCATTCCACATCTACCAGTCAACAAATCTTGAGGGCTCTACCCTCAAAATATTTCCAGTATCTTACTACTTCTCAAAATGTTACCACCTCAACTCTTTTTAAAACAGCTTTATTGAGATGTAATTCACATACTATACAATCCACCCATTTAAAGTAGGTGATTCAATCAATGGTTTTCAGCAATATTGACCAGAGTTGTGAAGCTGTTACCACAACCGATTTTAGAACATTCATTACACGAAAAGAAATCCTGTGTTCCTGGGAGGTCACTCCCCATTTCTTTCAGCCCTACACAACCACTCATCTACTTTCTGTAGATTTGCTTCCCCTGGACATTTCAATAAATGGAATCATACAACACGTAGCCTTTTGTGACTGACTTCTTTCGCTTCCCACCAGCCTCTCTTACCTGGATTGTTCCAGCAGCCTCTTACCTGGCCTCTCTGCTCCATCCTTGTCATACTCCTGCCCCCACCCCCTGCTCCCATGTCCGTTCTCAGGGTAGCAGCCAGGCTGAGCCTTTTAATACCCATGCACATCCTGTCACTCCCCTATTCAAAACTCTCCAATGGCTTCTGTCATTAAGAGTGAAAGGCAAAATCTTTAGAAGGTTTGACAACAGCCTTAAAAAACTAGCCCCTATCCCCCCACTCTCCCATCCTCACCCGTCTCTTGGACTGCATTTCCTATCGGCGTCCACCTCCCTTGGTGTTCCTCCAACACACCCAGCACCCCGACCTCAGGGCTCTGCGCTTGTTCTGTCACACTCTTCCCCAGGATCTGTGTGGCTCGCTCCTTCCCTGCACTGCCTTCTTTGTGAGGACTTCCTTGAGAATGTGATTTAAAATAACATGCACCTTTATACTCCCTATCGCCCCTTGCCTGTTCTATTTTTATCTAAAGCACTTATCACCCCCGAAAAACTATACAGTTGATTCATTTCCTTGATTTTGCGGGGTTCCACTGCCCATTATATCGCACCCTGACTAGAGAAGCTTCATGGGAGCAGGGCTTTCTGTCTGCTTTGCACCCTGCTGCACCCACAGGACCTAGACCAGAACAGCACCTGGTCCAGAGTCAATGTCCAAAAAGCATTTACTAAACAAATGAGTCAAAGGAAAATAGAATGGAGAATGGCAGTGTTAATCCACATTTTAGATTTCTGTATTCTTTACTGTAGAGTTCACTTGAGATGGCCAATTAATTATTGTTTACTTTCATGCGGGTATCTCAAACTTTTCAGGCTTCTGCTGTCAAACCAGTAGAGATCACAAAGAAGAAATGTCTTAAATGCTAATACATAGATTTGGAAAAATTGGGAGTACCTCTAAAGAAATGAACATATTTTTCCATTACATTCATATTCAAAATCAGGCTTTAACCTCAAGAATGACTATAATTCCTCTGCACAGGATCCTGGTATCAAATCCCCTATAAATATGGGACTGCTCACACAGAACAATGAAAACCGATGATGCTCAGACAAGATCAATTGAATTATTAGTTTTTTTACCCACAAAAATTTTCTAGTGGTCTGGAGTATTCCTTTTTTTTTTAATCTTCAAAATTTTAATTTTGTACCAACGGTAGAAAGATCTTTTTGGGGAAATAACAGCTTTGGGATCAGACTCATCTGGGCTAAAATCCTAGTCATCTGACTGAGGTTGGGATCTTGTTTAACTTTTCTGGCCTTCAGTTTCCTCGTCTATAAGATCACATTGATAATTACAAGGTTTCTGTGAGGATTAAATGATACACTGTAGGAAAAGGCCTTGCACAGAAGACGGCCATTTTCCCTCCTTCCTTCCTTGCCCCCTTTCCCTTTTCATTCACTATTTTCCTCATCTCCCGATATTCTGATTGCCACTCCTGCCTCACACAGAACCCAAGCTCTCGAAGGTTCTGGCAGCTTCTCCATTCCTCAATCCCAACCACCGCTGCTGAGTTCTCACTCAGACACCTCTGCCCTCTTTCCCACTGACGACCTTGCCCCTCTTCTGGAGAGACTCCTTGCCCCAGGTCTGTAACACTTTCCTTCCCAGTTCTCCTTCACCTTCTCTAATATCTCCTTCTCAGTCCCTGGGCTGATCTCTTCCTCTGTCTCCAGACCTGTGCTCTCTCATATGGTAGCCCCCAGCTTGTGTGGCCCTTAACCCCCTGAGACATGACTTGAGATGTGCTCTAAGCATTAAGATACACATCGGACTCCAAAGACTTAGTACAAAAATAAGAATGTAAAATATCTCTTTAATAAGTTTTATACTAACTATATGTTGAAGTGATAAAATTCTGAATATATGCATTAAATAGAATATATCATTAAAACCATTTCACCTTCTTTTACTTTCTACTTCTTTTTCTGCGGCTTCTAGAAAATTTAAAATGATAGATTTAGTTCACACTCTATTCCTATTGGAAAGCACTGTTCTGGAGGATCCTTGCCTTTTCTCCCATCTTCCCTCTCTCCCTTAGCAAGAATATCCGCGTATGTGGCTTCAGCTTTGTGTTCACTCCTAACGGTCCCCTCTCTCTGAAGCTCCAGGGCAGAATTTCTAACTGCCTCTACATGAATATTCCACCGGCATCCCAGAGGAACATGTGCCAAATTCAACTTATCCTAGTCCTCCCAATAAATACCGGTTAGATATTTAAATGGAGTAATACTTCCTCCTTCTTAGATAACAGCACTATTATCTTATCAATTGCATAGGCTAGAACCTCTGTGAAATATTCTTAGAATGTTTCTTCTCCCTCATCACCCACTGCATAGGTAGGGTTCTTTTAGCAAATAACAGTACCTACTCTGGCTAACTTTAACAGTAAAGAAATGTATTAAAGGATATTAGAGAGCTTGCAGATCCAGAGAACCAGACCCGAATGCTCCGTAGCCAGCAAAAGTCCCAGTGCCTGTGCACACTGTGGGATCTGCCTGCGAAGTGCTGCGGCTGCCGCTTAGAGCCAACACCTAAGCTCATGCTGTGGCTGTGTAGTTAGCCCCCAAATGCAAAAGAAGCTCTTCTCCTGCTGTCCCCTCGGATTCCACACTGATAGGAATCACTTTCCCCACTTGCTGCTTCCTCATGATGCTCATTTTGAAACAGAAGTCTCATGTGCATTCATTTGATTGCACCTAGGCAACATGCCTGCACCTCTCCTGCAAGAGCTGATGAAAAGACAGTTTTCTGGCTCCTTTATAATGTTGCAAATTACTAAAACATAAGGAATGTGCTGGACAGCTATACCTGAGCCACCATCCACATTCATTCATTATTTTAAAACTTCTAGCTTCACAAGTTCCTTATATTTGTCTCTTCCTTTGTATGTTTCCTCCCATAGCCTAGTTTTGCTTGGATTATTGCAATAGTTTCCTAAATGTTCTTCCTAACACCAATAAGCCATTGTGCTATCCAATCTTCACGCTGCCATTAACATGCAATATCCAAACACGATTAGAGCGTGCCTCTCATCCCAGGAAAATCATTCCATGACTCTCATTGCCTGCACACAAAAAATTAAATGCTTTACCACGGTATTCAAGGTTTTCAAGGATCTGGACTTAAATACATTGTTCAGCCTCATTTTTTAGTAGTTTCCTCACTCACCTTCACGTCTCACTACTCAGCTCTCTCAAATACTTAGGTTCATTGACTACCTGAATTCACAAGTAAGACTCTCATTAGTGCTGCTCATTAACTGACACATTGCTTAGCCTCTCCCAGTTTCAGTTTTCTCATCGTAAAGTGAGGCCAACCTGACCTTGCAAGTTTGCTGTGTGGACTACTGTCAAAGGCGTCCACCATGGAGCATGGCACCTGGCACTTAACAAGCACCGCAGAAAATGCTGCTCTTAGAACCATGTGACTGTGTTCTTGCCAATTTCGCAGCTTTCAGGAAGGCCTTCACCACAATTCTCCACCTGACGGAATGCAACCCATCCATCACTGCACTGCTCACGTCAACCTCTTCATGAACATTCCTGTCAGGAAATATAAGGGCTCCTTCCTGTCTTCTTCCGGAGCCAAGCATCTCTTCATGTATTTAGCATGCATTTCATTGTCTACATATCTGTCATTCCAATTTGGTAACGGATTGTCTAACTCAGCATGTGGTACACATTTAATGGTCAGTCATTAGTTACTAAGCTTAACTTACTTTTCTCTGGATATGACCCCCTGTACTCTGTAGATTTACTATCGATGCTTTATTATAGGAAAGCAATAAAATATACCTTGTTTTTACTTTCTATCAATATGTGCACTGTTAGTCAAGTCACTGACCATCATGGGTTCAGATGGACTATTTCTCAGCTGGAAATAATTACACCTTACGTACCAACAGGCAGGGGCCTGGCAGGAGCCTCCAGTTTGAAGATTCTATAGCACTGCTCCTACACCTTGATGTGGTTTGAAGACTAACAGAGATGGAAACAGTTTTTTTTTTTTATTATTAAGAAAGACTTTCCCTTTTTTCCTAAATGTACTTTCACATGGAAATTCTGGAGCTGTTTTCACTTCTCCTTGTAGAGACTTCAGATAGAAAAAGAAATAAGAGCATTTCCTGGTAAACTGGAGGCATGATAAATAACCGAGTGTTTGTGCAGAGGGACCAGCTGAGCTTATGAACTTCACATAGTCCTCTGCCCCTACAGGACACTTTCCCAGCCACAGAGGCCTCCTTGCTGCTCCTCAAAACTGCTGACCTTGTTTCTATCTGAGATCTTGGTGCTTGCTATTCCCTTTGCCTTAAACGCTCTTACTCTGTATCTTCCCAAGGGTCATCCACACACTTGCTCAAATGCCAGTACTCAGAAAGTTCTTTGCTGATCATACACTAGAATAAGTGCCTCTCATCATAATGCTTTCAGATATAGAATCTTTTTCCTATGGTAGCTCTTAATTCCTTTAAAACAATGAAAATATTTAAATCTTGATTTCCAATATACTGTCACAAAACACTTTCATTTAATCAAGTTATTATTTTTCTGTGGCTCTTTGGTAATGAACTAATTCAACTTTATTGTTGGGATTACATAGTCTGTTAGGCAACTGATTACCAGGATTTTAAAACTTAATGATTTGTTATTCTAAATTTGTTGACTATAGTCAAGTGAATTAAAAAAAATGAAAAAGCTCTATTTTTAACTGTATTTTACTATTTCTTACATATGTACTAATGCTCACAGAGATGACAACTTAAAATGGATTTTCCCAAGTAAAAATAAATAAATAAAAAATACAATAAGTGCCTCACCTCCCACTTGCTATCCTCCTATATGCTTTATTTTTTTCTTCATGGTACATAATCAATGCTTTAAGTTGTATTATATCTATTATTGAATGAATGAATGAATGAGTTCAGAAAGTCCAGTTAGGAATATAAAGCATCCGAGTAAAGGTTGCCTCTTCATTAGGCTGTAGGAGCAACGAGGCTCTAGTTTCAGCTTCAACGCGACTTTTCAAGATGTGGCAGGCCGCCGCGGAGCTCCCCCTGACTTGGACTTGGTGTCTCTCAGAAAGGATGATAATGCTCTTCATCCTTCTCATGGCCCCCTACTCACAAATCAAGTCATTCAGTTACTCTTAGTGACTCTACCAGGAGTGGGATAGAAGTAGCAAGGAGAGAAATCAAAAAAGCCAGTGTAGCTACTCTATGAGAAAGAGGTGAGGCACAAATTTGGCAAACATTAGATTATGAAATTATACAATATGTAGATGGACTATTTCCCAGGGTATTCCTATTGTCCGTGTTAACCTGTGACTGAATTGACCATAGACTCCTCACATATAAACATGCCATATTTTAAAGTAATTTTTTTGAAGAGAAATATAGTTACTTTGTATTATCTAGGAATAGAGAAACAAATTTAAGTAAAAAAAAGTGTAGTTAATTCTCTTCAAGAAAATACTTTTTTCTAAATCCAGGCTTATTAATAACATGATTCATGGTCTATATAAAAAATAACTACTACATGGGAATTAAAACATTAAGTAAACTATTTTTTTCCTCTCAGTGATTTATTAGAATAATATAGATTCACATAAACAAGCTTTATGGTTGATGTTCATTTCCTAGAAATCTAGAGAAATGTACCTGATAAGTTCAACTTTTGCCACAGAGCCAGAATGAAAAATAAAAGGATTAAATAGCTTTCCTCTTTCATAACATGTTCAACCTATTGTGAAACAAATGTTTAAAAGTCTGGCAGCAAATGGAGGGATAGAGTGTGGAGCAGTCCAGTCAGAGCCTTTCTCCACAGAAACAATTCAGTAGATTTTAAATTCACTAAACTAGTGACAGACGATTCCATTTAAAAGAAAAAAGTAATTAAGGAAAAGCAAATATTTTCTAGTAAAATATTTAAATTACCAGATTAAAGTATTAAAATGTTTACTAAGTGACACATAATCAAATTCAGGACAGAAACAGAGGAAGACGACCGCACCTGAGCACTGAGAACACTCTGGCCATCTTGCCAATTGCTCGGATTTTGTTCCTTATCACCTCCTTCCGGGCGGCAGCTGTGGCTCCTATATTTTAAAACAGAGAGTTGGGTAGTCAGTGACTTTTTAATCTAACTTAATTATTTTACAAAGTGACATGTATAATAGACCAGTTATTGTTTTCCCCCTCTAAAAGGATTTATCTGTAAAACAAGTTTAAAAACCGAATGCTTGTGGCCATTAATACCTGATCTTGGGATGTCCCCAAAATGCCAGACTGAGTTGTGAGATTTCCAAGGGGCAGTGGGCAAGAGCTAACTGATATAATCACTGAGCAGATGGTTAAGTTTCAACCCTTGTCTTCTAAGGGAGTTCCCTTCTCTTCTGTGAGTGTGCACGGGCAGACAGAGTAAAGGGAGTCACCAGGATCTTCTCCTCACTTCCCGTCTCCATGCGGGAAGACTACTTCAGGAAGCTGCTTTTTCAAAAGTTCTCCCTGGAAGTGATTGAACTAGGGAGGCTCTCAGCTTCATAAGTTCCCAGCAACATCATTTATATTATTTAACGGCCATAAAACATTTCTTTTAATACTTGATACTTTTTCATCTTCTGATTGGTTCACAAGTTCTAGAGGAAAAAGTGGAAAACTACTGAACTGGATTTAGTGAGAGATAGTGGCACATGGTTTGTATTTTAGTGCTCATGTAAAACAGTTACACATAGGTCTGTCTGGATACATTTTACCACTTATTACATTTTCCAAATGGAAAAAAAAAATCAACCTAATAGATTACTGTCACTGTAGATGAAGTTTCTTTCTTTATAATATTTTTAAAATAACACTACATGATCTTTAATGGATCCATTTTATTTTTTTCTTAAATTCCCAAAATATGTTGGAGAAGTACAAAACACAGGAAAAAAACCTCTCAAGATTTTTATAATCCAAGGTAAAAGGAATAAGATGTCCTTTTTAAACATCATATAAGACTTTGTAAAAAGTGTTAACACAAGCAGATTGTCTTTCTAATTCTACTGCCACTAATAGAAATACAACAAATATTCTCAGATAATATCAGAAATGTTCCTAATTCCAATGAACAGTGTAAGTCACATAATTTGCTCAGAGACTGCAGTCTATCGATGATAACTGGTGTAAGTTTTGGTCTTTTAATTCATGATAAGAACAAGCTTTCTGACCTTTTAGGAAGGAAAGATGTCTGCTATTTCCCTTAGAGAGAACGCTTCCCTTTTTAAGAATGTGATTTGGAATCTTTTTCATTGTTTGATAAGGGTCAAACAATTAATTACCACCCTACACTTCTATAAGAAAGAAAACTCACACCAACACTCACATAATTTTGAAATGCTGGAGAAGGCCTCTGCTTTTCTCTATACCCCAAGAAAGTGAAAACACACGGGCCCCTTTCTTCTCCTATGGGGTTAATCTTCAGAGCGGTGCTAAGGCACACCCATCGATGTGCCTGGACTGTTCCCAGAAAGTGCCCCAGGGAGCTGGCTTCTTCTACCTCTCTGACCTGACAGCCTCAAACTGCCCATATGTGTGTCCATTTCTTTCTCTCTATGGCAATCACACCATGGCAAGTGTCTCCCAACACATCTGATGGGCAGGACTTACTATTGCCAGCTATTCTGCCTGAAAAGAATGGAGTCAGTTTAAATGCACACGGGAGAAAGCCATTCTCCAATCCAGTCTTTCTGATAATCAAGTGGAATTGGTTCCTTGAATTACACTCTATTGGCCAGAACACTGGAGGGGAAAATGGGGCGTGCGTAGACTCTGCCTCAAACTTTATTCTGAGTTTCTAACAATATTTATTATCTAAGATTTGTAATTAAGAATTTTTATACAATAAACTCTGTTCTAGAGACCATCTAAAAGTCTGAAGTTTCTGTGCTTAGATTTTAGATGATTTATGATCAAGAGACTAATAAAGGACATTTATTAAGAAAGAAAAGTGGAATGGCAATTGGTCACTTAAGGTGGTTTTCCCACAGATTTTTTTCAGTTATTCAGTTAAATGCTGCTTTTGGTCTAACTACAGAGTCTACTATTTCTACTCTCAGTTTAATATTCCCCAGTCTGATGGGCCCAGTCACTCTGAGGTCACCATCTAGTACGTGAGGGAAAAGACACTGACCCTCTCCCAGATCGTAAAATCAATCCCATAGACGCAAAGAGTGGAAAGTGTGGGAGAGCTCCAAAACTGGTGACTATATTTAGAAGCACAACAAGCAATGCAGCAAGAAGGGGTAGTTAGACGTCTACAAATACAATTGTATATATTTAAGAGAAACGCGAAAATGTAAAATCAAATTAGTGAAAAATACATAAGAATAATCATCTCCCAGAAAATTCTCAGTTAAGGATTTGTAAAAACCACAACCAGAGCAAAGAAAAGCAAGAAACTAAGTTGCAGAGGGAGAGAAATAAAGGACGTAGAGCCGTCCTTCTCAGCTCAGTATGAGCTGATGCTCAGAAAAACGCCTAAATAACTATTGAGTTTTCAGTGTAAGATGAACATTCTGATAGTCAGAGCCAGTTTAGCATTCCTTATTTTTCAGATCTAATAACGCACTGGAGAGTTTTTGTTGTTAGTGCCGTCAAGTTGATTCCGACTCCCAGTGCCCC
This sequence comes from Tapirus indicus, assembly GCA_031878705.1. Classification (NCBI taxonomy): domain Eukaryota; kingdom Metazoa; phylum Chordata; class Mammalia; order Perissodactyla; family Tapiridae; genus Tapirus; species Tapirus indicus. Next base: position 80,265,709 of record CM062919.1, read on the forward strand.
CGTGCACAGCAGAGCGAGCCCTGCCCAGTGTGTCTGCGCCATCCTCTCACCTTATGGAGAGTTTGTAACAGATGTCCTGCTTGATGTATTCATAGTCATGCTCCCAAGAAACGTGACTTACAGCATATTATAGCACTTTTCTAAATGAAGAAATGTTATCCCTTTTAAAATTCCTCAATAACCCAGGCAAGTAAGAGGTTTTACTACCCCTTTTATAAAATTAGAATATATTTACTGAAAGAGTCACATAACCTGATCTTAAACAGTAAGAGACATTAAAAACTAATGCTTCTTAAAGTTTTATCCTGGAGCTTGCCTTCAACATTTTCCATATAATCAAAGTCAAAATCAAACTAATACCATACATTTATAACCTCACAAAAATTTAAGATATCCAAATAAAATATCTGAATTAATATGTAATTGAACTTAAAGGAGCTGAACAATAGCAGGATAGAATTAAGTTCAGATACAAAGGTCCTTGCATATTTAGTATTGCTATTCCTGATTTTCAGTATTTTCCAGAAATCATTAAAACTCTTTAAAATATTGAGGTTCCATGGCAAGTCCTCATAGTCCATATTCAACAGGCAGATCAAGGAAAATGCATGTTTTTCATAATTTTACTAGCTGCAACATGCAAATATAATGTCATATTCAACATCCTTGGTACTTGCTCTAAGTTGTGAAATGTACCACAGTAGCTCAAATGGAAATTCAGTGTATTAAATAATGAAGGCACATGAAGTACCTTTTACATTAAAACTATGGTAACTATTCTTCATTGAAAAGAATATAATCTCTTACTTTAACTTGAAAGTCCAAAACTGAAAAGCAACTTTTCATATGTTTAAAACAGATTAGTAATTTTATGTAAAATTTCATTTTGTGTTTCCATCAAATAATTATTCACTTCTTTTTTGGGCTTCTCTTTCTCTTCAAGTCTTAAGTTCTAATCTTCTTTTATGCCTGAGGTATTAGGCTACCATGTCCAGAATCTAGGCAACCCTGCACACTCAATTTTCCTCAAAGTGGAGGAGTCTATAATGTACAGACTGAGGGAATCATTCAAGATTTGCTTCAACCTGTGTCCGTCCTGACCTTAACTCAGCAGCTTGCTGCTTCTCATGAAGTCACAAGCTGTCTGTGCTGAGTGGCCTGGTGAGTGATTGCTGCATCCCACAGGGGATTCAGGCTCTGAAGGGAACTGGAAAACGCAGCAGTGTCCCCGCAATGCGGGCCAGGTGCCAGTGGCGGAGATTCTGACTCCGTGGGGTACATGCACACGCTGAAGATGCTGGCTCTGTGGTCTGCTTACTGCTCCCACCTGCTGAGCTTCTCCTATATATTACTCAGTTTTAACTGAATCAGGGGTGTGTAGAAAGTGCTATACAGAATACAATTTATTACCCACATCATTTATTCTTTGAGTGTTCTTGTGAACCCTATCCTATATAGCCTGACACGTGCTAACTGCTTGCAACAGAAATAGAATAAAGCAAGGTCTCTGCTTTAGGAGATCCTGTGAATGATGACAATGGGCTGTGACAGGCGTTACAGTGGAAGCTGCAGGCTTTGTGGAGGAGCGGGCTGCTGTCAGCCAGAGAGAGTGTACTGAGGGCATCTCTTCCTAACTCACCTTCAGTAACTTCATGCTGCGAGCCTGAAACCAGCCGGAGGCAAGAGAATTTATGCCACAGAAATCTGCAAATGCTACAAACCGGGCCATTTTCCCCCAGGTGAAAGGGTTGTTAAACATTTAGCAGCCCGCCACTGGACGCAGGTGCTAATTGCCCAGAGGCATGACAAAAATGCTCACGGAAATAGTGATAGTTGGAAGATTAAAGGATAAATGAATCAAAGAGTAGGGAGATGGGTATTCTCTGTACAAGGAAGAGAATTTTCAAACATGTGGAGGCAGCAACATCCATGTTTTGTTCAGATGATGGGTGAGAAGTCTGGTGTGAATGCAGCTGGGTAGTTGGGGTGAGAAGGGAAGCAGGAGACGCCTGAGGCTAAACTGTAAAAGCTTCAGCGTAGTAGTACATGCAAACAAGAAGTCTGGACAACAGCAGACTCGTAATAGAGATCAATAGAACCTACTTGTTACCGTCAAAATAGAAAGACAAAACTGTACTGATGGATGGGTAGAGAGATAAATATGTGACAAAGCAAATACAGTGAAATGTTAATTGTAGAAAGTGAGTGAGTTAATTGTAGAAAGTAAGTGATTGGCATTAACTATACAATTCTTTCAACATTCCTATATGTTTGAAAGATGTTGTAATGAAATGTCAAAAAATACTTGGAACATGCTTGGTTTTGAGGGAAAAGAGACAGAGCAGCTTTAAGAAGAGAGGTTTCCCTTTCTTTGTGGCACGTGGGGGATGCAGGAGCTCGCCAAAGGAAGCACTGAAGGAAAAGTCTCCATTCGGTTACATTCAGCCTTCCTTTCTCCAACCAGCTCCAGGAGAAACTGGACTGGTAAGATTTTGTTTGGCTTATACTCAACCCAACAGGTTTTAATTGCTTTCAGTATCTTTTTGCAACTATAAGAAATGAAGATGATCAGGTACATAAAAAACTTATCCTCAAATATCTTATAAAATAGGAATATTTTCATATTATTAGAATATGAAAAAGCAGCTTTTAAAAAATTGAATAGTTTACTCTTTAATGAAAAAAGGAGCAGAAATTTTCTACTTCATTATTGTATTGGTCTCAAATGTTTCGCTATTATTCGGGCTTCTTTCGTTAAAGAACTTTTAACTAATACAAGTGTATCCATAGCAAATGTTTTTAAATGAAATATATTATATAAAAAACTGTGCATATACTAACATTTCACACTTATTCAAAGGAAAGATATATTTTAAGAACTATATTTTGCTGGTAGGCTTTAAATCTCTTTAACCTTTTAATTCAAATTCTAAGAAAATAATACAGAAAATTCAGCACTTTTCCAAATATGTTAAAAGTTCACAAAGTTCACCTCTGTAGGAAACCTATTCTACTTGAAAGTAAAATTTTATCATGGTTCATTATTATTAAGCAGAGTTTAGACATGACTCCAGATTTTATTTTTCATCAAATAGAGCAATTACTGAATTTAAATAAAGGCTATTGATGGAACGAAGCATAAGGTATTGAGATAAGAAATATCATTTGTGTGTTAAAGACAAAAAAGAGTTTGGTTTCCATCCAAAGTCACCACTTTTGAAATACAAGATATACTGGAAAGACAGAATATGTTTTCAGAGGCCTCTAAAAGCCTGCATAATTGGACTTCATAGCTTTTTATAGATGATAATGAATTTATAAGGATACAGACTGTCTTTTTTGGGAGAAGAAATGTCCCAAACTGGCTCCCATAGGCTGCAAGGCCAACCATGTGCTATAATTCCCAAATCTTATCTTTCCTGTCTTTTCTCTCCCTGACCTAGTTTAACAATAACAAATCTTGAGCTTCCACATCCCAACAAAGTGATGCTTAGATATCCATCCAGTGACGCCCTTGGCTATGAGTGTGACAAGTGCTTCTCTACATTCTCCTCCACCACCAGGCGCTGGTCCTTGGATTTAGGGACAGCACCATAAGTACCCAGTGACTCTGTTCATGCTGATGGGCTGGTTTTAAAACTGTAGCCTCTAAATTTTTACTCACACACCAACAAAAGAATATCCTCCAAATAATACTATTCCCACCTCCAAGTTTAAATAGTTGTAAAGAATATAATATTGCAAACATTGCCATTTTAAAATGAAATGACTACATTACTTTTTCTTTACCAATGGCATATAAATATCATAGCAATTTCATCCCACCATCATCCATTTAAAGAAAAAAGAATCCATGAACAAGACATTCATTGATATTTAGAAACCTTATATTAGTCCTTTTTTTCTTTGAAATTATATTTCCATTTCAATTTCCCCAATTTTACTCTGGTGAATTATATATTTATACTTTAAAGTATTTTTATCACATTATACTTTGCTGTCAAAAATACTTTTAGAAATTTAAATTAATTGTGTTTTTAAAAACTTCTGAGACAATAAGGCCATAAATGTTCAAAAATTCCTTTGTAATCAAGATCACAATCATTAGTAGTACATAATTGAGCTAGACAATACAAACATATGATAAATGTTTACACATATTTAAAAAGCATAGAAATAAAATTGTATTGGGATGCAGTCCTTAATGTTAGAGATGGGAGGAAGCTTACAATGCCTTGATTAAGGAGACTTCCTAGACACTGCGTTTCTCCAGCGTCTCCCTGTTTAGTATTCCAGTACTAAACATCTCAAGGCCGTGTTCACAGGGATTACATGTAGGGAGATCTACATCTTTCTGTTAAAATGGGGGAGGGGCAATTGAGAAAGAGGAGGCAGCAGAGGAGAAGCTGCAATGAGGCCTGCAGCCTCCACAGGCTGATCACTTTTAGGAAAGAACATACGGAAGCTGAAGAGGCGAAAATGGATTCTCTTTAAACATCTTTGGGTAACCCCATAGTTCAAATATTCTGGCATGAAGACTGTGCTCTACCAAAAATTAGATTACTTAGTTTCTAGAGTTGATGGTTGTTGGAAGATCTTCTTGACTAGTCATAACTTGGGAATCCTGTGTCATCCATTTCGGGTCAGTGCTAGATAAATCTAGTCCAAAGAGACCGGTAGCTGCTGCCACTCACAAGACAGCTGTGTGTATGCTTATGGGGTTACTCTACTAGGCAGAGGAAAAACCTTCAGGATAACAAATTTGAAAAATCCCTGTAAAAATCCATCTTTTTGAGGCTTACAACCTAAGATGTTTGGAACACCTTCCTAATTTTGATTCTAGCTCCACCATGTTACATATCCTAGGTGATAAAATTGGGACAGAATGGCTACTCACTTCAAATCACTCCAAACCACATAGTCTGAATTTATTCCATATGTTTTTTAGCTCAACTAAAATCTCAGCAGAACCTGCCCTGGTGTGATATTTGGCATAAGGCTATTCTGTCTTATATTCTGTTTGAAAGCAACAGAAGATTCTTTAAAATATTTTTTTTTTAATAAAAGTCTCTGCTGTGTAATGGATTTTAAAAAAAGCCTAGACTGCTTTTTTCCCACTTCCCTTGTCATAAAACATAACTGAATTCTTTGGACAGGAAGTCTTAAAAATGTACAGACTACTCCCAAATGTCAAATAACTGTCATTATTTGGTTATCTTTCCACGTAGTTAAACGCTACTTTCATTTACAAACTCTTGATTCGATTCCATGGACTTTTGTTCTCTGAGACATGGTGTCCCATCGGTTCAGTGACTTCTCAGTAGAGTCACAGAAATTGGCTATAAGAGTAATTCTCACTTGGGTAAAAATTAAAGGCTTTAAAGTCGATTAGGAAGCTTCCATTGATTTTTCAAGAAACTATCACATATTCAGCCTAGGCCTTACAAGGACATCTCAGTTTATTTAAAGAAGAAACTAATAGCACGTGATATCCTGCTTGGATTGACCTCTTTATCATGACAGGAACACATAATTTTATAAACTGACAAGTGAAAATAAAAGTAAAATGAAATGAAATAACAAATGTCAAATTAATAATGTAGCTTTATTGTCTAAATGAGAAACAATCATAATGCCTAGATCTTTAATCTATCAAGGATTATTCTGGATATAAATGAGGATATAACAGTCAAAAAAGGTATTTATTAAGGACCTAATTGTATATACATGCTAAATGCTGGAAAAATGCATTCAGACTAGAACTTAATTCTGGATTCTTAGAGATTTATAAATTTATCAAATACTAGAATGATATTTAACTGTTATCTCTGAAATTATACAAATTGAAGGGAAAAATGGACAAATATAGTAAAATATTATGAGTGTTCCATGTGTTATACCATAGATAGAAAGTAAACTGAGTACCATGTGACAGCACAATAAAGAAGCAGACTGAAGGAAGAAATGCAGCTCCTTCATCTGACAGCAGAGGACAGCCAGGGCACTGGCACGTATTGAGCTTATGGAAGCAAAGCCACTCACAGGTCTTCTGATGCTATTCAAGGCCTAGGCAGAGTGTTTTGTCAGTACATGGGGGATGCAGTGAGGTTCTGTCCAGGAAGGAGGAATAGAGATATGAGCATTAGGTTCTGGCCAATGATCAGTGCACAGGCATGCACAGGCAACCTGAAGAGGCTGAATGGTTCCCAGATCACGAGACGTGAACATCACCTAAATATATTATAATCCTATGAGAGGAAAGGGATATGCCAATCAAAAATGTACTAGTCAGCCACTGAGGCATAGTGGAGGAGAGAAGCTGAGGCAAACATCTGAAATGTCTAGGGAAGTACTGTCCAGGGGTCAATGGCCTTCAAGGGTTCTGGCTCTACTGCAAGGCTTCAGATCACAAAAACCTGGCCTATCCACCTCTTATAAGACCTATGAAAAACCGGCATGTGAGAGGCAGAACGGTATAGTGGTGAAGAACTTGTGTCTGGAGTAAAAGACCTGGGTTTGAGTCCAGCTCCCCCACTGACTAGCTGTACCACCTTGGACAAACTACTGAGCTTCTGTAAGTCTCACCTTCCTCAACTATAAAGTGAGGAATGTTCTAAGTGCTTTATTTGCACTGCTTCACATAATCCACTCAACAACCACATGAAGAGGTACTGTAAGTCTCCATCATCCTTTGTTTGCCTAAGGTCAACAGCTGGAGAGTGGTGATCCAGAGCCAGGGCTCATTCCAGTAGCAGGCTGACTGATCTTCTAAATAGGCAGGTGGAAGAATTAAATAAGGAATGTGTTCATTCATTCTCAATATTCGACAAATGCATGTGCCAGGTACTGTGCTCCCTGCTAAAGCATGTAGCACAGACCTCTGGTATATGACAAGCACGTACTCAAAAATGTTTGCTATTATTATTAAGAAGAAGGAAATGCTTGTGCAGAAGTGAATATTCCAGTTCTTCTGACTGTTACATTTCTCACAGTAAATTAAAAGATTAATTGTGTGATCTTCATTAATATCAAACGGCTGAGGTGGGGCCTCAGTTGTGTTTTGTGCCAACCAGGCTAAAGGCTGGATCCCAGATGATGAATAATTCACCAGGAGAGAATGCTAGCAGCCAGGATGCTGCTGGCTTTGCTCTGAGAAACAAATGGACCACTCCAAAAAGATGGGCTGACCAAATCCAATCAAGATTTCCAAAGAGTCCTGAGAAACACTGAGAAAAAAGTTTTATAGTTTCTCATGAGCTACAAGTAGAGATGAAAGAGTAAAATAGATTTTTAGAAGAGTGAAAATAAACTACTTCATAGAAAACATTTTTAAAATTTAGATTTTCTGAGCCTTTATTTAATCTTTTCATATAGCCTTTGAACCTGCCATCAGAGATCAAACAACTACTGTATAAATAGAATGTTTTACAAACTCTGGACTCACAACAACTCTGTCTGCAGTTGTTCAATTAGTTATTCTCATGTAAGTACAATCTTCAGGTTGAGAACTTGGATCTATAAAACGCTTTAGTGTAAAGAGAATAGTGAAAGTTCTGCCAAAAATACCAGAAAAATATGTCTTATTTTCTCACGGTATCAATTTTCAACAAGTTGACACTACCCACCATAATTCCCTCCATGAAGAATGCCTGTTCATATGCCAATTACCTCAACTTCTGTGTGAGAAGTGACATTTTCCTAAAATATAGAGACATGCATATACACAAAATCTTTGTCTTCACTGGGGAAGGAGAGCTCTCTACTTCAATGCCTTTTCAAATAAAGAATACATTAAGGTTTATAGAGCACATGCTTATTTCCCGTTTTATTATGCAACATGGATTTCATTCTCTAATAAATTTCATAATGCATTTAATTGAAGTGTATGCTTAGATATGCAATAGCTAACGCTTAGTGTAAGTTGGCCAATGTCATCATTATTTAAAGGAAGGCTCTAATGCTACAAAAATCAATGATTTTTAAAACTGTGTAAAAATATTGTATATATGTATAATACATGTGTCTAGGGAAATACAGTATAAAATCTGGAGTATTTTCTAGAGTATTATTTTACTGTGAGCATAATATTTTAGCCAATGGTGGATATTATCCAGCCAATTAGCTATAGTAAGGATATGGCTGTTTTTTAACATTTAGTTTGTTCTGCAAAGTCTGCCCTTTCATGCAATGTGAAAATTATGCCAGGTAATAAAGAAACATAAATAAAGAAACATGCAAAATCATGGTAGTATAATAAGAAGAGAAATAGTACTTTTGATGCCTCTATTAGTGTATCATTTTAATTAGTAACTTAAAAGGATTTTAATTGTTGTAATCAAATATGATGAGCCAGACTCAATGATACTGATTAAAATATGATGGCGAACCAGGCACCTTTTGTGATAGTCAGGGCCCCAAAATATCAGTAGCCATAAATAGGATGGGAATTTATACCCCACTACCAAACAGATGCCACTGCACGTTTTAGCCAGGTTTCAATTTTAATGAGCTGCTGGTTATAATGACTTGTTTACATTTTATGTCATAACCATGATGAAAAAAAGCAGTTGCCTGTATTATAAAGGGCACAAAGGATACATTTATAGCGACAAAAATGACTTAGCTTCAAATTACACACTAAAATACAAGGTAATTGAAAAAAGTATAAACTAAGAAGACAATTAACAAAAGTCTTGGAAGAAATTACAAAGCTTTTTATGAATTACTGAATAATCTTTCTTTTTATGTCTTTCTTTTCACTTCCCCACTTACATCACGCAAACTCAGCTATTATAAAAAGGTAAGAGAACTTAAAACTGGTAAACTGACATCCATCTTTGCACATGATTTCCTGAATAATCATATGGATTTCTCATATGGCCACACTTCCTAAAGCAGCAAAATACAGTGTTTTTCTTTTCCTTCTTAGAAGCAGAAGACAAGAAAGATGTTCTCTATGTTTCCTCCCTCAGTTATCAAATATTTTATCCCAATTCGTGCTCCCTCCCCAACCCTCTAAATCATCTGTGAGACCAGCAGCGGTAAGATTGGGTTCTTGTTGCATGAAACTTGCAGCCTGATGAAGGCAGAGACCACACGTTTGTTTGCCTTTGAACATGCAGAAAAAGATACTCCATGAATAAATAATTTTATATAGAAAGAAAAATATAACATATAAAAATAAAATAGAAATATATTAAAATTGAAGTACTCTGAATTTTATTTTTTGGCATTTTTTTCAATGATTTCAATTTTCTTTTTATGCTATTATAAAAATAAAATAAATTTTGCTATTTGCCTCTTTTCAATAATCCGATACCTGACAACAAAAGTTATGGTCCCAATATTTCATTTTCTGGCCAGACTTATATCGCACAGTAACTTTTCTGTACTGGGTGCAGCTATTTTTCAGTAGCTGCTGCCTGAACTGCTGCACGATCCTGGTTCTGGTGTTCTCTCCCTGCTCGCTCCTTCTTTCTCCTCCCCTTGTCTGTCTTCCTTCTCCAGCTTCAGCAAGAAGAGTTAATTTTGAGGATCAGTCCTCAATTTTCTGATATTTCCTTCCACACCAGCAACTTCAGAGGCCCGTTTCACTCTTCATAGACTCGAGTATGACTTTTACCTCTCAGCCTCTGTTGCCAGCCCAGATTTCACCCCCAATTTCCAGCACTCCATTTCCAAATCCCCCGTGGACACTTCCAGAGTTGTGTGTCACTTTTACTCAAACTCTTGCCTGTAACTGAACTTGTCTTTCTCCTGAAACCGAGTTTTCCCCTAAATGTTATCATCCTCCCAGGCGCCGAGGTAAGAACCACCCAAATCAACTTTTGTTTCCTTTGCCCCTTTCTCCACGTTCCACTGATTCTACAGTTCTAAGTCCCTGGACAGCTCTCTGGAACAGGTAGCTCCTTTTTTATTTTATTCTTAACACTGCCAGTGTTCAGATCTAGCCACCTCAATTTTGAGACACTTTATTAAGCTCCTAAATTATATCCTTACTCATCTTTAACTCAGTTTCCAAGCACTTTTCCAACCTTGGAAAAAGTATTTGCTTTTTCTCAAATACTGCTTTGACTCTGTGACTCCTCTGCTTACTAACTACAGGTTATGCTTCTGTGTTGACAGAACAAGGACCAGACCAGCACTATGCTCCTCAGAGCTCTGTTTTCTGTGTCTCAACATTTCTATTTTTTATATTGAAATGTAATATCCCCCCATATTGTCAATTATTATAGAACATACATGTTTTTTTCTGATTGGGTACCTGAAATACTGGATGCTAAAATGAGTTGCTCAGAAATGACAATAATCACAGACCCAAGAAGACATCTAAGTTAATGGCTCTTAGTACATGTGCTACCAGAAGCACAAAGCAGAGGGGGGTGTTTAAGATGAAATTCATCTCAAACATTCATCATAATAAATAAATTTTGGATTTATTTATTTGGATAGAAAATAATATGACCAAACCTTTATAGAGCTATTCCTCAAGGACCAATAAGATGCCAGGTTAGTCCCACCAATTCCCAACTTTGCACTTTTAAAAGTTGGGCATGACTTTTTAAAGCTAGACAGAAAGAAGCAGGGAGACATTCTGGAACCTGTGATATTTGATATCAAGAATTATCTAATAATTCAAAGCAGACGATGGCAGATAATTTTCTTGTATACAATGTAGGTGGTTTTGTAGAGGTGTGCACAACCTGTTCCGACCCCACATTCAGCAACTGGCCTGTGGCTAACACCAGGATAAGGCAAGAATGCGGAGAAAGGGGAGCGTTCCACCATGTGGTTTGCTCTTTAGATGAAAGCAGACACATAAATTCTAATTGAATATTAAGTCTTTCCAGTGCAGTCTGAAACTATAGTTGGTTTGAAATGTAGTTTTATTATTTTTTTTCCTTTCTTATTCTACAGGATTTCACTTTCAGCTCTACAATTCTTTCTTTTTAGCCAGACTTACCACATATTATAGTCTCAAACAAAATTTCTGTATACACACACACACACACACACACACACACACACACACACACACATGAACTCAGAGTCTAAGATTTAGGACCTAAAAGAAAGTTCCAAATAAATATTCTTAAGTCATGAAACTGTCATTAGGTTTCTAATGCTTACCACTATTGCAGACTTCTTTGTTATAATAATTAAGAATAAAGAAAGCTTTGTGATGCAGATCCCTGGATCTCTGTCAGCTTTCTTCCACTTTGGGATCACTTACTAATCCTTGGTCTGAAAAGAGTCGTCTTCATTAATGAGAATTAACTATCAAATGAGATACATCTACTTGGATTTCTTCCTTCTGTAAAATGTTCTGGTGAATAACAACCCCAAACTGAAACCAGACTATCATTTTATCATCCAAAAGCAGCAGTGGAAACAGGAAACAAAGACCCCGATACATATAAATTAGATCCTCAAAAGACATTCATTGGCATCAAACTGCTTCAAAACTTTTACAAGATAACAGAAGTTCTGTATTTTATTTTCAACATAAAAGAACCACAAACCAATTTAGAACAGCAACCTTTTTCTAGATGGACTATCCAACTCCCTTGTTTGCAAGACAGAAGTTAAGGAGGAGAGATGCATGATGTGATTTCCACCCCGCAGAAGCCTAGCGGAGCCAGAGGACCTTCTGTCTGCTCAGATACATCTACACCTTTAACATGATGAAATACTTATAACTTCTTGGAGTAAACTAAGGCTAAAGAAACTGAATTAAACTATTTTATTTGCATTTATTTGACTTTCACGGTCCCTATTTCTTTACTTTATAGTATATTTAACAGAATAAACTAAAGTATATTATGTTTAGTTATTAGCGTTGTTTTGTTTAAAAAAAGCATCACACTATTTCAAAGAAAAAGATTTGAAGTGTTATAGTCACTGGTGTGGAAAGCTCACGAGTCTGATAATCAGCCAGGCATTCATCTTAATCAGGCTCTGTCACTTCGCTAGCTGTGTGGCTGTAGGCTTAACTTTACCTCACCAAGTCCCAACAGCTTCCTATGTAAAATAGGGACAATCACAGCACCTAAATCAACGGGTTGTTTTGAGGATCGGGGATAATATAAATCATGTAGTAAATGAATAAATATATATTATATATATATATACTTAGAATGAATAACGGTTAATAATTATACATTTTTGTTGGTTAAAAGGTAAAATTAGAATGATGCCTAACACATAAGTGTTAGCTGCCCTCATCATCATCATCATCATCATTAAAGGTAAAGGGGAGCTGACAGACCCGAAGGAAAAGAAGCCAATCTAATCCTATACCTTTCATCCCCCAAGGAAATGAGAAGAATCCCCATTTACTATAGACTTTATAGACACTAAGAAGTCAGCCTGATAAGACAAAAAGGTAGTCATGGATTATAAAGGCCCCATTACTATCTTTGACTTTTCAGTTGACATTGGATATGGGGCAAAATATTGAGAAGGGCTTGATAAATGACTCATGAAGAGATGCCCCCCACCCTGAGAATAAGCAGTAATTTGAGGAAGAGCTTTAATTAAGTCCTGAGGTCTTCTGATTCCTGCTTTCTTTCACCTCTGTAGCCAACAAGCCCAGGAGCCTGGTAGGCAGAGCAGAGGGCCAGCCCCGGAGAGAGGCAGACCTGCAGGCTGCACGCAGGATGGACAGGGTGGGAGAACTGGCAACTTGATCCTAAGGTTGAAAATAATATTACCAAAAAAGAAAGAAACTATGTTCTCAATAAACTGTATTTCCAAAGAGAGTCAAAGAGTTCTGTGAAATTCTACAAGTTGTTCTTTGAGCACCTTTGAAGAAATCCATAGTTTTAATAAAGCACTAAAGAAAATTTCTGACTGTTTACTCTGAAATGTATAATATTCTAAGTTAAACATACTTTTAATTAATACTTTTATTTCTGTTTACTTTTTTTTCCTTAGAGGGCATATTTATGAGATTTGAGCTAAAAGATCATGTTTAGAGGTCTTAGCTGTTTCTCTGCAGGACTGACCTAAGATTCAAGCATCATAGAGTGAGATTTCAGAGGTCTGCTTAGAAAGAGAAAATTCTTCCAGATGTCTTGAAAAGGACATGCACTCCTATAACTGGAATTAATAGGCTTAAAAGTAATTGCCAATGAACAGAGCACATTGATTGGAACTAATTATTCTAAAGCAGAGTAAGTCACAAAATAACATCCTTTTCATGTAAGTGACTGAGAGAGTGGGTAAAGAGAACTCACTCTACGTGAAGTAAACACTGCGTTAGTCCTGTAATATTTAGCTGTGCAGGAAACACCTGTACTGTTGAAATGTGCAGGCATTTTTGGCTATGGTACCTGGCACACAGTAGATGTTCAGTGCATGCTTGCTGAGCGAATGGATTAATGTACCATTACAAAGCTACGCAGGTCTGCTTATTCTATACAACATGTTATAATTTAGACAATATAATAAAAATATAATTATTGGCCAATGAACTTGATTATGACAGAGATTTGTTAAGACAGGAGTATCACTACATTAATGCTAATTAATCTTTCTTTTGAGGAACAGAGGAACACAGTGAAACATATCTATTGAAAATGTTTGTGGCCTTTTAAAATTTAGATTCCACCAGATTAGTACTCTTCCCTTAGAAAAAGGTCTCTGCCAAGGGAAATACTCTCTCTTAAATGATATCACTATCCTCGGAAAAGTTAAGAGTAGAAACTCTGGCTATAATATGAAACGTCTAGAATGTAGAAAAAGCACAAAATATCTACTGATCTCCTGAATATCGCAAAATATTTCGATCTGTTTACTTAAGTAAGTTCTTACAACTATTCTTGACATAATTCTAACCTAGAAAAGTTTATATATATATATATACACATATATATCTTTTTCTCTCTTTCTCTATATTGAACATCCCCTTGCCACATGATACATGACTAAAGAATAGTAATTGGAGACAAGTAACGAAGACAACGGAGAAAAACTATGAGATGGTAGGAGTAATTGTACACTTTAAATTTACCTAAGTATATAGACTATTTATATGAGTGTATGGACACTTTTATTTTACTTTTTTGCCTGCAGCATTGGGTATTTTGCATTTATAAATGTGACCTGTATTAAACCCAAGTAAACACTAAATCATGCTGTTCAGATACTAACTTTCAGCAAGGGCCATATTCTCTTTTTCATTTTACCTAAGTACCATTTCTAAAGGTAAAAATGTTATCAATTTACATGTGCCACAATATCTGGTTTCCCCTGCCACCCTTTATTTTATAATTTGTCTTCTTTTATGGATACAATCTGCTTACACATCAGTCTCTCTAACCAGACTGCAGCTTCATCAAGCTGCAAGTCCGTAACGCATCTGAGAATCCTGAGTGCCCTGCACAGGGTGTGACTTATTACATGTTTATGGCAGTGAAGTTTGCTCATGTACTTTCCTCCTCTAACTACATTTTTGTTAGTTGCCAATCATTTTGTGGTGCTTTTGTAAGACCGAGAGTAATTTTTTCTCTCCATCTTTAACCTCATGGATCTTTGGCTCTTATAAAGTGTACTCTTCGAGGGTAACGAATACCAAATAGTATCTTAAAAAATAACAATAATAAAACCGCATAGTATATTCATTACTTATTACTACAGATATGAAAAAATATTGGGATTGATAGAAACACCAACATATCTATGTGTAAATATCTTCTTTTATCATAGACATCAAAATTTGAATAATTGACGGGAATAACCTTACTAAAGGGCACATTTAAAAGTTACTCAGTAAATGGTAACATCTGCTAAAAAAGAAAGAATGACATTTTTTTTTAATCAAGAAGCCAAAAAAGTCACTTAGCAACGTGAGCTATTGAAAGAGGGTTATTAACATAGTCCACTACTTCAACAGTGTTCTCAGGGTAATAGAAAAATTCTCTCATGGCTTTTGATTCTTATATTTCTTCAAAACAAATAGAAAATATAATATCATCTTTCATTCTCAATAGTATGTTATGATTTAAACGTAATCCATATCTCAGAAATTTATTCTTAGGGTTACCTATGAGATGCCAAGTAATTACCTGGCAAATAGCAATGAGCACAAACGCTAAGCCTCTTACCATCAAATCCGTCTTCTTCTGACCCTAGTTCATCATCGGAGCAGATATTGAGGACGTTTACCAGCATCTCAGTCACTAAACAGAAAAAGGAAAGAAAGAAAACAAAGTCCAGATTTTCTATTATAACCTTAATTATTGTTCTGGCATTGTGAATGAGCAAGCTTAGCAAATACATTTCTTACCTATATCTTATATAGAATCTCCTGCAAAATAGCTTCTATTAAATCCAGATTATAAAAAAGATAACAGGCTTTGTGATTCTATGTGCACTTTATGTTTATAAAATTATTAGCTCATGCCTATGAAATCTAATGGTAACATTTACTAGCTGTAGGTCAATAGACAATGGACAAATAAAATATGTGAATATGAATGAAGTATAAATCAATGAAGGAGAAAATGGTTACTTTTGAATTTTTATTTATTTGTACAATGATGTTGCTAGATCTAGACCAGATTACAAACTTCTGTTCACAGGGACTAAATAAATGCTGGATCTCTTTTTTTATTATTTTAACCCCCCCAGAGAACCCAGCACAGTGACAGACATGTGGTTTTGTGCTTAATAAAAATTGTTGATTGACGAATATATTTGAAGTAGTTTTGAGAATATGGATTTAAAAAATGAATGTGTTGATATATATCATTAAATTTTATTTTCAAAAAAGCTTTAAAAATAATGCATAGGTAAGTTTAATAAGAAATTTATTTGAATAAATCGATTACAATAGGATTATATAAAAGTGTTGTACACAGAAAATTAGCACTGCATCACTTTCACACTAAGGTGCATGCTATTTACATTTAACATTTTAACAAATTAGGTAGAGTTCTAATATGAATGTGAAAAGAAGCTTGTCCACTATTTCTTCAAGAGCTAATTTTTAAAATCAATGTTCTTCTAGAATTGAAGACGTATGATAAAAAGTAAAACGTCAGTGGAGCTAATGTTAATCCAGAGCTTCAGTTTAATTATCAAAAATGAATTATGTACATATACTGATACACTGATATGTTCTTTTAAAATACATGTTCAAATCTGAATAATTACTGGAAACAACCCAACTGAAGGGTGTTCAGGGAGTGGCCAGCAGTTGTCAGGACTTGTACTGCTTCTGTTTCCAGAGAAGCCCACAGATGACACTAACACGTGCTGGGATCTGACCAGTGCCAGAATGTGGGAACACTTATCAGAGACCGCTAAAATTTACTTTGACTTATTTTGGAATCCAAAGGGAAGACTTCTTCACTGACAATTCATACCTCTCGGTTTAATGATTAAAGTAAAAAAAGAAATATTGTAGGAAGATAAATATTACATATATTAATATTAATATATTACATATATTCATTAATATAAATAAAAAATATTTCAGAAAAATGTGTAGCTTTTCTCTAACCACTCCCCAGGACATGATTTTTCTGAAACACGTGCACACTCTCATCTTTATTACAGTGTCCATTCACCTTCTCATGTGACATATGAGATGATGCATGAGGAATGATCCAGTCTACCACCATTAGGCCTCCTGAACCGAAAGCTCAAGTTCAGGGGCACAGACCTTTCCTTGAGATTTTTGTTGAGTTTTAGGTCAAAATATAAAAACAAAACAAAAAAAGAAGGAAGGCAGGCAGGAAGAAAGGAAGGAAAGAAAAGGCCAATTCTTCTGGAAAACTGGGGCAAGTTAACAGGCAACTTTTAAATGTAAATTTGTCTCACTTTGTAACACACTAATGGCCATTACAGTTGTAATGAACTGTTTTTTTTTGTTGTTTACGTGTTGTCTTTCAAAATACTGTAGCTATTAATCACTATCATACAATGGTTGTTATCAACCTCAGAAATGTGAGGAAAGCATGGCTACCTTAACCTTTGAATTTGACAGGTAGTTTGTAAAATAAAACAGCGCTTTTGCATTACAGTACAAAGGGGTAAGAAAAAAGGTAGCCATTATAGCTTGAAGTCAGTTAAAACTATATATCTGTTATTTTTAAAGAGTTGTATTATTCTAATGAGATCACATAAATTCATCTAGTGTTCCTCATTTCTTTGGTTTCTTAATTCACTCTTTGTGTTTTTGTTAATATGATACACTGTGACACACTTTCAAAACACTTCTCTCATGATGCAGCTTGTGAGTTTCATCGGTAAGGCCAAAGTGCTCTTTCTGAGAGTTTCATGGTAAAATAGCCCAAATCTCCTCTCCGTCCCTCCTGTACCATTTTATCAAGAATGTCTCAGGCTTCCACAACACACCTTTCTCCCCGACAAACGGCAGGGACCAAGTGAAGACGTCCATGAAGTTCGGGAGCCAGTACGGGTGGGGGGAGCAGTTGAACTGCCTGATGTTCATGACGTTGTTCTCGTACTTCAAGACCGCAGCTGGAAACGACAGAAAGAAGGATGGCAGGCTCACAAGCATGCATTTCTGCTTCTACACATGGCTTTAGTTGAGCAGGAAAATTCAACTCTCTGACTCAAGTTCCAAAATGTCAAGGCAAATAGCTTAATCAGTCACAAATGTTTATACTATTCATGGCCTTAAACTTCACTTACTGGAAGATGTAATTGCACCATATATGAATACTAAATATGAAATGGCATTATAATTTGGCAAATATTTATACAAAACAGTTAATCAACTGTCAGAAACTGGATCAAGCTCCTCTTGCAGCTAAGAACATTCTAGTCTTATGTAATATCTGATGACACTAATAAAAGTGACATAGCTAAGTTAGTTTGATATAATTTAATAATCTCAAATATTTGAATAGAATTAATATTTCTTTTAAAAAGCACACTTTTCTCCAGTAGACCTCATAATAGTTGTACAAAATAGTTTAAATTAGATTGTGTTCTTGACTTAATAAAGTGAAATGTTTGAGTTGAATCTGCCAAAAATAATATGCTGGTATCTGACTCAACCCTTATCTTCTGAAAAGGATGCACCACCCACGACTTCGAAAAATGAATCTGCCTGCTTCACTCTGTCTTGTGTGGTGTCTGCGGGATAGATGCACTCACGCGGAATGCTATGGTTCCAGAGATCCTAAGAGTCTCACTTCTAATTGGATTTAGAAATCCATTCTATAGCAATCCTGATAGTGGGTTAGCAGGTCTCTGGGAGTACTTTCCAGGAAAGAAAAGCTATCTGTTTTAATGGGGTCATCTAGTCTATGGACAGACAATTTTAAGTTGTGGGAAATTCTCAGCTTGGGTTTAAACCTTCTTTACCACTCACTGATTTGACTTCCGCCTTCTGGGAAAATACAGAACAAGTAAACTTCTGTTTCTGAATGACAGTCTTTTAAATACAAAGAACAATCCTCCCATTTCATACTTTCCTGAGCTTTGGTAAGATTTCACTTTTATTATCTTATCATGGCATCCTTAGCATTACATTAGTGAAGATTATTGAATAGATTCTAGATGATGTCAAATGGGTCTTTCTTGTTTTTGTTTAGGGGTTTAAAATATAGAATAAATTAATCATTTCATTATTTTTATTTTTAGATTGACTTTTATATAAGGATATATTGTAGCATATGATTACAGATAATAGAACAAAGCTCTTAAAAATCTATTTTTTGAAAAGTTACTGAAACTTTACTGGGTTTGAGGTTTTACATTAATGTCTGCACGAACATCTTACTTAATGATATCTTTAACACAACATTGCTTTCATAACTCTATATTTGTTCTTCCACCTGGAATATTTTCTCAGGAATCTCTGAATATCCCAAGTCTTCCCATCCTTCACTATCCTCAGTGAAATCTTTTCTGATTTCTGGTGGATGTAATCTCTCCCTCCTCTGAATTCCAAGAGCTCTTGAGTTACATCTCCATATTGTATTTATTATCCACTTTTGCTCATAGCTATTCTATGTCTACACGTATGTGCCTAACTTCTCTCCACGTCTTTAAGGACAAGTACCATACAATAGGCTTTATTATTTCTTTGTGCTTCACGGGTATAGATGCTCAGAAGCTAATGATAAATCTCGATATTTCCTCTATAATCTTTTTCAAGAAAACTCTTCCTAATCCCTTTGACCCTCCCCATATGAGATGGCTTCTAGAGCCTTTTTGTATCCTGCTCATCTCCCTTCTGGATGCACGCCACAGGGGCAATGCCACTGCTCGAGTGCGGCCCAGAACTAGCAGCCTTCTCGGCGGGTTTGCTCAGTGTGCAAAGGACAGGGAGGATACGTAGTTTTCTGTGACTTGGATACTACATACATCGTATTGCAAGCTAATAGTATGTGGATATTTTTAACAACTTACAGTTAACTAAAATCACACTTGAGAACAGTCTTGGCTTTGAAACATATTTCTGGCTGATCACCCAGTTCTAGGGAAAGGAATCACAGACACTCTGGGGATAAGAAATGCCGACAGAGCAATCGACATTGATACGAAGGGATTATTCTCTTCTTCCCAAGGAATTCTGAATCCTGCATACATTTCTGTAAACTCATTCTTCCTTACATTAATTATCCTATCATTTATGCCATATGTCATTTGGCCTAAGGATACATTCATGCCTGTAAGTGTTAAATACCTGCAAGTATTAAAAACATGCAAAATGAAAAAAATCATGGCAAATTACCATACCAATACTTCTGATTCATACAATACTTCTGATCTGTCAGATGGGAAAGGTATAAAGTATTTCTCACCTTGCTAAGTGCTACCTGAGTACTGGCTCCATGTAAAAGGTCTTTACTATTTCTGAATACTGCATATTCGCAGCAGCAATGTATCCTCCTATCTTCAAAAGAATCTTTTAAGGTTCTAAGTTGTCTTTTTGAAGAGCAATTTCTCTTCTAAGTTTACCCCACTTTTTATTAGCATTAGATTGGTGCAGCAGGAGGAAGGAAAACAAATGTTCTAACTAACAGTGCCCTGGAGGAAAGGGAGAGGCTTTATGTAAGATGTCATTTAATCCTTACTGCAAAGCTAAGAGGCAGGGGTGACTGCCCTCATGTCACAGACTAAGGACTTGAGGTTGAGAAATGAAGGGACTTGCTCAAGATCATGCAACCAGTAACTGGAAGCCCTCACTCCTAGTGAACTCAGCTGTCACCGACACCAAGTCCACGCTCTTCCCACCAGTCCCTTCTGTCTCACAAATCATAAATGTACAAATTCTAGTCCTGTCAAGCTAACTTAACTTTGAATACGGTATTCACAACTAAAGAGGTTTAAGTTTTTTCCAAAACACATGTTTGAGAAAAATGAAATAGGATGCAAATTCAAAAGCGAGGGTAAGGCTTGTCCAATCGATAAGACAGAAGCTGTGTTTTGTCGCTGGTGAGATAAAGCATTTATTCATTCAACATTGGCTCAGTGCAATTTATCTGAGTGCCTACTGATAAAGCAGATACTGTTTTCAGATTTTATTTTATTTATTTATTTTTGTGAGGAAGACCAGCCCTGAGCTAACATCCGTTGCCAATCCTCCTCTTTTTGCTGAGGAAGACTGGCCCTGGGCTAACATCCGTGCCTGTCTTCCTCTACTTTATATGGGACGCCACCACGGCATGACTGACAGGCAGTGCGTCGGCGGGCGTCCGGGATCCGAACTCGCGAACCCCGGGCTGCCAAGCGTGAACTAAACCGCTGCGCCACCGGACGGCCACTTATTTTTTGTTTTATTTTTTTTTGTTTTTTTAACAGCAGAAATAATAAATTTTAACAGTAGCTATATTTACTAAGCACCTGCTATACACCAGGCACTATATTTGGACCTTTATAAAAATAATCACAAATCTTCACAATATCCCTCAAAAGAGGTTCTTATTTGCATTTTGAAAATAAGCAAACAGAGGTTAAGTCATTCACCCAAGGTCAAATTTGAGAAGGAGCAAACTTCAGTTTTGGCCTTACTCTAAAGTCCTCGATCTTTCCAGTATTCCATGATATTCTCACCTTAACTGTATAAATCATTCAATGTCTACCAAGTTTTGGACACAGATTCTCCTTCCACATTTATTCTCTGTAAAAAAGAGCACTGCTGGGGCCGGCCCGGTGGTGCAGTGGTTAAGTTCACACGCTGTGCTGCAGTGGCCTGCGGTTCACTGGTTCAGACCTCAGGCACGGACCTGAGCACCGCTCACCAAGCCATGCTGTGGCAGGCATCCCACATAGAGTAGAGGAACATGGGCATAGATGTTAGCCCAGGGCCAATCTTCCTCAGCAAAAAGAGGGGGATTGGCAGAGTATATTAGCTAAGGGCTAATCTTCCTCACACACACACACACACACACAAAAGAGCACTGGACTGGGAGGCCAGAAGCCCAGACTGCTAGATGGATTCTGTCAGTAATTGCTCAGGAGACCCAAGGTCACTTAACATCTCTAGGTCTCAATTACCTCACCCAACTATATGGGTTTATCTAGATAATTTATAAGAGCTCTTCCAGATCTAAATGATGTTAACAAACTTCTGGAACAAAGACTCATCATTAATGCAATGATTGAGTAATACTCTCAGTAATTCTAAAGGCTGTTAATAGAACTTTTTTCTTACTTTTCTATAGATTAAAAAGAGGAATAACAAACTTAAAAATGCAAATACACCAATATGTATTCTTTTTTCTTCAGTAACATAAAATATTCATGCAAAAATACTTCTCAACCTTACATTGATAAGTTATCATGAATTTTTATGTTTTTGTATAATAAATATATATCACAAAAATACATCAAAAAAATTAAGCCAAAACAGCTCCAAATATCTACATTCACGAAATTCACAGTTAACGTTTCATCTTCCACCTCCCACATCCTCCGCCCCTGCCGCCTGCCTCTGACTGCCACTGGGGTTGCAAAACTCAACTGGAACCCTAACAGTGTGCTCCTCTCTGAAGGACTTGAAAGACGTTTATCTCCAGTGCAATATAAATAATACAAACAGTTACACTTCAAGAATCACTCAAGACCATCTCCTGAGACCTTGTCTGAGAAATTGAGAGAGAAAAAAAGAACAAAGTCTACCATCAAGAAACCCCTTTATTCTGCTGGCAATTACACACGCCCGCATGTCATGTAACAATTGTATCAGAGGCCTGGAGAGGGATTATGACATATGTACGGGCCTTACCTTATTAACCATAATTTAGAGGAGACCAGACAGCAAAGAAACAAATGCTCTTCTGTTGCACATGAGTGGTGAAGAACAGCTGAAAGAAAATTTGGTATAACAGAAAGAATACTAATCCCCACGAATCTGGAGGCTGACTGCCAGTTCTTTCTCTGATGTCAAACTTATAGCCTTAAAGTTATGCAATTACTTAGTCCAATCATTTTTACTGCACCTGTAGAACCCTATATAAGCATGTAAGGTAAGCATGTAAGGATGCTTATGTAGAAGATATAAAATCAGTAATCAAGGGACTGTTCCTACTTGGGAATGGGGAAGAGGCCCTGGGCCTCTATTATTTCTAATGATACAACTAGATCCTCTGAATACAGTGAAACCCAAGGAATAGAATCTAGATCTTAATCCGTTCCTCTGTCTACCAAACCCTGTGCTGAATTGCTAGGCCATGTCGAAATCTGTAAAAGAGGCCTCTCCTACTTTAAAATTTAAAATTTTGATGAGACAGAAAAACCAATATTTCATAAGAACGTAACATTTTTCAACATCTTCTTTACAGTTGCCATCATCAGGGAAGCTGACCATAGGGCAACTAGTGACAAAAACAGAAAGCCTAAAAGAGAGCTTCTAATTTAAGAGAAGTTATCAAAATATTGCTAGCAAGATGCATTGACTAGCTCCCCAAACCATGAGCTCAACACATTCCAAGTGGATTTCAAAAGGAATACAAAGCTCGTTTTCTGAAAAGGACATTAGATTAGTAACTGTCAGCTCCTAGCACACTCAGGAACTCTCAACACTAGTAGGGCTGTTCTAAGATGGGGGAGACCAGAGGCCAAAAGAAGGAAAAGGAAACATCTTATTCCCCTTCTCACTCTTTTACTAACAGTTTCATCTCCTTAACTCTAATTGACTATCCACTCCTATCTTCAAAAGATGGGACAGAGGGACAGACAAGAAATGAAAATGAGAGGGTAGCAAATGGGGGCACTCCAGAATCATTATAACCCATCCAGAGAAAGAAAATGCCTAATAGACCCAGGATGTTTTTTCCTTTCAATTTTTCCACTTGCAGATACCCTAACAGAAAAACTAGCATCAGCGTGTTCTTTTGGCAAAGTTCCACCATCACGGGAGGAGGCATGATGGCTTGACAGATAGAATTTTTGAGGTAAGACCTATGTACTCATAACATCCTCTGCCAGTATTTTAAGGTATGTTGGTATGCTGCATGAAAGAGTTTTCTGATTCTGGGAGAGACATTATACAATGTTTTACGTTTGTATTTTCCCATAAAGGTTACTTTTGGGGGGTACAATTTTCATTTAAGATTTTGGGAAGATATACATGCATATTCATATATATACATAGTTTTTGCAGTACATATTATATCATTTGTGAACACAATCTCTACCATTTGGAAATCTGATTTCTAACTCTTGTATCCTTTTTTTTGTACCCTCAATAGCCTGTACTTGCCAGATAGGTTCTGTTTTAAAAAGATTCCCTTTTTATTATTATTAGTTACCTAGGTAAAGGGAAATTTACTACTTCATGAGTGTTATTGAATTTGGTGAGCAAGGACTACACTTGTAACTCACTTTCACTCCACAGCTCAGAAGGTTAGGCTCAAAGTAAGTGTTCAAGGCATTACGAAGACGGATTTCAAGTTTCAATTTTGAGGTAATTTTGTCATAATCTCCAGCAAGAGTTTCTTGAAAAATTTAATGTTTCTTACTGCTTGATTCAGTACTTAACATAGGGTCTTTCACAGGCAAATTCTCAATAATTTCCATGTAATGACCTAATTTCAACCGTCCTGAAATATTTTATTAACGGATACAAACAGCATGTACATATAATTTCCTTCAAGCTACAAGCTAATGCTTTTGTATTTATCAAGATACACACACGTTACTATACATAATCTGCTGTGCCCACATCTAGCCCACGGCCAGTTCCTCTCGCCTTGTCCACGCACCCTTCACAGCACCTGTAACACCTT
Source organism: Tapirus indicus (assembly GCA_031878705.1). NCBI lineage: Eukaryota > Metazoa > Chordata > Mammalia > Perissodactyla > Tapiridae > Tapirus > Tapirus indicus. Next base: position 80,289,924 of record CM062919.1, read on the forward strand.
CTTTAACTTTGCTACAAGCTTCCTACATAAAATTTGGATGATATTATCCTTCTTACATGAAGGAAGCAGACTGTAGCAAATATGACCATGAAATAATATGAGCCAATCTTATGAATATGTGTGAGTGTGTGTTTCCCTTCTTAATATTGTTAGAAAATTCTGAACCAGGTCATTAATCAAATATAGAATTTTTGGGAAAGTGAGTGGAAGGAAGATGATGGAAGGGATGAAGGAGGCATAGATCTCTTTTATTCTTTTATGGTGCTTTGTACCATACTTGGCACATGCTTAATATTCAATAGTGCTAAGTGAAGAAAAGATCTAAGGAAAGGAAATAGAGAAAGGAAGGACAAGATGGAGAAAGAGAAGAAAGACAGAAAGAAGGCAGGCAGGCAAAGGAAAAGTAAAGAAAATTTTCAAAACCATAAAACACATAACTTGTCAGGACACTAATGATGTAACTAACCACATATGAACATAAGTCAGAAGGGACCATGAAGGAATTTAGGAAAAAGGCAATATGTCACTTCAGAGGCTCAACTGTTTTAAAATTGCAAAAGAATCTCTAAAATTGATAAGAGTGGAAATAATATTGGCTTTGTCACATAGTAACTGTGTGAACTTAGACAAACATTTCTCCTTATTTGAGCTTTACCTTCCAAAGTTGTAAGATAGAAATAATAATACCTGTTCTGTCATTTTCAAAGTATGAAGATCAGATAAAATAATACATGTGATTAATATACATGATAATACACACAGATAAAATATTTGGCACCTGAAAAATGTAAAGTATCACAACTCAGTTTCAAATTCCTCAAGGAGGGGAGAGCTATCTATTTGTAATAGTATGCCATTTTATAATTCCCACCTAATGTGTCATATCAAAATACGAGAATCCAGAGAATATGGGCCAAAAGCCAAAAACTGATCCTTGGAATTAGCTCAAGTCCAGTCAAACATTGTGAATCATTTCTAACAATACGATTTCACAGAGAATTTGAATTTCTTCCATTAAATATTTTTTGATAAGTCAACACGAAAGAATTAGTTATGAGCTCCTTACCAGTTTCAGCTGGTACATTCCTTTAAGTTCTAGTCCATATTATTATAATGCTAAAATAAAGCTTAAGCAACCCTAGACTAAATGAGAGAGAGACTTAGCTGCTGGAGGAGACGGCATGCACATAGTAAACACTGTGCCCATGACTTGCTCTCACTCAATGCAGCTGATACTTACCAGTTCCAATACGTAACAAGGGTGACTACACACCGAGGGGAGGTACCTTGAAAACTGGTGGTATCTGTGTGCAATCACAGAACACCCTTTTCACCTTGAAGCTCCTAGTGGTACTAGGCCTTGCGCTGTGGCTTGCAATGGTTCGAGGTTGCTATCTCCAAGATATCCTTGGCAATGAGTTAATATTAAGCCCATACTCTTGATATCTGCATTATTTTCCGTGGGAGTAATGTCACCACAGACTTTCTGACAACGTCAGGGTAAAGTTCAAGAGTCTCTTGCAGATCTAGAATTTCTAGATAACGGATAGCAAGTGATAACCCACTGATTCATGTCTTTCCATTATATATATTGTCCCTGCTTTCCCCTTGTTAAATGCTTTACAGAGAATTAGATTTCTAGAGAAGCAGGTTTCAGTCCAGTGTAAGAATCTTCTAACCATCTGTCAGAAAGCGGAATGCAACACCTCAAGATATATCCTCCAACTGATCCTGTCCAACTGACAGCAGAAGAGCCCTGACATGAATCTGTACGGAGGACTCAGCATTGCCCGAGATCCTGTCTTCATCCCCATTTGAGGTCTTGTATAACTTGAGGTCGGAAATTCTGACTTCTGTGGGCAAAGCTTTGTGAAAAGCAAGGATTATCTCACCCACTGCATTATTATTTATTTTCTTGAGGTTCCACAATTACTTAACTGCCAAAATTTACAATTATGTAGTGGTGATGGTTAAGAAATCAAGAAGGTCATTTGTTAGAGCAAAGACACATAGATTATGTGTAGATTAATTTAATTAAAATATACAGTGAGAGTAATTCTTATATATGAAATATTGATAGATTTTCTATTTTTTTTATATTACCCTCTATCCCGTTAATTAAATGTTCAAACGTAAGCAAGTTGACAACTGGACTGAAACTAATCTATTTAGAAAAGGGCCTCCAGCAATGACACCTTCACAGTGGAGCTGAATAAACAAAAGCAAAAGCATCAGCGCTTTAGGGGATACTTTTATTTTATTCTAAAATAAATAATATACAAGATACTCTACCTTTATTCTTTCAGTAATGTATATATTTGAATGTATAACACTCATATAATTTTAAAGTGATAACAAACGACTCTTCATTTCAAAAGTTTTTCTTTTCTTATTGAAGAATAGTCAGTCACCTAAACATAACGGAGTCATGAGCTGAATAGGGCTCAGTGCAAACACGGCCCTGAAAGCATTCACAGAACAAAGCTGACACAGAAGATCACAGACAGAGGCTAGCCTGTGGGCTCTGGAGTCAGTCTGCTGAGTTTCAATCTCAGTGTTAGTCCCTGAGCAGCTCGTATGAACCTTGAGGAAAGTACGTAACCCCTCTGTGCCCCGGTTATACATCTATAAAATCAAGATTATAATGTAATTCATAGAGTTGTTGAAAGATTAAATGCATTTACACATGGACATGTAGAGCAGTGTCTGGCAGTTGTAAGTGCTCAATACATGTTAGTTGTTATTACTGTTATTATTATAATACGCTACTTGTAGAAATAAAGCAAACAGCCTTTGTATAGCATGCTATCCCAACTGAAGAAAATATTCACGTTTACTAAATATATGATTACCAACCTAGGACTTTAAAGAAAATACACCAAGCTATATCCCATAGTGACAATGATAATGACAATGGTATAGAAAATTATAATCACAATTAGATTGAGTCCATATATTGAAGAGTCCTGGGTATAAAAGACAGTGAAAGAGGACATTCTGCTGAAACCTCTCTGCAGCTAATTTTATCCATTCATCTCAGAGTGGTGATTTCCCCGAAAACCAATCAAGACTTCCTAACCTCAAGTTCTCTTCAGTCTTAAATGTCTACATAAATTTCTTTTGTACCACCTCGTATTGATATTAAAAAGAGTTAATACTAAGAGTTTTGTTCATGGTTTCTGCATTGTGCTGTCCTAAGTTCTTATATTGCATACATTTCTCCAGTAACTGCCCAAGGTTTAATAATCATTATGAAGAAATTATCTTCCTAGTGTAATTCTATCAGTACTCATTGGGCTAAAGAATGAAAATGTTTATTAAATAAATGAAAGGGAATAAATTTTCTTTTTTTTTTCTTGTGAGGAAGATTGGCTCTGAGCTAATACCTGTTGCCAATTGTCCTATTGTTGCTTGAGGAAGATTGGCCCTGAGCTAACATCTGTGCCCATCTTCCTCTATTTTGTATGTGGGTCACCATCACAGCATGGCTTGATGAGTGGTGTGTAGGTCCGCACTTGAGATCCAAACCCATGAACCCCAGGCAGCTGAAGGAGAGTGTGCGAACTTAACCCCACTACGCCACTGGGCCGGCCCCTGAGAATGAATATTTTTTTGGTGTGTGTGGGGGTATATTACTTATTGTTTTGCTTAAGTAATAAAAAAAAAAAAAAACTTGGCTTACAATTTGTTAGCAAAAATCAAAAGACAAAATGCTACCGTAAGTATGTATTTAATTTTCCTATATTGAAATAAATGATCTGGGCAAACAGCTGCTCAAGACCAATTAAGAGGATCTTTAGATTTGAGATGATGGCAGGAAAAAAGTAAGGGCTGGGAAAATTGTTGCCACTGGACAAAATCTCTGGATTAATTTTATCTGACCTGTAAAGCAACCAGTGACTATATATGCCTGTGGTTGTAAAGACCCCCAAAATGCTTTAAAAATGTTTATGTCAATGCTAAAGGTTGCGCTCATGCTTAAGATAGGCCTTAGTCTCTACAGAAATGGCCCCTGCTATCAAACGTGGGCAACACTGTAGGGAAATAAGCTCTCTGACATGCTGGAGAGAAAGATGCAGATGCTCCTCAGGGTTGCCTTGGCACTAACTCGACTCCCAGAGACTACCCATCTCCCTCTCCCACCCAGGATGAGGATCTGATCTAGTTGGTTCTGCATTTGGCTCCTGAACCAGGCAGATACCAGATATCTCTAAGTTTATAAAAATTATTCCTGAATGGTGAAATGAGCTCCTGATGTGAAAGAACTGTGGTAAGTATGGAATGAGAGTCTCGGGCCTGGAAACACCACACTGTGTTGATGGTGTCACTGGGGGCTGAGTGCTCCTGCTAGAAGTCAGAGGACCAAGGCAAGCTGGCTTAACAGATATGTTGCATTTGCTCCTATATGTTCACTTGGTGACTGTCAATAAGATTCTTACCTTGGGGTTCACTATATTAGCAATTCAGTCCTCCCTTATGATGGTATGCCAAACCATAAATTATCTTTTTATTTATAAACGGTATCTTCCTGAAGTCCATGACTACTTTTTGATGGAAAATATTTGAGGATGTTGAAAATTTCAAGTTCTGGTAACACTAAAATGCTTTTTATAAGTAATTCTCTCAAGGTGCCTACTTGAAAAGTCCAAAACATCATAATACATTTTTTTCCTATTTAAAAGGGTATCTCAGAATTTTAGCAAACGACGCTTTGCTTGTTCATCCTCGAAACCTGATTTTCCACCTCATTTTTTGTTAACCTACTTTAATATTGAATTGATTTTTTTCCTGGTTGTCATTTTAATCTCTGGTGCTGATTACTAAATTAGTTTGGTTGCCATTTAGATTTTCCTCTCAAATCCAAGATACATTTCATTTAATAAATTTTATGTAATTAATTTTACTTTACACTAGCTTTTCCTGAAACTGAGTTGTAGACCCTGATACGTATATTTGCATTTCTCTAGGTCTATGTCACATATTCCTCCACCCATCCACTCACCACCCATGTGACGGTTCATCTAAACTACACAGCAGTGGCACCACATGAAAACCCACTGTCACTTACTGTAGGTTTTTTGAAGCACAGGTGTATCACTAGAGAGATAAAGGATCTACCTGTTTACATCAAGGTTTAAATCTTTTCCCAAAGATTCATTATAGTTTTCAGCCAAACTGAATTGTTTAAGGCAGAGTTCACACCTGCCATTGTATTTCTCAATACTGAGAGATTTTACTCGAAGACTGCTTAAATGTCACCTTCTCAGTTAAGCTTTTTTTGTCCCCATGGACCAATTTCCGATCTCATTTCATACCACTCTTTTCTTTTTAGTATTTTCCAAATATATTTAAATAATTATTGGTGGAATAATTTAATGTCTGTCACACTACCAGATTATACACCCCACTAGGACAACGACCACGTCTGTCTTGTATATTTTAGGTCCCCAGTACCTAGCACGGTGCCCGGTACATACTAAGTCCTCAAAAAAGGTTTGGAGCATTGGTGAGTGGATGAGGCTGAAGTCACTTTTAGAGGTGGCAAATTATTTTTAAAAAAAAGAAGAAGAAGAAGTTATGTTTCATTACGGCATTTGTCTTCTGTTCAGTGAATATGGGTAATTATGAAATAGCTTTTCCCTTAGGGCTACAGATTCACTGGAGATAAACAATTCAAATGTGCAAAGTGCTCAGGAAATGTTTAACTCCAATTTGGAAAGGGTATCAGCATTGGTTAGAGCAGTATTTTAAGTGAGATAAAGCTCTGTGGGTCAATACTGACAGGGTACTTGGGGCACTGCCTTGCTATTAATTCTCAGAAAGAAAATGCTTCCATAAATGTGCATACTGACTGCCTACCAAGTATAAGGCACGCTACTTTGCTTTTACAATGTGTTTCAAAAAGTTTCTGCTTCAAACCAATTATAATCAGGGAAGTTACAGGAATCCTAACTAAAGGAAAAGCTCACTAGAAAAAAAAGGGAAATGATAAGTACAAGGGCAAATGATTGGTAGGTACTGCAGGCATTCAGAGAAGGACTACCAACAAGTCTTCACAGAAACACAGACTAGAGTGGGTCCAGTCCATTTGGATGGGCAGAGAAGAGTTAGACAAGTATTCTAGATGGAAAGAAGTGTGTGGGAAACGATGTGGAGAAAGGGAAAGCCAAAAGTTGTTCACAGCAATAAGTAAAACAATTTGGCTAAGGTGAAGGGCTCACCAAGAGAGAAGTGGAGAGAGAGGTTGTAAAGGTAGGTCGACTCATGAAGTGAAATTATAAGAAAGAAGCTGAGGAGGAGGGGTATTCTCCTGCAGCTTCTGTGATGCCCCACACTGACACATGGCATAATAATAGCTACATAAAATATTCAGTGATGATAATATCTTAATACAGCACAATATTTTGTTTCAAAACAATTTCATCTATTATTCACAAAAGAAAATTTTTTCTCATTTTACAGAGATGTCACCTATGTCAATAAATTTAGATGAGTCAGTTGTTTAATGGCAGAGCTGTGGGCAAAAATCTACATCTTTTGCCCTAGCATCTTGCAGGAGTCAGCAGGAGTTGTCAAAGCGAGGGAACAGAAGCAAGGAGATAGGCAAGTTGTTCACCTGTGTCTGCGAAGACTGGAAAGAGTAAGTACTGAATGAATTAATGTGGGCCACACCAAGGGATGGGACACTGACATTCCTCATCACTTTCTGGAAGCTGCTTCTAATTGCAGGCAAGTATGAACTACTAATCAGAGCTATCGGACATTTAGACATAAAGCTGATCACACAACGATTATCAGTTTTAAGATGGCAGAATAAACCTAGTTTTCTCATTCTTTCATTTTGCTAGAGAGCTATTACTGCTGAGGAGATTTAAAAAATCACATCATACTGTAACTATTAGCTTATAATTCCAGAGGCCTTTATGGCCATCTGTTTCTAAGAATCAAATGGTTAACTTACAGATTCTTCACTGCTAACTCTCTATTGATTGTGTTTTGAAGATGCTGGCAACTCAGTTTTATTGCACTGCCTTTTGAAATTCTCGTTAACATTTATTTTATTCAAATACAGTAATCCTGACTTCAGCAGTGACTAGCTGACTCCCACCTGCACAGGCTGTACACAGTGTCAGCATAATAGCTTTAAAGTGCTTCAGAGAATCACACAAAAGTCTTTTGAAATTATGCTCAAACTGAAGAATATACCTTTCTTCTTCCTATCAGTTTATCTTTTTCTCTCGGGAGAATTTTTTCTTTTATGAAAAGGTTCCCCAAATGAAACACTTCTATCCCCTTCCTGAGAGATTGTGATCTACCCTAAAGGCAAGAGAACCCGTGAAAGAACTACAACCCTCAGAGACAGCATGCCTTGATGTCTGTTGTGTTTTTAAGTTCGTTCCTTATTAAATCAGAACCATCGACAATGAAGTAATGCATGAGAAATAGCTATCGGTCTCAAGCAAAAGTCTGTTTTTATTGGAGTGAAATCTCAATTTACTTTTCTTTTCTTTTTTTTTTTCTGTTTTGACTTTTTTACTTATTCAAAATCTTGCGAGTATAGTACATGCTACTTGGCAATCGGTCTCTGTCAAGAAAATTACTTGTTTGGGCACTCCCTTCACTAGGTGTAATAGAAAAAAATTTTAATGCCATAAAACAATAAAAACGTAAGTGTTCGTATTCTATATACTTTTGGTAAATAAGAGCATCATGGTGGGACATACACGATGCCCTACTGAGTTCTTGCATTTCTTGCAGGTGCCACAGAGGAACTCTCTCACAGATCCAAGATGGAGACCCCTCAAATCAAAGGGAATTAGCTCTTATTGATTTTATACAAAAAGCCTCAAGATTCAGATTGTATCAGGAAAAAAAAGTGTTTGTTGCTTAAAAATAAAAAAGTTTGAAAAACACTGGCCTTGACCTTATTTTTTCCTCTTTCTAATCAAATGTTAACCATTCTTTAATGTCCAGATCATATTTTACCTTAAACAAGGCCAGAGAATGACCACTCTAGAAAATCACCCCTTGTCGAATGTACTGTTTGCCTCTCTTAATTTTACTTAATAACATTGTCTTATATTTTTATTAAAACATCCAAAAGTCTTACTTTGTCAACTAGCTTATAAGCACTTGGCAGGCTGAGAACATGTTTTATTTTACTTTGCATGCTTCTTGCCACAGAGTACTAAAGGTAGCACCTCTTTTCTAGGAATGAGACAACTAGAAAAGCGGGGACAACTGTCCCTTGCCCCCTACCATCCAATGACCAATGCCAACTGGGGTTAATGGCTTCTTCATCTTTTATCACTGACTCTGCCACACCTATAAAACTTCACATCATTTCCGAATAAAGAGACAACCTTGATGAAAGAAGGTAACGTGGCCCTCCCTCCTTCTCTCTTCCCTATGGTCAGTAAATGATGCCCTCTTGTTTCCTGGTGTCTTGAGGCACACAGGTATGGAGTTTCAGAAGGAAAGCCCAGGACACTGAACCAGAAGAGCTGGGTTTGATTCCAGCGCATCACTACCTAATTGAGTGACCTTGGGCAAGGCAATGATCCACAGAGACTCATCCTGCACACTGATAGGGTTGGAGGATGACATTTACTTGGAAATTTAATTCAATTTTTTAAATATAAATGAATATATACTTGCCTAGCACAAGATTTGACTCATGGTAGGTGCTCAGGAGATGCAATTTGAATTTGGATTTCAAGCTATAGCTTCTTTTTGCTTACTCTTCTTGATCCGTTATTTGCATAATTGCACTATTCTTCTTTAAATCCACATCTTTCTTAAGGAGCATGATTTTGGATTGCTTCCAATTATTATTTCTCTTAAAGCCTATCTCTACCAGAGCAGTCACTGTCAACCCTGCTGTACATGAGAACATCCTGGAAGAACAGTTAACATACAATAGTGCCTGGGTCCCACCTACGACCAGTTGACTCTGTAACTCTGAAGATAATCACAAAATTTGCATCAAACAATAAATAAAAAAGTAAGTGGAAAAAGAATGGTTAAAAATGCTTAATTAAAACCAATCCAAAATAAAACAGCTTAAGAATTATTTTACATATTACACAAGAATGTCAGAGGGATTTAAAACACTCACCTTTGTTATTGTATACATCTAAGTAATTTGGTGCTGAAAAAATCGTAATTAGAGAAGGGAAGCCTGTTGTTTGGCTTTTCCTGTACATGCGATACCTAAAAAGAATAAACACACGTTAAAACAAGGCTAGTATAGAGAAAAGATATCAAATTGTAGATGTAATTAAATTTAAATGTAAATTTAAATGAGTTAAGTTTTATCATTCAGGGAGGATCCAATTACATAACATTAAACAAATTTTTTTCTCTATAAAGTCTGTTACACACAGGCATTAATTCATTTCCAGGGTGACAATGAAAACTTACAATCATATGTACAATTTCCAAATAGGTCTTTCCTAAGTTCAGGAGTCCTAGGGGAGGATGAATTCAGTGAAGAATTATCTCTCATGTCCCTGTGTTCCACAGAGAGGACAGAGGCAACTTTTTGCACGAAGATACCCTGTACCTATCATGTTTTTCAGAAGTTTACCAATATTTTTGACATAAAAAGACTGAATTAGCAGAGTAATATATAAATTTTTACCTGATTATTCTATGTATCCACAATGTTGTCTCGGTTATATCTACTCATTTTGCGTAGACTGAGTGATTTGCTTTTCAAAGAATGTCTGGTTAAGTCTATGGGTTTTATGAATTGAAACTGTTTCTATTTTAGAACTGTAACTATTACCAATCTCTGCTGATGTCTATAGGTCAAAGATTATTGTCTCAGCAGGGTAATATTTAATCAATCAGTAATGAAACACAACATCTGCAGGATCTTTGGAAATAAACCAACAATCCAGTTACTTTTCTCCTACTAAGACAAACAGAGGAATCTAGAGCTCAAATAATCAAAAAATACAGGAGACTCTGGCTCTTTTCCATCAGGGTGAAAACGTATCTAAAGACGTCTATGTAATAGGTTTCAGGAGTATCAGTTTGGAAACCTTCTTATAAGGTGCAAAACAGAATTTTACCATTCCTTGGCTATTCTGTGTCAGTTATTTCCGGCAGGCTAACCATGCCTAATTTAGCTGGGTTCTAAAGATGACTCAGTACCTTTAGACAGATACATAGACACCTTAAAATTTATAATTTTACAAATATTTTGATACCACCTTTCTCGGAAGAAAATACCCTCTAAAAACCTTTTGAAATGTTCTACAAGTATTTACTTTGCTTATGGGACCAAGCTTTGTTAGGAGAAAAAATCAGAATGTGAAAGACATTAATACTCTTAATCCTAGTATCTTGACTTTATAAACCCTGGCTGGCTATGTCTACTTGACAACAAATAGAAACAAAGAAACTGGACGAGATAATCTCAATTTTCCCCAATGAATCAATCAACTGCTCATTTCAAACAAAAATACTTGTTGATTTTAATTGATGCACTTAACATATTTTCAAACAAGCAGATGATTTCAGGACTGTGGTAGAATTAAGATAAATCTGCCTAAAATGTTCAGCTGGGACAGTCAGTCAAAAAAACACGGTGACACCACTGCCCTGAAAAGTGAAAACAATGATCTGAGGACCTTCGTTGGGAATATCAACGGGTTACTTCAAACATCAGCGACAACATCACTGAGCACAGGCTGTTGGGTCATCATACCTCTTGACTGACTGCTTGAAAAAAGCTAACTCTGAAAGGAACACAGGACCTGCCTTGATTCAGGGCACCACAGACATGCGCCCACTTCCCAAGGCAGGCATCTACATTCCCAACTTCAGCACACAGGTTAGAAAAGTAAGTGCTCCTCCTTTTCAGAAAATCCAAAATATAAAGAAATGAGTTTAAACACTTGAAGACAAACAATATCTTTCAGTAGAGCCTACTGGCAAAGGCATCGAACTTCAAATCTTAAAATTGCTTATGCCTATTTCTCCCTAATGCACCCTTAAAGAGAATATCTGATGTGTCTTAGTTTTCTAAACCCTTAAAATTGGTCTATGTTTTTAAAATTTACCAGATATTAAAAAAATCATGTTATCCATTTGTGAGTGAGAACACAGAATTTTCCCCATCATTTAAATGTCTGTTCTTGTCCTTTAAAATTTTACAGGGATCAGGAACGATATTCTTTAAACAGGAGTACAACCTGCAATATCTGGTAAACATTTATGTGTAATTCTCATTCACATTGCCAGCCATAACGAAAAGGAGCTCACTTATGGACACCTAATAAGAGCAAGAATTAAAGAAATAAGAGAAGGTGCCCTTACAGCGCTTAAGAAAGCCAGCTGAAAATTTACCTGTTCAAGATGAAAATGGAAGAATTTATGGGGACTTTCCAGTACATCTGCAGCCACTCATTCCCCAGAACCCTGCCAGATCTGTCGTCAGGAGACAACTTTTAAGATCTAATTCCTTCTGGGAGAGAGGCTGGCAAAAGGGAACCCTGACAGCCTGAGCAGAGTGAGGGGGTCGTGACAAAGAGGCAATGCATGGTTTTCATAAACCCACAAAACTGCTCACCCTGCATCTTGGGCTTCATGGGCTCGGAGTATAGATAACAAGTTATTGTGCTGTAAGAATTCACACACAGCTGGGTAACTGCCAGAGACAAAAAGAAAAGAGAAGCATCTGTTATGAAATCATCAAGAGTAGCACATTTATCTCTAACTTCCAAACCTATGTGATTTGATCATGCACAATCCAACATACATCATTCACAAAACAAGCCTCTTGGCTCTAAGGACAGGTTTTGCCCTATGGCAGAAAAAGCACCTACAGCTGTACTTTTTACATAATCAGAAAGGAATGGAGGTGTGTGAACTGGAAAAAGAACACAGGCCATTATATCACAACACTAGAAAAGTATCCATTCTTAGAGAAAATCAGTATCATCAAGTCTACATTTAAACACAAAGTGAACAGAAGCATAAATATTACATGAAGATGGAATTTAAAATATAAACCTCAATTTTCTCAAATATAGCACTATTTGTGTTTGTGTGCATGTACATGCATGAGTGCATGACAGAGAGGACGGAGCAGGGACTCAGAGAAAGTAAGTCTTCTGAGAAATCAAGTTATCAACTTACCTATGGAAACATTAACTGATTATACCATGCAAAATCTAAACAGAAATCTAGAATTCACAAGGTTTTAAAATGTGTACTTTAAGTAAGATCAGAACTTTATCTTAAGGCTTATTCTTTATCTTAATAAAATATCAAATATATAATCAAGATGATTTTGTCTGTTAAGAAAGCCTTCAACTCAAAGATAAGAACTTCATTAAAAATGAAATTCAAATTACAACCTAAACTTGAAAAACCCTTTGCAATCTCTTTGTCTCTGCTCTGAGAATTTTTTTCTTAAATAAACCTCTTTTTTTTTAAATTATTTATTTATTTTTTTGGTGAGGAAGATTGCCACTGAGCTAGCATCTGTTGCCAATCTTCCACTTTTTTTTGTTTCCTCCCCAAAGCCCCAGTGCATGGTTGTATATCCTAGTTGTAAGTCATTCTAGTTTTTCCATGTGAGTCACCACCACAGCATGGCAACTGACAGATGGGTGGTGTGGTTCCGTGACCGGGAAGTGAACTGGGTCCGCCAAAGTGGTGAGCGTTGACTAGGCCATCAGGGCTGGCTCTAAGAATTTCTAATGACATAAATGTATGTCATAAAAATGAATAAATTTTAGACAGTTCAAATCAAGGGACAGCAAATCAATGCTCATTATAATATAAACAAACTGCAGATATCCACTAGAACCTAAATTACATACACTATAGGAAGCAATCCAGCAACTATAAAAACAGCACTTTGGGGAAATACTTAATAGTATACGTCACTCAATTTATTATAAAAGAGATGAAAATAGTTTCTATGCTGCAGGTTTTGTAAGAATTCCTGGATCAACAGGAAAAAAATTCATTAAGATGGCATATAGTTGATTGTAAAAAGGACTCCACTTCAGTTCTTTGGCAAAACTAGGATCTGAAACCAAAAACAGTCTTTGTGCGTGTGGACACGTTCGTGTGCATGTGTTCTGAAACATTCTAGCAGTTTGCTAGGGAGAGAGAAAGAGGAGAGATACCTGAGGCCTCCACTACCCAGTGGTCCCAGATCAGCACAGTAAATAACCATCTAACTAATGAACACTAATGTATCTTACAATCCAGAGATGTCCGGAGTGCCCACATGGAAATGTGTCCATATGCTCCCTAGATCAAGAACTGACCGACATGTGTCTTCACAGGTTTCTGCTCTATTTCAGGGGAAGATGAGAAGACGACCTTTCCAGATCAGTGTGTGTCAGCAAAAGAAACCTTAAACTCAGAGACACTGGTTGGTCTTTAAAAAAAATAGCATGTTTGTTTGGCACATATTTAGCTATAAGGACTGGCCAAGGGGTGACAGAGAGTAGGGGTGCACTCAATAAGTTCTCCTTCCCTATCTCTTCAGTCCGTTTACTGATATTTCTTGTGTCCTCGCAATGTCTCTTTAGTGAAGACAGTTGGCCATCTTGTTGTGCCTCTGTAAGATGGAGGTTGTTCGTCTACGGTTGTCATGTTTTTGTCCTTGGGCAATGGCTTGGCTGTACTTTTTAATTTTTTTTTCTTCCTTTTGGAAGAACTTACACTAGTCTTAGGAAAGCATAATTTTAATATATTTTGTTCATGCTAAACTTGATACCCTTACATGTTTAAGTTAAGGAAATACACATCTGATTTTTAATGGAAATCTGAAGAAAATAAAATTAAACTAGCAGCAATCTGCTAGGTTAATAGCATTAAGTGAGGAACACTTGTATTATTACTTGGAGGAGACTCATTGTGAAGAAAATCTTTAGAAATTTAAAAGTACACATAATCAAACACTCAAACTTTCTATGAATTACAAACATCTTTCCAAATAAATTTAGAAAATACTTGAATATCATCTAGATTCCCATTACTGGTGAACTACCTGCCAAGGATACATTAAAATCTTTAATAACGTTAGGGAAAAAACCTTTACAACATTTTTATTCTTTTTAATGGAAATAATAAACCACAGTGTTCAAGCTGAAAAGCATTAAAAAAGATCTATGTAGAATGGTAGGAAAAGCAGAGTTCACAACAACCTTAACACTAGAGAGAGAGCTGGAGAATCATTTATGCACCACCAGTTTACCAGACTCATGGCGATCTGCTCCAGTTGTTAGGAGATCGCATGAGGGGTGGCAAGAGGGAGGAGGGGATGAGGGCAAGGGGTGGTTTCTGTCCTGAAGGGATTTATAAGCTAAGTAGGTAGGTAAAACACTTTTTAAAAAATAACTTAAAAACTACATTAAAGATAAAATAGTACAGTTTTATAGAGACACTATAAAGCCAGAAAGCAAGCACGTGGGTCTGAGGAAATCTTTTTGAAAAATATCTATCTTGTGTAAGATCTTTCCGTTTTTTTTTTCTTTTTTCAACAATAAGGCGAAGCTCCTGTGCCCACCAGGGAGAAAGAGCCCCTCTGCCTCCAGGCAGGTCAGCCCAAGCCCAGCCCCGACCACAGCCCACTCAGCCACCTCCATGGGGACCCTCGTCAGGCATAATCTATCCGGATGAGGAGACCCTGGAAGGGTTTGCTTAACCCAGTGTCCTGAACAAGAAACAAGACTTGCTGCAAGGACTGGTGAAGGCCAGTGATGCTCTCAGCCTTGTGGTCTTCAGTTACCAGCGTGCACTGCTGTTTGGGGAAGAAGTTATTGTATTCTCTGAAAATGTTCTTTTCTATTGGAACATGATTATTCCTTAAGCAGTAGAGAATGCATCTTCTCTGAGTAGAAGGACAAGTGGAAATTTCCATGAAATAGTGGGAATCCTTAGATCTGGATTCTTATTCCAATTTCCTGTATAAACTTTGGAAAATTGTTTAACCTCTTTGAGTCTGAATAACCTCATTTGTAAAAATGCAGACAGTATTATTTAGCTCATGGACTTGAGATAAAGATGATGTGAGTTAGCAATACACATAAATTTCCTAGCTCAGTGTCCAGTGCCCGACCCATAATAGGAGACAGTTAACAACTCTTCATTTTCTCCCACCACCATGGCATGGAAGAAGGCAGGCAGCACAGCCTGGTGAGTCAGCAACCCCAGACTCCATGGTAGCTGTTAAGTTTATTAGCAGTGACTTGTGTTAGATCTTAAAGGCAATGACGTATGGGGATTATTAGATAGGAAAGGAGTTAGGACAAGAAGCACACTGAGCACCAACTAAGGGAAAGAAGGCAGAAAAGAGAAAAATGTGAGAAATGGCAGAAGACTGGCTTGGCATTAGAGAAAACAGTTACTATTAGACTCATTCTGTTGATTCTCTTATTTTTGTTTCTTGCTATATCAAACTGTATTTTAGACCTTGAATTACATCTCCCAGATCCCAGGCTCTTTAACGATGATATAGCCAACAGGCATTATTAAAATGCTTCGTTATGCTTTTATGCCTTCACATATACTTCCCCTGAGTATTTTTCCTTCTAGAAAGGCCCATTCTTTGCAAGCCTAAACTAAACCATCACTTGTGAACCCTACCCTTCAAACCTACCTCACCCTGAGGTGTACAAAACTGCTGTATCCACCATGTTCCCAAAACATATGTATCTACTATATCACTTATGTTGTAGTGGAAATTATGGTTATACATCTGCTCTCCAGCAACAGAGAATGCCTTAAGAGAAGGACACTGTTTTGTTTGTCTTCATATCCTAAACGCAACTGTCAGCTGACTGGAGTTCACACTCAGTTGCTGGAGTAGCCTCAGCAGGGGCAGTTAAGCAGGTGAGAGACACAAAGGTTTCTGTTCCTCATCGGCTCCAGCAAAGCAGAGGCAGGCGGCCTGCAGTCCCTTGCCAGGGGACCAGGAGGAAGCCTCCGCCTGCTCTTTGGTGTCCTTACCCTCTCCCAGCCCAGGAGTTGGGAGGACTCTGCCCGAATGTCCAGCTCCTCCTCTGCTTCTTGGGGCCTGGCCATGGGTGCTTAGCCCTGGGGTGTCTGGCGTTGCTCAGATGCTGCCAGGCCTATCCTTTCCTAGGACTCGCTGTGTTTTTTCTCAGCCCCAGGGTTCTCCAACTAATTTCTTTTTACCCTCTAGGGATCAAGTCTGGAAGGACTCCAAGTGTTCCTGCCAGAACATTACCAGAGCCTGAGTCCTCACTGGTACCTGGCTCCTGGCTGCCTCAGGAGCAGTGAGCAACTTTTATTTAAGGCAAACTTTTTATTGAAGTATAACATCTATAAAGAAAACTGCACAAATCAGAAGATTACAAATTGATGACCTTTCACAAAGTGAACACCCTTGTAACCAGCACTCAGATGAAGACACAGCACATTACCTGAAGCCCAGCAACTCGCCATGTCTCCTTCCAGTCACCATCACCTCCTACTAAGGGCTTTAACATCTAAGTAGAATAGCTTAGTTCTATGCATGCTCAGCTTTAGTGTCGACTGAAGCAGCTACCTGTAATTTGGGATTAGAGGTCAAGTGAGACCATTCAGGGGTCATCTTTCTAGAATTCCCATAGTGTTATCTCCCCCCATATTTTCATGAACCCCGTTCCCTGCCTACAAGAGCCTTCCCCAATGACTCTGGTTGGATATGCTCTACTCACCCTCTAAAACTCAGGTCTGATAACACTTCTACATGAGCAGTCCCTTAAACCCCAATCCATCCCTGTTAGGGTTAGGGCCCCCAACTGTGTGTGTGTGTGTGTGTGTGTCTGTGTGTGTGTGTGTATGTGTGTGTGTGTGTCTGAACCTCCACATTTATCACGGCACTACTCACCCTGCATTTTATTTGTCCATTTCTGCTTCTCAGTCTCTGCCACTAGACTGTCATTCCCTGGAAGGCAGGGACTCTGAGTATCTACAAAGCCTCACAGAAGGCATATATAGTAGGTGCTCAGCTAATGTTTGTCAAATAATTGAATGAGTGAATGAATTCTTGAAGGATGCCCATGAATGAAACAGTGTGAATTGTGGCGGGGGGGGGGAAGGATGCTGTGAAATTGGGTGTGATTTAGATCACATTAAGACCACACGAAGGTCTTAAACTCAGAGTGGGAGGAAGGGAAGGCACGATGGTTTAGATGCTGCTATTATAAAGAAAGAGTCAATAAGACATGATGACTGATTGGCGGTGATTTCAACGACAGAAGAAAAAGCAAAGATATTTGCTAGTGGGCATGACTGCGAGAGTGAACTGCTAATAGAAACAGAAAACCAGGAGGAATCCCTAGTGGGGATTATGCAAGTGGCAAAGTAAATAATAAGGCTATTCAGGCAAGGTGAGTTCAGGTTAAGGTGACAATGGAACATCTTAGATAAAAAATTCCAGCAGACAACTAGAAATAGAGAATTTGAGCTCAGGAAAGAGAGAGAGATGAAGGGACTAGACACAGATCTGGTAACAAACCACAGAGTTTCTAGTTTACAGTGAAGTCAAGGGAATAAATGAGGTTCCTGGGAAAATCATAAAGAAAAAAAATGTCAAAAGCAGGAGGAAGACAAAGAAGGTGGCAGCAGGGGAGGCAGCGTCTGCCTGATAAGTTAGAGGAGAATTGGGATCTGTGAAAAAGGAGGAGTCACAGGGTTTCAAGGTGAAAGGGGCTGAGAGGAGTGTCAACTGCAGAAGGAAAGTTGGCTCCTCTTTTCCGGTGAACAGAAGCAAGGCCGCTGCTGTGTGATGGAGAGGCCAGTAGTGGCTGCAGTGAGCTGCACTGCACGCTTCAGAAACGCTTTTACAAGGACTGCCAAGAGGTCTCCAAATCTCCAGAGCTTCGAGGAACTTTAGAATGTCTGATCTAATGCACTCCTCTTGAAGCAAGCTGGACCAGAACACAGGCTTCCATGAGTCATCACAGGCAGACAGACACACTGACAACCCAGTACCGGATCCAGTCGACAGGTTTCTTTGGTTTACATGAAAATGAAATTTTTACCTCCAATTTGTCACGATCCTCACTAATCTTTACAATCTAACACTTGGCCTGCTTCAAGTATCTCAATTACCCACCCGGATGTTATAGGCATTTGCATATGCAAACTCTGGTGTAAGGTTGAAAAGATAACGCAGAGTTCTTAGGGACTCTTTCCTCTCTGTCCCATTGCCTAGCTTCTGTAACTCGTGAACAGCAGTAATAAATTCTTACTGATGCATTTTTCTGTATAACTTCACTTTATTTAAATCATGGCCCAGACAATGTGTTACACCACGGATAGGGTAGCACAACAAATTATATGCCCACTCTGTATAAACATGTAAAATAAAACAGGGAGTTGTGGATCAAATAACTGCCAATAGCTCCAACAGCTAATTGTCACCAAGTCTCTCTACCAGTTTCACGCCCCCTCGTGCTCCTCTAGATCAGCGCTATAAACCGCGCCAGAGGATGCCATGACACCCTCAGGATGGTGCCAAGACAAAGGGGTCAAAGAGCCCCAGGAGAATGAAAGAGTCCTTGCCTCTTCCTCAGACAGAACATAGTCTAGATGGCAATGCCATTAGTCAGAGAGTGTGGGTTGTGGACTTCGATATTCAGCACTCGTCACAGCCAAAGATCATTATCTGTTAAGAACCTCTAATGAGAGGACTTCAACAATCATTTTGTTGAGAACACAAGTGTGAAGACGTGCACCATCCTCTAATTACCCACCTGACGGACTTGACCTCTGTGTCTATGTTCACAGAACAAATTATCCTCACTGCGTGTGTGCTCAGTACAGGGCCTTATTTAGAATATGATTTATTTGAACAACTGACTTAGAAAACTAACAGAAGAATGTGATACTAGGAATTAAAGAAAGACTAATGCGATATGGCTCAACACCAGAATCAAGAGGTTTGAATTTTGTTTGCTGTTGTACTACTGAAGGGCAGCCCAGTGTTATCAGACAGGTGATTTAAACACTCACAGCTTAGTTAGGGATTTAGCACCAGATTTGAAAAACTGAGCACTTAGCTTTGATATATTTCAACCATACTTAAGTTTTCACTAAAAGTTTGAATATGTTTAATAGAAGATTACTCCCAAATTAACTAATTACTGAAAAGAAACCTTAGGCTTTTCAGAAATACTATCCATGCTTCTTCATTTCAGCCAAAATAGACTCATTACACTTAGTGCACAAATTTCGAAAACACAGAAATGAATTGTAAACTTTCTGCTAAATAAGCTTGAAACAAATCTCTTTATTAATATTTATAACAAAAACTATTCTTTGAATGATGCTTTACAGTATACAAGACTTTCTGCTCACAAACTTCAATTTCTCAATCAAATCAATATACGAATAAAGGAAACCGTTTTTTCCCCCATAAGGAAAACTTAATGTATGGAACAAAATGTCCCGCCGCTGAATAAACTGATAACATTATGCAGAGGATGATATCTGCTCACTCCAGAGACAGAAGATGTGCGGCTGGATGCGTTTACAGTGTCCTCCCAGCCTTGCCATTCGCTGAGCTGCCAGCGCTGGAATTGAGCACACACTTAAGTGAACATTGGGTTTGGTTTTTAAGTCAAAAAAAGAGAACACTATGTGTTCTAGAATTTTAAATTCTCAATTTCTCCATAACCTCTTTCCCCCTGTCACTCTGGCCACTTTCACATAAATTGTGTGTCTGATGATAAGAGAAACTGGTGAAACTGAGGGTAATCAAATGCAACAGGCTAAAATTAAGGTGAGATGTCAGGAAAATCGTGAGGAAATGCATGTTCTTGATTTCTTTCTGAAGTGCTCTAAAATGATACGGAATGGGCAAATCCCCATACACTGGCAAATATAAAAATTACCGTAAAAATTTTTTCATTGTGGCTTGTCAAGTGCTAAAAATAAATTTACCACGGTACCTACATACTGGGTTGCTGCTAGTTTTAATTTATCCAGGAAGTCTGATAAACTTAAGAAAATTTAAGAATAACTTGAACATAACTTAAACAATTTAAAATTGTTTTCCTCACTTAAGTTATGAAAACTGGTAAAAAAAAAACCCTTTTAAGTGATTATATAATTGAATGAAAAATCAAGTCTGGCGTTGGATATTTTTCTACAGCTCTTGAAAACCAACAGATTTTCTACTAAATCCTGCTATCTTCTCCAGCTGCCGTGCCACCCCAACACCACACACCTTCCCCATTCTTCACAGACACTACATCTACATGTCTGTAGAGATGCATTTCTTATTTATTTATATGTTCGTTTTGTAAGTGCTAAGAACCCATGTGAACCAGGCTTTCAAAGTGAAGCTTTCATTTATACTTGTTTCCTAGAGAAGTTACACAAACATCATAAATAAATCAAACACATGGACTGATAAGTTGCAACACTTATGAACCGACTGTGCTCCCAACAGCGGCTCCCTTCCTCACCTGTAGAAGTATGAACACCCTCTGACTGTATTGTGAGTGAAATGTTCCTGAGTCTTCTCGTTGCCAAAATCCTCCAGGGGGTCTGACCACAGGATATCACACATAGGTCCATAAGCAGGTGGTTCTTTGAATCGGTCTAACTAAGAAAAATAGAAGACAGAGAGCAAAATACTAATCTTTGGAAACTTAGAATTCAGACAATAGAAGAAATCAGCATTTTGCAGAACCTGACCTCTCCCCAACACAGTGCAGTGTGAACTGCCTTCTCCCCCTCCTCCTTCCTTCCTTCCCATTCCTCTCTCTCTTCCCCTCTCCCCCTCCTCCTTCCTTCCTTCCCATTCCTCTCTCTCTTCCTCTCTCCATCTTTCTTCCTTCCTCCCTATTCCTCTCTCTTCCCCTCTCCATCCTCCTTCCTTCCTCCCCATTCCTCTCTCTCTTCCCCTCTCCATCCTCCTTCCTTCCTCCCCATTCCTCTCTCTTCTCCTCTCTCCCTCCTCCCTCCCCATTCCTCTCTCTCTTCCCCTCTCCCTCCTCCTTCCTTCCTCGCCATTCCCCTCTCTCTTCTCCTTCCTTCCTCTCCATTCCTGTCTCTCTTCCTGTCTGCTCTCCCTCCTCCTTCCAATCTCCCCATTCCTCTACTCTGCATCTCTCTCCAATTGTCCTTCCTTCTTCCTGATGAACTCCTGATGAATTTATGATCTGCTTTCATCTCACCCTTCACCTCCCTCTTGCCTCTTTAATTCTTACTCTTCACTCCTTTTTTTCCTTTCTCCTAGTTTACTTTTTCTCTTTCTCTCCTTCTTATTTTATCTATCCAATTGTTTTGGTCATTACCCTTTGATGTGACTCTGTCTGTGTTTCATTTCTTGAGGAGGAGCTTTTATTTTATTTTATCTTTGGGGAAATTTCTATTACTGCCCCCATTAAACTGATTTAGAAATCTGGCTGGGGAAAAACTGATGGTGTTTATATTTAACAATATGATTTTGAGAACAGATGGCTTTCGTTTTCAGAGTCGTCATTTGCTATACGACATTTTGGATAGCCACTCATTAGGGGGTATCTAGGTTTCTAATTAAAGTACAAGCCTATTGTAGTTTATCTTACTGGGTGTAAACCAAGAGTAATGGTAAGCAGTAAAATAAACCCAAATTTAGCTGGTCATTCTTCAGCTCACAGTTCTAAGCTTTCAGATGAAATCCATTTTCCAGCTATAAATGTTTAGCAAAAGTCATATTTCAATTTAAAAAGATGCATTAAGAAGGTATGAGCAATAGAACATCTGGAAATGACATTTCACCAACAATTTTATAACAGTCATTTTCCTTAGTTTATCCCAATTTAACTGCAAGTAAAGGATCTTCGGTGAAGTTAGCAGATAATATAGAGTCTCTTGAAAAAAGGCATAAGCTATCTATGAAATCCATTAAGAATTGACACTCTTCCTATTCAATACTTTAGTATTTTAAAAATCCCCATAGGGACAGGTGAATATATAAGGCTGACAGCCAACTATATTCTCTCTTTTTCCTGAGACATAAAAGGTAATGTTAATAGTGGTTTTGCTACATACCATTTTTTGCTAATATCTAAAAAGAAAGAAGCAATATTTCATGCTTTCAACACCCAATGGAAAACTTCAATAAGACAAGACTGTCTGTATTTCAACCATTATGTTATTTATAAAATATTCACTGCAAACTTAGACTTGTTTAAGAGATTTAAATAATTTATGCTTTTGGAACAATTCACCCAAGAAAAATAACGCTTGTCCATAAAAATACAGATTTCTTTGTGAGAAACAAAAACTTATTATTAAGGGTAGAACAGCAGAGGAGGAAAGACTTTCTGATTAGTGTGAATTACCAGCTACAGGGTTGGTAAGGCAACGAGAATATAGAACTTATTCTGGAAAAATTAAAAAGTTAAATACCATCTATATGGTATTTAAAGTTTATAACATTTATATAAGAATAAACAACTACAAAACTAATTAAATAAAGTAAGTGTGATGGAAACTCTAATTGACACATGGCAAAATGCAAACCTAAAAATCATTTTATGGCTAAGTCTAGAGCTTAATGACATATATGAAAATTAAACATAATATCTGAAACATGCCAGAAGGTAAGTCCTGGGGATAGCAGATGATATTTTAAAAACCTACTTAACTTATGCTAAAAAGTTTATTTCAAGAGTCCATCAGATTGTAGAAAAAAAAACTGGTTATATTCATGCAGAAGGTGAACCACTCTATACTTTAACTCCATGACTACAATTCAGTGTCACGGCTCTAGAGCATTTTAAATATAGAGCATATACCAATGCTCTGTGTGCTACAGAACACCAGAAGCAGATGTGTAACGGTGTCTTATAAAAAGGACACAGACACACAGAACAGAAAACAAAGGTTTATTTAATGTACTTCTGCTTGATTTTAAAAACAAAAATCATTCATTTCCTTTCTACTAGGAAGGTAAATACAACATTACTTTCAACCTTGAAGGTAAATACAATATTACTTTTAACCTTGAAGACTTGAACCTTAATGAGTATTAACGTAGAATTTGAATGTTTTACTTCCCTAAATATAGTTTTTCTCTAAAAACCAATCAACTTTAAAAGAACACTGAGCCTAATCAAAGAAATAAAAAGATTGTGTCTTCCACTACATAAAGCTATCCCATATTATTACATTCTCATGAAAAAGATACTCCCACATTCAAACTAACATATCTTTTTGCTGGCTAAAACAACAGTAATAGCCAATGTTAAATTAAGTGGGGAAAAAAACCTCTTAAAAAATCAACTGTTTTTCACGTAGCCACTCAATACAATCAATAGAATATCATCGTTGCCTTTGTTAGAGTGTTACTTTAACATTTTAAGCTGTAAAAATAGCAAAAACTGATAATATGGACACATTTTAAAGGTCAAATTGTGATATTTTCCCAAGGGCAAAGCAACCTTTTCTAACTATAATATATTATGAATATACAATGGATTGTTTGAAACAAGCCAATGGTAAATGAAAAGACATAAATTTTTTAGCAGTCAGATATTTTATATTTCCAATGACACGCGTCACAAAGTAAGATGAATCCTGAAGTTCTAGAGATGAAAACTCTTCCAAGTATAAATATATCTTTCTTTCTAGATGAAAAATGAGTACAAAAGAGAGATTAATAACCACTTTAAAACATTTTAATTCAAAAGGATAAAGTTAGTGATGAAGGCTGGGAAATTAATGTCTTCTATTTATTACTACAGCACACAGAATGATTAGACTTGGAAGATAACAGTACTTACTTTTCTGATGTCATCTAAAGTGTTGATCTCTGGAGACAGGCCCCCGTGCACACACAGGAACTGCTGGTTCATCAGCGCGGCCAGGGGCAAGCAGTCGAAGGCATCCATGCAGGCGTCGTACACGCGCTCTGAATACTTGATTTTACCTTTCAAAACAAGATTAAAAAAGAAATACTTCCTCTCATGATTTCATAGCTACTATCAAGTCATTGACAGAGGTTGGTTTTTTTTTTTAATGTTTTCTTGACAGAATCATATTATTAGCATATAACTACACACTGCAAAGTTCCAAAATATGATTAAATAAGACTTTTTAAGTTAGATACTAATCTTTATATCTACTGTTTTTTATTTTTGTTGTTCACCCATATTTTATAGTTTTTAGTAACTTTTTTATATAGCAGCGGAGAGAACTTTTGTACACATTCTTGCTATTTATTTGCAGATGTATCTCAAAAAAATATACACAAACAACTAGGAGACCAACAGAAAGATGGCCACGAAGCCGGCTGATTTTCCTGAATGATCATAAAGAAAAGCAGACGGTGAGAAATTCTCCCAAGTTGTTTCTGTATCACTGCATATTGCTTTTCCCTCAGTGACTTATAGCTAATATTTTAACAGAAGTTTCTATGATCCATCGAATATAGGACTCAATGACAGAGAGAAATTTAAGTTTCACTGGACAATGGGGGACATTGAGAGAGGAGGAGAATGGCAGTTCCGTGAAGTACCCCTCAGTCCCGGTACTTAGGTCTAAAGGAAGAAGTCATCTTTAATTTTGTAAAATCCACTAGAGGCTGGTAAATCTACTGGGTCCAAAAAGGGAGGCACAAGGTTGAACCTGCCCTCTGTCTGTTTTTCTTGATTTGAGATTAAAGCATAGGATTATTATCCCAAACAGCAGTATTCTGGCTATCTTAAAAGATAGTTTAACCACTTGTTTCTTAGGATAAATTGCATCAAATACTAATTCAAATCTTTAGATCACTTTATAGAGAATTTATAATTTAAAAGAAATTCAGAATTGTGTCCATGGACAATTAATTGTCCATGCTTAGAAAGAAATATAGAATGACACAAAATAGTGTCATTTTTTGTTTTTGACTTTTAAGCAGGGATCATACTGTAATGTGCTCTTAGTATGAATTAAAATGACTATTTAGCACATATGATGTTAAAGAAAGAAGCTTGAAGTATACTTACATTCTTGTTTAAATGTGAAATACTCTGTTAGATGTCTACATTCATGATTTCCACGAAGTAAAAACAGTGTTTTGGGGTAAAGAATTTTCAAGGCCCACAAATACAGCACACACTGAGAAAGAAAAATAAGAACAACACAGAAATAAATATTTGCCCATCATACTTAAGTGCCCCATTGCTCGCATATCAGGAAGACATGAACCAAATGTGCTGCTATGACCCCCAAATCCTCACAAGGCTAGCCCTTTCAGAAGGAGGATATTGAAACTCAAACAGAAAACACCACTTTGGTACAAAGCACGGTTCATCTATACCTAAAATGTACCCCTGCACTGAGGATCCACACACCACAAGAAAACAGTGGGCTGCACACAGCCTGTTGGAAGGAGCCTGAAAGAAAATATACCAAAATGAAAATATACTGGTGTGAAAGTATGAGAATAAATGTGATTAGCAATTAATAAATAAAATAAAGACACTTTTCTTGAAAAAGACATTTTTTAAAAATCAGGTAACAGAAATGGAAGAATTGGAAAGGAAAGGCAAGACCAAATTTGGAAGCAGACACTGACAGGCTCAGGCTGACTCAGATTGTCTCTATTTCCTATAGAAATAGGAAAGGTCTCTCCTTTACTAGCCTTCTTCTCCCCCATTACGTTGTCTTTTCTTTCAGTGCCTTTGGCACATAAAGCCTTTAGCTTTTTTTATTTTACATATTTCTATAATTAAACTGAAGGCCAGGGGATCTCACTACACATGCTGTTAATATTAGGGGAAACACTTCATATAACTTAAAACTCTCAAATTGGGTATTGCAGTTGGTGTAAAAACGAGGGCCAACTATGAATTCACCAGGTTTGGAAAAAAACCCACATTGACATAGTCTGCTCAGAGCGTGCATTAAGACAATAGGGATAATCAAGTATTAACATCAATTTCATTATCCTTGACTGGCATTCATTTAGAACCCACAGGGAACAGAAAACCACTCTGAAAACAAGTATGCTTTTTTATCTCATTAAGTTTATGTTCTGAAAATGAAGCTAAGATACAGAATTACAAAAATACTGAGACAAGTCTGATTTTGGTGACTAAAATCTGAAGCTAAAAAAGCACACAATATTTATATTTTAATATAGACCTTTCCAACATACAATAAATATGCTGGATCACGTCCATAGGGAAAAGCTACTGGCAATTCATTTGTTGTGATACTTGTGAAGCATAATCTTCTCCATCAGCTTATATGATATTTTATTAAATGAGTGGAAACAGTTATGTCTGAATATACAGCGCAAGTTTTGAAGAAAATACTAATTATCAGAACAAGTATGTATTATTGTGTTTTTCAAGGAAGATATTGTCTCCAACTATATAATTATGATTGAAGTAAACAAAAATAATGGGTTGACGTTAAATTATATATATGTTACCCTAATTTTCTAATTATCACTTTCTGATTACAGTTATTAGTTAAAGTTCATGTGACAAATGATATTAATTTTTCTGAAAAGATGAGCAAATGGCCTATACAAGGGATCCTTGAAGCACTCCAATCAGCTGATACGTATCAGGTTTCCCGCTACCTCAGTGGGTGGCTCAGGGAGTCTCTGGTGGCTGTGTGTCAGGTTTCACAGGTGCACTAACATGTTTTCATAAGAGGAGTTCGTATTACTCAAACTTGTCTCACACTTCAGAGAAGATATTTATAACTCATTATTAATGTCAATGAGAGGACTATTCTCAATTTAAAATTATAAGGTTGTACCTTAACATGAAATACACACACACACACACACACTTCCAAATTGGTTGTTAACTTTGGATGTCTAATTTGGAATGGGAGCGGGTATGTAGAGTCTTTTCAAAATTATATTTACTTGTTGAAATTGCTATATTTAATGGGTTCTATTTATATATTGACAGAAACAATACATGTTTTGGCTATACTGTAGATACTTTTAAAAAGGTTTTCCTTGTTTTCTCTTTTTCCTAAAGTGTAACTTTTACACAATGAAGAGCACATATCATAAATATACCAGTCAATAAACTTTCATAAATGGATGCTCCCATGAAGTGACTACCCAAACCCAGTTATATTTCAGTATGCAGAAGTCTCCCGTGTCCCTTCCCAATCAATATCTTTTTGGAAACGTAACCAAATTCTGAACTTTTTAGATTAGTTTTGCCTGTAACAACTTATTTTAAGGCAAAGCTTTATCTCTCCAAATAAAATCTAGAATGCAGTTTTTTAACCCCACACAAATACTGCTAGAGAAATCACATTCAAGGACCCATATTCCTTTTTTGCCATCTGTTGTCCAGTTTTGACACTAGCACAGGGCTTTATCACCTCTAGTCTTAATTACTACAGTTCTTTCATAACTGAAACCTCAAAGAGTGATACAGAAATAGTCTGTGATATTCTTATCTTTATGTACCTTTTACATGATTCAATACACAGTTAATGTTCCTTACTATTTAGTTGATGTAAACCACCTAGTATATAGTAGGAGTTTAGGAAACATTAGCTCCTCTCCTGTAAATGAGAAGGAAGACAGGAATGCAGAAAGGAGAGACGGGGAAGAGAGGGAGGGAGGAAGGACGGAAGGAAGGAAGGGAGAGAAAGGAAGAGAGGAAGGGAGGAAAAGAGAAAGAAAGAAGAAAAGGAAAACATAACTCAATTTCCAAATTCTTGGCTCAAAATACTCTAAAAATAAGAGTCCTGTTTTCACATTTTATTTCCTCCTCCCCTGCGGCAAGAATAAAATATCTTCCCGAACACTGAATAAAACCACAAATGCAGCCAATATGGAAGAAGTGGCATGGTAAATGAAAGAGCAAGGGTGGACTGGGGAGTGGAGCCCTGCCAGCCTTCAGCCTCAACATCTGGTGGGAGAGAGCTGCCAAGCACAACACTATCTTGCTGGCATCTATTTTGCCATCTAAAGTTCTAACATCCTGGAGAGCTGAAGATCTTAAACAAAATCATAACCTGATGTTATGTTTAAAAAAGAAAGTCTCTTGTAACAAAGTTATCACAATCAATAAGCAATGAAATACAAACTAGTTAAATGGTTGTTTTCATCTACGTGGTATCAGATGGTTAATTTGAATAAGATTTTCACTGAATTCATTGGTTAAGGTGGAAACAGAGAGAAGTGAGATGGTGAGATGTAAATTAGTTGCACTAATCCTTTTCAACTGGACCTTGACTGTCTTTCCAGTCTTACTATAAATAAATATTTACAATTTAAAATTGTTTGGATTGCTCAATATGAAACATTGAGCATCCTCTCCCTTTTTATTAATTTTCATCATAGACAGTTTTCTCCTATTTAATTTATCTATCTTCCCCAATGAAGCAGCATGAAGGATATCATTTTCTTCATTAGTTTAATTAGTTCATTGATAATAGTAGTGCAATGATTTACTTTGCAATTTATGCCTTTTAATGATGAGTATTCTTGAAAATTTGCATAGGTGAATAAAGAAGAAGGTAAAAGAGGAAGCAAGGAAGTAAAAAAGAAAATATACAGCTTCAGATATATGTCGATCAGCTCTCTGAAATAACTGTCCGTGCTGTGAAACATTCTAATCAAAAGTGCTGTCTCAACCATAGGACAATGAAGTGAAGGATGTGCTTTGGTTGGGAAAAGATCCAAACTCCTGAAACGTCAAGTGCAGCTCATCACTTGCTTGGTCTGACAAGCTCGCAGAGAAGCAGCAGCGGATCAGCAACACATCACAAAGACGATGGGCTGCAGGGAGACAGGGAGACATTCCTTCCTTGCATCTCGACACCCCTGTCACCTAACATCACTTGCTGTACTGTTTGCTTTTTATTCTCAGGCAGAAGCAGGGAACACTGCCTGACTTGCTGTGGTTCATTGTAGTCTATGAGTTCACAGCTAATAAACACAGCAACTCCTCGTGCTCAAATGTGTCTGAGGCCTGGGCTGAGATCTGGATGAAAGTACCACAGGAGGGGCCAGCTTGCTGCTAGGCTCACAGCAATTCAGTGTGGTGTGGCTGGAAAGGGAGCATGAGGAAGGGAACACAAAGGAGACAGCTCTGCATGCCTCTGTTTGCAATTCTGAGCTCTTCCCTGTGTTCTCAGAAAAACACACTCAGACATGGACCTATATATACACATACGCTTGATCAAAGAGATGAGGTGGCACAATGCAATCATCAGAAAGAGGATGGTATTTAGTGTGAGACAAATTATTACTCAAAACAAAATTACCTCTTTCGTCACTCCTCAAAAGCTTGCTTGTTTTATCTGGGCTAACTTTGTGGGGAATATTTCTAATCTTACCAAAAAGGGAAGATGATGGGGAAAGGCGGGTAGGGAGAACACAAAATGCACTCTATCTGCTTCCCAGAGCACATGACCTAGTGCCTGTAAATACCACCCAGCAGAGACTGTGTGAAATCCGAACCTACTCTTTAAAGCTGATTTGGTGAAATTAAACTTAAGTGCCCCTCTTTGCCCAGAAGATACCCAAAGGAGAATACCTGCAGCAGAGCCCTGAATTATTGAGACGAAGCAAGAACATCTGAAACCTGCTAGCATAGTACATGCTGGAAAACTGAGCTCTGATTTTAGGATTTTTCTTAAACTAACAGTATCGCATTCAAAGAGAATATCTTATATTTAATGCTGTGACCTTAAGAATATACAGGTGTGGGAGAGGGTTGTGTATGAGTGTTTGCACATGCGTGAGGGAATGTAAGAGTGTGTATCAGTTACTGCATTACTGATGTGTGCATTTTTTTGTGGTTCATTTAGTGAAAATACCGCTAAGGCAAGGTGTGTAGTAGAAAGAGGACAGACTTTGAATCTCAGCACCTATTTCCTATATATGTGACTCTCTGAGCCAAGGTTTCCACACACACAAAAGGAAGACATTTACATGTTCCTTGCAGAGCTGTTAGGAATAAATGAGATCATTCACACCAGGCAAACAATAGCATTTACGCATACAAACAATGTCACTTTCTTTAATCCATACTAAAAAGCCCCAAAGTATTCTCAGTAAGTATATCTTATATAAATGTTATTTCTATTTTAAATATGACAATATCACTGAGCCATCTCAAAGCCCCTCAAAGTTCACAGTTGAATCAGAATGGAAAACTTCTACATATGAGGCCATCACATTTGTGTCATTTCTATATGCACATGGTGAGTCCCTGGGGCTATACCCTCAGACTCTCGGAGTTTAATTCAAGAGCTGTTTTGAAGATGGGGACTCTGATAGATGCATCTCAGAACTTTTAATGTCCTATGATACCTACATTTGCTACGTCACAACATTTAGTTTCATTTTTTGATCCTTTGCTTGAATTACAAAAGGTGCATATTACACAACATATCTCAACTTTCACAGCTCAAATATCTAGATTAATTGTGGACTAAAAACATCTGCTGAGGAACAAGTGAGTGATTACTGCTTCTCAATTTCTTCACTTTGAAAAAACAAGTGTTCTAAAAAGTTCTAATTAGGGAGAGTTTAGGAAATTTCAAATGGTTTGAGGCCAGAGATTCAGAAGCCTGAACTCTTTGGGTAAAAAAATCAAAGGTAAATAAAGACCAATAATTTTAAGAAATATTATCCAAAGATGGAGTTGAGGAGATAAGGAAGAAGTCCAACTGTGCTGACTGTTACTCAAGCAACTCACGATTTATCTTTATTACTAAACTCATAAGAAAGCGTTATTGTCTTTGATTAGATTAAAAAGATGACAAATTAAGTTGTTAAAAGTCACAAATATGATATTAAAGAAAAAATTTCCAACATAGCACTCATCATCTTGCTGGTAAAAATAATCGCTCCCAACACAATAGCCTTGGGCTTTGCTTGCTGAGAAGGTGAGCTTCAAGGAAAGTAGAATACTGATGTCATTCATCCTCAGAAACTTTCACAGGAGCACCATGCATGTCAAATGAATAAGATGAATTTGGTAGTTACTAAAATAATTTTTTAACATTTACTTAGACTCCACACAACCCCAATTTAAGGGAAGTAGCAGAAACGTTTTACCTCCCATTGCTGTTTTCTGCCTCCTGCAGTCTTTCTCAAATTTGGCTACACACTGAAATCACGTATGGCCAGATCAACAAATTCTGGCCCAAGGGATGCAAGTTGAAGTCACTGTGCCACTTCTGGGAAACATCCTTCAATGAGAGGCCATGCCCTTCTCCTTCTCCTTCTAGCTGAATGTAGTGTGGGGGCACGATGGCTGAAGCTGGTGCAGCCATCTGTCATGAGGTTGACTTTGGAAGGGGGCCGAGCACATCAGAGCAACAGGAAGAAAGAACCTGGGCCCTGGTGCCATGCTGGGTCACACTGACCCCGGCCTGCCCAGCTGTGGGCTTTGACTGGAGAGAGAAACAATTTTCTATCTTGTTCAACCACCATTATGTAATGGTTTGTTTTTTCTCTTACTCTTGGCAGATACTAGCCCTAGTGTAACATTATACATATGGGTCTCACAAATTGTGTACTCAATCACCCTTCCCTGTGAAGCTGGTCGAGACAGCCCAGGAGTGAGGTTTACTAATTTCTTCCACTGTACTTTTCTTGCTTTGACTTCTCTCCTAGCTAAATCTCACTGTTGGGTGATTCAGTTTCCCCTAGCCATGCGTACTCAAAAAATTCTCCCACTTTTCCATATTCCAATTGCAACTATTTTCTGTACTTCCTTTATCACAAGATTTAAAAAATCAATTCAAATAATTGATTGAACCCTCAATGACCACCTATTCAAGCTTCTGATTCTATACAGCTTTTTATAGTTATATTTTCCTACACAGATTGAGGTTTCTAGAGAGCAAGGATGTATATTTTCTCAAATTCTCCACAGTCCCAATTATAATGCGTATACATTTTATGTGCTCAGTAATACTTTCTACCAAAATGTAAGAAATACCAAAAATTTACTTTCTCCTGTTGGATTTATACACAACATCACCCCTCCTCCCTCGTCATCATGAATAATAAAGAAATGCGTGACCCTTAAATGCAGAAAGGATTACATATTGGTGAAAATATTATGTACATATAGTCAATGACTGGAGGTGAACTGAATAACTAAAAATTAGAGTTGATATGATAGTTTTAAAAACAAAAGCTGTTTAAGAGTGACATGTTTTCAACGCTAAATATTCCTAGAGTAAATAAAATATTATGATGAAAATTTAAAAATTTAGAATCTCTTTTATATGACTATTATGAATATGTGATATTGGTGTACGACTTCTGTAAATTTGACTTCTCTCTCTAATTAAGAATAATTGTTTTCCTTTTTTAACGTTTTTTCCCCAAGAGCACATATAATGTCAGCTATTACAGCATGAGCTCTGATTCTATAAAACTTATTCTTATTTCAAACCATTTCTTTTAGTAAATATTTAATGAGCCCTTTCTATGTCTGAGACACCACGTTAAGCACCAGGAAGAACAAACGTGAATAAAACAACGTCCTTGCCTTCATTTTGAATGTTAATTTCTACTAACTGGAAGCAGATGCAGACAGGAAGCTGAGGAAGAACCTCTACTCAAAAGTTATCTGCTATGTTTTAATCAATGAGTTTGACAAATTACCCTAGTTAGTTGACAGGTATCAAAAAAAGACAAAATACAGCATTTGTAAGTGTGCTCACACATACTCATACACACAAATGCAAAGACAGACACACATGCACTTGACCGTCAGTTTGCAAAGATAACTTCAGTCTCATAATTGTAAGGCACAGCCATGCAGACACATTCCTGCTTAATTAATCACCTTTGATTAGTTCTCTCAACAGGAAACAGAATTATCTAACGTAAAATATGATGTAATTTTTGCAAAGTCGCAGACATATAAAAGGTACAAAAGGCAAAATCACCATATTAGCCATTTCCTTGGCATCTCATGCATTAAAAAGCATACGGGAATCAAGTGAAAATAGGATATGTTATACCGCCAAAATTAAGTGTATTAAAGTTCATTGTTATAGACTAGGGATTTCCTTAAGGCAATAACATTTACCACTTTTATTTTACTAAGATATTGTTGATCCATTACTGAGCAGCTAAGAAGAAATGATGTGGACTTACTTCAATACTGAAGTACCCTCTGTCAACATAGTCCCCTAAGAAGAGGTAGCGAGTGTTGGCAGGAGATCCCCCCACTTCAAAGAGCTTCATCAAGTCAAAGAATTGTCCGTGGATGTCACCACAAACTGAAACAAACAAAGAAAATTCATTTTGTGGTTACACTATGTTAAGACTCAGAACTCAATAATAAAATTACAAAATTTTAGAGCCAGAAGGAATTTAGAGGTCATCATTCTTTTGCCAAACAAGGAAGTGAGACAGAGATTCCAAAGTTAATTAGTGGCAGGACCGGCTCTAGCCAGTCTACTAATTCACAGATTAAGCAGAAAAATAAAGATAATAAAAACAATAATGCCTATTATTGTTGTGCATTTAGCCATTCTCCACCAGACACTGTGCTAAGAAATTTACACACATTTTCTAATTTAAAACTAATAATGATGTGGAATAGATGTTTCCTTCTGCAGATAAGAGATGAGGTGAAAAGAAGGTCAGGAATTTGACATAATCCACATACAGCTGAGGTCCGAATACACAATTACTATACGTTATTGCTCCTGAAGAAAACGAAATGTAGATTTGTATCATAAAAACTGTATTTCATTGAGTTTAAAATGCCATCAATTGTAAAACACATGATTATTTTATGTACCACTAACAAGTAAAAACTTCAATTAAATTTAAATTATAAAAAAGCATTTTTATAAGACATACTCAAATATCAGATGTTACAACAAAAAAATGTGAAATAAAAAAAATCCTGTAAAGCATAATGCAAAAAAATCACTGGTAACTGATATTTTTTAACTTCCTCACCTTTCCTTTTAAACTAAAATTCTTGAAAGAGCTATGTACTCTCTTTTTAAAAACCACTAATTCAGTACTCATTACTTAATTTACTACTTTCAAAGCCCTAAAAAAATAAATACTATCTCCATTACACAGATGAAGAAACAGTGTAGCTAAGGGAGGTTATGTGGCTAGGCAAGGTCAGCTAAAGATGGATGATCCAGGATTAAAATTCAGATTTGCCTACTTCAAAGCTTTTGCTGTCAAACATCATGTTATAATATCTTTGATGTTTTAAATGCTTTATGTATGTATACTTAGTTAATATTTTTAAATAATTTTATGTTGAATGATGAGCCTGCTGTGGCTGTTTCTTGCACACTAAGAGGTCATGGGACAAATACTTCAGTGAACAGGACATCAGGAGGGCCAAAGCGAGATATCTTGACTTGTTCCACGCTGCAATCACCAGTGCGGCACTGAGAGGTTTACATGTCATTCCCTTATCTGATGAAAGTTGACAGAAAGAACAATGAATCCTAGGAGTTCATTGGTAAGACAACTGTGAAACAAGGGATGAATAAAAATGCCACATAAATTCCCATTTTACCATCACGGAAGAGCTGAGGGACACAGAGCACTATACGCCTGAAACAGGTGCAGGTGGACTCTACAATGTTTGCACTTGAAAATCTTACAGCCTATCAAAACAGATGTAAATGACGAGGAGCTATAATTGCTAAAGCATCTCTTTTGTGGGTTCCAATCACAGAGCTTCTTCTCTCTCATGAGCAAGAGACATGTTGTAGAAATATCAGAAACATATTCTCCCATTTTTGAAATAATATCACATTAGAAGATTGTTTATAAATAATTTTTTATTATTCTTAGTGTTCAGTATTTTGCAAAAGGGTTCCTCTCCTGAACTAGAGGAAGGAATTTGGTTTGTGAGAGGCATATCATGTACTTTCGTGTAATAACACACAATATTTAACCAAAGGGAAAGAAAGAAAGAGCATTGCATGTCGTGGGTCAAATGTTGCCAGGCACAGATGCCAGGACCCACTTTAGAGGAGACATGCATGATACATCCAGAGCTGTGAAAACTGATGCAAATAAGAAAACAATTTTTAAAGCTTAAATGAGCTAATAATAATAAGAAGAAACAATTATCCATTTAAAAGACTGAATTAGCATATCTTGTATTACCAAATTTTTAAAAAGGCAAGGATAAAGCTTATTAGTTAAACAGTAATAATATCATTCATCTTCCACTGACCTATCTTTGAAATTATAGTTGGCATGGATTACTTACCACAAGCACCAGTTGGTCTCAAGTTGTAGGAATTTTTATACCTGTCATGTATATGTTTCAAACCAGAAATTACAAAGATTTGGCTGGAAACCAAGCCTTTACATGCCCTTCATTGAGTTCCAAAGTTGAAGGAAGGAGCTTCAAGGAAAGAAAGTATGAATCAGGGTGTTTGTTACAGCTGATTTGATGCAGCCCTGTCAAATGTGAATGCCCGTGACTATGACACTTTCTATAGCTGATGTCATACCACTGGCTCTCTCTCTCATGGATCCTTCTCAGAGGGATGAAGGTCAATTATAGCATAAGCGTCAGGTAAAACATAAAGCCAGGTGATGGGGTAGGATGGAGGCTTCAAATATTATTTGGAATTTTTATTATAGTGACAAATTTAATAATCATATTTTAGGCTATTATTAAAAGGTCCCCAAGTCAAAATGGTTCTATCAAAGCCATTAGAGGCAGTGTGGTGCAGCATGCAGTGACCTGGGCTCTGGAGCGAGACATTCAGGCTCCAGTCCCTGCTGTACTACTTAGTATCTGAGTGACTTTGGGTAAGTTACTCAACTTCTCTGAGTCTCAATGTATTCATCAATAAATGGGGTGATGGTGGTACCTTACCTTATTGGGCTATCATGAGAATTAAATGTGTTAATATTGTAACAGACTTAGAAGAGTTCCTGGAACCTGATATGAACTTGATAAATGTTATATTAAAGTGGTATTTCAAAATAGTTGTATCTGAAATATCCAGGTCCCAGAGAGGATGGGATTCTGGTACTTGGGGCTGGGGGAAGGAGGAATGGGAGGCATTCTGGAGCATCTTCTTCACCTTTGCCTCCCTCTGCCATCCTCTCTTTCCTTTTTGATCCCTCCTTTTCAATTCCTGGCCATGGCTGAAAATTGAAGGATAATTATTTTTTATTTCTCCATGTCAATGATATAAATACCAAGACATTAATTCAAGTTGTGGACTGTGGATTAGGAATTAAGCGATTTAGCAACTGACATACAATTGCAGCATAGTCTGGCAGCCAGAATTACAAAATTTTATAAATAAATGGGCTCTAGATAATGCAAGCATTAAGGATATCTTTTCTTTTGTTGGAGTACAGAAAGTACATTAACATGAATGCAATTTTATAAAAACTGACAAGTAAGCTCTTCTCTCTGGCCTATAATAACTTTGTGATAAGAGATAATCTCAATGATTCACAAGATCAGTACAATTATTGGATCTTGGCTTGATGATGTAAAATAGCAGAAAGCAATCGCTGTAAACTCAGCATGGAAAACAAAATACCCTGAAATCCAGTTACTCGTGTGATGGTCACATTATCACTGACTGTACCTTAGAACAGCCACGCAATTCAAATCATGCTTTCACAGTAATGACCACTTATGATAATGTTCAGCAAAGGAAAACAGCTTGTACACATAATTAGAAAAAAATTCAAAACCCAAAGAAAGAAAGCAGTAACTCAAATAGAATATACCTGAAAAATGGAGATATTAAGAGATTTAAGAAGATCAGTTAAAATAAAGCCATTTTAGTTAGTTACCATCCTATCCCTGCCCTCATTCAGTAGATGCCAGTATTCTGTCTCAAATAAACCAAATTTCTCTCTTCCTTGGCTTTTCACAGGCGGACTCCTTTTCATCCATTAGGTCTCAGCTACCCGTCACTTGTGCAAGGTCTTTCTTGACCACTGTATATAAAGGGGCTACCTCTCTCCAAAATTATTCTTCATCCCATTACCTTGTTTTACTTTCATCACAGTACTTATTATATCAGGAATTATCTAGTTGAGTTATTTGCATGTTTGTTTCTTCCTTGATTCTTCCCATTGGAATATAACCTCTGTGAGGTTGGGTACCCTGTCAGTCTTGTGCACTGTATCCCCAGTGTCGAGAACAGTGTCTACCACCCAGTAGGTACACGAGAAACGTGCTGCCCTAGGATTCTTCCACTGGGCCTGTGCTCTGCTTAATCTGGAAGTCCATTAACTAAGAAGTCAGAGATTTTGAGGTGCCCTTGTGATTGAGAGAGATGGACAACAGGTCTGTGGAGTTTGCTTTGGTTGGAAGTTAAAGGCTCTCAACTTGTCTCAGACGGTCCTTGTTTTCAAAACAGTGTGCAAGCCTGGGGTAGAATGAGGGAATTCCATGCATCTTATGATGGTTTCCTTACCCGGTTCTACATCAGAAACACTTGGGGGAGGTTTTGAAACTATAGATTCCTGGACCCTGAATCAGAATCTCTACAGACACAGATTTATAAGACGCTCTTAGATGATTCCTATCTAGTCAGTAAGACTAAACAGACCTACTTGAGGCTCTGTCATGGCCTGCTCAGGCCTCACGCTGCATATTTGTGTGGTTCTCCTCACAGGAATACACATTTGAAAGGCCACTGCTTTCAATGCTAACTCTAGTGTGAGGTTAAAGGATAATATTGAAGTGACTCTCTGATGGAGTCTAGGAAAGAGGGATGAACCTGAGAAAAGTGATAACAAAGAGCAAATTTATTTGGGCATCTGAATGTGGCTATTGCTCTGGCCTTGGGCATTTCAGCTTTAAGATAAAGGATTTATCCCAAAGTCTTGATATCTGGAAACATTTACTATTTTGATATCAAACTCAGGAAGAAAGTGGTCACCAAACTGAGGTACTCAAGAGGGCGGCAGTGGCACCTATGGCATTACACAGAGATGCCCTTCCTTCTACTTCTTTGTGATGCCAGTGTTCCCTCCCTACGTCTTCTTGGGTACCTAAGACACTGATGTCCAAAGAGAAGAACAGTATAAGAAATATCAGCTAATGAGGAAAGCCATCAGCTTGGCTGCTCACAGCCTCCAATTCCTGACAAGGCTAGGTGCTTTCATCTTCAACGTCACTTGGTTTTAACAGCACTTCTAGAACAACCAGGCTTTGACAAGCTCTATTATACCTTCAAGGCAAGCTCATTCTTGACCAACAGACCTCTGCTTCCTTCATTCTGAGACTTTCCATTATTTGTTTCTCATTCCCAATGGAACACTGCTGGTGGACAGGGTACCCAGCACTGATAGAACTATGATGTTGAAAAAGCACCAAAAACATAGAAACACAATACAGATAATAAAAGCACTCCTAGTCTCTCTGAAAATAGCCATCCATCTGGCTGAACATTCCAAAAAATATACATATTATGTCTTCAATAGATTATTAACAGAATTGTACATATTTCCATCAGAAATGTATAGAGTTATGGCATTTAATGACATTAATACATCAAAGACAATGAAATTAAACATAAGGGGTTTTTTTCTGGCCCATTGCTACCCTTATCCATTAGCAACCTAAGGTGCCACAACATTATGGTTATTTTTCCTGTGAGGAGCAGTGTCCATTTGTTTTTATACCAAAGGAGTAAGAAGTACCCAGTATACTGAGCACTTGAATCTATCTGGTGAGGCAGTGGCAATCCTGTCTTCATCTTCTTGGTTTTTTCCTTACATGGGGTAACTAAGTGGTTTTGAATGTGGTTACTCCAATATCCTCAGGACAACCAAACAGTGCAAGAGTGACCAACAACCTGTGATGCTTACACACTCATTACTCTCCTCTCTTCTGCTATCAGGAAAGACAAATTATGCCTAAATAATCAACTACTAAGTAATACCTAAGGGAACAATTACTTTTGAGTAGTTGCCTTTTAATATTGCTTCCCTCCCCCCATGACTTCTAGCCCACATTAAATAAAACTTTATTGGAAATGATTCTCACACATGAATGGTGCCAACAACTTTTGTTGAGTCTTCTGAAGGGGAGTACAGAATTTTTTTTTTTTTTTTGGTGAGGAAGATTAGCCCCGAGCTAACATCCGTGCCCATTTTCCTCTACTTTATAAGGGATGCCGCCACAGCATGGCTTGACAAGAGGTGTATGGGTCCGCGTCCAGGATCCGAACTTGAGGACCTGGGGCTGCCAAAGTGGGGTGCACAAACTTAACAACTTCACCACCAGGCCAGCCCTAGAGTACAGAATTTTGAAGTAGGAAACAGAGAATACCATACAGAAAGGATCTGTCCTTATTTCTAAGGGAAGGGAATAGTCTTTATTTTTAATATCATTGCTGGAGAGTTAGTAAGCTTTGAAATCACAGGTTTAGGGGGTTCAAGCATACATAAACATAAACACAAATAGAAATGTGTGTGCGTGTGGTGGGGTGGTAAAGCCACCCACCAGAAAGCAGGAACTATCTGGAGATGAGTGGTCAGTGTAGCAGTTAGAAGAGTTGTTAAACAAGTTCAAGACTTGACTCACTGCAGATTACAGCAAAGTAGTGCTAAAGAGAAGCAGCAATAAACAGCTGGGCCAGGAACAAGGGGCTCTTTGTTGTTAGCTGAGGAGGCTCTTGTGATCTACAAACTGGACAATGAACAGGGGCAAGTCTAAGTGTCCTTAAAACCAGCACGCTGCTAAGTAGCGAAGATAATGGTCAGCATATTGAGGACAAACAACCCTTCAGAAAAGACTCTCAGGCAGAGGAGGAAGGACAAGTCAGAGAGAGAACTGCAACCAGGACCAAGCCTTGCCTTGCATCTCCTGACTGGAGAAATGCTGGGAACTCCCCACTGAGAAGGGATTGGGGTTCGAAACAACAACCATGCATACATTATGTGTGTAATTAGGTATGCATGTCTAAATTAATTTAGTGAATCTGCAAATACGTGTATCCATATTATAACTTTATTTTTTTTTATAGAATTCCATTGTTTCTAAGTTCACACTGGCACTTAAATTACTCCATTAGAAAACATAAACAGCAGACAGCACTGAACACGTGAAGATGAGGTCCCAGTACAACTGCTACACAACTGATAGCTTGACTAGGACTCTGACAAAGCTGCCAGCTGAGTAGAAGACATATTAACAAATGTAATATAAAATATCAACTTTCGTGTAAAACTACTTAAAACAGCTTTGAGTTAATGCTCAGACATACACACCTGCTCCTGTTTACTTGCCTATATAAAAGGAAATCCATCACAGAACATCACTGGGTCAACTTCTTACTGATACTAAGCAAAAATTTTATAATTTCATAGAATTCCAGGTTAAAGAAAGCTTATACAAATAAGGATGCCCAAGGACAGAGGAGTAAATTGTTAAAAACAAACAGAAAACTGTCAAACAATAAATTGAAAAATAGATTTTTAATTGACCAGCATTTCAAAATTGCATCACTATTATGATTTAGAAGTCAAGTGCTTTTAATTCTTGACTCACTATTTATTTTTCTATAAAGATCTTTTA
Organism: Tapirus indicus; assembly: GCA_031878705.1. Classification (NCBI taxonomy): domain Eukaryota; kingdom Metazoa; phylum Chordata; class Mammalia; order Perissodactyla; family Tapiridae; genus Tapirus; species Tapirus indicus. Next base: position 80,330,408 of record CM062919.1, read on the forward strand.
GTTCCTCCAAAATACTGGCTTTTATCATCTTGGAAAACTTGCATGAAATAGAATAACTTCTGCAAGTTTTTCTAGTTCATACCAAACTAACAGATTGTAATTTTTCTTTTAGAAAAGACATTACTGAATCACCGAGAAATTTTCACTGAGTTCCACTCTACTTTCAGCTTCATTTACTTCAACCCAATTGCATTTTTTCTGTAACAGCCACATTTTCCCAAGACAATACAATTTCTAACATTAAGGAACTAACTTTAGGTCTAATTCTCAGCATGAGGGGATTAACCTATTGAATTTATTGCTTTGGTTTTGAATCCTCTATCTGCTATAACTTTTTCTTTCCCCAAATCTACAATTTTGCAGAGAAAGATCTTGCATTTAGAGGTTTTGTTAGTGGTTAAACACAGTGGGTACCACAGGTACATATCTGTTTCCCCCTGTTGATAATCCAGGCTTATGTAACCTTTAGTGGATGACAAGTTCAAGGACAATCCAGCCCAAATATACACAGTTCATTAACAGAATGTGTAAACTTCTGAAGTCAGGCAATTACTGAGATAAAAAGTGAGTTTTATTATAGCATTCACTTATATCTAGAAATCTTCATCAACTGTAAAATAAACTAACCAAGAGAAAATAACAGGGGTCTAATTCACTTCAAAATAATTAATATTTTCCTGATAGTGAATATTATTTTTCCAATGTTAAACATGTATTAGGTACTTTATAAAACAAAATATGAATTCTTAACTAGGACACTCTGGTTTGATAGTATAAAACAATAATGAAAAGTCTCTAAATCAAGTCAAAAATGTGCTAAACACTGAAATTTCAAGAATTTTAAAAGAAAAAATAAAACTCTGAAATTAAATACAAAACAATAATAGCACCAGTGCAGGTTAATAGCAATAATTTCAAACATTTTCTTTATATTAATGATACTGTTTTACAAACATAAACTGTTAGTGTGTGTTCATGAGAAATATAATAGGACAACTGAAAAAACAAGAGCAGAATATACTGTAGATTACAATAGCTAATAACAATCACAACAATTCAGTACTAAATACTTCATGAATCCCCTCTATCTTTGTTTCTAATTCTAATCAGATGTAAAGAAACTAGAATAGTCTGCATTTTTAAACTATTTTATAGAAGGACCAAGCATACACAACACCATAGGATGTCCACAGTATATTCCAATCAGTAGAAAAATAAACTATTGAAAGTTGTGTATTTTTTTATCCTAAAGATGAGTGTTCTCACCATCATGATTATGTTTTGAAGTTTTTTTTTCCTTCATGAGTTGAATGCTTTACAAGGTTTTGTTTACTGGAAGAACTTAATTTATTGAATAAGAATGCATTTGTTCCATCTGTCATCACTATTTTTCCATTTCAGCACCAATCTAGAGTTTAACAAAATGCCTAAGTATTCAGAATTCATAATAATATTATGGAATTGTTTAAGTCATGGTCATGGCTGTGACACTAATAAATAACAATAAGGAAGTATGTGTAATACTTACAGCATTATTTAATTAAATTTGGCCATCACTTTGATCATGTGTCCAAGTTTGGTCAGTCCTGGAAACTAATGATTATTTGATATGTGGATTTATTTACATTGTGTAGTTCACGAAACTCTTCACTTTTATCATCAATCAAGAGTATTGAATGAACTCTGAGTTGATGTAATTTCAGCCAAATGTAAATAAATTTGATAACTTATGTACTTTTATTAATAAATGAATAACTGTTCTCTTCACTTTTTGAAATACTGATCTCAGGTTTCAGTATTTTCCATGAACCCCCTCCAGGACCCTAAAAGATGGGCTCTCATTACCGTAACCAGATCTGGGGGTTACAGATCTATGCCTTAGTATTCTCATTTTGGGCCTTCCAAAACTATATTTCTGGAGGTTTGTTTTTTGTTTGGTAGCTGTGGCCACAGTATTCTTTCAGTTCTGGCTTTTTGCTTTTTCCTGGAAGTGTTATTTCTTCCTTGAGGAGAGGCAGTACAGCCTAATGGTTAAGAACACAGACTATAAAGCTAGACGGCTTGGTTTCATAATTGCTGTTTGTTAGTTTTTGGTTTGTATGTGTATTCCTCTTGATTGACCCTAGTCAGTAAGTTGTGGCTTCTTAGGGTAATCATTTTCTCATTCATTCTCTCTGAGTCAGCTTTACCATCTACAAAATGCATGGACTCTTCCAATTTGCTTTTCCCTAATCTCTTCCTTTACATAGTCACACTTGGTTCTTTTTTTACTGTTTCTTTACACTTTGATCATCCTACTGTAAATCGCCACTTGTGTAACTAGGACAAAATACTTAATCTTTGTAGGAGACCTCAGATGCCTCACCTATAAGGGGCTTCATAACAGACCTTTAAAAAATATTTTTCTAATTAAATGAAATAATGTACGGTAGAAAAAGCTCAGGATGCTGTGGCACATGAATGTACTGACACAACATGAAATGGTAGAGGTGGCAGCTACTCCAGAGCCTGTCTACCTAAGACACACCCTGAATGTTTTGCCAGATTTAGACAGATGATGTAAGTACCCGTAATCAATGTAGCCATAAATAAAACTCATAAAAAGTTTGTTCTATTTTTTTCCACCTTTTATCCAAATGTATGCTATCATCTGTTGAAAGCTGTTAAGGCTGAAATCAAATAAACTAGGTCTTGTGCTCCACAATTTCCATTTTCTAAGAGTGGAAATATCTCCAAATGGCTTTAGTGATATCACCAGTCTTTCAGCGAGTAGAGGCACCATGACAAGTTTCCAGTTAGTTTCCTTTTCTTTTGTAGCAAAGCTCATTTGAAAGACCACTCCCTTCCAGGGCTGTGTAATGGTAGTGACGTTTTAAAAGCTGAAAGTGTCACAGTAAATTGAAGAAATGTAAGGTATTTCACCAAATGCATTTAAAAAAAATTCTTCTTAGATTTCTGGAAAACTCAGTTAAGAAAAATCTAAGGAAAAAAGCGAGTCATTTCTTTTTCTTGTCATGATACTCCTCAAATTTTGACAATTTAAGAGATTATTTTGTTTTTAATATTTTAAAAACTCAAGGAAAGCAAGCTAATGATATTTAATTCTAAAAATCTACATATTTGCCATTAATTTGCCAATTATAAGCAGTGGGATATTAGTAAAAGGGTTTTTATCTACCATTGACTTTCAAGTAGTCAGCTCTATTTATGCCTACTAATAAGTGAACAAAGGCGGTACGGGCAATTCCTAAAAGACAATACTGAATGACTTAATAGACAGCAGGAGTAAATTGATTACATGCTACCACTTCCTCAGTTAAAATATATAAGCTTATTTGTTATATGAGGAGTATTTGGAAATGGAACTTTTAATTTTTAATTCAGTAGTTATTAAAAATATAATAACAACTCAGACATGTTAGAACACATTCATTTGAAAATTAAGAAGAAGTATTTTCTGGGGCCGCCCCGTGGCGCAGCGGTTTCGTCCGTGCTTGGCAGCCCGGGGTTCGCGGATTCGGATCCCAGGCACCTGCCGACGCACTGCCTGTCAGCCATGCGGTGGCAGCGTCCCATATAAAGTAGAGGAAGATGGGCACGGATGTTAGCCCAGGGCCAGTCTTCCTCAGCAAAAAAAAAAAAAAAGAAAAGAAAAAGTATCTTCTGGAAAATAATTCTGACAAAGCAATAAGCCCATTTCTTAATTCTGCCTAGTTTTCCTTAACCTATCTATCATTTCCTTATCTATCTTTCATTAAGTAGATAGTCCAAAATTATTTACTCAGTTAAATATCTGAAAAAAATGAATAAAACATTAAAATATGAAATATTTACTAACTGGGCTGTATTAAAAGGATGCATAAACAACATCAAAGATTACTTTTTTCTTGTATTGGATTATATTGGGACAATGAAGAAAAGAAAGGCATAAAACTTGGTCTCAAGAACATCACAGCAAACTTGAGAAGACATACGTATATAAAATGGGATTAAATATGGGCTTCCTGACATCAGGGTATTTCCCTCTCTATTCTGAAACTTCTGAGCACCAGCTAATGGTCAGGAAATAGGGGTTTAGACTTAGGTCTCCCATTAACATCTGATATGGGCAAATCATCTCATTTTCTGTTTACCATCTGTCGAAGTTCTTAACAGAGGCACACTGTTAGAGCATATACAGTTTTCCCATAAATAAATGTCAAATTATAAATACATTTACTTTCAGTAATGATGTTTTTATTTTTAAATTTCAAATTACATTAAGAAAAGGTATGCGATTGTTTTGTTTATCCAAAGGGGATGTCAATTTAAAAATCTGAAAACTTGTAGTAGGTATCTCAAATTTCTATGTCAGAACTAATATTCATTCAGTTGAAGATTTCTCTTATAGGGTTGATTATATTCCAGTGATAAAAACCATCAATTTTGTTATCCTCTATGAATAAAAAGAGGGGTTGCAGTTACCTGTATTAACTTAAATCAGAGCATTCATAGTCTTTGCAGATTTGGTACATTTACATATGTGCTTGTCTCCAATTTGAACGTGAATTATGTGTTATGTTTCTTTTTCTTCAGCATTTGACATATAACTAATTAAATTACTCAAAAACCATGTTTGCCTAACGTTATACACAGCATATAAACTGAGGGATCATGGCAAATTAATGCAGGTGTTTGGAAAACAGAAGATAGCTGCTGCTAACTCATCATAACTTGTGATTCATTAGTAATCATATTTTCAAATTTAGTTTACTTTTCATCAATTAGAAATGATGACTGTTATATATCTGAATTGCTAAAAAGACCAATCAGGATTGTCAATCAACTCTTTCCTTTCCCTTGACAAAATATAAAAAATTGAAAAACATGTTCATAATGTGTTTGGTGACTTAGACTGATTTTTACTAGGGAAAAATGTGTTTTATAAAATCACATAATTTCAAGTTATATTTCCTTATAGACCTACTTCATTAAATTTTCAGAACTCTTTCCATCTTCTATATTCCTTGTTTAATGTATTTTAAACAAAATTTTTAAAAACATTCTTAATACATATAAGGCTGTCTCTTTAAATATGAAATCTCTTTGTTATTAGTCATGTCACAAATTGAACTACATTTTACAAGAGAACACTTGATTTCCCCTAAGATGATTTGATACTTTATACAGAAAGTTCACATGTCAGAGTGGACAAATTGTCTATAATCCTAAACAATAGCTAACTTCATAAGTCAGAAAATTTATTCAGTCTTAATTAGCAGGTAGTTATTCAGTACCTCCTATGTGACAGATGTTACAGAGAATTAAAAAATAGTCATTATTCTTTCAAACTGGTGGGAAGACAAGCTTACATAAATATGAAATAATTAAAAAATAATATATAATTTTGTAGTAAAGGAATAGAAATACAATTAATTCCCTTAAGAAGGATAAAGTATACTTGGCATATAAGACTTATACATATGAATAGGGACCAGGGCTTCCAAACTACTACTGATTTGACCTTTCATCAAAAAGGAGACACTAATCTTTGACCATGGACTTCACTCTGTGGCCTCTGGACACGCGAAATGTGGATGGCTAAAAACGTCTCAGAGGGGTCTAGTCTAGAAGCTCCCTAACATTTCAAATGTCTCAGAAGTTGAGAAAGGGATAAAATCAGACTCTACTCTCTGAGTCCTACAGATGTTTCCTGGGAGGTGGTAAAAAGCCAAAACATGGGGCTTGAAATGTTTGCTGTGGCAGGCATGGCAAGTATGATCCTTTCCTTCTGTTTCATGAATAACTAATTTTCCTCTCAGCAGTGCTAAGTCATCCTGACCACTTGTGACTTCTCCTTTGCTAACAGTAAGACCAAGCAAAGACCAATGCGGCTGATGTCGCACGTTAGCTTCGCATGTATTCTGCAGAGCTGAAGGGTAAACGAGGAGTGTTAAGGGTCATTACTACAATAAGCTCTACTTTTATCATTTTTAATACCTTGGAGTTCCATGTAAGGTTTCTTTGGGGGGGCCGGGGAGAGGGGTGGGTGTGTTGGAGTGGGAGTTCTGCTGCTTAAAACCTGTTTATGAATACTACTGCTATAGACAGAAGTCTTACAGGAAGTCAGAAATTATGGAAATGAAGGTTGGTTGACATTATCTCAGAAGACATAACCAAAGGAAAGTGACTTGCAGTGTTGATAAAATTTGTAATAAACTGAGAAGAGGAGGAAGGGATCTTTAGGTGGGAAGGTGCAAATGAACTAGAATAAGTGGATTGAAAAAAAAAAAATAAAAAATGGATTGATTAGAAGGTCTCTGTGAAACAGCAGGAGCTAAATTAGAGTAGAAAGGTGACACCAGATCATGGACTTGGATTTCAGTTGAGATGTTCTGAGAAGGAGAGCAATTCCAGGAGAGCAAGCAGATAACTCTGGCAGCTCTGCGGAGAACCAATGGTATGGAGAAACGGAAAGCAAGGCTGCTTTCAATTAGAGGGTCACTGCAATAGTGCAGTCACAAGATAGTGAGGTCTGGTGCGACTATGCAGGCAGTGTGAAAAGATAAAACGGGCCAAATAGAACGGTCTTATACTTCTATATGACCATTATAAATTAAATAGTAACTGAAGTCATTCATTTTTGCCCTGATTCAATAAATAGTAGATGCCTGCAACATTCCTACAAATCCACTGTGTTAAACCCTAGGAATGAAACAGAACAACCTGGACATAATCAGTGCTCTCATGAAGTAAGCATCTAATTAGGGACACTGAACTAAATAAGTGATAACACTAGAGTACAAGCTATAAAGGCAGAGACTTTCTCTTTTTTCTTTACTGTTATATTCCTAGTGCCTAGGATAGTGCCTCGCACAAAGGGATCCTCAATAAATAGTTGCTGAATGAAGGAATGGACAATGCAATGGGCGTGGTGGACTTGGTGCAGTTTCCTGGAGGATGTGGTACTTGAGCTGAAACCTGAAGAATAAAGAGCAGTTAGTCACAGAATGGTGGGGACAGGAACAGGGAACATTGCTCACAGCAGAAGAAACAACCTGTGGTAAATTTTAGAAAGCAAAAGAAGATCTGTAAACATGGAGTCTAGATAAGGAACCAAAAGAGATGAAGCTGTAAAGATTAACGAGGGTCGGAGAATAAGGGTTTTGTCATCCAAAGTAGGAAGTTTGATCTTCATCCAAAGAGGGCCATTGAGGGGATTTGAGTAAGAGAAAGATATCCTATCTTGCTTCTGGTAAGTCACTACCTCTCCCAATCTCAAGTTCCTAATGTGTAGAATAAGGACAAGAGCAGCTACCACACGCAGTGGTTGTGAAGATCAAATCTGACAATGCTGTAGTAACTGGCACAGGTTAGTCACTCAACTAAGGTAAGTTCCCTACATCTACAACAGCACAGCTCTCTTCTGCTCCACTTGATTGGAGCTACCCCCTTAATGAATGATTACAACAATATTTCAAAGTTAAAATATCACTAGCATCAGTCTGGATAAAGAGTTTTGTATATCTTACATCAATATTTTGCCTTCTTTTATTTAACGCTAGGTAATGGGTAGCTGATGGTCCCAATTTTACATCTGTAGATGCAAAGTGCAAGCAAGGTGACATTGCTTTCTTATTCACCTCTTTTCACACAACATGACTGAATCAGAAAAAAATAACTGCAGAAATATTTAAAATAGAAATTACATATGAATAAATTATATGGAAATTATTTTGGTGATTAGTAGCACATTTTTATTAACACAGCTTTAAATTTCCATCATTTATTAAAGCCCCTTAACTGATATTCATTATTAAAGTAGCTAAACATTCACAGGTTTCTGAATTCTTAATTGATGCACACAATGCTTCCCACTGTTTGTAAATATAATGTGTTTAAAATGAAGCATAGAATTTCAAGGTGTCTTAAAACACAGAGAATTAGAATTCATCAAAGCCTCAAAGACAGCAGTGAAGTGTACATGCTTGTTAGCATACAGATGACAGTGTATAAGCTGCCAACGAAACTAAAGCCACATGAAGGATCTACTCAAAAGATCTTTGAAAATCCTATAATTCACAAATATTACTAAGCACATTATTCCCCCAGAAAACGCAGTAAAGTATGAGTGCTGGCTTCAGGCACAAATAGATCTGGGCTTAAACGAAGCCTCCCTAATGTTCACTCTCCTATCAGCTTCTCCCTGCTTATTGGTCGGATTTTCTCCCACTGCAGTTAGATGTATCCTCAAATCACATTCTGCCAGCACGCTGACTTTAGAGGTGGACCCCCAATTCCGGCCACTGAGTCATGGAATAACTGTGACTGGTCCTGCAGGTCCCTCATGAATCTCACTCATGAATCAATCACTGTGTCCAAGGAATGGTGTGCACTGGTCAGCTGGTCCTGGGTCATGTGCCCACTCTCACTTGTTAGTGGGAAGGGGGCAAGGTCTACTGTCAAAAGGAATGGAGATGGGAAAAATATTCCAGCAACAACAAACAGGGGTTTGTGCATCTAAGAAAAGAAAAGGTTGAAATTCTTGCATTCTGTTTACCTTAAACATCATTTCAGTAACCATTCTAATGCCTTGCTGGAGTTTTAAGGTTTCATTTGAGCAACGTTGGCAAGACCTGGAAAACTCCTTGAAACAGTTTAATATTCACTTTATCTACTATCTGCACAGAACTTATGACGGATTCATTTACATTACAGATCCAAACCCCTGAAGAATATGACATTCCACTCCTTAGTTATCTACAGCCTTTCTTTCTGGCAGTAAGTCATCACCATATCACTTGTCACTTCAAGGAACTGGCTGTCTTTTCACGGACATCTTTTTCCACAGAAAACATACACACATACCACACACACACACACACACACAGATAAACAGGTAAACATATGCACACAATACTTAAAAAAAGAAAAAAGCCAACGTGAAACCCTGATGCTGAGGGGTCTGCTAGCCTAGTGCATGAACTCAAGTAATAACATGTAATGAACCGCTGGGAAAGGTCAAATCTTAGAATGTAAAAATTGTGAATGCCAAGACTCTACTCTTCTCCGACTGTATCCTATGATGTCTAAAATATGGTGAAAACATTTTAAGTGCCATGACTCATGTCTCTGAAGATGGCAGCCGATTTCACACAAAGATCAAGTGTTAGAAAGGCATGGAAAACTGGAAACGAATCGACATAAAAACCCACTTAGGGGATGACCTAATCTTTCTTGATTCAAATTCCTGTAAGGATCAGAAAATTCTAGTTAAGCACACTTTCCATATTTCTCTTTCCACAGTTGTCATTAATATGGTATTTACACAAGACTTTTTGACTAAGATACAAAAGAGATGAGTTTCTTAATATTTCAGCCATATTGCTTCTTACTTGCAGTCAGAATCCTCTACTGGGGAAATCAAGACTCGTTACTCTGGAAATATTGATGGTATATACACGTAGATGATCATAATAAACCTCTATTTATGACGCACCTTTCATTTATTGTATCCTTAAACGCTTTACAAACCTAACACGCTCGTGTTTATCCACCAGTAAAGCTCTGAAGCGCAGACAATGCCTAATGGCTATACAGAGCAGATTCTTAGTCAAGTGTTTCAACCAGAAAATGAACACATTCCCATTCCTACGAGACTTCAAATGCATCTTACATAAGCAAAATCTAACTATGTGTGTTGGAAATTGGCCAGGCAATCAAAATCTACAATGCTGCTTTTATGAAGCCTGTTAAAACTATATTAACACCTCAAAGTTGTCAAGATGTTATTTATTCCCTGTTTGAGGAAAGGCATTTCCAAAACTGAACAGGTTCCTCAGTGTCAAGTTAGAGTCTACAGCTTCTATCTCAGTATGCAGTGCTCTAGGATGTGGGTCCAAATGTGCCCCTACAGGGCACTGAAATCTTGTTTCCCCTTATGTTAGCCGAGGGGTTTGGTCTGGGCTGTATTACTTATTCGCAGAAACCCCTTGAGCCTATTCACTGGTTAAATCTCAAAGCATCAACTGTTATTAGATCTCCCACTCCCCCACCGCTGTCCTTTGGGACATCCAGATCCTCTGTTTAGCACTTCTCTGTTACCAGATACTATGAGTTGAACTGTGTCCTCCAAAAGATATGTGTAAGTCCTAACCCCTGGTACCTATGAATATAACTTTATTTGGAAATAGGGTCTTTGCAGATGTAATCAGGTTAACATGAGGTCATACTCCATTAGAGGAAAATGTGCACACAGAGACACAGCGGCCACGTAGAGACAAGCGGCAGAGACTGGAGTCATGCTGCCACAAGCCAAGGAAGGCCTGGGCCTACCAGAAGCGGGAGGGGGCCGGGATTCTCCCCTAGAGGTGTCAGAGGGAGCCTGGCCCTGCCTACACTGATTTCAGAATTCTGGCCTCCGGAACTGTGAGACAATAAATTTCTGTTTTTAAGCAACTCAGTTAGTGGAACTTTGTTATGGCAGCCCTAGAACACTAACACACTAGATTTATTATTCAATTATTTGAGTTCTACTCACTCACACACACACACACACACACACACACACACACAAACATTCGGAGTTCTTAAAATATGTCAAGCCATGTTTCTAAGCATTTTAAATGCTTAGGTTCAACTAATCCTCAAATAACCATAAGACATGGGACTATTATTTATCATCATTTTCCAGATAGGGAATTGAGAAAGGTTAAGTAACTTGCCCAAGCTGATAGGTGGCAGAGGTGAAAGTCAAACCCAAGCAGTCTCCCTCTGGCAACTATGCTAGCCAGGATGCCTGCTCATGTCAGCTGCCACATCTCTGCCCGCAGACAGGACCACCTGCCACCACGAGCATCTGAGTCTTTACGGTGAACCATCCTCCACATGCAGATGTCCAGGCCACACACCTTTCCTGTCTGCCCTATCCCAGTAAGAGTTAGGCTATGTGTCCTGAGAGGTGACATAAAAATCCTTCTTAAACGTCAGGATGAGGGGAGCATGAGTTGATAACCATTACCTTGAAAGGGTCCTGTAAGTTTTGGATGACTGCAGACTCAACATGTCATGACTGTGCTGAAATTCCTAATGCAATAGTTCACTCTGAACTCTGTATTTTTAAACACACACTGACCAAATATAACACCCTAAGGGAATATGATCAACATTATTTTGGGCCTCGAAAACATGTTTTATAAGAAAAACGGGCTATCTGGTCCAAAAGAAAAACAGATGGCAACATGATAACTGTTCTCGAGTGGATGAGACATCAGGCTTATCTTCTGTTTGTTTGTTGTTGTGGGGGGGAGGGCAGAATAAAGGTAAATGAGTGAAAGTTTAAAAGGAGGCCTATTTGTCCAATATTAAAAAAAAGAAGATTCATTTCTAACAAGAAAACCATTCAGAACGGAATGGCTGGTGGTGTGGTATCAGGAGCTCCCCCACACTAGAAATACCTAAGTCAAGTGAGAAGCACCAAGTTGCTATTTCATCATAGACCTGTGCCCTCCTTTCCTTTCCTTCATTTTGATTAATGAGTCTCATCACTTGGGGCGACTTACTGTGGGTAAACACCTAGAACGCTGGTTCAAATGGCAGGCACCACTAACCAGCTATTACTTTCCTAACCACTATCAGTCTTCTAAGATGTTGAGATAGTCACTTCAATGTTTTCATCTGTAAAAAGAACTAATAATACCCTACCTTGTAGGGCTGTCTGAGGATTAAAAAGCATATTGCACTGTGACTGTCACTATCATATTTAATGACCTTAAGACACCACTGATTATAAGATACACCAGTATTTTATGTATTACTAAATTAAACAATAAAATGCTTTCTTATTGCTTAAAATTTTTATTTTCTTATGATTTAAATCTTTATTTTATAATTTATAAGAGAAATATTAATATATTCCTAAATCTTCTTTCCATTGAATTTGACTCATCAGAATCCTTTTTCATATCAGAGTCATTGATATTTTTTCACCAAATTTCATTATCTATGCTATTAAAAGTATTCATGATGTAGTATTTTTTAAGGAGTGCTCTAGTATTGTAAACAGGGTTTTGTTGCTGGACTTCCTTGTTTGGTGTATGATAGGCAATCCTCTGTTTGTATGTTGGCAAGAAAATATAATGGGCTTCATCAGATTATGGTTATCATTATTTCTCAGGTCCTGTAAAGCACATGGTTTTTACTTTGCATGAAAATAGGAAACTGCCGACAGTCCTCCAATAATGAATATTTTCTTCTCTAATATTAATAAGCGTGTATGTATCTCATTGTCCTGTTTCTGTGCCTTTCTACATGATGACATTTAGTTTCAATGCCAAATAGCATTTTTGAAGACACCATAAATAGCAATTAAACTCAACACATGGGGTTCCAACAATGCACACAACTAAGAGAGACAACAATATGAACAGCTATGATCAAGTTTGAGCATGCACAGGCAATGACAACTACATCACGACTATTGTTTGACCAGTGATTGTGAGACCAGGCAAATTTCAGAATAGAATATTTTAGAATATGAAAAGAGTATATTTTAGAGTTGGTGAAATACGGTATTGTTTGATTACTGTATCGTAGTTTTCCTCAACCATAATGAAGTGTCTGTCTTAATATGTACCCCTGTTTTCACATAAAAGAAGGACTCAATAAATATTTGCTTAATGGAGTGTAGGTCAGCAGGCATATTAGAAGGGATTTTCTGGTATTGTCTAGAGTATAAGACTGCTAAATTACTTTCTGAACCTATGATTCTTTCTTCCCAAGGCAATTCAAAAGGCAACATGGGCGAGGGGCGGGGGATATGACAGATCATGCCTTGACATACAGCTGAAAGAACTCATTAAATAAGGAATCAAAAAGCTGGCCGTTGCTGTGGCTGAGGAACATTTGCGGTCCTGGGCATCGTGCAGGCTCGTGTGGGAAGACGCATCAACATGCCTGCGCTGTCCCAGGTCTGCCTGTGGGAGTCGTGTCATTTCCACAGCTGTCTATGGACCATCTCAACGCTACCTCCCTTCCCCACCCAACCAAACGAAAGGCTAGGTCTTCCCAGGGCAGGGGGAGGTTGAGCCCTCCAGAGGAGCTGAGTCACCATTGTCTCTGGCTGAGGTGCCTGCCTACATGCTATTTTTTCTTTTCAGAGGCTCATCATCCCATGTTAGTTTTAATTAGCCAACGTAGCGCTGCCCCTTCTCCTATCTAAATGTGTCATGAGAACGAGAGCAATTGACTACTCTCCATGGACTGAGGGTAGGCATGTATAAATCTGTGAAGTTCACTGTTACTCACAGCTGTCAGTCCTCAAAGAAAAAAAAATAACCGCTCACCTAACTCAAACCAGCAAGAACTCTGTCTTCATTACTCTGTGTTACATAAGACAGGTCATTAAGAAATGAGCAATTGTATTCCCACTTTTGTAGTTAGATCTTACTAATCTTCTTAAACATTGCTTTTACCATGTCACTTCTCTGGGCAGAAGTAATCAATGGTTGGGTTTTGACTAAATGACAAAATTCAAATTTCCTGCCATGGCACTGCCATATCCTTTCTTCTCAATCCAATCTGGTTCTATCCCTTCTCTCCAGCCTTGCCTCCAGTCAATTCCTTTAAGAAGAAGTTGGTGTTGTGGTTAAGTGTGTGAGGTTTAGTGTTTCTTAGACCTGATTTGAATCTTGACTTGACTGCCATTAAATGCATATTTTTTGTACAAGTAACTAAACCCACATGGACTTCAGAGTTCTCACCTCTAAAACACAGATAAGATATCTACTCACTGGCTTGTTGCCTGGTATGCTATGTAATCACCATGCACACTATCTGACATGTAGTAAGTGTATGTAAACGGTAGCTATTACCATAACAAAAGCATTCCACTATGACTCTCACTTGTCTGAAATCTTATTTGGCTTGCTCTTTCCACTACTCATTCCATACTTTTAATAAATACATATGTATTTATATGTAGTTACATATAAGGTTACATATGCACCTTTACACACTGTCATACGGTTACATATGTATAGGGCTGCATATATAATTTTACATGGTTAATAATTTCATATTATGATATGAAATTGAAGTGAAATGAAGCTATATATGAATGATATGAAAATCTGACATATGAAAAATGTTTGTTAAGAAAGCTTTCACAGTAAGCAGTCTATGTATTTTATAAAACTAGAAAGTAAGTCTTAAATTTAGATGATCTGTTAAAGGTGATTTGGCTGGTTAGTGACAGGGTTAGGCCCGGGACTCTTCTAATTCCTAGTATAGTAGCGTTAACACATCCCAAATCTCATTAGGCAGTTAGAAGACAAAGACAGCTTTTTTGTATTCTCTACAGCATCCAACATCATGCCTCACATTTGCCCATCGTGGGAGCTCAATAATGCTTCACTTGATCCCCACCAAGAATATGGCAAATGTGTACGCAGAGCTTCAGGTGTAAACCGAGAGAGGAACTGAAGAGAGTCCTAATGTTTTCACCAAGTGGAATAGATTCTCTACCCAAAGCAGAGTTTTCATGTCTTGTTGGTTTGTGTCCTATAATGACTGAACAAATAAAATAAAGGGCTTTGAGAAACTTCATTCTGTTGTCAACTGGCTTTGCGTTTTCACCTGTTTCAACAACTCCTACTACTTGAAAAGAGGTGCTAATGTAAACAGGACAATACCATAATTCTCTAAAGTCGTTAACATTTCATTCTCTCTTATAGTATTTTTAAGCCTTTTGGCAAAATGACATTACTATATAATTCTAGGTTTTTGTCACAAATTATGTCTTTTGCACTGCTTTTCCAATGAATTTCATATTTTACTAACATAGTTTTCTGACTAGAAGTGAATGATTAGAATAAGAATTCCCCATTTCAAACTATTTTTTATTTATTTACATAGTAGTTTTTAAAAAGGTAATTGATAATTATCCAAACCTCATTCTGTCTCAATTTGCTGAAGGAGATTACTTATAAAAATGGTTGTCTTTTTTACAAGTAATGGAAAGTGGAACTCACGCTATATTTCTCTTTGCAGTTTACTTTTCAAATTAACCTTGATTTTACCATGCTGAGTTCTGGGAGCAGAATTGAGCACTAAGGACTTCATAACATTCTCACTTGCAAAATACTACCCTTTCAAGACATAGACCTCAGCCAACAAATACATGCCCCATGCAGACACCCAGTCACGTTAGTGACAGACAGGTGCATGCTGGTGGCCTGGGGCCACTCTCCCAGTGGGACTTAGAATAGCAGTCCTGCACTAGTGGGCACAAGGACACTTTCCTTTCCCTCATGTTCCCTTTTCCAGTGCTACCTTCTTTGGATAAGAGGCATTGACTGTGATTCAGAATAACTTGAAAAAATGTGCTCTAACTTGTGCTTTTATTTGGGAAGAAAAAAACTCAAGTTGCCCTTTCCTTTTAAACTCACTTTTAGTAAAAGTCAAATGTATCTGTGACCAGCTTTATCTGTGTAAATACTTTATTTACAAATGTATAAATAAGTATACAAATACTTTATTTACAAATGTATCTGTGTAAATACTTTATTATAGAAAAAGACATGAAGCCAGCATTATCATGCAAGTGGTCTGCAGTTCCCAAAGTATTCCAGTATGTGTACACAGCTCTGGAGCTACAGGTCCACCTATCTTTCTATCCACAGACACACATTTCTTTAAATCATGCAATTAGCTTTAACAGAAACAATATTACCTGTTTCTAGCATTCTACTCACAAAGTAAATAAAAGTGGGCAGACTTAGGAATTTGAGTTTAAACTGTCTTATGAGACACCATTCCCTAGTAGAACATTTTTATGGGATACTCAGCAACTTTGATCAGTTGCTCATGACTCAGAAAAGAGGCTACAACATAATGGGGACAGAAATGATACAATATTAAGATGTCAGAAGACCAATATTTTACTTTTCTGCTCAAAACCCTGTGGCATCCTATTTGACTTCAGTAAAAGCCAAGGCCCTGAATGTTCTGGTCCCCCAGCTCCTCGTCTATCCTCAGCCTCCCTTTCTCCTGGACACTAATTTTGCTCCAGCTACACTGGCCTTGCTTTCCGAAGGACACCAGGCCAACTCTCACCTCAGGGCCTCTGCACTTGCTCTCTACTGGGAGCATTCTTTCCTAGACATGTACTCACCTCTCCTCTCTCTTTGTTCAGTACCCTGCTGATGAGTTATCTTCTCCGAGAGACCTTCCCTGATTCCATCTCACATTCCCTATCAAACACACTCCATTCCCTTATCATTCTTTAGCCTTCTTCAGAGCACTTGTTATAGCCTCATATATTATAGATTTTTTAAATTCATCTATCCTTCTTGGTTTTTGTCTTAGTCTGTTCAGGCTTCTATAACAGAATACCAAAGACTGAGTGACTTATAAAAATAGAATTTTATTTCTCTCATTTCTGGAGACTGGGAAGTCCAAGATCAAAGCACTGGCAGATTCAAGTCACCAGCAGATTCAGTGTTTGGTGAGGGCCACTTCCTGGCTCTTTTGGATAAATCAGATGGGCTCCTCCCATCTTCTTGCTGTTTCCTCACAAGGCAAAAGGGGCAAGAGAGCTCTCTGATGTCTGTTTATAAGGGCACTAATCCCATTCAGGAGGCCTCCACCCTCATGACCTAATCACCTCCCACAGGCCCCACCTCCAAATACTATGACACTGAGGATCAAGTTCCAACATATAAATTTGGGGGTAACACAAACATTCAGTCTGTAGTAGTTTTCCACTTACTTTTCTAGCTATAACTTAATCTTCTCTGTGGCCGCTCTTCCTTTGATTGTTCCTTAAATGTAGGCATAATCCCCAGCTTTGTCATTACCCTTCTATGAGTTTTCCCTTAGTAATCTCACCCATTTTCATGATTTTACCACTGCCTATACGATGATAATTCCATAGCAGCATCTCTAATCTAGATCTCTCAGCTGAACTCTAGAGAAATGTTTATACAGCAGCTAACTGGATAACTCTGCATGGATGTCACATAGACGCTCACGTTCCACCCGTCTAAAATGAATCCATGTCTTCTCACAGAAACCTGCCCCTACAGAGACATCCTATCTTGGATGGTGGCATTACCCTCTATTCAGTCACATAAACCAGAAAGCTGAAAATATCCTAGATTCCTCTCTCTCTCTTTTTTTTTTTTTTGGTGAGGAAGATTAGCCCTGAGCTAACATCTGTTGCCAAGCCTCTTCTTTTTGCTGAGGAAGATTGGTCCTGGGTTAACATCGTGCCCATCTACCTCGACTTTATCTGGGACGCCGCCACAGCATGGCTTGACAAGCGGTGTGCTGGTCCATGCCCGGGATCTGAAGCCGTGAACCCTGGGCCGCTGAAGTGGAGTGTGTGAACTTAACCACTACGCCACCAGGCTGGCCTCCTAGATTTCTCTTTCTACCCATCACTTCCTTCTTCAGACACCAAGTCTTAAATATTTAATTAAATTCCATCCTCTCTACCACTGTTGCTGCTGCTGCTGCTGCTGCCTCTGTCTTGATTTGGACCCTCATCTGGACCATTCTAATGACGTTTTAGTTGGTCTTTCTGCCTTCAGCCTTTCTCCCTCCAGTGCTACCTTCAGAGTAATGTCCAAATGATTACAACATAATAGCAACACACATTACATATGAGCAAGTCTTTTCCTTACTAAACACCCTTTGGAGTGTCTGTATATACTGAAGTTTGAACTACTTATTCCTAGTGTATGAGACTTCTTCCTGCCAAATTTTGCAATCTCTCCTGGCACCTAAAAGTTTTCCAAACATACCAAACTAAGACATCCCTCTGCTCCTTGGATCACATTACTCCTTTGTCTAGAATGTCCTCTCCATTTACCTCTATGTTCCTGGTAAGCTCCTATTTGTCCTTCAAAACCTAGATCAGAAGTTACTGCCTCTTGACCTGTATCCACAGAGCTACTCACTTTGTGTCCTCTATCCTTTGCAAATAGTTCTTGTTTTACACTTACCATATGTTTTATAACAGGTTTATTTCAATATCTGTCTCCTCTAGTAGACTATTACATTATCAAGGGCAGAGACTATATATTCATCGATATTGTGCCTATAGATCCTACAAATGTCAATGCTCAATAAATATCTCTGAACTAGAAGAATTAATATTCTATTTAGTCCACTTTAATCAACTTCTAGACATTCCATGTTGTTGACTATTCATGCTTAAGGAAACCTGTTTTGTGGTATTTCCTATCCCATATCTCTCTGAACAATGGGAATTCTGTGCAAGGTTCTGTGCTGTAGGCAGTGTTTTCTAAGATTATTCGATCACAAGCCAAGGTTAGAAATATATTTTACATCATGAGCCATTATAAATATACATATATACAAATAAACAAAAATTTTATGAATACTTCCCCTTATTGTGTATGATAAACTCTGATATTTTCTTTCTTATTCTAATCTTTTGGTAAAAAAATACTGGACTGAAAACAATAAATTGCTTTCATGTCTCATGGACTGTGACACACGTTTTGAGAAACACTGCTGTACACATAGTGTTTTAGAAAAACAATCTCACCTTAAGGAATTTAAACTTCTGAATTAGGTGCGCATTTCTCTTATTTAACATTTAACTATAACTGTTACTGGGAAATATTTATCATTTGTCCAAACTGTAGGAACATCCATGTAAATTAGCGGAAAAATTATAGAATATTTAAAAAGAAATAACATGCTACTTCTTTGATGTTCACACATTGCTGCAAACTATAAACAATACGTGAAGGTCCTGGCTTTAATGAATATATATATACAAGCACTTTGTTTACAAGCTATGAGCTTAAATTCATAAAAAGTATCATGTTAAATGCTAATCATCTTCCTTTGAACTATGTTTCACATTTTATTTAGTTTAATAAGCCCTTTACCTTACCGACATTTTCAAAGTAAACTTCAGTCTGATCCAGATCCAATTATGAGGAATCTAAATTTAGGAGAGTTCAAATTTATGAAGTTTTTCTTCATTCACATCTAAAGCTGGAACATTCTCACCTACATATATGTATTTTCTGTGCTTTAGTCTCTGCTACTGTACAAAGTTCCTAGAGACATAAAATCCATCTTCTCTGATTTATCTAAAACACATCAAAGAGTAGTGGAGATTAGGTAGGAGCTCCGCAGTCGAGCTACCATTTACCAAGTGTTTCTGCATACCAGGCAGGACCCTAGGCAATTTATGTCATTCATGATTCTCACAACAATCCCAAGGGTCAGTGTTAACCTCTGTTTACAAAGAATGAACAAAGTACCATGATTCAGAACATACGGTTAGGAAGCACAAGAATCAGTATCAAAACCAGAGAAAATGGGTCGGCCCAGTGGCATGGTGGTTAAGTTTGCACGCTCTGCTTTGGCGGCCTGGGGTTCGCGGGTTCAAATCCCAGGTGTGGACCTACACACCACTTACCAAGCCATGCTGTGGCGGGCGTCCCATAAAAAGTAGAGGCAGATGGGCATGGATGTTAGCCCAGGGCCAGTCTTCCTCAGCAAAAAGAGGAGTATTGGCAATGGATGTTAGCTCAGGGCTAATCTTCCTGACCAAAAAACAAACAAAAAAAACCCAGAGAGAGAACCACATTTTATTCTGTATTTACTATCTGTCAGGCACTGTGTTTCACATCTAGTATCTCATTTAATTACACAACATCCCTCTCAGACAGGTACTATTTTTATGCCCATTTTTCAGATTAGGAGACTAAAGCAGAGAAAAGTTAAATGATTGGTGCAGGGCACACAGGTGCTCAGTGGAGAACTGAGGCTTGAACCCAGATCTCTCCCAAAGACTAGGCTATTCCCACCAGACTCTCTGCTATTAAGTAAAGACAGTGAATAGTCAAAAACTGATAAGGTGCTGGATTTAGTTTTTCCTTTCTGGCTGATAATTTCCCATTTCTATAATTCTTCTGGCTGCAATTGCAAGTATGCAATTCTGGCTTAATTTCCTTGACACTCTGTAAAAAAAGTCACTGAATTTGAAGAATACAAGTATTTGTCAATGATGCCATGAGTGAGAGTTTGCTGGCTTGCTCTACTGTATGATCAAATAATTCAAAAGGATGCCTTTTATCTGAAAGTATCAAAGGCCAGGAACTATAAAAAGACACAGAGTTCCTATTACACGGAGGAGAAAAAGCTGAGTCCATTGAAATAGAACACAAGAATGTTGGCATACAGGTAATTCACAGATATTATTACCTTTGCTACTTGAAATTGGACCAATCTGGATTCTCTCCAAGAGTTCCTCTTTTACAAGTGTAATACACTCAATTTATTCATCACAATTGCTACTTTTTCCCCTTGGTACTCTCTCACACTTCATTCACACCCTACAAATACACACACACACATTTACAGATTCAAATCACACATCCATATATTATGCTCCTTTTCCTCTGTGGCTAATAACAACCTGTATCATAAAATAGCTAGTATTTATCATTTCAAAAACTATAAGATTAAAATTAACTGAATTATTTTTCCAAGCTGTCACAGTTCTTTAGTCAATGTGAGGGCAGATGGACATTTCCAAAACCTAGTCAATTAAGTAACTTGGTGTTTTCTACTAAGGTCCATGTTTCTGCCTGAAATAGACACAATCAGGACATTTCACTGATTTGGGGCATATTGCAGGCAATAATAATCCCTCTTAAAATGTTTATCTCAACTCTCTTATCCAAAATATCAACAAAAGAACAACGTTTTTCCCTAGGACACATCAAAAGCAGAATTATTATTGAAATACACTAAGTTAAATCTCATCATGATATCGAAAACTCAGGTCTTACAGAATTTTTAAAACACAGCTAGAAAAAAAAACACTCCCTTTGAGCTAGATATGAAATAAAATTAAGGGCCAGGAAAGGTGAATACGATTTATGAATTATCTGACTCCTTAAATTAAATGCATAGTTTTAATAACTATACCAAGGTAAATATTCCCACTTACAGTTTGCCTTAGTCTGCCTGGGTTCCCATAAGAAAATACCATAGACTGGGTGGCTTAAACAACAGATTTATTTTTCACACTTCTGGAGGCTGCAAGTCCAAGATCAAGGTACTGGCTAATTCCTCACCTCTCTCTTCCTCCTCTTATAAAGCCACTGATCTCAAGACAAGGGCCCCACCCTCACGACCTCATCTAACCCTAATTACCTCCCAGAGGCCCCATTTCCCAAACCATCACATTGGGTATTAGGGCTCCAACATATGAATTTGGGGGGGTACTAATATTTATTCCATAACATAATTTGTGACATTTTATAGTTACTCAATATGATTTTTTTCATGTAGAATTATTTCTAAACATTTAATTCAGTTGACCCAGTTAGGCTGTTTATAAATTTATTAAATGTCTTGATTGTGATAGTTAATTTATCTTCCTAAACACAGGAATTTCAGATGTCATGGAAGGAAACATTACCATAATTTATTTTTTATACTCACAAACAACGGATTTCTTAGAGATATTAATCTCTTGATACCCTATTCAAACGTAGAATTATTAACAGTTTTGTTGGCTGAATCAAATTCGCACAGATATTTTAAAAGTCACAAGAAAGCAGCTGGCCTGCCACCAGTTAGGATTTTGATGTTGCTTCCCACGGTACCAGGGATCCTAGTCCCTGGCACGTCTTCCACCTCAGGTGGGAAGTGCATCATCAGACCCAGGAAGGGACAGGAGAATGAGGCTGTATGCGTGAGGGTGAACGGTCCTCACGAAGAGGTCACTATGACTGTGCAAACTTGTATATTTAATTGTTAAAAGGGGTAAAGTTGAAGACTCTCTCAGGATATCCTGTTACCAAACTCCAAATTAGAAAAAAAAAATTTAAGCATAATATATTCAGGTTTTTTAAAAAGCAACCTATCAGAGCAATGGTTCTTATTTTCTTTGCTAGTATATCATGTTACTGAATAAAGATAAATTTTAAAAATATCTCTTGTCGAGGTTTCCTATTATATTTTAAAAAGTGATGAAGAAGTTTATTTTCAGAAACTGGTACTTTTGAAAATGTTGCTATTGAAAATGCTGCAATTTAATATCTTTGGAGCCATGAACACATATAAAATAAATTGTTAAATCCTAAAAAAGTTATTTAAGGCAAAAAAATAGATACAATTGAATTAGGAACAATGGTACCATTTTTGAGCACTTAGTATGCGTATGGCACTGCCTTTCCTTATCAGTATCAGGACCAAAACAACATTTGTTTTGCCTTTACTTGTGCTTTGCACACCATTTAAGTATTTGGCATTAACAACTCCAAAAATCACGTGTTCCTCTGCACCTCAACGGACATCATCTTCTCTAACCAACAGTTAAGAACTGAGCAGAGCAAACTCAATCCTAATCTTTTCATTCCTCAAACATTTCTGGAACACTGACAAACTATCAGGCACAGCTGAGTTATCACTTCAGCAGCCTCCTGAGATCTCCGCTATCTCACCAGATCACTACCCACCAATGGCCAGGTTACTGAGTGAAAGAGAGTGAAGTCCTGCAGTATGGTCTTCGCATGCATTACCTCATTTAAACTCCACGATAACCCTACCACCCACATACAATTCTTAGTCCACACAGAGGTGAGTAAACTAAGGCTGGGACAGATGGTGCAATGGTCCCAAAGTCACAGGGCTGCTCCTGGTGGAGCCAGGACTTGAAATCAGGCCACAGGACTCCAGAGGCCGTCTAGCCTATCTACCCACATCTGCATTTCAGGTAGAGTGTTAGTGCACATATTTTCACAGAACTCTACTACACGAAGACTGGAACAGAAGGAATAAGATCATCAGAATTTCACAGAAGGTAAAAAGACTCAGAATAGGCCCATGGTTACTAAAAATCCAAAGGTCAAAATATTATACTTAGCAGCCTATTCTAGAAGTTAATGAGTCCTTCCTCAGGTCTGACCATCTGGACATATGTCCAAATTCTGTGTTTCTACCCTGCAAACACTTGAGCTCTCCCTCTGCTTATAAATTTGGGGAGTTCCGGGCAGCATCGTGTAGTGTGAGGAGAGCTCAACACGGTGACAGAAGGCTGAAGTTGAAGACTGGTTTTGCTCCTTACTAATGTAATACCTCTAATTTCCACGTGTCTCAATCACTAAACGAAGCGAGATCCTACCTTGCTTGCCTCATGTATTAGATTCCTTTGAGAATACAGCTCTTTATGTGACTGTTGTTATCATTATTAGAATATAATGCTACAGACTGATAGAGCAGTTGAGATCTATCATTCTTTCCATTAACTCACTAGAATCAATGTATTTTTTACTAAAATTAAAATATTGCTAAATAAAACATTATGTATGATATATAGTATATAATAATAAAGCAGTAAAAAAGCAAAATATAGAAAGTCTAAGTAGTTATCACAAACTGTGAGTAAATGCAGATAAATACAGATAATAAATCAATTTAATTTCACCAAAGCTCTGGAAAAAATTTAAAAGAGTTTCTTTAAAGATAAAAACACAAAAACATAAAGGAGACATATGTGTGAAATCTCTTCAGTGAGAAAAGTTTCAGAAGTTAAATGAATTTAAAAGAATTTCAGAAGTTAAAAGAATTTCTGCTGGAAGTAAACTTCAATTCTCCTCTTGCACTTGTCCCCCATCCAATTTGTTAAGCTGTCCTGCTGATCCTTTCTCCACACCACTCAGACTATTTCTTTCTTTCCACGTCCACTGCCATTGCCTGGCCTTCAGTATTTCTTTGTCAGGATTAATCCAACAGCTCTTAAGTGGTCCCTTTACTCCAGCTTTCCCTTCTTTTCATGTATCTACTTAATGCTACCAGGATAGTCAGGATAAAGCAAGGACGTGACTCCATATCCACATCAGTCAGGGCAGGATAGACTGTGGTGCAGTAAGAAACCACTCTCAAATCTCTGTGTGTAGCTTAGTACAACAGAGGTTTAGACGTCTTACTCAAACTATCCATCTCTGGTAGCAGGGGCACTCTACTCACTTGGAGCAACCACTACCTCAAACATACCAAAAGGAAGAGAGAGGGCTCAAAAAAGTCTTTTATAAATCATTAAGTGCTTCTTCAATTCTAGTAGCAACACCAAGCTCAGAAGTAGCTACATGACCCCATCAAACCAGAATGAGCAGGGGAGGTAGAGTGCAAAAAAGTGCAATTCTACTAAGTGGCTGGAAGAGAAGAAATATTTGGTGATCATTACCAGTGACCATTACCTAGAGTCTCTTTTCAGTTAAAAAAAAATCTTTAGTAGTAGCTTCCTATTACCTAGCAAATAAAGTCCAATTCATTTAAGGCTCTCCTCAATTTGGACATCATCAGACCTGCTATTACCACCTCTAAGACCCATCTCCAAACATACACTGTCCAGTCCCACTGGATGGTTCCATTCCCCGAAAACAACGTACACTGTAATTTCCTCCAGTGATTCTTTCTATTTGGAATGTTCTGTCTCCTATGATCTGCCTGTTGAAATGGTATTCAACCTTCAACTACCATCTTCTCTATGGAGCATTCTCTGATTCTACAAATTCATATTAATCACTTCTTCCTTGGCATTCTCATATTGTTTTCTTTTTCATTTGATTTTTGGAATCTGTCATGGCACACAACATATAATTTGGGGAAACATTACTTAGGTTCCCCAGAATCCCAGTCCTTAGAGAGAGTTTCTATGCCTTTCTCATTCGTGTGTCTTCCAGGCCTACCCTACTATGCTATACACAGTCAATGAAAGTCCACTGTATATGTAGTCAACTTATGTAGCTGATGTATATGTAGTGTGTACATTTATATGAAGTATATGTAGTCAACACAAGTTCATTTAAAAAAAGAGTTCTGCAATTAAAGTTTAAAATGGTGCTAACTAACTACAATGCCACAAAATTGAATTTAGAAGAGTTTAGAATAATATGATTTTATTTTTAACATTAGACATTAAACATTACTTTTAACATTAGTAGCTCTCCATAGAGTGCTACTTCACCCCATAGAGAGCTACTGTCCTGCTGGCCCGTGTACTAGGATCAGGGGACCTTTGGTCAGGATTTGAATATAAAGGATTAAAAATACTGTCCTGACCAAATATTCATCTATTTAATTTGTCTTGATGAGGCTCAAGAGATTTATTTCTGCACAAAAATGTTTACTCTCATTTTCCTACACCAAGGAAGAAGAGATACAGATTATTCTCAAACACTAGCTAAGCCAAACTTTTATATTTTTCTACATATATTCAAATATTCTTGTGTTCAGGAAATATAATGTAGCAAAACCTATTTCAGCATAACTAGACAAATGGAGTATATTTGAACTGCTAAAAATTCAAACCTTAAAAATATTCTCCAAATATTTTTAGAAGGTAGAGGTTGTATTTAATATTTCTTTTCAAATATTCATAACTTAAATCTAGTATTAAAGTTTTTAAATTCATTCATTGTTCTATTCAATATGCACTCACTAGACAGATCAATGATTAAATAGATATCAAAAAATGAAATTAAATACTTGGAAAATACATATGGTACTTTGATCTAGGATGAGATATATTAGTAGAGGTCATTATGGGGCTTTATAAGGAATAGATAAGAATAATTGAGAATTATTGGCACAATTATTTAAAAGTAAAATAACATGTCTATAATGCTGTTGAGAGCTTGAAAAAGATTCTCCTTTTCATGAGCTATCTTTAAAAACTGTTAATTCAGACTGTCTAACTGATCAGTTTCTAATGTAGTTAGGTGCTTAATGAAGATAGTTTACTTAATAAATCACAAAATGTTACAATACTATTATACTGATATAAATACTATTTATAATTTAAAGTGAAAAAGAAGGTAACTGTTAATTAAGATTATGTAATGGAAAATAAAATATAAATATAACAAGTTAATTTCTACTAGAAACAGGTTTTTTCATCATGTAATAAGCACTTGCACAATGTTTTCTCCTTATCAATCAATCAGCAAATATTTCAGATAATCAACCATGGGACAGGCACAGTATTACACACCGGGGAGAGAGACAAAAAGAGACGGATACAGCCTTTTCCTTGCAAGAAATAAACATAAAGTCTAGAAGGGAACACAGATAATATGGTTCCGAATGCTCGATTAGAAGTAAATTTAGGTGCACCAGTCTCAACAAAAGGAAGACTGTGAAGGCAGAAGATTGATCGTTTCTGTGGAAAAGGAAAGATTTCCCACAGGAGTGACATTTAATTTGAGGCCCAAAGGGTGACTAAGACTTGTCTGGGTTAAAGGGGAGCTCAACAAATCCCAGGAGATACAAAGTATCTAGTAAGGCTGGGGCATGGAGAGGAGAGGGAAAGAGCTCAGAGGGGGCTGGAGAAGAAAGCAGCCCTCTGGGCATTTGGGGCTGTAAGGAGTCTGGATTCTATCCAAAGGGTGCAGAGAAGCTATTAAAGCATTTTGTGCAGGAACGGGACTGACGTGTATGTGCAGAACTCTCTGTGCATGGGTCTGAGTGAGGCCGGCATTGTGTGAAGAAAACAATTTAGGCTTCTTCTCAATATGGAACCTAAAAAAAGCATGATATTGTATCAAATAAAGGAGCATCTTCTATTAAGTTCAACCATTAGCAAGAAATAAAATATTGTTTCTTTTTTAAATAACATTGATTTCAACAGCGCACATACAGCAAAAGATTTCTGAAGATATTATACATTAGTGGTAACGGAGAACTGTATGCTGGGCACAGGGAATACAAAATTCTAGTCATCACCCCACATTTGTTTGTTTAGCTGCTAAACGATCTCTGAACAGAGTCAGGTCAACAGACAGAGTGTCAAAACATCAATGGAGAGAGATCTTGTCAGAGCTTAATTAGGGCTTCCAATTAGGACACCAAACCAAGGATCCTACCAGCACTCCACTAGGCATTCTCCTTGACATGAAGAACCAAACAGCACCCACATCTAATCCAGCTAACAGAAAGGAACTTTTTACCTGTATGATGACCTTCTCCCGGTGGGCTTCAGTCAGCAAAGACAAGCAGCATGACAACCATCCTTTCACACCACAAGACACCCACTGCGCCCTCAGGCACACCTCCTGCAGTGTCCCCAAGCTCCCTCCCAGCTCATTCTTTAATACCAGAACAGTTTGGACAAGGCATGGCCTTGTTTGCCGCTCTTTGATAGAAATTATTAAATAAAAAGCCCATGGCCACTTTTAACAGAAAAATCATGTTGCAAGTCACAAAGAGGAAATTTTCCACCTAACAATGGAGCTAACTCTATTTTTTGTGAAGTACCATATTTACTTGTATATTTCATCTGTATCATGAAAGCTGCTTGCCTGCCTCCCAGTTTTAAAAAAGAAATAGTTCTTTCCTCCTCTCCAAATTATTTCATGGTCAGAGTGCTTCAAGAACTGTCAATGGTCCTACTATTTAGAAAGAAAAAGTTAACGTTGTTGAAATAGCTGTGCTGCACAAACTTCAGAGACTTTACCAATGAGTAAACAAAAGAAAATTCTCAAACTCCAAGTAACATAATTCTGACTAGAAAATTTACAAACAGGATCAAAACTTAAATTAATCCCAATAATCAAGCAGCATGTGGCTTATAATGCACAGGAAGTTGAAAATGGTTCTTCTCCCAGGCTGGCGGAATGGCTGGGACAAATGCTCTAAAGCTACGCTACGGGGCAATAAAAATATTTTCTACGCATCTAAAAATTATATGGCCTGGGAGTAACGTTTCAACTCCAACATCTCATCACAGCGACACATAGAGGGACTGGATTTCAGAACTTGCTGGTAAGGGGCTAACTACCCCAGAGGTATCTGATCCTCACAACCCCATCTCTGATGGGGTTTCCTGACCTCAAGAGGAGATTCTCCAACTGCTGGAGTGCTTCCAGTTTATGAATTTTAAATAGGCATTACATTTGTTCCACTTGGCACTGAGTTTAGCAAATGTAAATCTGTTTCATAAAGTATTCATTCTCAGAAGAAATATTTTAAGGTTTAATTTGATTTGCGATGTTAAAACACACACACACACACACACACACACACACACACAAATCTCCCTAACCTCAAGGCAGAAAACGAAATCTCATTCTTTTCCTCTAAACGTCCAATACCTGGCACAGTGCTTGTCTCCAGGTATATGCTCAGTAGATGGTTGATGAATTAAACAGATAATAAACAAGTGGATGAATGTATGCGTGAATGAGTGAGCAGATTCACGTGCCAAGCAGCTTCAATGGCCCTGTTTCCCTTGAAGAGTTCAAGGAGGCATTTCTTTCTGCCTCTTAGGCCTCAGATTGGCTTCCAGAAAGAGACAAGGTCCTTCTTGTTCTTGCTGCCTCTCCTGTTCTTTCTCTGGGAGAGGCAGGCATTCTGAGATCGGGGAGGCAGCCCCGGATCAGAGGGTGGAGAGCCTTTGTACTCAAATCTTTCTCCAGCCAGGAGAGAGTTCCTTTCTCCCGGGAACAGATCCATTTGGCCCCAGGCTTCTGAGAGAAGGGATAATTACATCACTAATGTGAGGAATTGTTAAACTTAAATGACTCCTTTGTTCTAAGTTCCCACTTTGGGAAGCACAATAACTACTTCAGCACACTAAATGCCTCATTATTACTTAAGGGCATATTAGATGAATTTTTATTTTAACTTGAAATGGATTGCATTCCCAAAGCAGGAAATATCTTTTAACTCAAAATTAAATGTGGTAAAGTAAATGCTGAAAGAAAAAATATCAAATCCATCAGAAAATAGCTATAAAACTACTACTACTACTAATGGCAGCAGCTAATATTGACTGAGCTCTCACCATGAGCTGGGTCTTCTTATCCTCCCAACCACCCTGGGAGAGAGGGAGGAAGGCACCAGTATTATATGCATTTGGAGGCAAGGAACTATGCCCAAGATTAAACAGTGAGGAGGCAGAGTGAGGTTTCACACCGCACAGTCTGGTTCTAGTGTCTGCTCTATGATCCAACTATGGCTTTTCACATGACAATATGAAGCCTGCTTTACTAAAGCAAGGATTACCAAAGATAAGCAATTATGGAAGGGTTTCAATTATGGAATTATTGAGTGATTCTTTTCAGTGTGTGGTCAATCCCTCAATCCTAATTCAATTAATTTTTTATATCAATAAACATTAACAACTGAACTAATGACATTCGCTAACGTCATGGAATTCTCCCACATTTCAACTAGTGTGGCCTTTACAACCACCCAGGTCCCTGGCCAAGCCCAGAGGGCCTAAACACAGACACAGGAGAGATTAAAGAAAGAAAAGCAGATCTGAAACCTATTCTAAAGAAAACTCAGAAAAAGGCAGAGATAGGAAAATACAGACCACAGGGACAAAGACCAAATCCATTTGGCTAGATTTGAAGGTTTACGAAGGAGAATAGAAGATAGTGGGTATGGGCCAAATTGTGGGAGGCCTGAGACCAGCTTCATTAAGGCCTCTGAATCGATTTCTAAAACTAATGGTGAGTCACTGCAGGTTTTTAAACAGGAGATGAAGAATGCAAAATGGTATTTTTGCAAAATTAATCTAGGAGATTTATAAAGAATGAATTAGAGGAGAAACAGACAAAATGGGCAGGAAATACCACAGCCCCTTAGCAATCACAGATTTAACATCCACAATCTCAGCTGTTCCTAAGTGATGGCCAAACGTTCTCATTTCTAACTTCTCTAGGGCACAGAGTTGTGAGGCCGACCGTGAAAGCAAGTTGTTAGCTCAGCACCGTGCTTCTGTTTCTCAGGGAGGCTGTGTTTTCTTCCCCTGAACCAGGGTCCTGGACTCAGTCTACCTCACTAAGTGATGGAGTATATCTCTTCGTGCAAAGCGCCTCCCAGTAAAGGACAACTACAGGGGTGGAGATGAACAGAGAATCACACAGTGATGAGACTGGGGCTCGAGCTGGGAGAGCTCCACGCACTTCATCCCGGGGAAGATCAGGCACTATGGACTTGTCACATTCCAGGTACTGTGTCAGGAAGAAGGCAACAGGAATAGTTAAGGAGAAGAGGGAGATGAGGAGGCAGAAAGGAATGGGAGGAGTTAGTGGCTGACTAGAGGTGGTGGATGAGGGAAAAGAGGAAATCAAGACAGGCCCCATAGTTTCAAGCCTTGGAGACAGGGAGCATGTCAGTCCTCGAGCAGAAATAAGAAATCCTCGAAGGAATCCAGCACCTAGGAAAACCTGACAGGTGTCTGTGCTGACTGGATAAAGACCTTAAAGGCTGATGTAAGTGAACTCCTGTGTGGAAGAAGAGAGGAACTTAGCTAATTTTGGGGTTCTCTGAAACCCATCCTGGAGGATGGGAGTTTATTCAACACTCTTTTCTTCTGCTCTTTTAATGCTGCAGATTTGGGACACTAATTTCTTGATTCTTCAAATCAAAACTGTGTACTAGTTCTGCCTCTTATTTTAGAACACACTTTACGAATCCCGAACAGTTCCTTGACAGGCACAAGAACTAGTTTTGATGACCAGTTTCTAGATAGTTCTGTTTTCAAGCAGTATCTAAGAGCTACAAGTGCTTAAACTTTTGTGCATTTAAATAATGATGTCATATTGACATACATCATAAATGGAGAGAGAAAGGCCACTACTGAAATAACTTAACTATGTTAATTTTTTGTCTTTGTTTTACAAGAAAAGCACTCCATTATGCAGATGAGGAAACTGAGGCTCATCGAGTTGTAGGTAGCTGTCTCAAACTCTTAAGGCCAGCTAGGCACATGGTCAAGATGGAACCAACCCTGGCAGTCTGGCCCCACGGCTCAGGGTGAGCTTGTGAAGAGGGAACAGTTGAAACTAGAAACAGGTGTTCTGATTCAGAAGTCAGTGTGCTTCCCACCCTGTGCTGATCTAAGTAGGTGCCAGGTAGTTTCCTCCCTCATCCTCCTCACCCCACACTCACTCACTGACCCCGCCCTCCCACCCAGGATATGAGCCCTGCCAGCCCTGGTTTCATCTGGATTTGCAGGATCTCAGGGTACAAGACCAGGAATTCTATAGCAAGCCAGTCCTTCCACTCAGGGGACAGGTTTAGTCTTATGAGAGGCTTGTTTTTGTTTTTTTGGTGAGGAAGTTCACCCAGAGCTAACATCTGTGCCCATCTTCCTCGTTTTTTTTGCTTGAGGATTGGCACTACATCTATGCCAATCTTTCTCTATTTTGTATGTGTGTCGCCACCACAGCATGGCTAATGAATGATGCAGGTCTGTGCCCGGGATCTGAACCCGTGAACCCGGGCCGCCAAAGCAGAGTGTGCAAACTTAACCACTAAGCCACGGGGCTGGCACCATCTTATGAGAGGTTTTTTGCCAGAAGGTATTTTTTTCAATTCAGTGAACAAGATTGGCTTTCTTTCTAATGCCAATAGAGAGACAGCTTTGTCTATTAATGGTCAATAATACTCTAAATGAACAGATGTATTTTCGTTAAGTAAAATGGATTCAGAAAAACCTCACAATTTCCCTAGTCTTAAAATTATTCCCATACTATATGCTATATTGTCACTACTTAAAAAATTCAGAAAACAAAATTTAGTCTTATTACAGGACTGCATAAATCCAGAAATAAATCTTTCAAAAATACACATTTATGGATGTAAGGTTAATTCTAAAATAGGTATCAACCAGGATTGCCTTTTTCTGCATTGCTCCAGATACATAAAATATATACATCAAGACCATCTGTACACAGAAATGGGGCCACTGCTAGGAGCAGTATTATTCTTAGGGTTATAAAAGTTGGAGCTATCTATAAAATGTGCTGTGTGGTTCTCACTGAAAATAGAAAAGAATACTCATGTATGCATCACTATAATAATCAAGGTAGGGTAAGGAAACAACTACCTTTGGAAAGCAGCAAAGGAAAACATAAAAGACAAAGTAGAACAGAAAAGGATGGCTGCTGCATGCATTCTCCACTCTCTCTTCTGAACTGCTCCATGCCATGGAAGTTACCAGTGTGGTAAGATAAATCCATACAGCGATTGCAATGACGAAGCGGCTAACAAAATTCTGAAATACCTGTATCTATTTCTCCACGGAAAACCCAATGGCAAAGGCCATTAATAGTAAATACTCCCAATCATTACAAACAAGGCTTGGCTCACTTTGGCAATCACTTATTCTTTCTTAAGTTTTTTGTTTTTTAAAGGTTTTTGTCCAGCTTTATTGAGGTATTATTTAAGATGTACAACATGATGTTCCCCCAAGTTTTTCATCTCAAGAAGCAGGGGAATGGCCAACCTGATTTCTTTAGTCTCTTCAAACTTAAATATTCATCAACCTGGTCAAAAAATAATCTCCCCAAATTTATGTATAAATAAAACATGTGGGAGTCAATCATGTTAAATGCAAAAAGAAAGCTCACTGTAGGATGACCATGGGGAATTCTTTAGAAACAAAACACTTCTTGCCAGAGGATTCAGACGCCCCTTGCTGGTTTCTGCGAAGGCCGGTTTTACCCGGGTGCTGAGAGCAGGCCCAGCAGCCCCTCACGCAGCAAACACCATCACACGACTGTGCTGCAGAAAAAGATGTGGTACACTTTCGCTTTTCAGAAATCAACAGACATTTCTGCTTTTTGTATACCCAGAGTGTATCTGTTCTTTAAAAATATTTTTAAAATCAGAGAAATGAGGGTTTTCTTAGAATACATGTGAGAGTGACAGCATCCAAACAGGTAATAAGGGACAGGTGTTAGGGATATAGAGAAAATGAGCTGGGACATTCAGATCTGCCAACATCAAGAGTAAATCTGAATCCTTGCTGAAGTTTAAAATAATGACTCAGATTTCAAAGGTTTCTTCTTCTCTCTTACAAACAGAAACACTAATATTTTTATTGATTATTTGAAAAAGCCCCCCCATCACAATGACTTCAATGCCCCCCGAGTCCTCTCACTAGTGCTACAATACGGTATATACGCTATACTCTAGGTGTCTAATGAAACTAAGCAGACTGCCTAGTGTTGCTATGGGAACATTCATCAGACGGGCAGGGGCTGGCAGTGCGGTGTCCGCTGCCAAATGGGAAAGGATCCATCAGCTCCAGAAGACCGCAGCCCTGAGAATCACTTAAATACAGAGACTAAGAAAAAGTGCTCGATTGACAATTTGGTTACATAATCCTAACACCTCTTTTAACACATAAAGGTGAAAGCTGTGTAGATCCTAGAAATTCAACTACAATTGCATATTTCTGAAGAATCTAGGAAAAGGAACAGATGGGGTTAGTAGGAGAAAACTCATTTGCTCCCAAAAGAAGGGGAAGTCAGTGTCTTTACCAGCATACCATACATAATAGGAGTTGTCTGAAGCAGGCAAGCTGACATCTTTTTCACAGACAGAAGTCTATAAATGACTTGGCTGTCATACACGCATTCTGTAGGAAAACTCTACCTTTAGAGCCAGTCCACATTTATTAAAAAAAAAAAAAAAATTGAGCTATATCAGTTAGCTATACAACTGATTTCTACTCTTGTGATGGTTTATAGAAAATAAATGGGACTCCCCCCTCTCCTCAATCCTTGAAAATTACTTTCTTAGTCAATCCACTCAGATGAGTGGCATTCCCAGGCACACACCCATGCACGCACTACATACAGTTTACAATATCTTGTCCCTGGCATTAAAATTTCTCACTAGCAAATTTGACTCATCCTCTTCTTTTGAGAATTTCAACTTAGCTTTCACTTCCTTTAGAAAATGGGCATGCCTTTCACAAACTCCTTATTGTCAGCCAGCACTCATTACCACCCCCTTCTGTCCTCTCCCCTGTATTACAGGGGCTGGAACACTAAGAACTACATTTCCCAGATTCCCTTGCCTTTAGGGTTCTGGATAAGGCTTAGATTCAGCCCAAGAGACGTACTCCTGTGATGTTCAAAGGTGAAGGAAGGTAGAAGTCATTCTTACCCCAGCACCTGACATGGCTATGCCTGTGGGCTTTGGTAGATACTTTATAGTGACTGACAATTCCCTGTTCCACTACCTGGGACCAGTTTAGAGGCTGTGGAGCAGTCACAGCTGTGTCACGGTTTCCTTCATTTGCAGATGCAGCAGTAGTTTCCTGGATACCAGTTCACAGTTTGCAGCGCAATGAACTACAACAACAAAGGAAAACCTCTTACTGATACTCTATCCTTTCCAACAATTTTGTAGGTACTTAATTCATTGTTTTAAATTCCTTCTCAGTCAGAAATATCTAGCATTTCCATTTCCTGCCCTAAACTCTTTCTCCCAAGAAAAACTAGTGATTTAGATCTATCAAATTTCAGGATATTTATTAGCCTACAAGTCAAGGTTGTGGGGTTTTCAAAGAGACCCCATAAAAACACGTAGCATAAGCACATGTGGTCTGCAACTGTTTGGTGGGGCTTTAAAGAGGACAGGTCATTATCCTCTTGTCCTTTCCTATTCCCACCCTTCCCAGAAGGCTTAAGTGACCTTCTGGACAAGGTGTGTCCTTCTTGTTCCTAGCCTCCCTTGCCTCTGCCTGGCTACTCCTGGCTCTGGTGAAAGGCCTGGGCTGGGTTATGGAAGCACAGCTCGAGGTGTTGGGAAACACATTTGTGCCTCATTCTCTTCCTTTTTCTGGTTTGTCTTGGGGTAGATATACTACAGGGTTGAATTTAGGGGTGGAAATAGGTAAAGCAGATCTACATTGTTTAAGTCTACTACAGGGAACCAGAAAGGAGTTCTCCATTTGGCTGCACCCAGCTCCTTCAGGCACTACACAGAGGTTTAGGACCCAAGGCTCCGCTTGCAGCTACTTACCATAAAGAAACAGATTTCTCTCATGATCTCAGGTAAAAGGTGGCAGATGACAGAATTTTGGTATTTGTAATTCTACATCCAGGCCATTGTTCTCTCTACCTAGAAATGTCCACTGAAACTCAAAAAATTATATTTGGGGACAAAATATGGATAAAAGTGTCATTCTTTTTATATGTAGCATATTACATAATTTAATCTAAATTCAGGGTTAACAAATATTCAAGTTTCCATTTTTACCAAAACAAATAAATTAAATAAAAGCAAAGTAACTCAGGATTTTTTAGGCTGACAAACTCCTAAGGGCAGTATTGGAAGAACTGATAATCAGGTCTACTATTAGCTTGCTCATTCTGTGTGCATCATACTTGCCTCCCTACTATTCCTCGACCACCCGGCGTATTTCTGCCTTCAAGCCACGCTAGAGCTGTTCACTCTAGGAAGAGCCTAACCTCCACAGACCCCTGGGCTCCCTCATCACCTGTTTCAGGTCTGCTCAAATCCCACCTTCCCAAGGAGGCTAGCTCTGACCCCCACTCAACAGTGCCACCTGCTCTCCCCCTGGCATTCCCTTAGTCCCCTCTATTTGTTCTATTTATGTCCTGCTTATCACTTTTCTATTTTACTTATTATACTTTATTGCATTTATTGTTTATGTTTTCTCTCCTACTGAATGGACAGTAAGAGACTTTGTTTAGTTGACGGTCATATCCCCTTCCTGATTGCACATTCCTCTTTGCTTAAGGGCAAAATGTTTCTCCCAAACATTTCAGATTTCGAATCCAATGACATGAAATGATGCCATTTATTAATATAGAGTAAATATTCTCTGTACAAACAGTAAAATATTTGCAATGTCAGTTTGTTATCTATACAATCTTTCAAATAGCTGCAGAAACTTGAACCCAATATCAACCCTTTAAAGTGCTTCCTGCAATTCCTTACACTTTTATCCAGTTAGGTATAACTCTTAACTTTTAAAACTTTAATATTAAACCCTTTTCTCCTACTGCTTTACCCCAAAATACGAAGAAAAATCCTTGAACATCTGAAATTACTTCCTTCTTTGATATCTGTTCTAACCTGTCCAAATATTAAAACATTTATATGTGTACATAAAAAAATTTACTAATCTCAAGATTATTGGCCATACACAAGCACACAGCAGTCCTTTATGTGACAGTGAGCATTTTTTCATTAAAATAAAAGGAATTTATCAAGTAACACTACTGAGATATAAAAACTGGCATTAGCTTTTTTGGTAGTGCCACCCAGGCAAAATATAAATACAAAATTTTCTAAATAACAACAACACAGAAAAAAGATTTCTATGTTAAATAAGACTTGTCTCACCTGGTTAGTAAAGAGAAAGGTGATGGACGATATAACGGTGGAACAAGCAGAGGCAGAGGACTGCAGAGTTGCTAAATTAGTTAAATAAAACTTGAAAACTTAACAGGTTATAAGAATACAACCAGGTAGAAGCTGGAATGCATACTCATTTAGCAGATTTCAGAAAGATGAACTTGAATTTGCGCACATATTCTGACTTAGAAGTATTTTAGGATGAGACATATACAACAACTATTCAGACAACCTAAGGAGTACTCCTAGGCGAAGAAATTCTTCTCACTGCAGGCAAACACCAATATCCTCTCTTCCAGACGCAGTAGAGTTTCATCAGTTAGATTTTCCTTTCACCTCAACCAATTGTTATCTCAGCTTTTCTGAAG
Source organism: Tapirus indicus (assembly GCA_031878705.1). Taxonomy (NCBI): domain Eukaryota; kingdom Metazoa; phylum Chordata; class Mammalia; order Perissodactyla; family Tapiridae; genus Tapirus; species Tapirus indicus. The sequence continues at coordinate 80,366,947 of CM062919.1, forward strand.
TACACAGTGCACTGTCCCCCAACCCAACAAAGCAGATTTCCATCACGCGAAATTCAGTCTCAATACAGACGCCCCATGTTTACTTATTTTAGCCAATTCCCTTGCTTCCTAAGGATATTTTTCCCTTAATGCTCTCCCTCCCCAAGAGAAGAGCTAAAAAAGAGAAGAAAAGAAAAAAAGAATTTCCTGAATTCAGAGTCTCACTGCCTAAGTCACATTTGCAAGTGGCGCTCTGTGTGCCATGCCACGTCACACCCTGCTCCCTGAGTCCACACTGGGCAGTTTCTTTCCAAAGAGACTATCTTCTGTTATTTTGGATTTTCATACAGGTTGTTCCTGCCTATTAAGCCCATCACCCAAAAGTACCTAGTCCAGCATTTCAAAGATGAATAAAAAATATCTTATCTCTAAGGATTCCTGAAAAACATCAGTAACATGAACACGTTTACTGACAGCTCCTTACATTTCATATTTCCTTAGGGTACACTGAGACATTTGAGAGCCTGCTACACTGTTTGAGTATGTGCCCTGCACTGTTGATGTTAACAAGAACTAGATTACTAGAGAACAGTAAGACAATTTTAAAAACTGAAAGCACATGGCCAGTCTCTTACTCTTTCTTCCCCTCCTTTTTAATTATACCTGCAATTAAACAGTTTAACATGAATTCAGGAGAAAATTAGGTGAGAAATGATTTGCCTTAAGTCAAACTCTAAACGTCCATGCTTTCAACTGACTATGTTTATAGTATCATTAATTGAAGTACAATACTAATTGAAGTATAAAACTAATTGAAGTATAATACTAAAGTACATATATGAGAGAGAAATAACTTGTTAGGCTCTGTGGATGCCTGTTACTATGATAGCCTGAGTAGCCACAGTCTTTACTGGGCAATAGAGATGATGATTCCTGCCATCACTGCAGGGGCTCTTGGTTAAGGTAACTTAAGATCAAATCACTTCTGGATGCATATAGAGCAGCATGCTTTTTGGGGTAAATCCCAGCCACATGGTTATCAGACAATTTTGTTCAGCTATATAGTTCTAGTATAAAACATCAAAAAAGGGCTTAGTAAATATATAAATCATCATTGAGTGAGTGAACAAGTATTTGCCAAGTACCAAATATACCCCAGATACCATTCTAGACACCGGGAATAGAGCAATGGAAAAAATAAATTAAACATTCCTGCTTTTCTTGAGCTTACATTCTAGTGAGAAAGACAGATAATAAACAAATAAAAAACTGAGCTACACAATGTATCATTGGATGCTAAGTGCAACGGAGGAGAATGAAATAGGAGTGCACGACAGCAAGCCCCTGAGCAGTGGTAAGGTGGGGGGAGAGGAGCCAGCACTTGCCAGAGAGCAGTCAGGGAATGCCTCGCTGAGAGGGCAACCCCTGAGCAGAGACCCGCAGGAGGGAGGACTGCATGGACATGTGGGTGAAGAGCTCTCTGGCCAGCACAGAGCATCTGGGAGGAACAGAAAGGAGGCCAGTGTGGCTGAGGTGAATGAAAAAGGGTGACGGGAGCAAGAGCTGAAATTAAAGAGAAATACGGGCAGAAGGGGAGGAGCGGTCAGAATCGCTAAGGCCTGAAAGAAGAAGGCAAGCAGTTGTCCTCTTGACTTCTGCAGTGGAAAGGGAAGCCACTTGAGGGATTCGGCAGAACAGCAGGATAATCCTACTTATGTTTTACCAGGATCACACTGACTGCTGTGTTGAGAATGTGGGGCAAGGGAGAAGCTGGGGACATTTATTTAAAAATTTTTTTTTATTGATGTCTTAATAGCTTATAACATTGTGACATTTTCATTGTACATTATTGTTTGTCAATCACCATATAAATGCATCCCTTCCCCCCTTGTGCCCAACCCCTCTCCCCCTTGCCCCTAGTAACCACCAAACAGTTCTCTCTGACCGTGTGTTAGTTTATATTCCACATATGAGTGAAATCATGCAGAGTCTGTCTTTCTTTCTCTGGCTTATTTCATTTAACGTAATACTCTCCAGGTCCATCCATGTTGTTGAGAATGGGAGAATTTTGTCTTTTTTATGGCTGAGTAGTATTCCAGTATATATACACACACCACATCTTCTTTATCCACTCATCTGACGTGAGACATTTCGGTTGCTTCCACTTTTTGGCTATAGTAAATAATGCTGCAATAAACACAGGGATGCATAAGCATCTTTGGATTGCTGATTTCAGGTTCACTGGATAGATACCCAATAGTGGGATAGCTGGATCATAAGGTATTTCTATTTTTAATTTTTTTGAGGAATCTCCAGACTGTTTTGCATAGAGGTTATACTAGTTTGCATTCCCACCAGCAGTGGACTAGGGATCCTGTTTCTCTACAACCTCTCCAACATTTGTTGTTTGTTGTCTTGGTGATTATAGCCATTCTAACGGGTGTAAGGTGATATCTTAGTGTAGTTTTGATTTGCATTTCCCTGATGATTAGTGATGTTGAACATCTTTTCGTGTGCCTGTTGGCCATCTGTATATCTTCCTTGGAAAAATGTCTGTTCATATCCTCTGCCCATTTTTTGATCGGATTTTTTGTTGTTGTTGTTGTTGTTCAGTTGTGTGAGTTCTTTATATAGTATGGAGATTAACCCCTTGTTGGATACAGGATTTGCAAATATTTTCTCCCAGCTGGTGGGATGTCTATTTATTTTGATCCTGGTTTCATTTGCCTTGTAGAAACTCTTTAATCTGATGAAGTCCCACTTGTTTATTCTTTGTTTCCCTTGTCTGAGTAGACATGGAATCCAAAAAGATCCCTTTATGACCGATGTAAAATAGTGTACTGCCTATATTTCCTTCCAGGAGTTTTACAGTTTCAGGTCGAGCTGGAGACATTTAGATACAGGCCACCACAACAATGCAGGCAAGGTAGCCCAGGCCACAGTAGAGGTGGAGGGGATAAGACGTGATCAAATTCTGGGCATACTTTAAAGACAGAGCCATAAGAATTCTCAGACCGATTCTATACAGGATGTGAAAGAGAGAAAGATGTCAGGAATACAGTTGTACTGAGAGAAAGGACAGGAGGAAGAGCTGATTTATGAAGGAAGGTCAGGAGTGTGGTTTTGGACATGTTTAGATTTGAGATGTCTCTTGCACAGACAAATGGAGACAAGCAACCAGTTAGAAATAGGAGATTGGACTTACAGGAAAGGACTGGGCTGGAGAGGCAGATAACATTTAGGAAGCATCAGACTGAGGGTGGTTTTGAAAGCAAGAGAACAACAGACAAGATGTCCAAAGGGAGTGCCTGGAGAAAGAGGAGAGAAGCAGTCTAAGCACCAAACCCTGGGACACTCTAAGAGGAGGAAGAACCGCCAAGGAGACTAAAGAAAAATGGTTGTAAGCTAAGGGAAAAACAGGAGAGTGTGGTATCCTGAAAACCAAGTGAAGAAAGTACTGGAAGGAAGAGGGAGTGTCAGCTTGCCAAGAAGTCCAATAAGAGGAGGACTAAACATTGGCTGATGGCAAAAAAAAGTTCAGGTACTATAAAACTGAACCTTGTCTATTAAGACCACAGATACCATTCTTTGGAAATTGGTTTTTAGGAGCTGTGCCATCCTATCCACATGTCTAGCATGTGAAATCTCTTAGTATTATATTAGATATTTACCCAAGTCTTTCGTATTTGCTACATCTGCTTATACAGGTACAATGATACATCTGCCAAATCCACCATCTTAGCCTGATAAAGCAATGGCCAACGCCAGGAACTAATTGTCGATAATTCTATCTTCTCCTTTACACTTATTTGCTGGATAATCAATAACATGCATTAAATGAAACAGTGATAAAGCTATCTCGTAGACTTTAATAACAACTGCAAACAGGAAATTGAGACACTCACTTTTCCACAAGGGCAACTAATTACACACAACAAGGAACCAGAGATAAGCTGCTAAGTGATTATGTCTAGACACAAGAGTGAACAACCAGGCTTCCTGCTCACTGAAGGTCACACTGAGTTTCCGGAATGGTAACCATATGTAGGCAATTTAGGAAACCGAATATTTTACCCAAACCCTAATAAAGCTGCCAGCTGAAATTCATCACTTGTACTTTCTACGTGGATTTAGCACAGTGCCTAGAGAAGGCACTCAATGAGCAGTGAAGACGAGAATGAATGGTGTGCACCCCCAGAGCTACAAGGAACATGTGGCTTGTGCCCCACACACCACTGCAGAGAGCGCTGCTCAGGAGGTGGCCATCTCATGACACGCATGGTGCATACCTGCCCAGTCACATGCGACAGCCCTGGGGATCATCAATCAGCTTTTATACCAAAGTTGAAATGCAATCACAGTAACAGCACGCATGTGCTAAATTTCCTTTGCGATCAATATAAACTGAAAACAGGCCTACAAAGTTGTGTCATGCAGGAAGAGACAGTTATTAAATGCCTACATATGGCTTTGATATACATGAATATAACATGTTTTCAGCATTTGATCATGAACAGCTAGAAGGCAGGGGCTGATCATGCCAATGCCACATACCAGAAGCAGTAAACATCTTTTCTAACACTGTCATAAGTGATGACTTTGCAACCTTAAAGCAATCCATAACAAGCACCTTTAAGAAATGCTGATTCAGAAACCATTTGAAAGCCCTGTTTTTAAGATATGCTGGTGATTTTTATCCTCTTAACTTTGGGGAGTCAGTGTTGATTCTGAAGAGCAAAGACTGTCCATGATACCATGAGTGCCATGCAGCCTATTTTGAATAAAGGCAGTAAATTATCAGGCAGGCCCAAGTCGTTGGCTTAGTTCCCCTATTTCTATAATTTTCCATGTAAAATCCAGTATTGATTTTCAAGCATTTTCTAATCTGCATCATCCTCACCACAGCCCAATTAAGAACCACAACACAAGATACAATAGTGACTTTAAATTACCTGCAGACAATCATTTCAGATTTCTGGATTACCAACTGAAATCACAAAAGAATGGTGGCCTTAAAAACAAATCACACAAAATCTCAGTTATTTAAAGCCTCAGGATATTATTTTTCCCATAATTATAGAAAGCTACCTAGAAAAGTAGAACACATCCTCTTGCTTCTTATTGAAACTCACACATTGAGACTAAAGCCAGAACAGACTGTGAAGCACCTGAGATGTGTGGCTTTACCTCCCTGAACCTCAAGGCCGGAATTCCTCCTGATACTTCTCAGGCCACACACAACCACGCAATTGGAAAACAAAAGCAACAAACATTTTACATGTTAATTCAAGTAATTAAACAGAATTTAGCTAATTGGAAAGGAGCTAAGAGCTGGGAAGGAGCACCGCAGGGTGAGGTGAGAGGTGGTGAAAAAGTGTGACCTGTGTATTTGCCAAGAACATCCATCACTCGATCCAACCTCACACCTAGCATCTCTTCTGTCTCGGCACCTTTCTCAGATATATCTACACCAGGATTTTATTCAGAAAAATAATAAAATAATCAATATTTGTTTCATCTACCCTCCCCAGAAAATTCCCACACAGGCTATAATTCATCCTTCTTATCCCTTCCAAAATACCTTAAGGCTTTCAAAATTCACTCACTTCATTTCAACTCTTACTTCCTGAGCATCTACTATATACCAATACACCAGCGACATGGACCAAAAAATCCCCGTCCTCCAGCTTACACTCCAGACTAATCAAACTTATTTGGGCAATTAATAAATCATTTTGGTATTTTGAAAAAGTATTAAAAATTAAATCCCATTTGGAAAAACAATTAACTAGAGTCTACAAGAATTCTTACATATTTATTTGTTTTGCTTACTGATCACATTTTTCCAAGTGGCTGTCAATACTCACTCAAAGGCAGTGCATAGAGCAAAGTCCTTAGGTGGCTGTCCGTAGGTGACATTCCTGCTCTGCTGTGTGTGTAATCTCCTTTCTGTGTCATTTTAAAACCATCAGTTTTTACCTCAGGGTGTCAATCAGGGTCATCTCTGAACCTTTTGAAATTCAGAGTTCCATCCAGACTTACTGAATAAGAAACTCCTAGAGTGGGGCCTGGACACGTGTATTCTTTAAGGCCTTATAGTTGGCTCTGACGCACACTCCAGGTTAAGAACAATCCTTTAACAAACTCTTGGAAGAAGGCTAACAGCACACGTGGTGAACACTATGGGTTAAAAGAGACTTTATTTACCATATGTCTTGCCCTCTTCTAAACTGTTTCCTGATATTCCTTCATTCAGCCCTTACGACAACCATTATTATCCCTATCCTGCAGGAAACCAGATCACAGGGAGGCTGAGTAACTTGCGTATGGTCCCAAAGCCCAGTGAGCAGCAGGGCTGGGTTCTGAAGCCTGGCACGATGACGCTCAGGTCCCTGTGCTTAGTCGCCACTTTGGACAGGAGTTTACTCTAACCATTCATTTACTAATTCATTTGGTAAATCGGTGCAGCTTTAAGAGAGACAGACGTGTATCTATTTTTCCTCTGTACTACTTATCACAGGGATAAACAAGTGTGTGATTTGTGTAATACCCATCTCTGCTAGGAGGTAAGGATCATGTGAAAATAAACATGTCTCTCATTTACCCTGGTACCCCCATATTTAGCACAGTGCCTAATGCCTGGCAGTATTCAATAAATATCTGTTGACCAACCAACTGATGGAATGAAGGAATGACAGTTTGTAGAATACAGACGAGTTATTTTCTACTGGAAGAGTCATACCTGTAAGCAGACTGACCCCAGAATGTTAATGCTCTATCAGAGCATCAACAGAGCAGTGGGAGATAGGAAAAGAGAAACGAAACCCACCACATCCAAAGTACCACTTGATTCTCACAATAAGCCCAAGAGGCAGGCACAGATGTATTGTCAACTGTATTTTGTAGGCAAAAACACTCAATAGGAGTTTGCCTAGCAACTTACGCTATACTCTCCATACTTGGACTGTGCAATCAGAGATCTGTGCCCAAATCCCATTTCTGACACTACTATCTGTGGCTTTAGGTGAGTTACTTACCATCTTGAGCTTCAGCTACCTCATTTATAAAGGGAGGCATGCACTGATTTTGCCTTTTGTTCACTGATCTATTCCAACACTTAGAATAGCACCTGGCACATAGTTAGTGCTAAATTTATTATTGAATTACTGTGCTGTTGAAGGCCTTAAATATCAAAAAAGGTAGAAAAGTGCCTAGCATTGTGACTAAGACACATTGATAGTCACAGTGCCTTTGTGACTAAATGTCCCTAACACATTATTCCCACTTCCCCTTCCCTTTAAAATCTTGAAGGAGACTCTCTGCCACCCTTCCCTACTTCATATTCCTTCTAGGCCATGTGACTCCTTCTACGCCATGTGACTCCTTCTACATGAGTTTTAGGAGGTTTACACCTATTTCTGTGAAATCACCTAGTTCACTAATGCAAAGGGGGGCAGATGTAATCTTTAAATCAGGAAAAACTAACTTATACCAGGAGTTCATTTGCCTTCTCATTCCCATAAGACATATTAAACATAAGTTTCTAAGTTCTCCTTCTTTCTAAAAACCATGGCATCACTTTAATACATTTTATAATGATCCTACAAAAAAGGTTTACAAAATTGCAGCACTGCTTTATTATCACCATTCAGACTAATAAAACCAATTCACTATATATCTATGCATTAGATTTCTTTGTGCTGAGGCATAGTTACCTGGATATTTAAATTCAACATTCCCAGATTTGTGATAACCCGCTGAACTCCATATCCCCACTTCCCTCCTCGGACTCCTCTACCACCATCTTAGCCTCTTAGTGCAGGAGCAGAGCCATCGGGACAGTGCAGCAACATGGCTGAGATGTCGAAGACGAATTCTGGGCACTGACAATGGCTTTTAGGGATTAATGGAACAAGGCTTTTGTTTGTTTGATTGTTATTACTTTTGGGGGCGGGATATGTGAAAATGTCCTGTAGGCCCAGCTACATCACTATGAGTAATACATGGATGCGTGGTGAGCCAGGTGTTTATTTAGCCTGTGGTAGGAGGGAGAAGGCAGTGCTTGCATGAATAACACTTTGTAAACCTGGTGTGCCAAGGAAAAAAATCCAAACTTTAGTGGACTTATTTTCACAACAGTAAAATGAAACACTAGGTGATTTCCATAGTTATGTCCATATTTAGCAGTCTACATTTTTATTCACAGCTAAAAAACAGCATTGTTGTATCTATACCACACACTTATTCTTATGCATCAAGAAAGGCAGTGGTGTTGGGATTTATATAGAGAAAGATACAGATATAGATACAAAGATGATAATCGTCTGTGAGCATAAGTTTTAAATAACAGTTTGGTGAAGAGGTTTTTCATCTAACTTAATTTACAGTAATTAGCTTAATTTTAATTTTTCAATCAAAATAATTCCTGATTTAATAATTAGCTAACAATATAATAATATTAACAATGACTCCATCAATACTAATAACAGAAACATTTGTTGATGTGACAGCATTACAAAAACCCGTTGAGGTATATGCCACTAGTATCATTCCTACTTCACAGATAAGAAAATCCTATCCATAAGATATGGTGCAGAGGCTTTAAGTTGTTTAAGCGACAAAACAGGCAGATCCAGAATTTGAACCTAGATCAATCTAATCACAAAGTCCCAGATGTTACAATCTCCCAAATAATTATAGTTAACTGTAACATTAATGTCATAGGGCAAAAGAGGAATGAAGCATGGAAATCATGCTTATATAGGAGTTCAGGCAGCTGATTTCTACTCCCAGTTCAGCTGTTAACTAGCTGAATGTCCTTGTAATGAAACAAACCTTTCTGAGCCTCAGTTTTCTCAGAGGCAGGAGGAGAAATTTAGCAGAGCTGACATTCCTCAGCTCTGTTTCTGTACAGTCTTTGGTCACAGAGAAGGGAGCCAACATTTGTCTGTTAAACAGACAAATATGGAGTTTTAGATATGGAGTTTTGCATAATATCTCATTAAAAAAAGACTTGCATTGTTAACAAACAGTTTGGAAATCACTGAATTCGATGAGCTCTACGTCTTCAAACTCTTGATGTTTCATAGCTCTATTAAATACGATGTTTTTATCAATAAGGTTGGCTTCTTCAGTATTACTTGTTTACTACTAGCTCTTTTAAAATATGAACCCAGCTTTCTTTTCAAAGAAGCAAAGCAACCAAACTATTTGGTGGATTAATTTTTTCCAATGAGATATCACAAAATTAACTGGAGTCAGGGAGTAAGTCATCAAAGAGTAAAGTCTTTAGGTGTCTTTTATTTCTTAAAAAAGAACTTAATAAGTCCTTTTGTATTCAGGTATTCTTGTGATCTGGCTTAAATCTTTTCTAAAACATTTTCTTGAATTAACATTTATATATACGTTATATGTATTACATTTCCTCCCAACACTGTGTGAAAGCCATAAGTGTTGTGAGAATGACTTTTAGGACTAGAGGAATATGAAGCATACATGCTCAACCCTAAACAGGAGATTTTACATAATTTGAAGCACGTGAGGGAAACCTGTGGACTCCAGTTGATGTGTCCTTCCTGACCTACAATAACACAAAAAGACATGCAGTCAAAGTCTAGGAAAGAGGTGACCCTCAGCTGGCCAAGAAGAACAGCTAGGTGGGAAAGAGAGCAATGCCTGCAGTAATATGACTATAGCCAGCAATCACACAGCACCTACTCTGTGCCAGACAGAGCCTTAGGAGCTTTACAGATGCTAATTCACCTAATCCCCACAGCAATTCTGTGAGGCAGCCACTGAAGCACAGAGAGTGTAAGTAACATAACAGTCACAGAGCTGGAAGGGGAGAGAGCTAGGAATTGAATTGGGCACCACGTAGCTTTGAAGGGGCATGCTTTGTGAAATGGGGTTGGAGGGGAGAGCCAGAGGATTACGGTAAGATTTAAAGGCCTGAAAATTCTTGGGAGACATGAAAAAGATCTAAGAACTCATAATGATGGAAGAAAAGGAGATGGGAATGCCCTGGAAGCAAAGATTAAAAGAAAGGAAATAAAGAATTCCTAGAAGAAGAAGCTGGAATGATACTCTCCTCGTTTTTGAAGCTATAGAAATCAGCAGGAGCTTAGAGAAGAAAAAAGTCTTCTGAGAAACGAAAGGGAGCGTCCAAGGTGATAGCTTAAGTTAGGACTTAGCCAACCTGTGGCAGACTCCTGGGAAACAGGAACAGCCAATTTTAAGTGAATAAAACCAAAGAAAAGTGATGACTGGGTATTTCTTGCACCTTGTGGTCTTGCTCATTTTATTAATGAGAATCTTGAGGCACAGTGAGTTGAAGTGACTTGCTCCACGGTTACTCCAGCTGATTAGTGACAAGTCTGCCATTCTTTTCAATATACTACTTGAGTGGTTTCTACCCTGAACGTTTCCTCCAGATTTAGTAGTTTTTTATGATTCTATTTGTGTATTTGCTAAAGGAGTATCTAAGGAGACCAAAGGGAGTTAAAGCCATTTATGATACATACACATTGACTTTTTTGTAATCTCGCAGCTGTACACAATATTAAAAGATGGTATACCTGAATCTGCTCTAAACACTAGATGAGAAAGAAGAAACTGGGAAGTAATGATCTTTGGTGTATGAAACACCTTCTATTTTCAAAGTGAGAGGGATGGCCAGGAAGAAACCTCAGCAAGGAGTGGGGCAGAATGTTGTTTGCTCTTTAAGCATATATATAAGGTTGATTCTACCACACAGAGGGGTAAGTTTGAGAAAGCAAAAACATTCTATTTTATTCCATTTTCCACAGGAAACAGAGAATGGAGATCTGTGGTAGACTCCTATTAGCATTATGTGGTCTCCAGAAAACCCAGCTTTCTCAAGTCTAAAGACATTTAAAGGTAATTATGGGGGAAGATGAGAAAAACTTTCCCAGCAGTTAAATAGGGATAGTCATGGAATAGACAGACATCACGCCTCACAAGTCATTTCCTCTGCTCTGCTGCCAAATGTGATGTAAGAAGCCGAAGCAAGCTCCAGGTCAAGGACAAAGTGAGAAGGACATGAAGGGCTTACTCTATTTAAAGGTTAGTGGGGGAAAGTGAGTTAATATGGGATCTACAGGGTACGTAAAAGTAGAAAAACTCAAATTTATAGCTGAAGAATAACTGTTAAAATGCACTTAATGTTTATAAATATACATTAAATTCTAATAAAGGCAATAGAAATTAAATTGCAAAAGGTATATGCTGCAGAAGTAAAATCATCAATGTTCTCCATTGCTGTTCAGAAGGAAACAGATGACAGATAAAGAAGGGCAGTGGGACGTGAGGGAGAAGACCAGAACTCCGGGCCTAACTCAGCACTAACCAGCTGTGAATGACACTGCCAGACCACACCAAGCCCCTGCTCCTCAGTTGCCTCATCTGTGAGGCGGGTAGCAGGAGTGTCTCTAAGTCTCTTTCAAAATAAAATTAGATGACTATTCACACCAAGAAAATAATCACATAAAAAAACTCAAATATTTTTTAAAAGTCAAGAATTTAACAATAGGGATTGATGAATAATAGGGATTGATATGATCAGTTATCAGATACAAGAGCAAATCATTAACCCTTAGAGGAATAATGGAAGTGTACATTAAATTATTACTATTACTAAATATACAACTACTATGAAATCTCCCCCAGCCCCCCCAAAAAAACATAGTAAGAGAGGCCAATATCCAATAAAACATCAGTAGCTATGGAATTAAAAGAAAACTGTTTCTCTCCTCACACACTTCTGATACTACAAGTATGGGTTTTTTTCCTCACACTAACCAATTTCCCAACCCTCCAGACATCAACTGGGTGTCCTGCAATTTAACTCAATTCTGATACTAACTACCCAAAGTTAATGGAGTACTTTAGATGCCAGTTCCAAATAATGGGTCCCCAGGGCACCCACCTTTTGTCAGACTTGGTTGCAAAGACGGGAGTCTCCACAACCCACCATTCCCCCTCCAAGTTCAATCATCTGCTGAAATGGCTCACAGAACTCAGGTCGACACTCTCTTATGTTCATTGGTTTCTTATAATGGATATTATGAAGGATGCAGATGAACAGCCAGATGAAGAAGTACAAACGGTGAGGTCTGGAAGGGTCCTGAGCACAGGAGTTTGTCTCCACGGAGTTGGCGTGTGCTGCCCTAGTGGCACGTGGATGTGTTCACCATCCAGAAGCTCTCCGAACCGCATGCTTCAGGAAGTTTTACGGAGGCTTCATCACATAAGCACGATAGATTATCAACTCAATCTCTAGTCCCTCTCCCCTCCCTAGAGGATGGGGGGTAAGGCTGAAAGTTCCAAGCTTCGAATCATGGTTTGGTCTTGCGAGCAGCCCCCAGCCTGAAGCTATCCAGGAGCCCACCCAGAGTCACCTCATTAGAACAAAAGATGCCCCCATCACCCAGAAAATGCCAAAGGATTCAGGAGTGCTGTGTAAGACACTCCTATCCACCTCATCACTCAGGAAGTTACAGGGGTTTTAGGAGCTCTGTGTCAGGAACTGGGGGCAGGGACCAAAAATACATTTCTTATTATGCCATAGTGGTATATCAGAATATTTTACTTAAAATTCACAAATCCATTCCCTTTTCATGTTTTTTTTCCTATAGCCACAATAAAATTACTCAAATTAAAAAGTTGATTCACTTATTATTTATATTAGAGGAGTGTAAAGAGCATATACTTAAAAGAAAAAAAAATATTTTGGTGAAATAGCCGTTCTATATTTTAAAGAAAAAAGAAACCCATGTGTGGAAGGGCGGGGAAGCTTCAGCTACAATACAGATTACACTGTTAATGACAGAAGTCATCTGGATATTAAAGAACTCACAAAAATAAAACTAGTGGTTCTGAAACATTCAGGAAACCATCATATGGTGGGAAGTGAAATCAAGCACACAATAACAGAAGTTGAGGTTATCTGTTACTTTGACACAGAGATGTTTTTAAAGGGTGGCAGGAAGAAACCCTGATAAGGTTAATGAAGTATCTAATCAAGATATTCACTTTGAAGTCATGTAATATGTACTCTGAGTAAACAATACATTCATAGAATCAAAACTGAAAAGGGCTTTGAGATCACCTAGAATAATCTCATGAACTGCAGGAAGAAATCGTCAGAACTGGCACCACCTCTCTGATCCCTGACTCACAGTCCTGTACTCTTTCTCACTGCTTCTAGACAATAGTTTTCAACAATATTATTATTTTTATCTTCCTTTTCATGTTAGTCTCAAAAAAGGTATTATTTTATTATAATAATGACAAGTAGATCCTAAACAAAACAACTATACTTCTACTTGAAATTTCAAGTAACTCACACGTGAGTCAGATGGAAAGTGGAATTCCAGTGACAAGAAAGCACACCAAACAAGACAAGAAAAGAGTTTATGTACATTCTCTGACTTGAATTTTTGACCATCAATTATTTTAATGATTTCTGATTTGCACCAAAAGGGCAAACATGAATTAACTGCTGAATAAATCAGCAAATGTTTGATGTTTCTTATCAAAAATGATTAAGTTTAGCAGACAAAATAACACAATCCCTACGACCATAACTATCATTGTCCAGGGTAGGCCACTACATAAGGAGAAATACAATTTTTCTTTTCTTACTAAATATAAACATAGTTATCAATCTATGTACAGAGGGTTTGTGGGTATGAGTGTATATGCATCAATGGCAATAAATGACAATTTTTGCTCACTGAGTTCCTACTACATGTCAGTACTGGGAGAGGAACTTTTCAAACATTGTCCCAAGTCTCACAGCGGTGTAAGATAGAAATTATTTCAACCATTTGTACAGATGAGTGAATGGAGAGGGATGTGTCAGGTAACCTGTCAGCCGCAGGAATAAAACATGTCTGTTTGATTCTAGAGCCTGTGATCTTTTCACTTGGCGACAGAGCCTTATCCCAACAACATCCCCATTACATATAGAACACAGATGTTATTTGAAAAAATCCAGGAAATCAAACACATACACAAATGTTCGAATTTTATTATTTGCAAATAGTATAGTGAATACTTATCTTTAGCATTAGGCCTTACTTAAACAGAAAATCAAAATCTGCTCAAAAAGAAAACTTGTCTTTTAAAAAAATTTAAAACCATGATCATTACTGACTCTTAATTTATTCTGACAAATACAGTCACACTGTCTCCTATTGACCTCTGTTAGGCAGACTTTGGGTACTGTGCTCCCTTTCCCGAGGGCACATCTGCATTTCTGATTCCTTTGATCAATCAGAATGCTTATTTTGCTATCACCCTCCCACTCTTTCCCTCCACCATTCTAAATCAGACAATTACCCATTGTGAGTCAACTCCGAAACCTATTCCAGTCCATCCTCGCAAGGGTCATGTCTGTTTCCATGGAAATTTTACCACAGCCCCTTTCCTGAAATAAGCATTTGTCATTACACTTATCTAGCCATCACCAAATTCAACATAAAATCCCCAAGCTGCTACAGGTCCCCTAGATAACCTTCATTTCAATGGAAATGTCCCCACTAGCCCTCCTGGCCTAATTCCTCAGACTCAACCTAACCAAACATGAACCACCTCTAACAAATTCTTTCCCCACTCTCAAAATTCGCATTGTTTCGTCACCTTCAGCCAACAGATTATTATTTCAATGACCTGGCTAGCTCCTGATGGTTCTTACTTTTTCTATGGAACCCAAGCCTATTGACTGTTACCAGCCAGGTGGACCGAATCTTTCTAACTCACCAATCTTGCTAATCCCTTCACCATACTCAATCCTCCACAATTTTCTTCCTATCTTAAACTACCTCTAAAACAATCACTCACTCTCTCCAATTCACCTCATTTTCACTGTAGAAACCAAAAAGGTGTCCAGGACATCACAGGTTCCCTTGTAGGGAGGCGATTTAGAAAAAATAGCCACAGAATTGAGCCTAAGTTCCACCCATGACCTCACTACTTTTTGGGAAAAGTTTGCCAACTTTTGGATACCATCCCAAAGAATCTATCTACAAGCTGAAGAAGTTTGACTCAACAGAGTCATCTGCTCATTGCTGAAGCAATTCACCTTGTCCCTGGACATCACCACTGGCCTTGAATGTGTGACTTGCCAATTACAACAAACCCAGTATACTGTCCTCCACAACCGCATCTCCCTAGATATGGAGGGAAGCAACTGCAGCACCTTTCTCCCAGTAATTTAACTGATGTCTTTGTCACAACCAGGAAGGTTCAAGAAGCGAACACACAAATTCCTTCCATTACTGCCATAGGGCTGATACACCAAGGAAAGGTAAAAGGTTCTGGGACTTCTTCTGGAGAATACCTGAAGGCCTATGAAGTTGGACATGTAGATTGATGCAACCTCTAAACTCTGTCTTTCTGTTTATAGGTATCCCTCTCACTAAATGTCTCTGGGTTGCACAGTACAGCAACTGGCAACTATCAACAAGTCTCAACAGATGGTTCAGCTGGTCCTCAATGAACAAAAGGTGACTGGACAAAAAATGGATGTCTATGGTTCAGAGAAAAAGAACGCTTCTTCTTTCCTTGAACAAGAGGAGGGAGTGAGACAGATTCTCTCCTTGACCAAACTTTCAACAGGCTCCTCTGAGCCCTCTTTCCATCTAGGCCTCATCCTTTCAGCCATGTCTTCAGCCTACCCAGTCCAGTCGTAGCAAGAATCCCCCCATCTTTGATACCAGATCATTCCTGGCCTGCCTTCAGCAGGAATCTCCCTACCTTTGATATCTTCTCTTGGTAATCTTCCATCTACTGACCCTCTCACCCTGTTCTTTGGCTATAAATTCCCACTTGTCCTTGTGTTCCGAATTGAGCTCAGTTCTCTACTGGTCTCTTTTCCCCTATTCTAATATTTAGGAATAAAATGTTTTTATCACTTTAACTGGTGCCTGGCTCTGGTTCTCTTCTGTCACGTGGTATGTGTGGTCATGAGGAATATTAATAAACTACATGAGATAATGAATGCAACACTTCACTGGACAAATATTAATGAATATCCACCAAGAGGAAGTCGCTATGCTACATGTGAGGATAAAATGGTGAGCAGAGCAGATAAAGGGTCTGC
The DNA here is from genome assembly GCA_031878705.1 of Tapirus indicus. NCBI lineage: Eukaryota > Metazoa > Chordata > Mammalia > Perissodactyla > Tapiridae > Tapirus > Tapirus indicus. Next base: position 80,383,049 of record CM062919.1, read on the forward strand.
CTTCATGAAACTGAGAGTCTGGTGAGAAAAGAGACTTCAACACAATGATCACACAAATAACAATACTATTACTATGATAAATACTTTGAAGAAAAGGTACATGGTACTATATTGGGGTAGTCAGGGATGGCTTCCCCAAAGAACTAATGAAGTGACATTTAAGCTGAACTCTGACTATTCAAGATTATTGGGTGTGTGTATGGGGGTATGGGGTATTCTAGAAAGAAGGAACAGCATGTGCCAAGCCTCTTATTGAAAAGGAAAGTGGCACATTCAAGGAACTGAAAGAATACCAGTGTAGAAGGGTCACAGAAAATAAAGAGATAATAAGGGAAACAGGTATCAGATGAGACTGAAGACATATACAGAGAGTGGAACATGCAAGACTTTCTAAACCATCTTAGGATTCGCAACTTGATGCTCAGAGCAACTGGACACCATTGTATGTATGTGTTTAGCACAGTGCCCGTGTCAGGGTCAATGCCCAGTAAAGGAAAGCTTTAAAAATATTTGAATCATCTTAACTGATGTCAGTGTATGTTATTTATCGGTGGCCAGTGGGAGAAAAAGAAAAAAATCACTGGAAATCCCTGTCACATTTTTCTGATTTAAATGTCAGAGCAATCTACAGTTGCACATTACTTGGGAAATGTTAAATCTAGATAAAGTACACTTTGTTGGTAGTTTCTGGAACTGTTCTCTAAAAAGTCAATTACCCAATTTGAAATGAAAATGTATTTGCATCAAAATGATTCTCAGCCATCAAATATGAAGAATTATCACTTGACGTGGGAAGCTTGAGGAAGGCCCATCCTCCCGTATTCAGTTAATTACTTCTACTTTTAAAAGACATCGTAATAGCTCATGTTTCAGTTTTTTTATTTTTTCATTTTCTTCTTTCTAATTGATGTACTGACAGAACAAAAAATGTCCACAAAAACAAAATTTATTTTTCTTTAATTAAAATTAAAACTCATTTGCAATTCAGAAAGGATGAGTAGTGGAGAGCTGTGGGCAGGAGGACCTGTCTGCTCCCTCTTTCACCCCACAGTCCTCTCAGGACTGACTGACATCCATAAAAGGGGAAATGCAATGTCCGCTATATCATCCAAATATGGTTAAAAGCTCTCTCTGTTTCTCATCACCAGACAATGGAACCAACTGAGAGCTGGAATATTAGCTACATCACAACAATAACAGCCACGACAAAAGCGGCTGTAGCAATGACAACAGAGTGGCTACTGTCTCACAGCACTCTCTCTAAGCACTGTGTCCGCATATTTCACTTCATCTGAGCAGCAGGCTGAGACTAGCCATCTCTTCAAAGAAGAGGAAGCTGCGGTTTCCCAAAGTGAAATAACGTGCCCAGCGGTAAATAGCTAGGAAACTGCAGACCAGAATGCTAATCTAGAGAGCCACGATTTTTAATGCGATACCACACTACACAGGGTGGAAATAACATTACTGTCACACTGTCGTTAAGCAATGGCACTGCCATTAGCAGACGCAGCTCAGGTGACCTGCACAGCGGGGACTCCATCACAATGCCTTTTCTCACCTCTTCTCGCTCCATTCTTTCCTTGTTTTCTTTTCAGACAAACTGGCTGGACTAGAAGTTTGAGTATAATCTGAGAATGTTAGACCACAGGGGAAAAGAATCTATAAATTGGTTCACTGCCAGCACGACCTTAATAAACTTAATAAACTAAGCGAATCAGCCACAAATAATTTTGAAAGGGGCTAAAAAAAAAAACCTCACGTACTTTTAACATTTCCTCAATTCAGATTCTCAAGTGGAATGGATATTTTATATCAATAATGCAGACAATTAACTTCCTAATTTCCACCTGGCTTTGATATATAGTTAATAAGTATTACCAGCTTATCTCTTGAAGAAGACAAAGAAAGCAGTAGCTAAGATTAAGCTAAGGTCCACCTTTGAAGGAGTTGGCCTTTAACGTTTAAAACATGAGGAAGAGGATTTCAAATGAATAATTTCTGTTTCATGTTTATGATTATCTGGTAATCTCCTATTCATCACATGACATTCAAATAGCCAATCAAACTTTACTGTTTAAAAACTAAATGAAAAACATCTGCAATTAGGATTTTAAAGGGGATGCTGAATATCTACAAATTTCTGTGAACTAAATTGAGTTCTTAAAATTGGAGGCTGATTTTCAAAGTCAATGTTTTTTTAAGAAAGAATCAGATTATGCTAATAAAGACCAAAGCAAATATGCATATTACTTTGGGAAAAAACATGCATATTACTTTGGGAAAACAGAAAGTAAGGTACAAAGAATCCTTTGTTCAAAATGGAAACAAACGTCTTCGCAAGTTACTTCAAAAATATTCTCCTTCATAAGCAATTAAGGATATAAGACTGATGGCAGATAGAAAAGTACAACTGGACGTATCAAACGCATACCAGCAGATGGCACCTGAAAGCAGATGGCACATTCAAAGGCCATGGGAGACTTCATAATACTGCATTTCTGAAATGGAATCAAATTCATGATATCCAAATAGGTTTTTTTAAACATTAAAATGTCTGACACCAATCATAAAATCCCAACAACAATACTGTCTTGAATATAAGAAAATGAAAGGCACTGTAAATAAAATGGTGATCCTGACATCAATTTTTATTTAAAAAAAAAATTATTACAAATGGAGTCATGAGAGAAAAAGAAAGTTTGGTTAATAATTTTATGTTTCCTCCATTTTTACCTACAAGTTTCCTTCCCACTAATGCTAATTTTCTCTTTCACAGGGCTTTGTTTATTGTAAACATGAAGAAAGACAGTTCAGAGTAAAGAGTATTAAAAAATTTAAAAAGCTTATAGAAAGACAAAAACATATCAAGTTTCCTTTTACCTAAACATATGAGACTCATGAAGTTGAATTTCAAAACACTCAGTGTCCAAACCTTAAATATCTTAAGGAAGAGAAGGAAACAATGCTGCTATGCCTAAGACTGGCTGTCACAAGGACTACAATGTGAACTATGAACAGAAATTGCTTACAGAGAAGCATATTATATACCAAACTGGAGTCAGAAAGTAACCATATGATAGCAGAAACTGAAATCTTGTTCAGAATATTAAAATACAATGTTGTTTCATAAAAATGAAACAAGGCAAAAGAAATGCCTCAGCGCAGAGGACCTGAATAGAGATTTTTCCAAAGAAGACATACTGACGGCCAACAGACACATGAAAAGATGCTCAACATCACTAATCATCAGGGAATGTCATGGGGATGCAATGTATAGCATAGGGAATATAGTCAATAATATTGTAATAATTTTGTATGGTGACAGACAGTAACTAGACTTACCATGGTGATCAGTTTGTAATGTATATAAATGTCAAGTCACCATGCTGACGCCTGAAACTAACATAATATTATACATCAACTTTACTTCGATAAACAAAAAAACTCTGAAAAAGACTTGACTATTCTCTGGATGTGGGATTTGTGGGTTGTTTTATTCTACCATCATAAAATCAGTAAAATCCTATTATTTTTGCTTGAGGAAGATTAGCCCTGAGCTAACATCTGTGCCAATTTTCCTCTACTTTTTATCTGTGGGACATTGCCACAATGTGGCTGAGGAGTGGTGTAGGTCTGCGCCTGGGATCCGAACCTGCGAACCTGGGCCGCCAAAGCGGACAGCACCAAACTTAAGCACTACACTAGGGGGCTGGCCCCCAGTAAAATCTTATTTTTGCAAAATACATTTAACTAGAAATGTTATTCTTATATAATGAAAGGAAGTTAAAGGAGACTTGTGACCAGTTTGTAATTTTTCAAGGATATGGATTTATGTATACCTTTTAGGGTTCAACATGAGGAAACGAACATTGGACCTTTCTGAGAAGTTTTTTCCCCTCCTCAGCAGACTGACTTAGGTCTCTAACCCTTCCATGGACTTTCACGTTCCTTCATGAGGCAGTGCTCACTCAGTGATGCTGGGGGAGAGCTGGACAAAACAGCAGGAGAGGGACAAGCTCTCTGACCCCCGAGACAAAAGCAAAGCCAGGACTGAACCGTCTAAAGGCCTCTCTCAGGGAATATATTTTAACATTAGCAAGAGGTGTGCATAAAGGACTTTAATATTTTAAATAACACATTTTCTATATCAAGATAGTCATTTTAAATAGTGATAAAGCAGCTGCCTTGAAATTTAATATTTTTTCCCTTACTAATCCACTAATTAAACTACAAATTCTTCTATAAGAAATTACACCTGACAAATCCATATATTTTATTTATCTAGTATCTCACATGTCCAAAACCCTCCACTTAAGACAGAAATCAACAAATAGCTATTCAGGAGAAAAGAACAGAATAAAAAGATAACTGCTTTTTAAATGATCACACTGACATACACACATCTACACACATATATAAATACAAACTGTTTTAGAGGTTCCCATATATTTCCATTACATTATTACCACAATTTACTATGTGTGAATCAGCAGTGCATTTACATTAAAATTATTTTGAAATAGAGAAACATCCACAAAACGATAACACAAAATCCATGTCCTCAGATATTAACATTTAAGAGTATAATAGCATGGAACAATAAAAAATCATGAGAACAACATTGTTAAATGCCATGCTACATGATTACTACCAGATTTAACGATTTCATGGACCTGTAAAATTAACTTCTACCCCCAAATAAAATGGGAACTGACATGGTTGAACCACCTAGGTTTTAATATCAGTCCTGGCACATCTAGCAGGGTAACCTTAGATATCATACTCAATTTCCCTGAGCTTCAGTTTCCTCATTTGTAAAATGGAGCTGATAACAGAACTTCCTTCATAGGATTGTGTGAAAACTAAGAGTGAAAAAACAGTGTTTATAACTTGAACAAAACAAGAACTTAACAAAGGTTAGCCTTAAAACAACTTATTAATTTGTCCCCCGAAAAGCTATAAAAAAAATTACCATCTCTATCACCATAGTTTCATATACTAAAACAAAGTATTCTCACTAAATGAAAAAGATAATTTTGCTCTGGACCAGTGCAAACTTTGCCACAGACCAGTACCAATCTGTGGCCAGTATTTGGGAATGTCCGTTAAAGCCCGTGAATTTTACTGGATCTCAAGAGAATAAAATCAATGGAGTCTGAAATTATTAGGGACATTTCCCTGAGAAAATGGAACATGAGGTGAAATGGGAAACATCGATAGAATCTAGGGAGACAAAGGGAAGGGCACCTACATCTTTCCTTTGAGGTACCTAAGAAGAATGCTCTTTCCTCGTCTGGAAGCAGTTCAGCATTATTTGAAACATTACTTCTCTTAAAAGCCACGGCAGCATTGATTATAATATATTTCAACCTTCTCTAAAACCATCAAAATATTATTATTGCAAGTGATAACTTTCAGATTCTAAGAATAATAGTTTTGGGGGATTTTTATCTTCCTATGAAAACAACTGTAGGCATTGCCTTACCAATAGTGCTTAAACACCTCACTATTTGTGAAAAGTACCAACTCACGGCAAATTGAAAAGGTCGCGGTACACTGTGTCTTAAAGCAAAATATCTGTTCATGTAATTATGATGTAATTGTAACAACTGTCACGTTTCCTCTGGATGGTGGTATATGCTTATTGATGTTAATAGATTATTATTGACTTGTATGTTACACACAAGAGCTGAATTACTATGACTCAACCATTCTTAATATAATACTGTATTCATTACCACACAATTCACTTCAAGATGGTTTTCATCCCAGTCTTCCTTTATTTCCTTTATAAACTGTCCCACCAGTAGCTTTCTACAGTCAACTCTCAAAGAGCTTGTAAAGAAAAGCACTAAGAAGGGTTTTCACTGGAAAAAACCATATGGACAAACTGTGCCCCAAGTATGCTATGCACTATTGTTTTTGTCCTGCCCCCTTGTATTCCAGCAATACATTTTTATTTAAAACAATAAATTTTAATCAACAGTCAAAATAATTTGTTCCATTTCTTGAGAACCTGTCACAGCATTCTTTGCATATTTTCTTCAGTAATAAGCAAGAACAAATTCTAGTCAAATGAACCGAAAACACCTGATTTTTTAAACCTTAATACAGAGGTAGAAGCATGTAAACAGTACAGTGTCAGAGCAAAGCATGAGTTATGTAGCCAGATGCCCGTCAAAGCAAGGTGTTCAGCTTACTAGCTATGAGACCTCAGAGCAGTTACTTAAACCAGTGGTTCCCACAGTGTGGTTCCCATCAAAGGTGTCATCACCACCTGGGGAACTGCTAGACACTCAAATTCGCAGGCCCAACTCTAGACCTACTGAATCTGAACTCCGCAGGTGGGACTCAGCAATCTGTGTTTGATGAAGCCCTCCAGGTGATTCTGATCCAGGCGCAAGTCTGAGAAACACTGACTGAAACTCTGAGACCAGCCTTGCAAAAACCAGAGAGGTAAACAGCTCAGGGAAAAGGACTTTGGCTCTTTTGCAGTGACCTTTTATCAGCATTAACTTTTTTTTAATCAAGGGCCCAAATTAAGGAGAATAAGGACATCAATATTTAGGGCTGCTGCCACAGGCTGGGACTGAAATGTGCTGACTGGCAGCAGTGGGCCAGGTACCAAAATAAGCCTCTGGCTGTAGGGCAGGCCCTAAAGATTTGGTCTCTGAAATCACAAGTGGGCAAAATGCCCCAGAAGTAATATTTTATCCCCTTATAAACTAAGGCCACATTGCTCTGATAGTGACAAATGATAGTATGAGGAGAATCAACACTGATCTTTAGCTCTCAAAAGACACTGGATTCTTATCCCCACTTAACTCTCCCCAGAGTAAAGGCATGGGGAATTCTCCTAATTGACGTCAGCTGCTGTAAGGGAAGGAATGCCATGACCTTAAACTTGGCCACTGGTCTACTCTCACATCCAGGAACAAAGCCAGAGGGTTCTCCTGGCAACTGCCTGACGTGCTAAATGGCAGGCGCAGCCACTGAGGGAATCCTTTGCTGCCCCAGGGACAAATCCCCCACTGCAGGAAACAGACAAACCAGAGAGATTAGCAGCCTGCCCAGCTGATGTTGGCCTATCCCCTCGGCCCAGAGAGTAGAAAATGCATTCTAAATCACTCTATTCAAAAACCTAAGCTCCTGGTCTGCTTTTGCTTTACAAATGAGGGAAATGTTCTCTACCAGTCAAAGGGAAAACAGGAAAATATGAGAACTTCAAGGAAAAATGTGGTAAACTGGATCTGTGCATAAAGCAGCCTACCATATTCCAGAAGTCTTTAATAGAGATTAAGTACAAACGAATTGGATGTTTTAAGATCAATGTTAACTACCATTTTGAAAAGGCCCTGTAATCAAAATCGAATCCAACCCTCCTACCCTGCCAAAGTCCTCATCACGGCTCCCCTGGACAAGTAGGAAGGGTTCCTAATCAACTCCTCTCCACTCCACTCCCCACTCCATTCTACTCATTTCACCCAGGAGGCTATTCTAGCCACAAACTTGGTTAAGTAACTCCCCTGCTCAAAGACCCCTTGACTCTCCAGTACCTACAGAACAGTCTCTGAATGTTGAAGTGCTGCTATGAGAGGCTAGTATCTGACTCTGACCATTGGATCTCAGACCTCAGGCTCAACCCCACCCCTCACTCCCTGCTGAGACCCTGTCCTCTCACAGCAAACCTCCAAGAGCATGCCCTGCCACTTTACAAGAAATACCAGAGCCTTTAATATGCTGTTGTCTCTGCCCAGAATATCCTTCTCTAGCTTTTTCACACAAAAGAATTTTACTTATCACACATGATCGAGTTCAAGTATCATGTAATCTGTCAAGACTTTCTTGGCTTCCCTGCATTCCTTTTTCTGAGTTCCCATGCTAGTCTGTGGGCACCTCCACTACAGTTCTTAATAAATTATATAGTATTATCTGTTTATGTATCTAACTCTCCAGCTAGACCTTGAGTAGTCCAGGCAAGGACTATGTCTCACGTGTTTTATCACCCACGGTTCCTAACCGTCTGAAAAAGTTCTCAACCCAGGATCAGAATCCCAGCTATTTTTTTGTTTGTTTGTTTGTTTTTATTTTTTTTTTATTTTTTATTGATGTCTTAGTTTATAACACTGTGGGGTTTTAGTTGTACATTTTTGTTTGTCCGTCACCTTGTGGATGTAACCCTTCACCCCTTGTGCCCCCCCCACCCCCCTTCCCCTTGGTAACCACCATTCAGTTCTCTCTGTCCGTGTGTTCACTTATATTCCATATATGAGTGAGTTCATGCAGTGTCTGTCCTTCTCTCTCTGGCTTATTTCACTTAACATAATACCCTCTAGGTCCTTCCATGTTGTTGCAAATGGGACAATTGCGTCTTTTCTTATGGCTGAGTAGTATTCCATTGTATGTATATACCACATCTTCTTTAACCAATCTTCAGTTGAGGGACACTTGGGTTGCTTCCACTTCTTGGCTATAGTGAATAATGCTGCAATGAACACAGGGGTGCATACGCGTCTTGTGATGGTTGATTTCACGTCCATTGGGTAGATGCCCAAGAGTGGGAGAATCCCAGCTATTTAATAGTTTCTTTAACTCAGAGATGGAATATAATAATCAATGGGCACTTCAGGAAAACCTTAGCCATTTAGAAGACGAAAACTTTTTGCCTTTAAATTACGTATATCCAGTTGGACACTTATTAATTTGCTTGAATAAATCTAGGCCATATCCTTAATTTAATCAATAATTTGATGTGCATATCTTTGGGCACATGTCTGTTTCAATTTTCTTGTTATATTCTGAGCTCTTGGAGAGCAGAGACCAGGTCTTACTCACCTGTGTATAACCCATACCACCTGTGCGAGGTAAATATTCAATAAATGATTATTAAAGTGAATTCCCAAAATGAGTTGTGACTTAGTTGGGGCCGCCATAACAAAATACCATAGACTGGGTAGCTTAAACAACAAGCATTTATTCCTCACAGTTCTGGAGGTTAGGAAGTCCAGGATCAAGGTGCTGGCATATTCAGGGTTTGGTGAGGGCTCTCTTTCTGGTTTGCAGATGGCCATCTTCTTGCTGTGTCCTCACATGGAGGAGAGGGTGGGCTCTCATCTCTTCCTCTTCTGATAAGGGCACTAATCCCACCCTGGGGGCTCCACCCTCATGACCTCACCTAAACCTAATCACCTCCCAAAGGCCCCACCTCCAAACACCTTCACACTGGAGATTAGGCTTCAACATGTGAGGGTTGGGGGACACAACATTCAGTCCATAGCAAGTCGCCACACTGATATTTGGCCACGTGTTTTCATGTTCCATTTGTATGTTTGCAAGGAAACAAAGACAAATTCAACTTGATTTTCAGAGAAGAATGAAAGAGGGAAAATACTTTCCTTGACAAAATGCCTCCAACACAGAAACACATTCTCCAAATTAAATCCCTGAAACAGCTGCCATTCTAATCAGGCAAATTAGTTGAGCGAAAAGAGCAGAACATGCCTCATACCTCCCTTGTTTTGACTGGGGACCCATAATTCTCATCTCACTCCTGTGGAGATGGTTCCTGGCTTATCTAAACCCACCCCCAGGAGAGCCAGGGACACACTGCTGTATCTCCTTCTCCAGAAGGACACATGCAGGGAGCAGGGACTAGCAGCTTCCTTGTCCTTCTGTCCTCTCCACAATAAAATGTACAGTATTTTAAGGGAAAAAATCCTATGTGAACACAAACCTTTCACTACTTTATAAACACCTGAAGGGGGTGAAAGGGAGTGGGGCAGCTTTTTACATTTAACCATGAAAGAAATGATAAAGGAATGAATCCATGTCCAGATTTCAAATAACTAGAACACTAATTTCTAGATTTTTCTTAAAATGGGGGCAAACCATGGCAAAGATGTTAGCATAACTTCTCTCTAAACATTTGAGAGTGAAACATTTTTATTACTGAAAAGGAGGGGGAGGAGCAGAGGGAAAGCTGGTGAGTGGCTTTTGTGTATAAGTATAAAATATTTGCCATTGGCTTCATTTGGTTTACATACCTACCACACTTCAAGTTGAATTCCACACAGGGATTTACTGGCCAGTTTCTACCCAGACCCACTCACTTTGTCAGTTTTAGTAACCTGACATCTGCAGGTGAGAGACTATTTCTAATACCACTTGAAAACCACCATATGGCCAGGCTTCGGGCTACATGAGAAGTCCTTGCTTCCTTCCTCTTAGCCTTTTTTCTCAGGTTTTCATTTGTGATTGCATTATCTTCCTTCTTCTCCCCACCCTCCCCACTTCCTTCTTCTTCCTCTTCTTTCCTGTCCTCTGAACTGTTTCTTAAGTTTTCTATCTTTCTTCAGTGTGGAGTTCTGAACTATATAAAGAATACTCTACCCCAAAGATTTTTCAGTGTAAACTATGCCTTTTATTGCATAGCCTAGTATCAGTAACCCACAACAAATATTCTAAATTTAAAAATAAATATTATACTGCTGGTTCAGCTGTCCAGACAAAATAAAATCTCAGATCACAATTATATATCATAAAATTTTACCAATAAATTCTAAGAAGTATCTTGAAATACAAAGAGACTGTAATTTTTTCTGATCAATGTACCCTACTTTTATTTTGCAATCTTCCGTGTTTCAGCTCTTGCTCAGAAACTCATAGGTTGAATATGAAGCTATGAATTTAGCTTTCTGGTGAATTATATGCAAAAGGGTTTTTTCCCCATTTCATCCAAATGTCAAAATAAACATTTTTTCCATTCCTCTGCCACTATTATTCCATGTCCTTATATCCCCAGAAAAGGGGGTAAGAGATCACTGCAATGCAATCTACAGGAGGCTCCTCAGGATCCTGACTTCATCACAAAATATAAATATTCCTATAGAGAAGGGTTTCTCCTGCTTGGGTTATATTCCACTAGTGCTACATATTCTGTGATGTCCTCCATAGCTGCTTTTGTCACTATCTAAAAGACTTTAGTTTTTTTTCTCCCTCAGGGAAAGTTATACATAATTGAGTCCTGATGTCCAAAGTCTCTTCGTATCCATATTCCAAAATTCACCAAAATGTCAGCTGAGAGCTTAATAGAAAGAACAGATGATCTGTACTGAATATCAGAGCAATTACTTTGGACTTCAGAAAGGTTCCGGGATAAAATGTCACAAATCTGACTCTTCTAGAATCCTCCCTATGTGTTCTTTCAGGACAGAACCTAATCAATCAAACAGAAGAGGTGACTGCATCCCAGAAAATACATTGCCCGAAATATCTATTTTACATGTTTAAGTTATAATAATTAGTACTTCCATTAACACCAGATGGGTTCATTAGAGAATTTAACACAAATTCTTCACTGGAAATCACACATTACCATGTGAAATGAGAAAAAATAAACTCATAATAAAATATCAAGCCATGCATTCTTACTAAAAACAAATAAGCTTAATGAGAAAGGTATCATTTACAGCTAATATTTTACCATTAATTTATAAGTGGACTTTATAGTCAATTTTTTTAAGTAGTTTTTTTTTTTTGCTGGTGGATGCCAAACTAGTACTTAGATACTAAAACACATTAATATTTTAGTATCTAAGAAAGTAAAGCATGTTCACATTTGTTTTGGTCTTATATTTTCACAGTGTCTGTGAGTTGGAGATAATCATCTGACTCCATTTTAACACATGGAAAATGGGGTTCATCGTGATAGACACACAGGGAAGTCTGAGATTTGATTCATTCACCACTGGCCAACACTGAGTTAACACCACCAGAGCCAATTTCTCCTGCTACCTGGCCCCAAACACATTCTGAATTACAAATGAGAAAAAGAGCATTGCCAACCAAAAATAAAATGGACATAATGTCAATCTCTTTGGAATAGGAATCATTAGGGACATTTTGACCAAGGAAGGTTTACTCTGAAACTCAAGAGAGCTTATCTTTCTCTTAACAGTAACATTCAAACACAACTGAAGGCCAAAAATATAAGTAATGAAGATTTGGAAGAAAGAAGCAATCAGTAGTATATATGAAATATATATATATATATATATTTTTTTTTTAATGGAGCCCACAAGCTGCGGAACTTTTTTTTTTTTTTTGAGGACGATGCCCTGCGCTAACATCTGTTGCCAATCTTCCTCTTTTCTCTTTTTTCTCCCCAAAGCCCCAGTACGTAGTAGTGTATCATAGTTGTAGAGCTGTAGCTCTTCTATATGGGACACCAACTCAGCACGGCTTGATGAGCAGTGAGTAGGTCTGCGCCCAGGATCTGAACTGGCCGACCCTGGGCCGCCAAAGCAGAACGCGTGAACTTAACCACTACGCCACCAGGCTGGCCCCTGAAATATTTTTAAATGTCCCATTCATTTTGAAAAGGACAATATTCTGTGTCTAAACTTTTTCCCTTTGCCAGAACGATAATAATTAAAGAGAAAAGAAATGTTTTTTAGCTTCTCTAAAAATGAAAACTTACAAGTTTAGCAAACTCCACAAAGAGAAGATCAAAAGTCTCTAATATTTGACCCTCTACAGCACATAAAATTTTTTGACAAGATTAATTTTTATGGTCTAAGAGAAGTTACACTTATGCAAAATATGTATCTGCCCATAAGAAGTAACAGAACAAAAACACTCAAAAAGTAAAGACACATTTTTAGACATAAAATAGTATAGGAAGAAGAGAAATTTGCACTGCTTCCTAAAATTCAGTGGTTCTCAAACTTTAATGTGCATCAGAATCATCTAGAGGATTCAATAAAACAGATTGTTGGGCCTCACCCCAGAGAATCTGATTCAGTAGTTCTGGGGTGGGGCCTGAGGATTTACGTTTTAACAAGTGTACAAGTGATGATGATGATGACGATGCTCATCTGGGGGATGATACTTTGAGAAGCCTAAGTTTAAGTGCTTTAACTTCGTCACTTACTCAAACACTGTGGAAGTCTCAGTATACTTTGTCTAATCTCTCCCAATGGACATCTTGTGTTCTTTGTGACAGTTAGTGTTTCTACTGACAAAGATCATCACTTCCTAATTAAAATATTATTTCAGAATATCCTCATCATCTCTAAGTTGAACACCACTTTTTAGAGCATCACAATCTATAGATATTTAATACATGAAAATAGAAAGAGTTACATATGTATAATATCTTTAGTTTTTAATGTACAAATTTGATAGTAAGAGTAAGATGAATAAGGTATTTGAAGATTCTTTGGTAGCTACGACTTCTGATTTGATGTTAAAGACAACAAAGTGCGGGGACAAGTGGGCAGTCTCCACCCTCAGGACGTACCTGTGACCGGTGCATCAATATCCAGCAGATTTTTTTCCTGTCGAAGGATGGAAGCCCCCTCTGTGATTATTCTCAACGCAACACTCTCTTCCAGCCTGCCCTCCTTCATGAGGTGTGCCTTTAAGATATCCACACGCGGTTTCCCATCATTATCAAAGACTTCTTTTGCTGTAAGCCGGTGACTTGGAGGAAATGGGACAGCTGAGAGAGAAAAAGTCAAATTATTACATTAGCCAAAACTCAACAACAAAAGATTCATTAATAATCACCAAATATCTATTCCTACCACTAACCACCTTTTGGAGTATTTAAAAAGTTCCCACATTAAAATATGATCAAGGGCTATCAAGAATTAAAGACGGCCTTCTTCCTTTGATTCTAGATGCAATGTGATTGCTGTAAAGGACATGCTGAAAGGAATAGTTCTTATTCATCCAGTATCTACCTCTTGCATCTAGAGGATCCTGACTGAGTTACTAAAGAAAAAGGAGGGAGATAGGTTTCTGTAAGGCAATAACCAATTGAGCAAAAGAAAACAGTTCCTATACATTCAACCATAACTGACTCAGGAGAAGATGTTTCTCCACTAGAAAGCAGGCTCCTCTACTGGGATTAAAGGAATGGGAAAAGGTCTGCCAGACCTGATTTGTCCCTTCAACTACAGTCACGTCTCGGAGTAAACTGATTGAACTGTTTGAGGAGACAGAGGCATCTTAAAGCAAAAGGCAAAAACGCACTGAATCTTGAACAGGAAATCAGGATTTGTGTGTGTATGTACTGAAGAAATATCTTGAACAGTAAGGGGGTGATATATGGCAGGGAGGAGACACAGATATTTAGGAAAATGATACAATGACCAGCTCCACGTACTGCTCAGACTTAGAACCAACCGTTCTCTCTTGCACCCCACGCCTTCTTCACAGTAAGAAGATCTCTTGTAGTTACTGTCATTCCTTACATCTGTGAATACATTCATTCACTCATTCAGCCAGGGGATAGTCACTAAATTCCTACAGTGTGCCAGGACATCCAAAGGTCCACAGTCAGAGATGGCAATCATGAAGGTTACATTTAGCCAAGAAGCCCCTTCAGTGAGGGACACTCATTATTTCTCTGTTTCACCTGAGGGTTCATTTATTGGACAACTCAGATCTATTAGAAATATCTGAAAGGAGCATCAACACATTTTCGTGTAATTTCATCTACCAGGTGCACTATGCCATATGCCTAAGAACATCTCCGTATGATGGTTCCTCTCTTAAAAATAACACCTTACATTAAGTAATAAACCTAGCCCTCTCACTTTCTAGAAGTATCTCTCAAAGAAGCAAGATTTATGGTAGACCTATGCCAAGATATTTGCAATCTAATAGCACAGATTTGTTACCCAAGAGAAATGATAAGTACTTAAGAAAAAAGAAAAATCAGGAAGTGAACCCATACTAATGGATGAAGCTTAATTTTCCTCACAATCCAAGCATATCTCTTTAACTATGCTGCCACATGAAGTGACAGTGGCAGACTCAGTGGATGAGTGTGGTCAGACCAACCTGGGTGCAACCTGGGCTCTGCATACTCACCAGTATGACCCTGAGCAAGTCAAATAACCTCCTTTGGCTTCAGGTACCTCAACTGTAAAGTAGGAATTATATCTATCTAAGAAGTGTTATAATCACTAAAGTAAACAGTAATAGTGGTAGCTAACATTTATAGAGTGTTTATTTTATGTCAGGCATTGCTTGGGTAATAAAGTCAGACACAACAGAAAAGCTATAAGATGAGTAAGGCATATGTACATGTGTTTATATATAAATGTATTCAGTCCCCATAACAGTACTGTGGGGGAGAAACTTGAGGCTCAAAAATATTATGCGCCTTCCCCAAGATAATCACCTAGTGATTTATATGCAGTCCCAGTGAGCGTAAACCCTGGCAGTGTGGTGCCAGAACACCTGTGCTAACAACCACACTACACTGCTTCCAGAAAGCACTTTAGACACTGATTAATAATTAAAGAGTGACAAGCAAATCATTTTTTAGAATTGAAATTCTAAAGAATACTGAGAGGTGTTTCTTACAAAGATCGCTTTTATTTTCAAAAATTATTTGGGGCAGCTTATAGTAGAATAGATACTATAACACAAAAGCATGATGTAAAATAAAAGACAAAATGTATAATGCCAAAGCATGGCATGAAATAATAAAAAGAAAATTTGAGAATTAAACAAAGAGAAGAAAAAAGAGGAAATGAGATTTGGGGATGATTTTGTTCATTTTGGTTCTCTACCCTCCCCGCTTTTTCATGGCTAACATATATACTTGATAAGAAAACGTCTTGATGGCCACATTTCTTTACCTGTGTTTTTATGTATAGTTTGAAATTAGAAAATATCCTACCTGGCAACTCCTCAAAATCCCCCAGATACAGGATGGGGGAGAGTAAGGGGAAAATGTCAAAAGGACACTAGGAGTAAGGCCAAGAGCTGATTGTTTCAGAATGATGTACTAAGGTGTGGGTGGAACAACTGTGAAGGTGTAAGGGATCCTGCAAAACTGCCAGGCAAAGGTCCTAAGAGCCTCAGAGGGGAGAAGGCTGATTGACGGTCAGGTAGATAAAGGCAGTGGGTCTCTGCCACCCAGCATAGCTGGCCTTATTAAACTGAAGACAGACCACAGGTCACACCTATGGGAGCCAAAGCACTGACAAAGGGGAGAGGCAACATGAGAACACCCCAGGGAGGGCATCACCTTCATGGTGGACTTTCCACAAGTCCCCAGACTCCCTCCAAGCCAAGATCACTGCAAGAAAAGATGCTCCACCCCTTGCTGTAGATCTTCCACCTTCCAGTAATGGCTCATCCTAAGGTAACTGGCTAAGGTAAAGCCACCTGCTCTGAGATACTGAAGCTGGTTCCAAATAAACAGGGGCCAGAAAAGAGATGAAAAATGCTAGTCAGAGGGCTCTATTTCCAAGTGGAGGGTGAGGACACTGATGAAATGGGGCCCTTTACCGGTTGAACAGATGGCAATGCCTGCAGGGTCCAAGATGGACAGCACCAATGCCAAAGTTTGAGCACACAGATGATGTCACCAGAGGGAAGTTTCCTGGGACAAAAATAAAAGTGGGCTAATATTTGTGTATTGTGTACCTTTTGGCTGCATAAAGAAAATACCAGCCTTACAAAGGTCACATTTATTTGCTTTCTCTATTCACCTACAGTCTTACATGCAGACCCACACCAAATCTTGAGCAAAGTCTACTTGGATTAAAGAATTCAATGTGCTCAGAAAACATTTCTTTCATTAACTTGTTGTAAAAGTGGCTGCGCTTGATACAATAAAATTGGATTTCCCTCCCTCCTTTGCTTGAAGTATTATAGGTTGCTTTCATTGATGCATGAGCAGGCCAGGACTGGAGGAATTAAGTGTGTGCATGCTAGGAAAAATTCAGAAATAACTGTTGATATTTGGGCTGACTCTTTCCAAAACAATTTTCTTATAGTTGCCTATTAATTACAGAATATGGTGTTATAATAGACTTCTTAGAAGCATCCTAATAATAGATAGAAACCCTCTCAGCT
Organism: Tapirus indicus; assembly: GCA_031878705.1. Classification (NCBI taxonomy): domain Eukaryota; kingdom Metazoa; phylum Chordata; class Mammalia; order Perissodactyla; family Tapiridae; genus Tapirus; species Tapirus indicus. The sequence continues at coordinate 80,399,930 of CM062919.1, forward strand.
TTCTCCACTTCACAATTCTCACTCAATGTCACCTTTTTTCTCAAATGCAACAACAAAGTAGCTTAAAGTTTGGGACGTGTAAGTCCTTGGCTGACTCCTAACACAAACCACCACAGAAGGCTTTACAGACAAACAACATAGTGGGCTAGGATCATCTTCCCATGTCCCGGACTCTGGAAATCTGGCAGAGACTGGTCTCCAGTGAACAAGATATGACGTTGTTTCTTTTCTATCTGTTGTTGCCACCAGAGTGCATCTATCTGATACGGAGAAAGGTTACTAGTCTGGGAACCAGAATCATGTGCATCTAATACTGGCATCTATATAACAATCATTGGAGTTATCAATTACACATTCACCAGTAGAGAAACACATCCCACATCAGAAAAGCCTTGTAGCCAGAGGAATCCTAGCCCTTGGGTTTCGCCGACTCTGGGGACTATACCTCAGGAAGAGTCAGGGCTCTCCTCCTGAGATTTGAGTTACGTCCGTTTTAGACAACCGCTATGTGCCTCAGTAGCCATAAGTGATCTGTTTCCACTCTGGGGTGGATCCAGGTATCTCTGATTTGTCTTCCTCAAATCTGAGCCATTTTAGCCACTCTTGAAGGGACACTACTATACCACTCATGAAGGGATACTATTTGATAGGAAACATCCAAGAGTCCTTGTCACGATGACACCTTCCCTGGAAGGAAGGACAGGATTCCTGCTGCCTGACTGCTTCCTGGAGTCGTCTCATAAATGATAACAGGAGAGAATCACAGACTTAAGAAAACACTTAACCTAGTCAGTTTTTTCAAACCTTTGTTTTGCTTAAAAATTTTTTTTTGGTTTTTGTCCTCAAACAAAATGACACCTGGAAACTCAAGTATATCCCAACAAAAAAGAGCCTAAAGCAGCTTGCTTGCCTCTCTTCTTCCCTGTGATGGCTGTTAAGGCATGCTCACTAAGTCCTGGGGCTCTTTGGAGCAAAATTAGAAAACTCCCAAGTTAGACTGACTCCTGACCCCATCATATTAAACAAAGGAAATTAAAATCCAGAGAGAGGATAAGTGAATTGTCCAAGGTCAAAGGATTCGTCAGTGGCAAAACGAACAGCAACAGTCAGGTCTCCTGGTTTCTATTCCAACACTCTGCCCTCTAGATCTGCTCTGTCCAGTATGGAAGTGACCAGCCACATGTGGCTGCTGAACACTTGAAAAGTGGCTAGTCTAAACCAAGATGTGCTGCAACTCTACAACACGCCCTGGATTTAGAACACTTGGTACAAGAAAAAAAAAAAAGAATAAAATATCTCATTACTATTTTTATATTGATTACAGGTTGAAATAATAGGATTTAGGATATATTGTGCTAAATAACATTTATTATTAAAATTATTTCAACCTATTGCTCTTTACTTTTTTAATACAGCTACTAGAACATTTAAGATAACATAAATGGCTTGTATTAGATTATTCCTGGACAGTGATGCATCCTTCTCAACAAGTACACGAGAACAGAGGGGGTGGAAATCACGTTTTTTAATCTTTTTTCTCTTCCAAATTTGGTTCCTGCAAAATTTCAAACTATCTCAAAACCAGCTGTACACTGGAATGGTTTTTAAAAATGAATGATGCCTAGGCCCAACCTGCAGAGATTCCAATTTTACTTGTCTTAAAGAAACCCAGGGCAGACTAATGTGCAGTCCAGATTGAGACTCACTGATCTACAGCATAAGGAAAAGCACACCAAACACCAGGCAGTTCACTGTTCCCCCCACATGCTCCACAACGTCAATCAACTGCAGCAGATGCAATGCCTTTTCAAGTCCAGACACGTTTATTCCCTCACGCTCTGTCATCAGAACCTGCACAGCAACAGCTCTTGTCCCATATTTCATGTGGCTACTGTCTACACAAGGGCCATCTAAGATACCCATGTCAGCACATGTTAAGAGAACAGCTTAAGGACATCACGTCAGACAGAAAGCACAACAGATCCTGGCCTGACCTCACAGACCAGCACTCCATCTACTCCTCCCAGACATCTGTATGTGTCACAACTACTATTCTAATCAAACCACATCAGTCAATCAATTATCAAGCACCTACTATGCACTATATTCTATGCTAGTCAGTGAGAAGGACTGGGGAGAAGCAAGCAACCAAAAACAAACATAAGCAGATCCAGACTCTGAAGAGCTTACTATGCGGTATAATTATTAGTTTTTGCTTGAGATAGATGGAAAAGCGTTAAACTGCAAAACTAAAGAATAAAATCTGAAGAAAATGAGAGACCTTATAAGTAGTAAAGAAAAAAAAAAGGGTCCTTATCTACCTTAAGGTTACATCTGGGTTCCTAGAAACTCTTGGATGCAGTGGCACAATTCTTTTATGTACAGTATATAACAAATATCTAAGTTTTTAGATGATTCCAGAGATGAGATACTGTTTTTAAGGTAAGTAATGAAAAATAGAATATGCTAATTGTAAGACACAATGGCAGCTAAATAGACAAAAGTAGCTATCATCACTAATTAAAATATGTGAAAACTGACCCTACTTCTGAATGAAGAGTGAAGAAATAGGTAAAAGGAAGTACTAGTGACTTTTCATTCAGTTTTATTTGGGTTCTAATACTGAACAATCAGGTTTGACTTATATTCTTCTGGGTTTAAAAAAATTCTATGAGTATGGGGACACAGGTTTACCCATGTACATAATGTCTACATGCAAACATATACAAAACATCTTGCGTGGGAGAGAGAGCTTAAAAATTAACCACAGCTGGCCTCTAAGAAAAACTGTAGGAACTTATTTATTCAGGTCCTACTTATGCTACTCCTGTGGACACTCATCACTTCTTTGTTTGAAACTCTCTGGCTTTCATTATAGATATTAATGCCTGTCAAATTAAAATATGCGTGCCCATCTCCAGTGTGGTTGAATATTAATCTTGTAAACAGAAACATCCGGTGCCTGTTAAGCTAAAAAAATTCTTCAGAATGGGTCTATAAATAAAACTCCAATTTATTAATTACTGGCATTTTTATCCTGCTGCTTTGATGACCTTGTCCATCCTGAGCAGAGACCTCCTTCCCACCCCTCTGAATACAAGCACACAGATCCTGAGCCTTAAATGCATCCAATTGTTAGACACAGTTTGTGTGCTGATCAAGTCACTAGCAAACTGAACACCTCATGTGGTTTTCCTGAATGCTTACATGCAATATAGCACAATAGTATTTTATGTTACATCCCAAAAGTGTTAATAAAAGGGCACTATGGTACTTGAAGCATTTATTAAAATAAGCGATCTTTTTTCCTCTGGCTTGCAGAATGCATATTATACACAGTACTTGAACCTAAATCTGAAATGTGCTACAAGCAATTTTTTAATAAAGATCAGACACTAACTAATTAAAAGAATTACTGTTTCAACTACAAGGGATTAATAACTAATTTGTGAAAATAAGTACCTTAAAAGTACAATCAGAGCTTTTTTTATTATTTGAATTTCAAAATAATTTTCATTTAAATATGTTTATTGATATGTAGCTACTCCTTATCCCTTCCAGGTACAGCTTTTCTTATTCTCTGGCCACCATGCATTCTTGAGTCTAGGACTCAAGGGCATAGGAATGGTGACAGTCTACAAGCCCTCCGTATGTGGTCTTGGGTAGTTCTATCACAAAACTCCTTTGAAGTTTTGATATTTTGGTTAGTTCATTTAATTACTAGAAAAATTACAAATGGCTTACATAATGAATTATGTAATAATGATTCAACATGAAAGATTATTTGACAAAAATTTTATTTTTTAGAGTTTCAAAATATTTCAGCATTACTGAAAAGCTTAAATAAAATCTGATTTTCTGCTGTTAAAATTAAAATGTTATATGCACAAGTCCGGCAATTAACATGGGGGCCATGCCAATCACAGATAATTTTATACAGTACGTGAGAAAAGCAAAATTAATACTTACTGGCTTTGATATATGATATTGAATGTTCAGATTAAACTAAGAATTTTAATTAAATACTAAATGTTTTAATTTAAATATTTAAGTTAAATACTTAAAATTTTTAAATATATAATTGAAGATGTGTTGTTTCATAAGGGTCTACTCTATAGAGTTTTTTTTTAATTAAAAAATATATAGTCAGGGGGCCGCCCAGTGGCGCAGCAGTTTAGTCCGCGCTTGGCAGCCCAGGGTTCGCGAGTTCGGATCCCGGGCGCCCGCCGACGCACTGCCTGTCAGCCATGCTGTGGCGGCGTCCCATATAACGTAGAGGAAGATGGGCACGATGTTAGCCCAGGGCCAGTCTTCCTCAGCAAAAAGAGGAGGATTAGCAACAGATGTTAGCTCAGGGCTGGTCTTCCCCACAAAAAAAAAATATATATATATATATAATCAGCCATATTCAGTTATACCAGGAGGAACCCCAAATATACTAGATCTTAGTACCTGATGAAGTGATTACAGTAATATTTTCAGCAAATGGCACTTACAGTAATCTCTAGAATAACAAACTTAGAGTAATGCATAAAATTCTACTCACTGGGATGAATTTAGGCAGAGGGCTTTTGATTTATTTACTTTCTGCCTTGAACATTTTCTTTTTCTCTGGAGAAATATGTCACAGGAGGAGATTAAAATCAAGAGACAAACAAGATACTTTAAGACAAGTTGAATTTACTTCCCAAGCGAGCAGGTCCCTTTGAACATGATAATTATCCCTCAGAAATGACAAGTATCCAGGGATTCTAAAACTTTATTTAACCCAAGACACACTCCACCATTCAGAAATCCTCAACTCAGTGGGCTAAGACACAAAATATGAGCAAGGACTTTACCTCCATTGGAGTTGAACTATTTTATTAGAAATTCTTTAATAAATATAAACTTTAGAAATCTCTGTATTAAAAATAGCAACCCCGAAAATATAATATGTGCCTTCTTAGTCTTCAATGCTAAACTTGTAAGTTGATACGAAAAAAATCAATCTATGCCCACACACAACTTTTTCAACTTCATCATTCAGCTTTAAATGCCCACTCATTTTCTATGCCCACATGCTCGCCCACAGTCCCCATCCACATGGTTAAAACACCTACAGGCATCAGAATAATTTTTTTCAAATAAACAGACGTTCTCTTCTTTGAAAGGTCTTAATGAAATGGCAAATCTATGTCCCAAATGACATGGAATAATGTAAATCCTAAGTGGAAATTTAAGGATGTTACCATGTTACCTCTTTTGCATACAAAGGGTGATTGTTTAAAAAATAATAAATTTGGCAGGTAGCCTTATATCTGTGTGCCACAGTGAAGCAAAGATCGAAATATTTTGCCTAGGAGTCACCCCTCCAGAGAGCCAAGGGCAGGAGCTAAATTCCCAGGTTTGCACTGAACTCCCCCTTGCCTGGCTCTATGTTCCCTACTCCCCAGAGGCTCAACAGTGAAACATCAGGTCCTCTGGGCCTCTCCGTGTCTCAGTAATGCTTACAATGTGGGCTTCACTCTGATGACCAGACCCACTCTCTCTGGTCCGCCATTTCTAAGAACCACTCAGTCACATGAATAACACAAACGCATTCAGGAGGTCCCAATTCTCAGCACCTCGGATATGTACTCCCCAAATCATAATCTTCACACATCTATTTAAAAATTAGAATCCTTTAGTGAATACCACCTACAATTCTATCCTCTTAAACTCCACTTTCATTTATCTTTAAAATGTACTTAGCAATTTTGATTTTCAAACATGCATTTCCTAATCTATCAAATGGAAAATGCTAATTTCATAATAAAGCTGCAACAGACTGCACTTGATTCATCAATAAAGAGCCACTCTTAAGAGAGATTTTCCACTCTTATATGGTATATTTTGTACATAAAAGAAATTCTCGGGAGCTGGCCCGGTGGCGCAGCGGTTTAGTTCGCGCTTGGCGGCCCAGGGTTCGCCGGTTCGGATCCCGGGCGCCTACCGACGCACTGCTTGTCAGCCATGCTGTGGTGGCGTCCCATATAAAGTAGAGGAAGATGAGCATGTATGTTATTAGCCCAGGGCCAGTCTTCCTCAAGCAAAAAGAGGAAGATTGGCAACAGATGTTAGCTCAGGGCTGGTCTTCCTCACCAAAAAAAAAAAAAAAAGAAATTCTCAAATAACCAAGGAAGCAGATTGCTGGGATTATAATGCCAATTGCAAATTTATAGGTAAGAGCAAATCTTACTCTCTAAATGAGTCGATCATCACTACTCAAAAAATATCTCAGTTGAGATAACTGAGACTTTTATTAGACTAACACTTTCTCAGTATCCCTAAAGTGTCAGAAGTTCAGAAGGAGAAAGGCCTCTTTCCCCTCTTGTTAGTACCTGCTTGGTAACCTATCGCTCCCAGGCAGAGCGAATCCAAATCTAACTAGTAGGCACAAATGAAAAATTTATTGTGAATGCAGCTGTCAAGAATAGCTAAGAACTAGGTTATCTAACCCATTCTAAACACATAGAGAATGACAAACAGAACAACATAATTCCCATGATATAGGAGTTTGGGTTATGATTCCCCAAAACATCCAAAAAGCTTCAGTTCTATAAATTTTTCACTGTCCAAGTTAAAGACACTCCTCTAGGCATGATGCTGAGTCATTTAGGCAGCACCGTCAGTGCTTTTCTTAACGTTACATGTGCAGAGTTCACAACTGGCAAACTAAAAACATAGTATTTTTTTATTGTTGCTGTTGTTAGTGCCGTGGAGTTGATTCCGATTCCTAGTGACCCCGTGTACAGCAGAGCGGACGCTGCCCAGTTTTCTGTGCCATCCTCTCACCTTCCGGCGCTGTATCAGACCACGCTCCACTGCTATTCATAGGGTTTTTATGGCCAATTTTTCAGAAGTGGGTGCCCAAGTCCTTCTTCCTAGTCTGTCTAGTCCGGAAGCTCTGCTAAAACCTGTCCACCATGGGTGACCCTGCTGGTATTTGAAATCCCGGTGGCAGAGGTTTCAGCATCACAGCAACATGCAGCCACCACAGTATGACAACTGCCAAATGGGTGGTGTGGTTCCCTGACTGGAAGCAAACCCGGGCTGTGGCAGGGAGAGCACCGAATCTTAACCACTAGACCACAGGGCTGGCTTCAATTTTTTTTTATTACCACATCATTTAAAATCATTCCTTGCCTTAAATTCCCATCAAGAAATAATTATGATTAAATGCAGAACTACCAACAGCTTAACATAAATGTAAGATAGAGGATACGTCCAGTGAAAAGTAATCACATGCACACAAATCAAATGGTGTAATAGTGTATATTAATCTAACAATGGACTTGTGTGTGTGTGTGTTTTAAGTCCCTTCATACGTGATAATTCTCCACTTATTCAGAGCTCTGGTTCCCATCATTCTCACCAACCACAGTGCAATCACACACCCAGAGGTAATCGAAAATTGAGCATGGTTGAGAACTCACCACAAAATCTATGCCCCTTACTCCACAGGAAAGGAAAGGAGCCATTTTCAGTATACTAAATAGAAAAGGAGGGGCCTGGCATAATTGAGCACATACACGTACAACTCCATACTTCACAAACACCCCAGGGGAGTTCAGGGCACATCCATGGTGTTCATGATGATATATATTCCACATTTCATCAATATCTCTTATTCCACATTGTCAGACAATACACTCTGTAACAAAGAGGGAAAGGTGTAATACAATTTTGATATACTTTCATTAAATGGAACTTTAAATGATTTAATGTTTAAAAAAGATGTCTCAGTTATATGATAATTTCACTTTCAGTGAAATGTCTCCTTCCCTGATCATAGCACATAAATGAAGGTTTACATATATTGTCAATTCTTTTTTTGCAATAAAATTCAAACCATGAAAAGGTCCTCACTCCCAAGAGTGCATTCAATCACTCATAATGAAACTCAAAATCATCTTTGATTTGCTAATACTCTATATATCAAGTGTGTTTTTAAAATGCTATGTAGAGTACACGCATTAATTAGGTATTAGAGAAAGAAAAATGTCATAAAGATTCTATCCATTACACAAATGTAATAAACAAACTAAAAGCCACTTTCCTTTATAAGCCTAAAATCTGAGAAAATATAGAAACCTTTGCAGTTTCTGATAATATTCTTCTTCAAAACTAACTCGTCAATAACGTTAGTTAGTCAATAATGATTTTTGAGGATATTTTCATTTATACAAAGAAATAATTTATACTTTTGCAATGGAGCCATTAACAGTCAAAAGTGCAATAAAAGTTCAGGGAAAATTAAAGGAAAAGAAGAAAAACAGAAAACAATTGGTTTTCATCACTTAAGGAAGATAAATTTGAGTTCAGCTCACCAAATTGCCAAGTTAGATTGTATTTTAAAAAAATATCCTAAATAGCATGCAAATTTTACTAGAGCAATTTCCCATAGGTATTGGCAATGCTTACTCCCCACGTAGCCAAGGGGGACCCAATTATTACTCTCACACCAAATGATAAACAAAACAAGCCATAATCAGTCACCCAACCTCTTCTGAACTCCCTTACCTCCAGACTCTAATTACCCTAAGGGTTTCCATGCTCAAGAGACAAAAAACTGTGCCCTAGAAGCAAAGACAGAATAGAATCTTGGATCTGATTCTCCATAAGAGGCCATTTCAGTGCATTTTGGAAATAGGATAGATCTCTCTTTTTTTTAATGCAAATATTTTTCCCATCCCAGATGCAGACATTCACATAACAAACTGCTCATGAGTAAACATAGAATGATGTGGCTCACAGTAGAGACTAGCTACTGGCCACAAGGCCCATCACCACTTTTGTACTCAAGTAACGAAGGAAAAAATTACAGAAAATTGCACTGTGGTCATTTACTTATATATATTCATACAGTGGGGATACAAAATTGATTATGTCATCAAGAACTCTCCAAAATTATATTTTGTAAAAGTTAGTACCAAAGAACAGGTATCTAAAGAAAGTGAAATGTTAAAAAATATGATTACTGAAAGAAAACACAGAACACAAAACAAACACAAAATAAAGAAAACCACAGACTTTTATGAAAATATACAATTATTACAAAAGAGGAAAACCAAGCTGTATAAAGCATCAAATAAATTAAAGGGTTTGTGAAACTGTTGAAATTCTATGGCAATATTGTATGTTGCACAAATTTGGGAGGAGAAAGTTCACAGTTTAATAGATTTTTCAAAGGGTCCTTAACCCAATGAGGCTAAGATCCCCTTCACAAAGGCTTCCTCACAATTACTATGGTAACCATTCTAGTCTAGAGAGCCAATTACAATCTTCTCTAAATTATTAATATAATGGTCATAACATCATGATTTCTGATGATGTTAATCATCCCCTTAATCCACCTTACCCCAAACCCTGTGGTCTGGCCATGCCCAATCACCCACTGCTCCAGGTACCCCACACCTGTCTTCAAGCCTTTCAGAGACAGTAGCGCAACAGAGCCAAAAGCACCAACACGAAAGCCCACTTCACCAATGGTATGACTTGGGCAAATTATTTAACTTTTCTGTGCTACAGTTTCTGGGTCTATAAATAAACTAATTTATAAATAAAGTGCTTGGAAGGTTACTGGCACAGTAAACACCTCGCAAGTATTTGTTATGATTAACAAATGCCCTGCTCCCTGCCTTTAAACACACAGTCTCCTCCTCACCCTATTCAAACGTCACAACTTCTGAAGAGACCCAGAGCCTGCTTTCCACCTAAACCTCCAATCCTTGAGTATCGAATACTTAATAAAATGTCCTTTCACTGCCAAAATAAAGTTTTTTTTTAAATTTGTGTTTGTTTTGTGTTTATCTCTTTGCCCTTAAAACACAAAGCACTTGCTGCCTGTATTAATTTTCTTATGTTTGTACCTATAAGATACCCCATAAATCATTAGAGTTCTATGCTAAATTCAATAAATGTGTACAAATCTGAAATTATATTCTAAAGTATCATTTAATTTCACCCCTAATTTTCTAGTTGAAGAAACTGAGGCTCAAAGAGAGTAAGAGGAGTAGTGATCATAAGTAAAATAAAACAATCACCAACACATAGCACTTCCTACATCCCAGACACCATTCTAAATGCTTTATATGTGTTAACTCACTGACTCTTCATACAAATCCCGTGATGTGCATACTATTATTTATTTGTCATATGCATAAATTCAGGCACAAAGAAATTAAATGACTTTACCGAGTTCACACAGTGAATAAGTAGGGGACACCAGGGCTCACACCAGGTCCCCCTGGTTCTCGAGTTGTGCTTTGGATCTCTGTAGATAAGAGGTGACTCAGCCAATACTCCAGAGGTAATTAAAGGCAAAACCTGAAGGACACACCTAGTTCTGTCGATTCCCTGAATGACACTTTCCTTCTGAGTTCGCTGGAACCTACCCAGAGTGGTGGACACAGCAAGCATTCAAAGACATCTGTCCAATGATTCGCTGATACACGATCCACATCTCATCCCATAATTCGCTAAACACAATAATATTTATCCCAAATGCACAGTTTGCTCCTTGAACATCTCATTTCTGTCTTATTTAATTGCTCCCAGCTTGAAAGAGACAAAAATATTATGAGGAACAACTGGTTCAGCATTCAGCTTGTGAAAGGTATAACGTCTTTGCTGTAATTTGGTTTCTGGTGGGTTGGTCCAAAGGCAAGAGAAGGCCTCCACACATGAGCATTGAGCTTGGCTTCTCTCCAAAGCCCAAAAGTTTTCCATCACAACTGCTGGCCGCCTCTCAGACTGGCCTGTGATTTTGTGCAAAGGGTGCCTTCCCAACCTTTACTCCTTAAAAAGCCTGGTTAGTCTACCTGCCATTGAAAAGTTTCAGCAATATGGAGCAGAATATGAGCTCTAAATGCCACAAAGTGTAATGCTTATGAGTTCTGAAGTACCTAATCACCTATCTTCACCTTCTGGGTTTAACAGCTCTGTGTCCTTAAGAAATCCTTGAGAAGCCAGTTTCCTCACCTGTAAAATGGAGATATTTACATCAAGAGGCTGCTGAAAGAATTAAATGAGATCATATTTATAAAAGTGCTTAGTGCAATATTTGGTGTGAAGTACAAAGTCAAATTTGTTAAGTATATGTATTTTTTATTATTATTTATTATTGTGCTCAGTGAATTCACACAGGATTTATTTTGTGCCATATGCCAGCATTTTCCTGTATCACCTGAAAACTCTCATTTACACTTGGCATATTTATGCTTCAAAAAAACCTGAGTATTATGCAAATGTTTGTACCATATACTCAATCTAACAGGAAGGAACTTATCTTGCCAACTGACATTAACTATGGCCCCAAGATGGTTGTCTAATCAAGAATTGTCTTCATCATCGAGGGCATAAAAAATTCTTACTATGAGTATAACGTGACCTTAGTGGAAGGTTCAGAAGAACAACTCACATAGAAGCCCAGAGACTACTGGGCCTTCCAAGAACATCAGATTTTATGAATACAGCATCATTTCCCAACAACACTTCTGGCCTAATAGATGTTTTATAATAAAGCATTTCTGGGGGAGAAAAAAGCTCTGCGACGTCTATGTTAAACATGGTTAAATGGGCTTTTTATGGCAAGTTTTCTTAGAGATCTGAATATGCTATTGCGTTTTGTGACTATCTAGGAGGGAGATTAATCATGCCTCAACTCCCAATTATTTTCGTATAAAATTCAGTCTTGACACATCACGTTTTGTAAAAGCCTACTATAAACAAATAATCAGTTCAACTGTTTTGACAAAGTGAGTCAGTACATACAAACATGAATATTCAACAATAGAGGATATCAGTAAAATTGGCCAGAAATTTTAATCAAAATCATAAACAAGTTAGTCTGTTTAAGCTGAAGATATACTATATCTATCAATTTCCAAAAAAAAAAAAGAATAGTGGAAGCCTACTTATTTTTGATTTCTGTTTATGCATATATGCACCATAGTGAACAGTGTACTATCGTGCAGTAAAAGTTAACATCTTTTAGACTATAACGCACATAGTGTCTACTTTAACAGTACATGACTACGGCCATATAATATTGGCTTAAGTCAAATATGATCTGAAGATACTAAATGCTATTAGGTGCTTCAAATCAATAATGGATAAAGAAATTCCTAATATTTTATCTCAATTCAAAACCATTCTAGCTGTCTTAATTTGACTGCTCTACTAGGCAGGGAGAAATGTCATCATTTGGAACAAAGAACTATTTTATGTAAGATTTTCAACTGCAAAAAAATTAAAATTATCAGACATTAAAAAAATCTGTACATGCTTTACATTTTTGAAACATTTTCATATATGTCATGCATTGCTTAACAATGGGGATACATTCTGAGAAATCCCTTGTTAGGTGAATTCGTTGCTGTGTGAGCACCACAGAGTGTACTTACACAAACCTAGATGGTATAGCCTACTACACACCTAGGCCATATGGTGCTAATCTTAAGGGACCACCATCGTATACACGGTCCATCATTGACTGAGACATTGTCCTTATGCTGCACGTGACTATATATGATTTCATTTAATCTTCATAACAACCCTATGAGATAGTTATTGAAATGTTCATCATTTTATAGATCCAGAAAATAAGAAAAATGAGTTTCTATTACATGTTAAAGATAACACAGCTAGTGTGTGGGACCAAGACATAATCCTACAGTCTTGACTTCAAATCCCATGCCTTCTCCACTAAAGCTCAGGATATTAATCTGAAAATGCATGCAAATTGTAGGTTGTCAAAGGCAGTAGCTATTTCTCTTTAAAAAGCTAATTAAGGAAGAAGAAAACCAAAGAATTCTAACCAAAGGAAAGAAAACCTTTGGGTTTTGACATCGACAGGATTGCCAGAGCCGCAGGCATCTCCCCTGTCTTCCTTGCACTTTCAAACCCACTGTCTGGCATTCTAGATCTGTGATCTGGGTGCCAGACCAACCTTTTAACATACCAGTTGGATATAACAAAGACTATCAATCGTCTAAGTTTTTACTCAAATTAATTACAGTGGATTTTTGCTCTCAAATAAAAGGTTTGCTCCTTCCTATTGTAGGGGCTTATATTAAAGAAGTGTGACTAACACAGTTGTGCCGGCCCCAGGGCTCTGGACCCCCATTATCTAAGTTCAGATCATTTTCCGCTACCTAACAGGTCTAGGTCTTCAGTGATTGATCTAATCCCACTGTGCCTGAGCTTCCCCAACTGTAAGATGTGGGTAACAGCAGTGCCTATGGCACAAGGCTATTCTGAGGAGTCTACAAAACTTGGAGCAATGCCTGACGTGTGTCTACCAAGGGTTCAACAAATGCTTACTGTTATTACTATGAAACTTGTTAAAATGAGAGCAAAAGCAGAAAAATACAGTAGCTCCCTGAGTTGTGATTTACCAGGAAAGAGACAAGAAGCAATACAAGCCTTCATTCAGAGATGCCCTCCATACCATAAGATAGGTTGGCTTTCAGCATTGATAAATGTCTCCATGGAGGAAGTTCTATTTCTACCTAGTGGATAAACAAAATCTAAAACCCAAGAAGGTTACTCCTCCAATAGCAGGATGATCTGTAACAGCTCCCTCTACAAGGCTGATGCACTATGGGGAGTCATTCACATAAGTTTATTGGTATAACTAGCCAGCAAAACCACCTGGGAGAGCTCTTTGAAATAAACAGTGATCAAAAGCAAAGGACCAAATCGTGCTATGAAAGTTTCCTTTTGATAAACTCTGCACAGAAATCTAAAATCATTAGCGCACTGATTAGGCACATGCCTATAATTAGCCATAGCAATTTTCCTCCTAGTCATTTTCCTCATTTTCACTTAAATTTATATAATTCCTTAGCTAAAATGCAAGAGAAAAATGTTAGAAGAACAGAGTTTATTCACCCTAATGGCAATAATGAAGAGTTTTTATCCTTACGGTGTGACAGTATAACTATGAACCTCTTTGCTAAGAAAACTTTCATGTCCTTTCATTAGATTTTATCCTGTATATATCCACTAAATTGAGTCTGCATTAAGGGATGTCATTTTACTCAATGTAATATTTACATTTGTAATGTTTACAATAATAATATTTACAACTAATACAAGCCAAGGAAGAGAAAACCGTGTCTTGAAAATTTTAAAAATAAATGCAAATTACTATGAAACTAAAGAAAAAAAAACTATTCAGCTACTCAAAAGATAGTAAGCAAAATATAAGAGAACATAAGTAGCCTTCTCTTTCTAAGCAATACTTGGATGTAACTGAGTAAGGTTATTACCAAAACACACAATGCTTTTATTAATAAACGTATTGACTTCCTCCAAATTCCTCATTTCTAACATTAGAAAAGGAATCAAAAGTTTTCTCTATTTTCTCTTGAACCTAATTACTTTTAACCATCCAGTTACCTATTAAGCAAAATATACTTTCTCCTTAATTTGTTACAGTACAAGCACTTCCCTTTGGTGAAGACAGATAAACAACAGTGAAGGGAAACAAAGTTCAGTTGTGTGTTTCAGAAGAAAGGACTCATTCACCATTCTAATCCTAATGTCCCTTTTAACTAAATAAAACTAACCTCCAGTTTTTTCATTTAAACATTTTTAAAATTCCTAATTTAATAAAGCTAATGCAATCTGCTCCAGAACAAACCCCATATTACTGATATACCAAAATTTATTCTAAAACACTGCTCATCTATTTAAAATGTGCAATATAGTATAGTATATACTGTATAGCATAAAAAATGCTATAAATAAATGTCATTTAGCAAAGATTTAGAAAACATAACATGATCAGTTTAAAGTTGTGTCACCAAAGGTCAAAAGCATCACCAAGTAGTGGAGAAATATAAGATATATTCAGAGGATGACAGACTGCATCACCACCAAATTTAGAGGATCTTTTATTAAAGAAGCATCTGGCTTAATTAAAAGAAAAAAGTCCCAGGGCCAGCCCAGTGGCATAGTGGTTAAGTTCACATGCTCTGCTTCCGGGGCCCGGGGTTAGCAGGTTCAGATCCCAGGCGTCGACCCAAGCACCACTCATCAAGCCATGCTGTGGCAGGTGACCCACATATAAAGTAGAGGAAGATGGGCATGGATATTAGCCCAGGGCCAATCTTCCTCAGCAAAAAGAGGAGGATTGGCAACAGACGTTAGCTCAGGGCTAATCTTCCTCACCCCAAAAAAAAAAAAAGAAAAGAAAAAAGTCCCTAGGTCTAGGTCTTGAAGTTTTGTGCCAACAATGAATATCTAATAGAAGAATCTAACAATGAAGGTGCTTTTTGAGGTGAATTTTTTGGCTGACTTACATACAAATGGAAAGGAAAGACATTTCACTATCATTAAATTGCACAGCATTAGATATGATTTCTGATTTGGAAACATTATTTAGCCATTGTACCATGTAAGCAAAAACAGTAACATGGTCCCCAAATGAACTTGAATTATATAAAGTATTTTCCTCTCATTTGCAGAATGAACGGCATTGTCCCAAATTAAGGAACTAGTGGTGATAACAAATGAATACAATTACACTGTTGCGAATTCTGAATTTTCTTTACTGTTCTCAGTCATGGTGCTATGAATTATATTTCACTAGCTGATCACCAGATTGGGGGCTCTGTTTCCAAAAACCTATGAGTCCTTCAAAACTACCTTCTAGAACTGCTCACTTGCTATAAAAATGTCCTGTTGATTATAACAGCCTACTTCTTAGAATTAAATAAAATCACCACATGCATCTATGGTAAATTATATCAGAAAATATTTTGAAAGAGAGTCTACTGGAAAATCACTTTCCTAAAGTGTTTTCCAAATATTAATAACAAACCTTCAATGATCAGAGAAAATAAAAATGTTTCAAAATTATATAAGTAAAGGATGCTATTTTGGAGCACAAATCCATTAAACGGTGCTAGCTCTTAGAAACGCTTCTAAAATTTACTGAAGAAATGAGCTGCACTAGTGGGTAAACTGAGGCTAGACATTTTACATGGATTTCATTTATCCCTTGGTCTGGTGTGAAGAGTTTTGAATACTTGGATTTGAGACCTGGTTTTACCATAACCATATAAAATGAGTGTTTATTGTCCCCATTCGACAGATTAAGAAAAAGAGGTTAAATATGCCATCCAAGTTCACCTAATATTAAGTGGCAGAGTTTGGATACACACTGGCACATCTGGTTTCAATTCTGTACACTAGATCATGCTAAAGTACCTAATTTATTAAATAAAATCAGTATTTTAAATAACTTTCAGAAACATATCCAATTTCTAGACTATCCTAATTTTGTGTATACGCTGAGTGAGTGCGAGTGTGGTACAGCCATTTCTGGTCCTCAAGTTAGCAGATGGAATCAGGCAGGGCTCTGCCACTCAACGGCCACATAATTTCACTTTTCAATTGATCAGTTTCCTTGTTTGTAAAATGAGGGAATAATACCAACAGGCTCCAGATCCCTTTCCATTTTGAAAATACAAGCCACACAGGGGTTTCAAGTATTCACCTCTGCTAGACAGTCATTTCATCTCTGTCACAAATCCCAGGGGCATTCCCTAGAGCTACAGTTTTGGAATGAACATTTTAAACACAGAAATCAGCATCAGGCAGGCAGGTGTGCTCAGCTATACAGTGTGAGTATTGCACAAAAGTATCAGACGAGTCAGAAACTGGGGGCCAAAATCCTGTCACCACTGAATGAGTCGAACACTGCCTTTTCCACTTCCTGCACAGGGTGGGCGCAGGCCAGCTAGAGACCCCGAGTGATGCTAAAGGGATCTGCATCCCAATAAAGGGTCTGTTTGTCCAGGTGGCACCAGAAAAGAAGCGCAATGTTTCTATCAGTCCTCTTCACCTTTGGGAGCTTGAGGACCAGGGCCTACCTTGAAGAAGCAAGAGCCCAGCAAGGAGCGAATGCGTAATAAACACTGAGGGAGGAAAACGGGACAAAAAAACAGAGAGAGTGCTATGGGAAAGGGGAAAGGAAAAAAAGAGGAGGAGGAGGAAAAGAAAGAGTCACTGAGTGGAGCTATGAAGACTATACAGTACTCAAGTTTTCCTTCTCAAAGTTAACGGAAGAGAAACTAATGCCCTCCACAAAAGAATAAGATTTACCCTCGGCAAATCCTGAGTTGAATCAAAGGTGTTTGGTCCTTAGGAACAAATATTATTTAGATAACATCAACTACTCTCAGAAAAATCCCTTAAAAACTGCGTTATTTTATTGAATAACTCTTTTTTTAAATTTTTTTGAAAATGTGGAAAAACTGAAGCAAACTCTCCCGCCTTCACTGTTGAATTTTTTTCCCTTCACTTTTAAAAAAATTTGTGTTACACCCAAGTTTTCCCATAGCTCTTCACCGTATAAGGTCAACTTTTGTTTTCACAAACACTAGGAAGGTTGAATAATAATTACTCACAGTTTAGATTCCTTTCTACAAACAATTCATTTAGAGAAAATAAAGGAAAAATCATGTGTAACAATGGAAAATACAGTTCATCCATCGTCCAGATAAGATAGGAACACAAATAATAAGACCATTTCAGCAGTGCAATAAACTGTAAAACAAACTGCCCTCTGGATGAAACAGAGAACTAATGGAGAAAATGGATGTGAAGGGAAAGCAACAGGTTTCTGAGGGCTGAATAGGCAGAAATATACATGTTTTTAAATGTATACTTTTAAAAAAAGTCTCAAATCAGACATAAGCCATCAGCAACCAATGAAGAATGTTCTCTAACACTACTTATCCTCCACAGTTTTTACTGGACGTCCACATGCTCCTTCACATCACAAATGAACACATGGTTCTTTTGAGAACATCTGCTTAAGATCTGTGTTGACCCAGTCATTTAAAAAGCTTCTCTTAAGTGCCTATTACGTGTCAGACACCGAGCTAGGCGTTACGGAATCAATGTTAAAATTCTTACTTTGCTCAGAGCATAAGAATGCGGAATAATGGAAAGGTGGGATTGGGGTGTGCAGATGCACCACCAAATTCTGATAGGCTAAAATTTTATCATCTTGTGCTCAAAATTTTCCTATATATTTCATCAATATATCTGGAAAGCATAATATTTAAAGAATAATTTGAAAATCCATTAATAATGTAGGCTCACAGAATAAGAGGAGAAAATAAATTATGAAAAATGTCACACTAAAAAGTACTTCAAATACACCTGATTTAATGACAAATATCTATGTACACAGCAGGCACACCAGCTCTTAATAGAAAGGTACAGAAATGCCTAAAATCACAATAAGATATTTAAAGAAAATCTAAAAGTAAAATTAGTGGTTAAAAAATTACATAGACTATTGACGATATCATTTCTGTATCACCACCATCCATATCACCAACTATTATTATTGCCTCAATGATGGTCATTAGATAGAGATATGCTATTTCCAAAGCATATTTCTTTAACCACTTCATCAATATTTTATATCCAGATTCTTCTACTTATAGAAGAGACCACCCAACAATGAACAATATATGCATGAAGTTTTAATAAAATCTTTTCTCTCCTTGAAAAGCATTCTACAGTATTATGAACATTGCAGTTAAGTAAAAATACAATTAAAAGTAAAGCTCTAGTAATATTATTTTTGAGAGACAGCTTCTGAATCATATCTTAAGAATAATATTAAAAACTAGCATGGAGGCAAAGATAGAAGAGAATTAATCTCATTTTAAAAATAATTAGACTGTGATAAAATCTCCTCACTGAATTAAACACATATTCTCTATTTCATCTAGCTTTCAGTAGACCAGCCTATAAGGAAATGTCATTTATAAGTTATTCAAAAGGAAAATTAAATCATATTATTCTGAACCATCCATGGTGAACAAGAAAACTTTTATTCCTAGGAGCTCTGTTTTCTTTAAATTAAAGCAATCTTAAAAGTAGTCAACACCTAGAATGAAATGAATATTCAATACACATTACAGTCTTCAGTACTGTCATCCTGGGAGAGGCCAGTTAACAAATTATATTTCGTATAACAGTGTAGACTGATGTTCCAAATGTATTATTTAAGTTGCAAAATGAAACAAGAGAATTTAAACTCAAAATCAGAGGATTTCCAAATTTCCTTCATTAACGAGAGATACAAATGCATAACTTTATAGAATTAAGAATGGAACTAACTTTACATGAAATGTAGCCAAATGAATGTTATTGAACACCCATAATGATCATTTTCCATGAAGTTAAATACTTATAATCATGAGGTTTGATTAACATGCTCTGGTTTCTTGCATGCCATGTTATCATTATAATCAGAAAACTGGAAGAAATTTTCTCCAATTAAATATAAAACAGACAATCACAGTTAGGAAGAAAACATTTCACTGTGACTTACATAGTTAAGACTACAAATACATATGAATATTTTCATCATAAAGGAAATCAGATTATTTAGTACCAATTTTTACAACAAAGTTTCAAATCTTTTGAGACAAGTTTGACAAGTACATTCTTAAAGTAATACTATGTATACCCAATGCTTTGTTTTTCACAATTACTTGACAGCATGTTTTGGGGTTTTTTTCCTTTTGTTTTGTTTCTTTTATTTGCTAAAATAATAGTCCAATGAGAAAGGGAAAATTAACCTATCCCTTTTTCACCAGAAACATTCATACTTCTATTTTAATCCCTTTTCTATTATCAAACTAAAATATAATCTCTTAAATAGACAATATTGACACTAAATTTTATTTAACAGAATTACTGATGCTTTCTCAGCTGGAGATTAATAGGTTTTAATAAAAAGATCTAGCTTTTCTGATACTCAAGGAAAAATATACTTGTCTGAGTGCAACTAGCACTATGGAAACAGCTTTTTTTTCCTGGTGTAATTATTCTTCCCTCCTACTACATGCAAATGAAAACACCTTGGCTATTTTCCCTCTCTAGTTTCCCAGTTTACACGAGGATAGCAGGTATAATCTGACGGCTCTCTTGTACATTCTCTCCATAACTCTCACACACACACACACACACACACTCCAAGGTTCAACTACCCACTCATATTCAATTATAGCATGTATGCTAGTCACTTCAGTAAGTGTGATAAACTTACAGTTTTACCTTAAGGTCTGCATTATAAAATGTTGGCTAAACACAAATGACCCTCTTTGCCTTAAATTCCTCCTTTGGTTTTATTGAAACAGATTGTCCTATTTGAATTAAACCATGAGAAAGTCCAAGAATTTATTCCAAATCACTCCACACCCATCTTGTGCCAGAAATTCCAGTGAAAAGGGAAATTTTATTATCAAATAGAATTCAACAACTCTAAGCTAAAATCATTCATATGATAAGAGAAAGTCTTCCAAATTCCTCCTATGAAATGACTTGCTTCTATAGACTCAAGGCAACACATGTATTTTCTATTAATTGCTAAGAGGCAGAAAGCACTGATTCCAGCTGCACATTGTGTAAAATACGAAGCACTGTGACAGAAAGGCTATCTACGGACCATAAGAAGTCACAATATAATGCCTCTTATGAGGGACTCATGTGGAATTATATAAAATGTACAGCTGCCTCTGCAGTGGTCGTATACAAAACACTAAGTCAGTCTGCTATTACTAACATGCTTAGTAAAATAATCTTTTACATCGATGTACAAGATTTCTAATTTTGTCAGATTGGATGTATTCTAGGTTACAGTACTTGAAAGTCTGTTTCAAGAGAAATCCTATTTTGAGAATTAAAAGCACTCTAGTCAGCATCCCTTCACCGTTGCAAAAAACAAAAAACCCCACAACGATTCCAAGTTGGAATTCTAAGTCTTATGCTCATTTTGCTAAAAAACAAGAATGTGTAAGAAATTATTTCAAACAGCCTACTTTGTGAAAAACCACATACAACACCAAGTCCCACATTAGCATCAGGCATGTGGAGCGGCGAGGACGTTCATGGTTCCTGAGCGCCCAGCTGCGGGGTGGCTGCACACCGCCAGAGCGGACACACCGGTAGCAAAGGATAATGTTCGTAACTCCAAACACATGCACTGTACAAAAATAATACATAACAGCATCAGCTAGTAACGTTTTAAACTGCTTCAAGGAACAAAACACACTTCCCTCTGAAAGCAAACGTATGCCTTAGTCACTACCTGGTAGCAAGATAATTTAAACTTCATACACGCTGTCCCTTCTAGATGGTGTGCCTAACACTATCAAAACACATTTAAAAATAGGAGATACCCAACTAAGAAGAGATATCCAACCAAACTTTAATTTGTTTTTGCTTTCTTTAGAGATCTATCCTACTGAATTTTTCTCACTCCTTCTCACAGATATAAAATAACCTGCATTTGAATTTAGGAGCCTAGATTATAACTGAATTGTGAAAATACCTTAAATCATCATAAACATTTATCAAACTTCATAGGCCACTTGGAAAATCATCGCTCTGTGTGTACTACTTTAGGAGTCATCTGAAGTAACAGTGGTAGCCCCGTGGCCAGCACACTGTTACACAACTCCAGGATTTCTACCAGGTATCTAAGATGAAAGGAGGACCCAGCATTCCCGGGCTCAGTTGGTCAGACAAATCCACTTGCTAAATAATGGGATAGCAGATACCTGAAATCAATCTTCTACAACCAACATAGTTTTAGAGCATTTTCTGGACAACACTGGGCAAAAAAATAAACATCCTTGTATCATCTTCCATAAAAATGAACATCGGTTGAGAGAATATTGTAAGGCAAATTATTAAAATATCTATATTTTAAAATACACAAAATGCTTAACATTTTTTGCCTTTCTCAATTCAATATGCTTTTCAGACAATGCTCTCTTGCAATCATGCATGACTTCCTGTCTGCTAGGTTCAATGATACGTAATATGAAGGATGAATTGTTGAGAATTACAAAATCTTTACCTATTGAAATCTTCACTGCTAAAATCTGTATTTACTTATTCTGATACATCATATTTAAAAGTAAATCTATTCCTTCCCATAACCAATGCCAGCACCACCACCAGCAGGATCAGTAAAGCAAAAACCTGACCTGGAACAAGCCATACCAAAAACCTATCCCGGGGCTTAGTCAGGAGTTTTTGTTCATTTGTTCTCCTTCTATCTTTTTTCTATTCCTTTTTTTTTTTCTTTTCTCTTAGTGTCGCAGAGAGAGCCATTTACTTTCCATAAATATAAATGAGAAACACATTATAATATAAATGGATAGAACTCATTTCCACACTGAATCAGGAATGCCAGCTTGTAAAACTTTCCACCCCCAGCCCCACCCCAAGCACATATGAAAAATACACTCAATAACAATGGTACACCATAATTTTAGTCGTTGTTTTTCCAGTCCTTAAAAATAATATCACACAAAAATATTAACTTCATTTCTGTGTGTTTGAGTAAATGTGCACTAGAGAAAGGGCACACCTAATACTCTTTACACTGCCCAACATCACATATGGAAATCTGATTATTTTTCCCAATTGTTATTTTATCCCAAGGTCATGACTATCTATTGGCATGTATCCAGGAATGGATGATTCACTGCACTGATGAAAATGTCATTCATAAAAATATCATTTATGTCAACGATAGGCCAGTTGCAGGGGGATAGAATGAGGATCTACTCTTAATCAAACAATAAAAATATGAATGAACATTATTAAAAAGGAATATGCTTAAGCCTATTTAAATATAGTCATTTTTGTTCTAATCTCCCTGATAAAAGCTATGTCCTACACTGAAACAGATATCAAGCTGGATTAGCTGCAAAGACACAATTAAAATTTAATTATCTATGCCAATCGTGCAGGTCATTGGTGAACATAATCCAAAAAGTATTTGGTGTGAAAGATAGACATTTGCGTATCTCTGACAGCCTATTAACGCACATTATTTTCAATAAAATAATGAAGCCATTCTGAAAGGTCTATTCAGTCCATTTGCCCAGGCTCCCAAACTTGTCAAACTGTTCACATGAGCTCCTGCATCCCTCCGCGAGAGGGATGGACTGAGTAGTCTCCTAGACTAATGGAAAGATTGGCTTAAATCTGACCTTAGCTCTCTCTTTATAATTAGCTGATTCATTCCCTAGGGGAAAGAAGTAATTAACTTACTGGTTTAGAACTTCCTTAGGAAAGAAATGTAACTGTCTCACTTAAAAGGGCTTTCCTTTTTTCTGCAGATCTAATGCAATCTCAGATTTAGATAGAAATGATAATTTATAAAATTCTTTCAAACATATTAGCTCCTTGGCTCCTCACAAGAGCCTGTGACTTCGTTTAGGCCAGAGAGCCATAAGGTACAGACAGGACAAATGACACTGGCAAAATCATAATACCACTTCCTAGATAAAACTAAACTAGAATTCAAGTCTCCTGACTGAGTTTGGTTCTCTTCTCCCGACTCAACAATGCCATGTCCATAAGAATGTTACAGCAATATTTACATTGTAGTGATGTTTCCAGTTGAGATAACGTATTAGCAAAGCAAATCTGGACACATGCATAAAAGCATCCATTCCAGAAAATTCCCTTTAAAATGAAATCTTTATTTTCCTCCTCAATCTCCTTCCACAAACCAAAACTCTAATGCTTTTAAGTAATACACAAATAATAACATATCACAATTTTAGTATACAATTATTTAACATTATTTTAACAGCAACACTTCAGAAACTACATATAACTTTGAATCTAAAATAGTATCTCATTCAATAGATAAAATGCTAAGTAAAATAAACAAATATTAAGCATCTTCTAAAATAAGTGCATATTTTTCTGAATTGCCTAGAAAGTGGACAGTCTCCAATCTCTTTAAACACAAATCTATAAAACTATTCCCATAGAGAAAAAAACTTTTAAAGAGAAAACAAAATATTGAACTAATGAATACTAAATAATATCCCAAATCAAACTAAAATTATGAAAATACCAAAAACTGAAATGATTTAGAATAACATAAAAGGTATGAAGCACAAACAGTTATGGACTTCTAAATTGAGTGAGCATATAATTTATCATGTAAATCAGGACACTCTGGGGAATGGAAGAGGTGCTATTAATAATGACACTGGGATGACAGGCATAAACGGGATTGTCCTAGGAAATAAACAGCACATATGGTCACTAATTTTATGTCTTCACCAGCTGGATTTTTTTCAAGGATTCTCAAGCATCTTAATGTTTTTTTAGGTCAGAATTATTTTTTTCCTTCATTCCTTCCTACCCCTACTTCTCTTTTACAATCCAGGAAAATATTAGTCAAGCCACTTAACTCCTTCTTCTCTGCATGTCTATTTTGTCTATTAACTAGGGCAAAAAATGTTTATTAGTCTGAAAAATCTCCTCTAAAAGCTATTACTTCTACAGTCTCTGCTTTACGACCTCTGTGTTTCCATTTCAGAACACCATAGCCAGAGCCCGGGGGATAGACCAACTGTCTGGATTCTGCCTGCACGGGCTCTCTGCTCTGTATTGAAAGTCACCTGAAACTGGACTCGGAGAATCTGCTACAGCTAAGTTGAGCTATGTATATACAAATGTAAAGTCTTCTGAAATTCAATATTTGGAATAAATAAGGAAATCTGGAGGGGAGGGGTAGAAGAACTAGTCAATATTACAAACAAGAGGTTTCATTGCACAAAGTATCATCAGGGTTTCTGAGGACTTTTTCATAACTCCTCATGCTTAAAGCCTTCCAACGTTTTCTCAACTTCTTCAGAGAAAAGCCAAAGCCCTTACACAGTGTTATACAATTTTCCCCCATTCCCCACACTCCATACCTCCTCTTCTCCTTCTCTCCCACTCCATTCACTCGCACCAGCCAACCCAACTCTTGGAGATTCCCAGAACACCGGAAATGCTGCTGCGTCAGGGGTTTAGAATCTGCTCTGGTACCACTTTCCCCCATGCAAGCACTTGATTACTTTCTCACCTTCTGCAGGTCTTCCTCCAAATGCCACATCCCTGAGACCTTCCCCAAGCACCCTGTATTAAATTAAACACCCCGAGCACTCCCCATCATCCTTTCTAGCTTTTGTTTATCTCCATAAAATCACTATATGATGTATCATATATTTTACTTATTTTTTTCTGTCATGTTCCCACTAGAATGCAAACTTCATGAGGACAAAGATGCTTCTGTTGAATGTGTTCACTACTGTGTCTCCAGTACCTAGAAAAATGAAGGCTGAAAATGGCTCAATATAAATTTGTTAAATAAATAAATAAACAAACAATAGAAGAAAGCTAACCCTTAATTTGTGTAAACCCACAAAAATGGCTGGCAATCTGGTACACTGATCACAAATCCTTCTATGAGTCTTGGTTGCCTAAAGAGGATTTAAAATTTACAACTAAAATGCTGGCCATTTTGTAAATATCCCCTTAGGTGTCTCCAAAATACACAACTCTTTGGATTTCAAATAATTTATTGGTTCCAGAATGTTTTTATCGTAACAGGCACAGCAAATTAGAATTTTATTATGTGTTTAAGTATATTTCTAAAAGCAATATTAAACATACGATAGCTAAGAGGAACTGAAAATAGAAAAAATAAAGATTTCTTTATGTGTCTTATATATAAAAAAATACAGGAAATTATATATAAAATACTAATAGGAAGACAAAGACCTTCCTTTTTGGTCTCTAAAACATCTGGGGTAGATGTAGATTTAATAGTGAGCACTTTGTGTTAAACTACATAAAAATGAAAACATCAACGCCAGAAACATTGGCAATCAAGATTTCAGTTTTTTCCACAAGATGAATGTCTGTGTATGAGTGTGGGGAATAAGGAAAAATGGTGATGAGCATCACAAATCTGTATTTGCTTTGAATAGAAAATACTTACAGAAAATAAACTGTGCTCTATAATACAGTCATGATACTGATGTTGAAATACCTGACATTTTGAAATTCAAACATTAAAGTAATACTACTCTTCTTTCTATATGAAGAAAACCTTATAGATATAGAACCTGAGCTTAGAAGGATTTTAATATAGGTGGTCAACAAATTTGTGTTGAGACAGCTCTGCCAGGACCTGAGTTGTAACCTTTCTGATAATCCAGGCTCCATGCAGTCAACTCAGACATATACACACACACGGAGACTCCTTCCTTTCTCCATCCTAGTTGTTATCACGTCCAGCACCTAGGCAAAATTCCCCAAAAGAAGTGACAAAATGAAAAACCTAGGACCTCCTGATGTCCTGATTGGGCAGCTGGGAAACAATCCCATTGTCTGATTGCCCAGGCTTCCTTGTGATAGACAGTGCATATTTGCACCATAATGACCAAAGTCAGCGGCCACAGACCGTTGATATGGGGAAGAGTATTACTAGATGAATGAGTCTCTGTAAGGGCCCTTTCAACAACTGTGCAAAGCAAAACAAGTTCTAACAAGTTCTAACTCATGAAGACATGAGTCTAGAGTATCAGTGAATTGACGTTCCAAGCACACAGCTCATTTCTTGAGCTAGGGTTATTAGGAGGTGATTATAATTTGGTACATCTTTCTTAAGCATCACTCAAAGATTTAACAGAAAAAGATCTCTATTTTGGTATTAAAACAAAAACATATATTTGGAGCAGAGGGAAATGCCTGCATGATTTTTTCATATAAAGCCTAAGACGACTTCAAAATATATTCCCACTTACAAAGGCCTCTCAGACCTGTATCTCTCATGCAACCCAGAAGAACACGGTCATTCACATCATCCACCTCTGCAGTCATGGTGTCTTTTGACAGAAGCGTTTGAGAAATATTGATATCATGAAACATTATGACTTCGGGTAGAGAAAAGAAAGTAGACATACAACCAGGAGCCTGTCCATGGTTCAACCACATTATTTTTGTATGTGATAGATGGCGCATAGTATTGAAAATACAAATGTTTGCAGTTCCTTTATAATTTAACAGGGTCTACCATACACAAGCATTCCAACACTAGAATAAAGGTGGTCCTACTGATAAGTTCAGTGTTGAAAATACAGACCTCTGGGGTAATGGTATGTAAGTTTGTACATTCACACACACAGACACACATGTACCTATAATACGTATATTACACACACATAAATCACATGATTTAATAAAGACAACACACTTGTGGAGGAAAAGAAACACCATACTAAAATTTCTCTTAGGAAAATAAATGTTCATCAATTTCTTAAGCGATTCATTGGGTTATGTATGATTTAAAATTCAACTAAGTCTTTCCTTTATGTCTGACCCTTGCTCATAATCTGTAAATTCTCCCCTCTTGTTTTATATGCGGGATTGTGTAGTCTTATCATATATAATGGTGCAAGTATTCACTAACTGTCTTTCTCTCACTCTACAGTTTAATTGTTGAAAACACAAGAAATACTTCAGGTATCGTCGACTATTTAGCATAGTACCTAGCACATAGAAGGCTACTCACTAAGTATTTGTTGGATTAACTAAGTGAATAAATGAAAGAATAAAGAAATACTCAATTCTAACTTCTCTTCCTCATGTTTCCATCATATTAGTAGGGCTTGAAGGATAGTGAATGGAATTTCTCTCGTCATCGAACAGGCCTTTTCAAGGGGATTCTCTCTTCAATGATTCAAGCTGTACTTGACCAAATAAACTTAAGTTTTATAGCACATAAAATTTAATATGATAAATAATTTTAAATAAATGTAACCTCCTTTTTCTTTTTTTTTTTTTTTTCTTTTTTTTTTGGTGAGGAAGACCAGCCCTGAGCTAACATCTGTTGCTAATCCTCCTCTTTTTGCTGAGGAAGACTGGCCCTGGGCTAACATCTGTGCCCATCTTCCTCTACTTTATATGGGACACCGCCACGGCCTGGCTGACAGGCAGTGTGTCGGTGGGCGCCCAGGATCCGAACCAGAGAACCCCGGGCTGCCAAGAGCGAACTAAACCGCTGCGCCACCGGGCCGGCCCGTAACCTCCTTTTTCTGAATAAAGAACAAATACCTCAAGTACTTGTGTTTCAAGGGAGCCAGAACACACACGACTTCTTTGTCATGATATGAATTCTCTAGTCACCTAAACAGGGGATTCTGTTTGAAATTACCATGAGACTACTCTTTCAGGGTACACCCCCAGAGACTCTGCCTCAGAACTATAAAAATCTCAAATTCTAAGTGGAAATTGTTGAAATGCTGATATGTGGAAAGTCTTACGAGAATTAAATCACAATTCAAAATTATGAACAGATAGCATCCACAGTGACTGTAGAAATCCTTACAAAGTAATGAAATTTAATTTAAATAAAAACTTAGATATAGAAACTTAAAAAAACAAACACAACATTAAAAAGCCTTGATTAAAGACACTATGCAATAGGGAGTTTTACATTTTATCTTTTCAAATTGTTTTAATTTAGGACTCTTTCATTTGGTTCATGAGAAATCAAAACAAAATCTCTCCATGCATATCCAAAGAAACAATCTTCACGCCAAGGGGCTATTTTTCTAAAGATGCTTTTGTGAATTAAAAGCATTTGCCGAAATTCACCAAGAGCCAACTATTAAAGATTTAAACTTTGGAAGCAGGATAGGGCCCGATAACCCTAACAGAGGTGAAATTTCTCCCTGGTAAAATACTTTGCTTTATTAATTGCCAGGTAACAATGGCAATGGCAAATAAACTATTGTGAAAAAGAGCTATTTAATTAGAAAAGATCTGGAAATAGATATAAACTCTACAGAGATAACCTCTCCCAGAAAGTCCAGCCAGTCCTGTCCCATTAGATGATGATTTCGATTTTCCAACTAACAAAGTGTGAGGGACTCTGTGGGGAATTTACTTTTGATTGGACAAATAGCATGTAAATTACCCCTCCACTTACCAACACCGAAACAATAAGCCCATTTCTACAGTAGTATGATGTTGGCTTGCAAATGACTGAAGTATAAACTAGAATGATAAATTGAGTCTAATAAATAACTATCTCTCCAAATAAGTGCTACAGAGTGGTACAAAATACATGATTTTTTTTTAGAGAACAAGCAAAAAATAATTCAAGACAAACTTAAGAAATAAACAGAGAAGCAACACCTTCAAATATTAAAAATGTAATATAATTTTCAGACAAGATTTTTATTCACTATTTTATATACGTTATTTACATGGACACAAAAGCAATGAATTTGGGAGACAATGTCTGGAGGCTTTGACTGGAATTGCAAATGTCCAGTCCCAGAGAAAAGAGAGCTTGAGCTCCCAAGCCCAGCTCTATTTAGGAAGCCAGCTGTCTATTCAGAGGTCTTGCTGCTGCAGATTCCTCTGTGCAGAGGAACAGATTGTTCAGGATTCATTTACCAAGTATATGAGAAACAGAGAAGCCTTCTAGCAAAACTGTGTGATTTTGTGATGGCCTCTTCTCTCTAACTGGCACTTTCCAAGTACCATTTTGTTTCCTATTTTGATCTATTCATTCTTTGCAAAAGTAAAGCTTGACTTGAAGAAACAACTAGGGAGTTTGGCAGTATGCTATCAGGTGGAGAAAGGGAATCTAAAGGCAGCACTAATATAAATTGAGCCCTTAGGAGTTGCGCACAAACTAGTCAGCCTCCATTGAAATCCCTAGGCCAAATGTTGAGCTAACTACTCCCTTCGGTATTATAGATTATTCCCAATGCTGTCCACAAGGCAGGGGGGAGAAAGGGCAGCAGGAAAAGGGAGGGGGAGTAAAGGAGGGAATTACAGGGTGGGTAGATAACGCTTTTGGAGTAAAAGTTGTTTTTTCAGGCAAAGAGGACAAAAAAAGAAATTGAGAAGATAACAAATTGGGAAAGAACAGAAGAAAAAGTCCAAGGAATGGGAAAAGATGGAAAGACGTTCAAGGATATTTGAAGGGGAAGAAAAAAGCCTGTATTTGAAACCATTTATCACTGGTCTTGATTTTATATATATATATATATAATGTACATTAAAAAAACTTTTCTCCCTTAAAAAATTTTTTCCATAAATCTTTCTCCATTAAAAACATTTTCAGCTACAAAACTGATTTAAAAAAAAAACTCCAACTCCCATGAAACGTTATTGATTTGAGTTATAAGAGACTTTAATCAAAGTACCTTGACAATTCTTAAACATTAAGTTCTAACAACCTTTAGAAACCTTTTATCATAAGTCAAAAAACAAATTTACTATATCAGTCAGATTTTTCTTCTCCAGAAATGGGTTTTAAATTCTATTTATCCCCATTTGCAGGTCCCACTTTTTTTTTTATTATTATTAAAATAAAATTTAAAATGAGATTTTTTTTTTTTGCCCATCAGATTGGCAACAAATAAATAAATAGCATCCAGTGCTGCTGAGGGTGTTAAGAAAAGAGCCAATTCTGTACATAGTATTTAATGCAAAATTTCAAATATGCACAGCCACTGACCCAGCACTATCAATCGTAGAAATTACATGGAGGTCCTACTTTTAAGACCAACATCTCCTCTACTTGAATTACAGTTTTCATTGACTTTAAAATACATCATTATTGTATGTCCAAAAAAGAAAAAAATACTGACAATTTATTTATTACTTCCATCAGTTATAAGATGCATCCCAATTTGAGAGAAATGTGGGGAAAAACAAAATGTTCATTTTAGAATGGATGAAATCTCCCACCTGGCTATCTGCTTCCTATCTCATCTCCTAACTTCCCCCACCCCATCTTTCATCATGTAATAGCACTGTCCAGCTAAAAAGCCACTTTGTCTCCCTCTGCCTGAAT
The DNA here is from genome assembly GCA_031878705.1 of Tapirus indicus. Lineage (NCBI taxonomy): Eukaryota > Metazoa > Chordata > Mammalia > Perissodactyla > Tapiridae > Tapirus > Tapirus indicus. Next base: position 80,430,675 of record CM062919.1, read on the forward strand.
AAATAAAACCTAAATTAGATATTAACAGCATGCAAAGTTTTTCACAAACTGAACCCAATCAGCTCTCCAGTCTCCCCTTGTGCCACTGGCTCAACAAAACTCTATCCCGAAGTCATGATGAGGATCTCTACTTCCCATAAATACAGAAAGCTCTTTTCAAGACTCTCCCCATAAATAACAGCAGGCTCTTTTCAAGACTTTCTATGTACTTTATGAACTATTCCTTCCTATGAACTGTCTTCCCTCCCCACCTTCCTCAGCTAGGAAAATCCTACTCACACTTTATAATCTGTCTTTTATGAAGCATTTTCAAAACACAAAGTCATTCCAGGGTGCGCATGGCTATGGATAATTTTATAAGAATCAATTTCCAGATCTTTAATTTCCAAATCTTCTTGGTCTTAAAACTATCTCTTCAAGAACACTCTGGTTCTTCTTTCCCACAAACCCCCTTTGCACCCCTTTTCTTTCACGAATGTTCTTCCTCACTTTACAAATCTTACAATGATGCATTGCCCAAGGCTTAAAAACCTCCAGAGCACCCAGTAACTGGAGACCACTCGGAGCTCTAGTCTGGAGGGCCAGTCCTGTAAGAGCAAAGCAAGAGATGTGAAAGGCAGAATCTCAGTTCATCTAGCCATTAAGCCATGGCCAGACTTCATGACTTTATCTACCTATAGGTCAGACTATTTATCTATCATTCCATCTAACTCAGAATTAGAAATCAAAATGAGATGGGGAAGGAGGTGTAGTTTATTTAAACTGAAAAATGGAGTCATACTTTTTCTTACCATAAGTTAAGTCTGATTTGGCTTATTGGTTTGACAAATGAAGACTAGCTTTACTTATTAGATAATGTGGTAGACATTTTCCAATTTGAACTAAATCTAGTGTTAGAGGCTTTGACTAAAAAAAACATAGATATTTAAAGCACATATATAACATACCATAAGCAAGAAATAATATCCTTTACAGATGCATTATAATACTCATCATATTTTGCTATAAATACGTGTTATATATCTGTCTCCCTCCATTAGACCATGACTTATTTAAAAATTTTAAACTCTGTGTTAGTCATCTTTTATTCTATTAAATATCTCATTTATTCTAGGTGTTCAATAAATTTTTGATGGATTATTGGATCAATCAGAGCTACAGTTAAATCTCCTTGTTAAAAATTCCTGCTGGAACAGAGTAGTAATTACACTGTTGAGTAAATAAATGAAGCCCTCCCAACCAGAAGTACTCATTCCCGCCTCTGAACTCCCATTTCATATTACCTGTAACTCACTCAGCATTCTATGCTAAAAAAATTAGTTCAGTATATTGGTTATTTTCTACAAGATCAAAAGCTCCCCAAGGTTAAGACCCGTATCAGACTGACTTCGTCATCACCTCAAGCACCTTACTCAACATTTTTGAGTAAATTACTAATGTGAAATAAACATACCAGCCTTCACTCTTTGGAACACTGATACCTAATTTAATCTTACTGCCATGTTCTTTGGCTCAGGATAGACAGGGTAATTCCTACAAAGAAAAAAGTGCTGTCAGTATACGAATATGATGCCACTGACTCGCAGGGCAGGCATGCTGAGTTATTTTTTCCAGTAGTATGATAAATTGTGCTGACTGAGCCACTTGGTTCCTCCTGGGACCAATGGCACACATTTTTCATATAGTCTGCCAGGATTTCGGATATAATTTTTGCCCACTGAGTAGGGTTGGCATTTCTTTTCCCTTAAAAAAACTGTAGCTATTTCACTCAAAGTGACAATACTAAGCGCAAAATAAAATAACCAAATGCATTTGCGATAGCAATAAAAGCTTAATCTCTTCTTGGGAGCCTTTAAGACCATCTGATCATCTCTAATTCCTTCACACATGAGTCAGTTTTGTGTCTCAATATCTTATGACTGACCACATGTAAATCAAATATTTATAAGTTGACTTTTATGTGCTTTCCTTTCAATTGCTCACTGATCACACCAGAGATCAGCTTCATAGAAAAAGGAACATCTCACTGCTTTCCAACTTCTATATAACACCTCCTTCCTAACACTCTTGAGTTTTAAATTAGTTTCATGACCTTAAATAAAAAATACTATTACTGTTTGTTGTGCATTTATTCTGAAAATGCCAATTTTAAAAACTGATGTTATTCCATTTTTAATAGTTTTTTTTAACTCCACGCCTATTTTCAAACAAAAAGCCACCTTCCAAATAAGTAAACTTGAAGAAGATTTATTTAAAGTATAAATGAATCTGTAAAAATTTCTGTTAGAAAGAATTTAACAATATACAGACATGAAGAATGGCTATCTAGAAACATGAATGGAACAGTGTGCAAGTAAGAAAGATTTTAAACTTGACATCAGAGTAGCCAACCACCCTGGTTTGCCTGCAACTGAGGAGGAAGTTTCCTCCATGCAGGTCTTTCAGGGCTAAAACCAGAGAAGTCTCAGGCACACTGGGAGCAACTGGCCTCCCGACTTGACACACAAGCCAAAACAGACCTTCAGGTTCTCCTTACACAACAGTGAGCTAAAACTAAATCACAAACATCTTACAGAGAGGCTTTCAGCAATTTGATTTTTTATAACATTTCAGAAAAATGCTTGTTTTGTTCCCATATTTTAAGTAAAATGTAAATAAACTCTAAAAGGCTTTGGAATATCCACTCTGTAAATGAGGGAATTTAGCCTACAATGTTTACTTTTTACTTTCTATTATCAAGTTAACTGGCCTTTATGTGTGAGTTTAAAAGTCAAGAAAAATAAATAAAATGAACTAAATTATTAAGTATTTAACTCAAATGAAAACTTTGTGAAGTCCACATCTAGGAATTTTCTGGTCTTTTTTATTAAATGGTTTATGTTATGTAAAGTACCCATTAATCAATTTTTATTTTTTGTATCACAAAGTGGTACTAAAATGCCTGATAAATTATTAAAAGTAATGGACAAGAAAGCCTGTCCATTTTGACATGAGTTAAGGCAATGAGAAATTTACATGTTTAAAGTGAAAAATATACAGAGATAAATACTACCGTGGCATGATCACCCATTACTTAGTCATAAATTTTTGTCTGAAAAACAAATTCTCCTCTGGCTTGTTTCTAACCATAAACTCACAGAGCCTGAATATTATTCTAAAATTATTAAAGAAGCAAAGGACTAATCAGCTTAGAAGAAATGTGAAGCCTTCAAAAGAGTTACGAATAATTACAGCAAACAGGCTTTCTACAACCAACTTTTCAATCATACGGATATTACCAGTGAATGAAACACAGGGATAGTTGGCTTTTTAGCACGTAATTTATTAACGCGTAAAAGATATTGTTTGAGATATATTACTTCAAAATAATAAAACTTTTTTAAAAAAAGATATACCTGAATTTTAACTGCCCAAATTATACATGATTTAAACAATTTAAGAAACTAAATCCTTTTTACAACAAGCTAAGTCTGTCTAAATCATTTTGTATGTGGAGCTTAATTGCCTTAGAAGAAAATTAAAATGAAAATGGTTTTTAAAGGCATCTCATTTAAGGCTCCAAGAACATTACTGAAGTGGACCATTCTCCTTACCAGTCAGCTTCAATCTGTCACTTCAGAGTTTTGAAAGGGTTATCAGACCCATAAGTACATAAATAATATTAGAATTCTACACACACACAATAAGGATATATAATGTGTGCATTTGCATCAGGGTCAGCACTGATATGAATGTAAAGTCATGTGCAACGGTTCTGATTGCTAAGTGAAACATCCTCCCCTCACCAGACTATAAGCTTCATGAGGACAGGGGTTGCTTATGTTTCTCTGCCATCTCCCTAAAGCCCATAAAAATGCCTGGGCACACAGTAGATGCTCAGTAAATATGCTTAATTCATATACAGTGTATTATGGCCATTGAAATCTTGTCTTTTGGAATAATCACAAATGGCAAGCACTTTAGAACTTTAACAACTAGTTGAAAGAATCATTTTTTGGGGGTAGTAATTTCTTAGATAACTAATATTTACCCCAAAACAACGCAGTATAATAATTTGACAGCCAGCTTGTCTAAAATTGTTTTACCTCATATTTACACAGATGCTTCCCCCACTGATGTTACAGAAGGTAATCCATAAACTTTTAACTAAAATGAATATTAACTCTTTTAACAGTAACACACCCTTTGCACTGTGCAGGGCCCACATGACTTTCCAATAAAATCAACAATTTTTTCTGTATTTAAATTTAAATCTATGTTCTACCTTTAAAGGATCTAAAAAAGGAGAGTGAATGAAAAAGTCAAATTCACTGTGGCTTGACTAGAAAGACCATTACAGTACCACAGCTGATGGTTCATTCAAACAACAGGACATCACTCTGCCAGGCAGTGGGCCAGACTCGGAAAAAACAAAGGGAATAAAAGAGTCACCAGCCCTATCCTAGACAACAATAACCAAAGGAACAAATAAAATCATCACAAATTATGGCAAATGCTATGAGGAAAATGGGTACAAAGAGAGAGAGTACAAGGGGAAACCAACTTTCAATAGTAGGGTCTGGACAGGCTCTGCTTAAGAAGTGACCTTTCAGTCAAGATCTGAAGGACAAGAAAAATTCAGTCACATGAAAAGCAGAAGGAAGCACATTCGAGGCACAGAACACAAGTGCCTTTTGCAAGTGCAAAAGCCGGACGTGGGGAAGAGCTGAGCATTAGAAGAACTGAAAGAAACCTTGTTGACTTGAGCAAGCTGAAGGGGGCTGGGGTGGGGACACGTGTAGCTGAAGGAGTGGCACCAAAGAATGCACATTCAAGTGCAACAGGAAGCTGAGAAAGCATTCAGGCAGGTGGGTGGTAAGATCCAGCAGGAGATCGCTGCCTTCCCCGGTGGAAATGAGTGTGAGCAAGCATGGTAACTGACGACGGACAAACCCACTCCTGGACACATTTATTACATTTCCCCATCTCTGTAAGGCAAGACACCACTTTTTAAAGTTGTTTCTTTTCTTCTGAAATGCTGAACATTTATTTTTTTCAACCATCTTTGATTTTTCTACTACCAATACACAATTTCCAATAAATATAATCACTATGTCCCTAAGAAAAGCTTTGGACTCAGAACGTCAATTTTTTAATCTTGGCTCTCCTGCTTCCTAGTTTTGTGAAGACGCTAGTTTCAGTATCCTCACCCGTAAAGTGGGGATAATAATAGAACCTATTTCCTAGAGAAATTATGAAGATATCACATAATCTGTGTAAACCTCTTAGAACTGTAGGCTAATAGAAAGTAAATAATCCATATAAAACACTTGGCAACTAGATCATTATAATCAGAAGGAATAGTTATTATTATTTTGATTATAATTATTGAAAAGCAGCCTCAGAAGTCTTCCTTTCTTGGCTATCGTTTTTTCTATTAGTTTGAAAATATAATTTCTCCTGGAAATCTCAAGTCCAGCAGAAAATATCACAATTGCAATGGTGACTTCCCAAGTCATCGAGTCTAATGTGTACATAATGACACTTTTCCATGTGTGGGTAAATATAACATTATCACTGTGTCGGCTGAATCATCTGAACTAGATTTATCCAGGATTCGGTTTGGGTGTTAATGTGGAGATTCAGTTACTGAGTAGTTCAACATGTCCACACAAAAAAGCATGAAAAACATAATACAGGATAAGCTTAGAGAAGGTAAAACAGTAATAAGCTTGCATAAGGATTAGGTTGACTATATATGTCCAAAAAGTACTTTATCTATAGCTTCATTGAGATTCTTAGCTTGTTAATCTAGCTTTTCCTAATACCACATATTAGCAGCTATAACGACGACAAGTTTGTTTTCCTTTGTGTCGCTTTTGCATGTCTCTTCCCTAAGAGACATCAGTTTCCGAAAGAACAGAGCATGTCTGCTTTTGCTCAACAGTGTCGCCAGCGCCTGGATCAAAGTCGGGTTCTTGGTGGGCGGCTGCAGTAGATGCCGTGGTACCCGGCCCAGAGGCCCCAGTCGGGACTCCCTTGCAGAGTCAAGGCTTTCCTCCCCCCAGCTTCCAGGAAGACTGGCTGCTGACTGCTCATTACTGCACCACTTCCCTGGTCAATGCAGACTGCAAAGGCCCAGTCCTCTTGTCTCCATTCGGGACAACGCTGAAGGGCCATCCTGGCCCCGAGCTTACTACAGGATCAGCTCACACCTCTACTGCAACTGTATCACAGTTCAGCTTCTCTTCTTTCCAATCCCCACTCCCTTCAGTCCCCCATAGTTCCTGGTCCTGAGGGCTCTCCCACAGACCCCCTGCACACAAATCTCAGACTCTGTCTCCCAGTAACTCACCCTAAGACATCACCCAACAAGTCCTTGTAGAATAAAGGAATGATTCTGCCACTGGATCCATACATATCTTCTTTCAAAAGAAAAACACATTCTTAAAGCATAAGCCAACAGTTAAGTTGATAATAAAGATGTGTGAATAAGCTTTAAAAATATAGTCATATCATTTCACTTCAATATTATTTTATTTAGTGTTGTCAAATAAATATAATTACTTTCTGAATTAATTTAATATCTTGTCCTTCACTCTGAGACCACAAACCAATTAAAAGGCTGATGACATTAGTTCTATAGGAATCGCAAGAAAATTATTTTTATTTTTATGGAGAAAATAATGTATAGTTAAAATAGATATCTTGGACCAGTCCATTTCTTTTAAATTTCCACGTTCAACTACCTTTTTTATAATAGACCTAATATTTACTTACAGGCAAAAATGATTTAATTCAAGAAATAAAGAACTCAGTTTCTTTAAGACAAGTTAATATCTTATTTTTAAATGAAAAGAACAGCTTACCAACTCTTCAGTGAAATTCTAATTTTATTATATAAAGTGATGAAAAAATTGAATATACAATAAAAAAGTTTTAGCTTGAAGATCAAAAAATAAGGGGAAATACTAAAAATGGAGGTGGAGGAAATACATTCAAGCTTACTTTCATCCATATAAAATACTAAACTCCCCTGGGGCTATTTACAGTCAAAGTACACAGCTTAAAGAGTTGGGATTCAAAAACCAGAGTTTTTTTACTTCAAAAATCAATATTTATCTTAGACCACAAGCTAGAATCTTAATTGTTTTGGTGGGAACCTCTTCAGTTTTAATGGATATAAAAAGAGAATCTGCTCTGTTTACCAGACACTAGAATTATGTTCTCAAACATATCCTATCACCTATCCCTCAACTAGCCTTCTGAGACTTAATTTTCCCTCTGACCTAAGATATTTTGAATGTCTTATACAGTTATTGCTTTACTGGCACTTTGATGACTCATAATTATTTTTAGGATCAAAACTCTACCGTAACCATCCTCCTGCTTGCCCGTACTCCCCAGCACAACTGAAACATACACATCTATCACCTGCGATTAAATTAACTTCCTCTATCTACAAATGCTGTTATTCAAAGCAAGTTTAATGAAGGTCAGAAAAGAGATTGTGAGGAGTTACTGAATCCCATAAGCAAACTTTAAACAAAAGTTTATTTCTGCCAATAACAGCACGAGGTTACATATGCAACTTAGATGGTTCTGTCCTCCCTTGCACCCTACATGCAAATATAAACAACTCACTCTTGTCAGAAGCAAATAAATCATTTCCTTTAAAAAATCTTGGTCTTACTGAATTTTACTTTCCAACAGAATTTAAGCATCTTGTTTAATATTATTCCTTGAAGCACTAAAGCACTTTGATGTCACTGTTGATTACTACCTTTCTCTTTCTCAGTAATGTCAAAATCTCAATAGTCTAATTTAAAGCAAACAAACGAACAAGTGGATCAAACTGAATTTAAAATTCTGTCTTTACAAACAGAAGAAAAGCAATTCCAGAAGAAAACAATTCTACCCAGCTATAGGAAAGGATCTATCCTCTTACCAACCCTTAACTATCACAATTTGGAAGCAAGAAGCAGCAATGGAGAAAAGCAAGTAGACGGTAAACAGTGTAACAGCTAAACACAGACTCATGAGCAGGAAGGAGAAATGCTCAAGAGAATGGTCATTGTAATGATTCATCTCTGCTTTCCCAACTCTTCTCCAATCACACTATTCAGATAAATATGAAGACATACTAAGGCTGCCATGGGCCTTGTACACAGAACAGGCACTCTACAAGAAGCTGGTAGCCCAACACTGGCTAAAACTGACTCATCAAAGCCATTACTTCTTTAGGTAATTAGTTACAACAGGGAGTCTACACCCATGTCAAGCCAAGCCAAAATCCCACTCTTTAGACCTAACAACAGTTGAAATGTAGCTCCACTGTGGTGGAGAGCTCCAACCGTACACTGACATCAGCTGGATCTTAAGCGAATGTAATCTTCTAGAAGAGTTTAATTAGGGAGGTTCAGGGTGAAAGGAGGCTACAGCAACTGATTTTTGGGTAGTTGCTGGAACCCAGGAACAACTGGTTTGTACATCACTTTATAGTTCTACACATAGTGTTCAGCAATACAGCAGAGGAAAGCATTTCCAGAGTGAGGAGAAGCAGGATGACAGCAACAGTGAAGATGGTGAATGCTCTGAAAATTTTTTCGCCCCTTAAAGTGTATGTACATAGGGGCCGGCCCGGTGGCGCAGCGGTTTAGTTCGTGATTTGGCAGCCTGGGGTTCGCAAGTTCGGATCCCCGGGCGCCAGCCGATGCACTGCTTGTCAGTCATGCCGTGGCGGCGTCCCATATAAAGTAGAGGAAGATGGGCACGGATGTTAGCCCAGGGCCAGTCTTCCTCAGCAAAAAGAGGAGGATTGGCAACGGATGATAGCTCAGGGCTGGTCTTCCTCATAAATTTAATTAACAGTAGAGCTCTCCTCTCTCCAGAGAACATCACTACACAAAATCATGGGGGAACACAGGCATCCGCGGCAGCTACTGGGACTTACCAAATTACACAAAATTAATGGGATGTGTCTCTTTGCAATGAAAAAATTTATAACTGAATGATGAGTGCCTTGAGTGTTTTATTCCACTGGGTGAACCACTAGAATAATCAATTCAATCAGGTCTATTGGAGAGGTCCATTACATGTCTGATGGGCAGCTTTACTTTTTTCCCCTCCTTATCCAAATTTTCTTCTGTGAAGGAAAAATAACCACGCTGGTCTTTGAATTTAAATCTGGAATGCTGGGAAGATATGCAAATAGAAAAAGAATAAAAAGGAAACTAGGATTTGGATAAGTCAAAGAGAGAAAAGAATAAAAAGAAATATCAGAAATATTAAAATGTTTTATGAATAAATCAAATATTTTCAGTTTATTAAAAATACAAAATTTGGTAATATTCAGAAAATCTTCTAAAACTTAAAAAAAAAAAAAAACTTAAGGATGGAAATACTGGAGTCCAACCTTAGAAGAATCCAAACCAATATGGACACCTGCCTCAGATCCAAGCAATCCACATATAAACTTTCAGAGGCAATGGTAAGCCCCGTGGAAATGTAAGGAGGCTCCTCTGAAGAGGAGACAGTGGGGTGGAGTGAAAAGAGAAACGACCTAGGCTTTACTTCCTGTAATGGGGCAAATCTTTGCACGCTATGAAAAGTTCTTTGTCTATAAACTGGCACTACCATTTTCTCAGCTACCTCATAGTTTTGATGGGAAAGCCACATAAGACAATACGTGGAGGGGCTCTGTAACGTTAGAGCATGACACAGATAAAAGGTGGCACTGATACTGGGGGTAGAATCAGTGCTACTCTCTCTAACACAAAGCAGGTGCTCAACAAATATTCGTTGAACAAAAGAATGAACATTTTAAAATAATTTTTAAAACCTAAGACCAAATCACCACATGATTCCAATATGTAACATTATATTAATAGACATTCTATTCTGGAATGCTCTAGTTCTCTATAACAATTGCCAATATTAATCCAGTGCTTACTATTTGATAGGCCCTGTTCTAGAAATATTAACCTGACAACAACTCCATGAGGTAAAATCTACTATTAGAATCTACTTCATCTATAAATCTTTATTTACAGTTGAAGAAAATTACCTAACCCAAAATACAGGACTAAATAATTTATCAAAATCAGAGTCTGTAAGTGGAGGATCCAATTCAAACCTAAAAAAATCTGACTCTACTAACCATGCTTCTAAACTAAAATCAATCCATTAACACATATACTCAGTGGCAAACTGGTAAGCATATCTGTGCAAATGTTACAGTACATGACCAAAATAGTATCTTCAGATAAAATCAATTCAGGATCATTGTTAACTGTGCTACACAGTGATAATTCTTTTGTATGCTGGAGCCAACTCAATGACATCATATCAATTATACGACCTCCTGCTTCACTCCTTTCTGCCTTCAAAATACTTCCTTCCCCAATCCCCAGATATACTCATAATTGCATATCTTAAGTAGTTTTGTATAGATGTGAAAATGCCTAAACATGTGGAATTCTTAAAGAATCATAGTAGAAACACCTAGATTATATGAACGTTTACAGACAGTCATTAGTTCATTAACAATTTATTTACTACTGACTGCAATAAGCATTATATTAGGTACTGAATGGGGATCAAGACTAGCAATTAAAGACACAACCTAATTAAGACACAAAACATACTTATGTGAGATAAGCCTGGAAAGTGCATTTTTTAAAAACCACTTATCTCCAATTGAAAACTGATATGTGCTAGTTGAATAAAAAAAGTTCTGAAGAGAAATAGGAAGGGTCAAACTCAGAGAAGACAAGTGCCAGAGAATAGAAATGAAGTTTAATTATTCCATGTTCTTGAGATGGTTCAGTATGAAAAATATGTTTAATAAAAAAATAGTAAAACTGGATTCTCCACCCATTTCTTGCATCATGAATTCACACAACTTTCAGGCTATCTGCATGTGTCATTATCAGAATTAAGAAATCTGTTTTCTGATCCCTTGAGCAAGGGCTCCTGCTGCCCGTGAATCGGTATTCTATTACCCACTAACATGGCAGCAGCTCATGCAGTGAAATATTACGGGGTTAAAGTGAGCAGAAAAGTTGATGTGACCATGGTAGTGGCTCTAAACCAAGAGTGGTTCAAACATGTGGAAAACATTTGAAACAAAACCATATTCTTTTATAACCTAGCCTTCACAACCTACAAAACTAGAAGCATCTTCTGTGTTTTTTTTTTGCTCCTCTTCCTAAAACTGCCCAACTCCCAGCCCCGTCAATCTGTGTCGGGCAGCTGCTTGACTCCCTGACACCATACACATGCATACACGCACGTACACACACAAATGCACACACATCTCATAAACCAGCACATGCTCTATTCATACAGCTAACGATATAGACAATACTACCCATTCTGGAGCACCTATATAAGCTCTAGGCTGAGAAACAGCACACTGAGTTACAGAATGGAGCTTGAAAATAAGTATACGGTTAACCATTCTTGGCCAGGAGTTAGACATTCTGAATCAAATCCCAGATCTTTCCTTCGTGCCTGTGTGGTCTTGGGTAGTTATTTAATCTTTCCGACCCTCACTTTTCTCATTCACTGAATCTTGCATAAGAAATAGCTAATACACTTTCCAGTTTCAAATTCTTAATTTCTGAAAAAATAAAAGTGAATTCAAAGGGAGACAGAATAGTTTTGATTTATATGATAAGGATTTGGTATCTTTTCGTATAGGATCAAAAATGTTCCATCTCATGATGGCTGGACCACAGTCTCTTACTGAGTAACATGTTGGCTTCCCTAGGCCAAAGGCAAGACAACATCATCTTCCAAATACTGGAAACGTTTGAAACCTTAGAGGAATACATCAGTCACTTGGCCTTTAAACTATCTGATTTTTAGTTCCAACGTGCTATTTTAAAACATGCTTCCTATACACAAGTTTATTTCTTAAAATGTCTTTTGTAGCAAAGTCATACTAGGACCAACCTCTGATAATACGCATATCTTTATTCTCCATCAGACAATGTCTACTCTCCATGACACAAAAGTAAGTCAGAGGCTACACACTTCTACAGGCTCTCCTATTTTTGTTGCTTAATCATTTTTGTAATGTTAATGAGAGAAGAGTGAAACAGGGAGGCTGTATAATCAACCTCTTCAATCTGTGAGTTGAACAACCCAGAAACAGCATACAAAGAAGTCAGCACACAGAGTATTCTACTGAGAGCACGTAACATGCTGACTTGAATCAAGTTCATGGAATATGAGGAAGTGAGAAATCATTTTCTCACCATAGTGCTAATGAGGATCAACTAAAAGCACAATTAAAGAGTACGCTGCCCCCAGGCAGACAAGAGAGAGGCCAAGAGCTCACATACACAGGGACATCCTAAAGCTACACAGGAAAACAAAACAGGATAAATCCTGTTATTTGACGCGACACACACTTCTATCTTAAAAGAGCTGAAAATATTTTAGCAGCTGCTCCTTGAAGATGTACCAGACATGATCCAGTTCAGTTAAGTATGGAATCAGCTACTATGGAATTTCAAGTCAAACTAGAGCCAAGTCAGAGCTCTCTATTCTGCACCACAGCACCTGCCTATAAAAGGTGAGATGCCAAGTACACGGCTCTGTAAGAAACAGCTTCAAAGGAAACTATTTAAAATCATTTCCAAGCTATGTCATAATTTTACACACGTCACTGACAAAAAAGTCAAGAAAAGGTTGAAAAATTGATTCTAACTATGAAATTGGACTATCGTAACTGTCAGCCTGCATATATTTCAAAGAAATCTAGTGAAACTTAATGAGATTGACTCAGTACTTGTTTGAAGGGATTTTTTTAAAATAGTTTCCCATCAAGGCTTTCACAAAGATAGAGAGAGAGGCACTCTGATTACACAAAGAGAAGGCTCCCAGACTGCACCAGACCATCTCCAACCCTGAGCGGCACATCCCCCTGGTCTCACCCCCAACCGCACTTGCTCACCTCGTGGTTAACTCACCTCTCCTCCCAGGCAGCACCAGCCCTCTTCACCACTAGCTCGGTCTCATCAGTGGTGCCATACCTGCAGTCCCCTTGAATAGAACACCTCGGACTGGTTTCTGATTTTCACTTTCTATCACTAATAGTGACGAGAACTGCATTCAATTACTATATACCATACACTTTTACCATCCTTTTATTTAATTCAATTCACTACCACATCCTGTAGGCTGTTTGTTTGCTTGAAAAAGTCTTTAATTTACCTCTAATCCTCCAAAGTCACTGCTACACCCTACACCAGGCCATCTTCAACCCTCTCTTGAAGTATCTCAAGAGTGTCTATCCTTTACTCCTCTACTTATCCAGTTTATCTGTAGAAGACTTAGCTTCCTAAAACACTATTCAGTATGTCCTCTAAAAGCTATATTGGTTGCATCTATTTTCTATTACAATATTTCCTAAAGTGTATTTGTCACAAGAAAAATAAAAAAGCACCCAGGGCCAACTAGGTTTGAGATATTCTGCTTGCTCTAGCTTCCTCCTAGAATTTCACTATGTACAATAACATATTAAAATCTCTTTAGTCTTGAGGTGCAGAAATCAATTTATCTTTCTTTAGCATATTCCATACTTGTTTGATCAAAGTGTCCTTCTTTCCCCTAAAATATGCATTAATGGAGCAATTTGGGCAATGCTATTATCATGTATCAATTCCAAACACTTCCTTGGCTTTCAATTCCCTCCTCCATCCCTGTGAACTGGTGTCACCCGGTTCCCATCACTTTCCTTTGCCTGTGATATAGACAGCCCAGTTTCTGTAAGTACATTATACTCATCTCTTTCCCAACCCAGCTGCTCATGTTGTCTCTCTGCCTGTCTCTGCCTCCTCTTTTCTATGCAATTAAATCCTGCTTAGTCTTCAAAGCCCGATGCAAGTCACACCTCATCCATGAACTCTTCTCCCAACCCCTCTTCCCACACCTGCCTCTCTTTCCCAAATGGAGCCTAACCTCCTTAGAGGAAACACTAGGTTTTATGCTTCAGATTTTCTTCACTTCCAGCAAATGCGCATGTAGCAGGGACTGAATGAGTTTGTGTTGGCTGCATTATTATTGACTATCTGACACAAAGAAATACCCAAGGAGAGTGAGGTATCAACCGCAATCCACTCACTAGAACACTGGTATGTTTCTAAGAGAGGAAGAGGCCAGTGAGATGTTACTTTTTATTCTGATCCTCTTCAGCCAGTGAAGTCATAAGAAGTATGGCAATTCAAAGTGACATGAAAACAAAGCTTTAGGCTACTTTTGCACAGGGGGATAAAAAGTACATCCAAGACGACCAGAAGGATTTTCAGAGAGAAGCAGCACGATATCTATTTTCCAGTCAAAAGACAATCAAATCTTAACTAACTAGTAGTAAATTACAAGTTATTTAGGTTATTTAGAGTTAAAACATTTCTTTTAGCCTTAGCTTCTTTATAGAAACAAAAAAAAACCTTCTATATATTGCTGAGTATAAAACAACCGCCAGTTGAATCAGTGTAGACACAGTAATTGTGTGTGTCTATGTGTGCACATACACATACAAACACATCTAAATGGCCATTTTGAGGTCTCCTGCTCTCTGTATTGAGCTGAAGGGCTTTGTCACTTGGGATTTATAAATACATTTAGTTCAATTGTGGTGCTAATGAGGCAAAAGTGAAAAGGGTAACTCCTCCTAAGCCAACTGGCTTAACCTTGAATTTGCAGCCTTCTCCTGTAACGCTCACTTGGGTCTTCCAGGTCCCCCATAAAATAACAGAATGAGAAAAATTCACCAATCTTACCAGAAAAACAAAGTATATATAATAAGCACAACATATGTGCGTCCTTGAGAACAAAAATCAGTTTGCACTCAATTGCAAACCACACGCAAACTCACTAGCTAGAATGGAGTACTTTCTATCATGAGGCCAATTTGTGGAAAATTGGATATTAAATATCTTTTCAGAGCCTAGATGCAAGGAGATGCGGTATGTCCTCCTTACATGCTGAAAGAGATGTGTGGTCTTAATATATATGTCTGACTCCTTGCCATCACCAGACCTCTTTCCCACCAACCCTTCCAATGTCACAGTATTCTGCCTCTTCTAGCAAGAACATGAATCATCTCTGCAATTATCATGAGCAAAGAATTCAAAAAATTTAAGCGAGCCAGCTTAATATGTTTTCCCCAAATTTAATATTTTTCACTCAGTTTGTGACTTATTTTGGATATTAGGATGTAGTCAGGAAACTAGAAACCATAGTAGATATTTCAACAAAAGAAATTTAATATAAGAAATTGGGTACAGTTGTTGCAGGACTGAAAGAGCAAAACAGCAACACTGCAGTAACAGAAACAAAACAGGAGTAATAAACTAATCAGTATTTATTGAATCTTACTTTACACCTGCCACTTGACTGGGCACTGCCCAAAGATGGACAAGAAACCCTTCCTTGCCTTATAGAAGCTTACAATAAAATGAGAGTGAAAAAATATACATATACACACACACAAAAAGTTGACTAATATAAGCAACATCCCCAGACAGTATGTGATTAATTGCTCCTGAATGGTATTGGGAAGGAGCTTTGAAAGAGCAAATACTAGGAATCAGAAGACTAAATTTCTAATCTAGCCTCTATCTGGTTGTTATCGGCAAGTCCATCAACCTCTTTTGGCCCTCCCAAAGATGTAAAACCGAAGATTTTGACTAGGCATGCAAAACATAATTAGTACCGCAAGAAATGGCAATTAGTGAACTAAAAGGAAACCACTGTTCTTCAGAGACAGTCTGCTCTACCACAAAATATAAGATGAATTCTCATCTCTCAAATATAGAGATGTACATATTTATCATTGCTCTTAGTAAATAGTAAACATCCTATCAAATTCCACGGAATACCCAACTGCTCCAGGGAAGGGTTTTATCATCACCACTTATACTGCCTGACTGACATATAAGATCAACTCAATCCATGTTGTTGATTTAACAAAGATACGTGTTGGATGACCTTTTGTATTTTAAAGTACTATCTGTCCTTTTTTTCCAAAGCACGAATGTTGCAGATCTGGATGTCCAACACCGTCAAACTTCTCATTAGTGACATTCTATTCATTTTCTTCTGTCTGTCCCTCATTAGTAGCTACTCGTAATTAAAACCTGAGTTGAAATATCCTAAAGACATCTGTCAGAGATTCTTCAGTGTTGAGTAACACTTGGGAAAAAAATAAAATTTAAAAATAAATTAGTGTTTTGAGTTTTAATATATTTTAAAACAATGCAGGCATTACTACAAAGTTAGATGATTTCAATTTCTTCTTTTACAGACATTTTATCTACCTTTGACATACTTTAATACACTTAGCTAAAAAAGACAAATAAATTTAGTTTTACATTTTATGTCACATATTTTTAAAATAATGCCTTTGCTATCATTTAGGAAAGGTGAGTGTTCCTTTTTTTATTGCATTCATTCTTAACTGAAATACCAAAGTTAAATAGAAAAAGAGAGTAAGCACAGAAGTTAAGGAGCTATTATTTTGTGAGAGGGCAATATGTTCACATTCCAAGTTCTTGACATACTCACTTCAGTTATCAAATCTAACTGAGTTTTAAGAACATGATAGAAAACTTTTAGCAGACATTAGCTTTTAATTTCATTTTATGCAGATAGACTTTTAAATATTTACAGTTATTTGCTTTATTTTTAGTTGAAGACAAAGGTGACATTATAGTATCAATTTTCTCTGTTTAGTTGTCTGATGCATCAGCAAACAGTTTTAATATGACAAAGCTAAATTATCACAAAGCAAATAAGTTTAATATTTTTATATTATATCATATTTTGAAGAGTGCCCCCTTAATATATTTACAACACAATACAGAACATAAACTAATTTTCTAGTTAATTTTTCATAAATTAAATAGCAAATTACTGTTTCTCTAATTTTCTCAGTGCTAAAGTACAACTGAATAGCCTTTTAATTTGATTCTGGATGGCTCTGGACTGTGATTCTGAAATGCTGCATAAGGTATCAAGGTAATAGGTAATATATTATTTAATATGGAACCTCTGCAATACTTTATGGTCTCAATTTTAAAAACAAGGAAAACAACTGAGTTAGAATTTGAGAGGCAATGAGATTTCTCATATAAATAGTCTAAATCTTCCCTTCATAGATTAAGAAACTGTCCCCTAAATAAATCATGCCCCTTAGTCAAGGTCACACAGTGTGCTACAGTGAAAAGGCCTGAAATTAAGAGTCAGACAGACCTGATACTAATCCAAGTTCTACCCCTAACTGTGTGTTACTGTATCTTTCATCGCCTTGGTTTCTGCCTCTGTAAACAAGACATATTAATTAGCATTTCATGTGTTGCTGTGCTGATTAAAGTGAATAGAGTATTATCATGGTACATAAAAGAATGGTAAACGTATGTGAAGTTCTATCCTTATAAGAAATAGCTACATACAATCCAGGATTCTTCTTGTCTATAACTCACCAAGATGATATTCTGCTTAACTTGCTAGTGGCTTAAAATTTAAAATACACATAGATTTGAAACTCATCCTAATTTTGTGAATCTCATGAATTCAAAACTGTACCTTCTGCCACCTACACATTAAGTTAGCATAATTAACTAATCTGAAGTGACTTTAACAAAGCTTTTTCATTCTATTCATTAGCCTCTGCTCTGTTTTTCCTAAGGGAGGTTAATTTTCTTTTTCCAACTGCAAAATTTTTAATAGGGTTACAGAGTGAGTAGAATTCTCTCTGTAAATACAATGGATTGCTAACCTTTTCCTTCAAGAAAGGTGCTCCTTTCAGAAAGCATACCCATAGTGCATATCCAGGTGCATACCCATACTAAGGGGAAATAAAATTTTTTTAAGTCAAGTAAAATGTCTCAACTGTGATTACCAAGTGTCCTTTTTCCTGAACAATTACTTTAATACAATGATTAAAAAGAAAAGAAAAAAGGTTGTTCCTTCTTTCAAATAAGGTATCTTTAACCACAGCCTATAAGAGAAGAATGCTTTTAATTTTATAAGAGAAACTGTACTTCCACTTAATCCAAAGAAAATTTTCATATTACTTATCTTCAATTTCTTTATTATATATTAATACTAACTTATGAGAAAGAACTAGCAATGATTTTCTTAGTTCTCAAAGTATCATAAAATTACGTCTATATGGAGACAAACATGGAACAGTGAGAAGAAAATGACAGGAAATCCTTTATAGTTTCATATATCAGAGAAAAAGAATATGCATAATAATGTATATCTACATACATATATATTTTCTTGATTCCTCTCTATGTTCTCCCAAAGATAGATAAATTTCTTTCATTATACACAGTACCTATAAGTGAAGGGCCTTAGACATTTTTACTTATGTTTTGCTAGCCACAAAACTCAATTACAGAGATTTTTCTACTGTGTGAAAATGTGACTGACACACAGTATTTCTAGTTGCTGCAAGTAAATGAAAAGATCTACAGAAGCTACACAGGACAAAAATTAAGTTGGATCCAACAATGACTATTCCTTTGGAATACAGAACACTGACATTTTGCTCTCTAGACTCACAGATCACTTGTTAAATGTCCTATAATTGCTAACCATGGGGATTTTCTAATGCCCTTCCTGAGTAATAGAAAACAAACAAGTTCTAGAGATTCAAAGCAATGTGCAAGTCCCAGATGAACTAAAGGTGTACAATAACAATTGCCAAGTCAATAAAAGTACACTCTAACACCCTCTTTCTTCTTTTCCGAAGAGGTTCAAAGATAAAGTGTACATCAATTTTAGCCAGCTGGAAGAAACTTTTGTCGTTCTCAAAAGCAAAAAAGCAAAATAGGATCTTAATCTGTCGCACGAGCAAGCTTGCATGTAAATACCATGGGCAGTGTCTGTGGTGGCAATTAGTCACAGGACAGTCATAAGTCAATACCCTACACCTCCTTGATCAAAAGATTAAACAGGTGTCCCTTCAGAAACTCAAAACCAGACTTTCCTTCAAGAAAGGTGCTCCTTTCAGAAAGCATACCCATAGTGCATACCCAGGTGCATACCCATAGTCTCATTGCTCATTCCTGAAACCATGGTTTTTAAGACAAACTGTGTTCTGAGGAGTAAATATTATTATCCCCAATTTCCAGAAAAGGAAACTGCCTATGTGTCCAATTTTGAAAAGCCTGCTTACATGTCCACTGACAATCAGTAATGTGCAGCGGAACCCATACCCAAACTCCAGACCTCTGATTCCAAAGACCACGTCCTTAGCCAAAATTACCATTCCAGTCTCCACGTTACCAGTACATTGCCATTTTAATCTGTTCTTATTTTTCCACCTTAGTCTCCAAAGAATTAAGGTAAACATGAATTTTTTCTTGGTTTGTCTGTCATATGACTAAATATAGACTTTGGTAGGGTTATAAATACAGTAGAGAATTAGTAAAGGAATATAAACATCCACTCAACTAAAACATAATTATTTCTTACCTTTTATTCTGATTTATATATAACTTTTTTCCTCAGTTGTTGACAACTCACAAAGTGAAAACTAAGACACACCACTGTGGAACTGATGAAAGCCAGGGTCTGGTGGAAACCCCTCTCCTCAAATGTGTAACTCCACAGTAATGGTTTTCACCTGTGTGCACCTATGCAAAAAAAAGCTGCAGGGAATTTTAGAGTTCGCAGAGCCTCTGAAGACCATATATTGGCTCCATATAGGTCCAAGTATAACCCTCTTTCGTGGAAAGTGCAAAGCGTACTACTGTTATTATCAACTTATTCTTTATACATTTGCAGCCTGGCTCAGAGGCTCAATTCCTTATGTCACTTTTTCCTTGCTTTAAAGCACTTAGCGATATATCTCTCTTGCTTGTCAGACAGTTGCTCTGACATCAGTCTCACTCTACCATCAAGCTCACACTTAATGTCTGGGGGAGGTGACACAGTGGAGGGGCAAGGCTGTTTCCTGTGGCTGACTCCAGGGGTTTGCCTCTTGGCTAAGGCATGTGCCACCCACACAGAGAGAAAAGGACTGTGAGAAACCTGAGGGAGGGGCACCCCTCTGAGGGACTGGGAAACCACCCTTGACAAAGCTGGGAGGGTCCAAGAGTGCATCTACGCTCTCCTCTCCCATCCCCACTTGTCCTATGTTAGGAAGACCTGGCTTTGTTCCTGATCAATTCTGAGATAAATTTGTTCAGAATCCTCTACTGTTGTATTACATATTACATGTAAGAATTAAGTGTTGTTGAACCAAAGTCCATCTTTCCTTTCATCCCGGCTTAAATTAAGCCTGGAGAAAACATGCTTGCTACCAGTTTGGGGCAAAGACACTACGTAATTTCTCAAGGTATGTGGTCAAACTCAACGAACTGTCAAATATACTAAGATTCCTGGTCTTACATCAAGTTTTCATCAAAAACAAGAAAGTTTCATACATGCAAATAATAGACAAAAATCACATACTTTTAGCCTACAATATTACACATGTAAGAAGCAGATGGTGAATGTCAACATGGCACCATTCCACCATCTGCTCATTGTATAGCTAGTCAGGTTCAGAGCGTTACTTAAAGATTAAAGAAAGACAGCAATATTGTTGAAGCCAAGAGCAGCCTTCTTCCTTGAGCTCTCCCTAAACATGAAATACATATACCCAAGCATCTTCAAGGGTAACAACTTATCTATCTCACATAAAATCTGTTTTAATTTCATTTCATTAGATAGAACCTAAATAAAAACATTCACTTCTGTAGTGCCCCACAGATATTTTCTGGACAAGAAAACAAAAAAAGTATTTTTCAACACCTACACTAAAAAAGAGATATAGAACACAGATTATATATACTGCAGGAGGACATTCAAGAAAAATAACAAAGCATAAACCCTACTCTTACTGAATTTGTGTTTCGTTTGCTATTAGAGAGCATAAAGTACATTAATGAAGAAAAATCTTTGCAGCTGGCTTCATATCCAATTATAGTACAAAAGTGGGTAATTTTGCACCAACACATAACCTTTATCTTATAAATATTTTTTACGGTTATTGTACTAAAAAATCCAAAAATGAAATCTGTAATACTTACTAGACCTTATATATTTAAGACTAATTAGAAGTTATCTTTTCTTTAAAAATGATCTATTTCCATCTGAATGCAATAAATATTCATGACAACATGTACAAGGAAATACTACCTACCTTTTTATAAAGTTATGTTATATAAATGTATTATAATACATATAATTAGCCTTGTAAATTAACTAGATTATATGCTAAGTATGTAAATATACTAGATAACTAGTAACAGCAAACCTTTCTAGTGTCTACTATATGCCAGGCATGGTTCTAGTTGCTTTACATCTATTAGTTCTTTAGTCCTCAAAACACCCTATCCAGAGTGGGCTATGGAATTTGCAGGGCCCAAAGCAAAATGGAAATGCAGGGTCCCTTGTTGAAATTGTAGGATAAAACCTTTTTCCTTTCTTCCATGGTCTCTCTCTCTACTGATCATAAGACATTTGCAGGGCAAAGGTAGATCTTCACAGGTGCCAGGATCCTCTCCTGTCCCTGACACTCAGCACAGCACCCTGGCTGATCCAACTCCCCCAGCCCCCAGACCCAGACCCCACTGAGGCCATGAGAGGCAGAGGAGGCAGGAAAAGGGGCAGCCCAGAGCCCTCCAGAGAAGTAGGGAGGCCGCAGCAGGCGGGACCTTGAGAGAGCCAAGGCTCCAAACCCCCAGTGCATGCTTCACTGTCCCATCAGACTTCACTACAAGACATAAATGCAAAGTTCAAGTTGTGAAGAATGTCAAGATGGTGACTACAGAGCATTCAACACCAAGCACAGGGCCACATTCTGAGTGCCAGGCCACGTGCAATGCCCGTGACGCTGCCCCTGACCTGAACGAGAAACACTACTGTTACCTCCATTTTACAGATGAGGAAACTGAAGCACAGAGAAGATAATTAACTTCCCCCAGATTTGCCCAGCATATAAATGGCAGAGCCAGGATTCTAACTCAGACAGGATTCAAATAAAATACTCACTCTAGGATCTACGTTCTTTATACTACACGAAAAGGAAATTTAAAGACATATACTTTTAGTCCCTAATAATCTATCTGGTCTATTATTTCTAAATGGCTATTTCTATTCCATCCATGTCTAGAAGGCACATATACAATTATTAGCTAGAAATCATATACAAAAATACCAGAAAAAAATTCTATACCTCATTCATTTATGTAAATAAGACCCAAATGTAAAAAAGTGACTATTTGCCAATTTTAATTTCCAGAAAAGAAGAAGGGGGAGGCTATATTCTATGTATTAGCAGTAATATACATGCCTTATATAGTGAAACCGGCATTTCAAAGATCTGATAAGTCATATCTAATGTCATACTTACAAGAATACCTGGGTCCTAAAACAGCATTCTAAGTATGACTCCAAGATTTTCAGAAACATGAGAATAACTGTCAATACTTGAACTGCAAGCAATCAATAGACATCTTTCTGGCACTTTCTCATCTCTTTTCTGTACACCTTTCCTCCTTCCTGGCCATTATCTCCTATAACCCCAAACACCTGTTCTCATCATCCTATCTAATTATAAAAAGAATTTTCTCTTAAATTTCCCTATCACTTATACCAATAAAAAATTCCAATGTCCCAATCTGTTCGTTCATTTGTTCAGTGAATATTTATTGAACAAAAATCTGATTTGCTCTGTAGACTTTAAATTGCACATTTGCAGACTGTCTGATTAAGTTAACACATCAACTGATAGACTATGATAATGTCATGACTTAAATAAGAGCTCTCATACTTACTCAATTCCCGACCCCACTCACACTCTTCTGGGCTTTCCAATGAAGAAATGAGTCTTGTATCATATCAGCATGCATATGTGAAAGGAAGAAGGGAAAAAGGTGACTCTTTTCTCTCAGGAGTCACCTTAGAAGAAGAGAAAGCAATTCCAGTTTTCTTGGTGGGGATATGGCAAAGAACATATGCTAGAAAATTTTCAAGTACAGGTACTTTATCTCTGTAGTCACCCTTGGCCCCCCCTCACCTCCAATTTGTAACCATTAGACTTAATTTCTACAGTAACAAGGCGTTTTAGAGTTGTATCATATCCATGCCAGATAATATCAAAAACCATTCTTTCAAGATACGAATCCAAACAGACCTAACTCAGTATGATGCAACCTCCTCCAACTCCCAGTAGAGTTTGCTCTTCCAGTTATAATTTAGCAAACTATACTAAAGGTATTGGTTTACCTATCTGCCTTAAGCACTAATACTGCAAGGCCGCGGCCTGGGTCTCTGCTATCTATGCACGCAGCGAGAACCCAGCACGTTATGAAGTAAAGACAGAATTATCAGCTACAGTTTGTAAGTTCATCACTTCAATTTGTATACTGGGTCCACACCTGTGATCAGCAAATAAACTATAAATATGCTCTAACCGAGGAAAAATAATTTTAATTCCCACTAAAAAAAACTGTCTTGCATTTTAAATTTTTAAAAAGCAAGAGTCACTGCTTTGATGACTGTGCTATAACGTTCTTCAAACTCCAAAATGTTAACTATTGTTAAGAGTTAATGCCGACTGTTCTTGGCTAAGTTTCTATGAATAAAGATTAAATAATATAATTTGTATTTGAAAGGCAAAGTATGCCCTCATACCACTGGAAAAGAGGAACAGTGTTCACCAACATTCATACAAAAATGATCAGACAGAACGTTGTCTAAATGGACTTTGAAGATCAACTTCACTTAGTGAATTTAATGTGATAAATCAATAAAGCATTAACTGTTCCCTCAATTAGGCTAAATGTTGAATATTGAGTCTTGCTTTCGCAAGTTTTGCTCCTACAGGCACTATGATTGTCTATAAATTTTGTCATTCAGTCACTCAAACAACATTTAATGACCTCAGCTTGTTTCTCTCTCTAAACTACACCACTCTTGAAGACAAACCCCGTGCCCAACTAGTCTTTGTATCTTCCATCATGCAAAATGCAGAGCCTTATGTGTAATTAACAGAAAATGAGCAGTACGGGGATGAAAAAATCCTTCCACTCCACAATTCTGTAAACACAAAAAGCAAGAGTCCCAGGATCAAGACAAAAAGTTGTACAGGAAAATGTTTCTTTCATGTTTTTGAGGAGCCAGAAACCTTCAAATTTTACAAGTTTGAAATCACTGAAGTGGAAAAGTCTATCTGGGACTTCTGATTTTGTTTCTCCTTAGCCCCCAATTACTCAGCCCTAACCCACTTCAGAGGCCTATCCTCTAAGATATCTCTTACAACAAACCTCCTAAGACACTCTCCTTTTACCTCTGATCAAAACACCCATTTCTTCAATGTAGTCTATGTCACTTCTGGAAAATAACAACTACCTCACACCACACTGCAATATCTAATAACCGTTAACCCCAGGTATTTGTGTTTATTAACTCTTGTAAAACAGTGAGGCAGAATATCTTGCTCTGTAAATAAATAAATAAATAAAAGGTGGGGAGAGGATGTCAACAATTTAAAGAGATGGCACGTTGGGGAAGGAAAATCAGCATTTACATGTAATTTCCAACTTGACACCTCTATAGTTCCTTCCATCTCTCCTCCCCAACTCAGCAAATAGTTCTGATTCCTATTTCACCAGAAAGCAGAAGTTCTCTGTTGTCCCTGTTATTTTTAAAGAGGCAAAAATATGTCTCCATGTTATCTTGGCTGCTTTCAAGTGAAAATTGTATTTTTCATTTTTTAGTTATTAAATTTTTCAGTGCGACAAGACAGTTCACCTCACACTTACAAAATACAAAGCCTGCCCTAGAAAAGCAACAATGGAGATAGAAAGCAAGTCAAGACACAGACCCTTTTCTCCAATATCTTATTTATCATTTTTATAATGATCAATTTTATTTTTAAGTCAATAAAACAATAATTCTAACATCTTACTATCAACTAAAAGTGACTGGATTCTGCAATTATAAAAGCAGTCTATTATTTAAATGTTAATCCTCTAAAGGTAAAAGCAAAATTTTAAAAATTTTAACTGAAGATTTATTCACTCTCTTCTTTTAACATCTTATACTTCCAGATGGTGCCACTCTATTCAAAACTATACTGACACATTAGAGGTATATTTAGCTGACCTTTAGTTTTGTTACTGTAATCACTGCTGGTATTGTGTTAATGTTACTTTTTCATATGGAAATCATAAAATAATCCTCAAATCTACTTTATTTTTAACTTTCTCTTCCCCCGCCCTTTTTTTAAGTAGTAAAATCAATCATTTTAAATCATTTTCCTCTCTCTTTTGTCTACACTATGGTCATGAAATGGTTAAAATAATTGGTGAATTACCAGTATGTCCTACTATTTATATTCTTTTCTGCCCTGGGGACTGCTACTGATATCGTAACTCACCACTCTTGCTATAGCAATACTTTTATTGAAAACATGTATCACAAATTGTAACAAAGTTATATGTATGGATTCTTAATAGAGATTTGTTACTAGCCCAATATGGACACAGTATTATTTTGCTATCAAACCAGAGTCAGAATGAATAGAGTTAACTTTTTCTAAATCATTTAATGTCAGAAGAGTTTCATACCAAGCAGGAAAAAGGATGTTATCTTGCAGGTTACAATTCTAAAGTCAGCAATGCACAATCTCGGCTATTGTTCATTCTGGCAAATCACCACCGGCTGGATGAGTTACAACAGGTTGCTAATTATATGACAGCACATAAACATTGGTAGCAATCTGAAATGTCCACGTGCTAGAAGTGTAACTAAACGTGCTGTAAAAGTAGAGCAATCGTGATCACTGGCCGGCTCCAAAGGCCAATATTTGGCCAGCAAGCCTGCCTGTTCCCTAGTGTTAGTGCTCACTGACACCAAATGAACCACATCCACAACAGACACTTCCACTTAAATGACTATTGGGAAGTCTGATGAAGTTAACCTGAGACATGATAACTGCAGAATTTTAATGAGGGAAGGAGTCAATAGACCTGTTATGAAACAGCTGTGTGTGTTGAGAACGTTTGCCCGCGGGATTGCTGGTCCCATGAGGAGCATGGTCATCGTAGGGTGGTGTCCTAGGGCAGCAGACTAAGTCACAGGGAGGAAAAGAGGCAGTGAGGACAAATGAAAATTGGCATTTATTGTGCACCTACTACGAAATAAAGCACTGAACTAGATACTTTCAAGTATACTGATTTGTTTAGTACTCTCATTAATGCCGTAATGCAAATTTTATCATTGCCATGTTTTTCACACTTAAAGGATGAGAAGCTGTGAAAGATGAATTTTGCGGGGTCACTCAAGTGGGGAAGGGGTGGGATTTGAATCTAAATACGTCTCACTACAGACCCATGCTAGCCCTGCTGTGTGCCCTTCCACAGGTCGCTTAATCTCTCTGAGATTCAGTTTCCATATCTGCTCAATGAGCTCTCCAAGTACTCCCACGTTATTTACTCCTAATTCTTTCAGTTTTGTTGTCTTCTGATTCCTTCATAAATGCATGGTGGAGGGTTGCTTAATAGAGATAAGCATATTAATGTTCCAAAGGGAAAATCATTAAATAAATGGGTTGGTTAGTTACCTGCCCCCAGGTTAGAGAGTGAGAGGTCTCCACCTGCACAGAGAAGACTTGTTGTCAGTGCTCCAGGTCCACTGCCTGAATCCATGAGTATATCAGCAGGCATTTTATCTGATATTTAGAAACTGTTATCAGTTTATTGCGAAGCCCACAAATATTTACTGTTTGTAGGCTGTGTTTCCCCCCCCATTGCATGCAAATCAGGGACTATTGGTTTAGTACATCAACAGTATGTACCACACAGGGTTATTCTAATAACTAAGTGAATCACTATATGTAAAATACTCAGAACAGTGTCTGGTATGCAGCACGCTCTATAAAGTACTATTTATTCTTATGAAGTTGGATAATGTATCCTTTCATCCATGAAACATACAGAACATTACATAACTCCTGACACACAATATTAAATGGCTGTGTAAAAAGATTCATGACTAACCATAAACATACCTTTTATTTCTTTCTCTATTTTTGGTCTAAGAACATTAATTACTGATTATGCATTATTTGTATTTAGAATGTATCCAGGAACATTTTCAACCTTTTTTCTCTATCTTCTATCTAGAAAATTCAGAATGTATTATCATTGTTTCCCGAAAGTGACCAGAAATAATTCCTCTTAAAACTATGTAAACAAATGAAACAATGTTCAAAACAAACTTATTAATATTATGTCCTCCTTGCACAGAGGCAGGAAAGCATACAAAATTTGCCTGCAGGCAATCGGAATTTGATAAATATTTACCGTAAAAACAAATGAATATCTAAATGAACACACAATTCTTTAAAAAGAAGGCATGATCCCAGTAGTAGGGAAGCATTCAAAACAATACAAAATCAACTGGAAAAACAAAATCCCTACTTGAAACAAGAACACTAAATCTGAAGTACAAATACTAAATTCTCATAAATTTACTGGTGGAAAAAAACACTGTAGAATATAGTAGCTAAGGAAAACTTCACTTAAGAAAGTGGACACTGAAGGGGATACTTAAGAAACTACCCAAATGAATTATCACTGAAGTAAAGGAACTGTGGCCTATACCTCCAAAGTCAAGTTGCCCAAATTTTCTGATGAACCAATGAACCACTAGCAAACAAAGGAAAAAGGACGGGCACCAGAGGGGAGGGCTGCTGCCCCGCCCACACAGAAGTCTTCCTCTTGGACCAGAAGGGAACCTGTGTGTTCCCTCAAATATTTCATTGTTTCAGACACTAACTTCCCAAGTGGAAACAGCAGATACCACCTAAATCCCTCTGCTTTGATGTGACAAGTGTGATTTTGACACAAAACAATTCATCTCTTTCTCTCCGGGGAATTGCTCATTCCTTTGAACTTTCTCTCTTTCTTATTTATCTACTATTGAGCTAAACCATTTCTCTGCTACCACTCATTTCCAGGTCTCCTCCTCATCCCCCTCCCCAGAGTCATAGTGAGCTCTCCTTGGATAAAACTCAGAAAAGAGAAAACTTGGCTCTTCTCTCAAGCTTGGCAATAAAGTCTTCGCTTTCCAAAGAAATTAAATTTCTGAGAAATTAAGTCTCTTTGAGAAGAAACCAGACAAGCATACTGTTGACTCTGGAAACCCAACAAACCACTCCAAATTAGCATTTTCACCTGGGTCTTCACTGTGCTGACTGGAGCATCTAGTACATGCCCAGAGTCAGAAGATCAAGTTTCTGTTTTTGAGACTTCAGCTGACTCCATCTGGAGAGCAGATTATACCTTTTAATCTCTGCTCTGGGTTTCCCCATCTACCAAAAACGGGAACCAGAGGTTTTCTTCAGTTTATATTAAAATATTTTTATTACTCTGAACACTTCCTTCTCTTTACTCTGAGGAAAACAACCCTACAAGTACTGTCCTCCTCTTCTACCACTGCTCTCCACCACCTACATGCCAACTCCTTCCTCTCACGTGTCCTTGAGATAAAGTCAACTTTGAACCCAGCTGTCATGAATCTTACTGCTGAGCATTTTCTTTTCCATTTCATGGTTTCCTTCTTCCTCTCTGAGTTGACACATAGGCAATCATTCATTCAACAAATATCCACAATAACCCTGGATGCATACTGACCAGGATCACCAGGGAGATCAATAAGTCCCAGCCACTTCAATCTCCCCTCCACTCCCGTAGACCAGTGCCCACACTGTGGACCATGTCCTCACAGCTGCAGGCTTTGTTATACCAGGTAAGAATTTTCTTTCATGAGAGTCAAAAATGAGGTATCTGAGTACTAGCTTAATAAATGTACTCATTCGAGTGTATCTGGCATGATATAAAAGTAACCTGATTAGGATTATAAAGCACACCACTATAACACCAGATTTATTCACAGTGCTACATTGAAAGCATTATATTCATAACAACTTACACATTCTGAAAGGCATTTTAGATTCCTTGGATAAAAAACAACCACACTATCCTAACAGATTCTGACACTTTACCAAGGCAGCAGATCTAGCCTGGCAAGCTGAAATAAGCATGTGAATCTCCTGACGTGTGCTCCCTTCTCTGAGACTGTGCACTCTGTGCAGGCTACCACTCTACCAACCTGGTGGCCCCAAGACCTCCTAAGTGATCCACACAATCTGTCTCCAGAGTGTATGCTAATAAAATGCTAAGAACTGTCAAGGCACAAAACATAAGAAACTTCCTGACCAATTTTAATACTAATTACTCTTTCCTTTCAAGGCAGAAACGGCTGTTTTCAGCCTTAGCCAGTTTTAGCTACATGACCAGTTTAGAAAGCATTATTGTAAAAATGTGTTTAACTGGTGCCAGTTTCTTGTAATGACTCATCTTCAGCTGCACAGACTTCTGAAGACAGGGCAAATCATCCCAACAAGAAAAGAGCAAAACCGCTATTCTGATAAAGACCTTGGCATTGTGGGATCTCATATAGTCTCTAATTTAAAATTTCACTTAGATAATTCTGAATGACAAAGAAATTGTGGTGTGTGTTTGTGTGTGTGTTGTACTAGAAATGTAATAACTTAAAACTTCCTTAATGAGCTGGCTTCCTTTCTGGTTTCACAGAGCACTTCACAATCCAAAAGAGAGAATTCGAAGTCTAATACAAAATTCAAATGACCTAATAAACTCATGCCTCAAAATAGCATATCTGGGTTCCCAGGAAATCTTTTACTTTCCTAGTACTCTTCTGGTCCATATGGGACTACCCGAGATCTTTCTAGAATGATGGTATGTCATCTAAATAAACTTTTATACGAGAATTTTCACATGGTCTTTCACCAGTAGAGGCAAGTTCTGTTTCAACCATTAGGTATGACCCCAATGAGCCCAATTATTAACTAAAGAATGAATGCCAGCAACACACCGCAGCTTCCTCTCTCTCCCTAATAAGTCCAAACTCTCTGCCTCTTCCCCTGAAACAACCACCTCTGTTCATCCAAAGAAATTCATTCTATAAACTGCCCTCTGACGATCCTAAAATCACTTCTTAATTATTATCATCAGGTAAATTATCTTCATAAAAGATGTTAATTTCTGTTTCTAATTAACATTGTCACCTACTTTCTGATTATTCCCATCTAGAATAAGCTAGAAGGGAAGATCCACTAAGTAAACCACTTAATTACTTCCACTGCCCCAGGGATACACGAGATCTTAAAAGAAAAAAATTCTTAAAAGGTTGGAGGCATCACTTTCACAGAGAGAGCCCCAGCCAACAACAAAGAAACAAAGGATTTTTAGCACACAGGCAAGATAGCAACATTATCATTAACTTTTACTGACTACACATTATAGAGCAGTCTCTAGCTTAACACTTTATACATACTGCTTTACTTAATTTTCATAAAACTATATGGAGTAGGTACCATTAATTATCTCCAATTTAGAGATAAGGAAGTTGAGGTCTGGCAACCTAAATTCTTAACCAAGATCAAAACAGGTTGAAATGGTAGAGTCAAGACTCTCTGACAGCATATCAGGGGCAACTCCTTCAAGACTGATAAAAGTCTTAGAGTCAGTGTTCAGTCACAGTGAGAGGATATTGTGGAAAACTCCATAGAAGGAGGCAACATTGCACATATCTAGCCTTAAGCACTCCAGAACCAAATCCTTAAATTTGAAGCCATAATATGACTTTCTTCACTCTTGAGTATTTGTAACAAGATATTCTATCTTAATGTAACATTATACCTCCACAATTTTTATAACTGCTCCAGACTTTTTAAAGCCATGTCCCAAAAAAACTGCCTTTCTTCCAAAGCATTTGCAAACATCACATAGTAATTGCTTTTAGTACATCAGTCTGAAAAAAGCATGCACTATCCTTTATAAATTACTGATATAATACAATTCTTTTCACTTAAAAAAAATCATAATTTTATTTTCCACAAACATATCAATGATCCCATTGCAGTGCACTGGCCAGAGATTTATATATTAGTTTAGAAATACCTAATTGACTATGGGCTCTGCAAATTCCCAAATTAATTATAGAATCACATGAGTTTTCTCATATATTCTCCTAAAGATCTCATTTTTAAAATACTTAAACTTTACATGTGTGTTGTTAACCTCCCCAAAAAGCTATCAAAAGAAAAAATCAAGTAATAACGTTTATTCTCCCCAAAATTATTTAAATCAATGTACTCTAAACACTTATATCTTTCTATAGGATTAAAGTATGAAATATGCAAGGAAGTTATTCACCTTGTTATATAATAACAAAAAATGATTTCAAAGATTTTTCTAAAAATTATTCATTTAGTTAAATATTAACCATGAGCTAAGGCAGAATACAGACTGACTTTTTAACATAAAGTTTTACGTCAAATTTTCTTTTTTCTTTAGTAGAAAAGGAGGAATCCACCAATCCCCTCCCCATTTCATTAATAATTACCCTGCAAATGGGCAATCAAAGGCAATATTATCTATATTTTAGAGAAATATTTTGTCAGATATAAAGAACTCACATATCTCAACAATAAAAAAAAAACCCAATTAAAAAATGGGCAAAAGATCTGAAAAGACATTTCTCCAAAGAAAACATACAGATGCCAACAAACCCAAGAAAAGATATTCAACATCACTAATTATCGGGGAAATGCAAATCAAAACTACGAGATATCACCTCACGCCCATCAGAATGGCTATAATTAACAACACAGGAAACAACAAGTGTTGGAGAGGATGTGGAGAGAAGGGAACTCTCAGATACTGCTGGTGGGAGTGCAAACTGATGCAAACACTATAGAAAACAGTATGGAGATTCCTCAAAAAATTAAGAATAGAACTACCATACAATCCAGCTGTTCCACTGGTTGGGTATTTATCCAAAGAACATGAAAACATGAATGTGCAAAGATATATGTAATCCCTATGTTCACTGCAGCATTATTCACAATAGCCAAGACTTGGAAGCAACCTAGGTACCCATCAAGGGACAAACGGATAAGAAAATGTGGTTTATATACACAATGGAATACTACTGAGCCATAAAAAAGGATGAAATCTGGCCATTTGTGATAACATGGATGGACCTTGAGGGTATTATGCTAAGCAAAATAAGTCAGAGGGAGAAAGTCAAATACCATATGATCTCACTCATAAGTAGAAGATAGAAACAAAAACAAACAAACACATAGAGACAGAGACTGCATTGGTGGTTACCAGAGGGGAAAGGTAGAGGGAGGAGGGTGAAAGGGGGGGTGATTAGGCACATGTGTTGGTGATGGACTGTAATTAGTCTTTGGGTGGTAAACATGATGTAATCTATGCAGAAATCAAAATATAATGATGTACACCTGAAATTTATATGTCATAAACCAATGTTACCACAATAAACAAAAATTTTAAAAATAAAGTTCCCATCTTGCCATGAAAAAAAGGAACAAATTAGTATCATGAATTTAAAGCTCAGTTCATTACTATTTCAGTTACGTTAAATGATTATTAGCAATCATTTCAATAAAATTAACACTGTGCCCAGCAAAGATTTACAGAACAAAAAAAAAAAAGAAATACTTTAAGTCAAGTCAATAACAAGAGTACACACATATACCCACAGCCTTCACCCTCATCCAGATTATAAAAATATTTCTAGCCTGGTGTAGTCTTAACTCATAACACTAAGACACACTCCAATTAAAATTCCCCCAAATTAAAGGTATGTATGAAATTACATAAATTGTTGAAGTCATTAATTTTTATTTAGTTTTTGCTTGGATTTTTTGTAAGATTTTATTTTTATAACAGTTTTAGGTTCACAGCAAAACTGAGAGGGTAGAGAGCTTTCCCCACGTACCTCCTGCCCCCACATATGCACAGCCTCGCCCGTTATCAACATCACTCACCACAGTGGTATATTCA
Source organism: Tapirus indicus (assembly GCA_031878705.1). Lineage (NCBI taxonomy): Eukaryota > Metazoa > Chordata > Mammalia > Perissodactyla > Tapiridae > Tapirus > Tapirus indicus. The sequence goes on from CM062919.1 coordinate 80,463,635, forward strand.
CCTGGATTTGTTTTTCATGTTGGGAAAATAGTATTTAGCTACAACTGGATGCTTATTTTTTAAACTAATAACAAAAGTAGCATTTCATATTTTAAGTGCTAGAAGGAACCTTAGTGATGCCTAATCTGTGCTTCTCATTTTACAGAAAGGAAAATGAGGCAAAGGCAGGTAAACTTTGCACTGAAAGTCACTAAGTTAGGTGGCCCCTAACATCTGAGGCCATGACTCAGGTCTCCCGATTCTCGCAGTTTTAATTTCCTGGGACTATGACATGCTCCATAACTTTCAACTATACATAATGCCTTCTAAGAATAATTAGAAAAATGCAAATCAGGCTGATGTTAGCTATAACTATCCACTTGACCACCTCACTCCCTTTGTTAATGGGCCAGCTACTTTGCTGAGAAGAAAATTTGCATTAAGCTCTGTGCCCATGCTTGACCCAGTGGCCCTGCTATGCTCTCAGGCGGTGGGGGCTCAGAGGAGCCTGAAGGGAGGGGGGATGCTGGAGAGCAAGCAACCGGAGAGAAACCAGGCTGAGAACGCACCAACATAATCTACAGCACACCTGAAGTTAATGCACTTATGACGCGCAATGCACACCCCCTGTGTGTTCTATGTCCTTGGGAACACACCTTCAAGCTGGAGACTTACACCACATATTCTTAGGGATATTTTCATTTTCATTAGCTCTCAATCTTATCAAGTTAAAACTTGGGACAAATATATATCACTAAGCAGTAGTTATTGCACAGGATGTGGGAATATGTAATCTTCCTTCCATCTCAGAAAATCTTAGACTTTTACATGACTTAACTAGTCCAGTGGCCTTTGGCCCTAGATAAACATTCAAATTATCTGAAGAGCTTACACGAAACACTAATGCCAGGACCCATCCAGATCAATTACATCCGAACTTCTAAGACTGGGGCGTAGGCATCAGTGTCATTATCATCCCAGTTACTCCAAAATACATGTTACATCTCCTTCAGTGGTTGAATCAAGAAACACATGCTTCTTAATACCTCATTCACAGAGGACAATATGATAGGAATCAAGAATATTTAAAAAATAATAATAAGACACATAGGATGTGTTTCTTACCTTCGAGGAGGGGAGCTTTCTAAAATCCTGGGTTTCTATTTTCTACTGTCAACTTTACACTTCTACTTTAATGTCATCTTGAGGTTTTTTTTGTTTTTTGTTTTTGCCATGATTAATGGCAAAATGCCATCCCCCCAAAAAATACAAAGGTCAGAGCCCCCTGCTCACCACTAGAAGCATCTCTCCAGACTAACACTGATCCATTAATTAAATTGTCAGCTCCTTTGTTCTAGCAGGAAAAATCCATTTAACCACATTATGATCTAACTGACATTAGCTTCATTGTATATTGTGTCCATTAAGGTACCATTCAGGGTTTTATAAAAGTGGAACAGAAATCTAGATGTGCTATACAAACTACCTTCTTCTGATCACTCTCGTCCCTTCACTAAATTATTAACGAGGTCAGTGGGTGGACACAGAAGGAGGTGAGGAGAGAGCTGTAATCGCTATGACACAGCAGTTACTGGGAAGAGTCTCCGTCCACAGCTACTTTCCACAAGATTATCTTAATGCATGGATTCTCATACTAATCAGCAATTTTGCCCTTAAACATAGACTTTGAAACAGGCAGAAAAAATTTAATATACTTCCACATGAAGTATTTCATTTACATCAAATAAATCAAATAAAGCACAAATCTCTTTTCACATCATTTGTCCATATAATGAGTTCCTGTAAGGGAGGTACCGTTTCTGTTTGTTTTTTTGTTTTTAATGACCCAGCACTTGCTTAGTAAATGAGAAGTTACTGTAGTTCACAATTACATTGGAATTCTTGACGTTTTTAATTTCAAGAGGAATTGAGTTTTTTTAATCTTTAAAACAAAAACTGAAATGACTTCTGAGGGCTATGAAGGAAAGAAAAAAATTTCCTTTCAAACTTTCTTCTGGAACTACTTTTTGGAAACCAGCAAGCAACTACTACGTAGCATACGGAAAAGTGCACAATGCACATAAAATTCAGTGTATCATGGTGGCCTCTGTCCCTGTCTCAGAGTTACTCTAGATTCTAAATGCCCAGCTGCACAGGCCAGAGGCCAGTGACCCTCAATTTCTCACAATGTTTGTCAAATTCAAATAACCATTAAACAATGTCTCCTTTAATCATCCAACAAAGGGCAGGAAACTCAAACACCTACAAAGTCAGGGGCAGAGTAACTGGCTGTGTGTATGGAGGAGGAGACAGAGGAGGCGAGCTGTGGTTCCAGCAGGACACGCCCTGATTAAAGGGGGCAGCTATGAAAAGTCAGATTATATGTGAAAACTTCTGAATCCTGTGTGTTGGAAACTAAGGCAGCTATTTAAATCTCTTTGAAGGCCAAATAATTCTCTCTGAGCTGAGAGGCAGCCTTCACCTCTGATCTAGATGATAAAGAAAGACAATTCAGGAGAGGAACAAAAAATTTACATTCCTACCTTTTTCCATAAGCATTCCGCTGAACCTTGTTTTCTCGTGTCTACAATTTGTCTGCCCAGATGCCATAACACATTAGAGTCTGCTTTCTTCAAGATATTCAAGACATTTCATCTTGAGTTTTTCTAACTAATTTGGCCTGAACCCCTCAGAATGTTCTAACAAATTCAGAACATAGGCAAAAAGAAGACTGAAGCATTTTTTTGATGAATGGTGATTTAGGGAATGGATAATGGAACATGAATCACTTGGAAACACAAATAAATATAAACAGTGAGTTTTTGCTCACTCATGCTCTCTGTTTTTGTCAACATTTTGGGGGAGGAGCTGAATGAAAGGTAAGGAGTGGCTAAATTCCAAGGTAAAATGATAAGCCAAAGAAAAATCACACAAGATTAACAACAGATACACAAACACTGCCTCAGACCAAACATGAGCCATTTAACATGATTGCAAAAGCAGGAAACTGAACTATGTTCCTTGGTCACCTGCTCATAGGATAGAGAAGGACTGAATTACTAACACAAGTGAATAAATCAAGAACAGTGACATAGATAAATGTCTCCACAGTAACAATGCATGCATGTTCTACCTGGAAAAAAAAAAAACACTTTGTATTTTTACAAAATGCATTTCTGACAGCATACGAGGGGGAAACATGGAATTTCCGTGTTACTTCTGCCTGTGGATGAATTACTTTTATATATACAAAGAGAAAGTAGAATAATTTTATACTTCTACTATAAAAAGTCTACTTTCTTACCAAGTGCCTTAGATAGAATAACTGATAATTCCACGCTGTTTTTAAAGCTTCTTACCTCCTCCCATTTACCCTACTTTTCACCAAAACTCTATATTTTCTTTCATCAGTCCCCATATTCTTATTCGTTTCCTTAAACTCTGTCAAAATCTGTAAACCCCCTCATAACTAAAAGGAAGAAAATAAAAATAATGGTCACGTACATTCCTATACTTTTATGATTTATATGCAGCATCAAAAGTATAAAAACAGATTAGAATTATAAATACACTTTTTCAATAAAGTTATTAAATTCAGATATGGCCCTGGCTACGTGTTGGTTACTAATAAATTATAAAAATTAGTTTTACTATTATAACTGAGTGACTATCTAATGTGTCTCATTTAAAATCATGGTGTTATTAACCCAGCCTACAACAACCACAGGTTAAGGACAAAATTAAAAACCTAAAGCTAAGAATTACCTAATAAAATCTCAAGGAAATGTCCAGGTTGCGACTAACACAAAGACAATGGCTTAATACTGATTGATAGGCTCAGAGACAACATGAGAAGAGCACAGTCCACACTGAAGTCTCCCGATTGAACCTGAGTTCAACTACTGAAAAAACTTATATCAGGGTTTATTTGTATCAAACACAAACACATTCATAGAAGAAAGGTAAGAGAACACACATCCTGAAAGGAGAGAACAGATATAAATGCTCAGGAACCGCTGATTACTCATGTTGTCCTCGCGCATCTATGGAACCTGACCAGCTGACCCTCATCTTCACATAAGCTCCCGAAGCACAGGCCCCGCACCACGTCACCATCCAGGCTGTCCCTGCCAGACCTCGGACAGAGCCACAGTGTAAAGCAAACATCTCACCCACCTGCCTCAGCCCCGGGCTTCATCGGCTACCTAGGGGTGAACTGACACACATGTGTAGGTCTCCACCCTTCAGACTGGGTGAGAGGGCTCTGAAACAGAACTCAGCTGCCTGGTTGTCAGAAAAAGAAATCTTAGCAGATAATTCACATACTGCACAGAATATAGGTTAGACATAGGATAAGTTAATGGTTCATTTAAAAGTTGAATAAAATTCTACTTCCATTAAATCAAAAGGTTTTCACATGTCAGTGTTAACACATAATACGTATGAATTATCCATAAATAAAGATTTTTTTTCAACCAATATTTATTCAGGGCCTAGGAGCTACTAGGAATTGTGTTACCTACTTAGGATTACAGTGCTCCTGTACTCCAGGTATTTATAACCTAGTGGGAAAGACAATCAAGTGATCAAATAATTATAGTACAGAAACTGTGCTCCAACGTCTGCTTTGAGGCCACCAACACCAGGTTTAGTGATGGAGGCACCTGAAGCCCACACCACTCTGAGCCTGCAGGAGGAAGGTACGAGGGGATGAAAGCAATGATTTCTAAAGGAGCTGATGCCTAATCTGGCAAAGAAGGGGAGGGAAGTATGTTCCAGGCAGACGTAAGACCACATGTCAAGACTCTGAAGCAACAGTGGGCCTGATGGAGAAGCAAACAGGGACCCCAGCAATTGGGGTAGCACGGACTTTGTCCTCTAAGTAAGGGAAACCACCAGAAGATTTTAAGCAAAGGAACACTGTGCAAGGCTACTTCCAAATGGCACACATCAGCCACTGAACTGCCTCAAAATTGCCTTTACGTGAAATACTGGCCTAACAGTTACATCCATACAACATCTAAAATTAGATTCCAATTAATCTTTTAAAATCTTAACCTCATCTCTTATTAAATAATTAATTGATTCAATAAAAATTTTCTGAAAGTAGAAGTGTGTTTTGAAGGAAAAAAAAAAAAACTTTGAGAACTGGGATGGGAGTGGGCAGTCAAGATGAACAGAGGCCCCGAGACAGGGACAGGGAAAGCACGTGGCAATTCTGGGCCAGTCAACAACTGAGGCTCCTTCTACAATCTCCAGCAAAGTCAGCACAAGGAATGATAGGGGGAAAGGCAGATTCAATGCCTTTAATTTAATCTAGAAGCTAATGGAGAACCACAAAAGTGTTGAAAACTGAAGACATGTTGAATGAGAAATCTTACCATGTCTGCAGACAGTGTGTAGGGGAAACCAGAACTGTATAAGAAAATGTTTAAGGTTTTTTTAACTTTTTCACTTTAAATAAATAATTTCATCTTTTTCAAGAATAACTAAATGGCCTGGATTAAAATCAACATGGAGAAGAAAAAAAATCTATAAATTCTCATTAGTCTATTTTCGACTAAAGCAAATGGGAAAGAGACATTACTCCTTTTCTGCAAAAAGGTGGTGGCAAAACTCTCACATTTTAGTGATGACACTCTGCAGGTGGTACACACTGATCAGTGGGCCTTCAGCAACGCAGGGAGAATTGTGACCTCTCAGCTCTCACTCTGACTCCAGCGTGCTATGGGCCCCCAAGGCTGGAAGCAACTGGAACACATAAAGCCATCTTCATCTACAATGGCACCCAGGACACGTCAGGACCACTACAGAGAGCTGTAGGTTAGACAGGCAACCCCAGATAACAGTGCAATCACGTCACTCCTCATGAACTAAACAACATTCAACTTTCTCTCGCCTCCATACCTAGACAAACAAAGCTGAAGAAGATTCAAATCCCATAATATCCCAATAGCATATCATTTATATTTATGTGCTGAGACATATTAGGATTAGCATATTAGTCACACATGTAAGGAACATACCTATAAACCAAATGTCGAAGTCTTGAGTCTGGGACATTGACTATTCAAGATATCTTCTTTAAGCAGCTACAGGGAAAAAAGCCAAGGACATTATCATGATTTGATTTCTATGTCATATTCATGAACCCCATCTTGGCATTTGATTCTTTTAACTGAGTTGGCTCATGGGACTTCTTGCTATATATTAGCTGCCCAAAGTTCATAAACATTATTCGTTCAGCCCAGGAGAGAACTGCTATAAAAATTATAGAAGGGCAATCACCAAATTCCTTTATATGTCTACTACTACCAAATTAGTCAGCATTTTTCATTTTTATTGTTACTTTTTAGCAATGCTGTATCCTGCCTTCAAATCCTTTGTCAAGAAGATTGAGCCCCGCTGCTGCGAGATTCCACAGCGCCATCCACACCGGCTCAACACCCCTCTGCTTCCTCAAGTCCCTCTCCCTTCACTCCTTTCTCTGAGTTGTAAGTAGCCCTCCTCTTTGCCAAGGCAAATCTTCCACCCATTTTCCTGCAAGTGCCTCTTTGCCTACTCTAGTCCATTGTTTTCTCAATCATGCAGAATAGGTCTCTTACATTTTCAGATTCTCCCTGTGGATGTTTTCTTTTCTGTCTTCCTGCAAAAACTCTCAGGTTTTCTCTATGCTAAAAAAAGAAAAAAACCTTTTCTCTGCTCCTGTTCCCTCCCTCTCAACACAATCCCTTTGTGATTGCCTCCCCTCCTCTATGAATGTCTTAAAAAGGAAGACCGCCCCTCCCTGCTCTAATCCTCATGTTCGCCCCACCCCAGGCCAGCCCTGGGTACACTTTGCTTCAATTCTTCTCCCAACTCCTCATATCTCTTGTTTTCCTGCACACCTACTACTCTATCTGCTGGCAAGTCAGAAACTTTGGGTCATCCAAGCCCCATCCAGTTCTGTCTCCTCACACATGCAGTCAGCTACGAAGTTCTTCTATGGAGGAGATAGTTCTACTCTTTGTCTCAACTATGTCTCTCCATGCCATATGTTGCTTTGGGTGCTTTTCACTTCCACCTAAAATATGATGATGCCCTCCTAACTGGTCTATCCACCTTTATCAATCTACTGCCTACGATAGGCTATAATACATCTTTCTAGACAAAAATTTGACCATCCCTTACTTAAATTTAGACCATAACTTACCCTATACCCTCTGGAAGAACCCAGCAGCAATCACACCACTGGCCTGCTCTAAATCTTCACTAGCTCCAGTCACAAGTGAATCAAGTGCAATCTTCCTAGTTTGTTACTCAAGCCTTTGCACAATATGGCCTCAAACCATCTTTTCAAATCAACTTCTCTCTAACTTACATCCTAGGACTCAAATAAACAACATTAAATTGTTATCCCCAACCATGAAGGCAGGGATAAAATGCTATTCACTTTTGCCTTCTCCTATCATACACAAAAGTGTTGTTATACAGAAAAAGTGTTCAGTAATAACCATTCAATGGACCACACACAGAATTAATACCCTAAACAAAAGAAAAAAATAAGTTCCATGCAAGCAGGACGTTTTGTATATTTTTTTTTAACTGCTATATCCCCATAACCCAGAAAACCTCCTGGTGTTAACAGACACTCATTAAGTTGGACAGTTGGAAATGCAGGCGTGCTGTGGTGCTATGCACTTTGTTTTACAGCTGTGACACAAAGGAAGTTACTGCTGTCATAATTAAGCACTTAAACGTGAACATCATGAGAAAGATAACACACAAGTATTTGTAAGATAAGAGTCTAAATATGGCAGTCCTCCAGAAATGTACTATCAGTAGAAGGAAGGCCTTTGCTGCAGCCTCTATAAGCTGGCCATAGGTTTCTCCTGGAACATGTAACATTTCATAAATTTTCATTTTTCTCATGGTAATCTCTGTGGCATAGAGTTGGCTGCTGAGGACTTCATTAAATGTTCGGAGGAGTTGCTACAAATGGACTTTAAGGAACGTAACACATGAGATAGTAAAGAAAATACAGTTCACATGCTTCAGAGTGTGCTACATTGCAACCAAATTCTTTGAGGAATATTGTGTAAATACAGCAATTTTCAAGAGGCCAAATGAAAAAGAAGGTGCTGAATGTACAGCATTTTTATTATCTAACATGTGAAACTCTTAGAGTGGCTATAGTTATTGCATAAAAAGAAGCATCTACGAGATCCATGAAGATGGACCATTCATACACATGCATATGCACCTACACAACCAAATGCACATTTTAAAAGGAAAAATTTTCTTAGTTGTTATAAATGTCTATCTCAGTCTACTGTTCTATCACAATCTTCATCAATGGATTGATGAAGATGGATTAGAGGAAAGTCCATCGCCAGTACTAGATGAGGATGTTCAAACTAAGCTTCCTTCAAGCTCTGAGATGCACAGGAAAGGTTCACAGCACAATGCATGCACACTACATACAAGTATGTTTCGAGACATAAAACAATCACTTAGCAATTATTTGAGGCACTATGCTATAAGAAATGAGGTACTGGGGCCAGCCCAGTAGCATAGTGGTTGAGTTTGCAAGCTCCGCTTCCCAGGGTTCCCGGGTTCGGATCCAGGGCACGGACCTACACACCACTCATCAAGCCATGCTGTGGTGGCGTCCCACATATAAAATAGAGGAAGACCAGCAACAGATGTTAGCTCAGGGCCAATCTTCCCCACCAAAAAAAAAAAAAAAGAAGAAGAAGAAGAAATGAGGTATGAAAAGCTGTTTTCAAGTAGACCTTCTTGATCTATCTAAGGTATATCTTCCAGAAATGGCACATCTGCATACTGGCAAAAAGGACCCATCCAACTTCTTTTACACTCATTTTGTTTAACTTGATTGGTTTTTTATTAATTTATAGGTTGGCTGGTCCAGTCACTGATTTCCCTACATAAGCTTTAACAATTAGATAAGATCCATTTTTAATTAGCAGTGTCATTATCATTTGCATTCAAATAAAACATGGCCTAAAAGTCCTTTTTCTAAGTTTGGACTTTAAAGTAGATTAAATATAGTGTGACTCAATGAACTTTTAAGAATAGTTCCATAAACTACCTGTGAAAAACATTCTAACAGTTTTTTGTTAAACCCCTGTATTACATGGACTGCCAAATGCCTGGCTTCCAAAACAGGCAAGACCTGTGGTTCTATCAAATTTACTATAAAACTGATTCATTTTACCTATATCAAGCCACACTTCCCTCTAAAAGAGATTTTGTTACTAAACTTATAAAATATAATATGCATTATGTCATAAAAGTCAAAGAAAAGAGAGGAAATTCTGTACCTGAAGGGTATGCAGATAGGGGTGATTCTGTCAGGATTAGGGATGGCAACTAGTTTTGGCCACTAACAAATCTACCTGCCACTTCACATATGTGCTCCTCAAGGACACTCAGAGAATTAACGTCACACAGACACTGTTCTCTGATTATCAGGGCTCCCTACCCATCTTTTCAAGTCATCTAGATTTCCCTTTATAGGACTCCATATGTTTCCTAAATCTCAGTAATTAAAAAGTAGCATTTAGTCAACAATAAACTCACGACAAATTCTAACAATTCATGCATTTAGCTAGATTGTTACAGCTGTATAATTAAATCCATTCAACAATGATTTCTTTCACTCAACCAGTTAGAATTTACTGGTGCCAAGCATGATTGGTGTTAGTTATCGATTTTCCCACATACACATACACCAATGGGTTTCCTCATGGGTAAGTCAGTGGAGCAAAAATGAAACACAAATAAAAATGCTGTAAATAAAAACAAAAACTTCTGACCCGTGGCTGACTTACTATCATACATACTGCTTTGTAGTTCTGGCCTGAATTTGTCCCCTCTGGGGGAAGGGGATCCTATCCTTCCCTCCCAGGTTCAGGCATCCTCTGTCTTCCTGTGGCTGCATGAGTCAGCACCACCGGAAACGGACAGCTTCCTGCTGTTTATTAAGAGGAAAAGTCTCCCCATGGAAAGAGAAAGTAGCTAAGTCACAAACGAGGGTAAAAGATGGGCCCAAAAATGTGGTGGGAAAAATTAAAACATACACACAAAACACAAATAACAAAAATGTTATTGCTAAGCAAATGTCTATGTTGCTCATTGACACATTTGCCTTTTTAAAACAAAATTTAAAATATACTGCTATTATTTCAGTCATTCCTAATAATAAAATAAAATAATGATGTAATGATTATTAATTCACTTAATAATTGGGAATAATGTCATTTTCTTTATCAGTAGTTAGGCCTAATTTGCTTCAAAAACACTTCCCTGACACCCTACTCCCCACATCTGCAAGTTAGGTTAGGTGTCTTGACACCTGCCTGTGGACACCTCACTCACCGTCCTTCGTTGAAATATTGAAACTCTGTTTTTAGATTTATCTCCTTCACTATAGGGCTTCTAGTTCTGTCATTCTGGTTACAGAACTTAATACTACACACCACTTAGTGAATGCCTTCAATATACTTGGCCTGCCACATTCATTGTCTCATTTAATACCATAACTGCCTTATAAAATATTATTAGTTCCATTTGACATTTGAAGACATTTACCTAGAATTATAAGTAATTATAAGAATTATAACTAAGAAGCAGTCAGGATTTACACCCAGTTCTGCTAAGCACCAAAGCCTGGGTATCTTCCAGCGATGGACGGCCTCACCCTATAATAAACAAGTATAGGATAATTTATAGGACAATAAGGTAACCATATCAAGATTCATTTATCTATTCAGTACAAACTAATCCAAGAAAAACGTTCTTGCCATCACAGACCATTAGCATACTCCTCTCCAGTGCTGACGCGTCTCTCACACTTAGAGAGGAGGACACCAATGCAGAACAAAGAGAACGGAGTCCGACGGCCTGGGTCCAATCCCCATCCCCACTCACGTCTCTGGGTCTCTGTTTCCTCACCTGCGCCTGCCCATCTCCTATGAATAAACGAGCTGATATTGGTAAAGTACTTAAAACAGTACCTGGCAGAGTAAGGACTGGGTAAGAGTTTTTTAAAGAAAAACATTCTCCATGCATAGAATGTTTCACATCTGCTTAGTGGCAAACTCTGTTGACAGCACCACATACTTTATTTATAGAGAAACACCTTGTAACCAAAATACTTTTAAACATTCCCGTAGGACAAGGGAGCTAGTGGAAAGGGTGGACAATGAGCAAACTGTTCCCAGTAGGAATGAAGAGCTAACAGCTGGAGTGAGAAGGGAGCAGAAGAGAAACTAAAATGGCTTCAGACCTTCTCCAAAATAACATTTTCCAGGTTAAGTTTAGATCATCTGAGGTAGTATCAGAACTTAAGGTCATCCCTCATTCAAAGTAGGTGGATTTCGTATATTTTGACTATGATCCTTCAATTGATAATTAATAGATTTAAGCATAGTATGTATTAGTTGATATTTTGAAAATACAAACTGGTATGTGTTACTTTCTAAATCAAGATTACTTTTTGTAACTTCCAAACACTTGCATAAGGGTTTCTATTACTCTTAATTTAAAGAATTAATGAACATATTTATATTTTGTGTGTGTGAGGAAGATTAGCCCTGAGCTGGTATCTGTTGCCAATCCTCCTCTTTTTTGCTGAGGAAGACTGGCCCTGGGCTAACATCCGTGCCCATCTTCCTCCACTTTATATGGGATGCTGCCACGGCATGGCTTGACAAGCGGTGAGTCAGTCCGCGCCCGGGATCCAAACCTGGGAAGCAGGGTGCATGAATTTAACTGCTACGCCACTGGGCCAGCCCCTAGATTCTATTTTTAATAGAGAAAAATAATAATTGCAATCATTTGCTTATTCTGTTATGACAACTCACATTTATGAAACTGAATCCCAAGTGTAAGCAGTTTTCCTTCTCCTCTTTTCAAAAATGAGCTTCAATATATATCAATCCTCTTGGGTCAGAACAAATGAAGGAGTAGAATGGAAGAATTCTGTCAGAAAATGGCTAAGGATGCTACCACCTCCACAGGAATGACAGTATCTGTCAACACTGCAGGTTACAAGGCAAAAAAGATGAAGTAGGAAAACATCCTGGACCGGAGGCAATAGAAAACTGGCTATTATAACTTAAATTTTTTTAAATTTATTCGAGCAAATAAGACATGTGAAAAAAGCTTTATATAAAGAAACTGCAGAATAACTCTTTAAATGGCACAAAGTAGATAACAGGAGAACATTAGAGAAGAGAAAATGGATTTAAGTTTGAGTCTGTTCTGTAGTCTTTACTCAATTAATATTGAAGGGCATCCAAGCTACAACTTCCAAAATCTCCAATTATTTTATTTCAACTGATCAGATCAAAGATCTGTTGAATCATTGAGCAATTTAGGGCATAATTTATTCTGCATGAATACTAAATCAACATTACTTTCTGATTTCCTGATTTCTTCTTTAGAAATGAGATTCTTCCAGAGTTCATAAATATGTCTTTTTTCTTTTTTCTTGTAATCTTTTCTTCTCTGTACTGTATTATGGCATGAAAGTGAGCGATTATATGAAAAGAACAGTTGATGCATTTTCCACATTAGTAAAATCTGTGGGAGTTTTTCTTGCCTTTAAAGATAGCCCACTGGGGCTGGCCCGGTGGCGCAGCGGTTTAGTCTGCGCTTGGCAGCCCGGGGTTCGCTGGTTCGGATCCCGGGCGCCCGCCGACGCACTGCCTGTCAGCCATGCCGTGGCGGCGTCCCATATAAAGTAGAGGACGATGGGCACGGATGTTAGCCCAGGGCCAGTCTTCCTCAGCAAAAAGAGGAGGATTGGCAACAGATGTTAGCTCAGGGCTGGTCTTCCTCACAAAAAAAAAAAAAAAAAAAGATAGCCCTCTTTCCCACAAATCTAGTCTACATAATTCATTTAATGTTTCACTTCATAAAACACTTTAATCAAGCTAAAGTGAAGTTTCATCTAGATTATTACAAATCTAACAAGTGATTTATTATATTCCAAACCATTCTGAGCAATAAGACAACTTATATCAGATAAGATGTGTGAACAATAGCATTTAAAGCCTTTAAAAATTAATTATCTAATTTTTATTTCTTAATCACAAGATGTTCAAAAGTTCAAAAATAAAACTGACTGGTTTTTAATGATTGGGCTCCAAAGGTTAATTACTTAACACAGCTTGCAGGCCTTTCATCTTACCCTATTTCCTCATTAACCTTATCATTTCCTCATAAGCCTCTTACCTTAACAGTACACATTCCAGCCACAAAGCCATCTTTCTGTTCTTCACACTCTCCCCAGCCTTGACTCCAAGCATCTGCACAGGCTACTCCTTTCGCTGCATGCCCTCCTCTTCCAGCACCTCCTCATTCAGCTAACTGCCTCCAGGCGTTTCAGTTGTCACTTCCCTTGTCACCTCCCCTGACTCCCCAGGGCTGCAGGTAAGCATCCTCCCTCTGCTCCTACAGCACCTTGTTCTTCTCTGTAACAGCCTATAGAAAGCTATACTTTCTTTGATGTCAAATCCTGCAGAAACACGGGCAACATGTTACAACCTTGCACTAGGCACACTCCTACAGACCACTGCAAAGAAGACCTAGGACTGGGAAAAATATATTTCTACCAAGGAGAAATCATTACAAAGCTATTTCCACAATTATTTCCAAATACAACAAGAGACTTACCTGAAAAGAATAGGAATACACCTTCAACATATTTGCACTTAATATTATTGAAGGTAAAACTAAAAAACCAAGGTCATTCCAAAACTTACTCAGAAATTAACCAAAAAAGCTATAAGTTTTCTTTAGACCAAAGACCCAAAATTATAAAATATTATGCAAATGATAGTCCACGTATCTATTTCTTTTAATTGCCTTTCAACCTTCTTTGCTGGAAGCTTGTTATGTAAAGAGGTCACATTTACATCTTATCAAGGTTTTATAGCAAGATTATGGAAACTTGACCATTTTAAACAATAAAGGAAACAAAAAATACCTCCAGAGAAGGGCCCCTCTGAAACCTGTAACCTGAAACCTCTAGAACACAATCAAATACATAAGCAGTAATTTCAGTCCTGAGGCTGTCTCTAATTCACACAATCTGGAAGCATCAGGATCAATCTTTATTTAAAGGAAACTATATTAATGATTTTTTCTGAAGATTAACCTTTTTAAAATAGCTTGTCTTCAACTCAAATTTAAATTCCTCTTATACCATCTCAATCTTTTTCACTGAATTTTTTCACAATTAACACTTTTTCATTTTTCTTTATTAGTTCTTTTTCTAAAACCACATTTATGAGTAGTTTATTGTTATACAGTTCTTTCACATACGTTATCACCTGGTTCATTTCCTCATTCATCCCATCTTGCATTCATGTACCACGTATTAATCAGACATCCACTGTGTACTAGGAAATGGGATTTGCCCTTTTTTAAAACATATTAATAGACTACTTTTAGAGCAATTTTGATTTACAGGAAGACTGAGCAGAAAATACAGAGTTTCCATATATCTCCTGCCGCCCTAACAGTTTTCCCTATTATTAACATCTTGCATTACTGTGACATATTTGTTACAATTGAGCCAATATTGGTACATTACTACTAACTCAAGTCCATAGTTAAGGTTCACGTTTGATGTCTGTGGTTTTCACAACTGCAAAATGTCATGTATCCACCATTAAATATCACAGAACAGTTTCAAAGCCCTAAAAGTTCTCTGTGCTTCACCTATTCTTCCCTCCTACTCTCCCATACTCCCCTGAACCCCTGGGAATCACTGAGGTTTTTACTGTCTCTATGGTTCTGTCTTTTCCAGAAAGTCACAGAATCAAACAGCATGTAACCTTTTCAGATTGGCTTCTTTCACTTAGTAACAAGCATTTAAGGTTCCTCCACTTCTTTTCCTGGGTTGATAAGCTCATTTCTTTTTATCTCTGAATAATACTCCACTGTATGGATGTTCCAGTTTGTTCATCCGTTCACTAACTGAAAGACATCTTGGTTGCTTCCATGTTTTGGCAATTATGAATAAAGCAGCTATAAACGTTCGTGTGCAGGTTTTTACACGGACGTAAGTTTCTAACTCATTTTGGTAAATACCAAGGAGCATAGTTTTTTGTTTTATTGTTTTGTGTGTGTGTGTGAGGAAGATTAGCCCTGAGCTAACATCCATTGCCAATTCTCCTCTTTTTGCTGAGGAAGACTGGCCCTGGGCTAACATCCGTGCCCATCTTCCTCTACTTTATATGGCACACCTGCCACAGCATGGCTTTGAAAAGCAGCAGGTCAGTCCATGCCCAGGATCCGAACCTGTGAACCCTGGGCAGCCAGAAGCAGATCACGCGAACTTAACCACTACACCACTGAGCTGGCCCTAGGAGCGTAGTTTTTTAAAATAACAAAAGTAACACTTGACTTTTTTAAATTTCCTAATTCAAAAGGACTCTCTCTTTCACGTGCATTTAGTTACCAATATCTAGGTAACTACATGTGCAAGAGTTTACAGGTTCTCATCTCCTCAGAGGTTCATCCATTACCTGGGACAAAGTGGGGTGCACATTCAATTCACACATGCACACAATTCCTGTTAGACAAAAAAGCAGCCACCACTTCTATAGAGGAGATGTACGCAGCCTTGCAAAAATGCTCACCAAAGATGAAACAGATTGATAAATGTGCACTGGCTTCATCTTTTTCCAGTGACAACCCTCAGCCAAATCAAATCACAATATTTACTGGGCACCTATTATGGGCAAGTCACTAGTGAGCTGCAAACAGGGTCCCCAATTTCTACAGCTCAGTGGCTTAAGAGTGTTCAGAATTCTATGTCAATGACATACCACGTGTTCCTTAGACAGAATTCCATGAAAACTGAAGCACTGAGTCACAACAGTAAGATACTGACTATATTACAGTCTTGTAAGTCCTCCTCCTAATCTTCCAAGAATCCATCTTAACTTCTCTTAAAGCCTAAATAAACCAGATATTTTTCCTAAGTCACAATGTGGAACCTGCCTGATACATACAAACATATTTTTTTAACATGAAGAGAGACCCATTTCTTAATTCTTACATGGCAGCGAACATAAAAAATGAATAATAAGTAAAAGCCATTACTGAAAAATTAAGAACACTTCTTTTAACTATGACTTTAAAATACAATGTTTTGGAATAAATTTAACATTGCATTTATTTCGTCCTATACTGTTTAAAAAGAACCATAAGGGGCCGGCCTGGTGGCGTAGCGGTTAAAGTTTCTGCATTCCACTTCAGCAGCCCAGGGTTCACCGGTTTGGATCCTGGGCGTGGACCCACTCACTGCTCATCAAACCATGCTGAGGCAGTGTCCCACATAGAAGAACTAGAAGGACCTACAACTAGAATGTACAACTATGTACTGGGGCTTTGGGGAGAAAAACAAAAGAGGAAGATGGGCAACAGATATTAGCTCAGGACCAATCTTCCTCAAAAAAAATAAAAGACAGGTTTGTTTTATGAAAACTGAGTGGTTTCCCAATAAAGCATTTTTTCAAACTATAAAATGTAATTAAAATGTCTCGCCTCAGACTTAGGAGCATAACACTCCTTCAATAAAAGAATCTCAAGCGAATCACCTTCTCACTAAGAAAAGTTTGTTCAAGGTTCTAAAGTCAAAACTGGAATTATTGTAGGGAATCCAAGAAGAATAGTAAAGATGAGCAACTAGAATTCAAGTCAATTTAAAAAAAGAATAACGCTTAGCCACAAAACACACATTTTCATTTTATAGACAGCAAAGCCAAAAAAAATATGTGATCCAAGAGCAGCAGAGAGATGAGTAAGAACAAGGCGGGAAATGAGTTTTGGGTACCTTAATTAAGGGTCCTAAGGATGACATTTAGAGAGCAGAATGAAGTAAGAGCAACAAAAATGCTTTAGGAGCTACTGGAGAGGTAGGAGCAGAGAGCCAGGAAGCAGATGGCCAGCAGCATCAGAACCTGACGGTGCTGCATTCGTATAGACAGCCAACCACCATTTAAAATTCCCATTAGTAAGGAGCACATTCCTGTGACAAATGCTAAATGGTCAGTGCTGTATATAACTTGTTGTTTTGTGTCAGAACTAGTCTGGTCCCGCAAAAGATAACTTGCAGAGTCACTCACCAGCTTCAACTGGGCTCAGTTAGAAACCTGATTGAAACCAGCTGATCCAATGACATCACCACAGGCTTTTTACTATAAAAAGGGCAAGCTCTGTGAGGTCAGGAAGCAGAACTAAGCCCAATGGCCAGAAGCCAAGCTAGAAGAGGGAAGAGCAAAGTGAAGTTCAGAGGAGGAGAGACTCATTCCAAGAAGCTAGGATGAGCAATTTGCTCAGAGACAGCAACAGAAGAAAAAGACACACAATGGAAAATTTCCTTTAAGAGCAAAGTGTACTCTCTCTCCTGAAGACGTGTTATCTAAAGCAAAGACTCAAACAAGAAACTGACTGCAGCTGTTTCAGACTGGCAGTTCCTGGAACTGAACTGAACTGTGGCATCATCATGGTAATAGTATGCACGTAGTCTTTCACTCAACAGGTATTAATTGAGCACCTGCTATGGATCAGGCACCACTGTAGGAAAGGAATACATTAGTGAATAAAATAGACTAAAGAAGCTGCCCTCAAAGAGCATATATTCTTGGGATGAAAGACAGTTAATAACAGACAAATATACAGCATGTCAAATAAGCCTTACAGAAAAAATTAACAAGAGAAAGTGGGTTGAGTGTGGCGATATTTGAGCAAAGACTTGAGGTGGGGAGACACGTGTGTCGCTGTCTGAGAGAAGAACATGGCAGGCAGAGGTAACAGCACATGCAAAGGCCCGAGGTGGGAGCGTGCTCTCTGTGTCAGAGCAACATGAAGAAGGCCAGCATTGCTGGTCAGAAAGAACAAAGGGAAGCAGGAGTTTGATCATGGACAAGTTAATCTGTACAGGCAAGCAGGGTGTCAAGCAGGTATTTGGATATAGTATGAGACTAGAGGCTCTGGGGGAAGATTCAAAAAGCAGACAAAAATTAGGAACCATGATATATACATGATACGAGAATGGATCACATCACTCCACAAGTGCATATACATAGAAAAGAGAAGGGGACCCCTGGCCTCTCAATGGTTAGAGGTTGGACAAACGAAGAAGAACCAGCAAAAAAAGATGGAGTGAGAGCAGTCCATGAGGTAGGAGGAAAACCAAGAGAGGGTGCTGTCCTAGGACTCAAGCAAAGAAAGTGCTCCCTGGGAGATGGTGGGATCGACTGTGTACACCGCTGCTACGTCAAGTTAGATGGGCCTACCACCAGACGTGACAACAAGGTTAGCAGAGACCCAACAAGATGAGGCTCTGAAGTAGAGAGGGAGGAAAAGCATTTGAGAAGGATGAAGAGAGAAGAGGAGGAGAAGTGAAGACAGTGAATGGATACAACTCTTTGAAGAAGTTTTACTAGCAGCTGGATAAGATCATAGGCTCAAGAGAAGATTTGTTTTAAGACAGAAAATTATAGCATGTTTTTCTGCTAATGGGAATGATCCAGTAAGGAGGGAAAACAATGATACAGAAGAGAGAGGGGCTTGCTGGGGCAATGCCCTCAAATAGGTAAAAAGGGTGGGATCTGGTGAAGAAGGTCAGCCCTTCCCTGGTCTCGGTAAAACCGAATCTGTGTGGGTTACAGGGTAATTTGGTTTGTTTACATCTTTTTTAATGAAATTATATTAGCTATGAGTGGGAATGGGTTAAAATAAAAACTTCCCACAATTTTCTGAATTCTCAAAAGTATTTTGACTACCCACAGCTGGGTTCTAAATGAACCAAAAGTAATAACAAGAGTGTGGCAAAACATAACAGCACCCAACTCAGGTGGGAAGACAAACTACTGTTTGTGTTGAAATTTCTTTTCCTTTTCCCTTCCTTCCATAACTTCATTCTAATTTTATATAGTAAGATAATCTTCTGCTCAGTTAGTGAAAATGCTTGACTTAACAAAGGCAGGCTTGCCAGTTACCAAGGGCATCTCTTCTTGTCCTAGGTTCCTAAGTGACAAATGACAAACCAGGAAGAGGCAAACAGGAGAAGACTTTCATCAAAACACACTCAATTAGATCTTAGAGAGCTTATGAGCAGATCTTCATGGGGCTTCCATATCTACAAAAGTGGATATGTAACTTGGCTAGCCCTCCAGACCCTATCCCTTCCTGGGAGGAGCAAGTCTGGATAACAAGAATATTTAATTATCTTCTCATCTATGACAAGTTTAAAAGTGACTTGCTATTATTCTGGATGAGCACAGATAATCCCACTACCAAAATCACTTAAATCTGGCTAAACTGCTAAAACCTATCTCAAGCGGGGATGTTTTTGACAGTCTGCACACTGATAACCACTTCACCTCCACCTGGTAGCAGCAAAGCCAGATGCAGGTGGTGACAGAATAACAGCAGTTTTTGCATCCCGTCTGTGAAAACCAGAAGATGGTGAAGAAGATTAGGACAGAAGAAATGGGATGGATCGACCTCAAGGGAATGCAAGTGAGGACTTCAGTCTGTGAGGCACGTCTCGAGAGCTGTTCCCAGACTGTTTCAGGCTGGTATGAACACATGGAGGATCGGCCCTGAACTCCCCAAGCCCCGTTCTAAACGGGAGTGTGTGCAGCGGATTCTCTGTGATCCCGCTCCCTCTGGGCTCCAGCGCTGCCCTCCCACCCAGAGCTAGCACATGACTCACACCTGCTTTGGATTCTTCCCCACTAAACCTCATTTCTTCTCTGACCTATTTGTTGACTTGACACCCCAAATAATTCTGTCAATATATGTCCAAAGACTGCTATTAGGATAATTTAACAGAATGGATGGAAGCGCTCACCAAGCTTCCCTTCCTGAGCCTGCTGAGGTGCAGGCGTCAAGCAAGCCTCCCACCCCCCACTACAGAAATATGACTGGTTCACAGAGAGGCCAACCTGTCCCGGGGGAGTCCTCAACACATTTACCGGGCTTTTCAACGGCGACTCAAACTCGAACTCACGCAGTCGGCAGTCACCTGAAGTGGGTGCCTTGCCTTGGCTAACTGTTCTTGGTTTACCTGGGTCAATTATTTGGTTCCAAAGTGTTAAGTAAGAAGAGGTGATTTTATAAATTTACATGACACAAATATCACACTTTCAATCCAAACTCTTTCTTTGTGCCTTAAAAAATTAAAAAACAGAAAACTTAAAAATCAAAACCTGTACTACTCAGGTTTCTCAGAAATTTCTAGCATTACCGTTTTACAAAAAAATAACTTTCAGGGAAGACCTGAATTTCAAAGGGTGGTTTTCAAACACCTGGTTTTAACATTTAACTGGTCAACAACATAGGTTCAGATGAAAGCAAGCATCTGGCCCTAATGTGCCAACTAATTTTGTGACTTGAGGTAGCACCACATCTAAGCTTCAGTTTCCTCCTCTGCAAAAAGTGAGCATTGGCTAATGGACTCACATTGTTGCCTGCAGCTGTAATGTTCTATGATTTCCTTCTACATAATGTTATAAATTATTAGTCTCCCGAGGTAGTAAATTTTATCAACATATAGTGGAACTATTTTAATTTGTAATAAAAAAAGGTAAATAGGCACCATACAAGCAAATTAACAAGAGTATTTTAACTTTGGAAAATCAACGCTTGCAGAGAAAAGAAGATTGAAGTAACATGGTAGACAATCCTGAAGACTGCTGCCTGCTCGCCCTTCCTTCTCCCCCGGGGACTGTCATCAGCACTCTGATACAGACACTGTAATTCTGCAACCCAACCTATAGGTAACTGACTTGAGGGTAGACAGCAGACCCAAGCCAAGACAATCAGATTGTCTCTCCCTGGAAGTTGTCATTTTGACCTGACAAACACAGAATGGGAGGCCTAATATTCAAGTCGTGGTAACAGCAACTCTGAAGAGTCCACAACTTCTGCTCCTAAAGATCCCAAGGCAGTCCTGAGTCCCTAGGGCCACTCTGGCTCCTTTCTACCCTTCTTAAGATTGATGGCCGTTATTACCAGGATTCCTTTAAATACTGAAAATTTTTAATTTAAATTAATTAAAACTCAAAATAAAAAACTCAGTTCCTTAGTTAAACTCACCACATTTCAAGTGCTCAATAATCACTATGGCTATTGGCTACCATACTGGACAGCCCACATTGACAGTACATTTCCATCATCAAAGAAAGTTCTATTGAACTGCCCCAGACCCTTCTAATAAACTTCCTCTTTTCTTAAGCTGCTAGGATCAGGATTTGTTCTGTTTTGTGTGTGTGTGTGTGGTTTTTGTTTGTTTTGTACTGGCACACGTAAGAATCTTAACAGGAGGCATCACGGTAACTTTCTGGAAATCCTGTAAAGGGTTTCTGGGTACTCTCAAGGGTTCTGAGTCTTGGAGTTAATGTCACTTAAAAACTTAAAGCTTCCTCACATCAGTCCTGGACTCCTCCTGGGTCACAGAATCATGGCATTTAAGAACTTGGAAAAATCTTAGAAATATCTAAATTCAGTTTCCTGTTTTTTACACATGAAGAAATTAAGACCCAGAAAGCTTGTAACTTGCTTTTGTCTCTGAACAGTATTTACATTTGGTTTGACAGGTTATTTAAGACAAGATAGATAAGATACCAACAAAAATGTAATATACAACACAACTCTGCAAATCTCATGAGTACACAAGAAACCAGGCATGAAGTTGAAATATTTATTTACTCACCAAGCTGTTACTACACCAACTCCTTCCCACTCCCCACCCCCATCTCTTCTTTTTCCATTTATTTTGTAAGGTACATTTGCCATGGTTACCATTGTTTTCAATGTTATAGTTCCCCATATCTAAAAGGCACAGAAAACATTCTGTACTTTCAAATCAGGGAGCAAATACATTTTTACTGTAATTTTTACTTTTCACTAGAACCTTTATGTTCAAATCTACCACATGATTAGTCATCTGTACAGATTGAAATCTGGATAGCTGGAGATGTTTTTATTCAGTTGCTTTCAAACAAACATAGTTTAAAATATGTGGATTAAAATGTCATACCTACGCATCAACAGATTTAAACTTGCTAAAGCAAGTTCTCTTGGCATCTTCATAAAGCAATGTGTTTTTTCTAAAAAGAAAAGACCTCTTTAAAAGACAAATCCAAATACCGACAGTAGACAAGGATTCTGATGCTCTCCCATGATCACTGTCTCATGCCTAACAGCAGTGAAATCTGGAATCATCCACCCAGCAGAGAGAATTTATAGGTTGCTTTCAGGTAAACATAGAATTCAATATTCATGTAATATTTATTTTGACATCAAGGATTATTTTTAAACAATTCTTATACTGTACTTGTGTTCCTGAAATCAAGTGCTGCCAAGGGTTAGAGGAGTCCATGACTTCCCAACCATCCCCCCCATTAAAAATAGACCACTTACATGATTTCCCCATACAGATCTGCATCTAATGAGTATAAAGAAAGAGAGTAAAATGGTTACAACCCCTGCATATATCAAATCATTGCAGACCCATATTTTTGTAAGGCTTTTCCTTCTTAAATGTAAACAAGCAAAGATTTCCCCCTACTCGTATCACATCACAAAAACCAATATTCCAAATCTTCTGAAACAACAATACACATTTCAAAAAATTAACCAAGACTATTTCCTTTTCCCTTCCCTTTCAAACACCAGAGTGTGTGTGTGTGTGTGTGTGTGTGTGTGTGTGTATTTGTTTCGCAACCTTTTCTAACACACAGGGATGTTGGCCATTCCTATCTTGGGGAAACACTTCTCCCAAAATGGTCAAGCATGACCTATAAAGTCAACAAGGGGAGGTCCTGAACTTAGTGGCTGCTGCTTTGAATCGTGCCATTGATCAGTGGTTGTGTGAATCATCGAAAAGCAGTCCAGGGAGCACAGAGCAAAAACCTACAGTCTTTCAAGAAAGGTTTTGGCAGATAACTTACACAACAAAAACAAAAAAGCAAAACAGCATAAATTCCAATACCGAAATCGTATGGCTAAAACACATGCTCTTTAGAGGCTACTCCAGGTGTCAGAATTTTGCCAAAGGTTCATTTTACCCATCACTCCAATACTGATTAGTTACACTAAAGCTATAAAAAATTAAGTAGAAGAGATTCAGCTTCGGCAGCCCCAGTCGGTGACAACAGACCATTGAGGGAGAATCCAGAGACCTACAAAAGGAACCTGGTCCTTTAACCAGGTTTGAGGAAGTGGGTCAGCTGTCCCCGGTGACGGAGTTCAGCCTCTGGAAGGAGTGGGCATTAGCTGCAGCAGGCCAGGGTCAGTTTTCAACAGCTGGGACTTGAAGTTCTAGGCTTTGAAAAGTCGTTGGTAATTTTTTTTCTAGTGTAAAATATAAATATTTTTATCAGTTTTTAGGTTGTACAAAAGGGGGGAAGTATGTGTGTGTAATATTAATATATCTTTTCTCTTAAAATAAGGGAAGATATTTTAAGGCTATGTTTATTAAACATTTAATATTTAAAGATTAAATAAAAAGGTCATTCTCAAATCTAGCAACTGCAGAGAAAAAAACAGCTACTAGCAGAAATACTTTAGCTAATTTATCTTGTTTTAGCAAGTTTAAAATTTTTGGAATAGCCATCAGCTTTACATTTTTGATTACTTTAAACAGATTTAAATTTACATACTTAAGCATGAGAAACACAACTGAAAAGTTACACTCACTTTTCTACACTCCTTTTAATGTCTACATTTAGTACTGCACCACCAAAAGAAATAAAGATAAGAGTCTTTAGGAAGAGCTGATGTTGACCTTTTCTTCTTGACAGAGATCTTGTTTTGAAAGTATTCAGCATGGAAACATGAGGTTCTGATCAACACAGTGGCAAAGCCCTTTAATTTTCTTAGATACGCAGTCCAGCTCTCCGTGTGGGAGGAAGAAGCTCAGATGCCCTGGGTGGCCTCCTGGTCAAGTATAGAGTCTTCTGCTGAAAGGACCCTCAACATTCTACATCCAGGCAAGAAAAGGGGTCACCATTTCAATTAGCACATGCACAGAATCATTTGTTTACCTTAACTGATGTGGAGAAAATGCCTAAATGGATTTTCAGTAAATTTGTCCAAGGACAAACTGTAAAGTTAATTCTGCTAATCAATGGTTAGTAACAAGTTCTACACAATCGCAAAAAATGCAGATGAAAACAACAGTTTCCAACAGCCTAGTTCCTGCCACCCTACACTGTTGTTTCCCTCCTTGCCCCGGGCTGTTGAAGTCAGACAGGTTGAGGAGACAGTCACCTTCAAGAAAGCCCTTTGCCCTGCCAGGTTGAAGCCATGCCAGCAACCAAAGTGGAATCTGATATAAAAATAGGAGTCTAAGGAATCCAGAGAGAGGAGAGCACGTCGTGCAGCCAACAGTGCAGACGGCCAGCCACGCAGAAGAGGTGATGGAAGCTTAAGGCTACATCTGAAGGAGCTATAGAATTAACCTCTCCCACCACAGTAGTCAGTTAAATTAATCACTAAAATGGCCGGGTGTTAGGCTGAAAAACCAGTGAGCCAATTATTCGGTGTTGCAGGGTCACAGGCTAAGGACATTAATATTCCACTTTTTTACATATCTTAGTTTATATTTAAAGGCCATTTATTTTACTGAGGTAAAATAATGGGTATCTTCCCCCCCAAAAAGACTGCAAATCTATCAATATAGAATACTAAATATGAAATCAATACCACTGAACATCAACACAGGATACTAAATACGAAATCAATTACTCTTATGTCATCTCAATTTTCAGGGACCCTAAGGTCAAATAAATTCATAGATAAAAAGACTACGACAACAATGACAACGAAGAAAGGGACTGATATCCAAATAGCGCTACCAAAAGCAGAAATAGTTAAGGAGTTTACAGGAGTCGAAAGCATGCTAGTTACAAAGGCATAATGTTGTCTGTGAGGTAGTAAAAATACTATTTGTATATTTTAAAAAAATAAAGGAAGCAGCTATCTAAACATTTTAGCTTTTTTTCCGAAAAAAAAAATGTTTATACACTTTTCTGAGGATAGAAATAATCCAAGATGAGGCAATGTTTTAACCCAGTAGAACACACACACAGGCGCACACACACACACAATCACACACAGTGGAGTGCCTTGTGTCCCTTCCTTCTTCCCCTTTTTGATTTGAGGCATTTCCTCCCAATTTGGCTGCAGGAAGGAAATCCTAAAAGTGAGGGTCAACAAATATCTGTCACTCCACAACTGTGCACAATAAAAGAAAAGAAGAGTTCTTATTTGCTTTTTTCTAGAAAAAGAAAAATGATGCAGGAATGCTATCTTTTGTGAATCATCATTATAAATTTAATGCCAATCCTATTTTATTAAAGATATATATATATATACATTAAAATATTCTTACAAAGTAAAATTACAACAAAAAGCTCCAATCTAGAACATCATTTTTATTTTGCATATTTCCTTCATCTTGATGTCAGAATACATATTGGTTACACAGTTGTAATCATGGTTCCCTTGTAATTTTCTATTCTGCATTTTCACATTTTATCATAAACATTTCTATATGCTCCACATATTTGTAGTTATAATTTCATTAAGAATTCCAACATTTTTCTCCCATTGTAGCTAAACCTGTAATGAGCAACTTCATGTAATAAAGCTCCCTTTCTCAGTTGAATTATTTCTTCCTAAGGAGTCAAAGGTTGGAAACAACTTCTTGGTAACTATAATGCGTCACTGCTTTACAGAATGTTCCTACCCATTTATAACATCCAGAGTGGTGAAGTAAGACAAAATATCCAGTAATTATTTCAGTATTGAGACAACTCCGGGGTCAATTTTTTAAACTCTCTTAATTTTTCTTTCTGACTTTTTAGAATTAAATAAATAATGCATGCTTCTAGACAAACTCCAAACACGTATCTGCCAAAGTCAAAAGTAAGTCAATATTCTCCCAACTCCTAAAACCCACTCTGATTTGAGCACTGTTAACAATTTGGTGCGTATCTTTTCACACTTTTTCTTTTGTACATATAAGCATATATGTATATGTGTAAAATTTCTAAATGTTTCTTTCATTTTACAACACTACATATCTCCCTATCTTCAAATATGAGCTCATAATATGACTTCTATAATATGATTCTGTCTCATTCAAAGATCACTTGATTCCAGTTATACATTCAGTTTAGCAACATCACTAAGTACTGTGCCAATTCTTGGTTAATTGCCACTCACAGGTAACCTAAAACAGAAGATAATCCCCAAATTACTTTAAACACTGGTGTGTATGTATGTGTGTGTGCGCGTTTTGGAATTTCCTTCCTAATTATAAGACCACTACTAAAACGGGCTTGCATGCCTTAAGATCATGTTGCTGGGGTGGTACAAGGAAGCGTTTAGGAAGGAAGCTAGCCTGACATCATAAATGTGTCACCCACATAACCAAGCCTGTATAATACCAACATTGTACTAGCAAGACAAAAGTGACGTACAGTTTTAAAAGAGACAAGTGACATAGAGTTAAAAGTCAAAAAGAGTTCATAAGACTTGACAGGAAGATGGTAGCAAAAATAGTGGTTTCTCTAAAGGGTATTAACTGTGCTCCTAAATTCATTAGGCCATAAGACACCCTCTGTAAGGAATACCATTTTTGTTATCCCTGTGTCAGTCTGGCTCTCTCTGGTGCAGTCCC
The DNA here is from genome assembly GCA_031878705.1 of Tapirus indicus. Lineage (NCBI taxonomy): Eukaryota > Metazoa > Chordata > Mammalia > Perissodactyla > Tapiridae > Tapirus > Tapirus indicus. The sequence goes on from CM062919.1 coordinate 80,490,336, forward strand.
AGGAATTTCCTTTGGTAACTCTGCCTCTCCTGTTATCAGCCATACAATCAGGGTGGAATTGCCACACAAATTAAACCACCACAGCATTTGATGTCCCATCGCTGTTTTATTTTTAACAATACTTATCACTATCTGGTATTTTCTTGTTTAGTTACTTATTTACCATAAGTCCTCCCCACAAGAATGTAAACTTAAGGAAGTAAGGGAATTGTCTCTTTATTGTACCATTCAAGTCAATGAATATTTATTGAGCACCTAAAAATGTTGGACAAAGGGGACAGACTAGGGACCAAAACAGGCAAAAAAGCATGCCCTGGTGAAGCTCACATTCCAACAAGGAGAGAGAGACAATCCACCATGAGAGCAGAGTATACAGTGTGTCAGAAGGTGGCATGTGCTCCAGAGAAAACAAAACAAGAAAGGAACATGGCGAGCGCCAGGGTGAGTGAGGGCGGGCAGCTGCAACGTAAACACTGTCTCCAGCACCCACAAGAGAACACACAGGCAGTCGATAAATCCTGGCTCAGGGGATGGGGCCAGACTGGCGAAAGCCAAGCAGCATATCCCCACTCCCTGGATACAGTGAGTGGTTTTGAGATGTGCAGATAACAAGACTAGAGTCACTCAGATGCAACACACCTTGGGGCAGGCGAGCTCCACGGAATGTGGAGTTGTAAACACGTAAGGGTCGGCACTACTGCAGCCGTTCTGCAATCATGAGAAGAAAGCCACCACAGAAGGAAGGCAGAGCCCAAGAGAGCAAAACAACCAGCACTAGTTCAAACACTATGTGAACTATATGCCCTGCCTGAACTATTCAGTTACTTAGGGCAATAAGGGCCTCTAAATCAATGAAATCCGCTCTTCCATGTGGGGCGAGACAACTTCCTGCTTCGCTTTCACTAACACAAGCTTTCTTGGGGCCATTTCCTCATTTAGAAAAGTCAGAGTTACTGTTGTATTGTTTAATCCCTGCTGAGCTGGGTTTCCTACTACTTGCAATCTCATGAGTCAATACTGACATGCATTCCAATTTATTACATAAATCTAACACAAACTGTCTTCCCAGTACATGTCATGCTCATCACTATGACCTTGTTTAGGTTTGGAATATTTCCTCTACCTTCCACTCCCAGCCTCAATTCTCTACCAATCCATATCCTACTTCTCCATCTCTTTTGCAAAGCTTCACCTAGTAACAAGTCATTATTCATTCGGTCATTAAATCCAACATATGTTTAGTAGGCACTGACAGGCATTGAGAATAAGGAGACTAACAAGGCATAGTCCTTGCTCTCAAGGACATCTCTGAAAGGAAGGGAAATACTAGATAATAGCTCAGAAGCACATGCAGGCTAATGGTTGCTTGAACAGAGTGACGTATAAGAGAAAATGGCAGTGTGAACGGTGGGGTGATCAAATACATTTTTCAGATGGACCACAACTTCCCTCACCTCCTCCAGACCCACTGACGGCATCAACTGATTGTCCTCTCTACACACAGCCCCCATGATGGGATTCGTCTCATCCCTAAACGTTCTTCTAAGATCCTTGAGGGCGCAGGAACTGTGTCCAATCCTTCTTTTATATCTTCCCAACTTTCCAGCATACAATACAGAATAAGCTTCCAATAAATGTTTATTAAATTCAAATATGGGTGTTTTGTACTCAAACTTTTGAAAAGGACCATAGATGCTATTTCTAGCCCGAGTTATGTTTCATTGCTTTTTGACAGACTACAAATTTTGTCTTATCTGTTCTGACAGCCAAAAGCTTACCAGAATTGCTCATCCTGAACTCCGTCAGTACAGGCGCCTCCTCCCACGGCATCACCACGTGGTGCCCAAATCAGCCTCTTCTTTGTGGGCTGAAATAACTTCCTGCTTTGCTTTCACTAACAGGAGTTCTCTTAGAAGTGAAGAAGATCATTACCTTAGAGAGTTTCACTTTTGAGCACCATATACAGGAGCCACTATGCTGTGGCAATGAATTAGAGAATTTCTATTGCCATAATACTCCTTAATCAGGCTGTTCTCAACCTAGAAAAAAAGTTTTAAAAGAGTGATGAACTAAGTGGCACTAGTACAGCTTTTAGTCCTTACAACAGAGCAAAAAATTAACCAAAAAACAAAGGGAGGGGGGAGGACATAATATGTTCCTGAACAAAATTTTATGAATTCTTAAGAGCTGATGTGATTCAAAGGGGGAAAAAAACTGTTTTTCACATATGGTGGATAGTGAATCTAGTTTGTACTAAAGTGTTTTTCCGTATGATAATCTGATGTATCAGATCACAAAATTTAAATATTTTTAAAATCTGTTTCTAAATCTATCTGGTCATTTATAGGCTATCATTTTTAAGTTTCACAAGTCAATTTGCTGGCCATGCTGCCCAAATCTCATCCACTATTTCAAAATCTTATAGTATTAAAATTCTGGTACTAGAGCACTGTCAGTGCTATAGTCCAAATGCATTATAGGTGACCTAGGCTATGGGAAGCTGGCCTAGAAACGAAATCCACACTTCTACCACAGGGATGTAATGTAAAGCAAAACAGGAAGTTATTTCAGCCCACAAAGAGGCTGATTTGAAAGCCACGTGGTGATGCGTAGGGAATACAGTAAACAATACTGTAAAAACTTTGTATGGTGACAGTGGTAACTAGTCTTATCAAGGCGATCATTTTGTAATGTAAATACCCGAACTGCTATGTTGTATACCTGAAACTAATGCAATATTGTATGACAGCTATACTTCAAAACAATAATTAATTTTAAAAAAATCCACAATTACAACACAGCCTGTGGACAAATGTACTCTGAAGCTCAGGGCAGCAAAGGGTAGGGCAGCACAGAAAACATGTCGTCGTCTTTTCTCCATTCTAATCCCACTAGCCTTCTGTGTTCTCCTCCTTTACCTACTGGCTCCACCCCAGGCAATATTATAATCCCCCTGTTCTACGTTCCCACGCTTCCCCTTTTCCATAAGACAATTTGGGCAGCTCCTGACTACCCAGAGCCCAGTCCAAGGGAGGAGACAAGCTCAGAAACGCTTCACTCTTCGGACCTCCAAGGGATGCCAACTAGCCCAGCCGTCGCTCTGTCCTCTTAAGAAAGGAGGAGGTGCTGGTTACTTTCTCTTTGCAGTACCTACGCCTACTCCAGCACACTCCTTCATATTTTTCCAGAGCTAGAAGATGATCTTGTTCCCAATCTTCATGTCTGCCAGCATGGAGTGGGAGAACAGAACAGTATCCAGACGTCCAGGCCCTCCTTCCACCCCCACCATGACACCGCGACCAAGGTAACTAGGTGACCTTGGGCAAGTCACTTCACTTCAACTCCTTGTGTTTCAGAGGATCCAAGTGATTACTAGGTCCCTTGCAGTTCAATATTTTTGTTCCTATTTGTTAAATATTGCTGCAGTTTTGCTTTTGTTGCATTTACTTATTTGTTTCCTTTTGTCTCTCTTCCGCTCCATGAGGGCAGGGACGATGTTTGTATCATCAGACACTAGCTGCTGGGCCTGGCAGGCACCTAGGAGGCATTCTATGAATATAAGAAGAATAAATGCACATGGATAGGAAAATCAGTATTTCAACATTTTAAAAGCAAGCCTATTAAAGAAATAGGGAAAGAACAATGATCTGCTTTTTTAGTTCAAGGGCCACTAATTAACTATGTTACCTGCTGGATGCCAGCATCTTTAAGCCTCCATGTAACATGGAGTAGAGGAGAACAGTGGTTCTCAAAGAGGAGGTGGAGTGGGACGGGAGTGAAGTCATCAGAACCACTTATAAAAAGTGCTTATAAAATGTACCGTGTTAGAGCGGGACTCTAAGCATTCTTTCTTTGAGGAAGGCATCTCCTCAAGTAATTCTGAAACACTGATGCCTATCAACACATCACCTCAATTATGAACCATCACATTAGATGACCAATAAGGCCCCTTCCAGCTTTAGCAATATATAATTCTAGGACACATACTAAATTTTACCAAATCTCTATTTATTATTTTTTCCAGGTGTACTTCAGTATTACAATTTTATTTTCACGTGTCAACCAGATGCTATAATTTTATGCCCTATATGTAGCTGATTTAATAATTTATTTCACTAAGGGCTAAATTTTAGTCTCTAATACTACTGAATTTTAAGAGTATATTTTGTAAATTTTAATGATGAAAAAATTAAACACATTATATATGGCAAGGAAGAGAGACAGACTGTCCCTTCCATCTAGGCTAGGATTTCTCAACCTCAGTACTACTGATATTTGGGGCCGGACAATTCTTTGCTGTTGGGCATCCTGTGCACAGTAGGATGTTGAGCAGCCTCCCTGGCCTCTACTCACTGGATACTAGCACCTGACCCCACCCCTAATTATGACAATAAAAATGTCTCCAGACATCGCCAACACCCCCACTCCCACCACAGTGGGAACCATCAGGGGAATAACATTAGAATAATTTACTTAATTATCTGGGATCTCAGAATACAAAACATCCATTACACACAGGGTAGGACCATGGTACCAACAGGTGATTACTTAAGGGAAAGAGCTCCTTATCGGAAAGAATATTCACTCATTTGTTCCTGGCTTAAAAGACTTTATGAATAATCAGACAAATGAGTTTTATCAAAATAGGCACCTATTTTCTAACTTGTACATAAAGCATACACAGTTGGGAAACCTCCAACAGGAGCACGTGCATGTTTTAAGACTGTTAAGGAATTCTAACCAACATTTTCTGAACATTTCTGGAACTTTCCTTTTGAACCCTCATTCAAAATCTCATTGTAGATCTCATGATTTAAGACCACATCCAGACAGAATAAAACAAAATGGAGGTTTGGCAATTCTTCTGATATGATCACTTTGCTTCAAACTTTTTCTCTTTGGAGTCTAAATTATACCTTTTTGCTGTCAACACTAATAAATTTAAGCAGATAGTTAGCAAATCTACAAATAACTTTTTGCCATGTAGGCATTACCTACTGTAATGATTTAAAGATGTTTACATCTCTTTCCATGAGTCCTCTTAACTGGTCCTGAAGGAAAATATGAAAAGAAAATCACTCAAATTCTGCAAGTCTAACACTAGAGAGTGGGATCTTTCGCTTTGATGGACCAGACCCAACATCTTATGAACTTTAGATAAACTTCTATGCAAGTTTATCTTATTGTAAGGCCTTAAGAATGGTTCCTTCTCACCGAGCTTTCCTTTGTAACAGATTTGAAAACAGGCAAAGGTTTTTTTTAAATTTCTTAATGAATATTTTATGTCTTTCAAGCAAAATGTGTCAACAGGAGAGACAATTGACCATTTAATCTTAAAAAAATAAAATTATGCATTTTAAAGATGCTTTTACATGGTAGCACTAGAGGAATTTCCAAACTTTTGCTAAAGGGGGTAATTGTCTCAAATAAAATTCAATTAAAGTAACCTTTAAATCATTTTAAATTCTATTTGCGTCTCACTCACAGTGGAAGATAGGAGTTTATATTATCTATAGGCTAGTATGTTTGTTTCTACAATTAAATATAGGCATTATATATATGCAAGTTTGTAAGTTTATTATTCATCTCAAGTCTAACATAGTCCCAATGTCTCCCAGTGCCTACTTGTGTTCATTTTACTGCTCCTTAACAGCTGTATGAGAAAGCTAAGGAGGAATAAAAGGAAAATGAATGGCCCATTTCATTACGCTCCAGGTTTGGATAAACCAGTTCATCTTCGTTTTTTGCTTTAAGTTAAACTCTTCAAAAATAATCAGAAGGTAATTAGGATAACATGTACATTCTCTCTTTGAAGATGAAATTCCACATGTCCCTATTATTCCTGTAGATTCTGGTGACTATGTCATTTTATTTAAGGGTTTAGTCACAGGCTTATTCTCCTGAGGGTTTCAACTTGATTACTCTGTTTCCCAATACCTTTTTTTTTAAATAAGGGACAGCTTTTCTGAAGTTTACTTATTCTTGCGGACATATGCATAATTTACGCATAGGTGAGTACCACTGATAAAGTAAACAATCATATACCTAAAAGTTAGGAAACTTAAAACTACAGCTGAAGTTAGTCAATGACTTACAGTGAAACACTGCTAAATCATGTAATGTGTCCTTCTTAACAGGCTTTCTATCAGTCTGCAGTCAAGCCACTATAAAAATGAAGTTAAATAAGAATATATGAAACAATAATATTTACAATACTGAGAGCTTATTTAGAAAAACGACAATATTTGCACAATTGGACACAATATCATTCTAGGAACTTATAAAGTTCATATCAAGGTATCACAGGTTCAGAGGCAAGTAAAATAATACGTAATGACAAAACAGGAAATATTTATACATTGCTGTCTTCCTCGTTTCCTCTTACTGTCAATGAAGTCTGACTGCCTCTGTCAATGATACTGGCAAGTGACAAGTTCCCTGAGCCTCCCTAATCTTCTCTACTCTATTTCTTTTAGAGTTGCAATGAGATATATTCCAGATAATAAATACTATCTATTTTAGGACAGTGCCTAACACACAGTAAGTTCAAGAGTAACTATAAGCATCCATTGCAAAATGAAGAGCCTAAGGCATGGAGCAAAACTCACCATCATCACACTCTCTTAGCATGTCCTAAGTGATTACTGTATGGACATCACAATTGGCTTCGTAATACAGGTCACCGCTTAACTTAACCAAGATAACATCAGCAGATCTATACAGGGTGACTGAAGCTGGCCCAAGGTCTTTTAAGAACCATACAGTCTGACTATGCAGAGGGTGTACTGGCCAATTGCCTGGGTTGCCAGAAAGGAGAATTCACTGGGTGACCAGCCCTGGGAAAGGGTCAATCATGCCAGCCTCCACGCACATAGTCAGCTGTTAAAAGAAAATTCTGAACATAATCTACCATGACAGAGCTTTTACAGGCTTTTCCCCATGTTGCTCTGTGCAGCAATATTGGTCTGGGCAATAAGGATAACCTAAATCTCAGATACTGAAGGTCTGCTGCATACTATCTTAGTCATTTTTAAGTAAACCCATGAAGGCAGTTTTGTTTGACTGGTTTGTCATGCCTTATAATGTTTTGATTATAGCTCCTTTTGTTTGAATAGTTCAGCTGTTTTACTTTTATCTCCACCACTTGAGGAGTGAGAGCACACTGCTAATGCAAAGCAACATGATCAGGAATCAGAGAACCAGCTCTTCAAGGAACTGGCTCTGCTCAGACTTACTTGTGTGCCAGCGGAAATCCCTTCTGGGCTTTCTCAGCAAGGACAGGCCAGTTCCACTGAATGACTCCAGAAGTTCCTCTAGGTTCCAAAAATCTAGGTTCTAGTACTTCCCCTCGAGGTCTTAGAATCAGCACAAGCCAGCAGGTCTCACAGCTCCTTCTACACCAGCATCACAGAAAGGTGCTCCCCCAGACTGTTTCAAGAGTCCCGAAGGTGCAACTCAAAGTCATTCAGCACCACAAAGTCTCACGGACTGCAGTGAGGCAAAGAAACCTCTATTCAAGGTCACCTAATAACTGGCTGTCAGTACCGACACTGACCCAGGGTTGTTTCTTTTTTTTAATAAATTTTACATATCAGAATTTTATAGTTTTGTCCTCTCTGTCTCTGAAATGCTGGAGGACAAAGACTTCTTTTTTTTATCTTAATACTCCATTGTAACAAACCTGTAGTAAGCATGAATAAGTGATGTAGAGTAAATGATCTATAATTTCTATTACAAAATGTCTAACTTATTTTCACTAGGTCCTAAGCATTAGCATATAAAGACGTATTTATACCACCGTCTCCCTTGATCATTAAAGACTGGCATCCTGCACATTCCTACAGCTACTTTACAAGGCATTCTTGCAACACACTCTCATAGAATACCTGTGTGTGCCCAGTCCCGTGCTTGGCACTAGGATTTAGTCTATTAAGACAGTGGGCTCTGCTGTCCAGGAACACAGCCTACTAACGATGAGGACAAATGTAAAGTAAAAAGGTCAAATAGCAGACTAACATGCTAACTGCTATTTCAGAGAGAAAAATAATTTGGGTCATAAGGACAAATATGCTAAAATATTACCAACTTTATTTAAGAGACAAATTAATAAGATTAGTGCACATACATATTAAACATTTCAAGCTGTCAAGTCAAACTACCCATACAAATACTTTGTATCCAGAAGGTGTGAATCATAGCAACATTATAAAACACATTTAATCAGAAAACCTGTTTGAATCAAAGATTGGCAAAGTCTCACATCTTGGCTTAGGTTTTCCTAACACATAAAGGATAAAGATCAGATCAAAAACATAAATTGTGATGACAATCTACTAGGGAAAAGGCATCAGTGTTACCATAGTGATGAAACAATTTTTTTGTAATTACTTTTTAAGTGAATTTTTTAAATCACTATATGCCACATAAGATAGTATTTCATGTAGAGGTCTTAACTTTTATTCCAGACTGTACTGTATATCCACCTACCCAAAAGTAATGTATTTCTGAGTAATTCTGAGTTTTCTCCATACTGAGAATATCATTGTTTCTATCACTATTCATGGATAATTGGGTGGTAAAAGAAGAGAAAAAATAAAGGGGAAAAAGGTATTAAACTAAAAGTATGTCAGTCTTAGGAAACAATTTAAGACATAGGATTTTACGTTAAACCATTTCAAAGGTCCTTAACAGAAGTCACCATCATTCATCACAAAGAGAATCATCTCAAATGCCAACACAGTAAACATATTTTATACACTCTTATCTGTAAACTTAAATACACACATACATTTATATATAAAATGTCTCACATATATATATATACACACACACACACAAACTCTGATGTCATATAAAGCAAGCATTCATGCCTTCAAAATGTATTGAGACTGAAAAGCTCAATTCACTTAATATCAAAAACAACATGACCTTCACTGCTTGTCCATAGTAGGCCTCCCTGCTCAAATACTTCCAACGAAATTAGTGTGTGAGTCACCAATACTCTGGATCATTCTTCACACAAGAAATGCAACAACCATGCTCACTTCTGGGAAAAGTAATCCTGCTCAGGTTTTTAAAGCGTGGTTTACGCATTTTAAAAATTACCTTGTACTTTTGTATATACTTAATGATAGGGGGTTTACTTCAAATAACAAGTCTCTGTTTTTTTAAAAAATATTTATATGTATTTTTTTAAATCACATATGAACTCAAAGGAAACCACCAGATAATGGTCCAATTAAAATAAAACATGCAAATAATTAAATATTACTTTTATATGTTTTCTGCAATAATTGGTCCATGTAATACAGTTTATAGAACCTTCTAAAGAAATTTCAGTTTGAAAGAAAAAAGGTAAAAATGATAGCAAAGCCACCCAGCTTCTAAAAGGGTACACCTTTTCTTTTTGATAGTAATCGCACTGGTATTACCTAGACTTCTGAATAATATTCATTCCATGTATGATAATAAGGACATATTAAGTAAAATGTATAAAAGCTGTAAAAAGAATCCTAGATTGAGAGTAAAGAGATGAATTTACTAATTCATTTAAACCAGAAATACTTCCCAGCATGTTCCTGAAATGAAGTCCCAACTCTGTGATTAACCAGCTGTGTAACTGTGAACAAGGAATTCACCTCAGTTTGACCATCTTTTAAATGGAGTTGCAGCCTCATCTTCAAGGTCCCTTTGGCTCTAACACTATGAGAAGATCAAGCTGTAATGATATATGACTATAAGCATTTTAGTATTACATAATCCCATAAGCAAAGACAAACTTTCCTAAGTTAACATACTACCACAGAGTACTAAATAACTCGATTTGCAATGAGAGTGTTACAGCATCCACTAAGAAGAAGAAAATTAACAGAACATGCCGTCTCTAAGTCTGTCATTACCATACATTTTTATATAGAGCTCAAATAATCTGAAAAAACTAAATCTAAAAAAACTAACCTGTTAATTCTCAATGTATCATTCCCATTTGACAAAAGGAGAAATTGAGTCTCAGGGCCTTGAGTGTAATCTGGCCCTACATCAGCAAAACAGAGCCCAACATGACAAGTCAAAAGTCCCTGGCACTCAGCCACTGCCTTTTAGGAGTCACACAGTAAGAGCCTCTGGAATCACTCTAAGGCAGAGTTATAAACTAAATGCAGGAGTCAAGTTGAAAAGTTTAGGGCCAAGTTTATGTCTCACTTAAAAATTGGGAGTGGTCATTAAATTTAGTTTGTTATTCAAAGCTATATCCCACTTCAAAATTCACCCTTTCATTAGGAAAACCCAGAAGGATGTTTCATAATCAAGAAGGTCTTCAACCCCCCATGACTATGTTAAAACGAGAAGGAAGCATAATGGCAGAATCCATAGTTCTGTATATCTGCCTCTAAATTCAGTAATAATTTGTTCATAAAATGCATAATTCTGACTTTTTTCGAAATAACACGCTTCCTTGAAGTGAAATGGTCAAAATTTCCACTTAAAAATTTTATTGGTACTTTGAAAATACAAATGTGATAGATACTCATATTTCTTTTACCTCCACCTCTCAAACAATCTGACATTAACCCACCCCAAGGGAAATATCCACACTTTCCCTACATGCACCCCAAAATATACAAATGTATGCATTTTATAGGATAATTGTTTTTAATTAACAAAAATGATATAAAATACATGATCATATGTTTATATGTACATAAATATCTGCAATTTCCTTTGTTCACTTAAAAAATATAATGTACATTTTCCCGAGTATAGCTATCTACCAATTATTTTTAATATAGTTGCAAGATATTCCATAGTTTGAACGTACCATATTTGATTCAAAAAGTTTTCACTGATTTTTTAATTGATAAAAATATATTCTTAACAACTGACTTACATTAACAACATATATCATTAACATATAACAACATATAGCATTAACAACATATGACTTATATTAACAACAACATAACAACAGACATCCTTGTCCTCTATCCTTAGGTACTGGTACTTCCCGCAGGATGGACTCCTAGAAGGATAGGATCACTGAGACAAAGAGTAAGTACACCTTAGGTGATAAAAAAGTCAGTCTTATCAACAATACATAGAAATGTCAATTACCTCATATCCTTACTAGCATTAGACGTGTAAAGTCCTTTTAAGATTACCAACCTGATGGGATAAGAATGACAACTTATTTTTTTCATCTGCGTTATCCTGACAGCTCATGAGGTTGACCATATTTATAAATCTTCCCTGGTCATGTCTGCATTTTGCCTACTGTTCATATCCTTTCCAAATTATTTTATTTTTCTTTTCATCAATGTACTGAAGCCCTTTACATAACAATTATATTAATTTTTTGCCTACCAAATTTTTTGTATTTTTCTGCCTTTGTTGACCGGTGTCTTTTACAAATGAAATGTTTTACTTTTTACGCAACCAAATCTGTCAATCTTTGCTTTACGGATGAAAGTTTCTTAGCAAGCTTACAAAGACCACTTTCACCAGGATATATTACTAAAATTCTCCTAATTTTTTTTATTTAGATTGTTTTTCAGTTTTATTTATGTTGTTAATATATTTGGAATTTATTTTTATATAAGATATTGAATAAGGCAAAAATGTCATTTTATCATTTAAGTAAGTTTCACTATGTCTTAGAACCTGCTTCTGGATTTTGCCTAATTATGCCCAATTCTGTGCCAATACTACCCTATAGTTTGTAAGTTTTAATTCTTGGTATAAGGACAACATTCTCCTGCAGTTTCATTTTTACTTTCATTTCTACAGATGAAAAAGTTTTCATTTATGGTTCTCAAAATTAATGCAATAAAATCTAAACATAAAACGTTGTGTAGAGTGTTCAACTTTGCTCCTCTAGATGAGGAAGCCGTTGATCCATCTTTCAAATTCCTCACATTAAGATCTGAAACAGTAGTATATTCAAAAATGAATAAAAACATATATATTTACATATCTAGTGGGTTTTAAAATAAAAACTTACAACTTCTACAGGTTCTAAACTGTATACCCTATTATTTAATTTACCAATACAAGTAATTAAAGAATATGAAAAAAAATTCTCTTTGACCTTACATTATTTAATAGGAAAACAAATTTAAAAATCTCTAATAAACGTTCCTTACTTTTATATGCTACAATTTATATGAGACTATCTAACTTTAAACAGGCCCAGCAGTCTGGCACAATTTAAGGAAAAACACTGAGGCCACTGAAATGTCAACCCACTTTAGAAGAAAGCTCTTGGTAAGACAAGGGTGAAGTTACAAGCACTTGTGAAAAGCACAATAAATAAACAATGAGACCCATTCAAAGATGCTGGGGAGACATTCAGCTTTGCAGAGCTAGAACAAGAGACAGCAGAATCAGTTCCCACATGGGCAAGAGTCTGTTTATTTTACTTTGCTCATCTGAAATCAGACCAAATGATCCCAGTGGTTTGGAATGGCTCAAAAATGTTTCTCAGCATCTAGGTGAGAAAAACTGCCTGGTTTTCAAGTAGTTTAACTGCTTCATACTAATTGTTTTGCTCCTGTGAACCCTAAAACTCATGCTTGAAAACTGAACTATTTGAGACCACAAAAGGTGTTATTCTTCCATTCTGTCATCCTCTACCATTTTTAGTCACATCTTTAAGAGGGAATCAAAAGAAATAAAGAATACTTTCTACTACAAAGTACTGCAGTCTGCACCCGTGAATTATGGTTTATGGAAACAATTTTATAGAATTAGTGTGTTTCACACCTCAGGAAAAGATGTGAAACAAACTTGGCTACTTTTAATCATAATTGAAGTTTTCTAGAAAAACAACAAATATCTAAAAGTGAATTATAACGATCAGTTTCCATGATTTAATTTGGGGCCAGGCTAGTTGATGAGAAAGCCTACAATAAACTTCTCTTAGAGTACAAGTACGGAGAGAAATGATAATTATCCTTTGTTCATATAAAAGGTGAAAGGTAACTATATTGTTTGACTAGAATAAAATGAGACTAGCAATATCAAAATCTTCTATTCAAGTGCAATTTCAGAATGAAAACAATCTTCCTACTTCAAAAGCAGAAAACAGCAGGTTATCAAAGGTTTTGGGGAGAGTTTAGAAAAAAAAAAATCAATGATCAAGTTTTTAACTTCTACACATATCTTCTTCTAGCATCTGTAACAGTATAAACAGTATTTTTAAGAACATATACTTAATTATCACTAAAATATATCTAGCCTAACAAACCAAATAGTTTTCTAAGTATTTTTCATGGTTCACAAAAAAGATCATATATTCAGTAAACCTTAAATGATGGAAATACATCCATCTCCAGTACCCGAGAACTTTACTACAATTAAACAACTTAATTTCAAAGCCTTACAACAGAATGCTTTGAAAGCATAGGATTTACTGGAAAGGTACATCTAAGTAATAGACTTTTTTTTTCCCAGTGAGACATCCTCAGGAGGAAAAAGTTTTAACTCAGCCCCCCAAAAAGGAGAATGCACTTTGCCTTCATAAGGCCATGAGGTAGTCCACCGCAAATATAAGAGGTAAAGCTACAAATTCTTCAGTGCAGGAAAATTAGCTCTTTGTCATGTCCTTGGAACAACTATTGTTTGGTTAGCTTACTCTGGAAGAGGTTTCTAAATCGGTTGGCTGTCATTAATCTAATTGCATATTGGGGCAGCTAATTAGAGAGGGCACTTTCCTGTTAAAAAAATACTGCCCCAGGTGAGGCTTGAATTAGCAGCCAACTTTCACCCCACACCCCCCACTTACTCCAGAATCAGCTCTCTGTCTGGAACACCGACCACGCCACTGCTGGAACTCGGCCTGCCTCCTCCACCTGACCACGGAGGTTCCCTCTCCGGAAAGCCACAAATTACAGTGCGAAATTTCAGCCAGCAAAAGAAGGTATTTGGAGGTAAAGCCAAATGGGGCAGAAAGAAAAATTTCCACTGAGACCAACAGTAATAACTGATATATGAGCGACACAAAAAGTAAGTGGATATGGGCTGTACACCCACTGCCATCCTCACTTCTCAGAAGAATTAAAGGGGAGAGAATACAAAAGGGCTCATATTCTGACCCAAAAGGAGAAATATTCAGCAGAAGCAAGTCAAAAAGTAAACAAGCTGAGCTACAAACTTCATTCTCTATTGCTCTACGTTTTACCGTAATTCTGAAGTTGGTATGTCAAGCATTACAGAATTACTGACTAAAGGACCAAATCAACTCCCTTACTTCATACACACCGCTTGTTTTGCATTTCTTTTCTTTTTGTTTAGTCACTGTCATCTCCTTTAGCTTAAGATGTGAGAATTACGGCACACATGAGCAAGACAAAAACAGTTGAGTGAGGGGCCCGACCCGTGGGCGAGTGGTTCAAGTTCCATGAGCTTCGCTTTGGAGGCCCGGGTTCACAGGTTTGGATCCCAGGCACGGACCTACTCCACTCACCAGCCATGCTGTGGAGGTGTCCCACATACAAAAAAAAAATAGAGCAAGACTGGCACAGATGTTAGCTCAGGGTGAATCTTCCTCAGTAAAAAAAGAAGCAAACAGTGAGTGAGGTCTCAGGCTAGACCAGGGCAGAGGCAAGGGCAGAGCTCCTTCCCTCTGAGTCCTCCCTCTGTAAGGATGTGTTGAGGGTCTGGGTGAACCCACCACCTCTTCTCTCCCTCTCTCAAGTACTGATGGGGGTGTGGCATCATAGAATTTTTCCCACCAAAGCAACTAAACTTAAATCACAGTGTACAAAGAATCTAAAATGGAATTAAAAGAAATCACTGCTGATTTCATTTTAAATCGAAGAAAACTAGATTCTGTTGGCATACCATCTTTATACAAATGACCCCACATTATGCTCGGAAAACAAGCAGGTCTTGGGGGACAGAGTTCTGCCCTGTAAACTTTTGCCCCAGTCAATGCTGTGATTACAGCTTCACTTTTCCTGGTCCGCGGAAACCTGAAAACAGAGTATGTCGAAATGAGGATGAATAATTGCCATATTTCCAGTGTTTTGGGGCTTTTACCTCTGCAAAACAATTCTGAGAATGTAGTTCGGCAGCACAAACCTAGGAAACCAGATAGGTCACCATGGTTAGCTGACTTATCAGCTGAAAATGAACCTTCTTTAATGGAACTCTAATGTCTGCAGAAAGAGACGCTAACTCCTAAGAAAATTTTCTCCTAACAAACGACTTGCCTCGATTACGTGACAAATGGTTACTATCTTGATTATAAAATGTACTTATATCTGGTCCAGTGTTAAAAGGTTAAAACGTGGTCAACTACGTGACATTTTTGGTTGGAATTTTCTCTTACATTTCCAAATCTCCCAGATGTGCCTTGTGGCCAGCACTTGGGACACTCAGTGCCTGGTATGCAAAGCCTCAGAGCAAATACTATGCTCAATGTTCTTTCATAGAGCAAAGTCACCGGGGAGCTTATAACCGAAGTAGTCACTGATTTTTTTAAAGATGCACTTCTCTTCCTTAAAAATCTTATTTATACTCCAATTTTTGTGATGTTTGTCTTCTTTAAAGGACACAAACTACCACTTCACAATATGAATCCTGACTGTACATCTATTGAATCTGTTATCCAAAAACAATAAATGATAAAGAAAGCACAGTGGTAACTGAGTAATCAGGGGAGAATTTCCTAATTACATCTTACACATTTTTTTAGCCTTTTCATCTATTGGGTGTGTCCCAAACAACTTAATACATCTTGTAATGACTCATGTCTACAAGTCACAAGGACTCCTATTTGTACCCTTAAAGATTCATACACCTAAAGTCTGGCCTGGAATGTAAAGTTAAAAGTAATTTATCAAGATTTTTATGTATTTCTCACATTCAAAATTCTTCATGCTATACAAATGGAATTTTTAAAAATTACTTTCTTCCAATGACTCTACCTGAGCCAAAGTAATCCTAGATTTTAAAACTGAAAGGGAGAAACTGCTCTACAGAAGCCTAATGTTTTGTGTTATCATTGTCCAATATATACAAGGTACTTAGTTATAGTTTTGTTATCATGATACCTGGCACATAGAATGTTCACAAAATCCCCTTGAATGTAATACTTCCTAGTTATTTTTAATAAAAAATATATTAGTCAAAAATTTATTTTGTATTCAAACACTTCATTATTCAATTAAAGCCTACTTTCTAAAATGTGAAATTTTATACATATACACACATGAGATTAAAACTTTTATATTGAGAACTTACTTCCCAAAAAAAGAACTCCAAAGATTTATATAAAGAGCTCTCCCAGCCCCCAGCCCCACCTTCCTCTGCCATTCTCTTTCTGCACTTTGAGAGCAAGGCCTTTGTCATCTACGATTTATAGAACTAGGGAACAGAAAGGAAAAAAAAAGATACTGCACATCAGGCGTTATCTTGGTACTTCCTGTGGCTTCCAGTTGTAAGGGGCTTCATTCCTGGGGATATTATAAACTGACAAAGCTTTCTACTTGACAATAATCCATAAATAATAGAATATAAGAAACATAATCCTTCTGAAGTGGGGGCAGCCAGGCTCTGACGTACTTATGTTGTGATGTAGGTTTCATATAAACATTTTAAACCCAAAAGGCCAAATGTGTGTCAGGTGACTTCATAGTCCCATAAATTTCATCTTGTTCTAGGGCTCAGGGAAAGTTTTCTTAAATATGGTTAACTAGAACACTAATTACAAGGAAAGAAAGATGGCCCTGACTGAAGATAAAATAAAGCAGCTAAAAGAAAAAATATATATCTGCCATGTAGGGCCCTGGGAAAATTCCAATTGTATATTTTTTAAAAAGAAATCCAGATGTACCTGCATAAGAGGAACAGACTTTATTCTGTTGATTGATTCTCTCTGGCGTCTACACAAGGATGGCTAGCAGTCAGAATCAATCCAAAGAGATCCAGTTCTCTAACGTGCAATACAATTGAGTGTTTTTACAGAATATTCTTACAGTGATTCAATAAGAAAAACTACTTTTAAAAATGCTACATCTTACTCCATTTTTAAAAAGAAAGTATGTACTTATCAACTTATCCTAATGACAACAGACTCAAACACTTTAATTCTGTAGTTCATGTCCTATATAAAAAGACCAATATGTAAATAAAGATTTGCTTAGCAAAGTACAATTATGAAAACTCACACAATTATAAAGTTACCTAACATCTACTTAAGTTTAACTACAGTATTCCAGCTGTACTTTCTTCAACTGTAGAATTACTGATAATTGTTGTTGTACAAGTAAAAAGAAAAGCTTTCCACGATTAACTTCCTGTTTTTCTACATACTAGTTTTTTTTTTCATTGCCAAGGTTTTTTAGATCTCTCACAAGTAATACAAAAATAAAAATAAGGCTTAAATCAAAAAAAACATGAATTCTTAGTAGCCAATAATAATGATTATTAAGCTCTATTTTAATATTGATCAACTTGGCTCAAAGGAATTATTAACGTAATCACACAAGCCCTCCAACTTTTTCAAAAAGAGTGATACTTGTCCTGCGAGGATAACACTGAAAGCAAACTACAGAAACTCCATTTTAAAAGAAAGAAGGAGTTTATGTTTGATTTTGTAAATTACTAGTATTTACTTCAAACAAAAAGAAAACAAAATTACTTGAGAATAATACATGAAATCCATGACAAAATCCAGTACAGTAAATGCATGCATAAACATTTTTTGATTGAAGGATCTTGTTCAAATTAAATAAAAATTATAGATTTACTTGTCAAGATACAATTTATATGAATGTATTTGACACGGAATAGTAGATTATTTGAAATTCGTCATCCTAAAGATATGAGTAGAAAATTTAATTAATACTAAATGGAATGGTGAAAAATACTAAAATTTTTTTAAGTCCTGAATAAAATCACAAAAAAATTAATCTTTATGAAAGGAGACTAATTTGAAAATCAAGAACTAGTCAAATCTCACTTATGTTAAGTAAGTCATAGCAATGAAGTTGATAATCCATTATTTCAGGATTTCTCATTTGCCAGTGAACCCAAGTTCAGCTAAAATTCTAAGAGATCAGTGCATATTTTTTAAAAATTATGAAAACATAGTACCACGTATTTAATTTTGCTCTTCTCATATATTCCTGCCATTTTTCCCCTCTCTGTCCTGGGAGGGAGAGAATTAAAGTTTGCTGAGTGGCTGCTATGTGACAAGCACTGCGCCTGTCCTTCACATGCGTTATCTCATCTTTGCGACCAGCCCTGTCAGCTGGCTGGTAGTACTCTTATTTATTTGACGAGGAATCTGAAAATCATAGAAACTGAATAAGTTACCTAAAACCACGCAGCTCTTTATTCGGTGTCCTGGTCCCCGACCCCTGCGGCATTGCTGTATTATAAGGCAGCGCTGGACACGGAGATACCATCTCTCAGGACGACGCTGCAGCTCTCCTGTTGCTGAAGCTCAGGTTCCGAACACACACAATTCGTTGCATGTGTTGAAGTTTACCTCTTTCCACTCAAGGTAGGTATGGAGACATGCAGTTGATCCACTCATAAATTACTCGACTCAACCCTCTACCGTCTCTACTGTGTATCGCTACGTCCCATGTAAATATTAAAATCGTAACAACAGTTGGCATTTAATGAATCCCTTCCCTTTGCCCAGCGCTGCTCGGGGTGGCTCACACAAACAGTTCATCCAATCCATAAGCAGCGGGAAAAGACAATCAGAAGTGAATGAGAAAAGTGTGAAAAGATCACACATTCCTGATTTAAACCACGCTCTCTCGAACTGAACACATGGTAAAGAAGATAAACATCTATGTAGCACACTTACTGTGTGATGCAAATATTGCAATTATGTAACATGGATCTTAATAAATTCCATATCATTTTCATTATAAGTGCACAAATTATAACTTTAATTATGTGACTGGAAACATACAAAAGAAAGTTTATTATTTTGTGAATAAACAGTTAATGGAAGAATTGACCTTGGAGAAGAGATTTTATCTGAGAAGAAAAAGCAAATGTCTGAAATAGAATATCTAGAAGCCTATTTTTACATTCTTACAGAACTACCATTCATGAATTATTTTAGTTAGACTGGATGAATGACCATTCACTTTGTTAATGTACAGAGATTTTGTGTAAAATGAAAAAGTTAAAATAGCTCCTCCTTTAGTAAAATGATATTTGGAAAAATTAAGCTGTATAATCATTTTCTGAGGAAATTTCAAGTAATCTTTAATTATAATTCTAAAAAAGAAAATGTGTAGATTAGTACTACAGAGACAAAAAGCAAACAAAGAACAGAACATATAAAAGACAATCAAAATATAAAACAAGTGAGCACACGAGCTTCCGCCAAGCACCAGGCTCGACAACAGCACCAGAGACATAAGAAGTGGTCAGAGGGCAAACCAGCGTCTCTGACCTATGACATTCCGGCTGCAGAAGACAAAGGGAATACATAAAAAGTACTCTAAAGATGCAAACCAAAATATAAGACAAGATACTGGGGAGAACATTCTAATACATTTTCAGAAGTTTATTTCTTCTTTCCTTCTCTTCCTATCTAACCAAATCCTTCACCTTAGACCTCTCAGATTTCTACATTTTCCTGAAGTTCCATCATTCTTTATTACAAAAGATCCCACAAGTGGGGATGCATTTTATTCTATTACAAACATCTCTCTTTTAGTTTTTAATACTAAGAAATTCTGAGTTCTTAGAGGATCCCATAAATGGAATTAATCTCTGGGATATACCAGTGAGGTTCTGACCTAAAGCAAAGGGAGAGCAATCTTCTTGTCCAAGATGCATCACGTTTTAGAAGGGTCATTTTTTAAAGGTTCAGATTAACATTCCTACGTGTATAGTTGACATCTGCAGACACAGAGGTCTTATACAATTTTCTCTTAATCTCGGTTTAAGTTCTGTTTTAAGGTGCAGCCCTCACTTCCCCAGCCCGCTTCTCCAGCAGTGTCTGGAGCTCAGCACCCACACTGATGGAAGCTTAATCTGAAACATTTTCAGAGTTCAGGGCAGTTCAGACTGTACAGCTGTCTACTCAGGAGTCCCATTATAAAAGTTCCTAGAAGAAGGCATGATCTATTATAAGCAAATGTCTATGCTGGCTTTTTCAGTAACAGAATTTTAAATGAAAATAAAATTATATAAGATATGCCTTGTTTGGATTTTTAAAAACTCTATTAGACTTAACTTTTAAATGGCTATGAATATAAGAGTTGGAATAATCAAATGTCAACCCAAGCTGATTTAACGAACACATGAAAAATGGTGGAACTGATCCCAAAAGCTCTTCTATTCTAAGGCGAGCTTCCTTGAGGGGCAAACGGCAGGAGCATACAGTCACGATGGTACAATGGGAAACACCAGTCGGAGGCTGTCGAGTAACTGTGAGGGAAAACAGAATGCACTTGCAATTTTAAGTGCATTTAATGCCCAGCAATTTCATCACCTACCCTACATTTAAAACTGGGACACAACCCAGAAACCGAAGGGAATCAGATATTTGCAAAAATATGTTTGCACTACACTATCCAACACTTGTACTGGCAACCTTACTGTAGATATTTCAACATATGTTGATTTTAAAGAATAAGTTTTGGTTTCTAATTTACCACATTTTAATTCAGGAGATATTAACAGGCAAGTTACTAAAAGATTTAATTTTCAAAATGGTAACTCTTAAGTTGCTTGTTGCTCTGCTGTGGAAACTACATGGCATTACAACACCCCTCGCCATTTATCATCTTAAATAATTTAACAAAAAATATCTAACTCAATGTATTTTTAAGAGAATAAAAGTAATCCCTATGAGATGCTTTCTGCATTTTTCATTTGAACCACAGGAGGAGATTGGAAGCAAAATACAGAAATGCCTCCCATCCGTTTCCTCAAGTTCTCTGAATGGCCACCTTCCTTCATTGTAAGGGTCGGTGCTTACTTTCTTCTTTTATAAAAACTGCTGTGCAGAAGAACAACATATTTTATTTGTAGTTTTCCAAAATATAATTAGAAACAACTAGCTCTTGATTTGATTGAATTTTCATATAAGCATCACAGTCCTACTTAGTGAGAGAAATCTTAACTTACATCATTAAATGGCTGTTCTCTGTAAATTAAGCCCTGAAACTAGACTTAAAAGATAAACATTAGGTCTTAAAAAACCAATTTTCACTTCCATTGCATTGAACTCTGTCACACTGTTCTGTCTGTAGGCTATGACTGCTCTTGGGTGGAGCCCTCCTATCTGGCATAAGTTTTCTTCACTTTTTTTTCTGCCAATAGCCTTAATATGTTGCATTTTCTGGCTCCTTTATTTTCTCTATGCCATTAGAGGAAAATGCCATTCGACATGATCTCAAATCCCTTCAGATAAAGGAAAAACAGGAAGTAACAAATGTAAATTCTGAGCCCACTATGTGCTACACTTTAGGCCAAATATTTATATTTTATTCAATAATAACCTTTGGAAAACACTACAACTCTAGTTTTACAGAAAAGGAAATTGAGACTCAATGTGGTTAAATAACTTACCCAAGATGATGATATAATCAGTAGAATATGAAGTCAGGTTCATGCTCTTCCCCCTATATGTACTTTGGTCCTTCTGATTAGTCACTGATATTTACATACGGGAATCAGAGTCTCTCACTCAGGATGCAGAAATATGCCCATGAGAATAAAGTCAATAAAGTATCCAAGAAAGAGCCTATTCACCGGCCTTTTTGTACCGGTAGGAGATTATATCTCCTAGAATTAGATTCAGCTGCATACAACAAACCCAAAATAACGGTTTAAACAAGATAGAAGTTCAATTCTCTCTCACAGAAAATAAGCCAAGGTGAGTAGTTCAGACTTAGTATGGCAATTCCACAGAGTCATCAAGGACATAGACTCCTTTTAGCTGACTACTCCATATTCTCTAGAATGTGAATCTTATCCTCATGGTCCAAAATGCCTGTCAGAGTTCCAGCCATCACATCTGTGTTCCAGGAAGCAGGATGAAGGAATCAGAAAAAGAAATGTGTTACCCTTCATTTTTAAGGCTATGTCTTAAAGTAACACTGACTACTTTAAGTTCTTCCCACTTGATAGAACGTACTCACACGAACTCACCTGGCTACAAAGGAGTCGGGGAAAGGTAGGTTTTTCTGCCCGGACAGCAAAGTGCTGAGCTAAAAAGCAGAGTTTTATTATCACTAAAATGGAAGATGGAAGATAAGAATGGATATTTGGAGGCAACTAAATGAACCTGCAATAGAAATCTGCATATATTCACCAATTTATTCATTGTATTATCAAAGTTTTCAAGCAAATCAGAGATAATTGAGACTGACAGACCCAGAGTTATTTCCCAGGTAGACTATATTACCCCACTGGATTCATCTCATTCTATGCAATCAAATGAATAAACGTGGTTTACACTTTTGGAAGTTATTTTCAACATTTACATTACAAAGAATCACTGGGTCTATCAGGCAGAATAGTGGGATTTGTTTTATAAATGGTAATCTTCTTCCAGGGCTGGAATACAGAGCAGTGGATGAGATGATAAATTCTCCCAGTGGGAGTGCCACTGGGTTTAAATGGTCATTTATCCTCTAAAACTCTTCTATATCCAGAGGTCATGAATGAATAACCAAACAGAACACAGGAGAAAACACAAATGATGATAAGGAATCATATCTGAAAGGTGCGTCAATAATTACAGTAACCCAGGCCCAAGTACTTACACAGACTTACAACTATCCTCAAATAAGTTACAGTTACGTCAGCATTTAAAAACACCATCAGGAGATTTGCACGTTTGGAACCTGAATGTAAGTGGCGTTCTCGGTCCCTGCTGTCACACACAAGTCAGTCTTTTCTCCTAGAAGTCAGTCCTCTATGAGGAGGCATTTGAGAAAAATACAAACGTAACTCCAAAAGTGCTAACCAAAAACAAGTCGATTTTTACACAAGTTTTTGGGAAGATAGAGAAGGGAGTCACTTCACACACAACAAAGCAAATGTCCTTGAAATTCTCTGTAAATCTTCCCGTGTTCCACTCCACATGGCATTTTCCCTCCCTCCTCTCACATCTCCTCTCTCAGAAGCTTTCCCAACTCCCCACAGTCACTTCCCGTAATCCATCTGACTGCACTCAGCTAGACAAAGCCACCCGAACAGTCCTCAGCAAATCACACCAGCTCATGCACCATTCCGGACAGTCCTGGGGCTCCTGGGCTCAGCGCCCCCACACAGACACGCGCATGCACACACGCGCACACACACGCAACCACATACACATGCACACAACCCTTCAACTCTTCCAATGGTAAAGTGATGTAATTTCTACTAAGTCAATCCATAATCAAGATAGTAAAATTTTTCCTTCAATTTCACGTATTTGTGAAAAGTTATCAGACAAATGAATTTCATTATCTCCCATAATCTTAAATGCTAGACAAACATTCCTTGACTCTTCAAACTCTCTTAATTTGGGTTTATTTTATTTGTTTTAGTATATTTTGCCATTCTTTAGATTTAGATAGATTTCCCACATATCATGACTAAAATATGAGGCTCAAAATTAAACATAAAAATATCATATCAAAACACAGATGACATAATGGTATTACTTCTCATATGAAATAATACTTGGATGCTGACAATATTATTTGTCCACTTTTTTCAAAATCAGAGAACACTATTTAATAAACTGGATTTTTGTGGGTCTAGGCCCACTTGATGACAGCTGCAGCAATCTTACAGACTTTTGAAGGGCATCCTGCATACTAGCTCAACAGTGGGCTCCAGAACCACAGTCTCTGGGCTGAGATGCCAACGTCAACACTTACAAACTATGTGACCTTGGGCAAATCACTCCCTATGGGACTGATTCTTCATCTGTAAAATGGGAATAATAACCGTACCTATCTCTTGGAGTTGTTCTGAATATTAAATAAATTACTACATGAAGAGTTGGTTGGAATAGTACTTGCTACACATAACCACTTCACAAGTGTTACCTATTATTACTTCTCACTTTCTAAAAAACAGTTTAGTGTAATAAAAAACACATCAAGCAATTTTGGAATATAAAATGCCCACTAAAAATAATAGTATACATGCATGCTTTGGAATAAATACTAGATTTGTATTTTTAAGAAATGGATTCAGAAAAACTTAAACCACTGAATGATACGAAAAATTTTCAACTACTGAAATAACCTACAAATATTTGCTTATAAAAGGCCTAGCCTCAGAAAACCCCAGCACTAAATTAAATCATTCGTTTTAAATAAGTTTACAGCATACTTTAGAAAAGGAACTTCAGGTATTAAATGTTTTTAAAAAAGTAAAAATGGGGGCTGGCCCGGTGGCATACTGGTTAAGTTCACACGCTCCACTTTGGCAGCCCGGAGTTCACAGGTTCGAATCCCAGGCGCAGACAGACGCACCACGTGTCGAGCCATGCTGTGGCGGCATCCCATATAAAGTAGAGGAAGATGGGCATGGATGTTAGCCCAGGGCCAATCTTCCTCAGCAAAAAGAGGAGGATTGGCAACGGATGTTAGCTCAGGGCTGGTCTTCCTCACAAAAAATTTAATAAATAAAAATGATTTTCTCATGATAGAAAATACCGAGAAACGTGTATTCTTCCTTGAATAATGAAATATTTTTGAAAGAAATCATGGAAGTGGTAAGCAAATAGGCTTTATTAAGGACATGCTTAGATTTAGGTTAGATCAGTCCATAAGAAGCAGACATCAGACTTACCTAACCAATCTTAAACCATTAATCTAGGAGCCTTAGTAAAATTATTAGGCTTATTAAAATTATATTCTTAGGATTGTGTATATACATAGCACTGCAATAACTGCTCTGTTTGTACATCCAGTACACAGAACTAACATAAAGATATGCAGTAGATACCAAGAACAGAAATATGAAAGATGTGTGTCATCCACAGAGTCATTAAAGTGTTCATTTGTAGTAAAGAGGGAAGAGGTTAAGATTTGATAGATTTCTTACAGTTAGGGTCTAAAACCTTATGCCTGAGTCGAACTTAATAGTCAGAATTCTGATTGTTTTCAATGTGAACATAAAATTCACTGTAAACTCAAGAGAATTCTGATGGTCCAAAGTTCTGCCCACTCTACATTACCACTTGTGTGTAACTTTGCACAAAAGGACCTGGAATCTAAGAAACCCACAATGATAATTAGTTTGGAGATTCTGACTTTTTCCAAACGCTCTTTATTCCTAAATTGTTCTACACAGGCTTCCACATTTATCAGGGTAGAGTAGGCCCATTTCTGCTGGACAAGCAACCTCTCAACTAAAAAGTAAAAATATTTTAAATTGGCAGCAAATGAAAACATAATGAAGACAGAAAAATTATTTTAAAAGCAGACACACATTGAGAGAATTTCCTATGAGCTACTGAGCTTTTGAAAGCAAAGAATACTTTCTCAGAGTTATATCAGATTGAAAAAGGTTGCCTGGCTTAAAAAAAAAAAAGAGAAAGTTATCTTACCTTCCTTCAATAATGTGTGGCCCCCAAAAAGAATGAGCAACAATTTACATTATCACTTTTAAAAGCTAGCAATATGCCATAAAGAAGATGTGGTATATATATACATACCACAGTGGAATATATACTACTCAGCCATAAAAAAAAAAATGTAATCTTGCCATTTGCGACAATATGGATAGACCATGAGGTTGTTAAGCTAAGGAAATAAGTCAGATGGAGACAGTGTATGATTTCACTTCTAAGTAGAAGATTAAAAAACAACAACAAACAAACACAGACGCAGAGAACAGACTGGTGGTTATCAGAGGGGAAAAGGGGAGGAAGGGGTAAAGGGGCACATTTGTATGGTGATGGATGGCAATTAGACTTTGGGTAGTGAACAGAATGTAGTCTACACAGAAGTTGAAATATAATGATGTACGCCTGAAATTTATATAACATTATAAGCCAATGTTACCTCAAAAATTAAAATTATAAAAAAATAAAAACAAAAAAGTTAAAACAACTTTTTTTAAAGTTAGTGATATGCTAATTAAAATGTGACTAAGGTTATATTCTGACTATTGGTTTTTAGCTGTTTGGCATGCCTCCAAGGAAAGACTACAAATTAGCAGAGATACCCCAGCTAAGTTTCACTCACACTCATAAGCATCTGTTTAGTGTTCATTAATTTCCACAAATTTCTAGACTAGCTACAAGTTGCATGAACTAGTCTTCCTCAAGAGTACACAAAAATCATTAAATCTAAGAACAAGATCAGGAAACATTGTTCTACCTTATGGAAACTACTAAGAATTTACACACACAACATTTGTAGTATATTAAAAAAAAATCCACAAGTGACCCATCCCAAATTCTGATTAAAAGACTTTACATATGAGATTAGGTATTAGCATTAAGGGGGGCATTCCCTATAAGCTACCACCAAACAGCTACCCTGAAATGTAATCAATGAAAACTAAATTGTTCACTTACATATTAAATTGATATTAAGAGTACAGGTACTAAAGGAAGATATTTTAAAAACAGATCAGCACAGCCATAGAATAGCTTCAATGGCATATTTTTTAAAAATGTCATATTTCTATGTCTTTCCTACAGTGGAGAGAGCTCAGATTTCAGATGACTGGTCAGGGTTCTTAGAAAGAAATGTACTTGTAGTAGAAAAAGGACGATGCTTCAGGCTACAAGAGCTTGAACAAAACACGACACAATCACAGCTATTCCTGATTCTAATCTTGAGTTCAATGAGCAATATTCTAATCTGTAATGAGGCTGTCATTACTTTGTAAATAGGCTAGCCTATGGGACCTGGACACAATGACTGATCCAAGAGTGGGCATATGATGCAGTCGGAATCTTGAGAGACCAGATGGATTTTGATGGATGCTAGGTCAGGCCTACTCTGACATCTCTCGTGAAAAGACCATGTATGTCTGGATTTGCTCCAACAGAGAAAAAGCCTGCGTGACTGTAAAGCCAACTAAGAGCAAATCATCACAGAGGGCTGAAGATGAGAAGCCTGATGTGTTTATAGCAAACCCATCCCTTGGACTTCCAGTTACAAGACAAGATATTTTTGATGGGATATCTGTTATTTGCTCTCAAAAGACTCTCATCCAACACAGTAGACATGATTGTGCTTCTATGTCCACCAGTGTGATCTCTGTGATCCAAAGTGTGATTCAGGTTTCTCAGCTGTGTGTTAAGGATGATAATGCTATAAACCATCTCCAGGACAGCAGGTCTACAGAGGGAAACCTGTCCATACATGTTCATTTGTTATGCATTTTTAACTCTGAAATAAAAAGTAGAAACACAGGTACAAGTGACTTACAGAACTACTCTTTTTATAAAATAGAGTTCAGAAACCACATATGTTTATTTGAGAAAACAAACACAAGAGCATTTCAGAGTAAATTAGTACTGGGTGTTACCTTGGCATGCATTATTACATCACTAAGGCAAGAAAAAGCAATCATTACCCTAAGAGCTTAAAAATATCAGTGGGGAGCAAAAAGTTCATCAGTGAGAATGAAAGTCATTCCATCTTCAGTGTTGACAGTACTGGGTTTTTTTTTTAATATTCTTTCTCTAAATTTTCTTCCCAAAAAGGTAACTACACAAGGACCAAGGAGCAGGATTCATTTGTTGTTGTCATCTGGCATGAAATCAGGGAACCCTCCCAAGGATACCAAGCACCAGTGAACAACCCCCAAGATGGGAATAACAAGACAAAAACTAAGGCCAGCAGCTTGGGACCAAGGCTGCACAAAGCTTTACAGGTAAGAGCAAGAAAATCTAATTGTATGCAGGAAACAAGAGAAAACCAAAGAGTCAAACAGCCAAGGTCAAGTGCCAAGAGAAAGGTGTTTTTAGCAGCAATACTCTGTGAAGAAAGAGGAAAAACAGGCCAACCAGAACAGCAGCTGTTGCGACAGACGATGTCTTAACTGTAACAACCATGTATAGTCATTTCCCTGCAGAAGGGGGCCCTTTCCCCCCAGCCCTGATGAGGAATAAAACCCTGGCTTCATTTGTCCTTTAATACTTCTGACTCAGAACCCTTGTCAAACGAGCTCTTCTGAATACATTTTGACTTTCAGGTTAAATGTTAAATAAACAATAGTCACTCTCTTCACACAGTGATTTTTTCTATGCCAACAAAAACATGCCTAATCTTGCCCATAAAAAGATACCAGTTATTCCAAAATGCATGCAATCACTGTGATAAAGAAGTAATATATTTTGTTGATACCACAACTTTGAAGAGAGACATAAAAATGGACATAAAAATATTTTATTGTAGAAAAATATTCAATGTTGCTATTACATTATTTTTTCTACACTTGACATATATATGTATATATGTACATAAAATGTATTGAGAAAAGTATCAAAAATAAGTAAAAACAGAACGTGCATTTCTCATGAGAGCATTAAAACTTTCCTATTTCAGCCACAATTTCGCCATCTGTGAAACACAGACACTAGGTTAAAATGTCATCTTTAGATCCCTGGAAGCATCCCTATTTGATGATTCCAATATTCAGTGACTCCAGGCCTAGTGTGCTTACCTCCCCATCCGTCAGCCACATTTCCTCTATGTCTAAAGCCATTCCTCAAATGAAACCAAACTATAAAATGCTACTAATCTAATGAATAGCTTTAAAATTACTCAAAGGTGCTACTACAGGGCTTTTGGAAAAGCAATACTTTTAAAGACTAATATTTTAATTTCTTCAGTGCCTCTTATTCAAGGAACATAAAGTACTTCAACAAACTAAGGTTAATTGTGCCCATGTGGCAGTGTTACTCACCCCCGCTTCAGTCAAGGCTGGACTGACGAACCCATTTACCGAAAGTGACGAGAAACAAATGAAGTCAGAATATATGCCTAAACATCTTGTGTCCCTGCTCTAACCAGGGACCCAAATTTCCCTGAACAAAAATCCTGTTTAACCTAAAGAACCTCTCAAATGTCAAAACCCTTAGGTTAAGAGTCTGTGCTTTCATATCTAAGCCACCTTTTCTCTCTGAGGGAATATTTAATAGCAGTAATACTATCAGCAAATACCTACCTAGCACTTACTATGTGCCAGGCATTCTTCTAAGTGCTTTACACACGGACTAATTCATTGACTTGCCACAACTCTACAGGTAGGTGCTATTATTACCCTGTTTTACAGACTTAAAAAAAAAGAGGCACCTAATTAGCTTGCCCCTGGTCACACAGCAAAGCCAAGATTCAAGGCAGGGAGTTGGGGTGCAGAGCCCACTGTACCCACTGCACCATATGCAACTCAGGGGCAGCGGCCATGACAACTGCACTTCTCCCCACTCTTCAGTTCCCTTCTTCTACTCTGGTCACGTGGCTGCACTGACGAAGAACTCAGTAACTGCAGCTGGATGAACAGAATATATGCCTGGAATTGAAGTCACTGACTTAAAGAAAAGCAAATGTCCATGTACACACAAGAAAAAAATCTAAGAACAAACTTAAAATACTTAGACTCCTATTCAGTGCAATCTCATGAACGTATTTAACGACTCCTAATCCAGTTTTTATCCATTTGGTATTCCCTATCTCCCTGCCTCCCTCTGTATAATTCTTCTTCACCTGAAGGAAAAAAAATGAAACAAAAAATAGGCAATGAATTTTGGCAGCATTTTTATTCCCTACTGCCAACAAAGGCTGAGAACAATGAGGAAGTCCAGTCCTGCATAAAAGGGAATTACTGCCTACAGAGTTATCAAGGAATTACCATCACCAAAAAGATTAAGTGGAAGCCCAGAACTTCTTTCATCTCCCATTCTCACTTACATTGATAGCATTATTTTCAATATACGATTTACAAGCTCAGAGGTAAACAGCTGAAACAGAATGGAAAGATACTCTAGTCCCATCAAACCAGCACATTTTAAAGCCTGGCTGAACTTAAGAATCATCTGGGAGACTCCAAGAAAACAAACCAAACCACTGCTGGGGCCTCACCTAGAGAGTTAGGCGCCGGTAGCTTTGCAAGTTGTCCAGGTGACTGGAATGTGCAGCCACGCTTGGGAGGCATGGCTTAAATGCTACCCAGGCCTTCTCAAACTTCAACATGCACAAAGATTGCCTGAGGATCTTATTTAAAATGCAGATTCTGATCAAAAGGTCTGAGGTATGGCCCGAGACTCTAACATGCTCCCGGGCAATGCCCATGCTGCTGGTCTATGGACTACACTTTTGAGCAGCAACCTCCTATCCCTCCGTGAATACATTATTATAACTAGTATTAAAGGTGAGAAGGAGTGGAAAAGATATTACAATTTAAGACAATGCAGAATATTTCACTTTTATATAAATAGATACGTATTTTTTAAATGAAACTTGAACCCCCAAGAAATGATTATAGAACACGGGGTTACTGCAAACTAAATGAGCTAAGATGCATGATACATAAGGGGCTGTTCCTAGCCCAGAATCAGTACTCAAGAAGTATTAGCTATTTCATTATTATTTTATTCATAAATGAGTAGTAAATTATGACTACTCATATCAAGAAAACAATGTGGATGCTGTCTATAACTTGTTTTCTAGAAAAATATGACTTCTATTTGTTTACAGTCTTCATATTATGTCATTCTCTCCTATACTTTAACCTTTTGGTATAGAGAGAAAACGTTCACCCTAGAGTCAAAATTTGCACATTTGATAAGATGATGTCTAGGATCTGCTTTAAAATACTTCAGCAAAGAAAAAGAAAAGGAAAAAGGAATAGATAAAGCAAATGGAGTGTAATCTGGATATCTCGATGATTAACCTGTGGGATAGGTACATGGGGGTTAACTGTCCTCTTCTCTCAGCTTCTATGTATGCTTGAAATTTTTCAAAATAATTTTTAAATGTTCTGTTTTTGAATCTCAGCTTCACCACTGATTAGCTCTGTGATCGCAAACAAATTATTTAACTTCTCTGATCCACAGACTACTCTTCAGTAGAACAAGTTTTCATATTAACCACCTCAAAAGGATTATCACAGGGATTAAAGGAAATAGCATTTAAAAAAATAATTGACACCAAATAGGTCAAATCATAAATTTAATTTTAATCCAAATGGGTCCAATTTAAAGAGAAGCAAAAAGAATGGTAAAGTGCTTCTAAAACAGAAACAGGTGGGTCTGTGAAGACTGAAGATGGTGTGCCCTCATCCTGCCATTTCAGCCCTTTTTATTACCTTTCTTAAAATTCTAGACTAGATTCCCTCAGACATAGCAACAAGTAGTGTATAATGAATTCTCTAGAAAGCCATGTCCTGAGATAACCGCATAAAAAGGTTTCTTGCATAAAAAGGTTTCTTGCATGACAACACAAATCAACTAAGGGTGACCTACAGACAAACACCACTTCCAGCTGCTACACTATTGCCCTGACTACAGGTAACATGACTTCTCCTCCCACTCACTCTCCTCACTATGAACATCTCCGAATAGCAGCTGGGGATAGCAGTTCAGAAGAAAGTAATGTCTTGGATACATGCCAAATAATCAAAAGCAAAATATCACTTCTGGTGCTATCTCTTCATAGGACAGAAGTTCAAATAAGAACAGGTGGTACCTTTATTATCCATAACATAATAACAACATAATTACATAATCATTTAAAAATATATACTATTGGAGACAATTCCATCATTCAGAAAATAAATCAAATCATTCACAAAAGCCTCATAGTTGGAAACCTTGCACAGAAGGAAAATGTACAATTTCATAATACACAGTTTAGCATAAGAGTAAAAGGGAAAAATTATTAAAAATAGTGGATGTACAGAAAACAATTTATGCACAGTTCCATTTTTTTAAGAATATGCAGAAGCAATAGCATCCTGCATCTCACTTATGTCTGCTCCAAATGAAGTCGAATCAAATGCTGTGACTGAATGGGACTCCCAGGGCATCCCTCTCTTCCATCAGAAAAAAATTCTGAGGCCTCGAATGTACTACAAATATGCTAGCCTCCCTCATTCATTCAAGAAAGAGCAAAAACAGTGAAGTGAGTTCACAAGTTGTATTTACTAGGGGAATTCTCAAAAGAAGCACTCTCTATGCTAATCTTCCCCTTTACAATTTCACTCTTTGGACACAAGTTAAGGCCACATTTTGAAAACAGCATCCGAGAATGTTGCCCACATATTTCTCACATCGTTCACACATGGAACAAATGGAATGCTTAGTCACTGGTTATTGTACTCAGATATTCCTATTTGAATACAGACTTACCTGATATTTTTTCGTATACTAATAGACATTCAAATTACCTATGTGTGCAATAGTAAACACAAGGCATAATCATATCTCAGTATCAATTTTCTTAAAAGGTAAAGCTTACTTCAGGCAAGATCTGGCTCAAGGATTAAAATAAAAACACACGGCAGGGAAGTTGTAATGTATATTTTGTTTTTTCTAAATGTAAAGTGGGCCATGAAACACCTTACATTTTTCTATATATTTATAGAGAGAGAAATTAACAAAACAGGAACTGTCAAGACAACACCCTAGTTGTACTCCTATTTAAGAATTAAAGTTATTCACACTTTTTCTTCCATGTGTCAATGAACACCTTTAAACCACCACCAAGAAAAAGTCATATTTGAAGTCCAAGTTTCACAAAAATGTTACAGG
Organism: Tapirus indicus; assembly: GCA_031878705.1. NCBI lineage: Eukaryota > Metazoa > Chordata > Mammalia > Perissodactyla > Tapiridae > Tapirus > Tapirus indicus. The sequence continues at coordinate 80,523,037 of CM062919.1, forward strand.
GCGAAAAAAGGAGAGGAAAAGGAAATATGAACGCAAGTTGATTCCAGCAGAGAAGATTTTCCCATGTACAGAGGTATTAACCACAAAGCAAAGGAAAGCCGGAGTCCCCAGGAAGAAAGTGGAGCTCCCTGAACACACAGACTCAGGGACTCAGGCAGGGTGCCAAACCTTCCACTCCACCGGAGCCTGTGACCCACAACTCCTGCATCACAGGGCTTGCCAAAGTCGGGCCCTGGTCCCATTCCACTGGACCAGAATGTATTTAGCAATCATGTGAACAAAGAAATAAATTTCTCTAATCACCTGCCTCAGAGAAGCATTAAAATTCTGAATCTGAATCATCACCCTTTTCTTTTAGATAATTACAACATCAGCTTAAAAGTGCAACAAGGCTGGTCCTAAACATTCGTCATAGTGCGGAACAGTTACAAGGAGTAAAAGAAAAATTCTGATCTCAAAACAATTCGCATTTGCATCTAAAATGTTACAATGAAACCACATAACTCCCTCCTCAAAATGTTTCATGTGATGTCTCCTTGAAGTGGCTTTCACTTTAGCTATGTGCGGCTTCCTTTATTTGCTTTAGTGACAAAAATATGAAAACGAATATAAAAAAGCAAAGTCTCTAAAACAAAGGCCAACAGTATACACAAGAGCCAGCACTATATTTTTTTTCATAGTTTTAACCTAGAGGAAAAATTCAAGCTCCAATGAAAATGCCTTCTTTATGTAATTCGTAGTTAGCACCTCTTTTCTATGGTTTAGATTAGCCTGTCACGTAACACTGTGATAAGGGCAGTAACGCCAAGCAGAGCCTAGTTTACAGTTTACAGTCTAGTCTCATTGTCTGTGAGCCTCAGCTACATAGTTCTAAAAAGGAAGCAGAAACACTTGCCCCACAAAAGTGCTAGATTTTACTCCCACAGAAAAGGCCAATGATGTTCCACTAAAATGTGGTCCAGCAGCAACAATATTTTTTATAAAAACAAATCCCTAATAAACTCTACTTTCTATCAATTCATTGATACTACCTAATGAATTTGGCCTTGTGTGCACTTCAACTTAGTGCTATGGTGGTAAAAGCCCACCATCTGGAGTCAAAACTGTTGGAGTCCAAATACTTGCTCCACCACTTACTTGCTGTCTGACCTTGGGCAGTTACTGAACCTCCCCCAGCCTCACAGTTAATGGAAGGATGAAATCAGGTGATGCATATGCAGGGCGCATACATTAATATTACTAATATTTTTAGAATAGAAAGCTCAAAAAATATACAAGCACTTTATTTATTTACTTTGAGCAAGATCCTATGGAGAAGTAAAGTAGCTGACAAGTTAACGAACTATTCTCTTTAAATGTAATCATATGAAATAATGTATTACAAAACATATGATAGTAATAAAAACACCAACTCTCTAATCATTATCCTTGGAAAATTCATTTCTTCCACTCCCTGAAATGAAAAAAGATTAAAATAAATCTCATGGTAGGCAAAGGCATTGAAGATTTTTAGAAAATTATCATTCTAAAGTAGAGCTATAGAAAAATACACCAATTAGGTAAGGAAAAGATCAAGGACAATTACTCAAGCGCCCCCCTTTTTTCCTACAGAAACCACAGCTTCTTATTAACACAGGTAGGATTTTTTTCCCATGTTATGAATGCAGAACCTAAAATAAAGGTTTGTGAACTCTCTCACCCAAATTGACTGGCTCCAAAAATTCATTTGGTTGCCAGGCTTAGGTAAAGGCCTGTGTAAATCTAAGGACATAAACTGGGGCAAATAACTAATAGGAAGAGGTAAAACAATCCAGAGATTTAAATAAAAGATCTAAAAAACTAGGACCAGACGACAAGGTAGGCAAGATTAAATCAAATTAAAGTGATAGTTTGTGCTTAGAACTGTATAAAATAATTACAAAATCCAGAGTGATGGAGACCCAGCTTACAGGTTAACATGAAAATGCCTAGGGAGGCAGATGAGAAGGTCAGATATTCCATGAGTCAAGGGTACTAGAAAAAGTAATTCAACTTGGGCTACATTCATAAAAAGTATGATACTGGAGGGGGAAAAGAAAGGAAATACAAACATCATTATGGTTTTGTGATGAATAGGTATCTTTTCCATCAATTTGTTTGGGGGGTGGGGGCATGATTAATTATGTGCCAGGCATCATGCTAAGCACGGGGGAGATGAAGTGGATAAGATCTTGCCCTCTATGATTTCACAATTAAAAAGAAAATGTATTGCAATTATTTGTGATACACTGTACATACAAAGTATAAGAAATAGAGCAGACAGCTGTGCCTGAGGGGATCAGAGTTATACCCAGAAGAGGGACACAATAATGAGCCAGAGTCTTCCATGCAGAGGTAAGGCAATACAAAGCCTGAAAGGTATTGAAAGGTATCCTTGGGATTTTTAAGTAGTTCAGTTTAGTTCAATCAACTCTATAGAGACCAAACACAGATAAGCATTCAGAATACAAATATGAATAAAAAATGTTCTCCCTGCTCTCAAGAACTTATATTGTAATAAACTGGAGAGACTTAAAACAAATTCAGCACAATGTGACATATGCTATATTATACATATTTTCAAAATTCATGCAATCAGGGTCAAATTCCATAATATATGAAGACTTCCTACAAATCAGTAAGAAAAAGATCAACCAACATACATGGGATTAGTACACCCAGACGTTCATTTTAAAATGATCACTCTAGTGACAATGTGGGAAAATTACTATCTAAGAGGGGAGAAGTTTGAAAACAGACTATCGTTGGGAGGCTACTGCAGCCCCAGCAGAAGAATTCAAAAGACCTGAACTGAATGCCAGGTTTCATCAACAGGATGGATGGAGGTAACCTCACCCAGCAGGAAACACAGGAAAACAAAACCGCACTTTATTTTCACCATACCCATCCACAACATAAATAGGGTTTGAGAGAAAGCTCCAGAGAAAAGACTAGGCTGCAAATACAGATGTGTTAGTCAACAACCTATAAGCAGTAGTCACTCCTACGAGTGTACGGAGACGAAATTGCCCAGAAGAACTGGTAAAGGGATCAAGGAACATGAAGATGTAGGATTCAGTCAAGAGGAGCTGGCAAACAAGTCAGAGAAAGAGGAAATCCATGAAAGCCAATGAGAACAATGTTTCAAGAAGAAAGAGATGACACCTCATGTCAAATATCACAGAAGCCAGCAACTGGACAGTCGCTGGGGACCTTTTCCAAACCGTCTCAGAGGAATAGCAGAGGCCCCCAAGCTACAATGGAGTTGATAGTGGGTAGAAGGTGAGGAAGTGTATACATTAATGCAGGTTACTTCCAGAAGCAGAAAGCTTCTCTTTCAAAGGAGCTGTCCAACAATAAAAAAGCTAACATAATGAGGGCTCTTTTTGAGCAGGCAGTAGGCCAGGCATTTCACATACAATTCATCTCATGGTTACAACAATCTGGCAAAATTAGTATTATCATTTCCGCTTTTCAATAAGAAAAAATGTGCTCAGGGTGGTTACACGACTTCCCCGTGGACACACAGCTGGCACATAGAGAAAGCAGGATTTAAATGCAGGTTTTGTCAAACTGTAAACCAATGTTCTTTTCATACTCTGATGTGCCTTCCCATCACTGGAAATATTTGAAGGGGTCAAGGGGAGGTGGGGAGGCTTATTAACCATTTAGCAGGAAAGTCTTTTTCTTTTGGAAGACAGTTGAATTAGCTGACTTTTAAAGCTTCTTCCACCTTCAACAGCCCAGGACTCTTTCTCACACACCTTGCTGGCAGGTGAGCCATGAGAGCTACAGAATTCCAGGTATCACTGCTATCATCACCCCTTTTGCAGCACCTTTTACACCATCTTCATTTAAAACTAAGCCGACGTCCTAACAACATGCCTATATACACTACACACAGAGAAAATTAATAGCGATTCCATTTATTTTTGCCAAAAAAATGAAAGTACAGTCTATGAAGACACTTAATCACTTCTTTTTCTGTACTCTACAGCATGTTGCATCTTCTGCTATTAAAATAATTACAACTTACATTGTGATTTGCTTTCACTCCCCATGCTGGACAGTCATCTTCAGCGATTGCCTACTTCATTTTAAGCCTTGAGAACACAGCACAGAGCCAGGCAAGCAGAGGGCACCAAAACTCTGATGCATGCATGGACAGGATGGAAGGATGGACAGTTTGGTAAGTGAAGGAAAGAGTATTTTTTTCAATAGCCATTTTACACTCAATAATGGATTACTTAATCTATTTACCAACTGGGATATTACAATTATATCACACTTGAGAGGAACAGTATGGAAAATTGAGTGATACTTACAAGAGGCATGGGATATGGATTTAAAAAGAGACACAAAACTTCACTCTCAAAAAGGCTCCTGAAATACAGGATTTTTCCTGGATTCAATATCACCCAAAGGTAAAAAATTTTAGGCAATTCAGTATTTTTTAAAGACTGGTTACCTTTGAAACTTCTATCAAAGAAGGCCAATCTTATCCTAAATAAAAAACTGATGGAATTTTAAGCACAGCCCCTGGGAGATGTCTGAGGCGAGAAGACTTCATGGCGTACTCTGAAATCTCCCCAGAGGTACCAACCTGTATGTCTCAAGATCTAGTCGATCCACAGATCTGGCTGACAAAGGCATACTCCATAATCACAGGCCTCAGCCTTTTTTCTATCAAGATGCACATGACATGACATTCACTTGCACAAAACACTAGCATGAATGAATCCAGATGCTAATAAACTATCCCAAAAAATGTTCACAGAAATAAAGCAAACACTGCCACAGATTACAAGAATGTATAATTTCCACTGTGAGGAAAGGCCCATGGGTAAGATCAAGAAGACTGCAAGCTCTGCCAAACACCCACCAGGAAAGCTCAGCTCCATCCCTTCCTCTCCTGAAGGAGAAAACACACCAGAATGCAAGTGAAAGTAACATTTTAGGATTGAACTTGAATCCACCCTAGTTTATAAGTAGATATTTTAAAATAAGTCATTTCCAAACTTCTGTAGGTTGTTACCAGTAGCAGTTAATACTTCACAGCTGAGTGTAACACAGAAATGTGTTGTGACACCATATTTGGAAGTCACTGGCCTCTTTTAGGCCTCACTGAAACTTAAACTAGTTATCAAATTACAGTGGAACTCACAAGGTTAGCCACATTCAATGGCCTTATGATGTTTATCAACAACCTTCAAAGACTAGGTACCAGAAGTAAGAGCAGGCAGAGGAGGCAGGTTGGGTTCTGGTCAAGTGGGGTGCCTTCTGAGCTGCCTTCCTGGGGGGATTGGAAAAGTAAACAAGGGACCTGGCCTGTCCTCAATGACCCCACTACCACCACGGTGTCTGTCATGCTATTATGCTGTCTTTATTACTTACCTGTATTACCAATAAAAGCAAGCAAAATGAAAGCAATGCCTCTAGAAAGTCCTTTAAAATGTACCTGCTATCCAGGTTTTCTGGAAGGCTCCTATTTATAGAGTAGATTAGGTATTTGACACCTAAGAGCTGCAGGGGGACTGGGAAAAGGTACAATTGAAAGGAATTTCAATAGGAGGGGCATGAGGAGTAAGCTTCACCACAGTGGCAGTCCTCATCCAGCCAACTGACATCACAGGAGGGACGCTGAAGTGGACCCGCCAGTGAAGGACCTGTGCTCCCGGAAATTTAAAGGTTAGCACGAGGACACAGAAGGGGAAGACAGAGTCCTGATGCACCCAAGCCCAAGGTGCTGGAGGTTCCACGGGGCAGGTGAGCCAGGGTGAACCTTTGCTCGCTTCTCCATCTTCAAGAGACCCTGACAACCTGACATAGTTTTAAAGGAAGGCTACTGGGATGGGGAAGGACCCAGAAACCATGATATGTGGGGAACAGCCAGAAGGCTTAAGCACATGAAAGCGGTTTTTCACATCTAATAAGCCCTCTTGTGGAAGACAGAAAAGGCTCACTTTGTGGGACTCTACAGGGCAGTGCTCAGGACAATGGATGTGAACACTGAGGTCAAACACAAGGAGACATTCCGGCAAGCAGAAACGGCCAGGACAGAGCAGGTCTTAGGAAGCAGGGAGCTCCTCCTCACTAGATGCGTTCACGCAGCAGTGGGATTACCACCCATCAGGAAGGCTGGACAGGGCAGTCTACACTAGGGACGGCCTGAGCTAGATTTCTGATGCACCTTACAATTCTAAGAGTGCAATTTGTTTGTTTTGCTCAGCCTCAGACATGAACAAGGGTAACAGATGCAAGGTTTCCCACATCTCCCTGTCCCTCTCCCCAGGACATCATCAGAGGACTGGCTCTGGGCCAAATGGAAAGCTAGATTTTCAAGGTTTCTTCCAACTTCAAAATTACATAATTTTAGATTTAGATCATACTTATAACCCAAATAAATGAGATCACTTATTCTCTCCATTCAAAACATCCCCATAATCCATGCCCATGTTAAATGTCCTTGACCGGCTAAAAAAATTACCTAAATCTCTGACGCTTCCAAATAGCATTTTCTCTTATTTAGTTGATAATGGTGAACATCTGAGTGTGGTTCACTGTAGAAACAGACTTTTAAATACTTCAAATGTACAGTGAAATCACCACTCAACCTTTTCTTATTCAGACTGAATAATCTCTCAGATCCTGTCACAATTTTACGTCCTTTAATCACTCAGAGGGGAACTTTTTTTTTTTAACATACTGCAAGTTTTCCACATCCGTTTTTCAAAATGCATGTGGAATGAAACAGAGAACTCAAGCGGAATTCTGACCACAGGTGAAGGCAACAGAGTTTCCCTCCCGGCTGCTAAAGGCAAACTGACAGAACTTGACGACTAGATTTTTTGTAGGAAACGAGTTTCCCTGGTCTTAAACTCCTTGAAAGAAAAGTACTTCTGCAGCAGGGGGACAGATTAAATCCTGGCCCATAAACCCAAACTTGGAAAACCCTGGCCAGCCTGCTTTAATGGGCGCCATAAGACCATGTCTGGGCGAATGCAGGTCCAGTGGTCCTCTGTAAGAACTGGCCAAGAGCAGATGCCTGGCCATACTGCCCTCCTGTTGAAGTGGATCCCAGGGCTAAGTCTTCCTGAAAACATTCACCATCGAGACACACCATCAAGAGAGCTGACTCACGAGCAGCCTGTACTCATGCGATGAGCCTGAAGATTTTTTTATTAGTATTACACAGACATCTCTGATCTGGGCCTGCAGCATGTTTTACATCTCTGTTCTGATTCCTAAATGTATTACCTTTATTCATTTGCAGTTGTGCATTTCTGTAAGTAAGCAATATAACCGTGAAGTCGAATCTGGGCCTCCCAGATGCTTGTCACAATAGCTGTCTCCCAACCTGGTACCATCGCCAGGCCTCCTGAAGAAAAAACCACCACCCACCTTCGAGAAAATCGATGTGTATGCCCTTCGACTAACACAGAGCCACTGAAAACCAAGCACCCCCTGGGTAAGGAAGCCACTCCTCCAGTAACACTTCTGCAGGCTGGCTACTGGGCAAAAAGCATTTAATCCCAATTAATGAGACAGAGCATTTCAAAAACTCATGTGAAAAAACCCTTCTACAGGACTGGCACCTACAGATCAAGAAACTCATCAGATGTTTGTGAGCTGGCCATGATTTAAGATCCACAAAACTTCAAAAGATAGAAAAAACTCTACAATTTAGAAATTTAAATCCCTCTTATCCTCCATCTGTTATTTCGTGCATTTAACAACCATGTATCGAATGCCTATTCCATAGTAGATACTGTGATAGGCTGAAGACAAAAGGTAAATGGCAGTAGGCCCCCTCTCCCGGGTTCTCCACTTCCTGGGGAGAAGAGGCAGGTAAAGAAATCGTCACAGAGCATGCCCTATTTAAGACATCCTCTGTGAGAACAAAGAGGCTGAGTCCCTTTACTCCAGCTGGAGGTATCAGAAGATTTGGGTCCAAGAGGAGGTGACATTTGAAACGAAGCTTGAATGATGAGAATTAAATGATAAGAACTGTTATCATGCCAATAATCAGACCCACACAGAGAAGGTATGTACATACTTCATTAGCACTGAATACGCAAAACAGACCAACAATGCCAGGTTTAATAATAAAAAATTTTTAATTCCTTTGTAAAAAGCAAAAAAAAATAATAACACAAACTTGAAGTCCTGACTTAGGTTCTGTCATTTTAAGAGAACGTATTGTGCTCTCAATTTAATTTGATAAAATGGCATAGCTTACAAGAAGTTTAAAAACAAATGTCAGTGGATGGCCTAAAGCCCACTTAGGAGAACATAAAGTCAGCAGAGTTAGTGCTACTTCTCTTTAACTTCTCATGGCCCATATATCTTCCCACTGGATAGCATCCAATGACATTTTGGGGGCCAGAGGAAGACAGGACGTTATGCTGGAGAAGGCTTCATTTCTGGATTACAAAAGCACTACAGAAAATGATCAATTGAGACGTAAACAAAGGAAGAAGGTTTTGTTTTCATGAAACTTGCCAAGTCACTTTCTCTTCAAGTCCAAGTCTGGACAATAATTAAAATATATAAATCACCCAATATATCAAACACTGAGTGATTAACACATCTTTTCTCACTTGTCAAAAACTGACCAGCCTAAGGGGAAATACAACAAAAACTGAAAGAAAGCTTTCAAGTTCAAGCTAATATGCTAAGCTGAAAAGGATTTAGCCTTTTAAACTCAGCTGGCATAAACCCAGTCCAAATGACCAAACAACAAAACTGCCCTCAATCTAATTGTGTCACCTTATTAATGCCTCCTTCTCATACTCCATTCCCTGATATGGCTGGAGAAGAAAGCATTCCAATTAACCAGTCAGTCACCATACAAAACCATTCACAAAGAATCAGAAGTTAACATAACGCAGTCAAAATAAATATAAAACTTGTTTCCATTTATTGTTTCAGGAGGCACATGAGAATTATGCAATGCCCAAATCATTCAACAAGAATTTATTCAGTGCATAATAATCAAGGCAAGCTAGGCACTACTGACTGAATGACCATATTTTTCAAACTAAAACTTTGAATACACATATTAACAAATAATTTTATGTAACTTCCAAGTATATGCAGCAACCTGGGAGACATAGTTTAAACACTGACATACTAGAATTTCTAAAACATTTTAACGATACATAGAACTGAACATTTTAAATCAGAAGTGGTAGCTCCTCTCAAAAAAAGAAAAACATGCTACACAGTCACTGTAGAAAGAGACTCTTTTAAGACTTAGACTCTTAGAGCTGATGGGAACTTTTTTAAATTTAGCTCCACATGAATGAAACTCTCTGAACATCAACCATCATTCCTCTGGTCTCATAACCGTAGAAAGTGCCTGAAGTTGACAAACTACGAAAGGTGGTACGTCGTAACCTGGAGCAGCTGTGAACATAAATCTCTGACATCGACTTTGTTGTGCTCTTTTGCAGACACACGCAGGATTTCCAGTTGCAAGGGATAGGAGTTCACAGAAAGTGAGACAGACCACCTTCTAAAACAAAGCTATACTATACTTTGCTGTGAGGCAAAAGCATGTTCTATTCCTCTCTAGGATGGTCTCACAAGGGATGCATCTAATTCCAAAACCACAGCATTTTAATAACTGATTACAGCTTCCTAAGTCAGGGTTTGTATTTTTTTAATATCTAAGGCTTCAGCTACCTGAGTGTACATTTGTGAAATGGATTTGAGATCCCAGCGATAGGTCTAGGTCCACAAGCCGATAGTCCCTCTGATTTAAGCCATTATTCAGAACACCTAACCATGGAGGAATATTAAATTTTTCATTTTACTTCTTATATGAAATATAATTGATGGCTTATCAATGAAGACAGCCTTATGAATATAGGAGATGGAAATATTGCAAAAAAAATGAGTTAAAAATGCTGAAAATGTTCAGACTACTGAAGACTCAGTTTACAAACTCAAATCTTGTTTCAGTCCCTACCTCACTGCTACCTTATGACTGTATTTTAAGCAAGGAATGGAACCCCTAAGAAGCATGGTTGAATTTTCACTTGAACCTTCTCTAGAAATTAACAAAATCCTCAAACCAGAGCAACAGTATGAGCCATTATCTGTAGTTCAGACAAAGAGACTGACTATAACACCCTTCAAAATACAAGTAAATAAAACTCCTTAGCAGGAGAGTATGCTATTTCTATTTCTGTGTATATATTTACCAGAATAGAAAACAATGTTTAACAGTTTTCTTTTAGTAAACCGCATGCTAAGATCAAACCAGATTGTAACATCTATCATGAGAATTTGTATTTCTGCTAAATACAGAGATATAAATGCTTCTCCTAATAAAACTATTTTACATAGCTAGTAATTCAGTAAAGCAAAATTCAAAACAAAATGTGATATCTTAAATATATCAAAAGAAGTGAGAGTTTCAAACAGATTTTCAAGAGAGAAGAGCATCTTTGCTAAAGGAAAGAATTTGCTTACACTTACCTGCATTCTAGTCCCACCTGTGACCGACCATTCTAGCTATTCTTTCTTTCTTCAGCTATAAAATGTGTCACCATAAGCTATTGTTGTAGACCCAAGGCACTCATGGATTTCAATATTAATGCTCTGACTATTCTTGAGTGATCCTGAAAATACATTAACACATTGTCACTTGTAATTCTATGTCAGCAGTGACTGAACTGCCATTCCCAAGGAGAGGACCAAGTGTAACGACTCCTGCTCTCAAATCCCATTCGATGACCCTCTGGTTCTTACAAGTAAGTAGTGAGTACAATGATTACCCTTTTACATATGGGGAAAGTGGCCTGTGACATCATAATATACAACAATGGAATTACAGAAAGTTGGAATTCAAAATCTCTCTCTCTCTTGAATATCAAGAGAATGTTACACCAGAAAGTTACTGAAAAGACTGACAAAATGGTTTTTTAGTATGTATCGAAGTTCCACATTGTGAGTCATCATCATTCTTTATAGTTCTGGAAGTGTGCGACAGTTTCACAAAACTTTCAAAATGGTAATTTAACTGGATTTGCTAAAAGGAGAGCATGTCTAGAAAAATGCTGTCTTCCAATGACGTGACTCTAAATGGATTCTTTATTTGGTTTCATAATTAGTTTCAACTTCACACATGGCTGACACAGAAAAGACAAGGAAAAGCATAAGAGGCCAATTATAAAAGTTATAAATCCACAGTTTATCAAAGTCATATTTCATGTCTCTAAAACTACAATAAAAACAGGTCATAAAGAAACAAATTTAAAAAGACAAATTTTTAAACTAATATAAACAAATTTTAGAGTAAACCTCTAACTAGATTCTAAGGTGTTACTTTTTTCACATTTTAACTCGATGTCTTAAAATAGATTACCCATTTAAAGCAGAGGTTCTTCCCCACAGTTCCCCCAAAACTATTACTTTTTAAATGTTAATTCTTCTAATTAATGGCATTTTAGAATCACCGGAAATTCCCTGAACCCCAGTCTCAATTGTTGCCTTAAGCCTTTACAGAATGTTTTTTGAAAACAATGCACTTGTGTTATATTTACTTTACAGTAGAAATCCTGAAATATTAATGAACAGATCGACCTAATTTGTAATTAACAGCATTAATTTGCATGCTGTTCACTACGTCCTGAAAAGAATTTATTCTCTTAGGTACACTAATCATGCTCAAATCCTGCTGTGCATAGTATTAAAAATTAGATTAGCAGACCCCTTTCTCCACATCCAGTGCTGATGTAAACTTTAGCACCAAACACTGACGTTTAATCACAGTAAGTTTCAATTAAAGACACTGAATTAATGAGGTTTTATTATACTCAAATGGAAAACCAGATACATGGAATAACTCAACTGATGGTAACAAGTCAGTAAAATAAATTCACAATGAGCTCTTCTTAACACACCACAAAGAAATGGCATTTGGATCCATTTCAAGATCCAAACACAACACTTATTACTGATGTAGCATATATTCATTTCTTTTTAAGTAGTGTTACCAGTCTCATTCAGCTAGAAACACTGGTGGCTTGAATTCTTATTTACTTAATATTTTACTTAGCTACCACCTTCTTGCTTACATGATCTTAGATATTCTAACAGAATTTCCCTACGTGTACTTTGTCTACACAAACAGTATATAAGCTGACAATACACAGAAAGACAGCTCCTTTTTTGCTTCCCTGCAGCCAAAAAGCAACCTGACATAAACCAACAGAGTCCCCTATCTAGAGTTTTTGAGAAATTCCCCAAAACTCTTGCCAGGAATTTATCCCTCAAAACAACCCGCCATGGTATCTGGGATTTCCATCATTAAAATCAGCTTGGGTTAAGGTAAAAGGCCCAATACAAAACACCTGGAGATGGGAACAGAAGAAAGGGCAACAGACGTAACAAAGTAAGGCATTCATCACACAGTTCAATTTCCTGCAGTATTCCACTGTCACGAAGCAAAGTCCCACAGCCAGGAGGAAATGTGAGGACCAGATGAGGAGTTAAAGGCAGGGAGAAATGAAGAAAGTCGAAGTCTGGAACAAGGCCTATGGAGCACCACTGCAGAGAAAAACCAAAGTACTAGGAGGTGTGTGGAGGGGGAGGAGGATGGTTATTCTTCCAACTTACTGCCCTCCATCTTTTGCCTTATTGTTAGGCAATGTTGTTTTAAAAGAAAATGTAAAACAGTAAATGGATCAAATTATTCTGATTTCCAACAAATGGCATTACCAAGATATTTTCTCTGGATTTTTATACTTTCTACTGTTTTTATCCAAGAACAGCAAAAAAGAAACAGCACCAATTTTGCTAAATGAAGTAACATTTTCCTGAGGTAAGCTAAATGAATGCTTTTCATCTCCAATGCTGCCATTCCCTTTCATTTTTAAGGTTTAGATAACTGACTAGGGTCTCTGTACATACTCTAGAAGAGGCTGCAAACCTGAAAAATTACACAGTTAGTTGAGACTTAAACTCAACCTACCTTTCTAAAGTTGCATCCTGGAAGCGCAAATCAAGAAAGCCATCACATCATAGTATTACTACAAGCAAAACCACACACACAGCTTTATTGGTAAAGAGCAATTATTAGACAACAAAGGCCAGATCACACTCGTGAAGCTCACTGTAAACAAACGCCATGGCATGCCATGGTAATGACGGGCCAAACACTTCTCATTTCTACATGGAAGCAAACCCTATCTGTACTTTGTAAAAGGAGAGAAAGCTTAAAAAGCACAAAAATTTCCTGAAGGATACCCTTTCCTGCATTAAAGAATGAGTCAATTTTAAACCACTGAAAGGAAGTCCTAACAAAATTTAGAGTAAAGTCATGTTTTCGTGAACTATGTCTTATCTAATTCTTGTAAAAATGAAAAACCATTTGGTAATCTCTTTTCCATTCAGCATACATCATACTTCCTACTCAAGTGTATACATATTCAAGAAGTGCTATTTCACAGAAGACTGATAATCAAAATAGATTATCATCTCAAATAATTAATCGTAAAAATCCATATGTACGACAAAATGTTGAATCCAATGTTTGATAAAGCCTTTTAAGCCAACAACATAAAGTCTATAAGAAAGCATAACAGAAATAGCAAGTGTCCACCTTAAAATCAAGATTCGTAGACAAAACTTTTTTCTATAAACAAAATTTCACATTTAAAATTTCACATCAAGATCCCTATCAAATACAAAATTAATTTTTCCTACTTTGAGTATATTATCCACATTCACAATTCAGTTCTGCAAAAATATGTAAACCAAATTTTTGGAATTATGAGTGGGTACGTGTACTTATAATGAAAAGCCATTTATAATAATATATATAATACAGCATTGGAAGAAAGCAAGACAAAATGGCCATGGAATGGTTGAATGGGGCCTTTTACTTTGACTGGTAAAGACACCAAGCCAGAATGTACAAACAATCATTTTTACATTCTTCACTTGATGACAATTTTACATTTACATTAAGAATCCACACTTTGTGATTTAAAAAAGGGAACATGACCTTATGTGCACATATATGAGTGTTTATTGCTATCATCTGAATTGTAAGCTTTACATTAATTGTTTTGAAAATAGGTGATCTTAACATATAGACTGGAGTTCCACCTAAACATCACGCATCAGAGATATATTTGTTATTCTCTGATATTTCAGCAAGGGGTCTTAATTTTTGAAAATGTCAACAGAAGCCCTTAATACAAAACATAGTTCTTTTGAATGAATTTGAATTGACTGTTTACATGAGGATCCATGCCTGCAAAAAAAAATAGTTGTGCATCTGTAGTCCTATTTTGAGTCATTTTTGCAGAGATATTTCCTCCTTATTTTCATGGGTCTATGAATACTGCACTGAAGCAGGAATGGTTCTAATATAACCAAAACAAAAGAAGATATTTTCTCTTTCCTAAAAAACAGAACACAATTTCTCGCATCACCACGAACACACACACACGCATTACTTTAAAAACTGAGCAAACCTGACTGAAGCGATGAGCAGTTCTGAGCCCCAGAAAGACTTATGCATCCTGGTCTTTAGGCTGGCTGGGTTACCTCACCTGAGTGCTCATGGTGCAAATGACTTGATTGCCTTGCAGCCTACTTGCAAGCTCTAGCCACATTAGATACTATCTCTGTTCTATACACAACACACACTCTCTCTTTCTCTCTACACCGGCCAGCGCTGTTTCCAGTTTCAGAGGCCAGCTCCGCACCTAGCCTATGCTCATCCCTGCTGTGCTCCGCGCCCTGACCCCAGGAATGAGGGCCACTACTTAATCCTCGCTGATCTGCTCTGTTGTCTCATTCTTCCAGGATTCGTAGGACGGTTCCTCCCCCACCCCACACGGCAGACAACGAGAACTGCGGATTCCCCCGTGCGACAGAGCAGGAGACCACTGCCTGTCCCCTTCCTCACCCCAGGCATCCCGGCTTCTCTTCGCCAGAAACCCTAGAGCCATCCCTGCCAAGGGTATGTGCTCCCGGAGCAGGAGAGAAGAGCCAGTATTCGGAATCAAATGGCCTGTTAACGAGGGGGCGTCGGAGGCAGCAGGCGGCGAGCGGGGTGAGGTTACCCCGGGAGGGGTGCTGCAGCGGGGACCACTCAAGAGCACGACAGGTCGGAGGCGGAGGCGGCGAGGTGGGAGAACCACCTCTCGCGTCGGTCTCAGGCCTGCGGGGAGACCCCGGGCGGCGGCGGCGCCGGCCCCCGGGTCGCCCCCCGCCCCCCGCGCCCCTCACCGCGCCCGCCCCGGGAGCGCCCGGCGCCCCCACGCTCTCCCGCTCTCTCGCGAGTCCTGTGCAGGCCCTTCCAGGGCGGGGAGGGGGAGGGGGAGGGGGCGCGGAGGGAACTGCTGCAATGGGCGCCGAGAGAACCGTGCCGAGCCAAGCAGTCGGTGGAAAGCCACGGCCACATAAAAATGCCACATTAATTTTTTAAAAGCCATAAATCACCCCTCCCTCTGCAAAAGAAAACCATAAACCCGATCCCATGCAAGCCTGCGAGCAGCCACCCACTTCCTATTTCTGTCACAGCAGCTACACCCTGCCAGCAACCACCCCCCGGGCGCCCCCTCCCGCCACCGCCACCGCCTCCCCGCGGCCCAGCCATTTGCCAACGGACGCCCCCGTCCATAAAAATGCCCAAGTGGGCAGGGTGGGAGGCGTGGGGGCAGGGAGCAGGAAGGAGGGGTTCCAGGGTTGCACAATATCCTAGAAGGTCGGTGGCTGGAGCAGGAGACCCGGGGCGGGGGAGGGGCGGCAAGCAGCCAGGGAGCCTGCGGCACCCGCTGCACCCGGCGACCGCGGCGCGCCGCTTACCTTTCACCACCCTGTCGGTCGTCGACAACTTGGGATCAAGTGCCTTGGGCTCGGACATCTCCAGCGGCCGGGGGACAGCGACGCGCTGCTCGTCCGTCCGACTGCACACCCCGACCGGACCGGCGGGCCAGACACTCAGCGCCGCACACCGCTCGGCAGGAGCTCCGCGCTCTGAGCCGCTTCAAAGTTGCTGCCTTCTCCGCGCGCCCCGCCGCCGCCGGCCCCGCCGACTCCGCTCCGGCTGCGCGTGTGTGTTGGTTATTTATTTATTTTCTGAGCACGCCTCTCGGTTCTTCTTTTATTCTTGGGGGAAGGGGGATGGGGAGGAGAAGCGCACGCAGAGCACCCACCCTGGCACGGAGACCGGGCACCGCGGAATGAAGCCCCACGCGCGCACACTGCCGGGATTAAAGCTGATCACATGGGGAGGGCCGGGGGCGAGGGAGGAGAGGCAGGGCCGCGATGTCAGTGCCACCAGCCGCGCCTCGGCGTCCCCGGCGGCGGAAAGGCGGCCGCCGCTGCTGCTGCCGCCGCTGCTTCACCACCCCAAGCGCCGCTGTTCGCACCGCCACAGACGTCCCGCTCCGCGCTCGCCGCGCTCCCCTCTGCCTCCCGCGCTCCTGCACTCACAGGCACCGCCACGGAGCTCAGCAGACAGCCCCGGCGCAGCCTCCCCGCCGCCTCCGCCGCCGCCACCGCGCCCGCCTCCGCCGCCGCCTCCGCCCCTTCCTCCTGCCGGCCCCCGCCTCCCGCGCCCGGGCCGCCGCCTCCTCCCCGCCGAGCCCACCCGCTCCCGCCCCGACGTCGGAGCTGCGGGCGCTCGTTGGCTGCCGCGCGCGTCACTCACGGCTTCCCCCCTTGCCCCGTCCCTCCCCCTCGCCGCCCCGCCCCCGCTGTTTCCTCCGCTGCCAGGCCGGCGGGCCTGCTGCTCCACCGCCCGGTCCCCGCTCAGGTGTCAGTGTGGCTGCAAGGCCGGAATTAGGGAAGGAGAGTGGGCAGGGGTCGCGGCTGGGAGGAGAGGGACTCCACCCCAGCCCGCTGGGCGTCCGCCCCTGCACCCGCACACACCCCGAGCCGCTTTGGCAACGGTGCCAGGTCGGCCGGGCTAAGCCGCAGTGTAAGCAGCCAAGTGCCGAGGGTGTCCCGGCTGTGTGCGTGGCCCGCGAGAGAGCAAGAAGGGAGGAGGCAGGGAGAGGGGACGGGCTGGGGGGAGGCGACCGAGGGAGGACGGAGGAAGGAAGAGCGCGGAGCTCGGGCCGCCGCACGGCTGCTGTCGCTGCTGCTGCTGTCCAGGGAGGATCGCCCTTGGGGAGAGGGGCTTCGCCTGGGATGGGAGCACAGTGTTTTTTTGCTAGTGGGGCTTTTTTGTGGCGGTGTGGTGGTTATTAATGTTTCCCACCCATGCACCCACACCTCCCGAGGAGGGAGCCGCTCCTGAGCGCCGCGGGCCGGGGACGTGGCGGGTGTGCGGGGCGCTATGGGACGCGGAAGCAGGCTATCCAAGGAGGATGGGGACGGGCATCCGAGCCACCCCGGGCAAGTGTGACTCACCCGGGGCAGCCCTGCCGGTTTCCAGGGAGAAATGAGAGGGCGGGAGAAACCGGAGAGGGGCGCCTTTTCCCTGTTCACACGCGCGCGCGCAGCCACTGGTCGGGACTGACACCACATCTCCCTTGCCCGCTCCTTCCAATCACCCAACACCCGCTTGGTGCTCCCGATGTCTGCAGGACCTTGAAGCCCAAGGTGGATCCCCACGCCCTCCCGTTGGAAGAAGACCACAGGGGAGAATTCGAGGCGCGGGAGCCCAGAGAGTGACAGTGGCTCAAATCTCCTTTCTGATCTGCCTGCTGCGCCGCAGAATGAGGAGCGGGTCTCCCTCTCCCAGAAGGTCGCCTTTGCATAGCCCCTCTCTCAGACCAACCTCAGCACCAAGGACAGGCAAGGAGGTTGGAGCTTCTTTAGGAATAATGAACAGAGCTGAATAAATTTCTCACCCTCCATCCTTCCTGTTTTATTTCCGAATTCCTTCAATATCAGGTTTCTCCTATTTCCTGAATTGGACCACGAGCCCAGTAAAAGACCTAATAAAAGACTGAAGGAGCTAGGAGATGGAGCCAGATGTGTTTTGGAGACAGGGATTAAAGTTCGAACTTCAAAATAAATTTTAGGAATTATGGCGCTGGAGTATGACTTGAACAGAGTGGCCTGCAAAGACTAGGAACTCACTCTCAAAGGCCGGTAAACCTCTGTGGAGGCCTCCTAGCAAAGGAGACCATGCAGGGTGTGTGCCACTGGTTCCAAGATTCTGCTGCCCGACTCACAACCCTAGGATAGTGTGTGGTAATTAGGGAGACAGGACAATTAATAAATATGTATTGTGCTCCTTTTATATGCCAGACACTGTGGTAGGTGATTTGTGTGAGGGGGCGGTATTTGAAAATGGTCCTTGCTGTCAATAAAGGCTAGAGTCCAGTGGAACTGTTGTAAAATATGAGCTCTGAGAGGCCATGGTATCGCCTCAGGAAGGGGTTGTTGAAAACAGCCTCCTGAGCACGGCAGAACTAGTTGCTAAGGCAGATTTGCGAAGTTGGTCCTTGGCCAGATGGCACAGAGCGAGGCAAGGATGCCAAGCCCTGTGGGTGAAGAAGAGGGCCTGCTTGAGGCAAGACCAGGAAACCCTGTTCAGGATGCTCACTTCCAAGGCCACAGTGTTCTCTCTCACATGTTACAAACAGAGCTGCAGTTCCCACCATTATTTGGACTCACTTCTCAGGTTTAGGAAAACCATCTTTGAACCAAGATCGGAAGGCTTAAAATGTCAGCACCGTAGAAAAGTTTTATGATACAGATAGGAAATAAAGGCACACCTTTGAGGCACACCCTTCAGTCCGCTACAAGTCTAGGACACCTCCTAGCTGAGGTATGTGTGGGAAAAAAAGTCATGAATCATAATGACTTTACAACACATCTCGTTGTCATCAGGTACCTGTAAGGCGTGTATGGTTCCATACTATTGCAACACAGGCACATCTTAAACAAAACTGGACCTGGGGACTCATTATGTCCACATACTTGGCCTACTGCAATAGCCAAATCATCTTGCTTACTCAGATATTTTTTCAGATGTTCTACTATCTGCTACTGCCATTTTTTTATCCTGTTAGACTGCCCAAGTAGTCCTTGATTATATTACCACCTGCATAAAATTACCTTACACTTGGAATTTACATTTTCAAGAAATTACTGCATTTCCTGAATGCTGACTTTGAGATTGTCCTCTGCTTATGAAGAAAAAGAAAGGAAAAAGAGGAAAAAAACCTTAGTGAAAAACAACTTGTGCACTAAAAAATTGTATTTCCCCTTTCTTAGTATACTTCTCTCTGGGAAGCACCTGCCCAGGTAGGGATTCCAACGCCTGACCTGTGCCTGCTTGCATCTAAGTAGGTCCATGTGACTAGTTCTGGTCAATGGGCTGAAGTGTTTCATCACATTCAGCCAAGGCAGTTAAGCAGCAAATAAGCATTCGTCAGCCTGTGGGCGCCCATCCTTTGGCTGAATGCAGATGCTTCTAGGGCACAGGGGAAGGCATAACCCCAAATGGAAAGAGCTGAGTGTCTGAATTACCACATTAGAGGAATGCTGCCCACCTACAATGAAAATCTGCATTAGACTTTACACGAAGAAGAAATAAACTTTTATTGTGTTGCTCCATTGAAATTGGGGATATGTTTTGTTAGGGTAGCTAGTATTACCAAATTAATACACAAAAGTTATTTATTATGTTAGTTCAAAAAGTAAAATCCAGAATTATTGCATATCTGTTATATAACAAAACTACCAGAAGATTAAAAATATTTCTTTTAATACATGAGCATCAAATTTTGATGTTTTGTAAATGAATTATTCATTTACCAGTTGTGTTTTCAACACCTGTTCTGTTCAAGGTAGATGGTGCATAATGTATAGAGATGGTGCATAAATGTATAGAGTAAAGGATTCCAAGATTTAGTCCCTTCATTCATGGACCTCAAAGACTTGTTTTACAAGAATTGTACATAGATTATCTTTGCAAACATTTAGGTTTAAGGTGCTACTTCCTTTCACTGTTGGAGAAAGCAAACTAGTTTTACTATTCATTTCACCAAAACTAATTATGAAAATAAATATTTGTGGAAAAAAAGAGTATATTGAGGATTTGTAGTCATCTATGCATTCAAACGCTCCAAGTCACAGCTTACCTCCATCTGTGCAAACCATAGTATATGAACAATATTTTCATTTGCTATTGGTGCTCCGCTATATCTAGGGGCATTTTTTTAAGAAAAGAAAATAAAGATATTGTATTTTTATATCTTGTTTTGAGAATAACAATAACCTGCTTTTGAAATTTTGGACTTTCCTTTGGTTCTTGCATGAATTTACTACCATTTTGACACTGAGTTGAATGACTTCTGGTTTGGGCTCTTCTGAGGCAGCTTTCTGTTGTTTATCTTTTGGATTGCTTTTGAAATTTTATTGAGTCTTGTTTTTCAGAAGGCAGTTTTACTCATTTATAAAAGTTATTTCTGAAAGAACATAAGAAAAATTGTTATACCAAATGTATAAAGGAATAAATTTAATTTTTTTCCATCAGGGCCCAAACTATAACTTATGGAATTTTAATACGCTAAGTTTAATATGGAGAGGATATATTTTACAAAAATTTGGCAAGACTATGTGTGATCATTATTCATTTCAATTTAATAAACATATATTCATATTGTTTTATTTATATTTATATCTTCATTTCATATCCCAGTCCTGGGCACAGAGTAGGTGCTCAAAAAATTTTGTTGAGTGAATTTTAAAATTAAAATTTTAAATTTAAAAAGATATTGGCATCCATTACATCTGTTACTCGGCTAAGTACCACAGCCCCTGCTTTCCAATTTCAGAATATTTGGTCTGAAAGGAGCTGAAGTTTGCATCTGAAGTGCTCTGAGAGCAACTTCAGCAACAACAGCCAAAGACAGTAATCAAACTAAAGGACCAGCAAATTGTAGGAGGCCTGCTAAGTCAATTTAGGAGCAAGGTTGTCAAGCCTTTTGAAAGCACATTTGCGTACAGAAAATCAATATGGTCATTGGAGATGAATTTCACTCATCAAAGCTAGCAGAAATTTAACTTTACTGGAAGTAAGTTTTGCCCATTATTGATTGAAAATTCATGAATTTGCAAGTAAATATTCTTCGATTAGAAAAGAATCTTGCACTCAGACTAGCCATCTTTCCATTTACCTCTAACTAGTGAGGTTTTCTTTTGCTAGTATTCATGGTTATTGGAAAGCAGACATTCAATAGGCATTTATTGAACACCTACACATATACATATACTAGGAATAT
Organism: Tapirus indicus; assembly: GCA_031878705.1. NCBI lineage: Eukaryota > Metazoa > Chordata > Mammalia > Perissodactyla > Tapiridae > Tapirus > Tapirus indicus. The sequence goes on from CM062919.1 coordinate 80,544,267, forward strand.
AGACATGTCAGATGGACTAAGTGATAAGCATAAAAATAATGTTCAGTGGTAAGGGCACTGAAAGAAGCAATGGGCAAAGGGGTGCTACTCATTGTGGCACTCAGAGTGTTTAGGGAAGACCTCTCTGAGAAGGTGATATTTCAATAGAGATTCAAATGAAGAAAGGGTGATATCTATGCAGCTATCTGGAAACAGAGAGTTCCCGGTTAAAGGAACAGCATGTGCAAAGGCCCTGAAGCAAGAGTCTGTTGGACATTTTTAAAGAATTGTCAAAGGAGGCCAGTATAGCTGGAGTACAGTGAACTAGAAAGAGTGGTACAAGATGAGATCAGAGAGATGATGTAAGTTCAGATCATATAGGGCCTTGTAGACCACAGAAAAGATTCCGAAAGTTATTCTGCCGAAATGAGAGGTATTTTATTAGGAAAGTGATATGATATGATTTAGGCTTAAAGAAAATGGTCACTCTTGTAAGAACTGACTCTGGATGTCATGGTGGGAAGGGAGCAGGGGTAGAAATGGGAAGACCACTTAAGAGACTATTGTCATAATCCAGGCTAGAAATGAGGGGGTTTGGATTACAGAGTTTAGACGGAAGTGGTGAGAAGTATCAGATTCCAAATATATTTTAAAAGTAGAGCTAACAGATTTGCTGATGGATTGGATAGAGGATGTGGGCAAACAAAAAAGAGGAGTCAAGAACTCCAAGGTTTTAGGTCCGAGCAATGGAAGATGGAGTTACCATTTCCTGAGAAAGGGAACATTGGAAATGGGGAGCATGATCTGTGGAGAAGATCTAAAACTAGTTTTAGGTATGTTAACTTTGAGATGAACATTGTGCATGGAAGTGGAGACGGCATGTACATAGTTGAACATATGAGTCGGGACTCCAGAGGAGAGAGCCAGGCTTGTGATGTATAAAATTGGCTGTTGTGGCATCTTAGCAGTACTTTATTTCAGTCAGCGGGTAGGGAGAAGAGGAGGGACCAGCAAAGCTGACTGAAAGGAGCAGCTTCTGGGGGAGAAAGGTGTGTCTCTGAGGTCAAGCAAATAAAGTAACTGTGTCAACAATGCTCGTGGGTTGCGTAAAATGACAACTGAGAATTGGCTATTGGTTTTGACAAAAGGGGAGTTCACTGGTGATCTTAATAAAGCAGTCTTTATACCTACCTAAAATAGCACCTCATCATTTTCTGCCCATTTATACTGACTTAGCTCTTTTTTCATGTTTGTAATTTCTTGACATTACACGTGTGGGTGTGCTATGTGTGCGATGTGTTTGTCTGTCTTCCTCCAACTAGATGATATGATCCTTGAGAGCAGGGACTTTGTCTTGTCCCACTTGAATCTCCACTGCCTGTAATACACCTAGCACAACGAGGTGCCTAAGAAATGTTTGTCAAAAGAATGAATATTCACTTACAATGCTAGCCCAGGTTAGTTTTTCTCATTTTCTCAATAGTTGAAATAAGTATTCCAAGGGGATGGGGAGTGGGGGAATTAGGTGAAGGTGGTCACAAGATACCAACTTCCAGTTATAGGATAAATAAGCTCTGGGGATCTGACGTACAACATGGTGACTAGAGTTAACAGCACTGTATTGTATATTTGAAGTGGCTAAGACAGTAGATCTTATAAGTTCTAATCACAAGGTAAAAAACTGGAACTATGTGAAGCGATGGATGTTAAGTAATCTTATTATGATAATCATTCTGCAATATATACAAATATCAAATCTTGTACACCTTAAACTTATGCAGTGTTATATGTCTGGGGGAAAGAAATAAGCATTTCAAAGCATTTGTAGGAAAAAATTAAAATTCATGCTTATATTTTTTTAAGTCACAAAATCAGCTTTTATAGAGTAAGAAGAGCTGACTCAGGCCTTCAGCATGAGAAGTGGGATGGGAATTCAGGAGCGCAGGGTTAGCGTGAGGTATGTCTCGCACCTACCCCTCTGTAAGAGTAATTACTTGTGTAATCCAGGGGAGGGCACGGTATTACTCATAGCTCCTCGCTCTCTAAATACACAAAGGGTTCTATTGTTTGCAACATCTAAGTTATTCCCTGGTGATAAATTAGGCCAGACATTAGCAAGTTTTAGAGAGGAAGTGGGCAGGGTTTGGGTTATGGTTGTTTAGAAGCAGGCCCTCTAAAGAGTTTCCTTCTCTTTTTCAGGGTGTCCCTGATGCCCAGCCCAAAGTAATCAAGACAGTCATGGAAATTGTGCTAGATATGCTTTATGGCACCTGTCCTGCCCACACCCCTGTTCTAGGTAAAATACCCCAGTCATAGCACCTGCTGAGTGATCATCAGGTCACAGGTTCAACTGCTGCCTTCACCGAGGACTGGCCCATTGTGGGTGAACATCTAACTAGAGGACAGTGACCTTTAACTTCCCTGACCTAATTTGCAAAAGTTAACTAGGCTAATCTGGTACCCTCTGGTAAGAGCTTGGCTTAAAAATTCAGAGGATAGTTGTTGGTGGTTGTTTGAATGAAAAGTCTTGCAGGCTGGGCCTGAGATGGCCACTAGCAAGTGACTCATGTCCAAGGTGAGTAAACAGATGAAGCCATGCAGGCCAGAAGGACCAGAGGTCAGATTTAGCAGGGGTGAAGCAAGAAGAGAGGAGAGAGAGAGGTTCCTACATCTGTTTTCCTTTTTGTCCTTCCTAAGGCTTGGTTGTTTGAATTTTTCCTGGATTTATGGGACCCCTCAATATCCTTATAGTAAATCCTGTTTTCTAGAGCTGGTTTGAGAGTTACGTTCCTGACAACCCAAAGACCCCTCACTAAATCATACAGAAGATGAAAAGAGCAGCTAAGATTGTTCCTCCATGCACTCTGTAGGTTTTCGAAAGTTGACACCTTCTGATTCTGGTCCTTATGGAAATTCTTTCCTTCATTCAAAAAATGATGATAATATACTCCCATCCTTGCCCATCCTAGATTTTCTATAGCACACCCAATGCCAAAAATAAAAAGAGCAAAGCGGTGTAAGTGGAGAGAGAGACTTGGTAAGTTTTGGAGTTATTTAATTGAGTATTCTCTACCCCTGTTTCCATGTTACCATCAGGCAGATGGGTTACAGGCTATGCTGCAGTAAAAATTGAAAAATCTCCGGAGCTGAACAAAGTTTGGAGTCCTGTGCGGGTCTCGGCCACCCTCCAGGGCAGCCACCCGCCATGTGCCGACTCAGCATTCCAGCTTGCTCCAATCAGTCGGACAGCACCCACATCAGCAGGTGCTTTCACAGTCACCCAGTGGGGAAGGAGAGCCCTGGAGAGCTGAACTCCAGCAGTCAAGTGCTTCTGCCCAGAAGTGACAGTCAGGAATGACTACACTCACATTTTACTGGCCGGAACTCATTTGGCCACACCTAATTTCAAGAGGGACAGATCCTGCCACATATCCAAAATTAGAGAGAGGCCAAATATTTATAAAGGGTGATAATACCAATTAGCATTTCTAAATAACCCAACTAACCCTGTGGGAGCTCCATATGACTGTTTGACACCTGGTGACTAGGGCCTGTGTCTTATTTCTGTCTGTCACGCCAAGATACTCCTGTGTGACTGTGGCCCCTGATCTGCTTGTTCTACTGACCCTCTCCTTCTGTCCCCGTTGCATGGCCTCTACTGGATTGAATCAGATGTATTCGACTTGGACTGAGTTTGATGTTACTACAACTTCCCTGGGCCCTACGGTCCTACACTGGATTCCTGGTGTCACTACCACTTCTTGGAATCTTGCTAGCTCCCTCTGAGGCTGAGGCTTACTTTCTGCCTCACCGTCAGCACTCCGGTGCCTCTGCAGATGGGCAGAATAGGGCAATAGTTGACAGGTATTAATATTATACAAACTGGACTGGAAAAAATGCCCTCTTAATGTATCTTAGCTATAGCTAGAAGCACTAAGTTCTTTTCTAATTTTCAAAGATGTGAGCAGATTACCAGGAAATATGAATATATCTATATACAGATATACAGTATAAATAGAGTTTATTTTGGGGAGTCACTGCCTTTTGTAAGAAGTTAATATGACCAGTTTAATAACACACAAACTTATTATACTGCATAAATGCCGAGCGGTTTCTGTGAATGCCCTGTTTTGGTACTATTTTGACACAGCAAAATCTCTTTTTACTTTGTCAGTCTTATAATGTGATGTATAGTCTTTTGTGTCAACCTAACTAGGCTATAATACCCAGTTATTTAACCAAACAGTGGTCTAGGTGTTGCTGTCAAGGTGTTTTGTAGGTGTGTTAAGATCTACAATCGATTGACTTTAAGTAAGGAGACTGCCCTCAATAATGTGGGTGGGACTGATCCCATCAGTTGAAGGCCTGGAGAGTAAAAACTGAGGTTTCCTGGAGAAGAAGGAATTCTGCTTCAAGACTGGAGCATCAGCTCCTGCCTGAGTTTCCAGCCAGTCAGCTGTCTGTCCTGCAGATTTCAGACTCACCAGCCTACAATTTTGTGAGCCAATTCCTTAGACAAATCTCTTTATACACACATACATACACACACATAAAAAGATACATGTATATATATATTTAGGTGTATTTCTCCTAATGGTACTGTTTCAAACCCTGATACCTACAATGTATGTTTTTCTTCCAATTCAAGGTCAGCAGTTATTCTAAATATCATGAATGAATGTCTCTCTATGCATCCATGTCTCTCTGTCTCTCACATATGTGCACACACACACATACACATGACACATCACACAGGAACACGTCATATATTCATTAAAAGATAAAGTTTCTGATTTAATTCTCTAGGGTAAAAATTCACTTTGCTTTTCTCACTCATGGCCTGGATGAAGAATTTCTATTCTCCCAAATATACCAACTTCCAGGTAATTCTAATGGATAGTCAGTTATCTAAGGTTGGGGTCCCGAGATTAGACCCTGAGGTGAAGATTCATATAAAAGTGGTTTATTGAAGAATGTTCCAAGGAAAAACCAAAAGAAAGTGGGGCAAGTGACAGGGAAGGGAAGGAAGCCAAGCAAGGGTGAGATGTCAAGCAAAGACCCAGGGATGGTAACTTTGGCTGAATCCTCCAGGGGACCTCTGCAGACTTGTAAGCCACCCCTCCAAGCTTTCCCCAACAGAGACCAGGGAGCTGAGTATACTCACCCAGCAGTCATTGGTGGATATATAAATTCCTAAGCACTTCTGGCTCTCTCCACACTCAGGCAAAGGCCAGGGAAGTCTGAGGACAGCATTCCAACAGAGATGCAGGTGGAAGCACAAGGAAGCTATTGTGCATGGAAATGGAAAAGGTTTGGAGAGGATACAGGTAGGCACTGAGAACATCTGCTAGTCGGGGTTGAAAACCACTAGGGTAGAGGGATGGTGCAAGCAAAACAACGAAATCACCTCATTGAAGGCACGCAGTTTTAAAAAATACATGTATCTCTTCTCACATCAGTTCGATTAGTCTCCTTCTCCCACCTCCACAATGGACTTACCATCCTAGGAGTAAGTATGATGTGATTTCATGGGCAGATGGCCTCACTGCTGCCCCATTTCCAATCCCCAAATAATGTCCTTCTGTTGTATGAAATTTTTAAGTCTTGGAAGATAGCATTTAGTCCTTTATGAATAGACTCATGTGAAAATATTCCTAAGACAGGAAATGCATCAGCTCAACTCAGAACTGAGATCTGTCCTGGGTGTCTGTGGCTAGGTCCTCTGCCCAGCCTTGGAGGGCACTGGGTGTGTGCTGGATGTTTCATCTGTTCAGAAGCCTCATTTCGAACCTGACTCATCCCCATGATTCTACGTGACTCACGGGGCCATAGTTCCAAGGATCCAGATTGGGGACATGATGCCGTCTTCCCCCATCAGGTTCCTTTCTTTAGAGAATTGGATTCAGTCTTTCTCTGGTCATAAATAAGATAGGTCATATTTATGCTAAGGCATTTTGAGAGCCATATTATTCTACACATTAATCAAGAAAGCAGAGAAGGAGTTTCCGCAGGAAGAGAGAAAGAAATAAAATTCCAACGTGCAGAGAGGAACAGAGATGAGAGAAGACACTCGTGTCCCTTCTCCTCATTTCACTGTGCTCCTGAGGCGCAGCTGTGTGACGGCCCCTGCGGTCCATGAGACCCCAGTATTTTCTTATTCTTTATTCCCCTTCTGTGCTGAAGTTCAGCTATATGCAACCAAACAGTAATAAATAACAAGGGAAACCGAAGGTAACAAATGTTATCAGCTGTGGACTCTGCCTGGGGGAATCCTAGGAAGAGGACTCCTGAGTAGAGACTGGTGGAGACCCCACCTCCAGGCGTCTGGCTGGATGTGGGTGACTCAGGTCTTAAGCTGGTGAAACGTATAGCCCCGGAGATAGAAGAAGGCTTTCTGGATGTGACCCAGGTAGGAACATTTTTCAGAGGACCACTTTCCAGAAATTCCAAGTTCATGCTTTTTCTTAAAACTGACCTGTCAGAGAACCTCCTGTGATCTGCCACTTCTCCTTTCCCATATCTCTCTTCACAGACCCTTTTGCCTTCCCCTCACTCATCTGAAATCAGTATGGTGCATTAACCTAAGATGTGAAAATGTCTAGGGTGCCAAATAAAGAAGCGATCTGAGAAGTGACTCTGAGGAGCACCAGAAGATGATGAAGCTAGAAAGGCAGCAGTGAATTCACTAGAGGGGAAAGGCCCTTTCTTGTCTAAGTAGAAGGCGGACGGCGAGGCTCCCGTGAGTTTGTCTACCACCTGGACACCACCTATTACTTATGTATCTTAGAATTCAGAAGCGAGGTGATAGTGGGATGCATATTTACATGTTTATTATGATTGAAAAACAAAGTCAGGGTACTTTTTTCCTCACAGAAAAGCCTAATTTAGATTATTGGTTTCACCATTAAGAATTGGCTTTGCCAATTAAGTACTTTGGCAGATAATTTTTTCTAAATTGAATTTGCCACTCTAATGTTTTTTGTGTGTTTTTTTTGTTTTGTTTTGGGTTTTTGTGTGTGTGTGTGAGAAAGATTAGCCCTGAGCTAACATCTGTTGCCAATCCTCCTCTTTTTGCTAAGGAAGACTGGCCCTGGGCTAATATCCATGCCCATCTTCCTCTGCTTTATATGTGGGACACCCGCCACAGCATGGCCCGACAAGCAGTGCATAGGTCCACACCAGGGATCCAAACCCGCGAACCCCAGGCCACTGAAGTGGGGTGCGCCAACTTAACCACTATGCCACTGGGCTGGACCCTCCACTCTAATGTTTTGATGAAAAATATACAAGTGCAATATACAATTTGCTAGAACTTACAATCATGTTTAACATTACACCTTCAATATAAAACTTTAGTTAACAACTGAAAAATATAATTAAAAAATTATTTTAGGAGGTACTCAGGCAAAAGCATTGCACTCCTAGATTAGCAAAATACATTCACCCAAACTAAACCACTATGTCCAAGGCAAGCTGGCCAAACCCACGTTTTCCCTTTCACACTCCAGAATGCCTCGTGACCTTAAGACCACTTAAGATCACACTGTGATTGATGAGCTGACTGACCCAGGTGTACAAGCATTCACTAATTTCTTGTTTTGACATGTGAGAGAGAAGAGAGAACACAAGTATACTAGGTACTTGAAAAGTGGTGGTTTTGATATTTAAAGGAAAAAGGAATAAAAGTAATGAACTTTACTTGATTTATACTTCTGCATCATATTAATATCAAACTTTTATAATACTCTAGAGATAATAAAATGTCTCCTATATATTTATTTCATTTTATTCTCATACTAATTGAGAGGATTTTTTTTGTGTTAGGTTATCTAGAAGCAAAGCCTGAGATGGAGATTCTTTTCAAATGATTTATTGAAACAGTGCCCTTAGGAGATCAGAGAGCAAGAGAAGTAGGACAGGACAGGAAGTAAAAACTCAGCAAGAAAGAGGTCTCAACTGGCCATTAGCTTCAGTCTCATCCCACTGAAAGACCTGAGCACCAACTGCATCCAGAGTCGGACCCCTGATGCAAGGGGCTGGCCTACTGTACCCATCAGGCATGGCCAAGATCTGTGGGGACAGGGGGGGCTTCCTGTTTGACCAGTACTCTGGGGCAATTGTCTGGAGAAGAGGCCATGGTCAGTCAATACTCAGCAGCTGGGGGATGGGTTCTCTGGATGGTAAAGGGGAGCTGGGAGGGGCTCCAACAACATCTCCTATTTTCTGTCTTAGAAATAGGGAAATCAAGGCTCAGGATGGTTGAGTAGCTTGCTCCAGGGTTCTATAGGCAGTAAATGATGGAGTTATGGCATAAGTTCAGGTGTTTTGACAGTAACGCCAGACAGTGAAGCTCAGATCTTTCTCATGTCACACTGTTTCGTGTTCAGTGTACATAGTCTGAGGTAAACAATCTGATATGAAATCAGACTCTGATATTTACTAGCTATGTCCTTGGACATATATCTTTTGGATATATGACCTTAGGCAGGTTATTTAACATTTATTAGTCTCAACTTCTTAATCTGAAAAATGTGAACAATAATACCTACCCATGATATTCTGATGATTAAAAAAAAAGTAAAGCACCTATCGTTATAGTGTATGTACTCTAAAATACTCATTTCCTTTACTTTTTTCTTTTACCTATGAATAGACACATTAAAGCAATGTAGAGAATATATTGGATAACACATAAATATTTACACATGTCACTAAGAGGGAACGTTATCAAACGGATTAGATTTTCTACAAAGTCCTTCCAGTCCAAGTTGCCACTACAAAAGCTTTAAAATTGACTTCTACGACTTGGTGATCACCTTCTTCCTCTGTTTGAATCTGTATAATAATTTAAAAAAAGCTACTGATGTATAACATAACATACAGAAAAGTGAAAGTCATAAGTGTATAGTTTAATAAATTATTGCAAAGTAAACACACTTGTGTAACCACGACAGACACAAGAAGTATAACATTACCAGCAGCCCAGAATCACCTACTCTCCATCTTGGACCCCCTTCCAATTATTACTCCTTTCCTTCTCCCTAAAGGTCACCACTCTCAGGGCTCATAATACCATGGGTAAGTTTTTGCCAGTTTGACATTTATGCAAACGGAATCAAACACTATTAGCCTGATGTATCTGTCTTCTTTCACTCAACTTATCTGTTTTTTGTGTGTAACTCTGTTTTTTTCATTTTCACCATGGAATAGTATTACTCTCTATGTATATTTATTTAAATATTTTATTGCTGGTGAACATTTCGGTTGCTTCCAGTTTGGGACAATCGCCAATTATGCTGCAGTGAATATTACTGAACTTTTCATTTGGTGCACATGTGTGCATTTCTTTTGGGTATAAAAGGTAGGAGTTAAATTGCAGGATTATAAAGTATGTTTATGATCAACTTGAGTAAATACTGGTGAGCAGCTTCCCGCTATATATCTTCTAGATGCTTTATTCTTTCACATTTCACATTTTGTTCGATAATCCATCTGGAATTGACTTTTATTTATTGTGTGAAGTAGTGGTTAAGCTTTATTTTTTCCATATGGATACCCAATTAACATAATTCTACTTACTGAAAAGACTGTCCTTTTGTCACTGTTCTGCTGTGCCACATTAGACATAAATCAAGGATTCACATATTTTCAGTCTGTTTCTGAACACTCTACTCTGACTCATTAGTCTATTCATTTATCCTTGCACCGGTGCTGCACTTTATCATTGTAGCTATTGAAGAGAGCAGGTTGCCCCAATTTGTTCTTCTTCAAAGTTGCCTTGGTTATTTGGATTTCAATGTGTATTTCTACAAAAAAACTCACTGGAATTTTAATTAGGATTGCATTTGATTTTTAGATTAATTTTGGGAAAATCTTTACAGCATTGAGTCTTCCAATCCATGAACATGGTATATTTCTCCATTTATTCAGGTCTTTAATTTCTGTCAATATTGCTTAGTATTTTTGGGAAAGAGACATTGTACATATTTCCTTAGATTTTTTAAAACTAGATTTTTGAAATTTCTTGGTAACCATGTGTACTTTTGAAGAAGAATTAACTGACTGGAATTTCCTCTGATTTTCTCAAAGCCAAAGTTAGGTAACGCATTTACACACAGGTGTAAGGCAATGAGGTTACTGTCAATGTGCTAATCTCCCGGGATTTATTATTTTAATTTTCTATGGTAATAACTTTGATGAACTACAAGTCAGTAATAATTCAGTATTATGAAAGGTACAGAGAAATGGTTATATGGAGAACATTTCACATATTCAGTCTATCATATTCAGTGTATTTTAGGTGAGAATTTATTCATGCAATAAATTGTGTCTAGAACTTAGTGCAAGGAAAATATTCATTTTTTGTAATGAAATGATATACTACCTATATTAGTCAGGGTCACTTCAGGAAACAAGTAGCAAGCTTAATTTGAGTACCTTGAAGAAAGTTTAATAAGGAAAGTCTTTACAATGGTGTAGGTAGGATGTGTGCTCTATCATGAAGCTAGTAACAGCAAAGCATTATTACCACTCCTCCTGAAATGACAAGAAGAGGGAGTAATTACCAAACCCTGAGACAGTGGGCTCCCTGAAGGTCCTGGGCCCTTCAGAGCAGACATAAACCCCATAGGAATAGAATTCTTCTTGCTTATTCTTCTCCTTCCAGTAATCCCATTGGCCTGACCCAATGAAAAGCCAAAGATCAAGAGAACATTTGATGCAGTTCATACATTCAAGCTCTGCTTTGGGCTGCAAAGAAAGATATAGAATGGCTCCAGAAGGTCAAACAGAAGACATCCAACATATTACTTTAATAAATCAAGAAAAATTTTAAAACCCTAGTTTCCTTGACTTCCAGGAAGTCAATTTCATCACTGATAGTACATCTAGACCTCTTGCATATATCTGACCTTCTGCTGTGTAGTGCATCCTGTTGGTGTACCACTAAGGTTGCCTTTACCTGCCTGTACCCATCACCCCATTGCTGGATTGTTGACTAATAATAATTCACCATTGCCTCTTCTCCAGAGAATTGCTCTTGGCCAATAGGGAGCTTTTTTCTTAGGGGGCTGATTCCCTGTCTTCCTTCCCTTAAGAAGTCCCACCAGTGACAGACTGACATAGCAGTACCGTGGCTGGCCCACTCACCATAATGTGAGACTAACTTGGTGGGGCAATTTGTGCTTAGAAATTTCCCCAAGGAGTCAGACTGAAGCTAGTGTGTAACTAAGACTTCCATTATCAGTTAGTATGTCCCACTCCCTCTCCTGTCTCCCTCCTTCTGCTCTCCTGAGAGCACTGCCCCAGTAGATCACTAAAACAAGAATCCCCGTCTCAGGCATGCCCTCCAGACACCTGACCTAAGACATTCTGCACTATGAGACATATGTGCACATGTGCCTCATGACAACATAGTCTGTGGTCTCTTTATTTAAAAATAGCTAGCATTTATTAAGCATTGAAAAATAGACTGGCACTTTAATCAGTACTTTACATGCATTTTACCATTTTATCATATCAACAAACCAAAGAACAGTCACAATTCTCACCCTATAAATGAGGATAGACTTAAAGGTTATGGAATATCCCAAGGACACACAGATAGTAAAAGGCAAAGCTGATATTCAAAACTGATCTGTTCAACTCCAAAAACCAAGCTCCTAACCACCAGAATATATTGTACAGTTTTTGAATTTAAAAAAAACCTAATATTCATTGAGAACTCACTAATCACTTTACCTGTACATTATTAAATGCTCATAATATTCTATAAGGTGGGTACTAAAATTATCCTATTTTACAAAAGGGGAAAACTGGGAAATAGACAATATGTAAAAGATATACAACCTGGAAATAAAGGTTCCCATATGCAGACGCGGGCCCCTTTCCTCAGCACCTCATCTATGTGGATGGCCTATGTCACCGTATCACAGAAGAGCCCGCTAAACACGCAGAGGGCAAATAATTATTTCTGTATTCCTAGCACCTCCTACAATACTGGGCACACAGTAGGTTTTCATTAATTTTACATAAATGAATGACTCAAAGAATGAATAGAATGGGAGCATAGACTGGGTGGCTTAAACAACATTTATTTCTCACAGTTCTGGGGACTGGGAAGTCCAAGTTCAAGGTGCCAGCAGATCCGGTGCCTGGTAAGGGCCCACTTCCTGCTTTGCAAATTGTCATCTTCTCATTGTATAATCACAGGATAGAGAGCAAGGGAGGGAACCAGCTCTAGTGTGTCTTCGTATAAGAGCACTGATCCCGTTCATGAGGGCTCCACCTTCACGACCTAATCGCCTCCCACAGGCTCCACCTCCCAACACCACCCTGTTGGAGGTTAGGATTTCAACATTTACATTTTGGAGGACGCAAACATTCAGTCCATAAAAACTCTTTTTCAATTATATTAGAATCTTGTTGAGTCCTTGTTGCTCAGTGAATTTGGCAAGAGAAACTCTCTTTTCAGCTTTTTGTTTTCCTGTCTGAGAGTCACTCTAATCTGTGGCTCCACATATCCCATCTGATGCTATAGGTATATTCTAAAATTGAAAAATGAATCATTGACTATTAGGACTGGATTGGAACCATAAAATTCCTCTCATCTAAATTCTCATCTTACTAATGAGGAAAATGAGATGTGGAGAGGCTGAGGTCACCAAGTCACACAGCAGCTGGTCAGCAAGCCAGCCTGGACCTTGTCCAGTGCTGTTTCTGTTGGTCCGGTATGCTTCCTGAGTACAAAACGGTGAGATGCATATATGCATATATGTTTATACCTTCATCATCTGGGGCGGCCACTTTTAGCCTACATCATTGAAGAACAATAATAAGAGCTAGCAGTGATAGAGTCTTAATACATGTCCAGCATTATGTTGAGAATTCTACATGCCTGATCTCATTCAGTCATCCAAATAGTCACACGAGAGCAGCACTGTCACATTCTCCTGTCAGAGATAAAGACACGGAGGCACAGAGGAGTCAGGCAGCTTACCCAGGTTACAAGACTACCGAGGGGAGGGTGGTTTTGAATCACAAAGTCTTGATTCCAGAGCCTTTCACACTTAAACACTAATACTAAGGAGGTTTGTTCTAACTTTTACTGTCCACAGAATTTCTGATAGAACATAAATATTCCTATTGCTTAACAAAAGAGTCATTAAGACCAGGAAATTTCAGATTCAACTTTCTCCTCTCACACTGAAAACCATTGATGGCATAATATACTCTGTGGCAGTTTTCATACCAGCAAGGAATCAAAAAGGAACAAATATTATGTATAAAAACAATAGCCACTGAAATTTTGCTAGTTAATAAGGGGAAAAATTTCTCATTATTGAAAAAATTTTTCAATATGAAAATATGAGAAAATTTTCAGTACAGTATAGTCCTAACTATTTAAAATCAAAGAACTCTTACTTATACTGTAACTCTACCCTAGTCGTTTGTCTAGTACAACCACTTTTTAAATTTAGAATAAAGTAGAACTATTTCTACTGATTAGATAGTTCACAAGAAATAGAATATGAGGCAAAGAAATTGCTTCAGTGAAAATTATCATCAGCATATATGCTTGAATTTGTTGAAATTTTATAAATGTGAAGAGTAAGAAATTTGAATAAAAAATCTTTGAAAGTAGTACAGTTTATTGACAGACGTTGCTCCTATTAGGAATCACGTATTACTATCTACATTTCCTAAGGAGAGAGGCAAAAACATACGTCTATTTGCCAAAAGGCATCAAGCCATTCTCAGTACATAACTAGATGTAAAAATGAAATTGATATGTGAATTTGTCTTTAATTCACATTTTTCTCTAAGAAAATATTACCATTTTTCTTCAGCTAAGGCTGAAGCAGAATATATGCAATTAAATGTACTATTTGAATTTGGTTTCTCTGAAGCAACTCTTCTGAAAACAAACACTGTATTTCAATTTTATTATAAACTATATTGAAGGGAGTGGATGCAGGTCAGTCTGTTTTAAGTGAGTTTAATGTAGTAGAGATATCAACAGTGGTGACTCCTATCCTTTGGAAATTTGAATAAACATGGCCTGGCTTCTACTGGTAGGTCTAGCAGCAGTTCAAAGCTCCCTCTAAAGTTTGTGTGTGTCCTGCTGTGTTTTCTCACATTTCTCTATGCCTCTGAGCTCCTGTCCACGTATCCTCTTCTAGTTCTCTGCCATGTCAAACCCTGATGTGAATATCCCCTCCTTCACTATTTCCTCAAAATTTCCATCTGTCACCATTCTGTGATTTAATGAGCGTACTGCATATTTGAGGGTTTCTGAAGGAGGACCATCTCACACAACCCACAGCATTCTACCATCTTGCTTACTCCTTGTTTTCCTTTCTATCAGCTTCCAAAGCCTGGGCCCCCTGTTTGTTCCCTCTTCTGTGTCATGGTCCCTTCTCCAGTGGATTCTTGCAGGTGGAGCAGCCCTGAGGTCGCTCTGCCTTCCCAGTCACCGCCTAGAATTCCAGTGAGCAAATATTCTCAGTGTTTTAACATAAGGTATAAATCCTCTAAATCCTTTTGAGTAAATGCCTCTTTCTTTTTATTTAAATCAATTTGAAAATAAGACATTACTTGAGTAGAGAAAAACATATCAAATGTAACCAAATTTACTGAATAATGTAAAATCACAAACAGAGATAAGATTATCCAATTAAAAAAAATAGAGCTCAGCCTTAACCATACCTTCAAAAATATCTAACTATGGTTAATTTTATATCTATAGAGAGAAAAAGCCTTAAATAAAGAGGGAAAAGAATTCAGGCTTGGAAGATGCTCTGGTTTGTGGAGTAGGTGAGGATGACTGACCACTTCCATGGGCAGGTGGGACGTAATATACGTGGCAAGATCAAGTTTCTTTTTTCAGCCATTAAGAAACAAATTTTGAGAAATGAGAAAACGTTGAGATAATACAACAAGCACCCGTGCAGCCCACATCAAGCATAAGAAATAAATCATTATAAATACAAAGGAAGGCTCCTGTGAACTCGCACTTATTTCATTCCCCCGAATTTGGTATCACTCTTCTGAATGCCTTCTATTTCTACTACATATGTATGAATTCCATAAATAAATGTAGTGTTATTTTGCATATTTAAAAAATTACAGAAATGCTATTATACTCTATATATTCTTTAGCAGTTTGATTTTCAATATTGTTTTTAAGAGTTATTCATGTTCATATATTTAGTTTTAGTCCTTCTACTTGTTGTTTTGTTGTATGAATAAATAGATATTTATCTAGAGTGCCATTAACAGATATTTAATTTTCTTTTACTTTTTTTATTTGCTATTAAAACCAAAGCAACCAAGAGCATTTTGGTGAGCCCCTCTTTGTGTACATGTATGAATAGTGTATATCTAGTAGTAGAATCACTGGACTAAAAGGTATGTGCATCTTCAACTTTATTTGACACTCCAAATTGCTTGTTAACGTGGCTGAACTAATTTACACTCTGCCAGCCGTATATGATCTTCATTAACACTTTAAATTTTACCCAATCAGATGCATGTGAGTATCTCATTGTGTTTCCAAATTGCATCTTTCTGAGTAAATGGGAAGTTTAGCATCTTTTAGTATGTTTACTGGCGATTTGGTTTCCTTTTGGGTAAACTGTTTGTCATATCTCTGGAGGTTTTGTACTGAGTCAACTTGGCTAGGCTAGACCTATGTTTCCCAGAATCCCCTTCCCTGTATGCTCCCAATTAGAGTTGGCCACAGAGACATCTGTATGAGATTTGGAAGGTAGAAATAAGCAGCTGCCATCTTGCTTTGAAGATTATCGTGAGTAGATATAGTGAGAAATAGATGCAGAGATGTCTGTAGTTCCCACCTTGTCCTTGCTTTTCTCCACTCTGTCAAGCTCTTCTTCATGATGGTTGGCCCTGGTGAGCAGTCATGACCCTAAGCTCCCCCCGCAGATCCAGAAGTAACAGCCTTCCATGGGCCTCTCCATCAACACTCCTTTGTGTCTCCACCCCAGTGGCTGCCAGCACCTGGCTTCAGGAGAGCTGGTTAATGACTTGTCTCTGATTCTCCAATTTTTCCCTTTGGAATTTTAGTTCCCCAGTTTTTCCTATAATTGTATAAGTTCTTTTTGAAACCAGCAAACAGTTAGCCATTGATGATTAAGCAGTTAGTAACTAGTGGGGATCGGAATTGGCCACCTCAAAATATGTCTCTGCCTGAAAGACACTTTGACACCCACCCCCACCAACTGACGCAAAGAGTTTGGGATGGGAGGCCTGCCCCCAGAACAGGCCATCACCATAGACATCTCCAGGTATCAGGGGGTCCTTGCTAAGCCAACTCTTGGTTCTGGTTACCCTTTGTAAGAGATATTTACATTTGTAAAGGAAATCCCCACTTGTAAAGGTATCTTCTTCCCTGTACCAGGAAGATGGGGGGGGGCGGGGGCGGGGATAGCCTTACCTAGAAACTTGTCAGAATGGAAGGCAAGGACTTAAATCTGCATGATAAATTTACCCATTGTTAATTGTGCTGTTCAGGCAATATGCTATCTGACTCCCATTAGGTTCCTATAGATAACATCTCCCTGGAGCCTGGGCCACCATGGTAATGGGTGTTTGAGCTATTTTCTCAGGAATTGGAACCCCTTGTCCACAGCAGTCCAGTTGAGACCACCAACCCATCAACTGGGCCCACGCAGATGTTTGTCTGTTAAGTGACCTTTTGATGTCAAGAGGTTGAAACTCCACCTTCAGGGCATGCTGACTCCACCATTCTGTGAACATGTGTCCCACGAAGAGGCTTGAAACCCGACTACACTTGCGCAGATCATCAATTACCTCATCTCTCCTCATCTCCAATCATTTCAGACCACCTTGACCCCTACCCCATAAACATCCCTGAGTCCCTATTTTCAGGGAGAGAGAATTTGAGATTCATTCTCCCACTTCCTCACTTGGCTGCCTTGTGATTATTAAACTCTCTCTCTGCTGCAATCTCATTGTCTTGGTGTTTGGCTTTCTGAGTGGTGGGCAAAAACAGACCTGGTATGGTAACATTATTACTATAAATTTCTCAGACCAAACCAAACAAAAAAACTTCTAAAACTTGAAGCAATTGAAGAGCTCACAAAGTTGTGAGAACCTGATAGGCTAAGATCTGAGAGAGAAGAGGGGCTGAAATGAGTCCCACATCTGACATAGCTTTTTGCCTCAAAGCATTTGCCAAATCATAAGCACCTATCTAGATTCCAAGAAGATGAGTGCAATAGGAGCAGAGTGAAGGGGAAACAAGGTGGAAAGTGACCAACAGGCCAAGAAACTATGCAAAACTTTCAGCAGTTTCACAGAGCTGGGATGGGGAGGGAGGAGAGAGGGAGAAAAATATTAGAGTGTGGAGTTCTCCAAGGAGAAGCAGCCCTGGTAACACTTAGGCTTCAGTTAGATGACTGAAGAGGTACACTTCATGTGCAATTGCTAACCAGTAATAGAATTTACAAAACTGAAGCCCCACTTCAAATCAACTTAAACCTGTACTGTATAAAGGTAATCTACTCCAGATTCCTTAACTGATTGAAGCAAAAGTAAATCCTTTATGGAGAAAGATAGCATTATTCTGCTCCTTAAATTATTTCCAGAATTTTTCATATAGAATATCCCGCATTCAATAAAATTACTGTATTCCTTGTATTATGCCATTTTATACAAGGGACTTGAGCATTTCCGGATTTTGGTATTCGCAGGGGTTCCTGGAACCAACCCCCCAGGGATACCAAGGGACGAGTGTATACGTTCAATAAAAATAATGTATAAAAATAAAATGTATACCATGAAATATATTCAAATGAACGGAAACTGGTAGAAAAAACAAACAGTAAAAGCAAACCCACAAAAAATGCATATATTGGAAATTCAGACAGGGGCTTTAAAATAAGTGTGATCAAGATATTTAAGAAAATAGAAGAAAAGAAGAAGAATTTTACCATAAAATTAAAATTCATAAAAAGAAATATAAAGGAAATTTTGTAACTGAAATATACAATAATTACATTTTAGAAGTCATGTGAGTTTAAAACTGATTAGCACAGATGAAAGAAGGATTAGTGAACTGAAGCAAAAAGAAAAAATATGGAAAAACAGAGAAAAGAGACATGTGAAAAGTTACGACATACATGCAATTGATGGTCCAGAAGGAAAAGAAAGAAAATTGGGAAATAATATTTGAAGAGATAATGGATGAAAAATTTGCAAAATTGATGAAAAATCTGTAGTTACATATTTAAGAAGAACAAGAGATGCAAAGCAGGATAAATACAAAGTATATCAGAGTAGAAACATCATAGTAAACTTCCTGAAATTCAAGGGAAAAAATTCTTAAAATCAGCCTTTTTTTTTTGCAATTTGAGCCTTTGTATTGCCCTGCTCCCTGAACCCACCTTCTGTCACCTCGGAGTCATGGGCCAGGGGCTGAGCAGCAGCTGCAGCAGCAGCAGTGACACTGGCTTAGTTGGTTCATGGCTTGACCCACTCAACACTGAGGATGAGGTGGTCACAGCCACAGCTCGATGCCACCTAGGTGATGGCACCTGCAATGTCCTCACGGCCATGAAATCTGATGTCAGCAAAGCCCTTGGACCGCCAGTGGTCTTGTCCTTTGCCAGGTAGATGTGCGAGATGGGGCCAAAAGGCCAGAAGATCTCCTGCAGGTCGATTGCATGAGTGTCTTCTGATAGGTTAGTGACAAAGATGATGGCATTATCGTCAACCATGTGACTGGGCTGCATGGACTTCCCACAGCAGCCGGCCCTGACCTGCAGACCCAGTGGCCTACTTCCCTGCTTGTTCTGGGCTGTTTGCAATAGGCTCCAACTGTCAAGGCAACTTCTCCGTCTTGCCAGTGGACAGTCCCACCGGCTCGTCAGCTCCTTTGGCACAGGCCCCAGCGTATCCTTGTTGGGGCAATAGGTCTTCCAGTTGTCACCTTGCAGTTGCGGCAGGACACAATCTTCTGGCCCTCGACCTTGTTCCTGGGGTCCTCCTGGAAGTTCAGATCCTCTTTGATGAACAGTCAAGGACACATCATCACTGACTGTGGTGGTGGCCACATTGGACACCGTGGGCCAAACTCTGAGTCCCCAAACTTCTAGTTCTTCCTCCTTGCAATGGCCTTTGAGCCCTTCTGGATCTCAATTCTGTAGACATGGACAATGTGTCATTATGCGTGGTGATGGATGTTAATCAGACTCACTGTGATGATCATTTCACAATATATACATATATTGAATCACTATGTTGTACACCTGAAACTAATATAACGTTATATGTCAATTATGTCTCACTCTAAAAAAATCATCCAATAAAAAAACAGAAGATATTTTAAAATGTAGTTTAACAAGTTGAGTCGACAATTTATACAGAAATGCAAAGGGCCAAAACTTGCCAAGGCATTCTTAAAGGGGAGAACAAAGTAGGAGGATTTATTTTACTGGATATCAAGACTCATAAAGCTATGGTAATTTAGACAGTGAGATATTGGTTCAAGAAGAGTCAAATAATCAACTTGAACAGATGAAAGAGCCCATAAATAACCTTCACATATGTGAACACGATGTATGATAAAGTTATCACCAAAGAGACACGAACAAAAGATGTCTTTTTAATAAATAGTAATGGATCAAGTGAATACAAATATGGGAAAAAAGAACTTGGATGCCTGTCTCACAAGAGACACAAACGTTAATTCCATATAGTTTGTAGATTAATGTGAAAGCAACACCAGTAAAATTCTAGAAGACTATAGGAAAATCTCTTGAGAACTTTGAGTGTAGAGAAACATTTTAAAAACAGGACACAAAAAATATTGACAAGTAGCACTACATTAAAATGCTGTTCATCGATTGATTCCATGGAGAGATTAACACAAAGAGTGGGAGAGATATTTGCTACAGATATGACTAGTAAGAAAAACATATACAAACTAATAGAAAAATGGGTGAGACATGTCAACTGGCTCTTAAAAATGTTAGAATAACCGGGGCCGGCCCAGTGGCATAGTTAAGTTCACACCCTCTGCTTCCACGGCCCAGGGTACACAGGTTTGGATCCTGGGCGCCGACCTATGCATCACTTATCAAGCCATGCTGTGGCAGGTGTCCCACATATAAAGTAGAGGAGGATGAGCACAGATGCTAGCCCATGGCCAATCTTCCTCTGTAAAAAAAAAAAAGTTAGAATAACCAAGTTTCCAATGCACATCTGACAAAGTTCTCCACCACATTAATCATCAGGGAAATTCAAATTGTAAATATGAGATTCCTCTATACGTACCAGAATGGTTTGAAATTATAGTCTCACAAAGCCTTGTAATGGAGAGGATGTGGAGTGAGTGGATCTCTCACACACAGTGGAGAAAGGATTGATATAAAGACTTTGGAAAACCATTTAGCATTAACTGCTAAATTTGAATGTACATATTCCCGAAGACCGGCAATTTCACATCTGGGTTAATGCTCACCAGAGCGCAATGAAAGACGTTTTAACAAATGTTTTTTGACTGCCTTATTTTGTTTTAGCCAACGGAAACAACCCAAACGTCCACTAAACATAGAACGGGCAAAACTTGATAGAGTCATACAATAGAACAAATTTAAAAAGAAAATATTTGTGGTCAATTTTTCTGCCAACACCTGAAACCTGGCCCCAAGTGTGAGCTGGGCTGAGAATCGCCCTGCTGTCATCGGGGCGCGACTTTGCTCAAGGGTCGGGGGGCGGTGGGCACGTCTGCTTCCACTAGGCTGTAGAAGGCTCGGAAGAGTGGCGCTTCCACCCTAACAACAAGAAAATGACGGATAAACTATAGAATGACAACTCTTCCTGAACCCACTGTAGAGCTGAGATTTTAGTGCAGCCAAGTAGCCGGAAGCGTGAGGAACGCCAGGTCCTTCAGGGAGAGACAGTAGGGGAGCTGCGAGGGGCGGCTCTCTTATGTAGTTCTAGATGCTGCACAGGGACCTGCGGGAGTTCCCACAGGCAAAAAGCCATATAAACGCTAATTTGCTCCAGGGCAGGTTCCTTCTTTCAAAACTTGAGATTGCTCCAAACTTGTGTTTTTCATCTTTCTTCAAAAGATAGTTTTTTTTTTTAAATATTTTTTCCAGAATTTATAATTGTTATAAGCAAAAGGGTTAGTCCAATACAAGCAACTCTAGCACTATTAGAAACTTGGAGTTAAATTTTTATCTTGATCTTATATCAAACAACTTTGCTAAGCTTTCTTGTTATTTTAGTAATTTTTAACATGCTTTGTGAAAAAAATGTATAATGCATAATATTTGAGAAGTAGAACAATTGTAGTTTCTCCTTTTTAATCTGTGTGCTTTAGTTTTTAATTTTGTTTTACATTACTTTGGCTAGAACCTTTGGAAAAAGATGTAAAAATAATTACTGAAAGCCGATGTCCTTGTCTTGTTCCTGACTTAAAAAAAATTGTAAGTTTTCACCATGCATCTATGCTGCAAAATTTTGGTAGATATTGTTTATTGAGTTATGGAAATTTCCTTCTATTCCTAGTTTATTAAGTTTATTTATTATCACATATAGTGTATTGAATTTCATTACATGTTTGATCTTCATCTATTGTGATATTTGTATGATTTTTCCTTAAAATTATTATTATAGAGAATTATTATATGGATAGATTATATGGATTATCTCAAGTTAAAGCAACCTTGCATTCCAGGGATAAATCCAGATTTGTCATGATATATATATGTCAAAATATATGTGTGTGTGTGTGTGCACGCACGTGTAATAATATGTTATTTCTGCATTCAGTTGGCTAATTTTTTAAAGGCTTTTTATATTTATGTTATACATGAACTAAATCATAATTTTATTTTTTATTATCTTTTTCTAGTTTTGGTATCAAGATTATCATAGTCTTGTAAAATCAGTTGGCAATTTTTTTCCCTTATCTTTATTGTATGGAACAGAGTTCATAGGATAAAGATTACCTGTTATATAATTCTTGAAAGAACTCCACGGTAAGATCATGTGACCCAGTGTTTTATTTGTAGATTTTTAACCACTTTTTAAATTACTTTAATGGTTATAGGTTTATTTTCCTATAGGTCTATGTTTTCTTAAGACAAGTCTGATAAAATACATTTTTATAGCAATTTATCCACTTTGTGTAAATTTGAAATATATTGGCATAAAATATATTATTATTAAATCTTTTATATGTGTCGTTCTGTCTCTTTTCAATGTGCGATATTTTCACTTGTGCCTTCTCTCTGTTTTCCTGATGCCTTGCTGTGAACAATGCCCTCCCCATGCTCCTCTCTCTCTGTGAGGCCTCGTCAGACAGATGCTGGTCCTGCCACCCTGTGTTTCATGTCACTTTTTGTCTCTTTCCCCTTTGTTTCCTCATGTGCTGCATCTAAGTGATTTCTCCAGGTATATACTCTACTTCGTTAGGTTCTTTTCAATTTGTTTTTAGCCTAATCCTTGCCTCTAAATATTTTATCTCTCATTATATTTTTTGTTTTTCACATTTCTATTTGTTTATTATTCCAAACCGCCTGGTCTTTTTGGATAACATCTCATTTGTTTCCCATGTGTTTAATTTCTCCTTTTATGTCTTCAGTAATTTTAAACATTATTATGTGACTTATATCTGATAAGACTTTTGTCTGAATATTTTAGGAGTGTATTTCTGCCATTTGTTTTTTGTTGACTTTGGCTCGTTGTGGATTTTTTCCTCCTACGTTTTGTAATTTTAAACTGGGAAATCATATTCAACTGGCCTGATCTGTTAGAATTCTAGAAGGATAGCTTGATGTTTTATCCTTACAGAGAAGTTTTGGGTTTGCATCTGCCAGGCTTAGAAACATTACCACGTTGAGAAACACTTTTTATGTTAATTTTCCAGGCCATGAAAACTGTGTGAATTAAAATCTCTAACCTTATTAAAGCAGGCCTATGGATACAATATTTTAGGACGGATTTTTTTTTTTCACCTGGAGCCAAGGATGATACAAAGTTCCTTTGTCATATTCATTTGCAAGTGCGGAGATTTTAATGAAGTCCACACTTTGATGGTGGATGATGTCCGTTAAGCGTGGTAGTTGTCTAAGGCCTCTTCATTCCAGCTTATCAGCTCGCAGGGCCCAGGGCTGCCTGTGGCCTTTAAAGGCCAAGCCTCTTGATTGTTCAGCCTAACGAAACGCCAGTGCCTTATTGTAACACTGGTTTTCAATTTCTCCTACATTGTGAGACACTAGAGATTTCCTTTAGTTACTTGTGAACTCAGACATTGACGTTAAAGAAGTTTATCCAAAATTTTGACAGATTTGCTTCAAGAGGGCTTTTTTTTCACCACCATCAAAAACACACAATTCTTGGAAAGAAAAGTTGACCTTTTCAAAATTCTTCAATGAAAAACCATAAACTAGGTTTTTCAGTAGCTGATGATCACTGCTGAGAAATATAAAGTATTGCCTGGTTAAGAAAATGGCTTAATGTATAAAACTATACTATACTAAGCAAACTATTGTTTTCTTTGGCTATTATTAAAAATATATATATAATTTATGAAGAAATTATACTGTTCAAAATTACCAAGGACTTCAAGGACCTCTTATTTTTGTGGGTTATAGCTATCATTTACTATGTTATAGATTAAAACTAAGAAATTTAAAATGTTTTATTTATTAATTTATTTTAAAATAGTCATAACAAGCATGTTACATTTTAACCTAAATAAGATAGTTTCATGAAAATTATATTTTCCAAAACAAAAAATAATGAGAAGAGCAGCATCGTTTTATATTTTTGCATGTCTCCTTAATGTCTGGCTTAACAGAAAAAGAGCTGGATCCTCATATGTTTCTGCATTCAATGTGTTGCAATATATGGTTGCACATATTGAAGAATTGGGTGTACATATTGCAAATATATGAAGAAAATCAGTCTCACAGAGATATGTAGTTGGAAAAGGGAGGCGTATCTTAGTAACTTTTACAGACCATTATGTGTGCTCTTCTTTGATTCAACACCTTTCTGGCCTGCCACATTCAAAGGGGATGGCCAAACACTTGGCTACGTACTTGGAGCAGTGTGGAGCAAGGGACTAGAGATGGAGATCCATGGTACCATGCATCCCTATAGTCCTGTAGTTATAGACACAACAGACAGTGCATAAGTTTCCAATGCTCCTTCCTTGCCTTAAGGCTTCCTCTTCTCTGCCTTTTCCTGTAGTCCCATTTTCTTCCCCAACATTCCTCTGCTGGAGAATTTCCAAAACATCAAATAACACGAGTTGAGAGAAAACCAGAGGGAAGAGAAGATGCAGTATGGCTGGAGCACTGGAGATGGAAGAGGTTATGAAGAGTAAGACTAAGAGACAGAGTGACAACAGAGGCCTAGACCACACTGCTGCGGAGCAGAAAATGAACCACAGTGGGAAGAGAAGAGAGGGGACGGTGTACAGTAGGATAGCAGAGAAACCAAATCCGAGACAGGCGCAGAGCCCAAAGGACAGGCGCAGAGGGCTGAGCCGCACAGAAGGAGAACTGCTTTTCACTAATTTGTCAGAAAGAGAGCTACTTTCACAGAACAGAAAGAACAGTAACTTAAGAAAATAGTTACCACTGTGTATCCAGCCTAATATTTTGTTGGTAAGTGAGGCCCCAGGAGACTGTGGTGGTCATCCATGGCTGTCCTCACCTCAAAGATTGAGAAACTCCCAATAAAAACCGGCCCCTCCCCATTTCTCTTTAGAAAGAAAGTCATCCTGTGACCATACCCATGGCAGGATAAAAACCTTTCAGAATGTTTTAAGTTTTTTCTTAACTTGTTGTGACTCTCAGGATACAATATTAATTTATTTCCACATTGTATAAAATAACTCTTTTATTCCCATCTTCTATCTTTACTTATTTCACGTTTCAAAGAGTTCTATCTCATGCCAGTATCTCATTTTTGCAGGGTGAAAAGTTTTATCGTTGGGTTCTAATCTAATTAAATAGTTCTGCCACTCCCTTCATGCTCTCAGATTCCCATTGTTGGGCTTCATTTCTATTGTATCCTTTTTCATGGCTTTGTGCAATGTCCAGGCAAATTTTTATACTTTTATTTTATTTTAAGAATAACTAACTTTGAATTTTTTTTCCTGAGATATCACAGAGAACCAATAGCTTCAGAAAAAGGTGTATAATGAATGCCTAGTCCTTTATCTGGACTGTTACTGTCTCCAAGTTTGCCATTCCATGAGTAAAGTCTGCATTATCCTTCCATAAGCAACTTTCTGCATTTTGTTATGTAGAAGCTCATTGGCCATTTTTATGCCCTCTCATACCAAAAGATATTTCTGCAATTTATCTCCTTTAGCTTAGAATTTCACTGTAATAAAATGTCTACACCACTTATAGACTTGGAGATTTGACTATGGACTGTTTCCTCCAAATTATTTATAAATCTGTAAAAGAAGACTACAGAGATGAGTTTATTTATTGTCCTGTAATTCCTGTTCAAGTTCATTGTAAAACCATGACTCTCATCACTAGGTGACTCAGTGCATTTTAATAGTGTTTGGTATAAAAAATCTGAAAATCTAGGGAGCTGGCCCGGTGGCGCAGCGGTTTAGTCTGCGCTTGGCAGCCCGGGGTTCGCGGGTTCGGATCCCAGGCGCCCGCTCACGTACTACCTGTCAGCCACGCCGTGGCGGCGTCCCATATAAAGTAGAGGAAGATGGGCACGATGTTAGCCCAGGGCCAGTCTTCCTCAAGCCAAAAAAAAAAAAAAAAAAAGGAAGATTAGCAACGGATGTTACTCAGGGCTGGTCTTCCTCACATTAAAAAAAAAAAAAATCTGAAAATCTAAATAGATTATAAAACTACTTATTTTCATTTTCTCATATTATTCCAACTAAGCACCAGTTCTTTTAAAGAAACCATGTTGGCTTTTGTATAAGATATATATATCTTGTATAAGACATATATATGAGGTATATATAGAGAGAGAGAGAGAGAGAGAGAGAGACGTGTATTGCCTTATATTTTCAATGCTCCAATCCTTTATTTTAAATTCAACAACCTCTGAGAAATGAAAGACTTAGTAATTGGTAGTTCTCAGTATTCCCTCTGGAGCCCTGTTATAAATGATTATCACATTGGAAAATCACCAGCTGTCTAGTATAAAAGCTTGAACATTCTGGGAAATATTCCACCATTGCACATCTTAAAATTTTCCAGTCTTATTTGTCAGTGACAGCCAGGTAAATTATTTATATCTTCTTAGTGATTTTGTATAGAATAACCTGTAGTTTCACTTTTATCTAACTTAGAAGTTCCAAAATATCAATTTCTAAAACAATTTGGGAGTGAGAAGCTCCCTAAACTTTTCCTTGGTAAAGACCTAGACAAATAATTGATTGTTTTCCAGTTGCTCTCTCTTTTCAATCCCAAATTCTCCTTTTATACCATGATCCTCAAGTAATTCCATGGATTTCTTAACTGAATTTCTCTCTTTATTACATTATTAGTTTAGAAGCTGCTATGATAGACTCTTCAAAATATATTTTACCCCACCTTGTTTGTAATTGTGAACATTTCAGTTAAGTATGGAACTAAAATTGTCCTGTGAAACCACCTTATTAGAAGAAACAATGGTTTAGATACCAGGGTGAGGGCAGGGATCTCAGACACCCATCCCCACTTCCCCGCCTGTACATGCTGCCTCTCATCAGCTCACACTTTCTTCTCAGACAGTAGCTTCATAGAACAACTTCATGTCTGAGTCACTGAAGAGGAATGTTCTCCGTGACACAACATAGGGAGAACTCACAGCTTTCTAGAGAAGTTTTTTTTCCAACTTTAATACAATGTCTTTTTATTCTAGAAAGTCTTTCTTTACAGACGTCTTTGAATATCTAAAGTGAAGTACTCAGCATGAAGGATAAAAAGGCTAGTGTACAGGCAACTTTTCACCTAAGCCAGTTCGGTCAGAACTGATCTCCAAAGTACAGACTTTGCCCTCAGTGTTTGGGAAGGCGTGGTGGATCTAGGCAGCGTGGCTTTACACAGACTAGGTCTGCACTCCTCCACGGGCACTTCTCTGCTTCTTTCCTGACCTGCTGCAGTCTCCGTAAACTAACTTTGACTAGTGGTCAGAAGACACAGGAAGGTAAATTCCTAGATTCTTTCAAGTCTCTTAATGGCCAGGGCTTTCCACTGCTCTTCAACAATGTTCTCAAATGCATCCTATACCACTTTATTTTTGTTTAATAGAAAGGTTTTTTGTTGTTTTTTGAACCAAGAGTTGACTAGCTAATTCATTTAGAAAATATTGTTTACTCACCTACTATAAAAAGCACAGTTTAGTTCTGACAATACAGTGGTAAATCAGTCAAACTATCCCTGGCATTGCCTTTTTTCCTTCTTTTTACTTTTGACCCCCTTCACCCATTTCTCCCACTATCCCCCACCATCGGCAGCCACCAATCTGTTCTCTGTATCTATGAGCTTGTTTTTTTTCTTTAAATTTCTCATATAAAAGAGATCATTTGGTATTTGTGTTTCTCTCTCTGACTTATTTCACTTAGCATAATGCCCTCAGTGTCCATCCATGTTGTCTCAAAGGGCAAGATTTCATTCTTTTTTATGGCTGAATAATATTACAGTGTGTGTGTGTGTGTGTGTGTGTGTGTGCGCGTGCGTGTGTGTATCACAATTTTTTTATCCATTCATCCATCAATGGGCACTTAGGTTGTTTCCATACCTTGGCTATTGTAAATAATGCTGCAATGAACTTAGGGGTGCATATACCTTTTTGAGTTGGTGTTCTCATTTTCTTTGGATAAATACCCAGAAGTGGAATTGCTGGATTGTATGGTAGTTCTATTTTTAATTTTTTGAGGAACTTCTATACTGTTTTCCATAGTGGCCACCATTTTCCATTCTTGCCACCACTTGCTATTTCTTGTCTTTTTGATACCATTCTAACAGGTGTGAGGTGATACCTCATTGTGGTTTTGATTTTCATTTCCTTGATGATTAGCGATGTTGAGCATCTTTTCATGTACCTCTTGGCCATCTATATGTCTTCTTTGGAAAAATATCTATTCAGATCTTCTGCCCATTTTTTAATTGGGTTGCTTGTTTTTTTCTATTAAGTTGTATGAGTTCTTTATATATTTTGAATATTAGTCCCTTATCAGATATATGATTTGCTAATATTTTCTCCTAGTCAATAGGTTGCTTTTCATTTTCTTGATGGTTTCCTTCGCTGTGCAGAAGCATTTTACTGTGATGTAGTCCCACTTATTTATCTTTGCTTTTGCTGTCAGATTCAAAAAATCATTGCCAAGACCTATGTCAAGGAGTTTACTCCCTATGTCTTCTTCTGGGAGTTTTGTGGTTGCAGGTCTTATGTTCCAGTCTTTAATCCATTTTGACTTAATTTTTGTGTGGTGTAAGATAGTGGTCAAGTTTCATTCTTTTGCTTGTGGCTGTCCAATTTTCCCAACACCATTTATTGAAGAGACTGTCCTTTCCCCCATTGTATATTCTTGGCTCCTTTGTTGTAAATTAATTGACGTTATATGCATGCATCTATTTCTAAGCTCTCTATTCTGTTCCATTGTTCTATATATCTGTTTTTATGCCAATACCATACTGCTTTAATTACTATAGCTTTGTAGTATAGTTTGAAATCAAGGAGTGTGATGCCTCCAGCTTTCTTCTTCTTTCTCAAGATTGCTTTGACTATTCACTGTTTTTTTGTAGTTCCATACAAATCTTAGGATTACTTGTTCTATTTCTTTGAAAAATGCCATTGAAATTTTGACAAGATTGCACTGAATCTGTGATTGCTTTGGGTAGTATGGACATTTAACAATATTGATTCTTCTAATCCATGAGCATGGAGTATCTTTCCATTTATTTGTGTCTTCTTCAATTTCCTTCATTAATTTCTTGTAGTTTTAAACATACAGGTCTTTCACCTTCTTGGTTAAATTTATTCCTGGATATTTTATTCTTTTTGATGCAGTTTTAAATGGGATTGTTTATTTATTTCTCTTTCTGATAGTTTGTTATTGGTGTATAGAAATGCAATAGATTTTTGTGTATTGATTTTATATCCTGCAACTTTACTGAATTTGTTGATTAGTTCTAATAGTTTTTTGATGAATTCATTAGGGTTTTCCATATATAATATTGTGTCATCTGCAAATAGTGACAGTTTTAATTCTTCTTTTCCAATTTGGATGCTTTTTATTTCTTTTTCTTGCCTAATTTCTCTGGCTAGGACTTCCAAAACTATGTTGAATAAAAGTGGTAAGAGTGGTCATCCTTGTCTCGTTCCTGATTGTAGAGGAGATGCTTTCAGATTTTCATTATTGAGTATGATGTCAGCTGTGGGTTGTCATATACAGCCTTTATTACGTTGAGGTACATTCTCTCTATATGCAATTCATTGACAGTTTTTATCATAAATGGATGTTGAATTTTTTCAAATGCTTTTTCTGCATCTATTGAGATGATCAGATGATTTTTCTCCCTTTATTTTGTTAATGTGGTGTATAACATTCACTGATTTGTGGATGCCAAACCATCCTTGCCTCCCTGATATAAGTCCCACTTGATCATGGTACATGATCCTTATGATCTATTGTTGAATTTGGTAGTAAGAGACAAAGGTGGGTGTTACGTAATAATAAATTCAATCCAACAAGAGGATATAACTTGTAAATATTTACACACCCAACATAGGAGCACCTGAATATATATAGCAAATATTATCAGTCCTAAAGGGAGAAATAGACAGCAATACAATAATGGTAGGGAATTTTAATACCCCACTTGCATCAACAGATACATCATCCAGACAGAAAATCAATAAGGAAACATCAGCCTTAAGTGACATGTTAGACAAGATGGACTTAACAGATATATACAGAACATTCCATCCAAAAGCAATAGAACACACATTCTTCTAAAGTGCATGTGGAATATTTTCTAGGATAGACAATGTTAGGCCAGAAAAGAAGTCTTAATAAATTTAAGAGGATTGATGTCATATCAAGGATCTTTTCCAACCACAATGGTATGAAACTGGAAATCAATTATACAAAGAAAACTGGAAAATTCACAAATATGTGGAGATTAAGCAACATGTTACTGAATAACCAGTGGGTCAAAGGAGAAATCAAAAGATTAATTAAAAAATATCTGAGACAAACAAAAATGGAAATATAACATACTAAAATTTGTGGGATGCAGCAAAAGCCATTCTAAGAGGGAAGTTCAGAGCGATAAATGCCTAACTCAAGAAACAAAAAACGTCTCAAATGAACAACCTAACTTGACACCTCAAAGAAAAGAAGGAAAAAAAAAAAGCCCAAAGTTAGTAGGAAGAAGGAAATAAAGATTAGAGTAGAAATAAGTGAAATAGAGACTAAAAAGACTCTTTTTAGAAAGAAAATAAATAAAATAGAGATCAATGAAACTAAGAGCTGGTTCTTTGAAAAGAAACAAATTTGACAAACCTTTTGCTAGACTCACCAAGAAAAAAAGAGAGAGGACTCAAATAAATAAAATCAGAAATGAAAGAGGAGATGTTGCAACTGATATCACAGAAATGTAAAGGATTGTAAGAGGCTGCCAGAGTTTTGAAGAGAAGAGAAGAGACAGAATCCAGGAAGGATTAGAGCAGTGGTTTGCAAAGTGTGGTCCACAGGTCAGCAGCAGCAGCAGCACCTGGGGACTTGTTACAAATATAAAGTTTTGGTCCCCCTACCCCAGGCCTACTGAATTGGACACTACAAGTGGGATCCAGAAATTCATATTTTAATCTCCAAGGGATTCTAATGTCCACTGGAGTTTGAAAACCACTGCATTAGAGACTTAGGTCCATTTATCAAAGGGCAGACAATGTCCTGGAGTAGTGCTTCTCAAACATGACATGGATAGGAATTGTAGGTTTCAGGTGGGATTAAAGAGTCTACATTTCTAAGAAGCTCCTGGGTAATTGCTGCTGCTGCTGCTGCTGCTGTTTTGTAGACCACATGTTATGGCAAGGCTGCTGATAAAATCTACAGAGAAATCATATAAGGATGTGCCAAGAAAAACAGGCTAAATGGAGTGATTTTGATGAGTTTAGCCCCAAACAGAGGGAGATTGACTAGGCTTGGGTTTATTGGGAATCTTGACAGCTGACACAAAGGAAGGCCTTATCCTGAGCCCAGGATTTTAAGAAAGTGATCTGACATGAAATGTTAGTAAGTAAAGAAAAGAGTGTAAAGCCTTAAACTTATGCCAGGTTAGGTCGTATGGTTTGAGACTGCATGATATACTGTATCTCAATTCTGTATAGTAGTTTTTGAAAGAAATAGATGTACACTTGAACTTTCCAGAAGCTATACTAAGTATACATAGTAGGGCAAAGTGTACCTATAAAGGACAGGAAGCAGGCCTAGGTCATGTTGGTGGAGCCCAGATTAGAAAGCCTATAGTTTGGAGACTGCTGTGTGACCTTGGGCAAGTTACTTAATATCTCTGTTCCTCTGTTTTCTCATATCTAAAATGTGAATAAAAATAAGATCTATCTTACAGAATTCTTGTGAAGCTTAAATGAAGATTTGCAAGGCACCCAAAAGAGTGCCTAGCACATAATAAAACTCAGTAAATGATTTCTTCCTCATCGTCTGTATCTTTGTCTTCACCTTTTTGTTTTCATTATTATTACTACTACTACATCTGCCACATTCATCTTTCCTAGCAAATGGAGAAGGAATAAGGCTGAAGAAATTATGAGCATTATCAGGATCATAAAAAGTTAGGTCGTGGAGAAGAAATTAAAGTAATTGAGAGAGGGCTGTTTGACAAAGGGGAACGTTAACCACAATAACAAAATCTTACGGCAAATATTTTCATATAAAGAAACTGAAAATCTTCTTATTTTATGACCAGGTCCCAAAGGATAAATACTCCATATGAAGCTATTGTTGTCAGAGTTAGCTTCGGAAACGCCAAGGTGGTAATATTTCAACGATACATAAAAGGAGTAGCAGGTCCTAACATTCGTTCACTTTTCTTTGGCTTTTCTGCAGTCCCCACAGGTCAGATTTCCTGTCCAATCGATCCTCTGGCATGGTGAGCTGCTGAAGACAGTGGAGAGTTCCTCTGGAGAGCATATCTCTGGTTTTTGTTTCTTCTTTTCCTTTTCATTCTTTCAAGCAAAGTCATCAATGTATCAGTCTGCTACTGGAAAGAACTGATAAAATCCTTTCTGCAATCATCTTTCAGAATATGACACTAATGTTTTGGGATAAGAGGCAGAGGAAGAGAGTTTTTCCTAAACTTTTGTACTGATCATTTAATGTATTCCCATGATTATTTATTTAGTATTGGAGTAATTTGATATCATTTCTGAGAATATAGATTTATTACCACAAAATAAAATTTTGGCTATTTTTTTTGTTGGTTTTTATTTGTTGATCTTAATTATTTTCCTCTACTTAGAGAACACTCACTGTCTGAAAATGACAAGCTAATTTAAAATACCTTAATACATGTACATGTGGCTCTAGTCTGTCTCTCTCTTTCTCTGTCACACACACACATACAATATTATTGATTATTCTCGGCAATAATTTTGATTTGCATAATTTTTCAGGTATTTTCAACACACTACACATTCAAATTCTCAATAAAATAAAATAAAACTGAAAATCCCTGAAAACATATAAATCAGTTAGGATTTTTCAGGGTTTACTAAGTTCTCCAAAAAACAAGCTTCTAAAAATGATTTTCAGTATTTAATGTTTTAAAGAAATGTACCATTTGATGCATAATTAGGAAGAATTTCCTTATGGCCCTCAATGAAAGCAGTGCAAGGTAACAATGTACATAAATCTCTTTTACCCAAGCAGAACTGTCGTCTTACCCAGTGGTTCAAACAGCCAGTAATATTTAACTTGTATGCTTCATGTAGCAATAAAACAAATAAATGGCCCTCTCAAAAGTTACATCCTACATTATGTAAATATTCCTCTTTAGCACATTGTAACCTGGCTAGCCGCAAAGTAAGTATTTTCCTTTTTGAGGCCTAGATATCTTTATGGATTTTCCTCACATCACAGTGAAATAATCTGTGCCAACAAATTAAGTAACAATATTTAATTAAGATTTCCAAAACGTCATATTATCAATTAGTATCTAACATAGCCAACAGTAGCATATGCAATGGATCTTTATAAATGAATTAATTATTTTGCTCTTCAAAAGTTATTTGGAAGCGGAGTGGTGATCAAAGAATCTGCTCTGGTGGATCAACATCTATCCTGCTGATGAGCAAAGCTCCCACAGATTTGGCAGAGGGATTTTGAGAGACTCATAGCAGCCCGGCTGTGTGAAGTAGGCTGGCTTCTCCCTCCTGTCAGTCATGCAGCAGTGTAAGCAGAAGTGAGCCCATGAAGCCCCAAACCGAGAAACTATGGTCATTTTTCTTTCTGAAGGGGGGCTGTTGAGAGTGAAAGTATTCAGGAGATTCTCCACGTGGAAAATAACAAGGTAATCTGATGGCCAAAAAAAAAAGGAGGGATGATATCCTGCCTGTAATGTTGACCTTTTTACAACTCACTTTTTTTTTAAACTTCACTTTACTCATGGAAATAAATAGGCAAACCTCCTCCCATTCTGAAAGAAGACCAAGTGAATCCCTTTACCATCTCTTCCTTTGGTAATTAACAAATAAATCAACTATAAATAAAATGGTTTAAACCCTTCAGAATATAGGTTTAAAAAAAAAAAGAGTAAGTCTTACCCCTAGAACTGATCTTTGAATTATAAACTGTTCTGTTCAGACTTGATACAGATGGCTTTTGATCTCCAAATAAATAAGGTGCTAATTAGAGTAATAATACTACTCTAGAATATTGAGAATACATGCAATTTCATATACCTAGGGTAGGATCAGATGACCAACGTCATTAAGAAATCATTGACAGTGGGACAATGCAAGTGTGCGGTATTGTCACCAAGTTCAGGTTGGTCACAAGCTTTCAACCTTAATATCTACCTGCAGGGTCAGGCTCACTAGTCCCCCAGGCTCTACTTGATAGTGACGGCTGTTACTCCTCCGAGTGATGACCTGCTGATGTCATACTCCAGTCCTGAAACAGGGGCTTCTGATCCCTTCCTAAATCTCATATCTGCATGATACTTCTCACCTACTAGCTGTGCAAGACTGACATCACCTGGGACTGTCAAATGTCTTGGGACTGTCACCAGCTTCAAGGTTGGATTCATATTTTTGCTTCACTTTTTCTTCTAAGATGTCCCTCACTTTCCAGCTGCCTCAGGAATGCATTTTAAACATTTTCGAAATATTTTGCCCGTAATTTTTAGAAGTTTTGTGATGGATGAAACTGTTAGCTTGTTTATTAACATGTTCGTTTGTAAGGAGATTGTAAAATCTGAGTCTTCACAGTTCTTATGCATATTTTATATGATTATTTGTTTTTACCTCATCTTTTTAGATTACCTGACCAACGACTGCTCCTTATCTTACCAGATAAGAGCGCTTTTACTGTATTTACTATGGTGGTATGAGGCCTTTTCTTCCTTCCTTCCCTCCTTCCTTCCTTTCCTTCTTTCTTTCTTTCTTTTTGTATCTTTTTTTCTCTAATTGGAGTGAGAAGGCATTCAGAATGCTTTGAGTACTTCTGTGATGCTCCTCTCCACTGACCCCCATTTCCTGATAGACCTTTAGGCTACGTGACACCTATCCACTTTTCCATTCCTGAGCCCCCAACTTGAAATACTTCTCCAAAATCAGTTATTAAAACAAACACTGTTGAATGCCCACCACTAGTGGCAATTTATCTTTTAGATTTGGGCAGATTTTTATCATTCCAGAGGTGGAGACTTTAATTGCAATTGTGTAATTATTAGGTCAATGAAGATGAGACATTGTGGAGAAGACAAGGAGAATGAACAAAATATACATTTTGAAATTTAAAATCCCAATTATATTATAGAGGACTTAAATTATTTCTTTGGAAAATCTGTGAGAATGAACGCAAATAGGGAGTACTTGCGTATACTAAACGGTGTGTCTTTAGCTCTCATGTCAAGTCACGTTTCAACCTTGCTTTGCCATTTTGCAACTTTTTTTTTTTTTACCCAAATCACCTTTGAAAGATTTCCTGGAAAACTATTTATTTTGAGAGGACACTTCGTTTAAAAAAAGTTATCTTTTGAGAAATACACACATTAAAATGTAATCTTCTTACTCAGAGAACAATATGACAGCACATCCAGAGAGATAACACTCCTGATGAGGGAGCTATTTCACCCACTGCTATCGCACCAGGGTTGTAGTATGGCCTCTGACACAGACCTCTGACTCAATGCATTTAATTCCTAACAGAATCACAGCTTTCTTCTCTCCCCTTCTTCTACCCACTCTCGTACCCCCACACGATTATTCAGAACATTGATTGTCATGCTTCAATAGAACAACAGCTTTCAGAGCAGCTTCTTCACATTGGGTTAAGGTTTTATATTAACTTGGGAGAGAACATATTAACCTAGTACCATTCATGGCAATCAACAAAACTAGTGCCTGGATTAAATAAGATATGCGGCAGTTAAGCTTTGATGGGGGACAAGGAATAGACAGGCAGAAAGAACACACTGGAAGCATGGAATTATGTCTGAGCCTGGTGGTGCGCCAAAGTTGGGGACCCTCGTCAGCTGGGGCCATGAGAGGGCCCAGAGTTTTGAGAGTACTAAGAGAGAGGAAGGGGTACCAAGGGTGGGCCAGAGGGCCTTTCAAAATTATGAAAATAATTTTGCATACAGAATTTGGGCAGGAAATTCAAAAAAACCTCTCTTCCAGCTCAGGAATGGTTTCTGGATAAATGGAAAGTTTTTTATACTCTATTTACAAGTAATTGGGTCCATATGGACAGACTGGTTGTGGATCCTGAAATATCAGCTTTAGTCATCCGCACTGGAGTTCCTCCTAACGCAATGCCTCTTGAACCTCTGGAAGAAAGCACGCTCCCCTAGCCCCGTCAGGAACATCTGGGATTGAAATCTGAGTGAAGAGCTAATCACAGGTGCAATGCCATCTCCATAATCTCTGCTGCTCGCTTGTGACAAGGGAAGAAGCCCTGGGGGGATGCAGGGGAGGGAGGTGACAGCGGTGGGTATGGGGTTTCTTTGGGGATTGATGAAAATGTCCCACAATTGATTGTGCTGACGGCTGCACAACTCTGTGAAGATAAAACCATTCAATTGGGGAAAAAAAAATGTAGTCTTCTTATGCCATAATCTTTATTTTCTCTCATTTCCCTCACCTCCAATACTTTTTCCCCCCATCCACTGTCATATTTTATCAACATTCTCTTAATCCATCTTCTCAAATAATCACATTCCTTCTTTCTCTGGGAAATTTCAAGCTATTTTTCTAGAAAATTTCATGCAACTTTTATTTTTCCCTGACTACTCTATAAATTTCCCAGAGACAATTACATGACCAGGAAGTGGAGGAAAATGACATACCAGTGACTGAGAGCATGTCACAGAGAATTAGGGAGAGCATGTAAGGTGTTGATGAATGGAATGAGACTAGCTTATGAAAGTGAGAAGGGTCAGAGAGTAAATATATTTGTCCAGGGAAGACAAGCTCAGCCTCAAATTATGCAAAAATGGGTGGAAATATTGAAAATCTTTTTTAAGTTATAAACTTTATTTTTTAGAGCAGATTTAAGTTCAGAGAAAATTGAGCAGAAAGTATAGAGTGTTCCCATCTACCTCCTGTACAGTACACACACACAGTCTCTCCTACTATCAACATCCCCCACAGAGGGGTACATTTGTTACAATCTATGAACCTACACTGATGCATCATTATCACCCAAAGTCCAGAGTTTACATTAGGGTTGACTCTTGGTATTTTGCATTCTATGGGTTTGGACAAATATAATGTCATTTATCCATCATTAGAGTGTCATACAGAATAGTTTCCCCACCTTAAAAATCCTCTGTACTCTGCCTATTCATCTCTCCTTCCCCCAATTCCTGTCAACCACTGATCCTTTTAATGCTTCCATAGTTTTGCCTTTTCCAGAATGTCACATAATTGAAGTTATACAGCCTTTTCAGGTTGGCTTCTTTCACTTGGTCATATGCATCTAAGTTCCCTTGATGTCTTTTCATGGCTAGATAGCTCATTTTTTTAAGCACCAAATAATATTCCATTGTTTGAACATACCACAGTTTATCTATTCACCTACTAAAAGACATCTTGGTTACTTCTAAGTTTGGTGATTATAAATTAAGCTGCTATGAACATCTGTGTGCAGGTTTTGTGTGGGCATTAGTTTTCAACTCATTTGGATAAACACCAAGAAATGTGATTGCTGGCTCATATGGTAAAAGAATGTTTAGTTTTATAAGAAACTGCCAAACTGTCTTCCAAAATGACTGTACTATTTTGCGTTTCCACCAAGAATGAATGAGAGTTCCTGTTGCTCCACATCCTCATTAGCATTTGATGTTGTCGTTGTCTTGGATTTGGCTATTCCAATAGACATGTACTGGTATCTCATTGTTGTTTTAATTTGCAAATCCCTAATAGCATATTATGTGGAACATCTTTTCGGATGTTCATTTGCTATTTGGATGTCTTTGATGAGGTGTCTGTTTAGATCTTTGCCCATTTTTAAATCAGGTTGTTTGTTTTCTTCTTGAGTTTTAAGAGTTCTTTGCATATTTTAGACAAAAGTACTTTATCAGATGTCTCCTTTTGAATATTTTCTCCCAGCCTGTGGCTTGTATTCTTGTTCTCTTGAGAGGATCTTTCACAAAGTAATGAAGTCCAGCTTATCAATTATTTCTTTCATGGGTCATGCCTTTGGTATTGTATCTAAAAAGTCATCACCAAACTCAATGTCATCTAGATTATCTCCTATGTTATTTTCTAGAAGTTTTATAATTTTGCTTTTTACGTTTAGGTCTATGATCCATTTTGAGTTAGTTTTTTTGAAGGGTGTTAAGACCTGTTTCTAGATTTATTTAATTTTTGCACGTGGTCGTAGAGTTATTCCAGCACCATTTGTTTCTTTTCTCTATTTCACTGCCCTAGAACTTTTGTCAAAGATCAGTTGACTGTACTAATGTGGGTCTATTCCTGGGCTCTCTATTCTGTTCTCTTGATCTATTTCTCTATTCTTTCACCAATATCACACTGTCTTGGTTACTGTATCTTTATAGTAAGTCTTGAAGTTGGGGAGTGTCAGTCCTCAGACTTTGTTCATCTTCAATATCAAGTTGGCTATTCTGGATCTTTTGCCTCTACCTTAAATTTTAGAATCAGTTTGTCAACATCCACAAAATAACTTGCTGGGATTTCAATTGGGATTGCATGGAATCTATATATCAAGTTGGGAAGAACTGACATCTTGACAATATTATGTCTTTCTATCCATGAACATGGAATATCTCTCCATTTGTTTAGTTCTTTGATACTTTCATCAGAATTTTGTAGTTTTTGTCATACAGATCTTGTACATATTTTGTTAGATTTATACCTAAGTATTTCATTCTTTTGGGTGCTAATATATATGGTAATCTGTTTTTTATTTCAAATTCTACTATTCATTGCTGGTATATAAGAAATTAATTGACTTTTGCGTATTAACCTTGCATTCTGCAACCTTGCTATAATTGCTTATTAGATCCAGAAATTTTTGTTGATTTTTTTTTAGATTTCTTACATATTGGATCATGGCATCTGCAAACAAAGAGTTTTATTTCTTCCTTCCCAATCTGTATAACTTAAATTTTGTTTTTTGTTTTTTTGGTCATTTTTCATTAGGTAGTACTTCCAGTATGATATTGACAAGCAGTGGTGAAAGGAGACGTCATCCTTACCTTATTCCTGATCTTAGTGGGAAAGCTTCTAGTTTCTCACCATTAAGTATGATGTTAACTGTAGGTTTTTTGTAGATGTTATTTATGAAGTTGAGGAAGTTCCCCTCTATTTGTAATTTGCAGAGAGTTTTTATCATGAATAGGTGTTGGATTTTGTCAAATGCTTTTCTCCATCTGTTGATATGATTTTTCTTTGTTAGCCTATTGATGGATGGATTACATTAATTGACTTTTGAATGTTGAAACACCTTTGCATACCTGGGATAAATTCCACTTGATTATGTTGTATAGATTTTTATATACATTGTTAAATTCAGTTTGCTGATAATTTGTTGAGAATTTTTGCGTCTGTGTTCATGAGAGATATTGGTGTAGATTTTTTTCTTGTAATGTCTTTGTCTGATTTTGGAATAAGGTAATCCTGGCCTCATAGAATGAGTTGGGAAGTATTCCCTCTGCTTCTATCTTTTGGAGGAGATATTGATGTAGAATTTGTATAATTTCTTCCTTTAATGTCTGGTAGAATTCACCAGTGACCCCATCTGGGCCTGATGCTTTATGTTTTGGAAGGTAAGTAATTGTTGATTTAATTTCTTTAATAGATATAGGCCTATTCAGATTGTCTATTTCTTCTTGAGTGAGTTTTGGCAAACTGTGTCTTTCAAGGATTGGTCCATTTCTTCTAGTTTATGAAATTTGTGGGTGTAGATGTCTTTATAGTTAAAGCAGATTCTTCTAGGCAACCTATAGTCAAGTCTTGGTTTTTGACCCATCCTACAATCTCTGTCTTTTGACTGGTTTATTTAGACCATTTGGCTTTAAAGTGTTTATTGATATAATTGGATTAATATCTACCATATATCAAATAGTTTTCTATTTGTTGCCCTTGTTCTTTGTTCCTATTTTTGTCTTCCATACTTTTTGTGCTTTTTGTGGTTTTAGTTGAACATTTTATGATTCCATTTTATCTCCCTTTTTAGTATCAGTTATAACATATTTTTTCATTCTATTGGTTGCTCTAAAGTTTGCAAGAAACATTTACAACTAATCCAAGTTGACTTTCAAGCAACACTATACCTCTTTACAGATAGTGTAAGAAATTTATCATAATAAAATATTCCTAATTCTTCCCTTCCATCCCTTGTGTCATTACTGTCACTCATTTTACATACACACACACACACACACACACACACACACACACAAGTATACATAATCAAACACTTTGTTGCCATTATTTTGAACAAACTATTGTTTGTGATCGAATGAGAATAAGAAAAATAAAAGTTTTTATTTTACTTTCACTTACTGATTCTGTGATGAGTGTAGATACAGGATTCTTTCTTTATGTAGATTGAAATTTCTGGCCTGTGTTATTTTTCTTCTCTCTGAAGAAACTTTTTTATTTGTTGCAATGCAGGTCTACTGGCAACAAATTACCACAATTTTCTTTGTCTGAGAAAGTCTTTATTTCTCTTTCACTTTTGCAGGATAATTTCACAGGGTACAGAATTCTAGGTTACTGGGGTTTTTTTTTCTCTTATTACTTGAAATATTTTACTACACTCTCTTCTTGCTTGCATGGTTTCTGGGGAGAATTCAGATCTAATTCTTATCTTTGTTCCTCTATAGTTAAGGGGTTTTTCCCCCTCTAGTTTTTTTCAAGATTCTTTCTTTATCTTGATTTTCCAAAGGTCAAGTCTAGTACACCCAGATGGAGTTTTCTTGCCATTTATCCTGCTTGCTCTTTGAGCTTCCTGGCAGATCTGTGGTTTGGTATTTGAATTAATTTGGGGAAAATTCTCAGTCATTATTGCTTCAAATATTTCTTGTGTTTTTCTTTCTTTCTGGTATTCCCATTACACATATTTTACACCTTCTGTAGTTGTCCACAGTCCTTGGATATTCTGTTCCATTTTTTGTCTTTTTTTCTCTTTGCCTTTCAGTTTTGTAAGTTTATATTGACACATCCTCAAGCTTAGAGAATCTTTTCTCAGCTATGTCGTTTGCTAATGAGCCCCTCAAA
This sequence comes from Tapirus indicus, assembly GCA_031878705.1. Lineage (NCBI taxonomy): Eukaryota > Metazoa > Chordata > Mammalia > Perissodactyla > Tapiridae > Tapirus > Tapirus indicus. The sequence goes on from CM062919.1 coordinate 80,585,208, forward strand.
GGCATTCTTCATTTCTGTTATACTGTTCTTTTATGTAAAGCATTTCTTTTTGATTCTTGCTTAGAATTTCTCTCTTGATTACATTATCCCTTTGTTCTTGCTTGCTGTCTTCTTTTTCTGTTACAATTGTTAGCATATTAATATAGTTATTTTCAACTCCTTGTTTGATAATTCCAACGTTCCTGCTATATCTGACTCTGATTCTGATGCTTGTTCTGTCTCTTTAAACTGTGTTTTTTGACTTTTAGTATGCCTTATAAGGATTTCTTGATAGCTGGACATGATGCACTAGGTAAAAGAAACTGAGATAAGCAGACCTTCAGTAATGTGGTAGTGAGATGTTGGAGGAGGGGAAACTTCCTACAGTCCTATGATTGGGTCTCCATCTTCTGGTGAGTCTGTGCGCTGGACTGTGACCATGATTGTTTCTCAGTTTCTTCCCCACTCACCCTGCTTCGGTGGACAGAATGGCTCCAGGGCCTGGGGTTTGGGATTTAGTTCCTCCATGTGGAAGGATAAAGGGAAATGGCATTGAGTGTTTCTTTTCCCCCACATGGCAGGCTGGAGCCAGCTGGGATTTGGATACTTCCCATTCCCCAGGTAGCTTAGGTGTTGTATAACCCAGCATGTTAGGCTGTGGCAAAATAGTTTTATCTGAGGGCAGACTTTGTTAAGAAGAACAGAATGCTCTGGCATATTTCAAAATGGTTATGTTCTCCTACCCTTGCAGGAAGCAAGAGGGATTTTTCACTGTGAGGAACTACTATGGCTCCTGGAGATAAAAATCACAAAAGTATGGGGGCCTCCTACAACTGTATCCCCCTGGAGATTTAAAATTTTTTTTGAGACTTTGTTTTTTTTAGAGAAGTTTTAGGTTCACAACAAAATTGAAAGGAAGGTGTAGAGATTTCCCATGTACCCCCTGTCCCTACACATGCACAGCCTCCCTAATTATCAATACTACCCACCAGATGGTACATTTGTTACAACCAATGAACCTACATTGACATATCATTATCACCCAAAATCCATAGTGTACATTAGGGTTCACTCTTGGTGCTGTATATTCTATAGGTACCCTGCATTTTTTAACTCAGATTTGACCACAATGAGCCTCCAGCAATTCGTCAATTACAGTCAGGTTTTCCTACCCTAGTATTGGTTGCTACAGAGGTTTCTGCTGGTGGGTTTCTGATCTGTTAAGTTGTGATTCTCTGTGTCCACCTGTCTGTCTATTCAATTTGGGGGCAGTGGTTTGCCTGCCACCTCACTCCTCTGATGTATCTAAGAAGAGTTTTTGATTTTTCAGTGTGTCCATTTTTTGACTTGTTGTCAGGACAGAGTGGTGACTTCTAAGGTCCTAACTTGCTGGACTGAAAACAGGAGTCAGCCACACTTTTTATTGTCCATCTCTTTAATTTTCAGCCATCCTTGTAGGTACCTGTGAGGTGGTATGACTGTAGTTTTGATTTATATTTTCTTAATTACTAATGATGTTGAGCATGGTACATATAATTTTTAAGTAGCATTTACATAACTTTTTATTGAACTGAATTTCATTGTTTTAGGATAAGCAGATGGAGTCTTTCAATGATGGGATTATCCCCCATTAATTTTGCAAGTCAGCTTGCCTTCAGATCATTTTGAGAGACTCTTTCCTCCCTGGTTTTGATTAGGCTTCCAGATTGAGCCTTTCTTCACAAAACATGTGGCATAAAGAATGAACAATAGATGCCTAAGCTTGTATCTCACTCTAATTAATACTCGTTTTAGCCGGGCAAATGTTAATGTCATGTGATTGGGGAAAAGTCTGGATCTAATAGTGAAGCTGATATTGAGAGTATCTGTCATGTGTTGTTTTGGGCTGCCCAGCTGCTATTCCTTGGGGAAACCACTCCTCCATTAGTTCATGTAGTCCCGATGATGCCCACAGTCACATCCACTCCTCATCCATCGATAGCCTCCCTTCCCCAGGCCACAGGATGAGCACAGAGCGCATAACTCTGACACGGCCAATTGTAGTATCTTATGCATGTCTTTTTCATCACATTTTCCTGAGACCCTCTCTTCTCCATCCAATGTACAGTCTCCCCAAGGTCTTCAAGATCTTTGAGAAAAAAATTTGGCTCTCTAGGCAAGCAATAAAAGCAAAATATTAAATTCAGCATGATTTGAGGGATACCATGAGTACTTCTCAGTGAACACACACATGCATCTCCCATTCCATCATGCCTTTATTTCTTTTCAGGTGAGTTGTGCCTTTTGCTGAAGATATTACCTGGAAGGATACTGCTAAAATATTGTCTCAGAGAAGTGATTGTTTTCACTCATCAATGTTTCATAGAGACAATCCAGATATCATGGCCTTGATTGACCAGGATTGGAGATATGTATCACTTCTTCATTTCTGTCTCAAGATGACAGAAAGTAATGTGACTTTAAAGCTTACTTTAACATGCACATTGAAAAAACCACACCATGTCAAATATCTACAAGAAAACTGATGATTCCCAAAATATCAGGAGCTACTGAGACAAGAGTTCTATAAGAGAATGAGATATATGCCTTTTTTGTTTCTTTGATGCTACATAAAGGTCTTAGTGAGTGAGGCTCATGTTGACGATGCCCCATGGAGTCCATTGCTAATGAGCAGTGTGACAAAGGGAGTCACATGTGTGGAGCACCAGTCCTGAGCACTCAGTGCATCCAAACACATGATTTCATTTTATCTTTTGGAGAACCCACTGAGGACAGTATTGTGATGCTGTTTGTTTATAGATTAGCAAACTGAGGTTTAACTATCTTAAATAAATTGATTAATCTTTTTCCTCTCTGCAACTGTCTCCCCAGTGACAATCTGTGGAGGAAAAAAAGGAAATTAGAGAATATCAGTTACATTTTGATTAAAAATTGCCTGAGAATATACTAAATATTTTATACAGCTATATAACACTCTTAGCTATATCAGAAATCTAAATGTAGCTCTTGGAAAAATCCTAGTCATGACCATAGTGTAGAGAGCCAAACAAAGGAGAGGAGACCAAATACTCTTGCAAATCTCCAAGATACTGGATTCCTCTGCTGTCCCAGTCCTATGGGACTGCTGTGCCAGGAATACTGGGGACTCTGTGTAAGAGCAGCTGCCTTGTGCCCATGTTCTTTCTGTTGCAATCTTATTTCTTGTGGCAGAAAAAAATGTGGTTCCATGTATTTTATCAATTGATCAAATATTTCTTATTTTAAAACTTTCCAGGAGAAAGCAAATGTATTTTGCAGTTCTAAATTGTGTGTGCTTACTTTTCATATTTTATTATTAAATTTTAATATTAATGTTTACATTCTATTTGGAGAAACAGTGTAGAAGGTGGGCCTATAAAAAATTTACCTGAGTAGATACAATGGCTCTCATTACTTAGGTTATATTCATGGAAAGAGGTGGAGAGAGCTGTGCCATCCAGCAGGAACAGTCTTCCTTTTAGGGTTTAGTTTTCCATGGCAGTGTAGCCTTCTTGAAGGTGGACTCCATCCTTGGGATTCATTTAGTCCAGGGGAACTGTGCACACAGCTCCTTGCTGTAACACCTGCAGCCAGGGGTCCTGCAATCTTCATTATTTCCATGACCATCAGCAGGTAACCTGTGGCATATTGAATAGACTCTTAGGAGCCTTAACTAATTCTTACTTTGCCTTCCACTCTTATGGACACTGTTACTTCCTTTTGTCCACTTAGAGTTGAAAGGAAATGATGCATAAGGTCATGTCCCAAGTACGTGTCGGGGACGACTTCTGAACTGCTTGTTACCTCCCTGCATTAGAAGATTTGTGAAAAAGACATATAAAAGATATAAAGAGGAGAATGTTGCAATTGATGGTGATATCCATCTTCAGTTCAGAATTGGGAAGCTGCAGCACATGATTAGTATATTTATCATCTTTGATTCACATCGGTAATGGTGGCTAGGTGAGTGGGGACAACTAAAAGTATGCCAGGCATGATGTCACTTTATCAGCACAAAGTTAGGAAAAGGAAAGAACTTGACAAAAGGGATGGCATGAAGTGTCTGGATTTAATTTCCAACAATGCAAGCTGAGACTTCACAAATCTCTATAGTGCCAGAATTATTGGAAACAGAAAAAAACTGGCTCAGAAACAACTGCTAATGTATTTTAAACATATAATTGACTTTGAGTTGTACATGCGTTATTTGTTTCTGTTAATAACAATGTTTCCTATTTCAAAATTCATGAGATGTGAGTTCTTAGAAAAATCAAGTTGGAAAAATACTTTATTACTTTGCCATTCATTCACCATCGCTTGGAAATTTGTCATTACTTTGGTTCACAGTCTGAAGGTCTGGCATTTCTCCAGTTTTATCATTGTAACAACTGAGTCTCAATGTTTTAAAGATAATTACATTTATTGTACAAGCTAACTGAAAAAGTGATGAATAATTGTCACTGTTTCAGTGATTAGATTTCATCATGATATTTTTCTACTAGCACTGCATCGAGGTGCTTTTGATGGAGGGAGCCACAGTAATATTAAAGAATTGTAGATAGCTCCTTATGAGACAAACTTTTACATTTGTAAACAAAACTTGACTTTATCAAAGCAAATGTCAAGAGGTTGTGTTGACCCCTGCTATACCTCATAATCAATTCTGATGTATTGGGGGTGGGGGGGTTGGGAAAAGTTTAATGTGATAGACTGAGAAAAGCCTAGTGTTTGGCAGACCAAATGATAAGGAACTAAACAAGTAAGGCCAGACAATAAAATATGTTCTTTGTGCAAAGATGCAGTAGGATTTTTAAATAAGAATTCCCATTTGCCTCAAACTCCAGGAAACATACTCAACTCTCAATAATTGCTGAAGGCTGGAGAACTCTTTTTTTTTTTCTTTTTCTCTTTGAGAACATTATCTTTGAGGCAATGAGCAAAACAAGGAAACCTTGTAAACAGCTGGTTGGAAACCTAAGCTGAAGCCAAGACACAGTGAAATTAGAGCCATCCTTGCTTTACTGTGGCTTGATTTCTGGTTTTCTCATTAGTTGTCATACATGTGTTTCCTGTTGTGCTTACTAAAAACAATATCTTATATCAGGTCACATTTTGTACAAATACCAACCAAGAACTATATTACCAGCTTGCAAATTAATTTTTAAATGTGATTGTGCATCACATTTTAATAGTAAAAGGAATGGTTATTTAATAAATTGTACTGGGTAGTTAATTAACTAGTTGGGCTTCACTTCAAATTGCATAAAACAAGAAAGAAAGAGAGAGAGGAAGGAAGGAAAGAGGGAGACAGGGAGGGAGAGAGAGAGGGACAGAAAGAGGGAGGGTGGGAGAGAGAGGGAAGAATTAATGAAGGAGGAAGTAAGGAAGAAAAGAAAGAAGGAAGGAAGGAAGGAAGACAGATTCCAGAATAGTTAGGGAAGCAAATGCTAAGCATAAAACCATAATAAAAAGAAAAATTGGGGAAAATGTTTAGATTATTTTAGGAGTCCTATTTGCTAAGTAACAAAATAAATCACAGAGAAAAAAGTGATTTGGCTACATAAAAATTGAAGAAACAAAACCATTCTGTCAAAAACAGCAAACTAATAAAGCAGCAAACAATAAAGTGAGAAAATATCTATGGCAAATATGACAAACTAGGGATTCATATCCTGAAAATATAAAGGGTTCCTAGAAATATGTATGAAAAATCTTAAGATCCCAACAGCTGGAAGAAAACAACCATGGAGTTTTGTTCATAGTTTTTTCAAATAGATATTGAAAATATGATGAAATATTTTACTTCACTGGTAATCAAAGAAATGTAAATTGAAATAAGATGTTATTTTGACAAAGTACTTAGAAAACACAAAGATACTGGAGGACGGTGTCAAGATGGTGTGTAGGCAGACTCTGAGCTCACCTCCTCCCACGGACACAACAATTATACAGCTACCCTTGGAACAATTACCCCTGAGAGAGAAGTGAAAACTGGATAAAAAGAACCCCCACAACCAGGGACAGTGCTGATTGAGGTGGGAGAGGCAGAAATCCCTTTCTGGAGAAAAAAAAAGCCACCTGCACGAGCTACAGCACTTCGTGGCTGGCCAGGAGCAATCTTAGGGTATGAAGCCTTCCTTGGAGGAGCGGGGGATCTGAGTGGGGGAACATTACTGTTATAAGCAGCTTTTGGACTCAGCACAACCGAGACAAGTGTCATAATATGTGACTTTGCTGGCATCTAACAACAACGGGGAATAACCCCAGAAAAGCTGTTGGACACAAGGGAGAAAAAAGCCTGCCCTCAAAGGGCCCATGCAAAAATTCACCCATTTTGGAAAGCAACCTAAAATCCCCAGAAAGAAAAGTGCACAGTCCTTTGATGAAAAGAGACTTGCCTGATAGACTTGAGTGTATCTGGGTGAGAGGTGAGACCTCCCCAGGGACTGAGACATTGGTGGCAGCCATTATTAGCTGGTGGCAGGTAACAGGTGGCAGCCTGTTAGCCCAGAGATTGCCCGACTCAGTAGAGCAGCAATTTAATCCAGCTCAGCCAGGGAGGCAGCCCGCACTAGTAACTGCCCCACCCAACAGCAAGCCCTTGGGCAACTTGTGGGCCTGCATAGATGGGGCACCTGATTTCTCTGCAGCCAGGTGAGTGGATCTGCCTCTCTGGAGCAGGGCATGTATGAGGAGCTGGTGGAGGGTGTGGGGCCACCCTCTGTGTGGGGTGAGTGAGTCCACTTAAGTGGGTCGGGGTGTGCACACGGGAAAGGACTGTGTTGACCTTGTGTGTGGCTCTGTGGGTGGTGGGGCCTGTCAGCTGCAGCAGACTTGTGCTTCTCAAATAGCCACATAGGGGATTGGCCCCACCTTCCAAAGTCTGAAATAATTGGGTGCTCTCATACCTGGAACCAGCCCCACTCAGCTGCAATCCTGAGACAGCTGACAACAGCCTTGCAGGCCAGAGGCCTACAGCAATTGTAAGCCCCTGAATCTAGCAACCAGCCACCCTGGGGGCCTACTTACTTAACAGAGAAACTGCAACAGGAATGTGCTATTAGATCTTGCAGCCAACTGTGCTGGGGCTCCTCATGCCCAATAAAGTGACTGAAGGGACTGTAGCAGCCACACACAGCTGAGCATTACAACCAGCTGGCCAGGGGGACAGCCTAGCTTCTCTGGGCATCTGCAACAAGAGGAACCCTGCCACAACAGAAGGACAGTCTTAGCCTGCACAGGGGACAGTCCTGGAACATCTGGAACTGGTGACGAGAGGGAAGCACACTGCTGGGCCTCATAAGGCATCACTTACATAAGGTCACCTCTCCAAGATCAGGAGACACAGCTGACCAACCTAATACATAGATATAAGCACAGAGAAAGAGGCAAAATGAGGAGGCAAAGGAATACGTTCCCAATAACGGAACAGGCAAAACCCCAGAAAAAGAACCAAACAAAACAGAGATAATCTACCTGACAACAAACTAAGAGTCATAAAGATGTTGACTGATCTTGGGAGAAGAATGGATGAAGTCAGTGAGAACTTCAACAAAGTACTGGAAAATATAGAAAAGAACCAATCAGAACTGAAGAATACAATACTGGAAATTCACTACAGGGACTCAATAGCAGAGTAGATGATACAGAAGAACTGATCAGCAAGCTAGATGAAAGACTAGAGGAAATCACCTAAGCTGAACAGATAAAAGACCAAAGAATTGAAAAGAATGAGGACAGTCTAAGGGGCTTCTGGGACAACATTAACTGCACTAACATCTGTATTATAGGTGTCCCAGAAGGAGAAGAGAGAGGCAAAGGAGCAGAGAATCTATTTGAAGGAAAAATACCTGGAAACTTTCCTAACCTAAGGAAGGAAACAGACATCCAGGTATAGGAAGCACAGAGAGCACCAAACAAGGTAAACCCAAAGAGGCCCACACCAAGACACATTATAATTAAAATGTCAAGAGTGAAAGGTAAAGAGAGAATCCTAAAGGCTGCAAGAGAAAGGCAACATGTTACATACAAAGGAAACCCCATAAGGCTATCAGCTGACTTCTCAGCAGAAACCTTACAAACTAGAAGAGAGCAGCATGATATAGTTAAAGTGCTGAAAGGAAAAAAACCAACAGCCAAGAATACTCTACCCAGCAAGGTTACCATTCAGAATGAAAGGAGAAAGACTTCCCAGACAAGCAAATATTAAGGGAGTTTATCACCAAGAAACCAGTCCTACAGGAAATGCTAAAGGGACTTATTTAAGTGGGAAAGAGAAGACCACAAATAGGAATAAGAAAATTATTTTAAAAAAGCAATAAAATCACTGGTAAAGGCAAAAATAGAGTAAAGGTAGCAGATCAACCCCCTATGAAGATAATATGAAGATCAAAAGAAAAAGTACTAAAATGATAAATTTCCATGATAAGAGGGGAACAGATACACAAACATAAAAAAAGAGGTTAGATGTGATATCAAAAACATAAAATCAGGGAGGATGGGAATAAAAGAGTAGAGCTTTTAGAAATAGGTCAAACTAAAGAGACCATCAACTTATTATAGATTGCTATACACATAGGTTATTAGATATGAACCTCATGGTAATCACAAACCAGAAACCCATAATAAAGACACAAAAAATTCAGAGAAAGGAACCCAAACATAATACTAAAGAAAGCCACCAAACCACAAGGGAAGAGAGCAAGAGAAGAAGAAAGGAACAGAGAAGAACTACTAAAACATCCAGAAAAAAAGTAACAAAATGGCAATAAGTACATACTTATCAATAGCTACTTTAAATGTCAATGGACTAAATGCTCCAGTCAAAAGACATAGGGTGGCTGATTGGATTTTAAAAAGACCCATATATATGCTGCACACAAGAGACACACTTTGGACCTAAAGACACCCCCAGACTGAAAGTGAAGGGATGGAAAAAGACACTCCATGCAAATGGTAATGAAAAGAAAGCTGGGGTAGCAACACTCATATCAGACAAAATAGACTTTAAAACAAAATCTGTAACAAGAGACAAAGAGGGGCACTACATAATGATAAAGGGAAAAATCCAACAAGAGGATATAACACTTGTAAATATCTGTGAACCCAACATAGGAGCACCTAAATATATAAAGCAACTATTAACAGATGTAAAAGGAGAAATAGACAGTAACACAATAATAGTAGGGGACCTTAACACTCCACTTACACCAATGGATAGATCATCCAAACAGAAGATCAATAAGGAAACATTGGCCTTAAAAGGCACAGTGGACCAGATAGACGTAGTAGATAGATACAGCACATTCCATCCAAAACCATAGCATACACATTCTTTTCAAATTCACATGGAACATTCTCCAGGATAGATCACATATTAGGCCACAAAACAAGTCTCAATAAATTTAAGAAGATTGAAATAATACCAAGCATCTTTTCTGACTGCAGCAGTATGAAACTAGAAATCAACTACAGGAAGAAAATCAGAAAAGCCACAAATATGTGGAGATTAAACAAAATGCCACTGCACATTGCATCAATGAAGAAATAAAAAAAATACCTGGAGACAAATGAAAATGAAAACACAATATGCCAAAATTTATGGGACAAGCAAAAGCAGTTCTAAGTGGAAAGTTTATAGCAATACAGGCCTACCTCAACAAACAAGAAAAATCTCAAATAAACAATCTATCAGTGCACCTAAAAGAACTGGAAAAAGAAGAACAAACAAAACCCAAAATCAGTAGAAGGAAGGAAATAATAAAAATCAGAGCAGAAATAAGTGAAATAGAGACTAAAAAAAAAAAAAAAAAAGAAGAAAAAAATCAATGAAACTAAGAGCTGGTTCTTTGAAAAGATAAGCAAAATTGACCAAGCTTTAGCTAGACTCACCAAGAAAAAAAAAGAGAGAGGACTCAAATAAATAAAATCAGAAATGAAAGAGGAGAAATTACAATGGACGCCTCAGAAATACAGAAGATTATAAGAAAATACTACGAAAAGCTATATGCCAACAAATTGGATAATCTAGAACAAACGGATAAATTCTTAGAATCATACAATCTTTCAAAACTGAATCAAGAAGAAATAGAGAATTTGAATAGACCAATCACCAGTAATGAGATCAAAACTGTATTCAAAAATCTCCCCAAAAAATTATAGTTCAGGACCAGATGGCTTCCCTGGTGAATTCTACCAAACATTCAAAGACTTAATACCTATCCTTCTCAAACTCTTCCAGAAAATTGAAGAGGAGGAGAAACTTCCTAACTCATTCTACAAAGCCAACGTTACCCTGAAACCAAAACCAAACACAGACAGCACACAAAAAAAGAAAATTACAGGCCAATATCATTGACGAACATCGATGCAAAAATCCTCAACAAAATATTAGCAAATTGATTACAACAATACATTAAAAAGATCATACACCATGATCAAATGGGATTTATTCCAGGGATGCAGGGGTGGTTCAACATCTGCAAATCAATCAACATGATACACCACATTAACAAAATGAGGAATAAAAATCACATGATCATCTGAATAGATGCAAGAGAAAGCATTTCACAAGATACAGCATCCGTTTATGATAAAAACTCTGAATAAAATGGGTATAGAAGGAAAGTACCTCAACATAATAAAGGCCATAGATGACAAACCCACAGCTAATATGATTCTCAATGGAGAAAAACTGAAATCTATCCCTCTAAGAACAGGAACCAGACAAGGATGCCCCCTTTCACCTCTATTATTTAACATAGTATTGGAAGTTCTAGCCAGAGCAATGAGGCAGGAAAAAGAACTAAAAGGGATGCAAATTGGAAAGCAAGAAATGAAACTGTAACTATTCGCAGATGACATGATTTTATATATAGAAAATCCTAAAGAATCCATCAAAAAACTTTTAGAAATAATAAATAAATACAGTAAAGTTGCAGGATACAAAATAAACATATAAAATTCAGTTGCATTTCTATACACTAACAATGAAGTAGCAGAAAGAGAAATTAAGAATACAATCCCATTTACAAACAACAAAAAGAATAAAATACCAAACTTAACCAAAAAGTTGAAAAGTCTGCACTCTGAAAACTATAAAATATTGTTGAAAGAAATCAAAGAAGACACAAAGAAAAGGAAAGATAGTCCGTGCTCTTGGATTGGAAGAATGAACATAGCTAAAATGTCTATACTTCCTAAAGCAATCTACAGATTCAATGCAATCCCTATTAAAGTTCCTATGACATTTTCCACAGAAATAGAACAAAGAATCCTAAAATTTATATGGAACAACAAAAGACCCCAAATAGCCAAAGGAATCCTGAGAAAAAAGAGCAAAGCTGGAGGTATCATACTCCCTGATTTCAAAATATACTACAAAGCTATAGTAATCAAAACAGCATGGTACTGGCACAAAAACAGACACACAGATCAATGGAACAGAATTGAGAGCCCAGAAATAAACCCACACATCTATGGAGAGCTAATTTTCGACAAGGGAGCCAGAACATACAATGGAGAAAGGAAAGTCTCTTCAATAAATGGTGTTGGAAAAACTGGACAGCCATATGCAAAAGAATGAGAGTAGACTTACACCATACACAAAAATTACTCAAAATGGATTAAAGACTTAAATGTAAGACCTGAAACCATGAAACTTCCAGAAGAAAATGTAGGCAGTACGTTCTTCAACATTGGTCTTAGTAGCATATTTTTAAGTACCATGTCTGATCGGGCAAGGGAAACTAGAAAAGATAAACAAATGGGACTACATCAAACTAAAAAGCTTCTGCACAGCAAAGGAAACCATCAACAAAATGATAAGACAATGTAACAACTGAGAGAAGATATTTGCCAACCATATATCTGATAAAGGGGTTAATATCCAAAATATTTAAAGAACGCATACATCTCAGCAACAAAAAAACTAACAACCCAATTAAATAATGGGCAAAAGATCTGAACAGACATTTATCCAAAGAAGATATACAGATGGCCAACAGGCACATGAAAAGATGTTCAACATCATTAACTATCAGGGAAATGCAAATCAAAACTACAGTGAGATATCACCTCATAGCCCATCAGAATGGCTATAATTAACAAGACAGGAAACAACATGTGTTGGAGAGGATGTGGAGAGAAGGGAACTCTCATACACTGCTGGTGGGAGTGAAAACTGGTGCAGTCACTATCGAAAAGAGTATGGAGATTCCTCTAAAAATTAAGACTAGAACTGCCACACAATCCAGCTATTCCACTGCTGGGTTTTTATCCAAAGAACATGAAAACATGAATGCATAAAGATACATGCACCTCTTTGTTCACTGCAGCATTATTCACAATATCCAAGACTTGGAAGCAACCTAGGTGCCCATCAAGGTACGAATGGATAAAGAAGATGTGGTATATATACCCAATAGAATACTGCTCAGCCATAGAAAAGGATTAAATCTGGACATTTGTGACAGCATGGATGGACCTTGACAGTATTATGCTAAGTGACATAAGCCAGAAGGAGAAAGTCAAATACCATATGATCTCTTTCATAAGTAGAAGATAAAAACAACAACAAACAGGGGCCAGCGCGTTGGCATAGCAGCTAAATTCACGCACTCTGCTTCTGCGGCCCGGAGTTTGCAGGTTCGGATCCCAGGTGCGGACTGACACACCACTCGTCAAACTATGTTGTGGTGGCGTCTCATATAAAGTAGAGGAAGATGGGCACGGATGTTAGCCCAGGACCAGTCTTCCTTAGCAAAAAAGAGGATTGGCAATGGTTGTTAGTTCAGGGCTAGTTTCCCTCACACACACACACACAAAACAAGAAGAAAGAATCACACAGAGACAGAGACTGGATTGGTGGTTACCAGAGGGGAAGGGGGAAGGGAGGAGCTCAAAAAGGGTGTCTAAGCACATGTGTGTGGTGATGGATTGTAATCAGTCTTTGGGTGGTGAACATGATGTAATCTACACAGAAATCGAAATATAGTGATGTACACCTGAAATGTATATTATAAACCAATGTTACTACTACAAAACAAAAGAAAACATAAATATACTAAGTAACAAAAAGGATTTGGCAGAATAAGAGCATTCATGCATAGTATAAATTGGTGCATCAGTTTGGCCATACATATTGAAAGTGTGCAAAAAGTTCATAACCTTTTTAGTCAGTTAATTCCATTATAGACACCTATTTTATGGAAATTGTCATGTATACAAACTGTCATTCTAGTGTTATTTATGATGAACAATCCAAATATCCAGTTATAAGAGAATGTTTATATAATCTAGTCAACCACTGTGTGGTCCCCAAACTAGCACGATCAGCATCACCAGGCAAATTGTTAGAAATGCACATTCTTGGCTCTCACTGATACCTATTGACTCAGAAACTCTGGGGTGGGCCCAGTATTCACAAAGCCTTCAAGATAATTTTGATGCATACTAAAACTTGAGAATCACTGATGTAGTGGAATATCACACAGACATTCAAAGCGTTTTCAAAGAACACTTAACACTTCCACTTAACATGGAAAAATTCTTACAACCTAATATTAAGTGAATAAAAGGAGAATATAAATTCTTCATATTTAATATGATCATGGGAAGTATGCATAATATAATTTCCTTTTTGTAAATACATATGAGTATATATTGTATCTTTGCAAAACCAAAATCATTCAAGTATATTGTATATTCACATATATGTACATACCTATATACTAGCAGAAAAAAATGCTATTCTTAATAATATCACAGGAGGTGACTTTGAATTCCTTCTTCTTTGTACCTTTATGTATTTTTCCAAATTCTCTTGTATGATTACATATTTTTTATTGTCAATAAAAGATCTTGCAAACATTTTCACATTGTATATGTAATACTCGAAGCCCCAAGTTTCGATAACCCTAAATGTTTAAACTTTCATGACGGCATTGGCTTCTTGGAAAGAGAGACCCCTTCTTCAATAGCAGATGGTGTTTTATCATTCAAGAAAACGGTAAGATGTGGGACTTGGCTTGACCTAGCCACAGGCAGGATGTGGCTGCCAAAGCAGAGCTGTAAGTCTTTGAGCAAGGAGCCACATCCTCCTCCCACTAGTTCTTTTTTTAGCTGATGGCAACTCCCAGGATTCTGATGTTAACCCAAGTTCACATCTTTGTATTGCTCTCATACCCCCTTCTTTCGTCAGCAATTCTCACAAAAATCTTAGCACTGAGCACAGGGCATAGAAAATAAGGAAACGTTAGGTATTAGAAATTTCCAATAACCAAGCTCATTTAGCCAAAATGTTCTAGTAGAGGGAAATCAAGAAAAAGTGAAAATCAAACCACTTATCTTCCTATGTTAAAAATGATCTGTCCTTTGTTATCTCAAAAAAATCACCAGAATTTCTTCTCTGGTTGACTTTAATCCACAGCTATCCGAGCTCACAGAAGGTTCAACCTGTTCTACTAGTACTAGGATAATATAGTGACTCTAACATTGTTTACGATGGTATTAAAAGCCCGTAAGTGTTGAAAACATTTTAAATGTCATAGAAAATAAATATTGTAACATATGTCTCTTTGCCTGTCTAAATCACTGGAACAAGATGACTTCTTTTTTGCTTCCTGCTTATGTTAACATAGATTGTAGGAAGACTACTGGTCCAAACAGACAGCTGCCCTCTTTTAGGGTATTCAGGGACTAAGAAGAGGCATCATGCAGCTTGTGTGCGGTGATCTGCTTCAGCCTCCACAGTTTCTGCTGGAGAAACTTTGTGGGCAGAAATACAGTTCCACTGCTTAAGTGCGTGCAGAAATTGCTATGATTTGAAGGAATGTGGTGTGTAAAAGAATGGTGACATATTAAAAGAAATATCCCAAATTCTCCTAGAAAGTGGAAACGAAAGAGTATAATTTTATATAGTGATCTTGAAAGTTAAATACACTTATTGAGCCTACTTAAATCTTAGATTTCCTAATATCTGTTATTCATAATGTATGATATATGAGTAGGATCAGAGACTGATTTTGAAAACCTACAATTCCTCAGATGATGGTTGATATTTTGTGGTGTGTAGATGCTATCACCTGGATGCTATGGTCATGCCCTCAGGTTTTATTACCAAGGTCATTTTTGTGACTTCCTACAAATGTAATTTGTGTCTCCGAGATATACTGATAAATATTTGACTAAGTTTGGAAACAGAATGTTTTCAAAAGAAACCTACATGATGTATGGAAACAATGCAACATGTTAGTGCTGAAGATAAGGTGATTTTACAGAAAATAAAACACAGGTAAATACATCAAGGATCTGGATGGAAGGCCCAGTCAAAAACGAGAAACTGAAAACACCTATGTTTTGTCAACAGTGGCTTGGCAGATAGAATAAGAAGGACCGAGGAAATTAAACCCAAGTCAGCTTCTGGAATGAACCTCTAGAACCAGATGGTTTTACGGCTTTAGTAAACAATAGATTTCCATAACACTTCCTCAATAATTCTGCCAGGAAGAGTGTTGAGCTAGAAAACAATGTACAATTGTGCCTTTTTTGAAAACCAGCTCTCTAAATGGCCAACTGGTAATTAGAGGGAAACTGAAATGTTGGGAAGGACAGAGTATATAAAGGACTATTATCAGACCATCTTGACTACAAGGTAATTGTAAATACCAATATGTTTGGAAGTATTAGGCTCCCCTGATGGTAATCATAAAGGAATGGGGGCTTCTCTGATTTGGGGCACTGCCTTCCTAAGGTTTCCTTGTTTGTTCTGATTTGTAGCTTCCTTTGACTTTTGTTTCTAAGGTTTGGGTGACTGCCATTTGGTTTCTCTTCAAGAATCAACAAGCCATTTACTGTTGAATTCTTTTCTAGTAAACATATCCATCACTCCTCCCTATTGATCTTAGGATGTGGGATCCCCAGACACCTTTTGAACAAAATCCTCTGTTCCAGCAAGTGGATGGGACCCTTATCTACTTCACTCATTCAACAGATTTAATTGAAAACAATTACTCCCACAGGTGACTTCTCCACATGCAAGTACAGATTTCTACCTTTTAACATATGAATCAGAAAATGGGCCGGTGGAATATAACACACCACTAAAATCCACCTTTCCTACCCCCAAAACATGGCAACAATCCCCTCCCCACTTTTAAGTTGAATGCCAAAATATTGGTCTTAAAAGACAGTGCTTATAAATTCAAAAGCCTGCGGTGCTCAGGTAGGTAACATAACTAAAGAGAGCTGGTGTTGAAGGCAGTCAAGATTCACAACATGGCGTGTTGGGGCCTGTGGTGAAGTGGCAAGCCTAGTCTAACACGAAGCCAGTAACTCGCCAGCTCCAGACTATTGTTGCCACGTGATAAAGTAGACCAAGAAATGCCCGATCTCCTGGATTTTCAAGAAAAGTAAAATTAATCACAAAAAAATCTCAACTTTTTGAGAATACTGATGATTTTTCAAAGTTAGCAATAAAATTTAAATTTTAATAATATTGTCAGAGACTTATATGAGCACTTCTGTAAGCGGTATTTACCTTACAGAGCAGCAGGCTATGAACCCTCCCTTAGTCTCTGAGGCAGACCTCCCCAGATGAAATACCTGAGTCGCAAGTGTGATCTAAAATTGTCCATTAGCTCCACTAAAAAGTAAAAAGAGGCAAAATTAATTTTTATAATATATTTTATTTAACCCAGCTATCCAAAATATTGTCCTGTTAACATGTAATCATTACAAAAATTATTAATGAGCTATTTTACACTCTTTTCTTTGTGCTGAGTCTGAAATTCAGAACAAACTTGATACATACAGCACATTTCACTTTTGACCGGCCACATTTCAAACGCTTAAGAACTCTATGTGGCTAGTGGCTCCATGCTGGACCGCACAACTCTCAGGCTTAGAGTGCCTGCTCCTACATAGATATCAACAGCGAGGAAGTCCTTGGTTGGGTAAAGTGCCACGGTCTTCAGGCACCAGGGCTCCCCCGTTCCTGCCCAGCGAGCTTCTGCTGCCATCGTTGGCAACATCCAGTGGCAGCCGCTGGAGTAGGCACAGGGGGCAGGCAGGAGGGGCTGTGTCAAGGGATATGTTTTCCCTAGGAGATAAGTGTAAGGAATTTTGGATATTGCTTGAATTATGTGAAAGACAATCTTAGAAGTGTCTTGGGAAGTCAGTTAATGTATATGACCTTTCATAGCATTGTGAAAAATTATAATTCATCCTCTACTTGCACACACCTAGTAGGAGCCTACTACCTAGTGAATTAATCTTTGTGATTACAGGATTATTTTAATTTATAAAGTATTTTGTGTCAGGTGAAAAGAGGATTTGACTCATTCTAGAACAAAATTCAAGTTGAAAAAACAATGAAAAACAATAATTAACAAATACTAATTCAAAAATAAAATCAATCACAGCAAAACAAGAAAAAGCAACAACTTTCTAATTCTGAGTTGTTCAAAGATTGAATAGAGTTCCTTGAGTTGCATATATCTAGAGGCATCTAAGCAATGATTGTACAAATAATTGGTGAGCTTATTGTAGCACATCCATTGCATGACTGGATAATTTTTTCTGCCCTGAGATTTGAGATGTGTAATAATAATAATAACAATAATAATAAAGTGTATATAATACACACACACAGGTACATTCATAGTCTCAAAATTCAGATAAATATTATCCCATGGTATGTGTTATTTTAAAATTTGAAATGTTGTCATGTTCTTTTAATTTGCATTTTTTTATCACCAGTGAAATTGAGCATATTTGCATGTTTTTTAGCAATTTAGATTTTCCCTTTTGTGAGTCACTGGTTCACATTCTTTTTCCATTTTCCTGTTAGGTGTTTGTCTTCTCTTATCGAGTTTTATATATTTCAGATACAAGTAATTGTAGGTTATAAGTGTTGTGCACTTTCTGTCTTATGAGGAACAAAGTTTTAGGTGCCTTTTGAGGAACAAAGTTCTCAATTTTAATTTAGTCTAAATTATCAAACTTTTTCTTGAATGGTTATTGCTTTTTGTACTTGTTTAAGAAATCCTTCCCTACTCTGAAGTCATATCCTATATTAATATTTTATTTATTTGTTTATGTATTTATCCTTTTGTATCTAAGTCTTTCATCCACTTGGAATTGATACTTGTGTATGGTGAAGGTAGGAATCCAATTGTGCTTTCCCAGTTGGATACCAAATTGTCACAATTCTGTTTACCACATTCTTTCTCTACTTAACCGTCTAGCAAGTGTCCACTTGTGTACATATCCTGGGCTCTCTTTTATGGTCTTTTGATCTATTTGTTGGTCCTTGCTCTAATCCAAAACTGTTTTAATTTCCGTGAATTTATGTCTTGATGTCTAGTAAGGCAACTTCTCTCAGACATTTCTTCTTCATGAATGCCTTGGTTGTTCTTGTACTTATCACTTTCATATAAATTTTAGAATCTGCTTGTTAAGTCTAGAGTGGGAGAGAAGGGTTGGGGATGGGATTTGGATATGGGCTGCAGTGAATCTATAAACCAATTTGAAATGATTTAACAACTTTATATTAAGTCTAACAATCCATGTTTATGATATGTCTCCACTTATTTAGGTTCTTCTAATATTCCTTAATAAAGCGTCTCCATTGAGGCTTTGTAGTTCTCTTACTAGATTTATTCTTAAATACTGCATATGTTTCTTTTTAATTAATAGACTTTAATTTTTAGATTCACAGTAAAATTTAGCAGAAATTTCCCATATACCTCTTGCCCCCCACATGCATAGAATTCCCCATTATCGATATCCTTCAATAGAGCGGTACATTTGTTACAATTGATGAACGTACACTGACACATCATTATCACCCCCTTATCACCTTAAGTCCATAGTTTACATTTGGGTTCACTCTTGATGTTGTACATTCTATTTACTGCATATTTTTTAATGTAATGGTAAATGTTATCTTTTTTTAAAAATTTTTTTGGTGAGGAAGATTGGCCCTGAGCTAACATCTGTTGCCAATCCTCCTATTTTTGCTGAGGAAGATTGGATCTGAGCTAACATCCATGCTCATATTCCTCCATTTTGTATGTGGGATGCCTGCCACAGTATGGCTTGATGAGTGGTGTGTCGGACCACACCAGGGATTTGAACCTGAGAACCCTGGGCTGCCAAAGTGGAGCGTGCGAACTTAACCACTATGCCACTGGGCCAGCCCCTTGAAAATGTTATCCTCTGAACTTTCATTTTCTAATTGTTTGTGCTAGTATAGAAATGCAAATTGATATATATTGATATTTTTGTCTTGCGAACTTGTTAAACTCTTAGTAATCCTGATAATTTATCTACAGATTATTTTGGCGATTTAAAAAATATATACAACCATATTATCTGCAAATAATGACAGTTTTATTTTTCTTTCTAATTCTTAAAACTTTCTTTTGTTTGCATGACTGTGGTGGTCACACGGGGCAAGCGTTACTCACCTGTTAGATAGAAGTGGTGATAGAGGCATGCTTATCTTGTTTCTAATCTCAAGGGACAGCTTCTAATGTTTCACCATTAACTATGTTAACTGCTGTAGATTTTTGTAAATATCCTTTTTCAGGTTAAGAAAATCCTCCTTTATTCTTTGCTCACTAGAATTTATATCATAAAACGTTAAATTTTATGTTTTTTGTCATTTGATGATAAGATCATTTGATTTTCCTGTTCCCCTGTTTCTATGGTGGATTACATCAACTGATTTTCAAATATTAACCTCTGATCCATGGGATACATGAAATTTAGTTATGATGTATTGTCCTTTTTTGTTTCTGAATTTGATTTGCTGATATTTTGCTTAGAAAGATCTTCATTCACATTCATGAGTTGACCTGTCATTTTCCTTTTTCTTCCTGCCCTTTCTGAAATGTGAGACTGAAGTTATGCACATCCAGATGTGAATTGACGCTAACACTAGGAAAGTGTTAACTCTCTTTGTCTTTCAGATGAGTTTAGGTAAAATTGGAATTTTCTTTAAAAAAACATTTTATTTTGAAATAATTCCAGTCTTCCAGAAAAATTGCAAGAACAGAACAAAGAAATCTTGTCTATGCTTCACCCAGTTTCAGTTTCACTCATTGTTAACATATTGTCACAGTAGCTTTATCATTCTCCTCTATGTTTTCCTGAACCATTGAGAATAGGTTGCAGATTCATGCCCCTTTACTCCTAAAACTTTCACCACTTATTTCATAAGAAGAAGAGCATTTTTTTATATCACTATAGTACAATTAGCAAAATTAACATTGATAAAATACTGTTGTCTAATATATAGTCCATAATCAAGTTTAGCCAATTATTCTAATAATATCCTTTATAATATTTTTTCCTCTCTGATTCACGGTCCAGTCCAGTACCACAAATTGAATTTAGTTGTTGTGTCCCTTTAGTCTTGTTAATCTAGGACAGTTCTCAGATTTTCTTGGTGTTTTGTGACATTGATAATTTTGTAGGATAGTGGTCAAATATTTTGTAGAATTCCCTATAATTAAAACAGGAATTATTTCTCCCCTGAATATCTGTAGAATTCGTTGATGGAGATCTATATCTGGATTTGGAGATTTCTTTGTGGGGTGGTTTTTAATGACTAACTCAATTTCTTTATAAGACTAGGAAAGATACTTCTCTCTCTTTTAATCATTTTGTTTAAATTTTCTAGGGATTCAGCCATTTTAATCATATTTATTACTATAAAGTTGTTCATAATATTCTTTTATTATCTTTTTAATGTCTATAGAATATGTAGGTATGCCCTCCTTTAAATTGGCAATAATAATTATTTGTGCTTCTCTTCTTTTTTTTCTTAATCTACATTGCCAGTATTTTTCTATGATTTTTAGTCTATTCAGAAACTCAACTTTTAAATTTGACAATTCTCAATATTTTTCATTTGTTTTCTATGTAATTAGTTTTTCATGTTCATATTTTCCCTTCTTGTTTGGATTTCTTTAAGTATTCTTACTAAAAATTTCTTTACCTCCTTAATTTTTTGCCTTTCTCCTTTTCAATACATGTAATTAAAGAATAACTTTTCCTTAAATGATTATTTGTTTGCAACTGACAGGTCTTGATATAAAGTATATTTATTAGTGTTTTGTTCAAAATATTTTCTAATATCTATTATGATTTCTTCTTTGGCCCATGGTTTAATAGCAAATGTTAATTTTCTAGTTATGTTTATGTTATTGATTTCTATCTCAATTCATTACAGTTAGAGAACATAATTCATATGTTTTCAATCATTTGAAACTTGATGAGATTTGTGTTTTGGCTCCCAACTTAGTCAATGTTTGAAAAATTTCTCTATATTCTTGAAAAAAATGTGTGGTCAGCAGGCATGCAATGTTTTACATGTACCCCTCAGGTCAGGTTTGTTATGCATATGGATAAAATATTTTATATTCCTATAATATTAGGTAAATTTTTTAAATCATGTAGTCACGTGTTTTATATTCCTACTGACATTTTGTCTGTTTGTTTTGTCAGTTAGAAAAGTTTTTTAAAATGTCTAATTCTTTTCCAATTTTCTTAATTTTTGCTTTATGTATTGGAACTTATTTTATTAGGTGAATTCAAATTGAAAATTTATTATATCTCTAGAGAATTAAACTCTTTATCATTACAAAGTGACTTTCTTTATACATAGTCATGCTTTTTACCTTCAATTCTATTTTATCCATGCTGCCATCTTTCTTTTTTGATAGTATTGCATAGTATATCTATTTTAATACTTTTACTTTCACTTTTCTTAATCCTTAGATTTTTTACCTGAAACACTTTAAAATAGCAGAGTTGAATTTTAAAAAATCTAGTAAGGCAACATTTGTCTTTTATTACAAGTATTTAGATCATTAATATTTAATGTAATTACTGATAAATTTGCATTTCCATCAATCACTCGGTATTGTGCTTTTTGTTTTTTTCTACCTGTTTTCTCTTTCTTTTCCTCTCCTTCTAACCATTCTTAGATTGATTAAGAATTATCTGGCCATCAACCTTTTTCTCCCTTGACTACTTTGGAAATTATACATGCTATTTCTTTTTCTTTTAGTAGATATCTTAAAAATTACAACATACATACCTAACATCACAGTCTAAAATTAATCGATGCCTTTACCTTCCTACTGAAAATATAAGGACCTTGGAACACTTTAACATCATTTACTTCATTTCTGACTTTTTGTTAATGTTGTTATGTTATTTAATTCTATGCTTTTTAAAAACCATGTGATACATTGTTATTATTTTATATAGGCAAATTTTATCTCTATTTAGCTCCATATTCAACAATTCTTTATTCTTGCTTTCTTTTTGAATTCCAGACTTTCCATACAGGAGTACTTTCCTTCTGTTTGAAGTACATTCTTAAGAATTTCCTTCAGGGAGAATTTTTATTTCATTGTCATCATCATCATCATCATCATCATCATCATCCTTGAAAGATATCTTTTCTGGGTATAGAATTCCAGATTAATGGTTATTTTATCCCCTTAAAGAAATCTGCCCACAGTTGATCCATTTGTTTTGTGGGAGGGGAGGTCACATTGCATGGGGTCTTATCCATGTGCACTCCTGACAGATTGGCTATATCAGACCTTTGAACACTCTTGGGCTATTGGTGGTGCCTCACCACTGTTGACACTTTTCAGATTATCATCCAAACCCATGAAACAAATCTGTGCCATTTGCATCCTGACAGTGGTGTGCTCTTTATTGCAAAAGCCACTCAGTGGGCTAATAGTCAAGATATCTGATAGATCTTTCACACATTCCACCTTCTACAGCATCTCATATTGTTGTCTTGGAAAGGCTTCTTCAAAATTTGACTCAAAAAGTTTTATGACTCTACCCTCCTCATCTCTTCCTGGTCCACACCCCTTAGTAAAAGAGTTTGATCACTGAGTAAGTGATCCCCAGAAAGGGATCATTTCCTCTTGTCTACTTCCTGGTTAATGATCAGGATAAAAACTTGAGATTCTGCCTTGACCATTTCTGGGAGTGACACTTTTTAATTTTCCCAAACGGCAACCCCAAAGTCATGATATGATTATGTATGTAACAACTCAAAAATAATAAAGATAAATTATTAGAATTAATAAGTGAGTTTTGCAAAGTTGTTTGATATAAGGTGATATAGAAAATGAATTCAATTTCTATAGCTTTACTAAGTGATAAAATAAAATTAAAAAGTCAAATAATACCCCGTATTGATAATACTACTGGTGAATGCATAAATTGAATTTTCCTCTTTGGAAAATAGTTTGGCATTATCTACCAAAGTTGAAATCATGCATACCATACAACCTGGCAATTGGACTCTTAGGTATGTATACCTAAGGGAAATGCATACAGAATGGGACATATGCAGTAATGTTCATAGTAGCATTATTTATAATAATCTCAAACTGGTAACAAACCCAATGTTTATCAATAGTAAAAAAAGTGTGGTATATTTCTACAATGGAAGAATAGTCAGCAATAAAAGTGAATAAAACGGAAGATACATAGCACTTGGGTAAGTCTCTCAAAAGTAACCACACATAAAGTAACACATAGTGTGTGATTCCATCTACATTTAGTTAAAAATGTAGGAAAAATAATAATGTTAAGTGATATAAACTTAGTTGGGAAAACTATAAAGAAAAGCAAGGAAGTGATAATCATAAAATTCTAGATAGTGAAATACTTTGGAGTGGAGCAAAAGGACAGTGACTGAGAGAAAACGTAAGGAAAGTTTCTGGAGAGCTGGGAGTGTTCAATTTTTCACTTGGGTGTAGGTGTGTTTTTTCATGATAAATCATTAAGCTGTGTATTTTTGTTTTGTGTACTCTTTTACATGTATTTTATATTTTATACAAAATTTTATGGGAAAGGAATTATTGACTAAGATTTTTGCATCAGAATGTAAGAATATTTTAACAGATCCTTCCAGATTATTCAACTGAAAGATTATAACAATTTACTCCCATTAGCAATGGTTTTGCACTGACACGTACTGCAGTGTGAGACTCCTTGGACTTTTCTTTTTCATCCCACCACCCTGTTTCCTAAAGGAAATGTTATCTTTATCAGCTCAGATTTTTCCCTGCTCTTTTGCTTTGTTTTTATAATAATTAACACAAATAGACCAACCCCCAAATCTCAGTGGCTTAACACCATGAAATTTCCATTTGCATATGGAAAGAATGAAAGATACACAGCAGTCACTTGTCCATAGCACTTCTCAAATCCCACTAGGCATACATGGTAAAGTTTTATTTCTCTCTTATTCAAAGATCATTGTGGAATTAAATAATAGCTCACCTTCATATTTAGGCTCAGCCTTTTGGAACTTGGGGCTGCTAACATTGCTGCAACAGAGGAAGAGAGAAATGGAGGAGGCACTCACTTCAGTAAATATTTGGTAGGCACTTACTTTTCTCATCTGATCCAAGATAGTTTTGTGTTATTTCTTCTACACAGAAAATACTCAACCCTTCTCCATGGGAGACATCCCCAAAATCTCATCTTGTTGCTGCCTCTAGCACAAAGTACAAGGTCACTAGATGATGTGCAATAGTTACAGCATCAGGTACAGATTATCTCCTCTGTGTCTGGAGATCTAAAAAAAAGAAAAGAGAATTAATCTCCTTCCATACCCTCACACAATCTGCAGGGACAGGATACTGACAATAAAGATTTCTTATAGTCAGCTCTACCAGATCTTGATTTCTGACATATCACCTGGAGAGAGCAGAGGGAGTCTGTGTTGGTTGTTGTAAGGATGACTGTCTTTTTTCCACAATGTAAGAATACTGTTTATTGGAAATATTCTGAACACTTGCAATTATTTTTTATTCTGTTCCCCCAAATAATATACTAGTAAATATAGTCTACTTTTGCCTAATAGGATAGAGTGATATAGAGCCACAATCTCTTAATTGCAATTCTAAAATCCAAAATTTCAAAAACAAAGCAAAACTTTAAGTTCTTTGATATTTAGTGATAAAACTTACCTTGGACTGAAATGAGGATATTTGTAGTTCTTTCTTATCCCACTGCATGTGAATATTCATATATTTCACTGCAGATGTATTAACGTCTTGATTATGGGCTGCTGCTTCAGATCCCCACTGGAAATGTCTTCTAATACATGCTATGTGCCTGGTATTAGACTTCTAAAATATAAAAACTTTTAAACTGCAAAACACCTGTTGCTCTAAGAATTTAAGATAAGGGATTATGGATCTGTATTTCCATTTTTTTGTTAGCTTTTTGACTTACTAAGTATTTGACATTGGGACAAAGTATTTACATGGTAAACAGTGCCTTTAAAGTTTCAATGCTGATTTAATCTTTCAATGCACAAACTTTAGATACTTGTCATTTTTATAAAGTAAAGTCCTTGTTAAGAACTATGACCACTATGTTACATAGTGTTCTCTCTTTGAATGAGATATTTACTTTTGGCATTTAAGTAGGAAAAGCTGTTACTCCTGAAGATTTAGCCTTGTGCACATATCCTTGTTCATTGCTAGAAGTTTACAGCCATATTTGGTCCTAAGTATATGGCATACGATTTTTTTCTAATGGTTTCATTTTCTTATTTCTGACTCCATGCTGTAGTTCTTTGCTTTTCCATTCTATTTTCTCCTTCGAATTTACTCTATCTTAATTTTGTGCATTTTCCTGTTTCCTTACCTCAATTATAGAAACAAAGTAGGAGCATAGATAAATAAAATAAATAGACAGATTAAAAACTACATAAAATGTTAAGAGTAATGTTAAACAGGGATAAATTCCTGCAGAAGGGAACTCTGGTATGTACGTGCATGTGTGTCTGCTTTGACAACTTCATAATATATTATTCTGTCATTACCCACATTTTGTGAATAGTCCTCTTATTACCATCCTTAAATTATTATAATTTTTTGTGACATCTATTTTCTGCCAGGACCCCGGTTAATAAAGCAATTGGTACCAGAAGTAGTCCCAGAAAACAGACTGTCAAAATGGTATCTGAGATTGGGTTGCCCATAAAATCAAGAAATGCAGAGAGAACTTTCTTGCAAGGGGAAAATGAGTCACAGATAAATCTATGATGCACAGTGGAGTCACAATTACTCAAACTAGCACGAGTGGTAGTGCCTGAGGAGGGCAAGAAGTTAGGACAGTGCTTCTGAAATTTTGATGTACATACAAACCACTGCAGTTTCTTGTTAAAATGCTATTACTGATACAATAGGTCTGTGCTGGTGTCTAAGAGACTACATTTCTAACAAACTCCCAGGTAATGTTGATGCAACTGATAAGACATCACATGTTAAGTGGCAGGAAATAGGAGACCAAGTGGCTGTAGCACTCAGCTTCTATGGCAACAATAGTAATGCTAAAGACTGAAGAGTCAACTGGCTCTTTCTTATGTCCCTAGAGTGTAAGTAGAGTAAATGGAGATCTCGAGAGCTGTGAATATACATTTGGGATGAAATGTGGAGACTATCAGGCCTCCATGCAGGTCTGAAGTTATCTGTCATCTGCTGTAGATACAGGGCAGATATGGCTCAGGACCACGCCCAAGGTCTATATGACAATAAGGATTACAGAATTGTAGCAACAATTAAATGCTAAGTTGTTAAAAGCTACAGTACCCGCGCTGCTGGGGAAGGGAGAGGCCTTAGAGAAGGGACTTTTCAGCAGACATGGGTAAGGCTGGGAGCTTTGAGCCTTCCAGTCCCTCTAGTGCATCCTATTGGCTGGGGCAGCCATCTCTGCCATCTGAGGGAAGCAGCCCTCCTCAGCATGAAAGCCTGTTCACTCACTCTCTCTGAGACAGTTTTCTCACGAGGGGATGCCAGTTCTCTTGCTGGCTCACTTTCATCTACTCTCATCGTCTCCAGGATGAATATAAGAGTTAGATTCCAAGATAGCCTAGATTGGGAGGTGTAATATCTTCTTTAGGAAGAGAGAAACTATATACCAAAAACTAAAAAGACATCATTGATCTTTATCAGAAAGAGCCCGGACAACATGTGTGGGAGTAGGAAACCAAGGGGGTGAAAACATAAGGCTTAGTCGGGCCTGATTCATTGGCAGGAGTGCCCTCACCCTGGATTTGGCATTTATTGCCTTTTTAAAATCACCTGGGTAATAAGGTTACATTATCAAAAACTAACTTTCTTTCTTTCTTATGGCAAAAAACACATGACAAAAATTGTACCATCTTAACCATTTTTGAGTGTACAGCTCACCAGTGTTGAGTATATACACATTGCTATAAAACAGATCTGTGGGACTTCTTCATCTTGCAACACTGAACCTCTTTACCCATTAAACCATGACTCCTATTTTCCTCTTCTGCCCAGTCCCTGGTAAACACAATTCTGCTTTCTGTCTCTATGAATTTGACTACTTCAGATGCCTTATACAAGAGGAATTACACAGGTCAAGAGCTTTCTTGGCATGCCATCTTTAGAGGAAATAGTCCACACCTCAGAAACCTGTAAATACTGTAGTAGACCTGTATGTGCAGGTTGTTCAGCGCCCACCTCCCTCAACCGTAACTCTGTGAGGGCCTGGAGGACTCTGCTTTTCTCAAAAGCATTAAAAAAAACTCATTGGTAGGAAGACACCAGCAATCTTAAAAGAGTTTTGTGGTGGCTAGCTTCTATAGGCCTAGGACAGAGTTGGACTTGCACCACTGGAATTAAATTTCTTGATTTCAAGGGGAATAATTCAGAGAATGTTAGATGTTACATGTTAATGCTTAATCATCATAGACTATGTGGGCCCCATTACCACAATAAGCCATTGAGATGGAATTTAATCAGAGTGTTTTGACTCACAGAAATCTGTGGCCTAGGCTAATTGATCATGGTGTACATGGAAGAATACATACTAGGTATTCTACAGAAATAAAATGTTGGTAAACTAATAAGATACTATGTAAAAGAACTTCTAGGACTCCTGGGCACTTATTGTAGGAGTAGGGTGATCATATTCTGTTGTCAATATCTTGTTTCCAGAACTATGCTATTTCACGAATCCATACAGCCTGGATTGAAAGGGAGGCCAGACTTTTGAGGAAAATACTCTGCATTGTGGCTACAGGTGTATACTGTGAATCTTCCTCCCAGATTTCCCCAGAGAGACCTCAGCCATGAACCCAAGTGATTGAGTGCTAGGTAAAAGGAAAGACCTGGAATTTCTAGTGTTTATTAGATACTGGCTTTAAATTTTTGTTGATACTTGAAGACCCAAGAAGTAACTATGAACTACTGGACACAGTAGGGGCTTATGCAGGTCAAGTGATGGATAGAATTTTGGCTCTATTCCATCTTACAGTATGTTCAGACAGACTACAGATCTGTCCTATTATTATTTTCCCAGCCTCAGAATGAATGGAGGCAATACTTATATTTAATATCTGTCAGAATCACAACTGTGGTTCCCTGACCCATGGAGTAAGGGCTAATAGTGCAAGAAGGACCAAGTGGAAGTCCCTGCAACTGTCCCCAACCACCCTCTCCAAAATTGCATATTAAAAGCAATACTGTGTCCCCGTGGAAATAACAGAGATTAGTCCCATTTTCAAAGACTTGAGAGATACACAAGTAGTGATTCCTACCACATCTTACCATATCTACATTTAACTCAACTATTTGACCATTAACTGAAAATTTAACTCAAAATCCAACGGTCCATGGAAAACCAGATTAGATCATCACATATATAATCAGGTAACCATGGCAGTCACAGCTGAAATTCCAAACGTGGTGTCTTTACTGGAGCAAATTAACACAGTCCCTGGAACTTGGTATGCAGTTATTGACCTGGCAAATGCTCTCTTGTCAATTCTCATCAATTAACAAAATCAGAAGCAGTTTGAATTTACATGGTAGAGACAGCAGTATAATTTTTCTGCCTTGATCCAGGATAGCAGCATTTCATTATAAAATGGAAGTAGTTGAACTAGACCTTAAGCAGGTCTAGAACGTAACAGTAAACTACACGAACAATTGGTTCAGACTCCTGCTGTATCTGTTCCTTCACTGTCTCCTCCTCAACTCACGCCTATAGCTTCACAGGAAGTTCCCTGTTACCAGTTAATGGAGGAGAAAGAACAATGA
This sequence comes from Tapirus indicus, assembly GCA_031878705.1. Lineage (NCBI taxonomy): Eukaryota > Metazoa > Chordata > Mammalia > Perissodactyla > Tapiridae > Tapirus > Tapirus indicus. Next base: position 80,614,337 of record CM062919.1, read on the forward strand.
GCCTGGTTTATAGATGGATCTGCATGGTAGGTCATTGTCAGTGGAAGCGGATAGCTGTTGTATTATAACTCCTTTGGGGCGTGGCCTTGACAGAGTGTGGTGAAGGAAAATCCTTCAAGAAAATAGGATGTATGGAGGTACATTTAGTTGTCCACATTTTATGGAAGGAAAGATGGTTCGAGGTATGTATCTACATTGACTTATGGGCTAATTGTTTGGCTAATTGTTTAACGACCTGGAAAAAAGAATATTGGAAAATTGGTGACCAGGAAGTGTGGGGGAAATATAAACGGTTACATCTCTTATAATGGGAAAAGTGAGAAAACATCTTTGTAGCCTATGTAAATGCTCACCAGAACTACCAACAGTGGAGGAGGTTCTTAACAATTAGGATCACAAAACGACTTGGCTTTTGTTGTCAGTCACTTTCCCTTGCAGATCTCCCAGTACTTGCACAATGGGCCCAGGAACAAAATGACCATGATGGTAGGGATGGAGGCTATGTGTGGGCTCAACCACATGGTCTTTTCACAAATTTGATGTGACTACTGCTATCGTGGAGTGCCCAAACTGACAGCAACAGAGGCCAATGCTGCATCCCCAATGTGGACAATTTCTGGGCTATGACAGCTGGCTGGTGGCCACTGATTGCATTAAACTCTTCCTGTTAGAGGGGCAAGCACTTCTTCCTCATGGAGTTAGACACATTTTTCAGGTTTGTCTGACTTCTCTGCCCACAGACGTCTCCCAGCACTTTGATTTGTGGACTGGAAGAATGTCATTATATCCTGAAAAAAAAAAAAAAAAAACCCCGCCTCTGACCAATATCACACACACATGGCAACAATGGACTTATGCTCTTGGGACTCACTGGTCTTACCATGTGCCACATCGTCAAAAAGAATTGGCTTAATAGAATGGTGGAATGGCTCACTGAATTGTTATTTATGGTTCCTGCTATCGATAAAATCTTGCAAGTTTATGGCACATGCCTTAAACCAGCAGGCCATACATCATGCAGTCTTTCCTACAGCCAGAAACAAGGGTTTGACAATAAAATAGTCCTTCTCACAGCGACGTCTAACAACCAAGATATTTTACTTCCTGTCATTGAGATCTTAAGCATGGTGGATGTGGAGGAACTAGTACATAAGGAAATTATGACTTTGTAGAATTGGAAGCCTTTGGCCATTTTAAGATCCTTATGTCATTGCACTAATAGTCAGCCAGGGTATGGCCATGCAAGAATTTGATCCCAATTGTTGGGAGAAATTATTTTTTTTCCTCTGTCTTCTTTCAGGATGTTTTCTTTTTCTTTGATTTTCTGTAATTTGAAAATGAAATGCCTACATGTAGTTTTTTTGTCATTTATCCTGTCTGGTGTTCTCTGAGCTTTCTGGATCTGTGGTTTGGTGTCTAACATTAATTTGGGAAAATTCTCTGTCATTATTGTATCAAATAATTCTTCTGTTCCTTCCTCTCTTCCTTCTCCTGGTATTCCCAGTACATGTACCTTCCACCTTTTGTAGTTGTCCCACAGTCCTTGAATATTCTGTTCTGTTTTTTTTCCTGTCTTTGTTCTTTTTGTTTTTCAGTTTTTGAGGATTTTATTGATATATCCTTTAGCTCAGAAATTCTTACCTCAGACATGTCCAGTCTACTAATAAACCCATCAAAGACATTCTTCTTTTCTGTTACAGTTTTTTTTTTTTATCTCTAGCATTTCTTTTTGATTCTTTCTTAGAAGTTCCATCTCTGCTTACATTGTCCGTCTGTTTTTGCATGCTGTCTGCTCTATTAGAGCCTTCAGCATTTTAATCAGAGTTGTTTTAAATTCTCAGTCCGATAATTCCAACATCGCTGCCACGTCTGGTTGTGATGCTTATTCTGTCTCTTCAGACTGTGTTTTTTGCCTTTTGGTGTGCCTTGCAATTTTTTTTTTTTTTTTTGATAGCTGGACATGATGTACTGTGTAAAAGGAACTGTAAATAGGCCTTTAGTAATGCGGTGAGGTGTCAGGGGAGGGGAAGCATTTTATAATCCCGTGATTAGTGATTAGGTCTCAGTGTTTTAGTGAGCCTGTGCCTCTGGGCTGGGAACTTCACAGGTGTTCCTCAGGTTCTTTTCCTTCCCCTTAGGTGGAACAGGATGGCTAGAGTGGGCTGCAGCTGGGCAGTTCCCTTCCCCAGGTCTGTTAGGCTCTGGTTCACTAGTTTCCCCAAGGACAGACCTTGTTAAGAAGAACAGAGTGCTCTGGTGTATTTCAAACTGGTTACTTCTCCCCTGCCCCTCCCAGAAGCCCAAGGGAATTTTTCTCTTATATTTACTGTGGGAATCTGGTCAAGCTCCTGGAGGTAAATCTCGCAATATTGTGGGGGTCCCTATGATTGGGTTCCCCTGGAGTGTTTAACTCTCATCTTGTGCACACTGAGCCTTCAGCAATTCATCAATTACAGTTTAGGTTTCCCACCCCTGGTTCTCCAGGTGGTTTCTGCTCTCAAGTCTCCATTCCCATAAGTTGCAACCTCCCTCGTTGGTTTGCCGTGTCCTCCTCTCTCTTATGCATCCAAGAGGAGTTGATTTTTCGGTCTGTTCAGCTTTTTACGTGTTAGGACGGAGTGGCGACTTCCAATTTCCTTACATGCAGAATTGGAAACTGCAAGTCTCTCTCTAATCCTTCTAAATTTCAAGTATTATTTCTCTTTTTGTTCATTTTATTAATATGTAGATCCATCGTTGAGTCTTAGACAGTATTAGCTCTTATATTAATTCCAATTTTGTCTTTCTTTCTATTGGTTTTGTTTTCTCTTCTATGCTTTTCCTGAATTTACCAGCTCATGTTTTAGGGACATATGTGCATTTTGTGTTTGAGTTGCAGAGTTTATTGTATCTATTAATTTAAGCTCTGTTATTGTATATTTGAATTTTATATGTTGCAGCTTATTTTTTTGTTGATGATTCTTAAATTCCAAAAGAAGTGTATTAAAATGTGCTCGGTGGGCCGGCCCAGTGGCGCAGCAGTTTAGTTCGCACTTGGCAGCCTGGGGTTCACGGGTTCGGATCCCGGGCGCCTGCCGACACACTGCTTGTCAGCCATGCTGTGGCGGCGTCCCATATAAAGTGGAGGAAGATGGGCACGGATGTTAGCCCAGGGCCAGTCTTCCTCAGCAAAAAGAGGAGGATTAGCAACGGATGTTAGCTCAGGGCTGGTCTTCCTCACAAAAAAAATAAAAAATAATAAAATGTACTCGGTAATGGCTTTGTCCACTTCTCCTTGTAATTCTAGAAGCATTCCTTACTCTTTTTCTTGGGGCACAAAGGCTTACGATTATTATGCCTTATTGGTTATATCATTTGTCATTAAAATATCCCTCTTTTTCCAATTCAATGCTTTTTTGCTTTAAACTCTACCTAATGAAATAGTGATCTACCTATTTCTATTTCTTCTTGTCAGCATTTGTTTGAAATATTCTTGACCATACCCATATTTTTAATCTTTCTTGGCACTCTGCTTTAGGAATGCTTCTTATCAGTGGTAAGTAGCTGAATTTTCTGCATTTGAAGCAAACTGAAAGTCCTTGCATTTTGAAAGGAAAAATCAAACTATTCAATTTAATCATGTTAACTGATCCAAATGGTTTTCTTTTTTCAATCTTATTTTATGTATACAACTATGCAATTTTATTGTTTGCATCTCCCCTACTTCCCTTATTTTTTTCTATTTTTTATTCTCATTAAATTTCACTGGATTTTTAGGAAGAGGTCAGAATCCACATGCCTTTGTTCACCATCAATAATTGGAAAGATTTAATAGCAATTAAAAGTGACATGAAGGCTATGGTCTAATTTTTTAATGTATATCTTTAGGTACACACAGAAAAATTATTGGCATTTATAAATTAGGGACCATTTCTGTTAACAGGGGCTATTTCTGTGTATTGGAGTTTAGGGTGATTTTTACTTTTTAAAAATACATTTCTCTATCAACTATTTCAGGTTTATAATAATGTTTTCCAATCATCAGCAAAGACGAAACTACATTTCTCTTTTTTAATGATCTGGAGATATGTTTTGCTTTGTTCCGATGATTCAGACCATCTTCTCAACATATCTCTTGATTCTGTCACTTACCATTATACATTTCCTGAGTTCTTTGTCAACTAGCTTTCTTCTACTTTGGCAGTGTTGTTCTTCAGGTATGTGCTATATTAGACATCTGTGTGTTAAAAAGGAAACTAACAGCTATCTTGAAATAGTTTTGAGGGTATATATATCCTATATATCTATATCTATGTCTATTCTATGTATCTGATCTAGAATGCATTTTAGGACATAGTTTGTCCCTAAGTGAGGGACTTTCTGTAAATTTAGTTGAAAGTTGAAAGTATTCAAGGGCTTGTGTTCCAGGTTAAATATTGGTCTGCCCTTGAAACTCAAAGAAGACTTAATGATGTTCTGCTAAGGTAATGAAAAGCATTGATTTCTAGGATATTTAATTTAATCTTGTTTTAAACATAAAATTTATTATTGTTATTTGCAGACAATATTTAATTAGATGTTAATGAAGTTTGCCACTATTTTGGCTCACAATTTGTAGTCATGGTTCTTAGTTCCAAGCAGAAAAAAATACTTTTCTAAAACTATGCCAGAGAGTTTGCCTGATGAGCAAACTGCCATGTCTGTGCTTCCCCAGGGTACATGGAGGTGAGAACAGCCCTTCCTGGGCCTCCAAGGCCCTTCTCCACAGGAGACCAACTTGCAACTGTGGAAAACCACTCGTGCTTTGACTACCACCACCGAAATACCACTGCTCTCTCACTGCCCAGGCCAGGAAAGCTGGAAGTTGCACAAATAGACTAATTCCTTCCTTGGCTCACTTTCAAATCAAAATCTCAAATGGGTGTATCTGATTAGTGGAGTCAAATATATAAAACTGAGTCCAAGCTTCAAGAGAGTCTGGGAACTTGAGTTCTGACTCCATTTGGAAGGAGTTTCAACTCCTTAGTCATTCTGCTCTAAGTGACTTCTTACATTCTAGTTTGAAATACACTAATTCCGTGTTTAATTTTTGTGACTGCATTTTTTTTCTTTCCAAGATTTTCAAAGGCTAGTTTTCAGCTCTTCCATTCATTAAAGAAAATAGTCTCCTATTTTTATTTCAAATATGTTGCTTCTTCTTTATCTCCGAGTATTCTAAATATCCTCATTTAAAAATTCCTTCTTAGATTATTTCATTATTTTGTTTCTGTTGGTGTGAATCTTCTGCTTGAGGTATCTTCTGAAAGCTGCTCAGGTGTTGAATTTCCTTGTGTAGGTTGTAATTTTTTTTTGAGCTCTGTTGTAAACTTGCTGCTGGGAACTACTGCTCTATCTAGAGCATCTCAGTCAACTGAATACTATGGTGCTTTGATTATCTGTGATCCCAAGAGCCCATTAGCCACTCCACTCACCAGAGAGAAGGTTGTCTTCACATTCTAAGCAGGTGGAAGCTGGCAGACATTTGTTCAGAAGCAAATGTCAGTGGCAGACATTTGTTCAGAAAATGTTACACGCTTTTTAAAAATAATCTCTTCATTCTGCAGAATGGAACTCAAAGAGGTCCTGTATCCCTCATTTCTCCCTCATTACATTCATTTGTATTAATGTTAAAAGAAAAGTGATTTCATTAATAAGGTATTTTCTGAATGTAACACTTTTTGTGGATCCTGTCTTTCTAGGCTCTGACTTCCCGCACTCAAACTCTCCTTGCAGTGACTAGACATGTTCAGCTTGGTTATTGTTAAGCGATTGCACATGTGTGATGCCTGCTCACTATATAATAATTCGCAAGAGTCATTCATTTACCTGAAATCCAGATGAGACAGCTTAGTATGGTGCCTTGCTGAAGGTGGTTTTTGCACCATCTCAGATAATTCTGCTGGAGATTTAGGTTGCTGTGGCTGGGAGTATACAGAGCTCTGTTGTCCCTTCTTCTGGGCTTCCTGCAACCTTGCAGGGCCTCTTCCTGAACTGGCAGGACCCTCAGTCAAGCACACTCACTCACCATCTTCCAGCCTGACACTGGTTGTTATCCTTTACTTTAAAAACATATACTTTCCTTTGCCTTGTTGCAGGAAATCTTTCACTTCTGTAGGACTTATGAGATAGACAAGACTTTTTCACAAAGACCCAATCCAAGTCCTCAGCAGGACTACTGGCTTTGCCCCAGAGCTGGAAGGTGAAGGTAACACAGAAATGTTAGTGTCCCTGCTCTAGTGCCGAGCCAAGGGGCTGCTCAGAGTGAATGATTAACTTTGAACGTAAGGTCTTTACTTAACACAGAGTCTAGGAAGGGAGAATGCCAGAATGGATAAACTACATGAATTTTGGCTGAGCTGAAATGTTTAAAATTTGTTTAGTGGCAAGTGGATGAGCGTCATTACACCATTATAAGAACAGTATATTCTTTTAGAGACTGCTTAGATTTTGGTAACTGAATATAGTGGCATTTGTAGGATACTAACCTTTTCTAATAAAAATGGAATGATTTTGCAAGTACTGCATTTTGTGTTTAGAAATAATAATAATTTAAATTGAGATGGAAAGTAAATTGAATCAGATCAGAATAAAATTAGTTCAATAAATAAATTTCTTTTGAAATTAGCATCTGAAAAGTTTTATACTAAACTAATGACTGAGCATAAATCATTAAGCATGAAATGCGGAATTACTAAGCGTGAAAAGATGGGATTGTGTAAAAGAATGCAGCAATGTTTTGATTTTTCAAATTTCTACTCTTACCTCTTTAGCTCTAGTTCATAGGCAAAAAATAAGAACAAAAACCCTTCTTATCTCTATTGTAAGCATGTCGCTCTTGACAATGGAGAGTACCAATTGTTTTCTCATAGAGCTGGTAACGGATGCATGAGGGTGCAGAAAGGACTGAATAAAATAGATTTGTAAGCGGTATCTTGAAAAATGCAAAACTCATGTAAATGCATAAAGTTAAAATTGATCTACTTGTTTGGTGATCTGTAAAGAAATATATTCTCATTTTCACCATTCATTTAGGGAAAAGCAGAGGTTGTTGGCTTTATGATCCTTCTTTATTTTTATTCTGTGCCTGCTGAGAAGGGAGAAGGTTCAGTCACTTTTTCTCCCACTTCCATTCCTGATTGCTGGCGACTCTTTCTGTCGCAGCTGGGTGTAAGGGCAGGGTGGGCAGAAAGGAGGGGAATGGATGGTTGAAGGGGAGCAGAGACCTTCTCATTCTGACTGTGCTGACCAGTCGGCTCTATGCTCGCTGATCCCAGCGGAGGTTTGGAGCTGAGTCTTCCTTTTGAGGATCGTTTTTACGGATTATGTGGAAGTCCTCCTCCATTTCTGGATCTCTCTTACTTGAAATACCCTCAAAATTTATTTTATCTGGTTGCTTATTTCCTCTGCAGCTCCAAAGCATTTTATCCAAAAAAACTTCTTTATAAATTCTTCACATAATCTGACTCGTTCGTCACCTCAGTGTGGTTAAGTCCAAGAATCACGTTAACTTTTTTTTTAATTTGACTGCTTTGTAAACTTGGCATTCTGTCTAACACTTCCTCTGTTGAACAACATTTATCCCACTCTGGTGCCCCAGCTTAATCCTGTGCTCCTGTCAGGACAGTCCATTCGAAACCCGCTTGGAGGAGCGGCTCTTGTTACAGCTAGCACAGCGCTGAGCCAATGAGGCCCCAGAACTCCGCTGCAGATCATGAGGTTTCTTTTCTGTTCTACCTTGGGACCTGCCAGAATCATAAAAATGCTCCACTTCTTGTTTCCCGGAGAGTGATTTAGGTCTTAATTATGTTTACTTAATTCATTGGTTCTCCCCTGAGGTGGCAGGGGAGGTGCACACTGAAAAGGGGGTTAGAAGTTGCCATATATTCTTATCAGACAAGAATATTTTAACTGTTGAGAAAAAAACATGCCCAATTCTTTAATATGATATAGTTAAAGTTTCTCTATAATAAAAAAATTCCAATTAAAAATGTAGTTCCTATAAAGTTACACATAATTCACTTATAACTTGGCTGTTTCTCTAGGGCATTTTTCCCCTTGTATTTGTTTCAAGTTGCCTGAATAATTGTGTTCCCAAAGGATCTTCACTCATTCAGACTTGTGGTCTACACCACATTTTGCCTCATGAGAACAGCAGACATTGACAAAAATACAAGCTAACCATAGCTTTTAAAATGGCCTTTTGTTTTAAAAACTGTCAAAATGACTTTCATTGTAAGACTAGAATGTTAAACATAAGATGTAAAAATAAAATTCTCATTGGACTGGTTTATGTTCAATTTTCTCCCACTTCCCCAACTGCATGTTGATTTAAATTTATGTGGAATCACTTATCCTTTTCTTTTTGGTTCAGGGTTATTTTATATTTATTCACCTGCTATTTTCAGTTTAAGGCATAAAAAAGGCTGCATAAAACTTTGAAATAGAATCGAGTGTTGTTTGCATAAGGGTAGTTTCTACAGATTCTTTAGGCAGAGGCCATGGTGGTTAACTTTTCCATTTGTAGCAACAATGGATTTTGCTATGCAAAAAAAAAAAAAAAGAAATTTTATTGGCCTTATACTACTTGAATTTTTTACCCCTGAATATTTTAACCTTTTTACTGAAATATATTGCAGGCACTTTCTTCTTCTTCCCTTCCTTCCTTTTCCCCCTTCCTTCTCCTTTCCTTTCCTCTCCTTCTCCTTCTCTGTTCTGTTCCATTCCATTAGTTAGGTTTAAATTCAATTTCAACACTTGGCAACAATGCCTCAGTTCCCTTATCTATAAAATTAGAAAATGATATCAAACCTAGACATAAGTATAAAATGAAGCAATACATGTGAAGGGCTTATGTGGCACAATGCTTCACTTTATATAGTTTGACAAAGTCTTGTAGAAAATTAGGAATACCATTAAAAACACTGGGTGTGATCAATCTCAGTGTAGTTTTATTTTTGTAAGCCTCTTGTCTGGTGTCCCCTGACTGTCAGTGGAGCCCAGACAGTGCACTAACTTTCCACCAGGTTCCTCCTTAGTATTCTTACTTTCCATCCTGGGTGGAGTCCAGGCTTCTAGACAGGGACCCTGACCCATCTGTCCAGACTCCATGAGCACTGCTTACTGGATACGCTCATCTAGGCTCTACTTCAAATTGGACAAACCTCCTGGAATCGCAACTGCATTATCAGCTTGATGAGATGGATGAAGACCATTTGATGACTCCAGTCACAATTTTCTTACGCTAGATAACAACTTGGGCTTAGATCTGATCTAAATTTACAAGTCATTTGTGTTATTAAAAAAAAAGTTTAAAAATCACTAATGTTTGAATTATAAGGAAGATCAAAGAGCATAAACTAAAAAACACAAATTATCTACAACTCAGATTTAACAAATGACAAGATTTGGCCGCATGAGCTTCAGATTCTTAAAAAGACTATTAAAGGTACCAATGAAATTTCTTTCCTCCCATGCTATCCTCTTCTTCCTTACCCAGAAGAAACTTCGTTTCCAAAGTTGGTATGTATCTCTTCTATGTGTCACAATTTACCATACTCTCATACCATCCTGTATTTTCAAAATTTGCATATGTGATATCATATTGTATATATCTCTCTGCATTATACCTTTGTCATTCATTAGCCAGATTTATGCTTAAGGATAAATTTAGATCTAGGTTACTCATTTTACAGTATTCACACAACAGAATCTTCTCATCCTCTGTGTGTGTTTGATATTTGAGTTCCTTCTAGCTTTTGTTTATTACAAATAATGCTGTGAGGAACATTTTCACACCTGCAGGTTTTCTTGCCATATAAGCAAGAACGTGTATCCCAAAGTGAAATTGCTGTGTTATAGGGCATATATATCTTCAGACTCCCCTTGGCATGATTTTAGACTGAGATTTCTCCCCACCACTTGAACTGCCATGCTTGACTGTCATTCCAAACAAAAAGAGAAATCCCTCGAGATAAAGGGTGCCTGGCAGGTCTCACTGGGCCAGCAGCATAACGTGAACACTTTTACAGCACATTCATCCCCAAAGTGCCCACAGAACTAGATATTATTCACATCCTGCATGGTTAATTTACCTTGTAAGGGTTTATAAGTCTGACTGGATAATAATTCTACTAGATTAAACATACTGTTACCCTGTAGGCTCTGAGAAGATAAAAACATAATCTCTTGTTTCCTTTGAGATTAGAAACCAGTGAATAGCATGTTGTTGTCTAAATAATGAATTTTGCTAAAGTTATGAAAACAAGCCCTAAAAATAAACAAAATCCACTTTTGTGGGATTTTGTTATCTAGTTTTAAAACCTAGTTGGGGATTAATATTTGTTCCATGTAATAAAACTGGATCATAGCTAATAAATAACTCACCCATTTGGATCTCAGTGTTAATTATTTATTAACAGATACATTTTTCTCACAATGAAAAGGGTACTTGAATTTTATGCAAAAAAAAGGAAAAACCCCGCACAAATGACTTGTTGGATTTGAGTTTATAGTAGCAGTTGAATGAGAATGATTAAAAAGCATTGATCTTGGATTAAAAAGCTAATGAGTCATATGTTCATGAATGCTTGGGAGACAGGAAAGTAGTCAAAAATAATCTTTAAAAATTATTAAAAATATTTCAAGAATAAATAAATAAATAACTTAAAACATCTTTGTGACAGAAGTCCATGTCCAATTTATCTTGAATCCTTTGTGGCCTCAAGCATAATTCCTTGTGTGTGGAAAAGCTAAATAGCTATTGCTGAGGGAATGAATTAATGAATGAACAAGTGATCCTGGAAGTGATGACAAGAGATGCACAGATTTGTTTGCTCCCTCATGAGGAATAAAATCAGGCAATGGAATATTCAAATTAGAAAATAATCCTAGTGTCACAATTTACTCTAACTTTTAAGGCTTTTTTTTGGTAGTAGATGTTTTTGTTGATTCAAAATTAGAGGGGATGTCTATTCTGTAATATTTAAAACCCACTTCCCAAAGTAGTATTTGTTTATTCAAATTAAAACTTTTAGCACAATGCCTCCTTGACATTTATAGCATCATTTAAAAATTGTTCTGGGGACTTTATGATTCTCTTTTAAGCTCTTTTGAGCTTGAGACTAAGCTCAGAGACTAAGACTAAGACCGTGACTCACTCCCCTGGGTTTTGCTGCCACCACGTGTTGCACCTGACAGATGTGTGGGCAGTGCTGACCAAGTAGACTGCTCACATCAGTGTTTGTTGGAACCACATGCAAGAGCAAACATAATATCGAGACAGAGTGCTGAACAATGTGTAAGCTGGGAAGTTAATATGATGAGTTATGGCCAATATTATTATTTTTAACATGCTAAAATACATTTATCAGTATATATTTGCACATAATAATAAAGTATTTTTTCAAGAAGTGATATAAATTCTTTTGAATACAGATTTGTGATTCAAAATATATTTCCTCCCATGGTTACAATACAAATATTTGGAAGCCAATCTCTTAAGGGACACAGGGGAATAGGAACCTTAAAAAGTGACTACAATCAGCAGACAAAGGCAAAACCCAGGAGAATGTGGTATTGCGGAAACCAAAGATAGAGGCATTTTTGAGAAGGCGGGTGTGGTCAACGGCATCACTTGCTGTAGTGAGATCAAGTAAGATAAGGTGAGGAAGGGCTGATTTGATTTAGCAATAAGGAGGCCGTAGATGATTTTGTTTCATTTCAGTGATGAGGTGAGGCTGGTATTCAGGAAGTAGAGTCAAGTAAATATACAACACTTTAAAAAGTTAACTTTGAAGGTATGAGAAAGGAGGAGATAGAGGCAGTTTATAAAACCTCTCTAAGCCTCAGTTTTCTTGTCTATAAGGTAGATACAGGAATACCTATATCAAAAGGCTAATGTGTAGTTTGGGCATGAGGCCTGGACAGCATGTGGTGCTCAGTAAACCTGAGATGCCACCACCGCTACCGTCAGCAGCACCATTTCTGGAGGTGGTTAATTTCCAAAGGTTTTTTTTATATATTACCATCCTATCAGTCACCGATGGCACTAATGTCACTATTCTTACCTACTACTTTAGAATTTTGAATATAAGATTTAATGACTTTCTGTGTATGGAAAAAGGGTAGGCAAGAGTAGTGGGGAGGAAATGGTATAAATGACCAGTTCACAAGAGGACCAGGGCTAGATGATGTTGCATATCAATCGAAATCTTGTGTAAAGATTTATAAGCGCAGAGAACAGGTACTGAATGTTGACTACGTGCTGGCCACTCTGCTAAGCTTTTCACATTCATTAATCCTTACAATCTCCCTATAGGGTAAGTGTTTTGAATACATCCTCATTAGATGAGGCACAGAGAGGTACTAAGAAGTTGAATAAGTACGTAGCACATATTCTTTTATGGTAGCTGTGGTTTGGGTCCTTTTGGGAAAAAAAAGGTTAAAAAATGTTAAAAGCAGAGAAGGGGTGGGAGAGACAGAGACCACATTTATGTGCTTTCTCTCCTGTTTCTCTCTCCTTGAAAAAGAGTGAGGTTCATATGTTGTCTTAAGAATCAGTCTACTCCTGTAGTACTTATCACTCATCCTTTTTGAACATTCTTCAGGTAGGGCTTAGAACGCTTGGTAAGCACTTTGCACAGTTCTTCCATCAGTTGGGCAAGGGAAAGATCTGTTGCAGCACTGTCTTTAAATGAGTAAATCAGAAGTGGCTGCCTGACTTGCTCTTCACTATGCATTGTTGGTACAAGTTGAAGCGGTCGCTGTAAAGGAACAGAGTTAGAAGCTAGTGCGTGTTTGGGAGAATGAGAAGGAGGTGGTTGGGACTACTATTGGCTGTGGAATTGGAAATACAATTTCACTGTGAAACATTTCCAAAGACACTGCAGTCTGAAATTTCAAAGTATCTCCAGAGGATTTAGTTTTATTGCTCACACTGATGTCAGTGGGCACTGGGCAGTTACAGCCTCGGCTGCTCTCTGGAACTTTGCCTGACTACTCCTGTTTCAGACGTTAGAAATTATTTGTTTCACAGTCTCTCTCTGGCCCTCATCCAAATAAACTAATCTCAAGTAATTGGTATTAAGGTAATAGCAGAAAAATAGTCCCAAAGAACAGCTACTGGCTATGAACTGTCAGCTAGGGGATACAGATGACCCTCTCTTTGTGAACAAATATTGCCTGTGAAAGCAATTCTCTACACATGAAAGCTGATCTCCCTGCTGACTTCCTTTATAAGATTGGAGACTTGCTCCCCCAGAAAATCTCTGACAAATAAAATAGAAACACATTTAAAGGCAGCAAATGTAAAAGACATATTTAAAACTGATTAATGCAATATATATATCAACATTTAAACAATGAGTTTGAAATAGTAAGAGTTATTTTTGTGTTTCTTAAGTTGGCTTACATTTGGAAAGCAAAATAATCAGTTCAAACAGAAAAAAACTCATTTGGCTCAAAGTTTCTTTCAACTTCTCTCAGTCTCCTTTCCTTTACATTCTGTAACAGAATGTTGTTGATGGTTCCCTTTGACTGGACAGACTATGTATGATTCCTGGTAGTTTAAAAAACTCCTAGCTTATCATTATTGTTTTTTCAAATATTAGGCATGCTTGTCTGGTTGAAGGGGATGAACAATATCTGGAAGTGCAACAGGAACAGCAATTTAAATGACAAGAAGTGGAATTAACCATCTTCATATTGCATAACTCAATTTCATATTTCTAAAAAGGCATTTTGCTAAAAGATATATTTATTCTATAGAGGTTTCATTCAATCTCATCTGAATTCTGCTTTATGGACGAAGTGCTACCTTCCAGATTCAGTGAGGTCAGATCTAGCACCAGGTTCCCTTGATTCACTTCCTTGAATTCATCTCATTTTGAGCATCCATTTCCCTTGACTGCTTTTTATTCTGTATTCTTCCACTTGCAAATTCTGATTTATATTTAATCAGTCAGCAACTAGGCAACCGTCCCCAACTCCTAACTTGTTGACAATATTGGCCAATTAACATTACCTATTGCCACTCAAGGTCACTAGATAAAAGATGCCAGCCTCCAGAGAGAACTCATGGCTACTACCTGCACCACCACCTGACCACTGTCCCTTACTTTGTTCCTGGGTGTGCTGATAAGAATATTTTATGTTCAAGGATTGTAGTGAACTACAAAAGGCTGGGAATTCTATTTTAGTTTATTTTTCTTTCTCCTGAATCTGGGCCAGCCCTATGACTGCTTAACCACTAGAACGAGGTAGAAGTGACACTGTGTCTGTTCTAGGCCTAGACTTGAAGAACACTGGCAGCTTCAAGTGCATCCTTCAAATGCACGCTGTGGAATGCATGCTCTCGACATCAGCTGGCAGGTGTGAGAAGCTCCAGCCACATGGAGAGGGTACAAGCCGGTGTTCTAGACTCAGCCCCAGTTGAGTTCCCAGGCAACAGCTGGCACCAACTTCCAGCCACATGAGTGAGCCATCTTGGATGCTCCAGCCCAAATAAGCCCTCAAAGACTGCAGCCCCAGCCAACACCAGGTGGCAAAGAACTGCCCAGCTGAGCCTAGTCAACTTGCAGAATTGTGAGAGAAAATGAAACTGGTGTTTTAAGCCATTAGGCTTTGGAGTGGTTCATTACATAGCAGTAGATAACAGAAGGGGGATATTTGTTCAGTTCTGGTACTAGGGACCGGGAACACCAAGATGCAGAGAAATGGGGTCTATGTCAACGGACCCTGTCAGTGTAGTTCTCCCTCAGGTCTACAGTTGGTTTCTCCTGGTCTAGTGTGTTGTGTCTAGTCTGGAAAGCACTGAGCTCTCCTTCCTTTTGGGAGTTGGTAACTACTCTGTCTCCCTCACCCCACTTGAAAATCAATTCTAGGTACAAGGAGGACTCTTAGGCCTGCCTAGCCTGGGCAAAAGAAGCCTCATTAATTCTGATATGCCTCTAAGGTTCTGCAATAGGGGTTGCTTGCCAAAGCTTTCAAGAAGGTTTCTCCTTATCAAATGTTCTTTATCTGTAAGTCTCCCTCAGGGAACTTGAGGAAGGTGGCTGTGGCAGAATCACATGCAGATATTCATGATTCTCGGCCCTGGCCATTTTCACGCTCTTCCCATCTCATCACAACTGTTTTCAACTGGGCTTTCTAGAGAAAAAGATTATGTATCTATGTGCTAGAGGGCAGTAATCATGGCTTGTTCATCTTTGCCTTTAGCTTCTGGAAAAGTCTGTCGCTTAGCTCTTAGCAGAAATTTATGGAGCTAAATTGGAAGCCAGAACATTGAAGAACACACTCAATTTATTTGTCTTCTAGCTTCAATTAACTAAGAGCATGGCTATGCTGTATCCCCAACCTTTGACGAAAACTCGTAAGTTAATTAACCTGAGCAGATCTTTACATCGGCATCTGCCTTCCCGTGACTTACACCATCTGTTGCTTGCTTTCAGGTATATTTTAGGTATGTGAACATTCACATGCAAACATAAGAACTACATATTTATAAATTTCTTTGTGTTAACTGCCCCCATTCTTTTAATGTCCTGACCTTACCTCCAATAATTTCTTGACTGTTCCCTGGCTGCTCAATCAGTGTTTTGATATTACTTCATAAAAACTTATTTCAGTGCTTTGTGACTTTGCAAATATTGTCTTGCTAAACTGGATGTAAAAATATTAGTTTTCTGGTACTTTTGTTTTCGATTCAATGTTGGGAGTATTGCAGTGTGCTCTATTACCCTGGATTCAAGGGTGGCACTTGTTAATGTTCTCTCTGTGCCCATTCTATACCAGTGCAATGCATTCCCACATCAAAATTTGCATTTTATGTCATTGTTTTGATTGTAGCACAAAAATGAAAGTGTCGATCCATACTGCAAAATCCTCATTCTTTTTAATCATCCTTTTTATCTTTGGAGCATTCAATCCTCTGTTTTTTTTTTTTTTTTAGAATGTACTCTACCCTTCTGTAGTTATATACCACCAATTCACCTCTCTCATTATGTTGGTTAGTTGTGAACAATGCACAGAAGCGTGATAGACTGAGTGGACCTTGTTTTTGCCCAAATGTTTTCTTGATTCGGCAAACTACTGAAGCAACTCTGGGGATGTTTAGAATGGGCAGTTTGTGCTAGAGATTCTCCACTTGACTTTTTGGATCCACTTTATACTCTTGTTTCCCAGCCTGCTCGTAAGTTAGGGAGGCTGCCCTCTAAAGACTGAAACAATGGGCCCCATTGCCCTCTGGTTTCCAATTGGGTTCAGTCTATGGGAGGTACTGGCAGGAAATCAGAAGATGGGAAGATAAAGAAGCCCTGGTATATCCCGCCTTCTACTTCCCTCCATCCTTGCTTCAATGTGGTTCTGTCATGGCTTTGTTCCTATATCAAAGGCCAGAGATGTTAAGGTGAGTTTCTCCCTGACAGGTTTGCATCTTGCTAGTTTTGCTAATCATGTCTTTCCCTCTTTAGGAGTTGCAATGGCTTCTTACAGTTTCTAGCCCTGTGATTTTTCAACATTGCTTCTTGTTTCATTTAAGCTTGCCTATACCTTGTAAATTGTTTCTTAAGTAAATTGTCTTTGATCACCATCTCTTTCCTGCCAGGAATCTTAAGGGTTAACACTGCATATGACTGTAAGCTATCCTAAAGTTTTGGACTACAGAGAACTTTGAATTGTATATTCCATAGAGTCAGAACCATACTGTGTATTTAGGCAAGACCTGGGACAACATGCATGCCTGATAGCAAATATTAAAAAGTCATTACCTCACCTCTCACAGTATATTTATAATTCTAACCCCAGGATGCTCCTTTTCTAGCAAGTCTTCTTCTTCTTCTTCTTCTTTTTTTTTTTTTTGCTGAGGAAGATTGGCCCTGAGCTTACATCTGTGCCCATCTTCCTCTATTCTATATGTGGAATGCCTGCCACAGCATGGCTTGATAAGCGGTGTATGGGTCTGCATCTGGGACCCGAACCTGCGAACTCCGGGCCACTGAAGTAGAGCACATGAACTTGACGACTATGCCACTGGGCTAGCCCCTCTAGCAAGTCTTTTTTGAACTTATTCACTTGTTACAGACAAACAGAACAATTTTTTCCATATGGCACCTGTGCCAATCATATTTATTCCTCTCTTCCATGATATTTTTTTTCCTTACTGCTTCATTTACATTTCTCCTGCCCCAGCTTTGAAGATCTCATATAAGCACAACTATAATTTTTTTCCCTTTTTAAAAATGCTTAGGACCTGCTGCAGACTCTTACCAGTCTCAGCATTGTTACCAGTCATTTGTACACCTAAATTGTCTAGGGTTTCTGAACTTCAGTAGTTATAATCCATGTCTGAGGAACTACCCAGCCCCCACCCCCTTTTCTTTTTCATTTGACATCAGAGCTTTTCTTCTTTCTCAAACTTTTAACATGCTTTTGTGGTCAGGTTGCACCTTTCTTTGTTTTGCTGTTTTGAAGAACTTCTCTCAGCTTTGCCTTTTTTTCCCAGTTGTTAAGGGCCGTGTTTCCATTGCCTTTATCAAAGAACAGTGTTTCCATCTCTTTGCTATTATTTTCAAAATTCAGAGTGTAGGACTTGTAACAACTTGTAACTAGATATACTACAACATATTTTAAATAAGTTACAAAATGACTTTCATCATCCACGGCAGAAGCTAGGCAATTTTGTTAAACCTATATCAATCAGTGAAATTGATAGAAGGGGAATTTTTAAGTCTAATTTATCTAATTATAAGACAATAGTAAATTGCATATCAATGTCTATGAATCTATGTATCTCTCCATATCTTGGTCAGCTCGTGGGCCATCTCATGTACACAATGGAAACTCCAGATTCCCCTGTTTTGGTTATAAACTTAAAACTTCACAGAATTCCCAGAGAAGAGAGTTTAATTTTAATGGAAACCTAGTCCTCCCTGGGTATTACCTTTATGTTTCTTTTCTTTCTGGCCCCTTGAAGAATTTCTCTAGTTCAGACTCATTACATTAGAAAAATATATATCTTTCTCTTATATATATATATATATATATATGAAGGGAAATGAAAATTATGATTTCTATTGTTATCTTTAACTCTGTTATTCTATTTGATTTCAGTAATTTATAAGACTTGCATTCTTTTCCCTCATTAAGAGTAAAGACATATTTTGGAAACCCTAAGAAAATGATGAGTATTTGATGACATGCTATCTTTATAGCGCTCTAAATTCTTTGTATGGTAGTCATTTCTAAATATAAAGGATAGTATTATTATTCCACCAGAATTATAGAAATAATTTTTGCTACAAGTAACCACTTTCATAATTATTCTTCGCATTAGAACCTTTAGTAACAAAATACTGGACATATATTTAAGTGCTTTAGATCCATTTAAAACTCTATTTTCTCCAATTTTTGAAACTCCTACCAATACAGCAGGCTTAACACTAGAGACATTCCTAGAAGAAAAGTGATTCTATGATACACGTAGAAGAAATCCATTTTACTATTCCAAGACAAAAATATAATGTACATAGATTCCCTGTTTTAGAAGACTAACAAGTGAATTAGCACACTCTTCTCAATAAGAATCTCCTTCTTTTCCTTTTTCTTCATCAAATGAGATATGTGAATTTTAATTTAGAACGTAAAAAAGACTATTCATGGGCATTTTCCCCCAGCACTTACAAGCTCTTCCTAGGATCAACAACTCTGGACAACAGTTGTTATTATTACTACCTTTAGTTTAAATCTGAATTCCAAACCACGTTGACTGATTCCAAGATCAGTGATGTTTCCAGTTCATCCTAGTGGATATGTGAAGAAAGACTGACCTTTTCCATAAACTTTTCATTCTCACAAGGGATTCTAAAGAGAATAACCTTCCTAATTAAGCATAATTGACAATAGAAACAACTTGGGTGATGGATAATCACACTGGGTTTTAACTTAGAGGTGGGGAGTCATGTCCTCCTTTCCCAATACTTTATTTTGACACTTCCCAGAGAAGCAGGGTGCAGCAGGATTTTCCTGTGCTTTATTGCCAAGTCATGCTTTTGGTACGTAGTGATACTCCTGGAATATTTGTTTGACCTTGTTGATTTCTTCCTGATTATAGTTTTATTTTGTGATATTGTCTTAAGCTGATTTTTTTTCCTGTTTTTAAGTATTTCTATGTTTTGATGTTTATATGGGCCTATATTTTAGCATTAGAGAGATGTTGGAATATGAGCCTCAATCTGAGGAATAAGGCTTTTTCCTGTTGATTCTTTTTAGCAGTTTTCTTTGTCTTCACCGAATCTCCCTTGTCTATTGGCTCCTACTTGACCAGTTCTGAATTATCTCATTATATTTAATCATAATCTCAGGAATAAGTCAGTAAAAACCCACAAATAATACTAACTCTAGGAGACTATAATCCTAGCTCTTTATAAACCAAATTATAAACTTTGTACAGAAATGTATATTTATACTATGTATCACCATGCATCCATTAATATGATTTGCTCTACATACCTGATTCCTAGAACACAAGAATTTTCTTCTCCAAAACATGGTACTCAGCTGGTTACTTGGGTCTTCAAAGTCCTTTTCTCAGTTACCTTACCATCTACCTTTTTTCTTTGGTGAGAAAGATTAGCCCTGAGCTAACATCTGTTGCCAATCCTCCTCTTTTCGCTGAGGAAGATTGGCCCTGGGCTAACATCTGTGCCCATCTTCCTCTACTTTATGTGTGGGATGCCTGCCACAGCATGGCTTGAGAAGTGGTGCATGGGTCTGCGCCCAGGATCCAAACCCATGAACCCGGGGCCGCCGAAGCGGAGCACGCAAACTTAACCATTACGCCACTGGGCTGGCCCCCTTACCATCTACCTTTTGAAGTTGATTTCAGCCATATTCAATAGTACCCCAACTTTCATTTAACAGTATCATATCTTCAATTCATTTCCTACATGGAGAGTTTTAATCCTAGCACTCACTGTTGATTTACTAACTGCTTCCTTTTGGGTCATTTATTTGGCCTTTCTCATCCTCCAAGAATTTACTTTTCCATTTAATTCTAGAGGAGAACAGAATTTCAAAATAAAATTTTAATATAAACTAGTTCTGAACTCTTAGGCGTTCCATTTCTGGATAGAAACAGATGTTAATATATTTCTACCATAGACTGAGTCTCCTAAATTTTGTTTATGGTTTGAAAATGCAGTGCTAACATCTCAGACCATGAGTTTGGTAGCTGAGTAGCTCTCAGAAGGGATTTAGATTTGTTCAGTGCATGACAGCAGGCAATACCAAGAAATTTTATTGGTGATAACTTGTTTATTCTGGGATTAGGGCATCCCTTCTTTCTTCCAGCTCTGTTCCCATCACCCAGGCGTAAATCCTATCCTCACCCAGAGTACCTCTAACCAAACACCACCACCACCAAACTTGTTCAGAGAGTCCAGTATTGATTTTACAGTATAAAATACATGATAAAAGACAAAGGACAGTGATAAAGACATCTCCCAGGCCTCCTAAAGGTACTATATGTACAGAAGGAGAAGACTCTGAGATTTAGTACATAACTTGAGACATATATCACACTCGGCCTGGCACCTCCAGCTGTTTTTCACTTCCTAAAGACTCAAACCTAGAAATTCATGGCAAACCAGAGAAAAGGAAAGAGAGGATGCTATAGAAAGCAGATAATGAGAAAAGTTAAGCTCAGCATAGCACACAAACTATAAGTTTCTCATATCTTTTCTTAGAGAACCGAAGTTAGCGAGTATCTCAGTTCTCACTTTGATTTAAGTGGATTTGACTTTGTTAGTGGGTTTTTTCCACGATTGAGGCAAACTTTTTTTTTTTCCAATTTGATATTCCTACAAGTTCCAGAGGTTGGTTTTTATATGTGCTCTAAAGAGAAATTTGCTTATTCAACAGTAATCTTTGCTTCCAGCGCTAGTAAGAACAGCAAGTATCCTATGAAAACTCTCCAACAATCTGTTCTATACAGGAGCGGAGGTTTCTTTGGTCTAAAGAAATTAAGTCAGTCTTAAGTATCAACAAGAATAGAAGACTTGTGGAACAGGAAGTACTATCTGGTAGATGATGTTTTAGGGTGGATTTTGAGTAATAATGTAACATTATTTGTTCAAGAGGTACAGTGACCCTGGGCACAACATTTGATGGCCAGAACTGCAGTGATATCAAGCCTTGGGTCTTGTTCAACATTTAATACCCAGTTCCTTGTATGCAACTTGACATACAGTAGAAACTCAGGGAATATTTTGACCTAATGCTCCCTTGCTTGCCATGCTTCAAGACTATTTAGGCAGATACTTCATCTTTGGTTTCATTTGTATTTTCCATAAAGTCCTATAAATTGCAGTGGCCTTGTAAATAGTAGGGGCTCAAAGAATCTGACTGCTGAGAGAATTGATCATTTCTAATTAGCTGAGGTAGGGGAAATGAATTGTATGAGGATGAAAAGGTTTTTTTCCCTCTCTTTCCCAGTTCCATACATTTAGCTTGGCAATAGGGCAAAATATACTTCCCCAAATTTACCTTTGAGGACTAGTTAGCTTTAGTCATGTCCTGATAGTACCTCTGGTCTACTTTTTGTATAAGAGCTTAGATTCCTGAAGTCATGTACTTAATGCTTATTTTTGAAGGTGTCCAAAGCCCTCCTCTCCTAAAATGCTTTTCAGTTTCTGGTATCTTCTCATTTTCTCACAGGATGTTTGAATTTTATGAAACCTCAGGTATCATTTGGCTTAAATTCCTCATAATGTAGATGAAGAAATTGAAGTTCAGAGTAATAAAAGGAAACAGAGAATTATCCTCTATTGTAAATCAAACACATGCTGGATGTTAGACTATACTCCAAGTGTACGTTATCTACTTTATAATCTCAAGTTAGTCCTCATTTTGTAGACAGATGTCTATTTAACCTTTTGTTCCCCTGGCCAGGAAGAAAATATTTTAAAACTAATTGGCACACTTTCATTGAGAATTAGTTTAATCACCAGAGAAATTAATACACTTTCTCGGAAACTATATGAAAATTAATGGTGATTAAAAGCCAATTAAGAGAGTCAGATTTTGATTGATGCACTATTCTTTTCCCAGTTTCCTTGATCCAGGAGGCAGTCTTACATTCTTTTTACTCATAAAACACAATGGCATTTTAAAATTAGTATGTAGACAGTAATTGCCTATCACAATCCATTCTCTCCTTCAATAGTAACAGAACCTTTACTTAATTCCAGGTAGAAACACATCCGATTTAAGGGTTACAGTTTCCACTCTCCTCTCTCTCGATGGATGAATGCTGAGGTGTTAACAGAGGGTGTTGGGTGAGGCTTATTAGAAAGCTATTTTTTCCCCTTCCCCTTTCCTGTAATTTTCTTTCTCGATCATGAACACGACGACCGGAGCGTGGTCTTCTGATGGCATTGGCGAGCTGCCACCAGGGCCCTAGCTGCCCGCAGCTGAACTTCTTCTAGATGAGAGAATAAATTCTTGTATGTTTAAACCACTGTTGTCAGATTTCTATTACTAGCCACAAGTCCCAAATGATGCACAAGCTATGACAGATTTGGACGAGTTCATTACTGTTTTTAAACTGTGTTCCATCATTTTGTGGTTTCTTGATGTTGTCCGGGGGGTCACCTGGGAAGGGTTGGAAAGATGGAAGGCATGATTCTCAACTCCTCTGTGCCTGTCCACTGAAAACATCTCTAATTCCATCTGTTTTGTTATTTAGATATCTAAGAGGCATTTTATTTGAATCAAGGTTCCACAGCTTAAACTTATTTGAAAAACACTGAGTTCTAGATCAAAGTTCTCATCATATAATTGCTAAAACAATTACTATGTTTCAGGCATTCTTCTTAGTGCTTATCATATAACAAACCATTTAACTCTCTCAATAACCCTGTGAAGTAAGTGCTGTTACTATCCCATCCTGCACACAAGGAAACCAAGGTGCAAAAATATTCATTTGCACAAGATCACACATATTGTCTGTAGCATAGCTGAGATTCAAACCTGGCAGCTTGCTCCAAAATCCCGGCTTTGAACCACCGTGCTGCCTCTACGCATGAGTACTGTGTTAATGCTCCTGGAGCATAAGTGGTTTTCCCAAGCTAGAACAGAAAGTTTGTGGGACACCTGAACCAAGCTCTCAGATCACTTAACTCTACTGTTCTTTCCAGAACACCACGCAGGATCTTCCTTCTGGTCTTAACAATTTCTTCTCTGTGACACGATAAATTTTAAGTTACTTTTCCAGCTGCTACAGTTGCAAATGAATGACACCCATCATGAATAAATTCAACTTTCAGCTTCCTGCTCCTTTTTAAAAAAATAGTTCTCCTGAACAGTGTAACAGTGACACCGTACTTGGCTGAAATCTTTCCTACCTCACAGATTTCTTTTAAACATTAACCTCATCTCTTTCTATATATCTATACATATTGATATCTTTCTGTATATCTCTTTCTACTTCAAACCTTCCATTAGTCCCAGACTTTGAAAAGTTTTAAGAATTCTAGAATGCAAGTCTAGTCTCAGACAGCTGGCAAAATCTGTCTCAAGACCCTGTGCACTAGTCCTACTTAAATCGAATGAGCATCAATTAAATGTGGCTCCATTGCTACCATTTCTGTGGCTAATACATTTAAAAAAAATCTAGCCTCATGACTGTTTCCTTATAATGCACAATATTACACAGCATATTTTCTATTAGAACTTAGAATTCTAATTCTATTAAAAATTATGGCTGCATACAAGGAAAGGAATTTGGTTTTCTGGGGGAAATTTCTGCATGTAAACATTTCTCTTAGATGCACATATTATGCTTCATTTAATTTTAACCCACAGAATTTTATGAGTTCAATGGAAGTAATCATTTTTTCTTGATTCAGCAATTAAGATTTCTCTTAGTTGTTTCATTTGCAGTAAATGTTGAGTGTAATTTTCTTACAATATAAAAAAATCCAAAATAAAGGAAACAGTCTTCTTTTAAAGTAGTATAGATGTCAGCTCTTGGCTGTTTTCTCTACTAATAGTCAAAGACAGACTTTTGTTACTACTTAGCTGTATTCTAAGAATGTGAAAGAGGGATTCTTCTTTATAAGACTTTCATAGATTTGGCGTTAGAGTATCCTCATAATTCTGCTGAGTAACGTTTTTAGAAGATGCAAGCTATTTAGAAATAGTGATAGATGACTTTGTAATTTCCTTTAGACCAACTTAGCTTCAATTATGTAAATTTTAAAAGCCACTCACTTCACTTTATAATTTGCCTCGTTACATGTGTTATTATTCATAGATGAAAAGTGGAACAAGTTCAAAGAATGAAATTATGAATCACCCAAAGCTGCATTTTCCTGACCTGGCTTATTATAAAAATCATCTGAGAACTTCTTAGAAGTACAGATTTCTAAATGGGCCCCCAAAATACTGACTTAGAACATTTAGGGGTGGGGTCCAGGGCTTGTAATTTTAAACATTCCCCCGGTGATGTCCAGTTAGGTTTGCCAACCCAGAGTTAGGGAATAAAACTGCCTTAGTCATGAGAAATGTAAAATATTCCAAAATAGAGACTATTAATTTTATAAAAAGATCATGCTTTAAAAGTCAGGGATTTTTTTTCATAAATTTCATTACTATAAATAATTAAAAATATAAACAATTAGAAATACTTATATGCAATAATAATATAAATGTGTGTGTCATCTTCTCTTTTCCAATGAGTCCTTCATTTTAAAACTTAGCAATGTATCTATGAAGTCGTTACAAGGGGAAGGAGTGGTTGAGAGGGAAAGGCGTTAGAAAGGGTGGAGTATAAAAAGGAATGATGAAGAAGGGAAAATTGGGAAACCAGTTTTCTTTGTGTATCAATTCAATAACTTTTTCTTGATTACAAAAGATTACAGGTTTATTGTGAAAAGTTTACAACATATAGACACGTACAAAAAGGTGAGCATATGTAACCATTGTTAGTATTTTATGAATATATTTCAAATCTTTCTATTAAATATATTAGTAAAAAATTAATTTGAGGGGGTCGGCCCGGTGGTGCAGTGTTTTTGTTCGCACCTTGGCAGCACGGGGTTCACGGGTTCAGATCCCAGGTGCCTGCCGACACACTGCTTGTCAGCCATGCTGTGGCAGCGTCCCATGTAAAGTAGAGGAAGATGGGCACGGATGTTAGCTCAGGGCTAGTCTTCCTCACACCCACAAAAATAAATAATAAAGAAATAAATAAGTTTGGGGTCACACTATATATGCCATGATATAATTTCATTTTTTTCATTTAGCATTATAGAGACCAATTTTTAATTCATTGAAAATTGTTCTGTGACTTGATTTTTAATGCCAGCATAATATCCATTGCATGAATGAATCTTTATTTAGCCAATCCTTATTTTAGAACTTTTATATTTTCCCCATTTTTAGTATTATAAGCAATGGGGAGTTTGTTTGTTTGTTTGTTTTTGCTGAGAAAGATTTGCCCTGAGCTAACATCTGTACCAATCTTCCTCTATTTTATATGTGGATCACCACCACAGCGTGGCTGATGAGTGGTGTCAGTCTGTGCCCAGGACTGGAACCCATGGACCTGGGCCGCCAAAGTGGAGAGTGCAGAACCCAAACACCAGGACACAGGCTCAGCCCCTGTAAGCAACGTTTTATAAATATCATTGCATGTAACCTTTATATTTATTATTATTTGCTTAGAATAAATTATTAGAAGAGCAATAATTGGATCAAAAATGTAGTATTTTTAATGCTTTTGATACATGTTTTCAGATTACCCTCCAGAAAAGTTGCACCAATTTACACTCTCAGCTGATATAATGAGAATGCTGTTTGCCCTGTATCCTCATAGAGTTTTTAAAATAAACACATTTCACAAATTGATAGATATAAAGGGTGTCTTACTATTTAATTTGCATTTCTTTGATTGCTATTGAAGAGGAATATTTCTTCCTAAAGGTAATGAACTTTTTTCTCTATTTTTTAAGTTGCCTATTTTTATTCTTTGCCTATTTTTTTCAATAGGCGTGCTCACCTTTTTCATAATTGTTTCTAAGAATTTTTTTTGATCAACAATATTAAACCCTTTTCATTCACAGATGATGCAATTATTTTCCTAGTTTTCTTTTTTTTACTTTTTAAATATTCTTTTCTTTACCGTATATATGTATATTTCATTTTTATGTGGTCATATTTACTATGCTTTTTGGCTTCTGCTTTTGCTTTTATTTCCTCTCCACACCAAGATGAAATATATTCAGGATAGGTTTTTAAACCTTTTTCCTTTGTTACATATATTATATATAACTTTTTAATATACCTGAAACTTATTTTGGGGGATAGTTAGAGATATGGCTCTAATTATATTTTGCTCCCAAATAGTTTGCATGTTGGCTCATCGGTTTCTGATGAATAATACATATTCTTTCCCCACTGATACAATGTGCTCACTTTAGAGAAAGGGTGAGTCATCAGAATGCTCCTCCACGTGCACGTGCAACTGTTTCTGTTTGCTTCCCTCCTGTAATACTACCGAGGACGTGCCCATGGTCCTGTCCCAGTGTCATCTCCCCTCATGCCCTACAGCGTCCATCTGACATCCCCGCAACACAAAGTAGCAACAATTTCTTCAACTCTTTTTGCTCCGCATATCTACATTCTGTCAGCGGCTCTGCTCTGTCCCGTCCTATATAAGCCACAATGTTCTTTTCCTAGACTACTACAGAAGTCTCGTAACTGATCTTATACCTTTGATTATCTCTCTCTTTCTCCAAATCGTCCTCTACTGAGCATCTCTATTGCATCAAATATACATACATTTGTTTATATTTATTTAGGAAGGTTTGTACTTTGGTTCTAATAGTCACCTTATACTGCTATCTTTTAAAAAATATCCTTAATCTCCCTTTTTTTTGCTCTTTTCTGTTGGTGTCCTACTGAGAGCATTATTGAAATTAGCTACCATCATCTTATTCTCCCTTCACTTCATTTCACTCAGAATCTGATTCAAAGTAAGAGCAAGTAGTGATAGGTCTCAGAAACTACTAGCAAATATTTACTTCCAGAATGAGAGTGTCCCTCCCTAAGTTGGAAATTCTGTAAGCAATTCTTCCCTCTAGAAGAAGAGGAACACATTTGAAAGGATGTTCTATCCTTCCAGAATATCATCCAGGGAGAGCTCCAGGGAACCCAGAGGGCTGAGAGAAGCCTTGGGCCCTGGGTTAGGTTCTGGGATGTAAAAGTGGCATGGCATGGCCACACACAAGATAGATAATATTTATATATTAAAAACACAACAAACATATATTTAAAAATATGTAAATAAATATATATTAAATTTTA
Organism: Tapirus indicus; assembly: GCA_031878705.1. Classification (NCBI taxonomy): domain Eukaryota; kingdom Metazoa; phylum Chordata; class Mammalia; order Perissodactyla; family Tapiridae; genus Tapirus; species Tapirus indicus. Next base: position 80,641,715 of record CM062919.1, read on the forward strand.
AAAACTTTTAATTGTAAAATACACATAAGACAAAATTTCCCATCTTGACCATTTTTTTAGTGTACAGTGCAGTAGTGTTGAGTACATTCACATTGTTGCACAATCAGTTCCCAGAACTCTTTTTATCTTGCAAAACTGAAACTCCATACACATTAGACCACAAGTCCCCACCCCCCACAGCCCCAGAAGGGTTATATCTTAAGGAAACTGAAGAGAGGCCCTCAATCAATGAAACCTGGAAGCCTGCCTTGGCCCTTCCCTCCCTGTTCCAGAAACTTCCTGCTAATAGCTGGTTTAAAAGAATTCAGCTCTTTCAAAGATGACTTTTATGAAGGGATAAATCCAATTTCTATATGATAAAGCTGTTAACAAATAGTCTGTAGAAAAACTTCTCTACATGTGAAGAAAACATGCTAAAAAATAATGCCACAAGGTAGAAGAAAATAATAACCTAAGTCTAACTTGAATAAGAAAAAAGTAAATAAGTAATTGCAACGATGAAGGCAGACTGAAAATGTTAATACAAGAATTCAGTGGAAGGTATGGCCAGACAATGGGAACCAATGACCAGAAAACAGGAGGAGGGAAAATGGGAAGTGGCAGATTTTAGAAAAGAAATAGAAATAAATGAGAAAACCATTTCAGAAATAAAGACTACATTGCAAGGACATAAGGGTAATTAGATGTTACAGATAGTATAGCAAGAAGGAGCTAGGTTAATGGCAAAAAGCAAGCAAAACGAGGCAGAAAACAAGAAAGAGATTGCAAAAGATTAGAGAGAAATTTTATCCTTAGGAGACAGATGAAAGAGATTTAATATATACATATTTGAAATTCCTGAACCAAGACATGGAACAGAACAAACATTTCAAAATTTAAATTAAAAAAACTATTTCTGAAATGAAGCAAAAATAAGAATTTATTTAAGGAAACACTGGAAGAAAGCACAGGAGCTGAGGAGAGTGGTGATCGGTAGGGATAAATTGGAAGAATGAGGAGGATGGGGACAGGGGTGGGAGCAAGATTTCCCTGCTTACATCTCTTCACATGGTTTTGACTTTGAAACATTTGAATGTATCACCTATTAAAAATACGATAAAATTTAAAAATGCCCATCACATGGTAGGTCCTTTAGATTATAAGCTATTTTTATAGGCCTCATATTTTTTCTTTTTATGTGAAGAAAGTTCTTTCCAGGCCTGATCTCTGTACTGAGTATGTGGTTTGTCTTTCATCTACCTGGGTGCCTGTTACAATTTACATGGTTATCTACCAAATAGTTATTGTCTACTCTGCACCAGTCATCATTCTAGCCATTGGTCTACATCGGTGAAAACATAAAGAAGACAAATCTCCATCTCCTGGAGTTTATATTCTTGCTGCAGGGGAAGGGGAAAGAGAATCAATTGTGCATAAATAAACGCACAGTAAGTTGGATGATGGTAGGTGTTCTGGGAAAAAGTAAAACAGATAATGGTGTAGGGAGTGGGGGATGTGTGAAGGAGTTTGCAGTTTCTGACAAGGTCATCAGGAAAGGCCTGCTGGGGGAAGAGATTCCCCTTTGATTTTAACCTGTAGGGCCCCTACCCAGATTTCTGCTATTTTGTAGCTATTTAATTTGGATATTGTAGGCAGAAGGAAGAATTCCTGGTTTTATTTCTTGAGCTTATTTTGGTGAGAAATAAATTGTATTTTTAAAATATTCTTAAGCTTTTTGTGATTCTTTCCTTATTAGAAATGGTGAATGAAACAAAGAAACCCCCCAAACAAACCAAATTGCAATTTCTCAAGTCCTCCATTCCATGGATCTTCTTGGGTCAACCAGATACCCCGACATAAGTGCCATCTGGCGCAAGTGCATTATCAGGAGAATGATTTCCAGAATTGGTGCCAAAAATATTACTAAAGGGAAGGATGATGGGGTTACTGGGAGAGTTGTGATCCTACTAGAGAGCTCCCACACCCTGGGTGGGAGGCTTTTCGCTTTCTGATGAGTAAAGAGAATCTGTGTCCAAAATGTAGAAGATCTCCCATGTGTTTTCTACTCCTGCATTTGCCCCACAAGGGGATCCTTCCAAGATTTTACTAATTCCATTACCATCTGACTTTATAAAAATGACTGGCTTTTACAAATTGAATTTCCAGTGCTTTGGAAATTTTGAATCTTAAAAAAAAACTGCTTTCACAACTATTTAAACAAGAAGTTGAGGGTGGATTAATTAGGCATTGCTCACCTTCTGTCAAGGGTACCTAGAGGCTTCTTTATCTTTTATGTTAAATTTAATTTTATTCAAAGTATTTCAAGTATATAATTTAAAAAGTCAAATAGTTCTTCAAGGCTTATAATGAGAGATGAGAACCCTCTGCCCCCTTCTGCCACAATCTGATCATCATATCCCAGTGGAAAGCACTTCCAGTGTTTTGGCTTTTTTTAATTTTTGTTTTTACCTCCACATTTCTAAATAGCATGCTCAGATTGCTGGTTTTTGACCTTTGAACTTCAGATATTATACATAGATTCCTATTGTGAAAGATGAGTATTTAGCTCTCTATATCTACTACCGACCCCAAAGTATTTTTAGTTAAATTACTATTCAGTGCTTACATTATTATGATGTTGTTAATATTACGTATAATTGATACATCCATTGTACATTGCTTTCCTGTTTGTTTTTTTGAGTTGATAAATGATTCGTTTTTCTTTCGTCTTGTTTTCTTCTGCACACCTACTATTAATTTCTCCTCAGATTCTCACCAGAAATAGGAATCTCTTCTGAAGAGTCCAAACATATTAGGGAATCTATCAGTTTTACTTATTTTTGAGATATTGCTTCTGGGAGCCTTCCACCCTCTCAATTTGATCTTTTGCTTATTGGCTTTGCAGCAGTGTGGTCCAGAGCTGCCCCTTCATCATCACTGTAAAGAGTTTCTAAGACCCTCTTTGGTCTGGATCCCATGTTTCTTTGATTTCATGTTTTATTTTGGATTTATTCCCTTGATTTGGCGACAGACATCTTCCAGTAAAATAAGAAATTGGTCATTGAAGTGAAATTGTTTGAGATTTGCACATCTGAAAATATCTTTATTCTCACACTGAGTGATTGTTTGGCTCATCGTAGAATGCCCAATTGGAAATAACTTTCCATCCGATTTGTGAAGGCTTTGCTAAGTTAGTTCATTGTCTTCTAGCTTCCAGTGTTTCGGTTGAATTGTCTAGCGCTATTTTTAAAACTTTTTATTTTGGAATAATTGTAGACTCACAGGAAGTTGAAAAAATTGTACAAAGAGTCCCACGTATCCTTCCCCCAGCTTGCCGCAATGTTGGGAAGTTGGTCCATCCCAGTGGGAACAGCTGGGTAGCTATAGCACCATATTAAAGAATGCTATTTTTATCCCATTCCTTTGCAAATGACATTTTGTTTTCTTTCTAAAAGTTTTCAGACATACAAAAGTTTCCCCCTTCAGATACTCTGAAATTTTATGGTAAGTACCTTGGTCTGAATTTTCTTTTTTCCCCACTCAATGTGCTGTGTATTCAGTGGGTCCCTTCTACCCGGAAATTTTATGTAATTTCTTATTGTTTTCTTTCCTCCACTTCCATCTTGTCTGCTCTTTTTTTCTTGAACTCTATTGTATGCATAATAGACTTCTTGAAGAATAATCTACTTAAAAATAGTTTTCCTCCTACTTTCCATTTCTTTACTTTTATGAGAGCTTTCCTCAAATTTATCTTTCCATCCTCCTATTTAATTTTCAATTCTTTTATGATATTTTAAATTTCCACAAGTCTTTTTGAACATCATCCTCTTCTTTTTTCAAGAATACATTATCTTTAAAAAAATGTCTCTGAGGATATGAATTATATTTCCTTGAAAATGTCTACCTCCCCCTCCACTTTGTTTCCCTGGGTTCCATTTTCACATTCGAGGCTTTTCTCGCATGCATAGGAGGACGGAGTGCATAGGAGTGCACACATAGGACTTTACCGTTTTTTAGATAGAAGATGGGTTCTGTCAGACCCATTGTAATCTGCACCTGTTCCTCTTCTTCAGGGGCACGTGGGCCCTCTGTTCTTGGCTGACCTCAGAGAGCATCAGGCTTTGTTTGTTGACGTCTCTTCCCAGGGGCACTTAGCTTTCTTTTTTTCTCTTGTCTGATACATCTGCTCTTTGGGTTTTAAAATTCTATGATTTTCTTTGTCTGCTTTCATTTCTCATTAAACTCATTCCTTTCGTCCTTACAAGTTAATGCCTTGAACTTTTTAATTACTGACATGTTGAGAGACCATAGAAGTAAACAAGTACATTTAAACTGTGTGATTTACCTAGGAATTTCTGCCATAATGTTTAATAACTAATTATTGCAGGTATATAGAGAATGTTTGGATTTTGTGTGTACATGTTTTATTACAAATCACCTCATTAAATTCTTTTTGTAAAAATATTTCTAGTCAATTACCTTGGATTTCTTAGGTAGATGATGATTTTTCTCTTTTATAAATTTGAAAAAAAATGTTCTTACTTCATTTACTAGTGCTTATAAAATTATTTATGCATAATTTTAGCCAATTATTTTTTGTTATTGCACTTCATTGGCTAATACTTTAAAATTATTTTAGCTAATTTCTTCAGCAGGTGATAATTTGACTATCTTAAATTTGAAAATATTTTCTTGCCTTAGCTCATTGGCTGTCACTTTCAAAAAATATTAAATAAAAGTATGAGCATTCTTTTAGGATTCCTCAGCTTAATGTTATGGCCATTCATTTTTTTTCTGATATGTACAGTTTGGTTGTTATTTTTATAGCGACATCCTGGATTGTGTTAATGAAACATTCCTCCATCCTTAGTTTAATCCTGCTTTTCTGAAGTTGGCAACGAATATTGAATTTTCCCAAATCCCACATTGGCATCGTGTTTTCATCATGTGATTGTTCTTTACTCAGTAAAGACATATTTAATAAATTCTATTCTCAAATATTTATTTCTCAATGCTTTTTATAGTTAACCTTTCTAGATTGCTTTGTTAAAGTAAATGGTTTTTTAAAAAATTTAGTAGCAGTTTAAATTTCTCCAGTAAATCCTCAGCTTACTCCCTTAAACATTGCACTGCTGTCTCAAAAATAAAAGTTTTAAATTGCTTTCCAGTGTCTTCCTTTCTTTTGGCTCCCTTAGCACTGATGTATTTCTTGAATTTTATGATGTTAATAGCCCCTGCCTACTTCCAGTGCTGGCCCCTTTTATCTTATTTATATATTCCTTTCATCATTTTGGTCAGAACCTTGTAACAATCAAGTATAGTTCCCTGTGTTTAAGTCCCATTTTATGCCAAATTTTGGGTATAAAATCTTCTTATATTTATTTCTATAATCTGCCTTAAATCCTTTAGAAGCATATATGCTGCAAGTAGATACATTTTGAAGAAGTTAGAAAATTACATTACAGATTTGAGAAGTAGTCATACTAAACTTAAAAATTTTAGTAACCGTATACTTCACAAGAAAGTGGTAAATGGCAGATGATATTCATCTATTATCAATATTCTGATAAGTGAACCTAAATTTCCATTGACTTTCTGGATGATGGGTCAATAGAAATACACAAAGTTTTTATACAGTCTGTAGTCCTCTAACTAGGTAGTTTTCCACCTTCACTCCACTCCCATCTGGAAGACTATAAAAGTATTATCAGGAAATAGTAGAAAAGAACTACTTTGTTTTGAAAATATCATTTCTTTCTTGGAAGATTCTCTACACATATCCTAATACCCTCTTATGCAAAAGGGACTATTTTCCTTGAGAAAAAATTATGGCTAGCTTAATTTTTTTATAAAGATATATTACAGCTGACTTGCTACCATTCGTTACATCTGAAGCCACCCGCCTGAGAGAGGGCATGCTGAATAATGGCAGGAAATTAGAGAATTGTGCAGTTTTGTTAAAAGTTATTTTCTTTTTCCCTTCTAAATTGAAGGAATGGTTACTGAGCAGCTATATAATATTGTCTATATTATTCTTATTTCAAAATGGTCTAGTCATCAGAGAAATGTAAAAGATATGCATCAGACTTCAGTACTTCTACTCGATAATCCTTGGTAGATGAGCACAGATAACCATCCATCAATGTGCAGGAATTGTAAGCAAACAAAAAGAAGCTCTGTGCCTGTTTAGTCATAAGGAAATGTTCATGCTGCTGTGCTGGGAACCAGTGGACAGCTCAGGAGCCTGAGAACTGTACAACAGAACACGTCTGCATGGTCCATTCTGCCTTAGCTTATGATGGGTTCTGTCTCTCAGTTCTCTTTATTCTCTGTGAATTGCCCAAATGAGAAAACAGACAAGACACAGAGAAGGTAGGAAAAGAAAACACTCAGGTCAGAAACTGCTTTGTTCTATATGAATTTTATCTTTCAATAAGGAAATAAATTCTCCAGACCTCTTTAAATAGAAACATTCAGTCTGAAGCATTCATTTTCTTTTCATTCCCTTCTTTCCATTTTTTTCTTTTGCATGTTGTGCAGGTGAGTTTCTGTGATAAGGAGGATTTAGGACTGGACTGGGAAACATACAGGCAGTGAGAGGGTACAAGTCAACCCAGGATTCCGAGGCATCTTTAGAACACTTACATATTACAGAAGGCACAGGAGAGCCGCGAGCACTGAACACCTCCTGTAGTTAGTGAAACTGCCACTGCCACAGAGAAATCTCATGTCCCCAAAGCACCATGTGCCCTCCTCAGCTTTGAGGGTACAGTGTGATCAGCAATGTGCTGAATTAGCATGCTGTGCTCCAGATTAAAAAGGCACAGGTCTACAAAGTCTCCCCCAGCCTTCCACAAAACTAAAGAAAACATGGAAAAAGCTGAAAACTCATTATAGAACTGAAAAGTTCAAACAACAAACAACTTATACTTGGAAACTATGCCTTTCCTATAAGGCAGATAGAACTAAAGGTAAGAAAACCCAATCTGGCTTGACATCACAGCACACTTAGATTTTGCCTTGCTAGTTATAAAAAGCAGAAAGATAATTTACAACTTTCCCACTATGTCAATTATTCAGAAATTCAAAGTCTGAGAACCAAAAGAAAGAATTATTCTTGCTCTACTCTGCTACTTTGATCTGCACAGCACAAATAATTTTTTCCTCTGCCCTTTGGCTTTTCCCACCCTCCTTTTCACTATCAATACTGACACCACTATGCAGAGATAGAGACTCTCAGAAAACAACCAGGTAGGAAATAGTCAGAGACTTACGGTAGCAGGTTATGTTCCCAGAAAAATCGATGAAAATAAAGCTATACTTATATTCACCTTGGGAAACATTTAAACAACAAAGATAAAGAAAAAAACACCATAAAATATCTAAGTAAACAAAACAAAACCAACAAAGTTACCTACAGAAGAATAAAACTGAAGCTAGTTTTTTTCCTTCCAACAAAGGGCAGTAGACTGTTGTGGCAGAGACTTGACTGCTCAACAAACGTCTACATCCTTCTGCTTACAGACCCTTATAGTTGGGCATAGGCATGAGATTGGACTCTAGTGGAAGTGATATTTGTCACTTTTGTGTTGAAATCATTTTACAAGCTCAATTTTATCTCACAAAGGGCCCAGTTGGCCCACAGACCCAGCCTGTGGATATTTTCTCAGATCCTGAAGGCAGAGTTAGAATAACCATTCTTGGCTGCTGAAAAATCTCCACATTGCCTCCCTATGTGTGGAGAGAGAGAGCTATCATGATAGGAAAGAGGGATAAGAGAAACCCCTGGAACTGCCCCTTTCCTCCAAAACAGTAAAGCGAAAGGTTATCATATCCCTTGGTATCCTTTCTATGGCTTCTTCACAAGTTAGACTCTAGGTAGAAGGAGAGAGCAGAAGTTTCAAGGCCTGTTGAGGCTTACATTTAGAAGTCTCACAACATCACTTCTACTACATTCTGTTGGTCAAAGTAAGTTACAAGGCCAGTCCAAGTTCAAGGGTTGAGGAAATATATGCTACTTCATGTGAAAGATGGCAAAGCCCCATTGCCAAGAAGTGTCTTATGGGGCTGTGAGGAATTGTTGCGTCCATATTTGCAAGAAATCTAATACATCATAGGAATTGGCAAGATGATGAGAAGCATTTCATTTTTACTTGACACAAATAAGAGTGCACCTTCACTGTTTTATCTCAAGGCTATGCCTTTTCAAGTCTCTTTACTCATTTAGTCTACTGAGATGTTGATTGCTGGGAAGGGCAGTCTCCTGTGCACAGTCTTTTGACCCCCACTCAGCCACATAAGAATGGGCCTTGGGCTTGGAACACTTCCTTACCAAGAGATTAAGAGTCCACGTGGCCTGTGCCTGGCTTATCATCTTATGTGGGACTATCTTCCCATGTTTCAGGTTCAAAGAATGCTCTTTTATCTTTGCTTGAAATCTGTGCATCATACAGTACCTGGCCAACCCCACTGTTATATCTATCCTCCACAGGGAGGGGGCAGAGTCTTTCTACTGTGGCACAGAAGGGTGCATGTAGGCAAATTGCCCTGCATTGTCACTGGGAGATACCCTCTGGCCATGGGGGACCAATGCCCACTATTAAAGCTGATTTTTGTTCTAGTCTTGTCTCTTTGTAAGTAAAGCATTATTCCATCCAGTGCTTCACTGTGTTGTATTCTTTTTGGTGACTCTGATACCAAGACGAAATGGGCAGAAGTATTTAGAGTCCTCCCCTGGGATTGGTAACCAATGCATAGTAATCTACTCTGACATTGATCACTTGAACATCCTTCAGAACTTCATGCTATGAAGCACTACATTGATGACATCATGGAGAGTGGACCTGTTGAAAAATAACAAATATACTAGATGCTTTAGTTGGATACATATGTGCTAGAGTTTGAGAGATAAACCCTGTGAAAATTTGGGTGCCTGCCAGCTCAGTAAGTTTTGGGAGTCCAAAGGTCTTAGGCATGTTGTGTGTATGGATTGTAAGATGTTGTGATTTGCACTGCCTACCATTAAGAAGGTGGTACAACACTTGGCAGGCTCCTCTAGAGGCCTTTAGGGAGAGATGCTCTGATCCATTTATTGAGTTACCCATGATGCTGCATGTTTTGAGTGGGAGCAGAGCAAAAGAAGGCTCTATAAGAGGTTCAGGCTGCTGCAAGCTGCCCTATCATCCATCAGATTCAATGGTGCTCCGAATATCAATGGTAAATAAGGATGCCATATGGAATCTTTGGCAAGCTACATTAAAAGATGCACGGCACAGTTCCCTAGGGTTTGGAGGAAAACTCTTCTGATAACTATTTCCTTTTGAGAGCAACTCATTACTCGCTATTGAGAGCTGGTAAAGGCTGAGCGCTAGATCATGGGATACCGTGTAACCCGAGAGGTCCACCATTATCAGATTCCCCCATAAGATAGTGCAGGATCAACTATTATGAAATTGAAGTATTATGGTCTAGGTTAGGCTTAAGAAGGTATGAAAGGAGTAAGAAAACTGCATGGACAGTTAGCTCAGGCCCTTACGACACCTACTCATGCTGCATTGTCACAATGTCTTCTACCCACACGTATGGCCTCATGGAGAGTTTCTTGCAAATAGCTGACATATAAAGGAAAAAAACATTTCAGGCCTTGCTTGTAGAGAGTTCTGCTGCATAAGCTGTCACCAGCTGGAAATGATCTATTGCTCTATTACATGCACACTCAGGGGTGACCTTCCAGTGAAGGGAAAAACCAGGCAATATATGTAGTTTTCCTCTTGTCTGGAAGGAGGCATGGCCAGAAGATCTTTCTCATGGGAAGCGACTAATGGCTTAGATTTTTGGTCAGGAACTTGGAAAGAACAGGATTGGATGATTGATGGAAAGAGAGTCTGGAGAAGATCTACATGGATAGATCTCTTATAATGGGTACAGAGGGAGATGAAATTGTTTCTCATGTGATTTCTCATAAAAATAAAAATATAGCTATTGCAAAGGAGGCTTTGAAAAATCAGATGAACTAGTGGGCTCATCATATGAATGTTGGTTGGGTTTTTCTCCAGGCATCCTATAACTATATATCAAGTGGCCATGGTGGCAGAGATGGAAGCTTTGCATGGGCTCAACAACAGCACCTTCCCTTCATCAAGGCTGATATGGCTACTGTCCCTGCTGGCTGGCAGACCAATTCTGGGGACCTGGTATGGCTCCATTCCCAGGGAGATCAGCTGGTATTCTAGTGGGCAGTTAATTACATTGCCTCCCTTTCATCATGCAGGAGGCAGTGATTTGCCCTCTTTGGAATGAATACTTATTCTGGGTTTAGATTTTACTACCTTACTCATAGTTACTACTGCCGCCACCAACAGTGAGGACTTAGAGAGTGCGTATTCACCACAATGGTATTCTACACGTTGTTTCTGAGCAAGGAACTGATTTCACCACAAGAGTTATGTAGCAGTGAGTTCTTTATTCCCATGATGGAATGTTTCCAGTAGAAGAAGCAACAGTGGTCCCACTAAACTAGAAGTTCAGACCACCACACAAGTATTTGGGGTCCTTCAAACCACAGAATTAACAGAGAAGGAACTTGGATTACAAAGGGGACATTGGATTGCCTTTACAAATAGGAGCAGTTGGGATTATGTCTGCAACCTAGGAATTAACTAGGGCACCTCTTAGTATGGTAGTCCCCCCTTATCTGCAATTTTGCTTTCCGTGGTTTCAGTTACCTGTGGTCAACTGTGGTCCAAAAATATTAAATGGAAAATTCCAGAAATAAACAATTCGTAAGTTTTGAATTGTGCACTGTTCTGAGTAGCATGATTGTCCAGTGTATCTGTGCTGTATATGCTCCCTGCCTGTTAGTCACTTAGTAGCCATCTCAGTTATGACGGTGACTGTGGCAGTATCACAGTGCTCGTGTTCAAGTCACCCTTATTTTACTTAATACTGTGCTGCCCCAAAGCACAAGAGTAGGGATGCTGGCAATTCGGATCTGCCAAAGGGAAGCCATAAAGTGCTTCCTTTAAGTAAAAAGGTGAAAGTTCCCAACTTAATAAGGAAAGGAAAAAAATCGTATGCTGAGGTTGCTCAGATCTACAGTAAGAATGAATATTCTATCCATGAAATTGCGAAGAAGGAAAAAGAAGTTCACGTTAGTTTGGCTGTCACACCTCAAACTGCAAAAGTTAGAGCCACAGTGCATGATAAGTGCTTAATTAAGATGGAAAAGGCATTAAATTTGTACAATAAAATATTTTGATAGCGAGAGAGAGAGACCACATTCATATAACTTTTATTACAGTATATTGTTATCATTATTCTATTTTATTATTGGTTAATCTCTTACTATGCCTAATTTATAAATTAAACTTTACCATAGATATGTATGTATAGGAAAAAAATAGTATGTATAGAGTTTGGTACTATCTGTGGTTTCAGGCACACACTGGGGGTCTTGGAACATATTCCTCACAGATAAGGGGGGACTACTGTAATTCCATGACTTATAGTAAATGTCAGTGGAAGGAAAGAGCAGCCCAATAAAGGCAGGACCACTCAGATACTTCAGGAGTTGAGATTTAGATTATCCCACCAGTTATAAACACCTTGGCTGAGGTACAAGAGGGCAAGGGAAACAGAATGGGAGGAGGAAGACGAAACTTATAAATATAGCCTTGGAACTAGGTACAGACTCGAGAATTATATCAGCTATGTATACATCCTTAAGGTACATATTACTCAAGGACTGTCCCACTTCTCCTTCCATTATTATTTTCTATGAGGTATGACGTTGTGCTTAAATTAGTTCATAGGTCATGGTCCATAAGGAACCGTATATAGAACTGAATGGTAAGCACTGGTTGTCTTGGAGGTCCCAAAACTGAATTTGATTCAATGACTGATGGTTCTTAGTGTTTCCCTTTGTTGGGAAGAGGATGAGATTATCTATATTTGTACAATGGATAAGATGCTTCATGTTCCATGAAAACATGTAGTTATTAAATACGAGTAGAATGAGAATGGATGCTGAGTCATAGAAGGAGGTGACAGTGAAACCCCTGGGCCTCCTGGCCCTCAGATCCATTCCTTGCCCTGTCCTTGCTCTGCCATATATCATATGGGTCTAACCTTGTCAATCCCCCTTGTTAGCTGGCTTCTGGCTGAGGTTTAGCCAATGATAGGCCCTAGGGGAAGAATACAAGAATGGAGGAAAGTCGCTTCCTCCACAGTATATGTACAGAAGCTGTATCTCCTTGGTGGCTCCAGCGCTCGCTGGACAGGCCTACCGTGACTACCACAGGTGACTTGGCAGGTATCACTGCCTCCTCCCTTGTCCCTCAGCCTTGGGACTGTAGTGGCTCCCTGCTTTTGCTCATCTCTGGAGTTACTTCACTATCTTGTAACTGGATCATCAGCCTGCCCTTCACCTGTGCAGTCAATTCCCTGCATTAAATTCTCTGTGTTTTAAGGCAAAGTGGTTTCTCCTTTTTTCTTTTTCTTTTTTTTCGGTTGGACTCTTACTGAAAAACTGGTTAAATATATAAAAAGCAAATTATTATGAATCTGTTTAAAAAGTAAATAGAATCCACAAAAATTATTCTCAAAATAAAAACAGACATTATATAAAGAAAAGATGAAATAAAAATTACCCAGATTTAAAACCATAGATCAGTCCGCCACAGATCAAGAGGAGGTTGGTGGAAAAACTGATTGGGCAGTTGTGGTCAGACAGGAATTTAACACACTTGAAGGAGGGAGGCCATACACAAATTATGCCATTTCAACTCTTGGCACTGATTTTAATTACAATACAAGTTTTATGCGGCCTTTCAAAGTCTTAAAGTTTAATAAATAAAGAGTGGAAAAAAGATACACACCTTACAGAAACAGAATATAGAGGCAAAGAAAATACATCTGTATACAAGAAACTGGCAACAAAAGTAATATCAAGGCAGCATTAAAAACGTGTATAAAATAATATATCAGATGTAAGTAAGGCAAGATAAATCACTTCTTAAAAAAAGATAAATGAATTAAGCCCACATGTAAAAGGAAAAAAAATCTCAATTTAGGTCAAATTAAATATATTTAAGCACACACATATATATTTATTAAATAAATTCAAATAAAAATGACCCAAGAGATAGTGTCTTGAGATCAAGGTTTCGTATAAAAGCAGTTGGTAGTTCTCAGCACTCACAGCGTAAACACTGCTTCTAGTCCAGTTCCTGTCCTCAGCAAGGCCTGGTATTTCCTGGTCTAGAGCCCTCTGCTTTACCCTCAGCAGAGAATAACCCTCAGTCTTTACTGAATAACCCTGGTGGCAGATAAACAGGTGGGAGGGAGGGAGAAGCCAGGGCATTCCCTGGGGGATGGGGGAGCAGTTCCCTACTGTGTGAAGTGAGGGAAGATGTTGTCTACCTGCTGTCTCCTGCAATGACATGGAAGGAATCCTCCATGTGACTCCTCCTTTAGCATCTCCTCCTGAGCCACCTTCAGCGGCCACTCTTAAGCCTTCTGGGGGTTTTGCTGTGAACTTAGTGATGCTTTTCTACCCTCCCCACTGCTCATTTAGGATTCAGTTTACTTAGGGTTACTGTATCAGTCACCCCTGTCTGTGGCTTTCCAGCTTCCCAAGTGCTGTTGCTAGTCCCCTCTCCTGCTCTGTTGCCTTTTTCCCTCCTTTTATCCTTTGCTCTTGTTTATTTCATATTGTGGGAGGTGAGATGGGAAGTGGAAGGAAAATTCAGTGGTAATTCATGAGTTCAATTGGCTGTCTTTAACCAGAAGAACCCCATTTTTCTTTGGAATTGTTCTTTCTTTATGTTTTTGACTTTTAAAAGCTCTCTATAGACTCTGGATATTAATCTTTTGTGTAGTGTATATGGACAGCTATAGTTCAGGAGTTCTGTAATGAAAGAAGGGAGGAATGGAAATTAGTGGACAGCTAGCTGTTGCTGCCAGAGTTATCTCCACTTGGTTCCCATATTTCCAGGCACACCCTTCCTTTCACAGCTAGAACACATGCCATTCTCCCCAAGGTAAACAACCCAAGGTCCTGTACATTGATTGTGTCCAGATCAAAGGATTGGTCCCTGTGGCCCTGTGATTTATGACCCAATAGATGTGTCATCTGAAGCCCTCCTAACACACAAAATACAATGGTAAGTTTCAATTAGTTAACTTCAAATAATTCTTAATATGGAAGAGGGAAGAACAAGAAGCATACCGCAGTCACTGCATCATAGCCATGAAGAAATCTTGCTGGGACGGACTTGCATTGACTCCCTGCTCTGATCATGGAGCAATTACTTCCTTTCAACATTGATTCTGCTCCCCAAGGACTTGCCCTCTGAGGGCAAACATTATTTCATTATCTTTTGTAGCCACATCAGAAGTAGTGCTGGAAGTTGAACAGCTTTCTCCACCTGCTTCCTGCTGATTTGGTTTGGCTCTCGGGGATTATTTCAGAGGATGAAACAGACACACACATTTGAGGGTCAGGCATATGATTTTTTTGTAATATAATTGCCCTCTTTGACTTAGTAAGGTTCTGGTCTATATGGTCAAAGACGCCTTTTAGGAAAACTGTTCAGATTTCCAGCTTGCCTCTTTTATTAAATTGCCTTTTGCCCACCCCATCATTTTCTACTTCAATTTTATTTTGGCTCCCTTGATGCCATCTAGAAACTTGGGCTTCAGTGGGAACACAACACTCTTAAACTGATTTTCAATGCTGGATTGCCTCCCATTGCCCCTCATTGTCTTAATTTGAGGTTAAAACTCACACATACACACCAGTAAGTTCTGCTAAAATTATAGAACTCTGTGGGCATATAGTCCACCTTTCAACCTATTGAAGATGATGACTTATCACAGCACAATAAATATCACCAACTTGCCATCATGCAATATCTTTGCCATCACTGCCTACCAATTAATAGCTAATCTAATGCTCTTAGGTTTACATTTTGACATCACTCCACTTTCAGGTACCTATTTTGTATTACTGAGGGTAGAGGCTAAGTAGCTATAACCAAGACAGCCTGAAATACAGTGGCTTATATATGTGACTTGAGCGTGGCTGAGTTGGAGAGCTGAGGTGCTCACATCTGGGCTACTACAACTCTGAGTCTAAAACTTTCGTCTTCTTCCAGCCAACAGGGTGTATAAACATTGAGAAGCTTGATCAGTATGTGGCACACATCTCCTGTCTTCATTTTCTTGGTCAGAATTTAGCTATATGTCCTCATCAATTTGCAGAAAAGACTTTGGAAATGTATTGTCTAATTGGACATCCCTCTATCCTGTAAAACTAAGGAGGTTTTATTTATTTTAAATTATTATAAAGGAAAAGGAGTATGGATATTTGTGACAATTAGCAGTCTCTGCCAAATGGAGGCTCAGTCGTTAGCATATCACCAGTGACCTTCTACACTCCTCACTCATTCCTCTCTTGGGGAACTACTTCAGTAATTGATAATTCAGGGATGAAGAACTGAACACACACAGTTCTGCCCCTTCCTCTCTCCTTTTTGTTTCTGCCCTTTCTGTAGAGATTGTGTGTGCACAGATGCTCATGGATATGTGATGAGCTTAGTGGTAAAGAACCCGCCCTTGCGGGGTGGCCTGCAGTGTTGAACGATACTGGTGGCTGATTTGGGGGGTCTATTGTCAGGACTCACTAGTCTACGTGTGCGTGGACAAAAGCCATTTCCCACAATATCAGCTTTGATAATTTAGTCTCCATCTGTCTGACTCTTTTCCTGTTTGTGAACTGGTTCAGAACACGGATAGAGAAGGAAGTTGCTATATACTGGGCAACCCTGAACCTTAACAAGTTGGTCCAAAGAGAGCAGAACTTAAATGTTCTCATCAAAAAAAAAAAAAAAAAAATTAAAAAGATAAACAAGTTGGTCCATACAATTAAACTATTATTATTTTAGTAGACTATGCTTATCTTTCAACGTACAATTACTGTCTTGTTTTTCCTTACTTTTTTAATTGAATTGTATTTTGTCTTATGGTCATAACCGCCACATGTGCTTTCTTTATCTTAGTATTTTCATGGTATATCCATTTACTTAAAATGTTTTCTTTGTCATGTTTTAAATAAATCTTTTATAAATTATATAAAATGGATTCCCCCAAACTTGTGCTTACTGACTTACCTAAAATTATTGTCATATTTTTATGTTTACTTTTACCTGAACTTTTAAACTCCTCTCTCTATTTTTTGTTGGATTTAAAAACTTTTTTCCTCCAACCCTGGGGTTTTCTTGTTCCCACCCTGTAAGTTTCTACCTTATTTCTATTCTAAAGATGGACTTAAAAATTATCAACATTTTCAACATATAGAAAAATGCACAAGTCATATTTTACTACTCAATAAGTTTTCACAAAGTAAATTCCTGCTTACAGCTGTATAACAGCACATAGATGGAGACACAGAATATTATCCCAGAAGCCATCCTCATAGCCCATTAGAGCTGCTCTCCTCCCCCGCCCCTAAGATGCAATGACTATTCTGACTTCTAACTCTGCCATGTCTTTTTATGACTTGAAAGCTCATTTCTTTCTATTGCCTGACTTGTAAAACATTTTTATTGATCTTTGTGGGTATATATTTATATCCAGTTGTGGTTTTAATGAGCATTTCCTTGATTACATGGATGAGGTTTACATGGATTACATTAAATGAGGTTGAGAATCTGTTTCATATGTTCACTGATTGTGGAATTTTGTTTGTTTATGAAATACCTATTTATGTCTTTGTCCTTTTTTTCTGTCATATTCTTTGCTATTTCCCTATTGATTCATCAATATTCTTTATATTTTGGATACCAATCTTTTGTCAGTTATATGTATCAGACATATTTTCTTCCAATTTGTTATTTTCCTTTTAGTCTATTTATGCTGTCTTTTTGTTACCGAGCCCTAAGGGACTGGTGACCCACAAGTGGGTCCTTTTGCCCAGAGCTGCTCACGCCAATAGAATGAGCCCGGGTTTGGAACGGCAGAGCAGAAACTTTATTCGTTGATCAAGGAAGGGAGAAGGAGAGCTTGTGCTCTAAAACACCTTCTCTCCGAAGGGAATGTCAGCAGGGTTCTTATGGGATGTGAAGGGGGAGAGGTCTCCATATCATCACTCGGGGCGGGGGCATTTGGGGCATGCCCAGATCTTCCCTTCTTTCACATGGCACCTTTTGCACATGTTTCCTTTTGCGCCTGGCACCTCAGTGCCATCTTGGACTTTTCTGGTTTGGACCAGTTCTGCAATTTGACCATCTGGCAACATTCTGCCTTGTTTCCTAGCAGCAAGCGCAACTTAAAAACAAATCATTAGACTTGGAAAATGACTTCCCTGGGTGACATTTTGATGAGCAAAAATTCTTAAATTTAATGTAGTTGAATTTATCAATCTCTCTTTGTATGATTTCCACCTTGCTATGGACTGAATTATGCCCCCTCCACCACCAAAATTCATATGTTGGAGCCCTAACCCCCAGTGTGATGGTATTTGGAGACAGGGCCCTTGTGAGGTAATTAGGTTTAGATGAGGTCATGAGGGTGGGGCTGTCATGATGAGATTAGTGCCCTTAAGGGAAGAGACACCAGAGAGCTTGATTTTTTCTCTCTCTATCCTTGATGTGAAGCCACAGGAAGTAGGTGTTGTCTGCAAGCTGTGAAGAGCCCTCATCAGAACCTAACCATGCTGGTCCTCTGATCTTGGAATTTCAGCCTCCAGAACTGTGAGAAAGTTAATCTCCATTATTTAAACCACCCAGTGTATGGTATTTTGTTATGGCAGCCCAAGCAAACTAATACAATTTCTTGAGTCTTTCTAAAGAAAGTCTTCCATATCCTGAATTCACACAGATAATTGTGTGAATTATACACACAATTGCCTGTATTTTCCTCTAAATATTATGGATTTTATCATTTAAATTAAGATGAAGAAATCTAAGAGTTTCAGGTTCCCTGGGAGGCAGCAACCTACACTGGAATCACCTGAAACCTCCTACTAAAACCCACATATAGTAAAAGAAGAGCAAATTAAAACTCTCATAACTTACTTCTATAGTGTAACTAGGATACTGAGAAGATTATAAACTCCAACTTGCATGTAATTAGGGAAAACCACACAAGACAGGCAGAGTTGTTGCCAGAGCCCCTAATATTGCATAGAACCCAGAGAAAAATTGCACAGAAAACTGTGAAGCACAGAGGCATGCTGACAGTGGCAGAGGCCAGATAATATCAACATAGGAGTTCACTTTCAGGAGAGAGTCCCGCCCAAAGGAAACTGCTAAAAGTAAATATGTGTTGGGGGCTTCAGAGGACTCACAATGGAGGAGGTGGGTGAAATAGGCTTCAAAGTGCCTGGGACTGTAATTGGCAGTCCTGGGAAGGCACCAGTTCTCAGGTAGAGAAAAAGAAGCAACCTGGAAATTGGAGGTGTCTTTTGGAAGCAGCAGCCAGGGATTAACAAGGTAAGTAGTCTTTCTAGAATATGATAGGAATGGAGAACCAGTGAAAGGCTGGCCACAAAAAGATGTCATGTAATAAAACAATTTCCCTTCATTGTAGCAGCAGAAGAGGGGATCCTCAGGCTGTGAGACCAGGAAACCACTTCAGTCATTTCCTGTGCTTCATTCCATAGAATCCCCCTTCTAACTAAGATGCTAGAAATGTCTGACATCTTTAAAAATAAGAAACAGCAGGCAAAAATGAATGTGCAAATTCACACAGAGACACTACAAGAAAACAGTAGATAATGAAATTCAAAATTGCTTTGCAAATAAAAGCATATGAGAGAAATGCTTCCACAAAGCATAAGAAAACTGAAACTAAAATAAAACATAGAAATAAAAATGAAGCATTCAAAAATACAAAAAACACCATGAAGCAGAAATGCAAAACTCAGAAGAAATGGCTTAAACAGCAAAAAGATGTAAAAGATATCTGAGAGAACTTGAAAAACATTCAAAAAGAACAAAATAACCTCAGAAATAAAGATAAATAATTGACACACAGGGTTGAACAGATATGACTACACAATAAGGGGGCATACATGATAGGAATGAGGAAGGTCAAGAAAACTATGCAGATACAAGGAAAGAGATTCAAAAAATCTGAGAAAAAGTGACAGGTATAGAAGAAAGGTAAAGTAAACCTAATAAATATGTAAATAAAGAATGTAAAGAAGAAAAAAATAGAATGGACCAGAACTGACATTTCAAAATATAATTCAAGAAAACTCTGAAATTACTGAAGACACAATCTATACACTAAATTGTCAACTTGGAGCATATCTGACCACTAATTCGACACTAAAGATAGATTTCTCCAGACTTCTGACAAAAGGACAAGGTTCTTTCGAAGGAACTCAAAGCAGGTTGGCATCTGACCTGTCAGCCAGACAATGATCATTAGGTCATTATAATGATATAATAGCTAGCCAAGATATCCTTTAGTGATCAAGACTAGAGAAAAATAATTGTGAATGTGCAGAATCTAAGGGAATATTATGCTTGTCAGCTTTTCCTGAGGAATCTGGCAGAGTAATAATTGGGGAAATTTTAATGAAAAAGCTGGTGTTGAACATTGAATATAATTAATGGTCTAAGACAATTATTGGCATAAGGGGTGAAGTATAGTATGTTAGTAATATGTGCTCTGATAATGTGGAAATAACTTATGAAGAGAGGAGAGTGAAGGAAAAAAATAGGATAAGATAATTGATTGCCTTATAGATAAAAATTGAAAATCAATTTTAAAACTGACAAACTAAATAGTAGAAGCCTAAGCATATTTCAGAGTACAAAAATAAAAATCAAAACAATGCTACTGTTTCAAACGGGATGTTTGATGTTCAATGATGGACAAATGGAAGGAAGTAATAGAAAAAGTTTATAAGCTGATTATTTCTTGTTCATAGTAGGGAACTAATAAATATTGTGTGAAGAAAAATAGGACTAAGGGTATTATATAAATATATAGTTGTAACAATAACTTTTTATTACATACTCTTAGTGAAATATAGTCTAAGAACCATAAAAAAAACCTCTAGAAATTTTAAACTTTTTCAAATAGTTTTATGATTTGGAGTAATATTAGTATTATTTTTTGAAATTACTGTATGTGTTTTGTAGGACAAGGGAAGAAAGTAGTTATATTGATATTGTTAAAAAATAAAAATGACAGAAAAGAGACAAGTATAAAAACAAAAAAGTTAAATTTGAATTGGAAATATCAATATAAACTCATAATTTTAAGCATACAGATTGTCTAGTTCTGTCCACTGAGAAGGCCTAGAGAAATGACACCTCAGTATCAATGAGCACAGCAAGTGCCCAGAGTTTGGTCTCTAATTACAGTTTTTTGCTGAAGGAAGCAGAACCTTTGGAAATTGACTGATTTCAAGTTTGGGCCTGACAATGTAGACAGGGCATCTTTTTGTGCCAGAAAACAAGGGAGCATTCCAAGACCAAAGCGTTTCCATCAAAAGGGATGCAGAAGCAACCTTGAATGGATTTAATTTGAGTGTGAAAATCATATAGACAAAACATTAGGTACATAGAAATCCATTAGTCTACAAGGATACTCCAAAAAGGAAAAATCTGAAAACAATAGCAAATGAACACAAAATCCAAATTAACAAAATTTACTTTAAAAAATTATTACATATTGCTATTACATTAATTTTTACTCAAAAAAGGGTAATTAAAGGGAAATAAATAAGAATTAATTCAGCCTTTCTGATAGGAACTTTATTTTAGAGTTACCAAATAACTCCAGTCGATGATAATAAGCTCTTCTGTACAGAAAGAAGTCAGCTCAGAAATGACAGTGTCAAACCATCACCATTTACAGTGCTAATGTTTAATTGATTCAGGCAAGAATCATCAGTGGAGGCAAAAATGTTAGGTGAAACATTGATGGGGAACCGCATAATTTCATGTTTCTAAAGTAGCAGCCCACATATTTTGCTGGATACATGGGGAAAAATAATTTTACAGTGGAAAGAACAATCACCGTCTTAAGTGCGACTGAGTGAGCAAGCAACATTATGAGTATCCTGATGTGATACAAAACCAAGTTCACAGCATCACTGATGAAGTATTTTTGCAAAAGTATTTAATCTGAATCAAGTCAATCACTAAGTCTAACTTCCATTTTACAGAAAACAAAGGCAACAGAAGAAGAAGTTAAAATGATAGCACATAGTTCAATCAGTCAAATTTTGAATGTGGGGAACCCTACAGAAGTATTCCTCGCTTCTTCAGTGAAGAACATGAGATGGGGGAGGGGCTGTCTAGATTAAAGGATGTTGAAGAGATGTAACAACTAAATTCAATGTGTGCTTTTTAACTGGAACTTGATTGGAACAAACCAAATATAAACACCATTTTGAGACAATTGGGGAAAACTCAATTTTGACTTAGAATTAGATGTTATATATGAATTATTGACAATTTTGTTAGGTATGACAACTTCAGAGTGGTTATGGAGAAGAATATCCTTAAAATTTTTATAAGGGCATGCTGAGGTATATAAGGTGAAATATCATGATGTCTGTAAATTTACTTTAAAATACTCCAGCCAAAAAAACCCAGGTGAAGCAAATATGGCAATGTATTAGCAGTTGTTCAACTTAGATGATGGTTACTGTGACAATTAATTTTATGCGTCATCTTGGCTGGGCCATGGTGTAAGATATTCAGTCAAACATTATTCTGGATGTTTCTGTGAAGGTGTTTTTTGAGTGAGACTAAGATTTAAGTCAATGGACTTGGAGTAAAGCAGATTACACTCCATACTATGGGTGGGCCTCATCCAATCAGTTGAAAGCTTTAATAAAACAAAAACTGAGCTCCCCTGAGCAAGAAGGAATTCTGCCTGCAGACTGCCTTTGGACTCAGACTGCAACTCTTCCCTGAGTCTCTGTCTTCTGGCCTCCCCCACCATATTTTGGGCCCACCTATTCTCCACAATTGCATGAGCCAATTCCTTAAAATAAATCAATCTCTCTTCATATCCTGTTGGTTCTGTTTCTTTGGAGAACCATAACTGATACAGAGACATAGGTGATCATTTTTCTATTTTTAAAATTTTTATGTAGGTTTGAACATTTTAATAATAAAATGTTTTAAAAATTTAACTGTTTTAGGCACCTGATATTCTTGTCCTTGAATAACCCATCCTTTTTCCATTGATCTAGAGTGCCAGTTCTGTTCATAAACCAAGTTTCTATGTATTCATGACTCTCTCTTCCTAGGCTCTTTATTCTGTCCTTCGATTTATTCATCTGCCCTGTTCCAATACTACCCTGTCTTATGCAACATAATTTGAAAACAGGACCTGATGTCTGGAAAGAAAAGTCTCCTCAGATTATCCTTCCTTTTTTATGAGCTTCTTGGTTACTCTTGGCTATTTGCTCTTCTACATTAATTTTAATATTTTATTTTCAAATTTTGTGTAAATCTTGTTGAAATTTTAACTGTATCTTTAGATCAATTTGGGAAGAATTGACATCTTTAAGATATAGACCTTTTCAATCCTTGTGTATGTTAAGCTGTTGCGTTTTAATAGTGCCTTCTTAACGTGCTTTAATAAAGTTTTATAATTTTCTCCATGACAAGTATGAACATGTTTTTGGTGGATTTATTTTTGATTACTTTTAATTTTGTGTTATTTTTAAAATGGCATCTTTTAAAAATGCTATTTTCTGGGGCTGGCCCAGTGGTGTAGTGGTTAAGTTCGTGCGCTCTGCTTTGGAGGCCTGAGGTTTCACAGGTTTGGATCCCGGGCATGGACAGATGCACCATTTGTCAAGCCATGCTGTGGCAGCATTCCATATAAAATAGAGGAAGATGGGCATGGATGTTAGCCCAGGGCCAGTCTTCCCCAGCAAAAAAAAAAAAAAAAAAGGAGGATTGGCCACGGACCATAGCTCAGGGCTAGTCTTCCCTGGAGACCAAAAAAAAAAAACAAAAAAAAGACATTTTCTAAATGATTTTTTAAGTTATATAAAAACTTAATTGGATTATGTACGTTGATTTAATATCTAGGCAACTCATTAATCCATCCTTTTTTCTTTTCTTTTTAGTGAGGAAGATTGGCCCTGAGCTAACATATGTGCCAATATTCCTCTATTTTGTATGTGGGACACTGCCACAGCATGGCTCGATGAGCAATGGGTACGTCTACGTCTGGGATCTGAACCCTCGAACCCCGGGCCACCAAAGCAGAGCATGCAAACTTAACCACTACACCACCGGGCTGGTCCCAATCCTTCATTTTAAATCAAAATCTTGTCAGGTTTCTTTTGGGTTTTTATATTACTGGTTATATCTTCTGAAAATAATGAAAAATTTTTTTTAATCTTTATATATTTATTTCTTCTTCTGTTTCTATTTTTCTGGCCAGGACCTCCAGCGCAATGATGAAAATGATGGTGTAATGCTTAATGTATTCCTAATATTAAAGAAATGCTTTATTTAAAAAATTTTTTTATTAATTATGATGTTTATTGTGGGAATTTTTATAAACATACTTTTTAAATTAGGGAGCTTTTCTTCCTAACTCCTGGTTTACTCAAGGTTTCTATCATGAATATGTGTTGAATTTCATCACACCTTTTTCCTGCATCTATTGAGATTGCCAAATTTTTCTCCTCTAATTTGTTAATGTGCGAATTAAAGTAATCAGTTTTTCTAATATCTAGCCAGTGTTAAATTCTTGGCTTAAACCTCAATTGATCATGATATATTTTCTTTTATGTGGAGTCTTGGATTTGCTTTAGAATATTCTGGTTAGGGTTTTTGTGCGGATGTTCATCGGAGTCGACTGCCTGTAATATTCCTTTGTTGTACTCTGCCTTTCAAATTTGGAGTATCAATAAAACAGGTTGAGGCATTTTCCTCTTTTTCTGGTTTCCGGAAAAGTTAATTTAAGACTGAGATTACCTGTTTCCAAAATATTTGGTATAGTTTGTTTTATAAACTTGTCTGGGCCTGGTGTTTTCTTTGTGAAAATACTTCGATTACTCATTCAATTTTTTAACATGGTTATGGGCCAATTCTGATTTTCTTTAATTAGCTTAAAATTTACTTTTATTGGTGGGGGGAAATAGAATGTTTTGTCTGAGTACAAAAATAGGCAACACTGTAATCTTGAATCAGGATATTGATTTCTCCTAATGAGGGTAGTGATTGGAAGGAAACATGGCGGGGCTTCTCCAGCGTCGGTGATGTGCTCTTTCTTCAGTGGGTGCTGGTTACAGGGCTGATGTGATCTATGAAAATTCATTGAGCTGTACACTTATGAATTGTGCACTTTTATCTTCATATATTACTCTTTATTATACATTTTAAAAATATTTAATGCAACAACGTACTTAAAGAAAAATAAATAATTACAAAGTGAGATTTATTTCAAGATATGCAAACATGATTAAATAATAGGATGTCTTAACATAACTTATCACTTATCAGATGAAATGAAAATATAACATTATCTTAATGTATGCCAAAGGCATTAGATAGAATTCAACGGTGATTCCTAATAAGCTCAGAAAAGTAGAAGAATATTTCTTTAACATGATAAAGACAAAATCTATAAAAGAACAGATTTATTTGACTACATAAAAATCTAAAATTCTTTTCATAATAAGTAAATTAAAGGGTAAATGATAAATTGTGAAACATACTTACTGCTTTAATGTTAGATAACAGATCAGTATCATTATGATAAACAGACCTTTTACAAATCAAAAGGAAAAAGTTGCTGTGCCTAAGCAATTCACAAGAGAAAAAATTGAATATTTTTTCGTAGTTTTTTACCATTTATAATTTTTACTTTTATATTTTATGTTGTTTTGATCAAAGAATTAAACCTTAAAAATGGAGCCGATTAAAATTTATCATGTGTGGGAAATAGCATTTTTATGTACTTCTGTGGGCAAATAAATTGGCAGAAAATTTTTGGAGAGTAATTTGGCGATATAAGTATATCAAACGACTAGAAACTGACTTATTTCTGACTTAGCAATTCTATGAATAAAGCCTAAGTAAATAATCATTAACGTGTAGAGATATCTGCCAATTGCTGTGCTTGTTGTCTTGTCTTTATAACGGCAAAAATTTGGACTCCAACCACATGTCGACAATACAGGATTGATAAAATTATTCAAATTAGAATCATACATTGGGATAATAACTAGACATTAAGATTATGTATGTTATTGATGAATGCTGAATTAGGTGAAGTAAATTTCTATTCTACTGCTAAGTGAAAGAATAGGTCAGCAACAGTATACATATACATATACATACACACATGGATATATACACATATCTATATCCATGAAACATATATATATCCATGTATGAATATTTTCTTGTCAAATTTTTAACAGTGGTGGTTATCTCTATGTGATAGAATTACAGGCTATGACTTTTATTCACAGGTAACTTCTATATTTTCTAAAATGCATATGTATTTTCATTTGTAATTAAAGGAAACATAAAATGTATTTATACATGCTGTAAGAAATTGTTTTTAAATTTGCAGAAAGTTACAAGGACCTATTTCTTAGATTTTTGTAATGGACACATCCGTTACAGGGCTACCACGTCCAGCACCCTTCTCTGCCTGAAAGCACACCCCTCCTCCGTGTCTCAGTGAAGCAACACTGAGTTTCTTTTGAGCACAAATAGGCACTGATTGGACTGGAAATGCACCTGATCCAAACGTGCTCAACGTGGGCTTGTGGGACTCCATAACTTGTCATAGTACAAAGGGCTTTTCCTACTGTTGGAGCTGGTAATTAGATATCCACATCATTCCAGTTCTCTGTGGAACTTATATGGAATGTGGTGTGTTAATGGCTTTCTTTTTCTTTTTGAGAAGACACTCAATGGGAAGCAGAGGCGCCAAGAAATAAAGATAACATGAGAAGACGGGAGGGAGGGATGAAGAGGGGGACAGAAGGAGAGGCTTGAATCATTTCCAGACATATCTTGCCCTGACAGTTTGCCAATTCTAATTTACATGTATTCTCAAGGTGGCCTGTGCAAATCTCCCAGCCTTACAGCCGGAAACAGCTGAGCATTCCTGTCGGTTGTGAGGAGGAAAGCTAACGGACACAGTCCCTCTTGGATACCATGTTTCTTTCTTTCCTCTTTAGTCACCTGTTACCGAGAGGTCCTGGAGGCCGTGGCAGCAGAGACTGTCTCGTAGACCTTTTGCTCTACGTTCTCTACTTTGTGTGTGTGTTTGCGACATCTACATATGTCACTAACCTAGAAGTTATTTTTAAAAGTGTAGAAAATCAGGGAATTGGGAGCTTCTATAATTTCCTGATTCTATATTTTTTACCCCTCTTTCAAACAAACAAGCTAAGATTAGAAGCAACTCTGAAAAGGTATCCATTGAACTCATTAAATGTACTGTAATGAGGGAGGTTTGCTAAATAAAAATGTATTAATGCTGTTAGAAACTTTCTCTAAAACTTGGAAACAGGCAAAAAGAGATTGCTGAGTGAGATTTCAGGGCAGAGCTGGCTGGACTTGCTAAAGGTTGGGTAATTTCACAGCTCTGTACGGCTGAGGTTATCTTGTAGATTTTTGTCTGGTAGAGATGCAAATAACTTCTTTCCTGTGGAAGAGACAACACCAAAGGATGTGGGTCACTGCTCTGTAAGACATAAACCCATTTTGTTTCTAACCTAGCTTTTTATTCCAATAGTTCCATATTTAATTGCACACAAGACTAGCTTCTCAAATGCTCTTTGACTGGTCATACATTTTATTGGTTCCCTCATTAATTAACAAATTGAGTAAAATCCTTGACATGTGATCATTTCATATTTACATGAAAATCCCGATTTTATCTTTTTTTGAAAATTATACTTTGTGCTCTTTTACGTAAATCTTTTTCTTTTGGGGAAAATATTCAGAAAGGTACAAGCTAACTATTGTAATTCCCAGATAGGAGGTAAAAGGGGTTGTAAAATTATTTCCCCTTAAAGACTGACACAAAACACTACATGCTCCCAGAATTCTTCCTTAATCTGAGGTTTACCAATTTCTTCCTTACTATGACTACTTTTAAATTTAAATAGAAATATTTCATTAGGTTTTTGCTTTTGTTGCATTTTACGTTATTGTTATGCATGTCTTGCCATCTCCACTAGATTTTGTTGGGCACAGAGCAACCAGTTCTTTCAAGCTTCTTTTCACAGTGCTTTATAAACAATAGGTGGACGAATCCCGGGCACAGACCTACACACCGCTCATCAAGCCACACTATGGTGGCGTCCCACATACAAAATAGAGGAAGATGGGCACAGATGTTAGCTCAGGGACAATCTTCCTCACCAAAACAAAACAAAAAACACCAATAGGTGGTAAATAAATGCTTATTAATGCAAGCATTTAAGAGCCAATACCTCCTTGATGTTTACTCCTTCAAAATATCTTTTAAAAATTCAGTTTAATCTTCGGGCCAGTGTGTATCATCTACTTTCAGTCACCTGTAGTGATGAGGGATTTCACTGAGTTTTTCTCATTCCTTTACTTAGAATCCCCACATGATAAATAATGACATAACAGATGAGGTCATTTTTAATATACTTCCTTATTCCTTTTTCCTGTTGACAGATATTTATTGAGAACCCCTTTTGTGCTGTGCACTGGTCTGGGAGTTGAATATGTAGATGGAGTCAGGAAATTAAATAATAACCAGGAAAGACTGTTTGCTAAATATAGATTTGAGGCAAAAGGAGTTACCTGCTAAATTTCCAATTTCTGGTCTAAGATTATTTTTGTTCAAGAATCAGGATGAAGAGTATGGAATAAAAACATCTTCCTCATTGAACAATTCTCTTGAAAATCTCACAAATTCCTTCCAATTCTTCTATTTCATAGATTCTATGATGATTTATGCCTTATGATTTCCTATCTTCACTATGATTTATTAATAAACTTCACAATTCTTCCACTTGAGGTAAACAATCTTGGTTAATTTTCATTGCCATTTCTCAAAGGACCTGCCTCTACCAGTACTAATCTTTGCTTTTCCTAAATAAAATCAACCAAAACAAAAAAACAAACCTATTTACACTAACATTTAAAAAAAGGCAGCAAAAGTTAAAGCAAGAAGAAAAGTGGGGGTGAGAACTTAAGGAGAAATGTTTTACTTTACATTATTCTTTTGCTGTAAGTGATGGGATTGGTCATTCGCCATAGATAAAACGCACTGTGAAAAAGAATGAAAATAAAAAGTGAAACAAAGTTATTCAATATTATGGTTGACATACTGATCACTCCTTTCAATCCACAGACTGACTAAGGAGTATTCATATAAGTTGATGTGACATGGTGAGTCATAGACCAAAGAGTGTCAATTAACTTGTATAAGTTCATACAGCAGATTAAATTGTGCCTACATACAGTCACTGACTCAAAAGATTTTGGGCAGAAATGTCCTTTGGCAACCATTTAGAAGAGGGAAAAAATTATTTTCAAAGTTAAGCAAACATTGTGGGTGGATCCATTGACATGCTGAAAATATTGAAGTCAGTGGTCATATTTCATTGGCTGTGTGTGATTTCTGGGGCTAGCTGGGGGCCGGGGGGAAGTAGGGCTAGAGAATATTGCTAGGACAAAATGGCAGGGACTTTGGAAATGGAACCCAGAAAGGAAGCACAGAATATTCCCGAGTATTGAGAGAGTAGTTTTTCTGGTAGTAGTTAATCCAGAAGTTGTTCTCTTCCTACCAAAATCCTGAGTGGTCTAAAAATATAATTCTCACTGCTGCACAAGATACACAGCAGTTGTGGCATGCAATTTTGTATAGTTTACATGCGTTGCACTCAGATAGGGTGACTTATAGGATATGAAATTGTTACAGCTTTCAAAATACAGTTTAATTAAACCATTCTTTTTGAACTCTGAACTTTGGGCAAATAGAGTGTCAAGTTCTGGTATGAGAAAGCGACCATTGTTCCCAACTGGTATGTGATGTTTACCAGATATAAGCACACAGGATAGTAATGATGAAGAAGAGATGACAAAATAAGTGGCTCCAGCATAAAGGGAGAGTCTATTACCCTGTCACATTTAGTCCTTATAATAAATCTTTGAAATAGGTATTATTATGCCCATTTACCAGATCAGGAAATCAAGGCTTAAAGAGATTAAAATATTTACTCAAAACTTAAGGACTATTATGGGCCGGCCCGGTGGCGTAGCAGTTAAGTTTATGCCTTCCTCTTCGGTGGGCCAGGGTTGGCTGGTTTGGATCCTGGGTGCGGACCTACTCACTGCTCATCAAGCCATGCTGAGGTGGAGTCCCACATAGAAGAGCTATAACTCTACGACTACAATACACAACTATGTACTGGGGCTTTGGGGAGGAAAAAAAAAAAAGGAGAAAGATTGGCAACAGATGTCAGCGCAGGGCCAATCTTCCTCAAAAAACAAAAAAAAACCCTTAAGGACTATTGCAGTTTTCTTTCTCACTGCTTAATCCCACTTGACTACTCCTAAACTAAGCATTTCGTCACTTCTCTAGTGAGGGGGTACTATATTTACCAACAAAACTGTTCTGCAATGACAGCCACATATAATACGGGATACATCGATGCACGTATAAGGATACATGGCTCTGTTGAGGAGTTCTGTTTGTGAGCAACAAACTGACTGTGACTAACTTAAGGGAACCACAGAAGGTACAGGGAGGATGGCCGGTTTTGTCCGGAATAGGTGGACAAGCCGGAGAAACCAGTAGAGGAATTAAGCCTGCTCTGGGGACTTCAGCATCAGAGGTTTATGTATTTCTCGTTAGAATTTCAGTTACTTGTATTTCCATTCAAATTTTCACATTCACTAGTGAGAAGTTGTTAATGGCTCAGTCATTTTATGTGAAGGTCAAGCAGGTTATGAAATATGTGAGAGATGGTGTCAGCAACATTGATATGGTAACTGAGGAGATAATTGTTACTTCCATATGTGATATTTATGTATGCGTGTAAGTATACATACACACATTTTTGTACATAAGCATGTATTATATCTGTATTTGATTTTGGTAAACCATAAATGCTGAATTACAGTGGATAAGTCTGATTATTCTTGGCTTAAGATTTTTTTATGTCTTTTTGAAAATCTAAGATTTGTCCCTTTAAATATTATTAAGAAGAGGTGTATGAACCAGATGGGCTAAAAATAATATTTTTTCAGTAAAGATTTTCTGCCCAGAGTGAGCAAATCTAGTCCTTAAAACTTGAATCACAAACCTGAACAAGATCTAATGTTTTTCAGAGGTTTTATACTTAGCACTTAACTCTACCAAGTGCTAGACAGACTGTTAATTTCCTTCACATCTATTCATCAGTTTATCCTCATAAAATGAGCCTAGAAGCTTAGCCCAAGAGAAAACACAGGAGCAGTATCAAAGTTTTTAATTTAATGAGGCTGGATTTTTCAGTAAAAAGGTTTTGGGCATATTAACAACCACTGAGATCTTTGCTATATGTTCCCCTTTTAAAATATATCAGAGTTATATCACAGACATAAATGCAATTTCTTCCTCAGATCTATAACTTAAGGGACTCTTCTAATCTCTAGGAACAGCTGGTCACACTTTCTAGAAAGGAAGAAAGTAGCATAATTGACATTGAGATCAATTTGGCTACATGCTGGGAGTGACCACATTTACCAATTTCACCATCTTCTATTGTTTTAGTTCCTTCTTGTACAAGAGTAGAATGATAGGTGCAAAACTAAGAGTCTGTTTAGAGTAAATACTGTGAGTTTTCTCCAAACACAAAATTATTTGAAGACAACAAGAAAGGAGTGGAAATGAATTAGTGTTCATTTATTTTTTGGGGTTTGGGGAGAGAGGGAATCCTGTGGAGGGGACATTTTCTTTCCTCGTGTGCAAAGGCACATGGCTCTGCTCATCTGAGCTCTAAGAGGAGAAATAATGAGTAGTTGATTTCTCTTCATTTACATATTCTGTGCTATCAAAGCAACCCTCAAAAAGAAGTAAGCAAGAATTATGATGTATTAATTTCATGTTAAGGAACCTGGAAACGCAGAATTCTGTGTCCCAGAAACATTCATCCAGCATGTCAGGCAAATGCCTAGAACTTGAAGCCTGTAGGCGGAATTTTCCTGGATACAGCTCCTGCTGCTTTTTCCTACTTGGAATTCTGGAAAACTGCAAGAAAGCAAGATGCTAGTCAGAGAGTCAGAGATGCCTTTTGAGACACCATGTCCCTTGAGGCTCTCCTTTACTTTCTAGGAAGTGTTTCTGCTGAAAGTGGCTACATTTTCTGATGATTTCTGAGTTGGTTACTAGTAAAAAGTAAGTACTAATGAAGGCAAACTTGAACAGAGTTGATTTCTGAGAGCTGTGTGGGCTGTGTGTGTCTGTGTATGGGGGATAGGGGAGGAGGTGGGTAATTCCCTCAGCCAAGTTTTACAGTTGTCACACGTGGGAGTTTCCCGAATCTTAAAAGGCAGTGAAAGCACCCTATATGTAAACTGTGCCTTAAGGAAGTGAAGACTTACATCATCCATGAAGGGAAATGGAAGAAAATATCCATATTCTTTCTATCTCAGTCGAAACTGCAAAATATCCCGAAGCCCAGGAACTTCCCACTTGATACACTCTTGCCAAGAAGGCTGGCCCTGGATTATATCTTTCTTCTCCAGACAATATCCCAAGTGGGAGAGTTGTCCTTGCAAGGGCTTAGCCTGCTGCCTCACCAAAGGGGCAGCAGACAGTGTCTCTGTTACGCACAGTCCTATTGTCCTTCCAGATGGATATGATTTATGGTCTAAGTCCCAGATATAAAAATAGTATATTTATGATGGATTTTTATATAATCTGGATTTTCACCTGCCAAAGGGTGGGAGTGCAAACATTTCTTAGCAGAACATCTCCATGGAAATGGACTCTGTCCATTGATTCCCTATACAATGGCCTGAAGAATAAAAGGGCATCTCTGAATCCACTGTAACATAGTCACTCTAGCACAGGGAAGAAGTCCTATAAATAAAAGCAAAACAAATGTAGCTGCTATACAGACAGCAATAGTATAAAGCAGTTGTTAAGAGTTCAACCTGGGAATCCAGCAAAATCTGGGCTGCTACCTACTAGCTAGCTGTGCAACAGTAGAGAATTAATTTAGCCTCTCCAAATCTCAGTTTTCCCATATGTACAGATGATATCATGTATTGCATAGGTATTTGGGAAGATAAAATAAAGAAAACAAGTAGCACTATGTCTAGCCTATAATAATGTTAGCTAGATTATTATTGTTGTTATTGTTACCAGCATGACTGTATTAACATTATAGGAGATTGAATCTCATGGCCCACTATCCTGGTCACCCCCTTATGCCCACACACGTGT
This sequence comes from Tapirus indicus, assembly GCA_031878705.1. NCBI lineage: Eukaryota > Metazoa > Chordata > Mammalia > Perissodactyla > Tapiridae > Tapirus > Tapirus indicus. The sequence continues at coordinate 80,674,124 of CM062919.1, forward strand.
GTTCTTTATGTGCATTGTACAACAATGACATTCTCCACTCTCTAAGTGACTTGTCCAGCCACAGTCACCATTGATTCCACTACTGTGTACGTTCTTATCTGGTTCCAACTAACCATGTGATTAGAATGTTTTATAAATTAGCTTGTGCCTCTACTGATTTCTGTTCTTAAAAGCATGGATCATTGTTTGGAGGACACAAAATCTTTATAAAACATTGAAGTGTTACTTCATACTATTTTTTTTAATTTAAAACTTTTTAGCTACATAGTGAATACCATGTTAGCCCTTTGTGAAAACAGCTTATTGAATATTACAACTTCCTGTAAATTAAAGAGGACAAATTGCCATCTCTGTATGGAAAATTACTGTGATAGTGGTGGGTCAATGTACTTGTCCACATAATAAGAATTGGAAACAGAATTAGTAATAGTAAGGCCCCAGACTAGGTTCAGTTTCCCACGCAACAAAACAATGATCACCCAGTTTTTTCTTGCAGGATATTTTTCTGCATTCTAACTAGATTCTGTGAAGCAACTGCCACCAAACATTTAGCTTCTCTTTCTCAGTTCTTTCCACTAAGGCCTGGGAATTAGAGCTTTGATTCTTCCTCAAAATTCTTCAGTAGTACTTCTATTGAGGCATTGCTCCTCAAACCTTCCCTAACCTTTGGCCTGGACAATTCCTAAAACTACTGGATGATGATGGGAAAGGAACGGCAAGAAAACACATGAATTGACCAGGAAATATTGGAGAAAAGGTGTCCACAAGTCAGAATGATAAGAGAGAAAAGATGGGTGCCGATGCCAGGCACTTAATTATAACAACATAATTTGAAATTCAAAAGCTATAAAGAAAAGCATAGTAAAATTTCTGTATCCTATCTCTGTCTAGCCACCGTCTAGATTTTTTTTCCCCAGAAGCAAATAATGTGATTAGTTTCTTATATACTTATATATTCTTCCACATTGGTATCTTTTTCTATACCTATATTCACAAATGGTAGCATACTATATACTCTGCACTGCACCTTACTTCTTTCATTTAAAATATGTAACTTGGAGATTATGCCATATTAATACAGAAAAATTTTCCCTATTTCTCTGTACAACTGCAATGATATCTATTTAACTAGTCTCTGCTTGTTGATCTTCAGACTTTTGCCATTACTAACAATGCTGCACTGAAGAGCCTTGAACATATCTCTTCGCAGACATATGGGTATGCGTTACTCAGCGTTCAGTTCTGAAAACAGAAAGCGCTCCATTTTGGGGAGGCAGGGGTTTAACACAGCCAGTTCTGTACTTCCAAATCATTAGAGGCTTGTTGGCACAGCACGAACAACGGGCTGTTAGGATGGTCCTTGAGGAATATCTTAGAATTCAGGGGCCATGGGAATTCATCTGCAACTGCTGTGGCTATCTGACAATATTGAGTTCAAAAACATATCTACAGCTGTGATTCGGGGATCAGGAAGCCAAAATCAAGAAAAAATTGCCTCCATTGAAATCTCCTTTTCATAAAACAGGCAAAAGAGACAAAAAGTTGGCTTCATTTGCACTTCTGCCTTCTAAATCTTACTTGATTATACATAATTAATGGCACCTAATTTGGTTTTAAGACCCTGATTCCATAGGAGTCTGGGAAGTATCAATGTTAGCTTTCTAGACTCTGCAGGAACCTAGGAAGGCACTCTACAAAAAGGCAGGAATCGACATGTGAGAGTCAATCCAACAGAGAATACAACTGTTACTTTAATTGATGACATTACTTTAAAGAATTCAGAAAATCTCTACAGAAACACTGAAGGTAAAAGTCCCATTACTGTGATGAATTGAAATGAAGGGTTTTTATTGACAGGGAGTATTTAAGTCAGTACACCACCCACCTCCACTCCCTGCCCCTACCTCCCCAACATGTTCCCTGCAGCCAAAGAAGATGGTCCAGAGAAGCAGAAAGAATTTCCTCCAGAGCACATGGGCAGGGGAGTTTACACATATACAGTCAGCCCTCTGTATCGGCAGGTTCTGCATCCACGAATTCAACTAAACATGGATTCAAAGGCCTACAATTGTTGCGTCTGTACTGAACACGTACAGACCTTTATTACTATTCTCTAAACAATACAGCATAGCAACTATTTATGTAGCATTGTGGAAATTAATAAACAGAAACCTCATTAAATTGGGTTAGGAGGCCAAAAGGTGGAACTTTCACATCTAGGGTGACAGCAGAGCCCACAGGAAGAAGAATTCCTCTTCTTGAGGGCAAGCAGCTCATCAAACGACAGACTGTCACAACTTGGGCAGTGAAAAGCCACTACACTTCAAACTCCCAGTCTCCTTCAATGGACTTCTTGTTTACAATAGCCCGCCCCCAACTTCCACTTCCCTCTATAAAAGAATTTCTCCTTCCTTTGCTGCTTCCTTTGCCATGGTTGCAAGCCCCAAATTGCAATTCTTTGCTGATCCTGAATAAATTCATTGTTGCTGGAGAAATAACTGCCTATTTGTTTAAGGTCAACATTTTGATGGTTCGTACAGAGAAGATCCTGCTGGCTCTGAGGTTGGTGAGTAAACAGGTGTGGTACCCACAACAGAGCCCACTGGGCTCGCTGCTTTTCTTGCCGAGCCTGGAGTTTGAGGGCAAATCTTTCTCCTGGATCTGAGCTTCCGCCCTCACTGCATTTGAGGCTCTCCAGGCTTTATTGGAGATCTATTCTAAGGCTTTGTCCTTTTCTGGTTAAGGCCTTGTCTGTGAGTACTTGGTTGACATTTCTGCCTGGTTCTTTTGAAATCAGGCTGTTTCTACGAGAACTATGCTAAGCCTTTGGTCCAGTTCCTTTGGAAATGGACTTTTCCTACTTGCAACTGAGCTGGTACTTTGGCCTGACAACTTTGGGAGCAGGCTGTTTCATTGGAGTTGTGTTGATCAACCATAGGTTCAATTCCCTTTGGAATCAGACTGTTCTTTGGAACTGTGTTAATTCAACCTTCGCTCCACCTTACTGAAATCAGACTGTTCCTATTGAAACTGGCTGGTATTAAGCCTGCAGGCTGTTTGAGCTGTTGAAGCTCTTGAAGATGTTCAATCTGTTTGAGAATTATTCCTTTGCTTGAGGGAAAAACCTCTAAGAAATGGGATCCCAGTTATCTAAATATTTTGAGGTGCCCCCCTCTACAGGGACCCTGGTCAATTTTATGTTTAAAAACCATGGTCCTTCTTCATGCACAATTCTAATGAAATGGACCGACTTACCCAAAAGTAATTTAGAATACCAATGGCCATATGGGGAACTTTTGAACTCCCCAAACTTTGCTTAAAACTGAATTGGACAACCATAGCTCTGTGATTTCGAAGACTGAATGGAAAGACTATTTTGATGGGTATTTTTAGGCTTCCAAAGGCCATCAAGAATCTAAAATTGCGTCTTTGCAAAATAAAATTTGAAGATTAACTGAGGTAAACAAATGATTAAAGAAAGATAAAATGGCTTTCAAATACTCATGTTCCTCTCCCCAGCTCCTCACGCTTAGGCCCCGCCTCTGGCGCCATCTTCTTCCTTACCTTCTATCCCACTGACACCTCCTCTCTATCTCAGTTCCCCCAGACTACCTCTCTCACCAAACTTCCCCTTTTCCCTGAACCTCTCCTCCTTCCCTCTTCCTCTAAACCTGTGAGAACCCGTCCCTTTAAAATCAAACCTTCTGAGGATCCAAAGGCTAAACTCTCAAACTCTTACATTCCCTAGACTAAAGCTGAACTGTGAGCCATAGTCAAAGATTTTTCCAGAGTAATCCAAGATACTCACAGATTTGCTGAGGAATTGAATATAGTCATTCAAACTTATCAACCTGGTTTCCTTGACATATCAGCTAGTTCATATGCTTGTCAGTGAAGGCCAGGCCCAGCACTGGGTGAAAACCGCTACTTGGGAAAATCCTAAAAGGTTTTTAGAATTTCAACCAGGAGACAAACTGCCGACCTATTGTATAATCAGGCTCAGGCAATTGCTAGACAACTTCAGTGGGCAATTCCTAGGGCTTTCCCAAAGCCTATTGATTGGAACAAAATTCAGGCTGTGCACAAAAACCTGATGAACCTGTTCATGACTATTACAACATACTTCAGACAGTTTTTAAAGAAAATTCTAGTCTTCCTTCAGATGTTAATTCCACCTGGGTAGCTTTTAACTCTATGTTTATTACTGGGCTGAAGTGAGACCTTTCCCTTTTAGTAAAAGGGACCAGGATGGGATGGAAAATTATGTCCACTCCAAATTTAGTTAATCTGGCAAATCAGTTCTCTCACACTCCAGATGAGTCACCTAAGAGAAAGACCACTAAAATTCTTAATCTTCAACTCCAGCAAATGAAGGCCCCTAAACAAAACCAAAATTCTCCTAGTTTTTGTTATTGCAAACAGCCAGGACATTGGAAAAGAAATTGTTCTGAATTTAAGCACTTCAAGCACCTTCAGCTCTCCAAGCAGCCTTTCCAATGTCCTCCAAATTCCCAATGATGGGACTCCAAGGAACTACTGGGGCTCTCCCCAGTCCCCCCTTTTAATTGGCGTGGGAAACACTTCTCCAAATTGGAGATGAATCTCTTTCTGTCCTAACTGACACCAGAACCACATTCTCAGTGCTCAACTCCACTACAGTAAAGCAGCCCCTGCCTCAGAGTGCTAAAACAGTCTGAATAGTGGGGATTTCTAATAAACCTCAATAGGTTCCTGTCTGAACCTATTCCCTTTTGTTTAGGCCCCTTTCTCCTTAGTTCCTCTGCCCCTATTCATTTATTAGACCAAAAATTCTTGGGAAAGCATCATGCCACAATTTCTTTTTCCCAAAAGGGGGAAATAATTCTAGAATTTGATAGTAGCCATCAAAACAGCCAACCAGGTGAATTAAATGACACTTTGACTTTTATTTGCTCCATCTCTCACAATACTAGAGCTGATTCTGGAAACACTGTTTCTTTGTGCCTATTGAATCAGCTACCACCCTCCTTATAGGCAAAATCTCCAACTGATATTGGTAAAATTCACAGCACCCCTTCCATCAAGATTCACATAGATCCCTCAAAACCTTTCCCCATAATGAATCAATACCCTATAAGTAAAGAAGTCCTTAAAGGTATAAAGCCCATAATAGAAAATTACAAGGCTCAGGCCTCACTATCCCTTGGACCAGTCCCTGCAATAATCCTTTTTACCTGTGAGAAATTCCAAGGGCTGAGGGTGAAGGTTTGTCCAGGACCTCTGAGCAATAAACAACACTGTTATCCCCCGACACCCTATTGTTCCTAACCCTCATACACTACTAACGTCCATTCCCACTGGAAGCAAGTTCTTTATGGCAATTGACTTGTATAGTGCATTCTTAGTATTTCGGTTGATGAAGCTAGTCAATACCTTTTGCCTTCACTTGAGAAGGAAAACAGTTCGCCTGGACAGTAATGCCTCACGGTTTTACTGAGAACCCTTCTTATTTCTCACAAATCCTGAAGGCTGATCTGGATAAGACAAAGTTCCCTAGAGGCTCTGCTTTGTTGCAATATGTGGATGACTTGCTTCTTTGCTCTCCCTTTCAGGCCTCCTCACAGGAAGACAGCATTCACTTGCTAAAGCTTTTAGCCTTAGAGGGACATTAGGTCGCCAAAGAGACATTGCAGTTGACCAAACCCAGATTTGATGTTTAGGGCATCTTATGATCAGAACAAGGGCTACACCTAGATCCAGATAGGCTGCATGATGTCCTAAGTCTTCCAAAACCCAAAACTAAGCATCAGCTGTGAGGTTTTCTTGGGCTAGTTGGTTATTGCTATAATTGGATTCCAAATTTCTCTCTCATGGGGAAACCTCTGTATGTTTGATTAAAGAACAACAACCCCAACCCAATATTATGGGAAGAATGAGACAAAATAGCCTTTATGGCCTTAAAGGAGAGTCTGATGAACCCACCTGGTTTTGGACATTCCAATGATCAGATTCCCTTTTTCCTTTTTGTGTATGAAAAGGAAGGGAATGCCCTTGGGGTACTCACCCCAAAACACAGGGAATACCATCGACCTATAGGGTATTATAGCCAGCAACTGGACCCTGTGGCATGGGGATACCCCTCCTTTGCCTTAGAGCCATTACTGCCACTGCCCTTTTGGTTAAGGCCACTGAGGAAATCATTGTGGGATTTCCTTTAAGCATCTTCACACCTCATGCAGTAGAAGCCCTCCTCAATTCTCATCACACTGAACATTTTTCAGCCAGCTGCCCCACCTCCCATGAAATCCTTTTGTTAACTGCTCCTCACATAACTTTTTCATATTGTAATAACCTAAACCCTGCTACTCTTCTGACCCCATTACCAATGAAGTTCCTCACACCTGCTTAACACTGACGGATCACCTCTTGTCTCCTCATGAGGATCTGCAGGAAACTCCTTTGGGTAACGTCAGATTCTCATGGTTCACTGATAATTCCCATTTAAAAGGTGACAATGACAAATGCTGTGCTGGGTGTGCTACTGCCACTCCCTTTGACTTCACTGAGGCAGCACATTTCCCTGTGGCTACTTTGGCCCAACGGGCTTGTACTGTAGCCAAGGGCAACACTGCCAACATTCATACTGATAGTAGATAAGCTTTCAGAGTAGCTCATGATTTTGGAATGTTGTGGAAGCAGTGTGACTTCCTCACGTCCAGCAGAAATAAAATCAAAAATGGCCTCTATGTTCAGGAATTATTGGATGCTATACTTTTACCTTCCACTTTACCTATCATTAAGACCCCCGGGCATTCTAAACTTGAGTCTCGGGAAGCTAAAGAAATCACCTGGCTGACATTTCTGCAAAGAATGCAGCCCTTAAAGGAACCAACAACAGCCAAGCCTCTGTCATGGTCCAAAGGGATATTTCCCCAAGTGATAACTTAGAAAAATTGGCTAGATAAGCCCAGCAACTGGCCTCAGAAAAGGAAAAACAAGATCAGAAACTTAACAATTGTTGGTTTGATTGGTTCAGACCAAATAACTACTCAGTCCTACTGGAGACTCTAAAATTCACACTCCTAACCACTGTATGTGCATTTAACCATTGGTCTACTGACAAAACGATAGAAATTAAACTGTTGATGTAGTGACAAAATAATTCAATATTCATGAATCAATATTGGTGGGAAAATATTAACAAGGCCTCAAAAAGTGACTGCCTCACTTGTCCCACTTGTCCAAAATACAACCCAAGGAAGACTATTTGTACTGCTCCTGGACGTTTTAAACTGCCTAATAGACCACTCGAGGTTTGGCAAGTTGATTTCATACAACTTCTCTTGTCTCATGGATAAAAATATGTATTAGTCATCGTCTGTATGTTTTCTCACTGGACTGAAGCCTTTCGTTGTAGACAGGCTACTGCCTCTTCTGTGGCTAAAGTCCTTTTGGAAACGATCATTCCTGCCTGGGGAACTCCTCTCAAGCTTCATAGTGATCAAGGAACCCATTTTACGGGTCAGGAACTTCGATGAGTCTGAGCTGTTTGGCCAGTTTTACACCACTTTCACTGCACTTACCACCCTCAATCCTCTGGCTTAGTCAAATGCACTAATGACATTATTAAGACTCACTTGGCAAATCTGTAGAGACCTACAAATACCTTGGCCAAAAGCATTGCTGTTGGTCCTTCTAAATGTCAGATCCACCTCTTTTGGAACTCATAACTCTCTCCTTCTGAGATAGCCACAGGACGCTCAACGCATTTGGCTCCTGACTGTTTTGACCCACAGTTGATAAAAGGAGATATACTCCACTATTGCAAAGGCCTAATTGCTTCTATTAAAAATAACGATGTTTTGGTAGAGAAATCTTTTCACAGCATGCTCTTGAGAGACAAAGACCTTAAGCATCTTATTTTGCAACCTGGATATTTCATCTATTGGAAAAGACACCTCCAGAAGGACTCTCTTCAACCTCACTGGAAAGACCCCTATCAGGTACTGCTAACCAACACTTGGGCCACCAAACTCCAGGACTCTTGAATTCAAGAGAATAGACTCTTGGATTCACATGACACATCTAAAGAAAGCACCAAACCCTGCCTGGATCTGCACATCATCTGGTGACCTGAAAGTAAAGATTTCCTGGAATTGAAGCAGACAACTTATAATGAGACAGCTTTCCCAAGGTGTTCAGGCCAGGCCTGTTGCAAGTTTGCCAAACTTTTGATGATGACATAACACTTCAGATGATCTCCAATGCCTATGATGTTGATGACATAAGGACTTTAGAAAAGAAAAATACCTGAGAGTTCTCCCTCCTATCTCTCCTTGTTACTCAAATGTGGCCATAATAGGTTTTCAATCTGTGCACTTTCCCTCCAACATGGGACATGACTCCCAGGAAATGTCCTTCCAGCATCCAGGGACAAAAGGCTGTTGAAACTGGAAAAATCTGACTCTTGATCAGTGATGCTTTTAGAGAAAGATCTCAATCAAAAGGGGAAAATGTGGAAATGAATAAACAGAAACCTCATTAAAATGGAGTTGGGAGGCCAAACGGTAGAGATCTTCTGCCCTAAGTTGATAGCAGTGCCCAAAAGGAAGAAGAAAATCTTCCTCTGCTTGACCAGAAACAAGCTCAGTCAATGAGAGACTGTTACAACTCGGCCAATGAAAAGCCACTACATTTCAAACTCCCAATTTCCTCCTATGGATCCTTTGTTTACAGGAGCCCTCCCATGTTCCTTTTCCTCTCCTTAAAAGAGTTTCTCCTCCCTTTGCTGCTGCAGACTTGCATGTGGCTCGCCATGGTTGCAGTTCTTGAATTGTAATTCTTTGCTGATTCAGAATAAACCCATTTGCTAGAGAAATAATTGGCTATTTGTTTAAAGTCAACAGCATTTACATTGTATTAGTTATTATAAGTAATCTAGAAATGATTTAAAGTATATGGAGGATGTGCATAAGTTGTATGCAAATACTATACCATTTTATAAAAGGGACTTGAGCGTCTGTGGATTTTGGTATCCGCAGGGGCTCCTGGAACCAATCCACTGTGGATACTGAGAAACGACTATAGCTCAAGCGATGATGATTCACACAGGAAAGTAAAGTGGCAGTGGGGTTCAGGTGTGATATCAAGGCCACATGTCCCAGGTGGGAGAAAAACAGTGGAGAAAAAGGGAAAAAGCAATACCAAAAGGCTAGCTACTTGATAAAATGTTCAGTTGTTGGAAGTGATGATGTTAAAGGGATTTTCTCATAAAAGTTGTCAAGAGTCACTATAATGGGCAGAAGATGCAGTGTAAGCAAAAGGGCATTATAAGCAATTGTTTGGAATAAAAGGTAATGACCCATGATGTTAATAAGCAATCAAAATGTAGAAATAAAGCATAGTGCTGCAGTTATGTATTTGTAGGAACTAAGAATTACATGATTAAGCTGATATTAAACCAGCATGGTTAAGGCAGGAACATATATTTACTCACTGTTTGCACGTAGAATTCAACGAAGTGTGATATGAGCAGGAGCACCAAGGAGGAACTCCCAGAAAGAATTCCAAGAGGAGAATTTTACTATAAGTAACAGTACTATGACTTTAGTGGAGAACCAACATTTTTTGGACTGTGGAGAACTGTGGTCTGATTTTTTTCTGAGGATTTCTTAGAGGGAATAAGTACTAACACCTGGGCTAGGTTTTATCCAAGGCTGGCAACTCCATTCTTTCATTGGTTCAGGCCAAAATACTTGGAGTCATCTTTGATTTACAGTTTGCTTCCTTAAAAAAAAAATTTTTTTAATTCCTAATTGTGGTTAAATATACATATCGTAAAATCTATCATCTTAACCATCTTTTTAAAATTTTTTGGTGAGGAAGATTAGCCCTGAGCTAAAATCTGTTGCCAGTCCTCTTTTTGCTGAGGAAGATTGGCCCCAGGCTAACATCCGTGCTCATCTTCCTCCACTTTATATGTGGGATGCCTGCCACAGCATGGCTTGATAAGCTGTGCACAGATCTGTGCCTGGGATCCAAACCTGTGAACCCCAGGCCTCTGAAGCAGAGTGCATGAACTTAACCACTATGCCAACTGGCTGGCCCCTCATCTTAACCATTTTTAAGTGCACAGTTCAGTACTGTTAAATATATTCCACGTGTTGTGCAACCAATCTCCAGAACTCTTTTTGTCTTGCAAAACTGAAATGCTATACTATCCCTTAAACTACAGTTCTCTACTTCCCCCTCCCCCAGCCATGGCAACCACCATTCTACTTTCTGTCTCTGTGAATTTGACCACTGTAGGTAGTTCAGATAATTGGCATTGTACGGTATTCATCTTTTTGTGACTGGCTTATTTCACTCAGTATCAGGTTCATCCACGTTGCAGCATATGCCAGAATTTCTTTAGTTTTTTAAGCTGCTTGTTTGCTTCCTTTTGGATTTACTTTTCTCTCTCCCAATGTACATCCAATTATTATGAAATCCTAGAATCTATCTTCAAAATTAATGCAGAGCCTGGCCACTTCTCATTACTGTCTCTGCTACCACTGTGGTCCCTGCCACCATCACTGCTTGCCTGGATTTCTGCAACTCTTCCTCTGCTTCTTCCCTTGCTCCGTATCACCTCTTTTCAACCCAGCATCCACAGCAATCTTTTAAGAATAAGGTCGCCCCTTTGCTCAAAATTCTGCAATCTCCATTTTGCTTAGAGAAGAAACCAAAGTCCAAGCCTCAACCTACAAGGCCTGGAAAGCCTGCTAGCTCCGTCACCAGCTTTGGCCTCCTACCTCTCTCCCTGCCCCACCCATCCCTCCACGCACATCATTCTTGCTTCCTCCTTGTTCCTTGAACTGGCAGATGAGATCCAACAGCAGTGCCCTTGCAGTGGCACTTCTCTCGCCAGATATCTCTGTATGCTAACTCTATTACTTCCTGTAAGCATTTGGTCAAACGTAAGCTTAAAAAAATCCTAACCTGATCACCATATTGCAAGTACAGCCCTCCCCGCCACACACTCCCTTATCCTCTTCATCATTTCTTTTTCCCCTAACAATTATCAGCTTCTAAATTGCTAAACAATATACTTACATATATCTTAATAGTTTATTGTCTGTCTCCTCCTGCTAGAAATGTTTTATTCATTGAGGTATCCCAAACATGGAGAGCCATGCCTGGCACAGACTGAGTGTTCAATAAATGAATGAAAGTTTTTACTGGAAAGATCACCTCTTGGCACTACCAGCTGATTGGGCAGGAGCTCCAGTAGTTTGTAAGGGCTGTAACAGTATGTAAGTAAGGAAGGAAGCAGCCAGAGGGTCCCTATCTCTAGTCTCCCCTCCACCCACATTTACATACCACCAGCACTTGTTTTTCAGAGTCCACTGGGGAGGAAGGTGGTGCAAGCGAGGGGTTTGGAGTCTGACACTCTCCAAATTCCAACTCCATTGTCTACTGACTGAATGGCCTGGGGGAAGTTAGTCTTTTTACGCTTCAGTTTCCTCGTCTATGAAATGGGGATGCTATTAATTGGGTATTCTTCATAGTTTGTGAGATTTAATGAGATAACGCATGTAAAATGCTGAGCACTTGATGAATTACTTGTAGCTAAATATAATTATAAAGCACTTAAAGACAATGCATTTAGGATCTTATGCATTTCTCTATAATCTTATTTATGATTTTAACTTGCTTAATAAAATTCTCTTTATATAGGTAGAATAAAGACAAACTTCATCCAAGCTCAGATCTGAATTATCAAGAACTCTGAAATACTAGTATATAAATTATTCTACCATATTGTGAATTTTCAGAAGTTAAATCCATATTCAAGTGAAAGTACAAAGCAGAATATATGATCAAATATAAGAACATTTTAATTGTCTACTTAGCTTTTCCATAGTACTGATTATTAAGAATGACTCACTCTACTTCTAACACAATGGAATTTTCTCAAAAAAATTATTGCAAATAGATAATGAGCTTTTCATAGGTTCACCTTTCAAACAATACTTTATTATTTGACACTGCTTTTCTATTTCTAACAAAGCTTTTCTCTTAGCTAGGCCATATGGAATATACCAGTTTAATTTTTTAAATTTGATATTCCTAATGAGCTTCAATTTGTCAGTTGCACATCTGAATTAAGCACTTGTACCAGACTTTAATTACCTTTGGGAACAAATTTTTGCATAAGTGATTAGTAACTCTCGATATTGTAGTAATTTCTTTAAGAACATCCTTTCATTAAATGTGGAGGTTTAAACCAATTGGAAATTACCCTTTTTGTTATATAAATCTGGCTTCCAAATTTTGAACCCATTACCCAAATGTTCAGTGTTATTTCCCATTTTGAAAACTCATTTTGTGTGTGGGTATTTGAAATGATCAGAGATATGACCAAGAAAATGACCAATAAGCCATAAAGCTGCTCAACTCATTACTAGTACAATTTATTTGTTACTGGGTAAGTTTCCTTTTAGATTACTTCGGAAAAGAGTATGAGTGTATATGTAGCCGTTCCCTGAGTGTAAGGACTTGTTGTCCTGTCCATAATTTATTTAGAGTTTATGCACTAGCTGTTAAATAAGTGTGAAATTAAGGCCATTGTGTTAAAAAATGTAGCACAAGAATCTGAGCTTTAAATGGAATCAGATAAGAAACCTGAGAAACATACACAAGAGCAAAGTCTTGATTTCATTCTCCCTACTTACATAAGAAAGCAGTCCACCTCCCAGTAAGCTATTCCAATCTACAACTTCACTGACTGGTGGAGCAGCATGGAAAAATACCCAAGAAAAGTCGTCTGCAAACAGACTTCCCCAAACAGGATGTGCTAAATCTCTACCAAGACTGAGTGAATTAAACCCAAACCAAGAACTTAACAAATTGTATCTAACGAGGGTGAATTCAACCTGAATTTGAACTTTTCATCATTCTCTGATACCTGCAGAGGATTTTGAATCAGTTACAGGAGATCTTGGTCAGATTCTCTACATAAAACATCTTTTTTAAACCTGTTAAACAAAGAGAAAAGAGGTGCCTGGCTGAGTGGCACCCTGTGACCTGCTGTTGGCTGGGAAGGAAGGCCCTGTCCCTCGGTTTTTAGAAGGTGTTGGATAACCATGGCAGATTTCAGGTACACTTCACAGTACATCTATTTTCACCTCTGCCGATAAGTGGCATGAGAGTGCAGCCTATTTTTCTTTGGTTTTCAGTGGGATTAAAAGCTCTCCTTGAATGTTTCAAAAACTCGTAAGAAGAAGGTGCTTTAGAGCAGCTAGTAAGATATGTAAGACTATAGCAAACTTTAGTTAATTGTCTTTTTAAACACTTTAAAGATCTTTGTATCAAAGGAGCAATCTGTAAAAAACATTTTTAGTTGGTAAAATAGATGTGTTCACATCTGGATTTTCTTTATTTTTATTTTAGTTCATAACTACTCTTTGTGGTGAATAAGGGAAAAACAAAAGATAAATATGAAGATGTTCCCTTCCTAGAAAGCAAGTGCTGAGGATGAGAACAGTTGCTAGAAACCAATAGGCTCAGGTGGGAGCAGCAAGCCTTGAGTCCTTTAAGCCCTAAGCCAATGATAGTCACCATCGCTAACTGTGAACTCACAGGGCCTGCGCAAATAGGATATGGCTCTAGACTATGTAAGAAAATGTGTTACTGGATGATAAAAACTCAACTCATGGTCCCCACAAAAGAGGACATGAAATAGTCCTGTCTCCGGGAAGTTTCTCCATGCTACTCAGGAAGTAGCAGTGCATCCAAATGTCTCAGCTTTTGCCCCAATCGGTAAATTATTCTTCCTGAAAAAATTGGTGGAATATAATCCCTTCCCTCACTGTAGTGCAGATAGAGTAAACAGTAGAAAAAACATGGGAAAGAGAATCATCAGTTTGCAGTGGAGAGAGAGACACAAAGCACAACCCCATGGTAGAAACCAAGAGAAAACATTTCCCAGCATAGGCTGCAGATTTTCTTGGAAAAGAGGCACAATGTTAAGAACAATGATTTTAAGATCAGGCAGACTTGCATTTACATTCCAACTTGTGGATGTGGGCAGGAACCCTAAGCCTCCATTTCCTCTTCTATAAATTGGAAATAAGAAGATAATAAAATACCTCATCCAGTTGTTGTGAGAGTTAAGTAAGGTAGCGCATGTAGAGTGCTTTTTGGGTGCCAGGCATATAAGTGCTCAGGAGTTTTGGCTGCTCTCATTGCCCCAGGCTAACCATTGACAAAGGGTGTGGTTAAAGTAGACTTTGAGCAAGCACATGTGCAGGACCTGAAAGCAAAGCCTTTACATCAGGAAACAACATTGAAGCATGAACCACTAAGAAAAGAAACGTGTGGCAAGCAAGAGTGTCATCAGATTTAGGAAGAAAAACAGCGTGGACACTACTAGAGACAGGATTAAAGGTATTCACAGTTTTCCTAAAAACTAATGTAAGATTTGTCCTTACTTTGTTGTCCAGATTTATGACAAAATTAACTGCAGAGTGGCCTACAGATGGCTCTTATTCTAAAGTATGTGCTCATTTATTTTCAGTCTTTACATTTCATCTGTCTGGAATTAACAACCCTCTCCAGGTCTGGAAGAGCCATTCAGGTTGATTTCTGTATACTTGCTGCAGTCTAGATTTTGGTGCCCAGAGAGAGGAAGAGCTAAAAAGTAACACTTTTTCATAGAAATTTTGCCTTAAGGAGCCTCTATTCTATCTCTCTGTGTTAGTGTTATATACACACATTTAAATGGATTGATCTTAAAATGCTATGCTCTTAAATATGGCTAAATATATTATTTTGGACTTCTCATGAACTTTCTTTCAATATCGTGGGTCTCCAAGGAAAAAAGACATCCTCTGTCTGTTGGTTATCATCATCTCTCTGACCAGAGGAATTGGAGAGAAAAGTGTTGGATTTGTTTCTCTCTGATCACTTACTTTTTGGCTGTAGAGCCCCCTTTAAGGGAGGAAATGTTCTTGGATCACTCAGGTTTGGTTGGGAAAGCTGAAGTCACTCTAGGTGTACTTAGTGGAAAGATAATTAATATAAAAAGAATTTGAGGCTTAGATAACTATTGGAAAACCTGCAAAAGCAAAGATCAGAAAAAGCCCTTTCAGGAAATCTGGAAGTGTAGGATTTCATAGAAGCTACCAGCAATGATTCTAGCTGCCAGCAGAGCTGAAATAGGAGCATGGTGGAATGTCCATGACAGAAGTGAGCCAGACCTCATCTATTTTCCTTTCCAGATCCTGTCTTGATCTTTCCTTCCCTGCTTTCTGCCCCAGGAGGCTGACTTGAATGGACTACATTAGCCATCCTCCTTGTCCTCTAGGTTCCGGGTGGGTTTGGCCAATGAATACCAGCAGGAGATAAGGGTGGGGAGAAGAGGGAGGTTAAGGTAATTGTTGTCCTGCCTTCCTTCCTTCATGGTCACTGCAGGAACTCTGTGCCTCTCGACTGTAGGCACTTTCAGGTTAGCCTCCTCTCTCAACATACTCCTTTCAGATTTTGGTAACTGTTCCTTCTTCTCATCTTTTCAGGCTGAGGGATGATAGGAGCTCTTATTAGCCCCCAAATCCTCATTATCCCTTGTGCTGCCACTAAATCCTGCAACATCTTTGTAAATAAACACCCCTCCAGTTATTCTAACATGAGTGTGCCAACAGCTTCCAGTTGGGAACATGACCGATATAATAATTCATACCATAAGTGTCCCCCACAAATGCACCTTAAAGGCAACTGTCTGGAACTGGGTGGTTAACAATGAAAGGAGCTCAGGGATCACCTCCTTGCCAGGATAGAAGGGACGTGGGCAATCCATGGTGTGTGGTAGAATCTCCCTTTCTCACACTGTCATGTTGATAGTGTAAGATAAGGTATGAGTGAGGGGCAAGACATGGAGGGATTAGCTGAGGAATTTAGTTGTTTTGTAAAAGATAGAGATTATAAGGACTGTGGAATCACCCATTTTTCTCTTTGGCCTAGGAACATAAACAGAAATTAAGAGCCATACGCATATAATTAAGAATATGGGATTGGAAGGCTCCTTGGCAACTTTTGAAGGCTGTCCTCCTCTCCTGAGGTTGATGCCTGGGAGTATGAGTTAAGGACCGCAGAGCAGCAGCCCCAGTGAAATGCTCAGCCTTCCAGATCTCTCTTTCTAAAGCAGGGACACTGCTGGAGAGAAGTGGGGCCTTGAGGTCTGGGTTGAGGACAGTTGGGAAAATGTGGGCTGAGGTTGAGGTCTTTAATCTCCAATTTCCCCTGAAATTCCCTTGTTGTGGGGGGAAGGGTGCCATCTCTCCATCAGCCCTCCTCTGAGTTAAGCTTTCTGTTTTTACACCACAGGCAGCTGCCTCAGAATCTAGTCCTGCTCCCACCGCAGGTCCACCCTCACGACTCCGCACTGCCTTTGATTTGCCTCAATCATCATATACCAACAAAGCCCTAAGAAGTAAGAATTATCAACAACCACTAAGGAAAATATTTTGAAATATTTGATAAAAGTGAAATAAAATTAATATTAAAATGTTTCAAAAAAATAAAACCTTACTAAGATGTCTTTTACACCTAATCTGACTTTGGGTTTCCTAAAATGGTCTTTAAGTAACACAATGGTTACCTCCTTCACCCTGTGGGGATCAGGATTGGCCACCTCAAGCCCTGAGGAGGCTTTGACCTTCCCTACTTCCACTAACGATCTGAAGGGATTTGGGATGAAAGGCCTGTCCCTGGGACAGGCCATCACCTTAGATAACTCTGGGTATTGATAGACTGGGAAGGTCTTTGCTATGCCCTTTCTTATCAAAGTTCTGTTTACCAGATATTTATATTTGTAAGGGAAATCTCCATTTGTAAAGGTATCTCCTTCTCTGTACTGGGAAGAGGGGCAGGTGACCTCATCTCTAGAAACTTGTCAAGGTGGAAGGTGAGGTCTTCAATCAGCATAATAACCTTACTGTGCTTTTCTGGTAATCTCCCATAACTGATCCAACCCCCAATATCTTCGTTTGGCTATTTAAGAGGAGAACCTCCACCATTTTGTTGAGAGAGAGACTCAGTTGAGTCTCTCCCATGTATACATGTCATAAAGCTTTGTTTGATTTTCTCCTGCAATTCGGCCTCATGTCAATTTAATTTGTAGCCTAGCCAGAAAGGACCCAGAGTGGGTAGAGAAAACTCTTTCTCCCCTTCAAGGCTGTAAAAGAAAGGACCATGAGAATAATTAGATTTGTCTAAAAATTCTGCAAAGTTCAATTAATTCAAAGCAGTCATGAAAGCTTTTGTCTACCAAACTTAATATATTAAAAAAAGAGAAAAATCACGGAATGTTTGTGTTCCTAGTAAACATGAATATAAAGGATCTTTTAATAATTGAAATTTTTCAAATGAAAAAAACCATATTCCTGTTTCAGCTCAAAGTTGGGTACAACAACTGTTACCAAATCAATTTGATTCCAGGATTACATATTCACAAAACTTTTTTCTTTTTTTTATTCATTTAAAGTCTGGGCAGGTATTAGTGGTACAACTCAATAACACGTAAATCATCAGAGGCCTGTCGCTTGTTTCAGTCTTTCTTTAGATTCAGTAGCCAAGGCATATTGCCTTGATTAAGAGAAGTACAACAGTAGAAAAACTTGTGAAAACTTCCTTTGACTTAGTTTTAAAAGTCTAGAGCACTTATTCAAAAAGTGTGATTTTGAAGGAATGTGAGAGAGACAGAGGAATCTAGAGATGTGAGCTTTGGAGATAGAGATGCTATCCAGGGCCCCACGGAGGGATGAGCCATCGAGGAGAGAACATGTCTGATAGCACAGGAGGAAAGTGGTCTAAAGGCCAGGTGATGATGTAAGTGGGTTGTCGGAAAACTAGGTGGAGGAGGAAGTAGATACTTGGACATCACCGTTTTCTCTGTGAAGTAGATGTTGAGATTATCTGCTGACTAAAGGTGAAAGTAAAGGATAGAAGGTTTAAAGATCAAAGGAAAACAGATTTTGAGGAGAATAGATGCAGTAAATGAGAGCACGCAGAACATTTTTCTGAGGAGCCTGAGGTACTGTCTTATGTTGGAAACTATGAATTTGTAAGGGAACCAATCTGCAGGATTGTATAATTCTCTCCAGTAGGACTCAGATACAGCTATCCTTCGGAAACAAAGAAAGTGAGCTGCTGGGTCGACACAGCTGAGATTACCTTTTTTTTGGTGAGGAAGATTGGCCCTGAGCTAACGTCTGTGCCCATATTCCTCTTTTTTGTATATGGGACGCTGCCACAGCATGGCCTGATGAGCAGTGTGTAGGTTCAAGCCCAGGATCCGAACCCATGAACCCCAGGTCGCCAAAGCAGAAAGTGGGAACTCAACCACTATGCCACTGGGCTGGCCCCCGAGGTTACTTTTAATATGTGTGTGGTGAAATGACAAGGGACAAAGAAAGTAATAAATTAGACAAGAGTGTACTTAAAGAGACAAGCCATAGGATCTGAGTGTCAAGGGCATGGAGAGCTCAGTGACTCATTTAGGGATCCTGTCTCTGTTGGGCCTCCAGCAGAAAGTCCCAGTGACCAAAGGAATGAAGACCTAAACAGGAGCAGAGTTGAAACGTACTGTATTGACAAAGTCAAGGAATTCTGAAACTACTATAAAAGGCAGCAATGCACACATAGAGAGGAAGTGGGGAGGAGAGGGAAGGAAAACAGTTGACGAGAAAGTGACATTTCAGTTAAGGAAAAGAGGTGTTAAGAAGTTATACAGTAGGGGCCGACCCGGGGCCCTAGTGGTCGAGTTTGCGTGCTCTGCTTTGTTGGCCAGGGGTTTGCAGGTTCAGATCCTGGGCACGGACCAATGCACTACTTATCAAGCCACGCTGTGACGATGTACCAAAAAAAGTAGAGGAAGATGGGCAGGGATGTCAGCCCAGGGCCAATCTTCCTCAGCAAAAAAGGTGAGGATTGGCAAGAGTTATTAGCTCAGGGATAATCTTCCTCACTAAAAAAAAAAAAAGAAGTTATACGGTAAATTGTATTTTATGAGACACAAACATTGAAACACATTTTTTTAATTGAAGATTTTTTTAAATTGAAGAACTCTAAAAATATAAATTGTTTTATTAATATTATTTTAAGTATCTTGTCCACACATTGTGACTTTTAGAAAGTTAAATAATTTCCTTTAACCTCAGTTTCCCTACTTATAAATTGATGACGATAATACTCACCTTGAAAGATTTAGAGTGATGATTAAATAATATTGCAGGAAAGTGTGTATCATAACAACAGGCACAAAACCAATGTAACTTTTGCTTTATCTTTTCCATAACTAATACTCAAGCAATGCTCGTTAAGTATTTAAAAAAGCATTTGATCCTAAACTAGAAAATATCCAGGATCATCTTTTCAATTTGTCACTGTCAACAGAAACCTAAACTTAAGTGTATGATAGTTGGTCTGGAATTATGTAACTTAGAATGTAGAGGCCAACAACAGGAATAATTTATATATGGTACATTGGCTTTGCCTGCAACAAGTGGGCAGTGAGCCACTTGCTGAGTCTCCACAGCTTCCTCACACCTCTCCTACACTAGGCAAGGAAGTTGTGTGACTGTGTGTGGGTGTCGACGTCAGAGCTCTGGAGGGCTTGGGTCTATCCGTCATGTGGCAGCCTGGTAACTCCCAAGGTGGACATCCAGACTCAAGCTCGCTTCAGAACACTTGCTGCACCTTTCCACCTGGCTGTGCCTGTTCACGTATTTGACATTGTCCAGAAATAAACTCAACCCCAGACATGTTTCTCAGCCTATATTTCCCTTTGTTCTGGGGAACACCACCACACGTTTAGGCACCCCAAGCTAAAAAAATCTCAATTTCATTCTTGAATATTTTTTCTCCCTCAGCAAATATCCAATTACCTAAGGTCTCCTAAATCTTTCTCAGTCTGATTCCCCGCGTTTCAGCCCTACCACCGATACCCCGGCTGTGGCCTCAGAATTGCTCACGTGGCACATCTTTGCTACTCCAAGAGCCTGACTTCACCCATGTCTGTGGCTATGTCCTTCTCCCTCATCACACTATAAAAGCTTATATGCAGGGTCCTAATAATGTGCCCGGTTCATGGAGCACTTGGTAAACATTTGTTCTACTAAACGGAGTTGAGGGAGAGTGGATGGTCGCTATTTGCGGAGACTCAGAGGGGTGTCACTGCAGGGAAAACTCATCTTGATAGGCTGGCCCCAGCCTGTGTACTCAGCCTTACCTCTCACTCCTCTCTTGTAACTGATTCTAACTGGACTTGTCACCAGTTGTGTCGTCAGACATTCCCACCTCAGCACAGCAGAATAGAGAGGTTAGTCTTTTTTTAGAATGAGACACACATGGATTACAAGCTCACTTTAGCCAATTACTATCATTGTGTCCTTGAGAAAACTCTCTGCACACCAGTTTGTTTAGTGAAAATGGGGTCATAATAACCACCTCACAGTGAGAATGTGAAAATTAAGTGAGATGATATGTTAGAACAATTGGCAAAAAGTTACTGCTCAATAAATTTTAACTATTATCACTGTTATATGGCTCTGTTTTGCCTGCTCCTGTCCATCTTTCTGAATCCTATCTACTCTTTCTAGATGGCTCCTTCCCACTTTTATAATAAATTAATTTTATTAATTAAGGATAATTAATTTTTCTCCTTCATTCTCTTAATAATTGCTCCAACAGTGATATTAGCTACCTAGTGTATTAAGAATATTTTATAGATTATTTCATTTTAAAAAGTAGATATTACCATCTGTATTTGACAATTAATAAAACTGAGAAATAGTATAGTAAAGTTGCTTGCCCCAAGTCGCATAAGAAGTAAGGGACAGAGTGATAATTTGAATTCAACCGATGCTGTATTCTTTTCCAAAGCAGAGGGACTCCATCACCTCAAACTAATCTGCTTATTTTAAGCTTACAAACTCTACTGTATTTTCCATGATAGAGTGTGGTAGGTTAAATACAGCCATAAAGTTTTTTCCAGCCTCCCTCATCAGAAGGAGTTTATTTCTGCACAAAGCTTGAATCTAAATTGGCCTTGTGACTTACATGGCCAACAGAATATGGGGGAAGTAAAGATGTGTGAGTTGTGGAGCCGAGATCTAAAGAGGCCTTGTAGCTTCAGGCTTCATGTTCTTGAAATGCCGCCACCACTATCTAAGGGATCTCAGGACAGCCTGCTGAATGATGAGAGACTATGTGAAGAGAGTGGCCCAGATGACAGCCAGCACCAATGCCCAGACGTGTGAGAGAGGCCACCGTGTACTCTCCAACCGCAGGCAAGCTACCAGTACACTCAGCCACATGAGAGCCCAGCAAAGAACCTCCTGGTCAAGCTAAGAATCATCAGCAATGATAAATTGTCATTTTAAGCCACCAAGAATTGGGGTGATTTTTTACTGCATAAACAGTTAACTGAGACCAAAATTGGTACATAGAGACAGACTGCAGTTATGACATAGAAATAAAAATATGGCACTGGCTTTGAGGCCAGTGATGGGTCAGTGATAGAGAGTGAACCACAAGACTATTCTTGAACCAGGAGGCTGGAAGATCAGTGAGGAAATTGCTGTTGGAGGCTGGAGAAGGGGCACCTGTGCTGTCTAATTCCTGTACAATTAGCATAAATACTGCCTGTGGTAAATTGGAATATAGAGAATATACCTAATGAACTTGTGGAGCTGGCAAAAGAGACCTATAGACAGAATATTGAATGTGCCCGGCTGCTACTCTTAGTAGTGCATGATAAGATACAGAAAGAGAAATATAAGTTAGAAGGACTTGTTCGTTTGCACACAGAATTTAAGGGAAATAGAGAAGACCCAGGACTTGCTGAGTTGGAAGATAAACCACCTCTCATTCCCTGTATCCCAGCTGGTAAAAAAAATTCTCAATCAAATGAAGCCTGTGGATAAATATCAAATTGTGTGTTGTGGCTGTGCAACACTTTGCTAAAAGGTATTTCTAAGCCAGTGCCTAATAGACTCTCTCATCTGGAAATAAAGGGCATCTAAGAATCTTACGAGTGTTCTCCAACAGCAGCCACCCACACAGACTAAAGTAGAAATTTGGGAGTCATCAGCAGGTAGATAGTACATCAAGCCACAGAACTGGATGAGATAGAAAGGTGAAAATGGTGGGGTCAATGAGTAAGAGGAGTCAACATGGTCAAAGTGTTATAGCAGTTGGGATTTGTAGAATGCAAAAAGACAGTAATCACTATTGGCTTGCCATTGAGATTTCAGAGATATTACTCTAGCTATTGGTGATGACAATGAAAGCATGTGGCAAATTGGAAAAGATGGGTGGGTGTGCGAAGCCACAGTGCTTGATGACTTCTTTGCGGTTGTTCACATCACCAAGGATGACAGCAGCGTTAGTGGGGAATCTTACGCTCTTCTGTCTTCATCCCTTGTATATCAAGATTCGGGTGTCTTTGTTTTTGTCTATATCTCTTTCAAATGTTTTAGATTCTGTAGAGAAAGAGAATAGATTAAAAAAAAAAAAAAAAAAAAAACAAGTTCCTAAACCATGGCAGCCCATCATGGGTTATTTTGTAAGGAAATAAGCCCAAAGGAGATAATGAGCAGAGAGACCTGAGCTGAGGAAGTCAGCGTGGCAGATCTCTCACCTAATCAAGTATCCCCTGGGAGCGTGAGCTCTTCTGGAGGAGGAATCTGAGAGCAAATGTTGGAAAAGAGCAACAAATGATTTTATATATGAGACCACATTCTCTCTGCTGGATGCATGTTTTTAGACTTAGCTTATTCTCCAGAAAACAATGGTATACAACAAAAAGAGAAGGAAATAAGATATTGTCTATTCAGCTCTTTTTCTATCACTAGAGAAAAAGTTTTTCCAGGATCACTGAGATCATTTAAATTCAGTAGCAGAAGGAGTTTGGTAGGAAGGTATCTGTGACATAGTTCCACGCTTAATATTTTATGGGTCTACATCTTTATGCTGAACAGACATAAAGAAAATGATCTGACCTCTATTTGTCAAGAAGACCCATTTTTAACATTCCCAAATTGCACAGAATTGCACAAATTGCACAGAATTGCTCCATCTATTGAGAAAATACAAAATGTATAAAAGGTACTTAAAAATTTAGTAATGCTTTCAAATAAATTTGTATTTTAACAATCATAACAGCAACATATATATTTAAATATATACTTAAATATACATATAACATTAAAACCAACCTTTGTTTTTTGTGGTTAGGACACTTAAGATCTAACTTCATAGCAAATTTCAAGTATACAATATGTTATTGTTGCCTTTATTTACATTGTTGTGCATTAGATATCCAGAACTTATTTATCTTGCATAACTGAAACTTTGTACCCCTTGACCAACATCTCCCCATTTCACTGTCTGGGGTGATGGATATGAAAATTAGCTTGACTGTGGCCATTATTTCACAATGTGCGTGTATATCAAAACATCAAGTCGTACACCTTAAATATATATTTGCCAATTATACCTCAACAAAAGATGGGAAAAAATGAAATACCCCCCCCCCCCCGCCAAAACATCAAACTTAGGCACTGGAGCGTGAGACAGTAGAGGAGGTCTTGGCTGAGTGTCCATGAATCCATGCTCTAGTCCCAGCGTTCCACTAGTCTATCCAAAGAAAACGTTGGATAAGATCAAGTGGCAGATCTAATGCCAAGCGAGTTTGCACCTGGGTATTTGGCTAACCATTTTTCAGAATTTACTCCACCAACTTCCATATCCTTCTCTGCATAGGATGACTCCTTTTTCTGACTTTACTGGTTAGAGTCTATCTGTGACTTTGGCAAGTGGTCACCTAGGACACAGGATGTTCCTCTTGTCATTTTATCAATCACCTCTGCCTCCCAGCTTGTGTCTTTCTTTATGTCAATTAAGCCCATCTTCCAGGAGGCTCAAATCTTATTCCTCAGTTAAGAGATATATGTGAAGACGTGGGCCCAAACTTTAGATGAACATAAAGTCACTTACAATTTTAGTTTTCTATAATTCTAGGTTTTCTATGTCATAATGAATATGAAGCAAGCACTTTTTTCCATGTTGAACATCATGTAAATGAGAGGAATCTTTGGGGCTATAAAAAATTCCTCTGGGATCCCGTGGATAATGTGCACAAAACTACTGCCTCCTCAATTCTCCTAAGTCTTCTTGAGGTTCCACCTTTTAAAATTTTCCCCCTAACTTTGTCCAATTTGCTTCTCAGTTTTGACTTTAAATAGAGGAAAACAAGAAAAGTTTTTGTATGACTATAAATAATGAAGAGAAGTCATCAAAGAGATACTTATTACTTTTCAGTGTAAAGATGGGATGGGTTGTTGTATGTAGAGAGAAGAAGACATTGAAACGGCTTGGTGTTTCAGCTTCACGTGACACACTTGCGAGTACCCTGGCTCTGTCTCATTCCAAATTGTCAGCACTGACTGCTGTTAGCTAAGGGAAAGAGGTGTGCTCAGTGGTGATTAGACCATTCTATCATTCTGTATTTCTCTCTCTTCCCTTCCCTTTCCTCCCCTCTTTCCTCCTCCTCCTCCTTCTTCTGCTCTCTTCTTTCTGTGCTTTTCTCTCTCTCTCTTTCTTTTTTCACTGTTCAAGATTGATTTGGTGTTTTAATTGGTATGACACTTGGATAGTTGGTTGCATTGTTTATATGTAGATTTTTTTTTTTACATTATGTGGCTACGTGTACTACTGTGATACATACAGTACACAAAATAAGATCTTTTAGAACAGTTATGCATAAGACATGCAATATCAGACGTCTCTCTTCCTTTTTCTCCAACACACACATCTATCTCATACTAGCATTTTACAGATTTTAGAGAAGGAGGATTGCTAAGAAAAACACTTGTTGAATAATATCCTCTTTCAGCTGCAGCTTGAAAATCCACTATTAGAAAATCATTGAATAGTGACAAAAATTCAATATTTCTTATGCTGATGATATTGAATTTTTCCTGCTTTCAGATAAATCAATATCCTATTCAGATTTTGGGAGACTACTTATTTGGTTTTCTGACTAACCTCAAGAAGACATGAAATACATTTATTAGTTTTACAACCAGAGTTGAGTGTTCTACTTTGTAACGAGAATTGATCAAACATAACTGCAGCACCCATCACCAAAATAACAACTTTTGTAAAAATTGGAGAAGGGAAAGGTTCATTTTATTTAGTATTTCTTTATTTCTTCATTTTTTTCCAGACCACAAGCCATTCGAGGAAAGGGATCATGTCTGTATTGTTCATTGCTATATCCCTGCATGTTTATATCCAAATTAAAGAGAGAATGCAAATTAAAGAGCAAATTGATTCCTCAATTCTGTGTGTATGTGTATATAAACATATATATACACATGTTACATACATCCATATGTGTATATATATATTTGTTTGTATGCTTATTCCAGCTACACATTTCATTTTTGGCACTCTTATGGGGGAGAAGATTGAGGGTGAAAGGCATGGAGATAGGAAATAGTTCAGGGCAAGGAATAACACAGTTTAATGAAATGCACAGATATTCCACAAATCTTACTGTGAGCAATAGTTTCAGCATCTTTTTATTCCTAAATTTTTACTTAGAATATTTAAAAAATAGCATAGTTTCTAAATATTTTCACATTTCCTCTTAGAGGCAAGGGTGTTCAGTTATGTGTGCTATCAGTGGATCAGGGGAGGGGGAAGCAAGAACAAATCACTGTCTGTATGTAGCAGACACTAGGTTATCATCCTCTGGTAAACATTAGCCAGGTGGAGAGGAAAGTGCACGTGCTTTGGAGTCAGATAGATTCAGATTAGATACTGTCTAGAACACACCTTCTAGAGGAAAAGCCTTGGTTGGATCACTCTCAGCTTCAGTTTCCTCTTTGGTGAAAGAGGCATGATAACACCCACCTCAAGGGATGTTGCAGGGATTAGTGGGACGAGGTAGGAAAAGCACCCAGTATCATTCATAACAGATGGTAGAAGGTCAATAATTGTTCCTTTTGTCTTTCCCACTCTTGTCAAGGAGGAAGTGCTTGCCTAAATCGATTCAGTTACATTGCTCATATGTCCCCATAAATCTTTGAACACAGAGGGTCACTGTATTTAACAGCTTGCAAATATCTTATTAAAGTGAGTCTCACTCTCTGTTGCAATTGCTCATTTGAGTCCTGGCTACAGGTCTACACTCTGAGCATCTCCAGAGCCACACTATGTCCTTTCATCGCCATACCCCACTAGCTCCATGCCTGGTGCATGGTGGGTGCTTGTCAAATGTTCTTTAAGAAAATTTGTTATAAAGAGAACATGGAGTATAAACAGGACTGAACTGACATCATTATGAAGTTCACTGGGGTTCCCTAGGCAGTGGTTCCAAACTTGGCTGCACATCAAAATGATGTGGAAAACTTGTGAGAAATAGAGGTAACAGCCACACACAATCTCCTGCACCCAACTAGGTTAATAGAATTTAAACCTCGAGGTAATGAGGTAAAAGAATTTGTACTTTTAAAAATATCCTAGGTAATTCTGATGATCTTCCAGCTTTGGAAACCACTGTCCAGTGACTTGTAATGATCAAATCATGCTCCTTAGACCAGCTGCACTAAAACCATCTGGCAGGGGGTGGGGGTGGGGGTGGGAACTGCTTTGCGAAATGCAGATACCCCAAGACAATGGAGCCAGAATCTCTAGGAATGGAGCCCTGGGATCTACATTTTTTGTGTGCCCAAGAAACTCAGATGTACACCAGGAAATTTGTGGACCTATGCACTAAGCGATTGGAAGAGTTCTTTATTAAAATTGCGAACTGGAAGAGATTTAAGAGATTACTCCTTTAATGAAGAGGGGAGGCCATTAGAATCTCCTGGAGAGATTTTCTTCAAAATAACTGAAGCCGGGTACCTGAGGGTACTGTAGATATTAAAC
The DNA here is from genome assembly GCA_031878705.1 of Tapirus indicus. Taxonomy (NCBI): domain Eukaryota; kingdom Metazoa; phylum Chordata; class Mammalia; order Perissodactyla; family Tapiridae; genus Tapirus; species Tapirus indicus. The sequence continues at coordinate 80,701,082 of CM062919.1, forward strand.
CAATTTGCTGTTTTTCCTGTTTAACTACAGGGGTGACTTAGGAATCTAGAGGATTTGTGAGCTTGTTTTGCAGAAGAAAGAGAATGTCTTTCAGGGAGGTTGCCATTACTGAATGGCGGCCCTCAGCTGGAGCCCAGAAGTCAGGCTGCTCAGGGGCTTATCGGGAGTGACCCCTTTGTTTCCCCGAAGCTCCTCCTGCCAAGCCCCTTAGCTCCATAAAACCCTCCTTTTTTTTTCTGTTCTTGGGGAGGTAGATTTGAGTGAACCCAGGCTCCCACCTACTCTTTTTGGCCAGTTCGAATAAATCTTTCTCCATCTCCAAGGACCAATGTCTCAGTGTTTGGCTTGCTGTGCATCGGGCACACGAACTTTAGATTAAGAGGTTCAGTATCATAACCAAACCTCCCCAAGTCTAATGTGCCTTTGAATGAAGGGAGGGGAGAGACTCCATATTGAGTTGTAACAGCCCTTGAGAAGATTAGGATAATCTGCTCCACAACACTTTACAGCCACTTTGTTTCAGCATCTTAAATCTGGGGAAACATCATATGACATGTAATTCAGAAAGTTTTGCCTTTTTGCTAATAACTATTTTACTGAAGAAATGTTACTCTATATTTTAGTTTGTAACTAGTGTGCAAATGGGATAAATGGGCAGCAAAATTTGTTCTGCAAAGACTAATGTTTTATATCTTCTAAAAATGCTGTATTTCCTAATAAACAATGTAAAAAGAAAGGCTCTACTGAATGATTCACAGGGACCTGCAGCTTTCTACACCCAACTGACTTAATTTTAAGACCTGATTCTTCCCAGCACTCTTACCTATTGGCTTAGAATGAACCCACTGTCTGTCTTTGCGATGAAAACTCAGTTCTGGGCTGGTGGAGGACAATGGAGAACCCCATGCTGTGCATTAACTTAGAAAGTTCATTGTGATACTAAGGGAGTGATTACGTTTTTCTCAAATACCATTTAAATGAGGATCTGAAAGTGTCTCATAGAGCCCCGACAGGTAGGGGAAGAGCACGGTGTTCTGTAGTTTTCCTTCAGAAGGTCAGCGTAGGTGTTTCCTTCAAATCTAACTCTCTGAGAGCAACTCTTCCATTTTTTCAGTTGTTCTCAAAAAAAGTTTAGGAATAGAAATATGATATGTGTTGTAAACGAAAATGTTAGTGATAATGCATTATCATGGCTAATAAATTTAAATATACATGGTATGTCATTGGGATTATGATGTATTTTCAAATCAACTGATATATAAATATATAATGAAACCAATTGATATATATTTATATGACTTGGTATATATATCAGGGATATAGTGCACCAATATTTTTGGAATTTTGATACTCCATGGCCATTTCTTCATATGAAATTCTAAACATATCACAAAGAATTTATAAATATTGAGGTAGGTTAAAGTTATTTTTATTTCCAGAATGTGACATTTGATGATGATCTCCTAAAATAGCTGGAAGCATCCTAGGATATTCAAGACAAGCAAGGACTGCCTGGGGAGAACTCTACTTTGGGAATTGTTCCTGAAACTAAACATTCACATGAGCTTCCCTGCTAGTTGCAATGTCTGGTCTGATAGTTTGACAGCAATAAATGTTGTAGCCAAGTCCATGTGGTAGAGCCTTGGCTTCATTCCTGCAGCCTTCTTGTAAGACCTCGTATATAAGCAGGAGTGTATTGAAGTAGGGTTTATTTCCAAATTCTAGAGTAAAAGTTACTAAATGGTGTTTGAGTGGTTGAAAGATCTGAAAGTGGATTATTTCTTAGAGATCTATCTGCTACCTTTCCCAGCCTTCGCTCTCTCTTTTCAGGTACATGATATTGTTAGGTAGATGAGAGTCAGTGCTGGGTTCTAGAATCTGGGAAATGAGAGGCAGAGAAGAAATATTTAATCTATTGGGGAAATGTCTTGATATCTGGCTGCTAACCTGAAGATATTGTTTGTCCCAGTCCATAGCTTGTCTTTTCATCCTCTCAACAGGGTCTTTCACAGAGCAAACTTTTTAGTTTTGATAAAGTCTGATTTATTGAGTTTTTCTTTTATAGATTGTACTTTTGGTATAATGTGTAAGAAATCTTCACCAATCTCTATTTCCCAAAGATTTTCTCCTATATTTTATTCTTAAAGTTTTATGATTTTACATTTAAATCTATGATCTATTTCGAATTAATTTTTGTATAAGTTGTGAGTTTTAGGTTAAGGTTCAATTTTTTTTTGCCTGTAAATGCCCAATGCCTCTAGCACCATTCATTGAAAAAACTATTCTACATCCTTTGAATTTCTTTTGCATCTTTGTAAAAAAATATGAGTTGGCCATTGTATTCTACTGCTTCTGTAAGAAATCACCACAAACTTAGTGGCTCAAAACAACACAAAATTATTATTTTATAGTTCTGGAGGTCAGAAGTTCAAAATGGATCTCACGGGGCTAAATCAAGGTATTGTCAGGGCTGCGTTCTTTCTGGAGACTCTAAGGGAAACTCTTTCCTTGCCTTTTCTGAGGTCGACCTTTTCTAGAGACGACCTGCATTCATTGGCTTATGGCCCCTTCCTCCATCTTCTAAAGCCAGCAACATAGCATCTTCTAATCTCTTTCTGACTTTAATTCTTCTGCCACCATCTTCCAGTTATAAAGACCCCTGTGATTATGTTGTGCTCAGTTAGATAATCCAGAATAACCTCGCCCTCTCAAGATCCCTAATTTAATCACACCTACAAAGCCCTTTTTGTCACACAACCTAACATAATTATAGTTCTTGGGATTGGAGGTGGATATCTTTGTGGGAGTTGGGGGGTGGGCATTATTCTGTCTACTATAGGCCTACTTTGTGAATCTATTTCTCTGTTCTGTTCCATTGATCTGTATGTCTATACCACATAGTTTTGATAACTATAGCTAGATAATAAGTCTTGAAATCAGGTAGACTGATTCCTCCCACTTTATTCTTCTGTTTCAAAATTATTTTAGCTATTCTGGTTCCTTTGCCTTTCCTTATAAATTTTAGAATAATCTTGTCTATATCTACGAATAATCTTGCTGAGATTTTGACAGGAATTTGTCAAACCTGTATATCAAGTTGGGGGAGAATTGACATCTTTAATATTTTGAGTCTTCCAATCCAAAAACTGCATATGTCTATTTGTTTAGATCTTCTTTGATTTCCTTCCATCAGCATTTTGTGGTTTAGCATTCAAGGCCTTTACATGTTTTCTTAGGTGGACATCTAAGTATTTCATTCTTTTTGAGCAGTTGTAAATGATATTATATTCATAATTTTGGTTTTCATGTGTACATTGCTAGTATATAGAAATCCAATTAATTTTTATATGTTAAACTTGTATCCTGTGACCTTGCTGAACTTGCTTATTAGTTTTAAAAGTTTTTTTTGGTGTTAATTCCTTGGGATTTTCATGTCATCTGCAAATAGGAACAGATATTTTCTGACCTATATGCCTTTTATTTCCATTTCTTGTATTTTTGTGCTGACCAGTACTATGTGAATAAGAGTGGTGAGAGAGAAAATCCTTGCCTTCTTCCTGATCTTAGGGGGAAATTTCCCCTCTGTTCCCAGTTTTCTGAAAGTTTTTATCATGAATGGCTGTTGAATTTTGCAAAATGTTTTTTCTGCACCAATTGATATGGTCATGCGATTTTCTTCTTTAGCTGTTAATGTGATGAAATATATTATGATTTTTAAGAATTGGGCTAGTTTTCTTTTTGAGGAATTGGTCCATTTCATCTATATTGTCGAATTTATGTAGAATGATATTTTAAAATACATTTATTTATTTACTTTGAATATATTATTTTATCATAAATATCTCCTTGGAGTAGCTGAGATATGCATAACTTATGTGATCATTCTCAAACAGGTGCCATGGAGTACTCACTGATGAATAGGAAGATGAAAAGCTGTTTTATTCTGTCTTTGGTACAGACAGTACAATTAGATATGGCGAAAAAGTTGTTACAAGTCCTGACAGCCAGAAGTATTTTGCAAAGACTTTTACTAGATTACATTTTAATACTTTATACATAAGATGATCAGATTCTTTTAATAATGTATAGTACATGTATGTTTACTTCTTACAAATGTATTCCAAATATCCCAACTATATCAACTTAATATTTCTCTTCAAAGAGTTATACCCCATCTTATTAAAGATGAAAATATATTTAGTATTAATGATTAGATATAGCTGTATTTTTTGGCTCTACAGAAATTCTATTTCATAACAAATCACAGGGTGACATAGTTTCATGTTCTGTAGAATTTTGATTTCTTATTATCATTTAGAGTTATTTTTAGTGTTGCCTAAGGCAAAATTGTACACTTTTATTCTGGGACAGAAAAGCTGAAATTCTTTTAACTTTATACCATGCCCATGTTGGTGAGTATCTCAGGATGGGATGGCAAATACATGGCATTCACGCTCCCACTCCCCATTTCTGTACCCACAGAGACATCATTAATCAGCCAGGGCAGTCTATTCGAGAGAGTAAGGCAAAAGATTGTTATCCTTTTAACATAATCTTTTAGGCAACTATTTCCTGTCTGGCAACATTACATACAAGATGAAGCCCACCAGCCTTCCCTATCCTAGATGTTTTATGAGGAAATTATTAACAAATAAAATAAATTAAAAACTTGACACTATTATTTTCTACCTGAAACTTAGAGCTGGTGAGTCACAGGGAACATTTAAACATAAGATTATTTTGAAACGAAAACTTCTTTTAAAGTATGTAATAGACTGACAGAAGAAAAATATTTTTGCAACACCATTACTTTTATAGCCATAATGTACAAAATATGCTGAAAATTGGATGTTGCCAACTTCCAAATTAATCCGTGGTTCTCTATAGTTCGAAGTGATTGGTTTTTTTTTCCCTTCTAAAATTTTTTTTGTGTGTGTGAGGAAGACCAGCCCTGAGCTAACATCCATTGCCAATCCTCCTCTTTTTTTTTTTTGCTGAGGAAGACTGGCCCTGGGCTAACATCTTGCCCATCTTCCTCTACTTTTTTATATGGGACGCCGCCACGGCGCGGCTGACAGGCAGTGCATCAGCGGGCGCGGGATCCGAACCCGCGAACCCCGGGCTGCCAAGCGCGGACTAAACTGCTGCGCCACCGGGCGGCCCCTGTCTTTTTAAAATTACACTGTAACTTTAAAAAGGTTTATTTTAAATAGGATATTGTACTAATCATTTCATTCACTCTCCAAAAATATTTATTGAAGCCTAATAAATGTCTGCCACAGTTTTCAGCTTAAGGTAAATGGTGAACAAGAAAGCCAAGTTCTTCCCCTACAAAGGGAGTACACAGACCGACAGCTGGAAATGTACAGACAAGCATTCCTGTCTAACAGCATGCAGAGTGCTGAGATGGGAGGGTTTGTTAGGGAGTACTGGTGCCTAATTGAGATTGGTGGTGAGGGGTGGCTTCTCAAAGAAGCTGATAATTTGATCAGAGATATGAATGACATGTAGGAGTCACCTTTGTGAAGTTGGGGAGAGGGGAAGAACATTCCATGCAGGCAGAGCTGGCTACATAATTTGCAGGGCCCCTTACAAAAAAGAAAATGTGGAACCGCTTGTTCTAAAAGCAGAAAAAAGTGCCATTAAATGTACTAAAATATAAAGATTTCTCATTTCTTCTATGGTCTTTCTCTGGACTTATGGTGTTTTTAATTTGCTATATTAATGCTATTAATACATAAATATATTACATTAATATTATTCTAAACAAAGAAAATTAAAATTTCAAATAATTAGATGAATGTTACTATTTGTCTTTATATTGCATAATGCCAGTTTTAAATGCAAAAATAAGAACATTTATCTCATCAGTGGCATCACCCAAATTATACAATTTTTAATTTCATAGACCGTACATACATACTTATTTCATTCTTACCAGAAACATTGTACAAAATTGACTCAACTGTTTTTATTTCACTTCTTGACAGGCACCATTCCATCAACACACTCTATCTTGAGCTTACTTAGGAGTAAGGAAGAACTCAGTGAAAATGAACTATGGGTTGCCCTATCTTTCTCTTTCTTTTTGTATCATCATTTCCAGTGTAGGTGGTTAGCTCATGCTGGGAAGTTACATGAACAAGAAAGGTTATGACAGGGCTCTATGATCATTCATATTTCTTCGAACACCATTTCTTCTTTTCTACATTTGAAGCAAGCTCTGCTTCTCAACAGGTGTGGCCTCTCAGAGCTGCCAGTGCCCCTGCTTACTCAGTTCTAGACATAACAGGCTTACTTTGTACTCACTTTGAGTCATGATGAACTCCTACATATTCTAGGTCCACCAGAATTCTGCACCCATGGGGCATTGCAATTCCATACGCAAATGAGGTGGCAACAGATGACGGAAATATTGAATGTATTTCCTCTGCTCACTTATGTGCTCCACTGGCCCACTGGATTTCACTTATTGAACACAAGCTAAAAGATGAAATTATTAAAAATTTTGAGTCAGCAACAGTAGAGCATTAAACCAAGTGTGGCATCAAACCTGATACGAGGGCCCCAAGTGACTGCACAGGGCCTTAAAGCAGAAATGAACTTGGCACTTTTTTAGAATGAGAAAGGCCATTGAAGCGTGGTGAGTGGGGAGGAGAATGGAGGAGATCAGGTCAGCGAGGAAGGAGGGAACAGATGACATAGGGCTTTGTAGGCCGGGGTGAGAAGTCAGATGTTTATTCTAGTTTTGATGGGAAGCCATTGAAGTATTATAAACTAGGAGCAGCAGCAACTGATTTACACTTTTAAAAGATCGCTTTCATGTGGAGTATGAACTAGTCTCAGCGAGAGTGGTGGTTTGACTTAGTTGGAAATAGTGTCGATGGAGGGATGTGCAAGACTCAGGATACATTTTGGAAGCTGAGTGGACATGGTTTCTATTGGGGATGGGTGTATGGTGTGAGGGAGAGACAGCAAAAAGAGATAGGGATTTTTTTCCTTGTTCAGTGAGGCGAGGAGGATGAGTGGTAGGGCAGGTTTGGTGGAGATGAGAAATCAATAGTTCTCTTTGGCTAAGGTGAGTCTGAGTTGCCTGCTAAACCTCCAAGTGATCTTGCCAAGTTGGCTGTTTAGAATTAAAGGCCTAACAGTCAATGAATAAATAAATGTAAATTAGAGCAATATATAGAGCAAACTTATAAAGAATTATAGGCCATTTGCCATTTATCTCTGCATAAGAGGGGATTGGCTTTTCTTCAAATGGTCAGCTTCAGTGCATAAGCTAACAAGATCATAAATAAAATCTTTCTTGTCTTTCCTCCTCTTAATGACAGGTCAGTGTGCACACATCCAGGAAGGTCTGTAGATTCATCCATTAGAGAAGAAACAAAACCTTATTAGTGGCAAATCACATAGATATTTGAATTCATGAGGGTGTTATAAAATTTTATTTTAAAAATTACTAGCAGCTCACATATTAATCCAAGAGAAATAGTCTCAGACAAAGTTCCAGAGGTCCATTACTTTTTGTTAGTCTTTGTTCTTTCTATTTTATTTCTCTGCTTTTTGGATCTCATTTAAGTGGTCAAAGTCAATGAGTCAAAGGTGACCCTGGAAGGTAACAACCAGAAGACGAGCATCCTGACTCCATCTTTAGCCCCTCATGTTGTGGTTACCCATGCTTGGTGAGAGTTTGCTTGAGCTGTTTGGGATTCACAGGAATGACATTGAGAACAGTAATGCACCATTTTCTTACTAACACCCATCATGTCTCATCTCACAGTGTCCATGAACTCTTATGTGAAAAAAGCACTTTGCTGCCATGGGTTAAGATGTGAAAGAATGAAGGGATGCTGGGGAAGAGCACCCTGTTATGACCCAAAGAGCTACAATTATTGAGCATCTATTATGTGCTAGCAGTTTCTACACCTTGTTTTTAAAACTTATGACACCTATCTAGGATAAATACTTTATTTCCTCATTTTACAGGTGAGGTCAAGATCAAATAGCTAGTGAATTTCATCTTTGGGAATAAAATTCATATTGTTTCCTTTTACATTCCAAATATCGACTTGCTTTTGAATTCTAACTAGAATCAACAGAATGTTACTTTTATAGACTTATTCAACATCTAGTCTTACAGATGAGAAAACTGAAGCACAGAAAGGTTAGTTGACCTGTCCAATATCACATAATACATTTAATTATAATAGCTTAACAGTGTTATATACAAATTTTTTAATAAGGTTTGCAATTTGTCTTGGTTAATCAGCAATGAGGTGTCTAACAGACGTAACAAGGGAATAAAAGTTAAGCTTTACTTTTCTCCAAACCCCTAGGTAAAATGCAGACAAAGTTTTTGTTTTGCATAGTTTAAATGAATCCTGATAGATAATGCAATCATAGATAGAGCTAGATTGTAGTGTGTCTTCTACAAGATCTTGGGAAAAATACAGTTTGGTCTTATTATTTATGAAAATTAGTTCAAATGGAACCTCATTATGTTTGTTCTCAAATGGAAGCAAACATCAGAAATTACACATCCAGCATGCAAAAGGCATTTTCTTTTTGAACACAAAACAAGAAAAGGGTACCAAGGAACTCTCCTGTAACACAGATTAAACTGACACGATTTACTTGGGACCATAGCAGGATCCACAAAGATGTGGATGTTCTTTAGTATCTGCAATTAGATATGATCTTAACCGCTGGGTGAATGAGGCTAGGAAGGAGGGTTTTTCAGATGTCATACAGCCTGGAACAAAATTAGAATCTGCTTCATTAAAGAAAGAGGTTAAAAAATTACTCTCATCTTTTTTTCAGTGTCTCCAAAGATCTCTGAGACCTAGATAAGTTGTTAACATGGTTTCAAAGCTTCCTGATGTTTAGGTGTAAACTCTACAGGATGGGGACTACTTGGTTAGAAAATTAGGAAGAAGAGGCAATATTTTGCAGCACTGTGAAATTCATCAAGGACCAAAGTGGTCGAATGCAGCTAAGCATAACACAATTTTAGTGGCTTATATAAAATATATTGCTAATTTGTCCAGATCTTAATTGGAAAAATCCACTGTTCTCTGAGAGAACTTATTCTGTTCAAGCCAGAATGCAAGAGGTAGATGGAACATTGAGTCATGATGCCTGAACTGCACACCAGGGGAACTGTGTGAAGACTGAAGAGTAAGTAAAAACTGGAAGAGAAAAATGTGCTCATACTGCATTCTTCAGTGAATAAAGGTAATATGCATGCTTCCATAAGGAGAGACATGCATGAAGTACTGGAGACCTCCACTAGAAGTCTTTAAACAAGCAATTAGCCCACAAATGTATCTCAAGAATCTGTGTGCTCACAACAGTGACCAGGCCAGTGGGGAACACAATGGTCCCTGCATGCTTCCAGCCTTCAAGAAGTGCCCAGTGTGGTCACAAGTAAAAGATGCTGTGATCATCAGCCAGAAAAGGCTTTTGCATGGTCTGGCCAACATGTGCAATGATGTTTTTCTGTTAAGTCCAAATGTGATTCAGAGAGCCACTTGTCTTTAGCTTTGTAATCTCCACCATGGTCACTGTTTGGAAAATGCTCTGAGGAGTGCTGAGAGCACGTTGGATGGATGTGGTAACTGTGTGATTGGGCAGATAACTTAATTTTTCTGTGCCTCACACAAGTAAAATGGGGATAATAACAGTACTCACCTGTACTGCTGTGAGACTGAGAAAAAGGTATGTATAGAAAATGCTTAGCCTGGACATAAGTCCTCAGTCAATATTAGTTATTGTTGTTGTCATTATCCTCCTCATCATCATCGTCCTCACCATCATCATCATAATATTGTGAAGTTTCCATACAGATTTTATTAATGGCTAGAGTTGAATGGCAATAAAAGTAGAATTTTCTTCCTTTTTCGTAGCAGTATTTATTTTGGAAAAAATCATGACTATGTACAGATCTTAATAGAGAGCACCAGTACCTGACATTTTAATTTCATTCACTCCAAATAAAAAACAACCTGTTTATGATTCAGTTCAATACACAATCAGTGAGCATGAGAATATGCTAGGCGTAGTGCTAGGCATGGGCATGGAAGATAAATAAAATCTATCCCACTCACAGGGATTTTAGAGTATAGAGGGGGATTCCAACAAGTATCTACATTCACTAGATTGTGATCAGCGCTCTGATGGAGCCATCACAGGGTGTTATGAGAGCAGATTGGAAGTAGGCCTATCCCAGTCTGGAGGGGAAGGGAGCATCTGCGAAGTCTTCCTGGAAGAGTTATGCGTGAGCTGAGTCCTAAAACATGAGTTACAGTTAGATGAAGATGGGGATCGTAAAAACAAAGCAGGGAGGCTTCCATGGGCATGGAGTTTTGAGGGAACAGTAAGTAGTTTTGAGTGCCTGGACTAAGTGTGGTATGGCAGACTTGGAAGGAAAGAAGCTACAAATGTAGGCAGGATCTAGGTCAGTAAAGATTTTCAGTCAGACTAGAAAGGGCTGGTCTGGATTTGATGATTGATGAGAATCACCATTCAATCATGTTGCAATTTGCTTTTTACTTCAGTTTACTACCAATATCAGCAAATAACGCGTGCAAAGAATACATGAGATGAAGAAACAAGCATGTAACTAGCCTCTGGTCCCAGACCTATCCAGAATTGATAGGCAGCATGGACTGTGAAGTAAAACATCAGAGTAGCAGATGGAGGCTGCTAGCTTTTATCACATTGGGCTGGGAGAGAGAATAAATCATCACTCAAGGGTTCATTTACTCCCATGTAAAGCAATCCCAGATGAAGCCTGAGTAGGTTCTTTAGGTTTCTGTTTCTTACTGAGTCATCAGAGTTAAAGAAAGACTGGCCATGGCCTAGCATAGCCTTCTATGCCAGCTTAAGGAATTTAGACTTGGTCTGAAAAATAATTTGGAGTAATTAAAAGTTTTAATTATAAAAACAATATGATTCCTTACATTTTGGAAGTCACTGCAGCATCAGTATGTTTTCAGATACCACTATAATGTATAGAAGATTACTGTAGGGAGATGCTGAAGGCTGCAAGTACAGCAAGAAGACTTGCCTGAGTATAAGCAAGAGAAAATGAGTACCTGAAACAGGTCACCTGCAGTGGGTATGGATTTTAGGTGAGCCTGAGAAAGACACTTATGAGAGAAATCATCAGGACTCATGCCCAATGGAATGGGCAGAGAACAGAAGAGAGATGACAGGTTTTACATGCTTTGGCTTATTTCTGAGATTTTGAATATTCTGGAAATTTCAATCCCAGTTGGCTTAATCATTTGGATCAAGTCCATCTCTTCAACATGGAAATGGATTCTACAACCCTCTTTGAACTGTATCGTCTTCCTCTTAAGGATGCTCCAGCAGCAGCTCATAGGAATCACACCAGCTCTGCCTCTCACTGTCATGGATTGTCAGGAAGTAGTGTTATAGTACTTGATTGTCCTCTGTATTTTACACCAGTCTTTTGCTGTTATTGTTGAGGAAGATTTGCCCTGAGCTAACATCTGTGCCAGTCCTCCTCTATTTTGTATGTAGGTCGCTGCCACAGCATGGCTAATGAGTGGTGTAGGTCCGTGCCCAGAAGCCAAACCTGTGAACCTGGACCACTGAAGCAGAACATGCTGAATTTAACCACTGCACCACAGGGTTGGCCCCCATCAATCTTTTTTCTCTGTATCAATCTCTGTTCTCTATCCTCTATTTTTTATTAGTCTCCTTGGCCATAAGGAAGAACAGATCTTCTTGTATGTATGAATATGGCACAAATTCATGGCAAAGACTTGAGAAGGTTTGAAAATTATCAAGGGAGTACAAATAAATACAGAATCATTCTATTGTAATAATTAAATGCTTCAAGGGCCTCAAATGAACATGTAATTATTGACCAACTTGGATCTCTGCACAGAGCTGTATGTTTCCACATAATTCATGTGTGGTATGAAATACCCTTACAGGACTTTCAAAATTAGTACAGTTTTTCTATTTTTATATTAATTTCTGTTCCAGTGAGATGTGGGAAGCAATAAGAGTTCAGGCCTGGACTAAGAAAAGTAGAGCAGCCTTCCTTGTAAATATTCTAATTTGCTAGGTCTAGAGTGGGACTTGGGAAATTGTATTTTTTTGGAAAATCCTCTCAGATGGTTTTGACATGCATCCAGGTTTGGAAGGACATGTTTCACAAATAAAATCCGAATTTCTCAGTATGACATATGTGGTCCATCTCTGACCCTTGCCTGCCACCCTACCCCCACTGCCCCACTGCAGCCTGCAGCCTGCTTTCCACCTGTGCCAAGTAGCTTGCAATTCTCCAGACACATCAGACTGAGTTGTGCCTACCTGCCATGTGTGCCTGCTAAACTCAGAATTCAAGAGGCCAGGTTGGAGTTGATTACTAACCCCTCTTGGTTTCTCCTCTATTCTGTGGGGACTTCCATCATAGCATGTGAGCACTTCAGATCAGGATCAGAAATAGGCCATTTGAAAGTTGTCTGCAGGTGGCACCTTTTGCACCAAGATGGCAAATTTAACACTCGGGAAAACTGCTCCTTTGAGGAAAAATTCTTTAGCAGAACTTCTGTTTATGCAAAGAAAAGATGCAGATCCTACTCTGAAGGGGAAATGTTGAGCAAAAGGAGAGCTAAAAGCCTCAGGATAATAGGGCTGAAAGGACTCCTGGATTTTCAGGGGAAGAGATGTTCTGCCAAGGCAAGAACAGCTTCAGACTGCAGAGCAGACTGGGTTTCAGAGTTCTTATGGTGTCTCGAAGCAGCAGACTAAATTCTGATCCTGGAGCAGAGGCTCTGAGCCCTCTGGCTTGACGTGGTGCTGACTAATGGATCTAAGCCCACAGGGGTTTATTGAAGACAGAAGGAAATTAGAGACTTCCAAGTGCCTCCTGCTTCTCTTGAGTCATAGATAGCAGTACTAGAAAACATTCAAATGACCATTCATGCTCTGAAAAACTGTAAAAGGTGATTATTATCAGCTTATTAAAACTTCTAAAAATCCCTGGTGTGGAAGATGGAGTCGGCTCTGTAACCACACAATGAAGTGGAAGTAGAGACATGTGCTAGGGTGGGCCTGGTTGATTGACAGTTGATAACCTTTATTAGTGCTGACTACGTATCCTACGGGCTCGACGTGTCTTAGCTCATGTTCTCCTCACCAAGCCTGTCTCAGAGTGGAAAAAGGGTGTGGAACAGAGACCCAGAGAATCTAGGGTGTACACAGGTAGCAAGTGGCAGACTGAGATTTTTGAGCCTTGCTATGAGTCTAACTCGAGCCCACTCTTTTCAACCCCGTGTAACTTCAGATCATGTAGTCGTCAATGACAAAGTCTAGGAAGACGTGGTGAAAACGTTTATCATGAAGAGGAAAGAAGAGGAGACTAGAAGAGAAATTTTACCAAATACACCTTTAAGTACACCACTGGCCACTAAAAAAAGCCCATATATGATATCAAAACAAGAAAACCCAAAAATTGTATTTATGATCTATTTCAAAGTAACAGCAACCTCTTGTTCTCTTTGTGGCTAGGTTGTGTTTGTAGTAATAAACTTAGTTTCAATAGAGTCAAATTTCTTAGTACTTTACTTGTACTGCTATAGATTTTTATTTTGTTGAAATGTATCATCTTCCCTGTTCTGTTTTATTCCATTTAATGATGTTTTCCAGCTTTAAGTATATTAAAAAACCTCCTCCACTCAATTAAGTCAAACTTGAGAGTTCACAGAAGAAATTCCTCTTTGATCCTAAGTAATTCATTTTTTCTATTTTTAGGGAAGGAAATATTTCAGCAACACTTTTGAAAAGAATTGACAATGGGATAGAATTTCTTCTAATTTTAAGAAAAGTAAGTACTTTTCCTATTGAAAATATAAATTTTCATAAATATGAGATAGTACAGCTAAAACCATGTGATATAAAGCCGTGTGCGTGAAGTATAGATACCAAGCTCACATTAACATTCCTTTAAGAGATATTCTTACTATAATACTCACAAAATCACTATCTGAAGAATAAAGGACTTTTGCTTTTTGGGTTATATAATACAAATTAAATTTGAATAACATGTCATTATGTTTACCCATGAATTTCAGTGGCTGCTGCTAAGCACATATTCATTTGACAGAGCTGTACAGCTGTAGAGTCCACATGGTGGTTTTGGTGAAGAAAAACTATCAGAAGGTACAGTGCTATCAATGGATTTTAACTAGTAAAAATAAGTAAAAGTTACATGTGGCCAACTCAGAACTGCTGGAAAATGGTGTGTAGAGTTCTAAAGAGGAGAATAAGGGTAAAGAAGGTTTCCCAGTTTCCTTACAGATAAAGATGTTGTGAAGCATTTTTTGCCAGTACAATACTCCAAGGGCTACCTTGGTAATTAAAACCATTCACTCTTACTGTTAAAGTTTGTCTATATTTAAAATCTGAAGTCAGTCAGCATGAAGTGCTCCAATCATAGCTAGTTTAATAAAACTATCCAGGGAGGCTATGTGATTTAGTAGAAAACACTGAAAGTCAATGAAATGGGTCTTAGTCTCAGCTTTGCGACTGAGACCTATGCCTTGCTCCATACCTCAACTTACCCTCTATAAAACAAAGATGATAAACTTCTCTTCATCACAGGGTGGGCAAGATACCAGTAATCCAGTACCGATGTCTTCACTGCTGATGTCTGGCCAATAGTCGGTACTGTTGGCAGTGTGTTTGGGTATGTCTTCTGCTCTCTGGTCTTTCAGTTTTCCCTGTGGATACGTTACCTTCCAACTTCCCTGCTACTTCCCATTTTCCATGTGGCCCAAACTCAAATGGCCTGGCATGAATTATTTTACTATTAGAAAAAAAGTTTGATTTACCTTTAAAGATTTTTAAATTGTTAATGTATGGTCTAAAACTTGCCCTTGCATCCCAGAGCTTGCCATATATTAATGCTTTTTGAGAAGCTGAACATTCTTGGGCTGATGCTGAGTTAACTATTTCATTTTAATTTTATTTAAACTTCCTACACGTGTATTCTCAGGTTAGTATTAAAATAGACTTATGATAGATTACATTTCCAAGTACCCAACTGCTGGACAGATACAGAAGGCAGCTGAGATCACATTAAGTAAAAAAGTGACAAATTTAAAGCTGACATAAATAAAGTGGATGATTGAGAAAAGACTTCAATTCTCAGATCAGGAAATAGTGGATCAGTAAAAAAAAAAAAAAAAAATCTATTTTTTGTTGGTTTATGTCTTTCAGTTTTTCTTTTAACAAACTTGGATATTAAGTCCCTCCAAGCCTAATTAGTGGAAAGATCATTGATTTTGGAGTCAGACAGATTTGAGTTTGAATTTCAGTTTTGCTTTTTATTAGCTATGAGACCTGGACAACCCACTCTTACTAGTTCTTATAGCTGTTTTGGTGAAATAAGGAAAATAGAAGGTGGAACTTACTTTTGACACATAAACATTCATTAGTTGCTGCCCCACTTTCTCTCCTCTCCTTTCCCCCACCCACACACACGAAGGTGTCAGGGAACAGAAATGAGCATGACAACAGACACCAGACCTAAGGTTCTTCTAGGGCAGACACTCCTTCCTATTCTCTTCTGTTTCTCCAGTGCCTGCCTCAGTGCCTGGTGTACTATACACTCAACAAATGTTTGTTGGGAGAATATGCTGTGTCTGTATATAGGAATGCACAATCTGTACTGGTTAAAAATAGGTATTCCCTATTTTCAGGGAAAAAGATAGGAAAATTAAACTAAAAACCACATAGAAAGTAGCGCATATAAATACTTGCAGGGAGAGGCAGCTCAGTGGAAGCTCAGCTTCTCTGAGAAGGCCTGGGCCCAGATGAAGAGGCTACAGGGCAGCTTAGGAGTTCATGTGAAAGAAACAGAGAAAGAATAAGTCACTCTTTCACACTCTCTGTCAGATCTTAATGAGGCTTCAGGAAAGGAATGTTTTTCTTTTGAATTAAAATTTTGACTTCCGTGGAGGAAAGATTTTTATCATGAATTTTGGGTCAGTGTTGAGAAAGATCTTTAGACTAAACACCAGACACGGAATCTAGGGAATCTATGGCCTGGCCCAGTCCTGAAGTAGCCAGGAGGTGTTCTTGAAATATTTGTAATCCCAGGCCTCCTTTTCCCATCTGTGAGTAAAGACCAATCATTAGGGTTGTTTGTTTAAAGTTACTTGATTCACCACAGTGATTTTCTACAAGACCCCAAAGCACTTCTTTACCTGCTCACAGCTCTGAGAGCACATAGTGTTCTTCTTCCAGCTGTTGAAAGACTCTCAAAAGCACCGCTGAGAGGACAGACTTATCACTGCCCTAAATTTAACTACTTTAATTTTTATCAGGACAGGATTTGCTCTCACTATGTTAAATAATGTTTGTGAATGAATTCTGTGATTGTAGAATTAAAATTAGGATTCTTTTCCAATGTGGTCTTAGAACCTACACATAAGTTAGGAAAGCTAAATTGTTACTAAATTGTTTGAGAATATAGACATAGCATGTTTAAAAATGGGAGCTGCGCCATTCCCTTGGTGCCTTCCATTATCTATTTTTAAATAATTCTCTAGAGGTTTAGCTTGACGTTTTAATCATTTCACAGGCATTGACCAGGACACGAGCATAGAGGCTGACTGCTTCTCGCCACCTTCATTGCTACGAAGGTTGTCTAAGGCACCATCGTGCTTCACCTAGATTTCTGTAAAAACAGCCTTAACTGGTCTCCTTTTCTCCACCCTTGCCCCTCCCCGCCCCTACTCTCTTCTCTATATAGCAAATAGAGGACAACAAATTGTGAGTCATATATCACTCCTCTGCTCAAAACTCACAGTGGACCCCTTTTCATGCTTTGTAAAAAGCCAAGGGCATTACGGTGGTCTATGTAAGAATGGGTATAATCTGCCTGCCTTTTCCTCCCCTTTGTTCCCCCTCATTCCCTCTGTTCCGGCCACACTGGCTTTCTTGCTGTTTCACAACATCAGGAGGATTCCCGCTCAGGGATTTTGTGTTGGCTGTTCCCTCTGCCTATGATTCTCGTACTCTCAATATCCTCAAATGTCATTTTCTGTTTGAGGTCAGCCCTGACTCAAACCTATTTACACTTGCAAGCCTTTCTCCTTGGCACTCTCCACTCCTCTTATTTTGCATCTTTTCGTAGCATTTACCTCTTCCTAACAAACAAAAATTACTTTATTTATTATGATTATTATTAGTGCCCCTTTAATCAGATATAAGCTCATTAAGGACAGGACTTTGGTTGTTAGTCAATCTCTACTGCCTGTAATAGTTCCTCACATGTAGTAGGTGATCAATAAATACTTTTAAATGAATGAATATTTTAATATTACATATGGATAATAAAGTCCCAAATTGTGATGTGCCAGTAATTAAAGAAAAGGACTATTAATTATTTACCGATTATAGAAAAATGATAGGTGCAAAACCATCTAGAGAAAAGAGAAGTCAATGTAAGATCCCCTGTAGAATATATACATTTTTTTGTTTACTACTAAGGGATTGAATATACAAATAGACAATGTCCAGACCGTATATAAAAGTAGAACTTTGACCTACAGCCTGCAGCAATTTGCCCAGGAAACCAATCTCCTTATCTGTAATACACAACCCAGGAAGCCAGCGAGCTATAAGTCAGACTTGCAGGAAGCCAGATTGCTATCTCTAGTGACAGTCTAGGAAGCTAAACAGTAACTTCTGCAACAATCAGCCCAAAATGGCCAGGACTTGATTGATAACTGACAGCTTCCCTAATTTTTGTCTCTGCTTCCGCCTTAGGACCCACCAGAGAAAGTCAAACATGTACCCTGACCAATCACGTAGGATGCCCTGCTTCTAGTTTGCTCATCTATAGCATCCCAGGCCAAGAGCCTCCAATCAGGGCACACCTGGAGCCTTCCCTATTTTCCGCTATGGCACTTTCCCATTTGCCTTTGAGTCTCTGCCAAAATGCAGGTAACAGTGGCTGACTCCCTTACCACAGCAAGCTCAGAATAAATAGTGTTTGCTTTTCTCATTTGGTTGGTCTTTGTTTATTTCCACACTACTATACCCTGAACTCCTAGAACAAGGTATACCCGTGGTGGGTGCTCAATGAATATTCATTAAGTGAGTAAATGAGCAGAGGACTGACATCATCAAGGAAAATTTCACTTAATGTGGTGACATTTTTTTACTTGCCTTGAAGGAAAAACCAGGAATTGTTGCTCATGCACACTTCTTTCTTGAGGTTGTTCAAGGCTATCTTTGACCTTTCTGTTGAAGAAAAAAAGAAAACTGGGACACAGTAGTAGAAGTAGATCTTTTGATGGGACTCCAGAAAGAATGACAAGGGATGGCATCTGAGGGCAAGCTTTCCTTTGCACTCTGCTCGTTGATTTACCTCAGATAGCCTGAGCTTTAAAGATTCCTGAGCTTTAGAGTAGTTTCTGTGGTGAAAAAGCATCTCCTTCTCTCCATCCTTATCCCTTCTCTCAGAGGTGCTCTCCCCTCATCCACGTTTGGTTCAGGCCCACTCACCAGGACACAAGGGGTTTAGAGTCAAGACTCTGGTTAGTGACAGGATAGAACAATCTGCCTCTGGTCTCTGTGAACCCCCAGACAAGTGTAGAGAAAGGGTGTCTGTGGCCATAGTAGGTGGCTGGTAGGAAATTCAGGGGCTTCAGAATATTGGCTATCTTTTTATTATTTTCCACTACAAAGACTTTCCCTGCTTTTCCTAATAGCATTTATGGAGAAGTACAGGGCTGGAAATGGAGAAGGTGACTGGGTATGAACATTGGGAACCACTGAAAAATGTGGTCTGTAGATTACCATCAGATTTTAAAAAGAAGTTTGGATATAATACATCTACAGTAGGAAGCAGGGAAACAAGTTCTTAACAAAGAAAAGAACACACTATAGTAGTGTTCTAGGAAGACTAATCCAGCAGCCAGTGGTATTTGCTGTAGCACTCTTAAGATTTCAGCAAAATTAAATACATAGGATAGGTGGCACTACCTCAATTTAATTTATGTTAAATAACTTTTACTTTATGTTAAATAATCTTTTACTTTCAGCTTCAATCTTTTCTCATAGTGTTAAGAATTTATTTTGTATCATGATGTAGTTTAGTTATTTGGTAAGGAATTAGGGCAAGCAACTCATGTCATATCCCTAGGAAAAAGGTGAGATGCATTTCAGACTATTAGGGGGTTTGTGTGGTCCACAAAGTGAGCTTTTCAAATACTGATTGTGTGTGTGTGTGTGTGTGTGAGAGAGAGAGAGAAGGATGAAAAATGCACAACTACATTTAATCTGAAAATTCAGTCAGAGATAATTAATGGCTTAATGGGGAATAGAGTTTTAGATTGGAGAAAACTGACATAACTCAGTCACCATATCCTTTTATATACATTCCAGAAATGTCTATATAACTGAATTTTAGGATCTCTGTTCATATTTTTAAGACACATTTCAATGGCAAAGTAGAGAGAGGAGCACGCTAATGACTTAGCAAATCTAATTGCATTAAGATCTGGAGTTAGATTCAAAAGATTATTGATGCAAAAAATCCATAGTCAACCTATAAATCAAAATTGGGGTGAGTTTATTATGAGCCAAATTTGAGGACCATATAGCCTGGGCCTTCCTTCCCCAAGGAAGGAAGGACACCAAAGAAGTGGGGTGTATAGAGTGGTTATATACTGTCAAAGAGCATATATCACATATGAAGGCAATATGTCATGAGATTGCCCTGTTGGCACAGTGATTGATGGACACTGCAGGTATCAGGTCTGCTGTCTCGATGGGCACAGCAGATAGCAGGTCTGTTGTCTCAAGTTGGGTGGTCACAGGATGAGCACAGCAATCAAATTGTAGCCTAGGGAGAAATGCTTATCCTTAAGGAAATGCCAATATGGGGGGAGTTGCATCCTTATCTTAAGGGCATTTGTTCTTGTGTCTGGGACATGGTAAATGCTCAAAGCAGATATACAGTGCATGTTCAAAGGCCAAGTCAGGCCCTTTAAGAAAAACAAGGTCAGGCCCAATTAGTTTTACACCAAATGGCTTCCTCATATAATCCAATATATCCTATTGCTTGCCATTTTATTTATCAAGATAATTCTCCTTTCACAGGTGGTGATTAACAACTATATTCATAAGCAAGCAGAAACTTAACCCAGATAACTTTCTTTATAAGTGTCTTCTGGAGACACTATTATAAAAAGGAACATTAATTCCTTAATTTACTATAGTTGGTTTTCAGATATTAAATTGCTGCTCCGAGCTTTTGGGCTCCTGCTAATCAAAATACCAAGAACTGCAGACAGCAGTATTCTCTGTGCCCAGAATCACTCAGCAGCCCTTCTATCACCCAGAAGAGCGTTTAAAACTCATTTATCAGGATTCATGCTTGGGTGGAGTTAGGTAAAAACATTTTAATGATAGTAGAGATTATATTGCAATAAGAAATTCTTGGGAACCCTGAAGTTATGTGTGGTATAAGGCCTGTTGAAAAGTATACAGAACGGCTATAATGTCTTTTTATTTTTACTTCAACAGTTGTGCTACGCATTTCTAGGAACTAGTGACCAAAACAACTAGGTTTAAACTAAGCCATCTCACCTTGCAGCTGTGTGACTCTGATTGTATTACCTCCCTCTTTTGAGTTTATTCCTTAAGGGCAAGGCCTATGGCCCAGGGCAGTGGTAAGCATGAAATAAAGTATTTTTTTAAAGTACTCAAATAGCATCTGGTACATAATAGCACCTTAGTAAATGAATTGAATAGGATAAATAAGATGAAAATCCGAATAAAAGAATGAATCAGCAAGTCTTTGGACTGAAGGTCGGTCAAGTGCCACGCTCCCTTCCTTCATGACTGTTTGCTGACACCACATAAGAGCCTCACAGTAGACTTTAAAAGGGCACAATCTTAGAACTCTGCTGCTGACTGACCAATTTACTTTCAATCATTTATTAGCTATGTAGACTTGGACACATTTCTCCGTCTCAATACACTTCATTTTCCTTATCTGTAAAACAGATAATAAAAGTATCTATATACAGAGGCTGTAGGATTAACTCATATAAAGCAAAGAAATCATGAAATACCACCCTTGGGTCATGGTAATCACCAAATAAATGTTAGCAGATATTCCCAAGTCTGCAACCTTGGGCAGCGGTCTTCAAATTGGATATATGTACCTCTTGGGGTACATGAAGACTTTCCAAAGGCTACATGGGCATAAACAGTTTCAAGTGAAGTAGCCAGATGTATCCTGGTTTGTCCAGCACCATCCTGATTTATGCCTGTTATTACTGATCTATTATTAGTGTCACCCCCTTTTACTCTCAAAGAGCCCTACCTTGGCTAATAAATAGTATGGTCACCCTAGTTTTAAAAGAATCAACTCTCAGATTCTCAACTTTTCTATGAACTCTCCAGTAAAACAATTTCTCTAAAACTGCTCCTATTTCTAAAAATAATTTCTCTAAAAATGGTCAAAGTCATGCCAATTGTCCTTTCCTATATTCCCTTCCACAAGTCATCCTTCTCTCACTTTATAAAGGTAAGGTAGATCTTTTTCTCATCTGAGTTCTTGGAAAGAGAAATTTGAGAGAGTAAAGCAAAGAGAGCATCAATTTGTGTTAAACTCAGACATCTAATCCATGTCCAGTTTTCAGATTTATCTTTCTTAAAGTTAGAATTCAGAAGTGAAATGATTGTCATGAGGGTGTGTATTAAAATATTTATTTTAATTGAAAAATTGAGCTGTCCTTTACCTGATTGAAAATAAGCTTCATGGCTTGATAATGGGGACTATCTTTGCCTATTATATTTATAGCAAATATTTTATAATTTTAACGAGCTAAGTTTGCAGTTCTGACATTTTTGAAAAAATGTATTTAAATTGCAAGTTAATTTCTTAAAAAAGTAATGTACTGGAAAGTGTGCATTAAAATTGACATTTTGATATTCGCAACCCTTTATAAATATATCATGTTAATAAGGCATTTTAGCAAAAGAGTTATAAATATAATTATTAGTAATTTGGTAAATCTTGATAAAGTTTTTTTGGATATATTTCCCAGAAGTTGGGAAAGTGAATGATTCATGACTGGGTAAGAAATTCTGCTGAGTCAGATTGTTTCTACTTTGCTTTTAAAAAAGATAATTGGGTTGCCCACTGGTAATCATTAACAATACCTTTTGGTGAACACTCACTATGTGATTTGTGATATATAACTCTGAAGGCATTCAACAAATTGAGTGACATTGCTCCAACTTCTTCCATTTTCATCAACTTATTCAGGTAAGCCACTTTCCTCATTGCCTACATGTATAAATATGAAATATTATTGTAGCAAAAAATAACATGCATTCACAAATCCATAAACAAACTGAAAAAAGCCCCATTCATTTTCTTATGAGTTGAATATTTAATATTTTTCAAAAGTTAGAATATAGTCTTACTTGAATGAATTTACATTGGTAATGATTGCAATAATTCAATCAGAAGAAGATTGAATATATTATTGTAATAAGCAAAGAGTAAAACATTTTTAATTATTTAAATTATTATGAAAAATTTAAATGGGTATGTGGGGAGAAGTTTGAAGATCATTGATCTAGAGAATCTATTCCTGCTTCACCCCATTTTTCCTGTATTTCTCCTTAATAATTCACAGGTATTATTTTTAAAGAATATAAAATGTTTATTTCATGCACGAGATTTTTATTTGTAAATGTCTTATTAATTTGTAATTATAGTACCTAAAGAACTCATAGGAAAGGTTACCAATTCTTCAGCATGGCATTTATGATTTCCCCTACCCCATCTTAATCTTTCCCCACCTTCCCTTTCATTGTTTTCCAATACAAATGCCAGGGTACCTCTTAAACATGCTCTAGCTTGACCCACTGCCTTTGCCTTACTACTGATCATTTTTAAAATGCTCTCTGTTTGCTTCTTGCTCTGTTCAAAGTCTCTTTTCATTAGAGCACAGCCCAAGTCTTACCTTCTCAACAAAGCCTGTTCCTACAAATTTCTCTTCTCTCTTTCTCTTCTTGATGAGTTTATTTTAAAGAAAGTTTTGGTTCTCACAGAAAACTGGTCTCCTTATTCACTTCCTTCATCATTCTTCCCCCTGTTGCCTGCCCCTGGGTGACTCATCATCCCTAATTGACTCCCTTAATCCTGACTACACCTCCACATATGGTCCCCTCCTTTAATTCTTCACAGTTTAAACCTTTTGCAGAGTGACATCTGTTTCCTTTTGAGATCTTGACTGATACATATTTATCTCTTTGTTTTGTTTTAGTTTTGCCACATTTTAATGTTTAGATTTTACTTTATATCTGTTGTTGCTAGTTGTTTAGAGCATGGGAAAAGCTCAAAGTGTAAACTTAGAATTTCATCTTTTAAATTAAAAAATTATATCCTCAGTGATTATTTTGGAACATATATCTGTTTAATCAAAATTTTCTCAATGATTTTTTTCCAGCTTGTCATTTAAAAGATGGAGAGGTATTTCTGATGTTGAAATAGAAATAAATGTATTAAAAATGATTCACCTGTCTTTCAGAAGAAACAAACCCCCCTCCCCCCACTTTCCTCAGAAGTTAGAATCTTTTAATGAATATCCTCCTTGCCTTGTCAGTTTCTTTGACTCCTAGCGCATCCCTCTGCTCTGGTCCAAGAGGGTATCTGAGAAGAGGGCAGGGGAAGCACTCACGCCTAGATGAGAAGAGAGGTCACACGTGGGGCGGCAGCTTCAGATGTTTGGGGACAAGTCTCTGACCTAATGCCAGCACTGGTCTTAGGTGTCAGGGTCTGTGGTGAGGAAGTATTTCTGCATTTCCTGGGAGGTGCTTTGATAGCCCTTCTCTTCCTTGCCTTGAAGAGAGAAAGAAATCCTTAAAGTAAATGGTATATTTCTCAGGATCATTATTATCTGTCAACCAGAAACATGAGGGACTAATGAACAACCCCTAATTTTGACAAATTAACACAGTGGGAAGTGCCACGGTATTCACCACTTAAACAGACCTGGGTTCAAATTCAACTGGAACAAGTTATTTGTTGGAGGAGGTCATGGAGACGGTGTGACCAACAGTGGATCATGAGAGCTGGACCTGGGCGGTCAGGCTCCTCACTCTCCCCTGTCCCTGAAATGTGCATTCTGCCTCCATTACCATAGCAAGAGCCCTAATGAGAGTAAGGTGCTGCTGAGACATCTGGACAGTATATGTGACTGAGCCCTGTTAAGGCCTCTATATAAACTGGATTCTGGAGGGCAGTTGCAGAGATCTACTTGTCTTGTGGCCACCCAAGATGAGCCTCATATGTGAGTTCCTTTGCTTATTAACCCTGCCACCTGCCATTCAGGAGTGGCCCACCTCTTGGCTCTCTCCTTGCCCTCCACACATGGGGCCAGTTGGTGAACCAACATTATTTCACCCTTCCACATCTCTTCTTTTGAAGAGTAATGCCGACTTTCCCCCACCATGTCCTGTAGGAAAGGATTACTCAAGAACACTTTGTCTAAACCTCTTGTTTACAGGAGAATTTCATTAAACTGTACTGAGCAGAGCTGAAGAACCCCCTGTGTCCTGATCATCTTCAGCACTTTCTCGTTCCTTGCTACCTGGTCACCTTGAGCAAGTGGCTTACACTTGCATTGCTTCAGTTTCTTCATCTTACTATGGAGTTAACATGTGCCAGGTACCCAGCACATTGCCTGACTCATAGGAGGCACTCAATAAGTATTACTATTTTTGTTTAGAGAAAGCATGTATATGAGTGATATTATCAAAACAGTGAGGACAGGGAAGGGGGGCCCTAAGAGATAGCATTGAGAAGAACTCATGAAAAAAATAACCCAAAGAAGAAATATTAGGAAATATGAAGATATTACACTTTGGCCTTAGTGTAATTATTTCTTCTCCTTTAAGATTTCATGGTGCTACCTCAACACTGAGTTCACCTGGATAAAACAGCTACAAGGTGGTGATTTGTCTGCCCCCAAAATATCGAGGTATCCTGTGCTGGACAATCAACAAGTGGGGAGGACATTTTACCTTGGTAATCCTTGCATTCTTATGTTCACTGTTTTCATCTTCTGGATAATGGAATTATAATATTTATGTACCTCAGAAACAGGTTGACAAAGTAAATTATTTCTTCTTAGAAACATGTATTGAAATATAAGTTCTTAAAATTATTTATTGCAAGAAAATCAATCTCTTCCCCTGCAAACAGATAAAAAGAGATTTTCCTGCATCTCGTGACAGTGCTTTTGGGCTTTTCATGAATTTTGAGAGCTTATGAATAAAGAAAAGGGTGTAATCTCAGTCGTGAGTAGGAAGTTGATGGAGAAGGGTGACATGTGAACGGATGTCAGTAAGTGTCAGGAACACTCAGGCAGAGACAAGGGAAGACATTGTGTGTGGGGGCCGGTGTAGCCGGCTCACGGCGCCAGAGATAGACCGTCTTAAGTGCCACCAAAGTTCTGTGTCCTGCCATATATTTTTCATATATTAATCATGATAACAAGTCCCTTAGGGATTTAATTTTAAAATGTTTTTCATTCTGATAAGTTGAATCTCCCCCCTTCAACTGGAAGAATTTTAGCACTACCATAAATAATAATAAAAACAACAGCAGCAAAAAATAACAATTAACAATAATTTCAGCTCAATGCATTGCTTTCTTTCACCTCATTGAATATCACAGCAAACCTGTAAGGAAGATATTATTATCCTTATTTTACATATGTGGAAATGGAGGTTCATGGAAGTTAAGAAATCTTGCCACAGTCACATAAGTTGGAAAGGACAGAACTAGGATGCAAACCCAGATCAACCTCTTTTCAAACCTGAAATTTTTTTCTTTTTTTTTTTTGGTGAGGAAGATTGTCCCTGACCTAACATCTGTGCCCAACTTCCTCTATTTTAGATGTGGGATGCTGCCACAACATGGCTTGATGAGTGGTGCGTAGGTCCATGCCCAGGATAGAACCTGCGAACCCTGGGCCGCTGGAGCAGGGCATGTGAACTTAACCACTATGCCACTGGGCTGGCCCCTCAAAGCTGAATTTTTAATCCTTCTACAGTGCCACATACAACTGGTTCATAGTCTCCATTTCTTCAAAAAACAACAATTTTATAGTGCTTTGTATAGTTAGCATTCTGGATTGTCTATCAGCAATAAAAAGAATGGGCATACAACTCATGAACTATATTGGCTTTGATTGCTGCTCAATGTTCGTCCTTTTGGATATGTTCCAAGAAAATCCACCAAGAAAGCCAAGCAGCACAAGAATAATTTACACACTACAGAATATTGGCTAAGTGTGATTACAAGGCATTTCTGTTTTGTGATAAACAGGTCACAATTCTTTTAGATGGTACACATTATAAACATTTTGAAAAGAAATTATTTGTTTTTAATGTTTCCTGAAGTATACTTACTTTTCAAAAATTCTGATACAAACCCCTGGATCTTTACTTAGAAGAGAGAGGATATGCTGACATGACATATACAGGTTAAATTATGAATTATCTTTTAATTCTTTTTCTTTCTTGTTTTCCTCCCAATCCCAAGTACACCCACTTTTACACCATTTCCACCCTAATTTCTAAAATACTCAGCTGTGACTTTCCTTGATACAGAGAGAGGCGAGCTTATAGTGGCAAGGCATTTAGTTTAGAGCCTTAAATATGTCAAGTACATATAAGCATATGCATGGTGAGTGAGAAATTTCATAAATAATTTTGGTGTTAGTATGATCAGTCTCAGGAATCCTACTTAGTTGTAAGAACAGTTAAGATATAAAAAGAACCAAATTAGTTAATGCATGCTTCACTTATTTAACTCACAAAGACCTGTGAACAAAGATTATGAACACTGATTCATTCTCAGCTGTAATTTTAAACTAACAGAGAACAGCTTTTACCTGATACCTTTTAATTTTACTCTTTGATATTCAGTAAGATTATTGTCCCCAAAACTGTATGTGCAGAATAAACTCCCCTTAAATAACTACTCTTAAAAGTATTCAAATATTTGACCTACATCAAGTTTTCTGATAATATCTCAGGAAAGATGTTCCATCTGAAGTGGAGCATGCAAACTTAACCACTACACCACCAGGCTGGCCCCAGGAGACGTTTTTGATGGTCACAACTTGTGGAGTGCTCCTGGCATCTATTGGGTAGGGGCCAAGAATGCTCTTTAACATCCTACAGTGCACAGCTCCCTACAACAATGAATTATCCAGTCCAAAATGTTAATAGTTCCACTGATGAGGAATCCTAAATAAAGATATTTCTAATTAATGTGATAGAATATTAAAAGCATCAATAAGCAGAGAGTCTAGAGTTCAAGATTCCACGTTAGTGTATTTGGGGAGGATTAGAGTACAAGAAGGTATATAAGAATAAGGAGGAGAATTAATAAGGCATTGAATATATAGACATTATAATCAGAAACTGAATATAGTGGAAAACTAAACTAAGCCAAGTTATCTGAATAGTAGTTATCAAGTTACAGAAAAACTAGAGAAAAGTAGGAAAGTATTAATTATATATAAGTATTTCAACTTTAAAGTGATGAGGCAATTCAATGGGAAAAGGAAAGTCTTTTTAAAAAGTGGTACTTAAACAACTGGATATGAATACGAACAAAAGTGAATGTAAATCTTGACTTCACACCACACACAAAAATTAACTTGATCAGAGACTTAAATGAAAACATAAAACTGCAAATCTTCTAGGGGAAAACTTAGAAGATCTTTGTAACCTAAGTATGTGCAAAGATCTCTTAAATTGAATACAGGAAACAAGAAGCAAAAAGAAAAATTATTAAACTAAATTCATTCAAAAGTAAAAATTTTGCTGTTTGAAAGACATTATTAAGAAAACAACAGGGCCGCCGGTGGCGCAGCGGTTAAGTTCGCGCTTGGCAGCCCGGGGTTCACTGGTTCAGATCCCAGGCTCCTGCCGACGTCACTGCCTGTCAGCCACGCCGTGGCGGCGTCCCATATAAAGTGGAGGAAGATGGGCACAGATGTTAGCCCAGGGCCAGTCTTCCTCAGCAAAAAGAGGAGGTTCGGCAGTGGATGTTAGCTCAGGGCTGGTCTTCCTCACAAAAAAAAAAAGAAAACAACAAGTAAACCACAAATTAGGAGAAAACACACAAAATTCATGTCAGACAAGGACTTATATTCAGAATATATAAAAAAACAATTATAGGAAGACAAACAACCTAACTAAAATACTGGCAAAATATTTGAACAAACATGTAATCGAAGTAAAATAGCCAATAAGCACACGAAAGAATGGTTAACATCCTTAGTCATTTGGGAAATGCAATTTGAAACCATGGTGAAATAGCACTACACACACATTAGAACGGCTAAAATTAACACGGCTGGCAGGACCCAGTGTCCACCAGGTCATGGAGCAACTAGAACTCTCATGTGCTGCTGGTAGGGATGTAAAATGGTGCAACCACTTTGGAAAACAGTTTGACATTTTCTTAAAAAGTTAAACACATATTTATTACACAACTCAAGAGAAGTGCAAGTGTACGTTTCTATGATGACTTATACTTGAATATTCACAGCAGCTTTATTTGTAATAGTCCCAAATGGAAACAATTCAGATGTCCACAGATGAAGAGATAAATGAAGTAGAATATCTAAACAATGTAATGCCATTAACAATTAAGATGAAAGAACCTATTACATGTAGCAAAAATGATGTATCTGAAAATGATTATGCTGAATGAAAGAAACTAGACAAAAACAGTATATACTCTATGATTCAATTTATATACAGTTCCGGAAAATGCAAAGCAAACAATACTGACCTAAATAGGTCAGTGGTTGCCTGGTGACACAGGTAGAGGGAGGGATGGACTGAAGAGAGACATGAGGAAACTTTTGGGGCAATGGAAATGTTTAAAGTGATGATTGTGGTGCAAGTTTCGTGGGTATACATATATCAAATTATATGCTGTAAATTTGTGCAGGATAGTGTATGTGAGTTCTCTCAATAGTAGTAAAATTAAAAAAAAAAAATTATATAGGGTAGCCCTTGACCAATGTGGTAGAAGAGGTGGTGAATGAAGTCTCCCCAGTTCCAACCATAGAGTGGAAAATCCTGCGAGTTCTACACATTCCACATACTGAGAGTCTGGAGATCCAGTTGCCTGGAGCATTGGCCAGCTTGATAAGATACACAGATATTGTCTTTCTTCTTTCCCTGTTACATTCTTTCCCCTCCCCTACTCCTGCTCCCTAGGATCACTTCCAGAAGTACTCACAGGTAACCCTTTTTGTCAGAATCTACTTTCTGCTGAGTACTCAAGGTAAGATACATATCTTTTCTTCAAAGTCTCTGCATACCATAAACATGGCTGAGGCTATGTTTGGGGAAGGTCTGGCAAATTCTTTCAATACAGAAGATATTTTTGAACAATGCCTTCAGGGAAGGAAGAACTGTCTTCTGTAGATTTCTGAATGTGTTCAATTGAATTGTTCATTTGAAACTGCTCCAACTTGAAACTGTTCCTCAACTTTATTTTGTGTAAATAAATGTAGCATGATGTTAAGAGAAAACTTTCCAGTCTATATGAGTGAAAGGCTCACTTGAGTTGCTGTGTTGAATGAGAATTGCAAACTTGCAAGCTGCTTTTAGTGGGAAGTGAAACTGAGATGTGTTTTGTGCATTTTATTTAGGAATATTGCTTTGCTCTTTTATTTCTCCAAGGCCCAAACCAAAGGGTACTGTGTATCTTTTCATCCAAATAGGAAAATGTTCCTCAGGAACTCTTTGGTTTGGTTTGTTATTAAGGCATCATTGTAATGTGATAATGGATGTTTGTCACCCATAGCTTGAAACTAAGCTCTAGATCTGGACAACTGAGTGAGAGGTGTGCTAGAAGTTGCTTCTATCAGTTCCTGAGATCTAAACATGCACATTTCTTCCCAATTTCTTTCAGTGACATCATATAGGCAACTTAAAATTGGCAAAGGTAGGAATATTTACACCATGGAACTTGGCAAATGCTACAAATCAGAGGTTCCCTTCTCTCGGCTCCTCGTCAGTTTATCAGGCCATCACTGATACAATCAACTGGAAGGCAAATGGCACACAGTGGCAATCACCCTCAGCTTATTTCCTCCGAGTGGCTGACCACTGAGCTACCTATACAAAGCAGCCATAATTTGGAGGTAAAAGGGAATAGAGACTTCCTTTAAAACTTTCTTACTTGGTAGATGAGACAATGAATGCTTTATTCAGCATCACGCAGTTGGTTTCAGGGCTTGGGCTAGAATCAGCTTCTTGGCTCTTAGCTACTTGGTGGAAAAACAATTTCTAATTATTCAGATTTTCAAGGTACCCCTACAGTAGTGAGGACTTGAGTTGGCCTTAGGATCCCAACCAAAGCCTTAAACATATTTGGGTCTAAAACTTGTATTCATGCTATTCATTGTGGCAAATCCTAAACAAACCTGTTGAAATTATTTGTTTGTTTGTTTCATTGGCAATTTTAAGTCTTTTGAGAACTGAAGAGCTCCAAGTTAACTTTCTATAAGCACTAGGTGTACATATACAGACTCAAGTGAAAATTGCAGTACTGCTCCATATATGTCTCTTGAATTTAATTGTTTTTAACTCATGTGATTTATTAGATCTGATGATAAAAGAGAGCTATGAAATAGATCTGACCTTTGAATATCTTAATGCTTAAAAATGATATAAAAGATATAATGATATAAAATATATCAGACCAGAAAGACACATTTGTAAATATATATAAAAATAAAGGCAAAATATTAACAAAGTACTCTCAGAATCTTGGACTCATAGGGCTAAAAGAATTTTGAGAAGACCCTCAGTACAACTTTATTAGTGATTTGCAAATTGGTATTTGTTGAATTTAATTGAACCTCAGAGGACACTCTAGAACTTAATGTAACAACTTTGTTAGCACATTCCACGTTTGTACATGTTTTACAGACCACGGGGAAGGCTCGCGGTGTGGAGTAAGAATGTTAATTCCCGTAATAGGGTTATGGGAAGAACAGCACTAATTGGGAAAGGGCTTCCTGAGGGGCTAGTTTGTTCCCCCTCAGTGTCTGTGGACTGGAGGTTCTCACCACTGCTGCCTGGGCGTGTCTGGGAGGTCTGTGTCTCCTACCCTTCCCTGGTAAAGTTTTTTGTGTGTGTGTGTGAGGAAGACCAGCCCTGGGCTAACATCCACCGCCGATCCTCCTCTTTTTGCTGAGGAAGACTGGCCCTGGGCTAACATCGTGCCCATCTTCCTCTACTTTATATGGGACACCGCCACGGCATGACTGACAGGCAGTGCGTCGGCAGGAGCCCAGGATCCAAACCGGCGAACCCCGGGCTGCCAAGCGCGAACTAAACTGCTGGGCCGCTGGGCCACTGGGCCAGCCCCCTCCCTGGTAAAGTTTTGAGATGCAAATACTTCTCAGTGTGTTCTGGGAACAATATCTACATCGTTTACTGGCTTTCCAAAGAATTCTGTGAATCCCCCAAAGGGAAAGAAAAGGGGAAGTTAATTAACTTTTATTTGGCATCTACTATGTGCAGCACTGTACTGTGCATTTCAACACATGATTGCATTTATTTAGTCTTCACAGTTTGAAGAAATAATATTACCTGGATCTGATCTGTCTGACCTGCCTTCCTGATCTGTTCCAGCATGTTCTTAACCTCTTAACCCTTAGAGTTATTGTCAGTGGATTCTAGAGTTAATTGACGTGCAGGGTGGTAAATAGTTATTTTATTTATTTTACAAAATCTTTATTGTTCTGTTTGTTTCCTTGGATTTATTGTTATTTACCCAAAGTGTTCTATAGAATATTGTCATCTTCTATCAGGAGCTCCCTTGGGCAAAAACATATACAACTAAAGAAGGGAAGCATCTGTCTGTATGTAAAGATAAAATATTCTGTAAACTTTTTGTAACTGGCCTATGAAATGAACATGTAGAATTATATACTTAAGTGGCCAGTTTTCCCTTTGAGTGTTCAGGCCTTGGGTCTCCTTTGTTTACAGGTGAAATATGTGGCTGTAGTTTTCCAATATTCATTTAAAGCCTTTTGTCTGGACATAAAAATCAGTAAATATCATAAATATCGTGGTTTGACTTGAAGTTTTCATCAGTTGAACTGATGAGAAAGCAGGGGTTGCAATGAAGTATGCAAGCCTTAGATTGCTGCAAGCATGGCTCACTATGAAACACAGGTGAGCAATATATGAAAGCAGCAAAGAGTGGAAAGGATGGAATAATTTCATATTTCAACACAAAAGATTGCCTAGGATTTTTTCCTACTCAGAAGAGGAAATATGACCTTCTGTCCTGGCTCATAAACAAATCTATTCAACATTTTTCAGCATGCCTGCTCTTTCCTACATTGTTGAAAACGTATCCCACAGCCTCAAGAGAACACAGCGAGCTTAAGCCTGACAAATACCCTCATCCCTCTCCAACCATTTGAGAAGAACCCAAGATCCCAAAGTTCAACTCTGGTTACTGAAGCAGTTTTCAAAACCTAGCTGAAACCAACCAGTTTTTCACAAGGAAAATAGAAAGTATGCCGAGTGAGGTGCGGGCACAGAGGGGATTTTCATGCTGTAAATATGCCTGAGAAACTAGGAAACAGAAAGTAGGTACTGTTGGTGAATTGAGTTCCATCTTTGAATGTCAGACCACTGGATTCTTTGTGGTGCTTCCGTACCTTTATAATGAGTTATCATTAGGGAAACATGTTATCTTAAGGACCTTTATAATCCTAATGACCTTCAGAGATTTACGGACACATCACCATTAGTGTGAAGAAACTCTCATGCAGTACACATAGGACTGTGTTTCAAGGCAAGGACTTTGGAGTCAGAAGACCTAAGTTCACACATAGCTCTACCACTTGCTGGTTGTGACATCTTGGGCAAATTTGGTAACTTGTCATTTGTTTATGTGTCAGTTACTTCATGGATAAGATTAAAATCGTAATAGCAATCACCTTTTTAAGGTTATTTGTAAGGATTGTGTGAATGAATGTATGCAAAGTTCTCAGCACAGGACTTACATCTAGGAAGTCCTCTGCATGCCAGCTCTTGCTACTAGCTGTCCTGTTGGCTGTGGGAAGAGGCTAATGCTGGGGAAGAGTCCTGGCCTCCTGGTTCTGCCAGTAATGCTGTCAAATTGTCAAGGCAATCTCTCTGGGCTTAGAGTTCTTGTGCAGCATAAGGAAAGAATTAATTGGCTATAGCTTGTATGACCAATAATAAGAAAATGTTTAATAAATTGTAGTATAATAATAACTAATATTTATTGGTTAGTTTGTTTATGGGTTACTGTTTTAAGGGCTTCATGTGCATCAACTCATTTAATCCTTATAACAAACCTATAAGATAAGGTCTCTTTATTTTTTGCTGAGGAAGATTCTCCCTGGGCTAACATCTGTTGCCATTCTTCCTATTTTTGCTTGAGAAAGATTCTCCCTGAGCCAACATCTGTGCCAATCTTCCTCTATTTTGTATGTGGGTCGCCGCCACAGCACCACTGACCAGTGGTGTAGGTCTACGCCTGGGAACCAAACCCCAGGTTGCCAAAGTGGAGTGCACTGAACTTAACCACTAGGCCATGGGGCTGGCCCTTGAAAATATTTTTTTGTATAATTTTTTAAAGAAAACCAAAGTCTAGGTGGAAAAATCAGAAGTTTAATTCCTAATACTTATTTTACGGTTTAAGACTGGTCATGGTTTGAGTGTGCCTATGGTAACATTCTCTTTATGGTATTTGGGGTCTCTAAAGGTCTTAAAATAGCCCTTAGCATCATCACATCATATAATTAAATGACTTTTTGGAGATAGAGAATACAGTATAATGACTGAATGAGAATATGGGTTGTTGCAAATATTTCTAAGCTGATGGCTGTGATGTTTACTTAAGCATGAATCACTGGTTATTGATCACTGCTACAGCTCTTTACCAAAGATAAATGTCCTTTTTCTATGGGCCTTACTATTCTCATTTCTGGAATGGGAAAGATAAATGTGATAGTATCTGAAAGTATGATTTTTTTATATATACTGGAATAAACCTTCAAGTTTCTCTTCTTCAGAACTAAGTGACAAGGGAAGACATTTCTCATCTCAAAGTTATTTGACTATTCAAGTACTATTTTAAGCTTTCCTATGACCTCTTTTCTTTACCATCAGAGGGTAATCTATCATGGACTATAGAGCCAAAGGGGGATGTTTTAGAGAAAAGAATAACTTTCCCAATCATATACTTTAAACACAGAACATTCTGCTTTATTAAATTAATGTGTTAACTCCAACCTTATGCATGCAAGAACTAAAATTTTCCATCTGAAAAATGGTTAGTTTATGTGTAGTGTTTACAGTCTGTTCCAATTGTTTAACAAAATAAATGTGAGATATTTATTTCTTTCTAGTAGGAAAAAAAAGCGAGTCAAGAGGCATTTTGAAGTAGGACTCTAAGGAGGAACAGCATCCATCCTTAGGTTAGAAGAAAAGGAGGTGGATTCAGTTTTCCTATTTCCTTCCTTCTGCCTAATCCGTAGAAAGCCAGAAAACAAGGAGCGAGTCTTGCCGTCAATAACGATTTCAAAAGATGAAAGGAGTTCATGCTAGGAGACACAGGCTTGCTTCAGATGATCTGGACTTTGAATCACTGATGAAACACCTGACAAATGTTTAAGGGTTAATAAATAATGAGAGGAATGGAATCAATTAACTTTGTTTTAATTTGTACCATTGTGGATGATTTGCATACATTTCAAAGGAAAAGACCCTGAGCTCAGCGCTCCGCTGGGCCTCTCTTCATTTTCACTCCTTGGAGCGGCAGTATTTGTTGCAAATATTTCTAAGCTGATGGCTGAGTCAAAGTCAGGGAGCATTCAAGTCTTGCTTGTATGAGAGAGAGGCAGCTCATCCTTATCACAGCATCCTGACCCCACCAGAATTTAGAAAGAACAAATTTAAAACTACTTAAATGCAGATTTAAAGAGTTGATAGAGAAAAGCCAATTAAGGTAAAATGGACTCGCTCTGTCAATGATGCTGGTGATGGTTTATTTCATAAAGGAATGAAGCGCTAGCACAGCAATACCAGAGCATCCTTCCCTTTTAGATAATGGCAGTGAGGTCTCAATCTCTGGTTGTTGGCAGTTCTTTGGCACTGCTCAAGTAAAAATACAGCTTTCTTAAAATTGCGATTAAATATCAGCATATCATTCATGCATTCAATAAATAGTTGGTACTTCCTATATGTTAGTTATACCAGTTTTATAGGGAATCAGGAAAAAAAAGTGAAAATAATGTATCTCCAAATATTGGACACACATTCTTCCTTCTCTAATTCTGAAGAGCATCTCTGATTGGACTTTTTTTAATATGCTCAATTAAATAATAAAGATGGGACAATTTTTTTCAATTCTTGACTCTGCTATAATACAGGAATCTCCAAGTCTCAAGTTTCTTTCAAGTATCCATTATTGATTGAATATGATTGTGATTTTCATCTGAGAAATTCACTGACTGTCCCAGAAATGGGATGCTCCGCAGTTGGTTCACAAAGTAAGATTAATGACACCATGTAGATGGTGATGACAAGGCCATACTGAGCAACCATGGGAGATTAGGCTATAACCGTCTGTTTTGCATGTGATGTCTTAATCAACACCATCACCTACAATGAGGTGTTAATACAGTCAGCCTCCAGAGATTTGCAGATCAGGGCACTTAGAAACAAGGAAGGAATTGTTGCATCCGCTTGACTTACCACATGGAATGTTTGTGGCCTACATTAAAACAGAGGTCCCATTTTAAGATTGATTTTTTTTTTTTAATTGCAAAGAACATTTGGTGAAGGGATGCTGGGCATAGAAGGTTAGGATGAAGAGTTTGCTTAGAAAGAATGTAGAGACGAGCATTCAGAAAAAAACAGAGAAAAGGCATCTCCAATCTTTGACAAGAAGGAATCAAATAAAGAAAATCCTGGTTTTGTATTATACTTAATAGGAATGTCATCATCATAGTAATAAGAAATTCCTATGATTATATTCTAGTTAAAACTGCCCCACGTGGGCATGTATATTCTAGTTAAAACTGTCCACTCGTGACAAGCAATATACATGTGTATGTGTGTATATATATATATATGCATATATGTGTGTGTATATATGTATATATGTGTATATATATGTATAGATAGATAAAACATCAGCATATCATCTATTCATTCAATAAATATTGATGACATTTTAGAAACCTACTATATGCCAAGTAAACCAGTTTTCTCTAATAAGAGATGTCTGATCTTCTCTGATAAGAGATTAGGAAAAAATAAGTTAAATATATATATTAATGAATTTAATATATACATTTATCTCCACTGATTTTTTTATTTGAGAGATTTAAACTGTCATAGGAATATATATACAGCATATAAAATGCAATGAGTATGTAAGATTCTGCTCCTTTTTTTTTTTTAGAGATAATAATAACTCACGAGTCTGAAAGCAGCTTATCTGGTGCATTACTTAACTAGTGAACACAGACGAAAAACCAGATTGAATTAAAAAAGTAAAAAGACCTGCATGGGATACAGGATATGTACTTGGGCCTAAGCTCATGGACCTTTTAACTTGATTCATAGAGGAACTCCTCAGCCCTTCATTCATAACATATGTTTTGGTTTTCTAAAATAAAGACAGCATTCTGACAGCTTTGATTAGCTGCAGATTAGAAGGGGCAAATGCAGGGAGAGGACAAGGAGAGGGCCTGTGCAAGTGAGAGCAGGAAGTGAGAGCAGATAGACGGACAGACGAGAGGGAGAATATGATGACAACAGTCATGATAGATAAAAAGAATCAGTCTTGACCCCTTCAGTTCAGGGGTAATGGTCTTCCTACTTTGGTAGTACCAAGGGTAGTATTATTTTTCCAGCACTCTATTATAACTGCTGCTTTTAACAATGAATTTGAGCCACCCACAAACGGTTAGGTTTATTTCTTTAGTAAGACAAGAAATGAATAATCATTTTAGCAGTATTTCTAACTAAAACTGTGAAGACAAATTAAAAGCTTAACTCAAAAACAATTTGTAAAATTTATTTAGAAAATCTTATCTCTGACTATGCAAGATGTGAGTTTTTACTGTGCACTATTCAATTGTTAACACAAACAAACAAAAACTGTTCTTCTGTAACCCGTCTTATTCTTCCAGATGCCTTTTAGAGGCAACGAGTCCAGACTTGGTCTTGCTGGCACCCATCTTCTCACAATGGGTGAATATGAGACTGGTCCCCTCACGGAGCTTATTTTAGGAAAAGTCTAGGCTTGTTAGGTCATGGATTTGGAGATGCTGCTGTTTCATGCCAAGTGGCCATTGGCACTGGCCACTCTCTGTTCTAAACATCCATTTCAAATGGGGCATGCAGGGCGAGGCCAGTGACAAGTGGAAATTTACTGTATCACTACTTATATTTACAGACACCCTGTATCTCTTGTAAGCTATCTTGCTTTTGGCAACTTCACATTTATGCACCTCTCTGTCATTTTTCTACTCAATTTAATATCTTACAGCCTATGCCCTAACTTGATACAATGCTCTTATAATGCTTTAAGTCCATTGTTTTAAAGGACACACTAAGTGATTCTTGTCCCAATAAGGAAATGCTAAATCCTTTGCTGCCTTCCCACACCTTGCCTTGCACATTTCTTGACAGGCAAGAAACAGAGCCTAAAGCATCAAACTCAGTTAAGGCATTGAAAGCATGAATTCTCTGTCCTGATTAACAGCTGACTAACTGTGAGTTACTGTCATGCCTGGAGGGAAAGAGCCACTGTTTTAGCTTTTAGAAACTCAGATGTGTCTATGTGCCTTTTTGAAAAACCTCATCTGAATTCCAGGGAAATCTCCTCCTCTATTAGTCGCTACCCAGACTTTTCAAGTGGGGAAAGGCAAAAGCAAAAGCAAACCAACCAACTGGAAAAAAAAACCTTCAGCAGGTGCAGTGAGGCTTTGAGATAAGCCAGAAATAGCTGCACTCCCTGCTGTCCATGGGCATGACACACAGGAAAAAATGAGAACAATTAAACATCTCTGAGTCTTTCTTCCTTTGAATACTCAGTTGTATTCAAAGTGTACAAGGCACAATAAATGCTGGGAAGTTCTGTGTGTCTGTGTGTGTTTTCTCTCTTTTTTACATATATGTAATTTCCTGAAGGACCCTGGACGTACACTAGCTTCCTTTGCTGTTTGTGTCGTGCACAGTGGCTTTCTTGGAAAGATAAGCCTCAGGTCCTTTTGAGAAATGGGTAGCAATGTTATTGGCATTTATAAAAAGGACGTTAGCAACCTCAGCTGAAAATCTGACTTGTGCTGAAGGTGCTGCTGACTGTTGAGTTCCAAGGAATTGCCTCCAGGGTTTGCTAAGATTTTAGCTCCTTCTGTTGATTATTTTCACCCTTTCCTACTAGGGTACAATTCATGGTACTTGTGGAGCATCGGAATATTAATGCTTTCTAAGAAGATGGAAAGAG
Organism: Tapirus indicus; assembly: GCA_031878705.1. Taxonomy (NCBI): domain Eukaryota; kingdom Metazoa; phylum Chordata; class Mammalia; order Perissodactyla; family Tapiridae; genus Tapirus; species Tapirus indicus. The sequence continues at coordinate 80,739,717 of CM062919.1, forward strand.
GTCTGATCCTATAAAAAATAGTTCTCAAATTCAAAATGCCAGGAAAGCCTACTTGTCGTCATCCTTCTGAAGTTATTTTAATAAACAAAATTCATGCTTTCCTAGTACCTCATCTGTGGTATTTTTAAAAACCATGTTTATAGGCATATTACGAAGTGAAGATATCAATGCCGCAGCATCTATAAAATCTGGAATAATTTCAAAAAGGTTGAAAAATTCCTACTAGTTTGGTATTCTATGGGATAACAAATGGGAGGTACAATTCCAACTTTATTTTAAAATTATTGAGAATTATTAATTGTGGAGTGTTGATTACTCAAAAACTATAAAACATCTTGATTAGTTTCATTGCAACAATTTGTAATGAAATACCGTGAGTTTTATTTTTCAATGCACTTTATGGTTTTTAGTTCTGAAGTTTTAGCAAGATATAATTCAGCAGCAAGTAGTAGAAAAAGGCCACTTAATAACTATTTCAGCAAAATTATTTACTTTAAAAAATGATTGGCCCTAAAATGTTCTCCCTTGAATCTTATAAACACAAGATATAGGTAGAACTTTGCAAGAGAAAGCAAGTGAGCAAAAGTAATAGTGATGAAAATCAGGAAAAATACAATATTTGGATTTATTGTGTTGTTAGATATTTTACAGGATAGCCTTAGTTCTGAGTCAATTACTTATTAAAACAATCATAATTGTCATCAAGTATTTAAGTAAGTATCTTGTGTATGGCTTGCAATAACAACTTTTACTCTATCTATGCCTCTGTACTCACATTATAACAGAAATAAGAACAAGTTCAAGATCACCATTCATTTTCCCCCAAATGTTCTTTGAACCCAGTCCTGTAGGCTATTAAAGGTTACAAAGATAAAGAGTCCTTTGGTCAACCAAATTTTGGAAATGCTGTGTAAAATTTAAACTGGTCTTTTGATATAAAGCTTCTCAGTTCTTTTATGTGTTAATGTGAACTGTGGGTCTACAACAGAATGATGACATATCAAATTTGTTTGATGATTATATTAATCAGTGTTCTCCAGAGAAACAGAACCAATAGGGTATAGATGGTTAGATCGATAGATAGATACATAGAAATTTACTATGTGGGATTGGCTCATATGATCATAGAGACTGAGAAGTCCTGCAATCTGCCATTTACAAGCTGGTGGCCCAGGAAAGCTGATGATGTATTTCCAGTTTACACCCTGAGAACCAGGGGAGCCAACGGTGGGAATCATTAGAAATAATTGTGGAGTGTCCCAGAGCCCAAGAACCAAGGGGCCTATGTTATAAGTACCAGTCTGAATCTGAAGGTCTGGGAACCAGGAGTGCTAATGTCTGAGGGCAGGAGAAGATGGATGTCCCAGCTCAAGCAGAGAACAAATTTGCCTTTCCACTGCTTTTTTGTTCTATTCACGCCCTCAGTGGATTGGATGACACTCACCTGCATTGGCGAGGGAGATCTTTACTCAGTCTACTGATTCAAATGCTAATCCCTTCCACAAACACCCTCAAAGACACACCTAGAAATAATGTTTTACCAGCTATCTGGGCATCTCTTAGCCCAGTCAAGCTGACATAAAATTAACCATCACAGCAATGGAACTCTTTCCTCATGACATTCTTATGGGAATCTGTGGATGTTCTTTGTCAGCTTAAGCTTCTGGCATATACTATATATATAATGGAGCTAAACTTTGCCATTAAAATGATAGAAGTATTTCAATTATGACATAGTTAGATAAATAAAAATACATAGCTCCCTCACTTTTTAATAGAATATTTTTATTATATTTTTTGTCATCAGATGTCTTTTCTTTCAGCAATTGTTTGTTGACCACCTATTTAAACTATTTAAGCTTGACATAGATGTCAAAGAATATTTTTCTAGAAGTTAAAAATATAACTCTTGCTGACTGTTAATTGCTCCAAGACCAAAAGATAATGTATTGAGCTAGCAAAGCTATGTTTATTAAGCTTATTGCAGTGAGGAAGAATACCAACTTAACCTAGTCTTAGTGAGAAAGAAGACAATCTATGTCAACAGGACACAGCTATGGCACTAAGAACTGAGATGACCTGTGCTGACCTGACTTCGTCCCAGTAAATCTTTATTCAGGAAAGGGAAGATTGTACATCAGTAAGCGATTTCTCTGTTTGCTTTGGGAAATTCATGTAAATCAATTTTTCTGAGATAACAATCTGCTCTTCTGGGTAAACAGCTCACTTATCAAATAGCAATTAATTTATGAAGACTCACTTCAAGACATTCATCTCACTGCATCCACCAACCCCAAACTATTACAAATTTTGCCTATTCCCAGTACATTCCTATCCTTAGAAAACCTGGAAAGAGCCACCTTAAACCACTTGAGCTTAGAAGCCAAAACTCTATAAATCTTTCCTCCTAACTTCTGTCTTCTGAGACACTGCTAACATGATATTCTGCTTTACTATAGTGAGTTTTGATAAACTTAGCTTTATTAATTTGTTACCTGGTGATATTTTGGAAAATTCAACAGTGCAGTCTTAAAATAGGGGGAATTAAGTAAGACTGTTTTTGAGTTTTAGGTCCTGAGTAGGGTGATTTTAGGATGAAGTTTGTAAGGCAGGGAACTGCCTGGGATTGGGCAGAGTTTTATGTAATAGCTTTAGATTAGTGAGGCCAGCAAAGCAAGGGTTTTGAAGCAAATCCTGATAAGCAAGCTATTAGTCTTAATATGTGTGCTCTTTTCATTCATTTACAGTCTTATCTCTCTTTTTTAGAATTTATTTTTTATATTTTTAATTTTTTTATTGCAGTAACATTGGTTTATAACATTATACAAATTTCATGTGTACATCATATTTTGATTTCTGTATAGATTATATCATGTTCACCACCCGAAGACTAATTACAATCCATCACCATACACATGTGCCCAGCCACCCCTTTCACCCTCCTCCCTGCTTCCCCTGTGGTAACCACCAATCCAATCTCCGTCTCTATGTGACTGTGGTTGTTTTTTATCTTCTACTTATGAGTGATATCATATGGTATTTGACTTTCTCCCTCTGTACAGTCTTATCTTTTAAGAGCAAATACATTTCATTGAGCAGGCAGGTGATTTTTTAAAATTTGGTCCCAGTGTTGTTGAATGTAGGGGCAGAAAAGTATGCCTCATCCTTTAAGTGTTTAACAAAAGGATCAGAAGTTATGTTGGTTTTAGTTTTCACTGTCATGCAGGTATAGAATGAACATACATTTGTTCATTGGAGTAACTCATTACAATAGCGTTTAAAGAAAATTAAGAGAACATTGCTAGGTTAGCTCTAAAAAATGGCTAATGTCCTACAGGACAATAGAACTGTAACCTTTGTGGTTATCTTTTCTGCTAAACAGAAATCATGTAACTTCACAGTAACTGAGTTTTTATTCACATATAAATATCAAGTTAAACAAAGATACATTAACCTTGATTATTAAATAGTCCTTAGTTGAGCTTTTAAAAAGAGTGTTCCAGGTGATGTCAGCAACATGGCAGAGTGAGTGGTTCCCTTTGTCTTTCCCCTATAAGTTACAAACAATCAGACATCCAGCAACCAACAAAGGACCCCCAGCAGGGCACACCAGAATGCCTGAGTGATTCATGCATCTACACATCCACACATCTGCTTTCCACTCCAGGAAGCAGTGGAACTAGGGGAGCAGCCTCCTTCCCCTCCCCTGGAGGGGAGATCCAAAATGTGGATCCTCACACCAGCGCCCATGCTAGCGACCACATGCTGCAAGGGCAAACACAGGACTCATGGCTTGGCACCTGCCCCCTCCCCAGCCGTGGTAGGTGGCGCACATGCCCTGAGCATTCAGGACACAGAGCAGAACCAGCCACCCAGCCCCCTCTCCCCCAGCAGTGGTACCAGTCTCTCCAGTGGCAGGGACAACATCCAAGGAGTGAATTTCCCTGGCTAGAGCGGGGTACCCTAATCCAAGGTTTCAGTGAACATCAGTGCACACCAGTGCTGGTGACCAGAGGCTGTGGCCCTTGCCCCCTCCCCAGTGGTGGTGCGTGGTGCACACATCCTGAAGCTTCAGGACACAAAGTAGAACTGGTAACCTGGCCCCCTCCCCCTCCCATGGCATTGGCACCAGTCTTTCCAGCAGTGGGACAACATCCACGGTGTGAATTTCCCTGGTCGGGCGGGGTGCACCAACCTGAGGTTGCAAAGCACACCGGCACACTGCCAGCGACCAGAGGCTGCGTGAGCAGCAGCAACACTCACTCAAGGCTTAGCCCCTGCCCCTCCAGTGGTGGCAGATGGCACACACATCCTGAGGCTTTAGGACACAGAGTGGTGCCAGTGACCCAGACCCCTCCTCCTCCCCTGGCAGTGATGCCACTCTTTCCAGGAAAGGGAACAGCAACCGAAATGTGCATTTCACTGGCAGGAGCAGGGTGCCCTTACCTGAGGTCTCAAAAAGCACATTGGCATGCACTAGTGACCAGAGATTGCAGAATGAGCAACAAAACTTGCAGCTTAGCTCCTGCTCCTCCCCCGGCAGTGGCAGGTGGCACTTGCAACCTGAGGCTTCAGGAACCACAGAAAACCCATGACCAGGCCCCACTGGCAGCACTCCTGCAACTTGCTCTACCAGCAGTGGAGGCTGCATGCAGAAACCCAGGCCCCTGACAGCAACAAGGACACCTGTGAACCCAGCCCCCCCAGCACAGTGCTGCCAGCACCCCCAGATAACCCAGGGGCAGCAGCATCTGAGCCTGTGGAGACCCCATGGAGAACCAGTAGGGGAACACAAGACCCAGGTGACTCCAGAAGCAGCAGAAGTGCTCACAGCCTAGTGACCCCAGTGGCAACACCTGAGACTGCAGTGACATTGTAAGCAGCAAGGCACCAGCAACCTCAGAGGCGCAAGCATCCCAAGGAGGGCACTGACAATGCCTCTAGCACAGGCAGTGGATGGTGGAAAGTGCAGGCTCTCAAATACAACCAGAAGCAGCTCAGAACAAAAGAAACCAAAATCATACCCAAATAAGAAAGGTGGCTACTACAACAATGTGCCAGCAGAGGGTCAATTCATCAAGTAACATGAAGAACTACAGTGATGTGGCAGAAAAGAAAGAGAACAACTCTCCAGAACCCAAACTTGAAGTCACAGAAGATTACAATCTAACTGACACAGAATTCAAAATAGCTGGTCATGAAAAAACTCAGCCACTTACAAGAACACTCAGAAAGATAGTTCAATGAGCTCAGGAATAAAATTAACAAACAGAAGGAGTACTTTACCAAAGAGATTGAAACTCTAAAAACAAAAAACAAACAGAAATACTGGAGATGAAGAACACAATGAGTGAGATGAAAAATAAACTAGAAAGCATTAAAAATAGAGCAGACTATATGGAAGAGAGAACTAGTGAGTTTGAAGATAGAAATCTAGAAATGATTCAGGTGGAGGAGGAGAGAGAACTAAGATTTTTTTAAAAATGAAGAAATTCTGTGAGAAATAGCTGACTGAATTAGGAAAAGTAACATAAGGATAATAGGTTTCCCAGAAGAAGAAGAGAGGGAGAAAGAAGCAGAGAGCCTATTCAAAGAAATAATAGCTGAGAACTTCCCAAATCTGAAGGAACTGGACATGCAGGTACATGAAGCTAACAGAACTCCTAATTACATCAATGCAAAAAGACCTTCTCCAAAGCATATAATGTTAAAGCTATCAAAAGTCAATGACAAAGAAAGAATATTAAGGACAGCCAGAAAGAAGAAAATAACCTACAAAGGAACCCCCATCAGGCTTTTAGCAGATTTCTCAGCAGAAATCCTACAGACTAGGAGAGAGTGGAATGATATATTCAAAATACAAAAAGACAAAAACTATTAGCCAAAAATGCTCTAATCAGTGAAATTACTCTTCAGATATGATGGACAAACAAAAGGTGAGAGAATTCATTGCCACTAGACTTGCCTTACAAGAAATGTTGGAAGGAGCCCTCCTACCTGAAACAAAAAGGTAAAGGTTTATAAAGCTTTGAGTTAGGAGATAAATAGACAGACAAATCAGAAAATTGCAGCTCTATATCATAATAGATTAGTAAACACTTAATTGTAACAGAAAGGATAAAGGGAAAGAAGGCATCAAAAATAACTATAATGACATCAATTTGGTCACAAACTCACAACCCAAAAAAGAATAATTTGTGACAATGAAAACAGAAATGGAAGAGGAAAAGGATGGAACCCACATAGGATAATGGAGATAAGAAGCCATCAGAAAATGGACTATCTCATCTATGAGATCTTTTATACAAATGTCATGGTAACCACAAAACCAAAAATCAGACCAGAGTCACAAATCATAAATAAAGAGAAAACCATCACAGAAAATCACTAACTGAAATGGCAATCAGAAATATGAGAGAAAAGAAACAATGGAAACAGAATAACCAGAAAACAAAAGATCAAATGGCAGCATTAAGCTCTCATATATCAATAATCATTCTAAATGTAAATAGATTGAATTCACCAATCAAAAGACACAGAGTGGCTAGATGGATTGAAAAACAAGAACCAACAATACACTGCCTCCAGGAAACACATCTTAGCTCTAAACACAAACATAGGTTCAGAGTGAAGGGATGGAATATAATATCCAAGCAAATGGCAAGCAAAAGAAAGCAGGTGTAACCATACTTATATAAGACAAAACATACTTCAAGATAAAAAAGATAATGAGAGGCAAAGAGGGGCAGTATGTAATGACATATAAAATGATATATTCCAACAAGAGGACATAACACTTATTAATATATATGCACCTAATACAGGAGCACCAAAGTATATAAGGCAACTATTAACAGACCTAAAGGGAGAAATTCACAGCAATAAATAATAGTAGAGACTTTAACATCCCAGTTGTGTCAATGGATAGATCATCCAAACAGAAAGTCAACAAGGAAACAGTGGCCTTAAATGACACTAGACCAGATGGACTTAATAGATATATATAGAACATTCCATCCAAAAACAGCAGAGTACACATTCTTCTTAAGTGCACATGGAACATTCTAAAAGATAGACCACACATTTGGAAACAAAGCAAGCCTCAATAAATTTAAGAAGATTGATAACATAGCAAGCATCTTTTCCAACCACAGTGGTATGAAACTAGAAGTCAACTACAAGAAAAAAGTTGGAAAAGTCACAAATGTGTGGAGACTAAACAACATGCTACTGAACAACTATTGGATCAATTAAGAAATCAAAGGAGAAATCAAAAAATACCTGGAGACAAATGAAAATGAAAACACAACATACCAAAACTTATGAGATGCAGCAAAAGCGGTACTAAGAGGGAAGTTTATAGCAATGGATACCTACCTCAAGAAACAAGAAAAACTTCAAATAAACAACCTTACACTATACCTAAAAAACCTAGAAAAAGAAGAACAAAACAAAGCCCAAAGTCAGTAGGAGGAAAGAAATAATAAAAATCAGAGTAGAAGTAAAAGAAATACAGACCAAAAAAAAAAAAAAAAAAAGATAGGATCAATGAAACTACTAGCTGGTCCTTTGAGAAGAAAAATAAAATTGACAAATTCTTAGCCAGACTCAGTAAGAAAAAAAGGGAGAAGCCTCAAATAAAATCAGAAACGAAAGAGGAGAACTTACAATGGACACCATAGAAATACAAAGGATTATAAGAGAATACTATGAAAAGCTATATGCCAAAATATTGGATAACCTAGAATAAATGGATAAATTCTTAGAATCATACAACCTTCCAAAACTGAACTGAGAAGAAATAGGGAATCTGGATAGATTAATCACAAGTAAAGAGATTGAAACAATAATCGAAAACCTCCAGGGGGGCCAGACCCACGGTGTAGTGGTTAAATTCAGTGCACTCTGCTTCAGCAACCCAAGTTCATGGGTTAGGATCCTGGGCACAGACCTATACCACTCATCAGCCATGCTCTGGCAGTGACCCATACAAGATAGAGGAAGATTGGCACAGATGTTAGCTCAGGAGTAATCTTCCTTAGCCAAAAAACAAAAAGCCAAAACCTTCCAAAAAACAAAAGTCTAGGACCAGACGGCTTCTCTGGTGAATTCTACCAAACATTCAAAGAAGACTTAATACCTATCCTTCTCAGACTCTTCTGAAAAATTGAAGAGGAGAGGATGCTTCCTAAACTCATTCTACGAGGCCAACATTACCATGATACCAAAACCAGGCAATGACAATACAAAAAAGGCAAATTACAGGCCAGTATCACTGATGAACATAGATGCAAAAATCTTCAACAAAATATTAGCCAATTGAATACAACAATACATTTAAAGGATCATGCACCATGATTAAATCGGATTTATTCCACACATGCAGGGATGGTTCAACAACTGCAAATCAATCAATGTGATATACTACATTAACAAAATGAAGAATACAAATCACATGATCATCTCAATAGATGGGAGAAAGCATTTGACAAGATCCAACATCCATTTATGATAAAAACTTTGAATAAAATGGATATAGAAGGAAAGTACTTCAACATAATAAAGGCCATATATGACAAACCCACAGCCAACATCATACTTAATGGTGAAAAACTGAAAGCCATCCCTCTGAGAACAGGAAGAAGACATGGGTGCCCACTCTTGCCGCTCCTATCTAACATAGTACTGGAAGTTCTAGCCAGAGCAATTAGGCAAGAAAAAGAAATAAAAGGGATCCAAATTGGAAAGGAAGAAGTAAAGCTGTCACTATTTCTGGATGACATCATTCTATGTATAGAAAACCCTAAAGAATCTGCCAAAAAGCTGTTAGAAATAATTAACAATTACAGTAAAGTTGCAGGGTTCAAAATCAACATAAAAAAATCAGTTGCATTTCTATACACTAATAACTAATTAGCAAAGAGAGAAATCAAGGATACAATCCCATTTACAACTGCAACAAAAGGAATAAAATACCTAGGAGTAAATTTAACCAAGAAGATGAAATACTTATACACTGAAAACTATAAGACATTATTGAAAGAAAACAAAGAAGACATAAGGAATTGGAAAGGTATTCCATGCTCATGGATTGGAGGAATAAACATAGTTAAAATGTCCATATTTCCTAAAGCACTCTACAGATTTAGTGCCATCCCAAGCAGAATCTCAATGATTTTCTTCATGGAAATAGAGCAAAGAATCCTAAAATTTATATGGAACAACAAAAGACCTAGAATAGCCAAAGCAATCCTGAGAATAATGAACAAAGCTGGAGGTATCACACTCCCTAAATTCAAAATGTATTTCAAAGCTATAGTAATCAAAGCAGAGTGGTACTGGCAGAAAAACAGACACACAGATCAATGGAACAGAGTTGAAAGCCCAGAAATAAAACCACACATCTATGTACAGATAATCTTTGACTAAGGAGTCAAGAACATACAAGGGAGAAAGGAAAATCTCTTCAGTAAATGGTGTTGGGAAAACTGGACAGCCACATGCAAAAGAATGAAAGTAGACCATTATCTTACACCATACACAGAAATTAACTCAAAATGGATTAAAGAGTTGAATGTAAGACCTGAAACCATAAAACTCCTAGAAGAAAACATAGGCAGTACACTCTTTGACATTGGTCTTAGAAGCATCTTTTTGAATACCATGTCTACTCAGGCAAGGAAAAGAAAAGAAAAAGTACACAAATGGGACTACATCAGACTAAAAACTTTCTGCAAGGCAAAGGAAACCATGAACAAAACAAAAAGACAACCCACCAACTGGGAGAAAATATTTGCAAACCATATATCCAACAAGGGTTTAATTTCCAAAGTATATAAAGAACTCATGCAACTCAACAACAAAAAAACAAACAACCTAATCAAAAAATAGGCAGAGGAAATGAACAGACATTTTTCCAAAGAAGATATACAGATGCCCAACAGGCACATGAAAAGATGTTTGACATCACTAATTATTGGGAAAATGCAAATCAAAACTACAATGAGATATCACCTCACACCTACCAGAATGACCATAATTAACAAGATGAGAAATAACAAATGTTGGAGAGGATGTGGAGAATAGGGAACCCTCACACAACGCTGGTGGGAATGCAAACTGGGGCATACACTATGGAAGGCAGTATAGAGATTTCTCAAAAAATTAAAAATAGAAACACCATATGATCCAGCTATTGCACTAGGAGGTATTTATCCAAAGATCATGAAATCAATAATTCAAAAAGATATATGCACCCCTATTGTCATTGCAGCATTATTCACAGTAGCCAAGATGTGGAAGCAACTCAAGTGCCCATCAACAGATGGATAGATAAAGAAGATGTGGTATATATATATGTATATGATATATGTGGCATATAAGATATGGTATATATATATATATATAAATATATATATATATAACAGAATGCTACTCAGCCATAAAAAAGACAAAATTGTGCTATTTGTGAAAACAGGGATGGGCCTTGAGGATATTATGGTAAGCAAAATAAGTCAGACAGAGAAAGACAAACACAGTGTGATTTCACTCACTCATATGTAAAAGATAAACAAACAAACAAACACATAGAGAAGGAGAACAGATTAGTGGTTACCAGAGGGGAAGGGGGTCGGGAGAAGGCGAAACAGGTAAAGGGGCATATATGTATGGTGATGGATAAAAACTAGACTATTGGTGGTGAATATGATACAGTCTATACAGAAATTGAAATATAATGATGTACATGTGAAATTTACACAATGTCATAAGCCAATATGACCTCAATAAAATAATTAAAAATAAAATCAAACAAAAAACCGTGATTACACACACACACATACACATACACAAATATGATATTTAAAGAGTATGCCACCCTCTACTTGACTTATTTCAAGTTTTAGATAATTATTAAAATATTGATGATATAGCATTGCGCAAGAAACAAATACCCTCATTTAACTATCCACTCTACAAAGCCAAGGGTCCTGTCTCATTCAAAGCTTTAGACTACTGCACATAGCACATGCTCAAGAAATTCCTGCTGAACTGCCTTCCTTTCAGTCTCTAAAATTCTACGGGCCTATGTATTTAAATGCAGCCCTGTTGATTCTGAAGTTTATGATTCAAGGTATTTACTATATATTGTCTCATTTCATGCTTTGCTTTCCCTCTTCCCAGTGATTGCCATTATTTATTATAATCAGAATGTTTTAGCATAAACAAGTTAAAGAAAGATGAATGAATGCTAATGGTGCTTAAATGAGGCAATTTCAAAATTTCATCTGAATAACTAAAATACAATTTAAATAGGGAAGACTGTAAATTAAGTGGACAGTGATCTAAATATTTTCAATTGAGAAGAAACACTCATAGTTTTATTTTTTTTAGAGGATATCCACCTGGTACAAAGTATATGGTGTGGCTGACAACTGTTAAAGTAGGAATAAAGCGAAGCAATGGAGGTAAAAATGGTCTGAAGAAGGAGAGATGTGTTTTGCATAGGATTTTGATATATAATTTTAGTCTGAAGAGAATAATTATAAAAAGCTTGGGGACAACATTGAGCATGGATGTTTGTGAGTGATGGTGGTGGGAGGAGGATATTAGGCAAAAATTGGAGGAAGTGGTGAGAAAGCATAACTAGAGAGAATTTTATGTTTCAAAATAATAGACGTTTGGAGAAGTAAAACCACTTTTTCACAAACTAAAAAGTCTGGATGAGAAATCTGATTTGATTTTGTAAGTGCTGAAAATAGGACCATCATGTATCAGAAAACTAAACCGAACACGGTGTTCAGGATGTAGAAGAGAGACTGAAATTAGATTGCCAGTTGAGAAGCCATGGCAATAACTCAGACAAGAAGCTATGAGAGTTTGGGTTAAAATGAAAGGATGCATCTTAGACATGTGATGGATATGTTTACAGAATTTGATGACTGATTGAATATAAGAAATGAAAAGAAGAAAAGAATCAAAGATAAATCTAAGATTTTTAATGTTCATCTCTGAAATAAGGAGTTTGGGGTGTGGAGGTGGAATGGGGACAGAACTGCGAATCCAATTTAGACATACTGAGTTCATGGTTTGGAGCATTCAAATTGTGAGATGGATGCTGGGGGAAAAGGCTCAAAGTTGACAAAGAAATCAGAACTTAAGATAGAGATTTGAGAATCAGGCATCATTCAACCTGGCAAAGTGGGTGATGTTTCTCATGGAAATAGTACAGAAAAATTAGAGCGAATGGCAAAGTTCCAGACCACAAAAGAAGATGGAGGATCAAAACCAGACATCAGTTATAAGAGGAAACAGAAGAGGTACTGGGGAAAGAATATTAGATTTTGCGAGAAGAGAGCCATTCTTGGCCTTAGAGATAGAGGTTTCCTTTATGGAAAATAGATTGCAAATAAGTTGAAAGGAAAAGGTGAGGAAATAAAGCAATAAGTATAGATACAGACAATGCATTCAAGAAACCTAACAGAGAAGTAATGGTAGTTGGTGCACGGGTGTGTATATGGGAGATGATGTTAAATGCAAGCATATGGCTACAAATGCAAACAAGGAAACAGGGGTTGAAGGAGTGCATTCAATTAGAGAAAGAAGGAACGAGCTCCCTCAGCAGTAAGGAAAGAGCAGGATCTAGATAATAGGATTAATTTTAGAGAAAAGTTATTTTTCAAACTAGATGGAAAGATAAAAGGATCAATGCAAATTTATATATTGATGATATATATCTCATATACAGTATCAGAGAAAAATTGTGTAGATTGCATTTAGGTAAGACAGGATGTGCACTTATTTTGGAGTGGTGCAATGTTTGGGAGATGAAAGGAGGTGGGGAAAAGAGAATGTTTTAGAGCGAGAGTATATCTGGACATATTTGGTACATCAACATGGAGAAGCGACCCTATGCCCTTTCTTCCCACTCATTGCTGTGGGAGCTGGGAGTTCTCGGTGAAAAGCTGCAAAGACTTACTTTATGAGCATAGAGGTCTTTTGGGCAAGAAAGGGTCAAGACGTCGAGTACTTTGTTGTGAAGTGAAAAGCTATCAAAAAGTTTTGAATAGATCAGGAATCTTTTAACAAGGTTTTATGGTAAAGAAGGTAACAAGACTGCTGAAATAAGAGACAGAAAGAGGAACAAAAGCTGGGGCCTGAACTGAGCTGGAAGATTAAGGTCCCTTAGGTGGCTTACCTGGAACTTGCTTTGACTTAGCTGTCCTGTTGGCCACCTTATGTCCTAAAGAGGAGTCATGCAAATGAGTAAGTAGATTGGGGCTAGACCTATGGGATGCTTGCTGCTGAGCATAAAATTGAAGACAGGTGTATCCTCCCTGGCACCTGAGAAAACACTGCAAGACCAGCAGCTGCACTGGAAGGGCTTGCACCAAACTGCTGGGCGGTCCCAGTGTTAGCAATGACACCAGGCCCTACTCCGCACGAGTATTACAGCTGCGTTGTGAGAAAGTGAGGTAGGCCAGCAGGGAGTGCTGCTTAAATGTCAGGTCTGACAGAAGTTGGTCACAATGGGCACATCTGATTTAGTGCCATTGGTAAATCCTAGAAGCATCTGTTCAAATGATTAGTTTGGGGGGAATCTTTGGAGAGGAAAACTCAGCAAAAGGTTGGTCTTCCTGGCAGCTTGAACATGTAGAAGCTGAGTTTTACAAATTGAACATCGTAAGACTCGTGACCTGATTTTGTATCCCATCATGGAGAAGTGGAACAAAGATATAGGAGTTTGTCCTGTTACAACAAAAAGCTTGTATATCCATGATATTTAGACCACAGGCTTTGTTTTCACAAATTATGATTTAGATTCTGGCTCTACTATGTACTAACAAGTTGTGTGATTTTATGTGAATTATTTAAACTCTATGAGAGATTAAATGATAAAAATAATACCTGCTCTGAGATATTTCACTGAATAATACAGATCGAGGATATAGCTCAGTGTCTGACTCAATATATGGTCGTGGTGATTATCATGATGACTATTGTTGTTGTGGTTAATTCTAACACCATGTCAATCATCTACCATAGTGAGTAAATTTCTATTTCAAATAGCTCTCAAATTTTGGAGTTGAATAGGTAACGTTTGGGGTTTTTTTTTTTTTTTTTTTTTTTGTAACTTGTCTGTATTCATCAACTAAAATGTGTGTCCCAACAGGAGTTTAATAAATTTGTCAGTGTTGGGTGAGAGAGTACTTCTTTCCTCCTCTTGATGATATCCTTTCATTGGAGAGATCTTGAATATTAGAATTCTCCTGGCATTTCTCGACTCCCTTGCACACTTTGCTCTGTGGAGGGTGATTTAATGACTTAATCTGATGGGTGAGTTTGGTAGCAGGAATTGTGTATCATACCTCCCCATTTCTTCCCATTGGGAGTGAGCTGCGTGCAAGGGTCATGCATTTTCCTTTCCTTATCCGTGCTGTGTGTACATCCTTTGGGAAGCCCTGGGGTGAGGACCAGTGCCAGGGTACTGGGTGGGCATGTCTGTCTTGTTCTGGGTGTTTACTTTAGGGAGCCCACTTGCCCACACATTTAAACCACATTTTTCACTTGTCCTTGCTCACAGAAATTGTAATTTCCTCTTGGAAGTATTCACCCTCACATGAAAGACAAATAACAGGTGGTTAGTTATCAAAGATTCACATATTTTGGAAATTAGGAAATTTTTAAAAAGGCACAAGTGAGAGAGAAACCTAGGATCATGAAAGCATCCCAGCCATCAGTGTTTCTTCCAGGGGAAAGCACTTTCTACCCAATCATGTGTCTCGTGTAATAGCAGCCAAAAGCTCCAGTGGACAGCAATCTGATGCTGCCATCATTGCCAGCATTTTAGAATTTACAAAGTCAGACCATAAAAGATTGTATCTTTTGATATTAACCATATTTGTTTTACATAAGCACAGGACACAATAAGGAAATTGATGTTAAGTGACTTAATCAGCTATTATTTTATACACAATATCTCTAATTTCTATAAAAATTCTGCAAGTTAAATAGTATGGATCCCATTCTGCAGATGTGGAAACTAAGGCTTGGAAAGATTAAGTAACTTCATTAAGATATCAGATTGGTAGGTTTTCAAGTTAGGATTTTTTTCAACTCAGACCAGACTTGTGTTGTTCCAAAGCTCATGCTCTTTCTATTGTATCATACTTTCTCTTTAGAACTAACATATTGTGAATTCAAGTCTGGTTCTACCTTCATTACGTTGCTTATGTTGAATTGGTTTTCACATTAGTGACATTTCTTTACTTTGATCTGATAGTACCTACAGAGTTATTGCAACTTCATTTCCAATTTTAACATTAAAGAATAGAAACTTAGGATGCTCAAATATCTTCATTTCCTCAGCTAATAACTTTGCTTTGCATTGACCACAATGCTCAGCACACCAAATCTGAGGATCAAAAGAATTTTAAATCCTACATACTTTAAAATAAACTTTATTTTAACCCACTGGTGTCATTCATGCGGTGAGCAGCATGACGAAGTGCAGGGGGCTGTTTTAAGTAGTAATGGCTGCAACTGGTCCTTAAGAAGGTGGGACAATTATACAAGACAGAGAAATTATTTTCCACGGGAATTATCATAAAAAGGGTATAAGCTAATGGTCCACAAATAAGATTCGTGATGAATCTAGGTCTGAGGCTGCTCACATGCACGAGGGCAGTTTTTTGAAAGGAGTGTATAGACTAAACACAACGTTATTCTGAACCTAAATGTAAACTGCATGCAAGAAGTAATAAATAAAAATAACATTTAACCATTTTCTTTAACTTTTCGTAACACTGTCATTTCTACTCTATTTCTACAATGTTATAGAAAATGAATGAAAAGTAATTCTCCAGTTTGGTGAAATATTTTGAAAAAGTTTGCCAAGGAGAAATTTGATAGGTTGATCATTCTTGCTCTTATAAAATTTGCAATTCCCTTGCAAATTATAACTTTTGCTTTTTAATTTGGATAGCTTCCCCTCGGTGAGGTAGTCTTGAATAGCTGAGGAAACAGGCTTACATCAGAGGCATGGATTTTCATAAAATGGGCATAAATGTTTCCTTTTCTTGAAAAATAGAACTATATCTTGAACCAGGTGAGTTGAGCATATGCGGAGAGGCAGCGGAGCAGTTTCTGAGAGGAAACTCAGGTGCCAGCTCTCTCGTTAACGACTGTGCAACTTCAGACAAATTCCTTCTGTTCTGTGAATCTTGTTCCTCGTCTGTAAAATGAAAACAAAGATATTACATATTTGATGTCTGTATAGTTATTACCAAGAATAAATTAAACACTGCCTTTAACATCTCAGACACATTGTAATGACTCAAAGCTTGTTGGATGTTATGACAGTGGCTATGGACTATATTTTGTTCAATGTTACATTTAAAATTATGTTATGATTTATCAAGCTTTTAAAGAAAACTGGAAAAATTGGGTATCTCTCAAAGTAATCAGTAACTTTTACCAGTTTATCATGGTTGCCATTCTTATTTATAATCCTTGATTAGAACTTACTTTTACTAACCACATTATGTGTCTGTATTTGAGTGTTTCTACCTAACAGAGGAAATATTCTTATTTGAATCAACTTCATAGCTTGCCCCTTTTTTCTTTCCCAGGTGTATCAGAAGTCTTGTAGTGGTTGAGGCTGGCCAGGTGGCATAGTGTTTAAGTTTGTGCATTCTGCTTCAGCGGCCCGGGGTTTGCAGGTTCAGATCCTGGGCACAGACCGATACACCGCTTGTCAGCCACGCTGTGGCAGCGTCCCATATAAAGTAGGGGACGATGGGCATGGATGTTAGCCCAGGGCCAGTCTTCCTCAGCAAAAAGAGGAGGATTGGCAAAGGATGTTAGCTCAGGGCTCATCTTCCTCACAAAAAAAAAAAGAAGAAGCCTCTTGGTGGAACATAGTGATGCTACTCAGAGGAACAAGCTCTAGGATCATTTTCCCCAACATGGATTTCTTGGCTCCTTTACTTGTTGGAAGTTAAGTGAGAGACTGTACTGTGCTCTCACCTTAGCTTTGTCTTCTTTAGCTAGATATTTGCATACAATGGAGAAACTCCCTGGAACTGGCTCATTCGTCCTAACTCCCTCAATGTAGGAATCAAAAATGAAGGAATAGGGCTCTAAGAGGATTTGCCAAGATCACACAGCCAGTTAGGGGCAGAGCTGATGTAGGACACAGCTCCCTGGACTCAATCCGTGCAGTTCTCATTGATTCTCTAATGCTTCTCAGCCGTCTTCCCAGCAGTCATTCTACTCCCAGACTTGGCCTGGGTGCAAGCTTTTCTGTTAAAACAAAACAAGCCAAAAACGAAAACTTTGTCTTATTCACAGAAAGTATTTTTCCAATCCCTCCCTCTCTCTTTATACCATTGCCCACTGGATGAGAACATGAGTGAAGATGTTTGTCTTGAAGGCTGAGCTAATAGTTTTCCTTCCCCAAACCCGTAAATTAGGGATTTTAGGGATGCGAATATAAGTGTACGCTATGGATCTGAGAAAGTTGCTGGATAGATTAGATTCTCCTGTATCTCTGATAAGACACCTTAGAGCCTTGGTCCTCTTCCTTCCCTTTCTTTACTATAAGAATCTTTTAAATCATTGATAAGGTGAAATTCTCCCAGCCTAGTCCAAATAAGAGAAATCCTTGTCCACCTATTTCAAAGGAAGGGAAAGTTTGATATTCAAAAAATATATCTTTGGGAAATTATTTTTTAAGGGAAAATATTTTATAAAACGAACCTCTAGTCATCCTATCATTAACCTTTTTTTTTTTTTTTTTTTTGAAATTTTAGTTCTTTATATTCTGTGTAAAAATGAATTAGAAAAAAAAAGATTGCTCATGGTTAGTGAAAATATTGAACTCAGTTTTGAAGTATTGGTATGGGTAGTTGAATTTCCTAAGCCAACTTTCTGAGTCAAAGCTCAAGGGCATTATTTCCCAATTCTGGTTTATAAAGTCTCTTCCTCATAATGTCTTCCTTCAAGAAGGGAAGCCACCCAAAATGAAAAGAAGGGAGGAGTATTGAGTGGAAATGATGATTCATTACCGCAACTCCCGATAATAGAATAATCCATTCACACAGTTCATGGTTGTCTGTTTTTCTACTTCATTATGCTAATGAATCAACACTGTTTACTGCTTGAGAAGTAGCACCTTTCAACACCTGTAAGAAAGAAACACTGTCTGAAAGCTGGCTTCTTGGTTAAATTCCAAAATGTTTTGTGACACGCTCTAGTTCCAAAAACCTAGTAGCAGAAAGAACTACATTCATATTCTGAACTTGAAGAGACTGTGCTTCTCTTAGGGAGGGACTGTGTTCTTCCTGGAAGTGTCTCCCTGGAGTGAGATCTGAACACGCTTGCATCACTGTCGCTGTCAGGCAAAACTTACTTGATGGGGAATTTGTCCATGTTGACTCTGGCTTATTTAAAACGGACAAGTACAAAAAAGGAGATATAACACTGGTTTTTGCATCTCAAAGAGAATTTATTATGTTTTGGATTCACCCTCTTGGCTTTGAACTTTCCAAGAAGTTTTGGGCCAAGATAGTAGTTACCTCTTTTCCTAGTTAATCTTGATCTATAAATTCAGACTTCTACAATTGTAAAAGCAGTCGATTTTAAAAACATGTTGGAAAATGAAATAATTTGATCTCTGGGGATATCACATTTAAATTCATTAACCTAGAATTGTTTTGCTCAGGTGTTTTGTTTCTTATGCTGGTTTGACAAGGAATAACATACTCCATGTTTGTGTCCTTTGGAGTTGATGGAGGAGGTACTTTCCTCACTATTTTGAGTGTTTATCAGAATATGGTAATTCAGTTTTTGTTTCTCTAATAATGTATATTATTATTGCCTCAGTAGAGCTTTCTGGTAAGAAACCAGGCTATCGTCATTTAGATATTTGAAAATTCCATCCATATGAAAGTAACTTTGAGTGATGGGATTCCTTTTGAGAGTGCAATTCAGTCTCACCAAAAGAAAATGAGAGGATTAGAATACAAAATGGGAGACCAGAACAAACATTGTGTTTCTCTAATAACACTAGAGTAGCTAAGTAGTCCTGGAATCCTGGCTTCCCAAGCCCCAGCAGAAACAATTCCCCAGAGAGAGGCAATATCTCCAGTTGGACATGAAAAAGAGTAAGTAATACAATGAAATTGTTAGGGATTAAATGGCAGTTCAAATAATCTCTTTTCTTTTAGGTTGACTGCGTTTGTTTTCTAAGTAAATGGAAAATGGGTCTTAGTAATATTATTTTAGCTAGTGTAGTGTTTTTACTTAAAAACCATTTTAAGCCTAGTTCCAGATGGTCAGAATGGAAATCACTCAACTCACTGTAGAGGTAAAACTAAGATTTATTGCTGGGAATTTACCAGGATTTTGTTGTATTCTAGAAACTATGACAAAAACAATTTTATGCAACAGACATTGTCAAGTGACATAAGTATGAAAGATATCAGTCACGTCAACACTTGGTCACCCATAATTCAAGTGGATTTTATGGCAACATAATAATTTCTTCATTCATGCCCCCTGGGGTGGACTCATTCTTTCAGAGAGTATTTATAATAACAGTAATAATAGATTGAAATATTGACCATTTCCATGGGGATATTAGTTCCTAATCTATCACTGTGGACCATTGCTCCAGGGCTGATAAAAATATATGGATTTTTGTGGTTCTTGCTAGCTGCTGAAAATCAGTGATGACATGGTGGCACATCTCAAATTGCAATAGTTTACCAAAATCTTTCTTTCTCTTATGACTTTCTTGGGGACTAACATGTGTCTGAATTTCTCATAATCACTTGTCATTCCAAGACATATTAAGGTGTCTAATGAGTTACCTTTGTGGATTACATCCAGTCAAAATATAATGTTCCTGCATAGTATGAAGTTTGATTTTATTGAATTTAATAAATATTTATTTAGCAGTAAGTACATGGGAGGTATATGCCAGGTGCTGAAGACACCACGTAGGTCCCAGTAGTCCTTGTGAACTTGGCCGAGTATAGAAATGAGAGGGGACAAAAGGCTTTTGTGTCTTCAGAATAGATGTCTTCATGGGGGTTACAGGGGCTTATAAAGTCTCTGAAATATTTTCGAGCTATGGGATCCTTAGCTTTGTAAACTATGGAATATTATTTTCCTTCTCTGAGCCTCAAGTTTATGTGTAAAATGGAGATTAGACCTACATCACATGGTGTCTCTGAGGATTAAATTGAACATATATAAAGCACCCAGTATAGAAACTGATAGAGGATGCTCCACAAAAGGCATATCTTCCTATTATTGCTCTAATATTCTTAGGAGGACCATTTTCATCTTGAGACTAGGAATTTAGAAAAGAGCATCATGGCTTTGATTTGCTTGGAAGTCTTTGGGCTTACTGAGTCAGGTTACAAAAGATCTGTGGGGCAGGAAGAACTCTGGCACCAGCCCAAACCCCTCACAAAAGGAAAGGGGATGAACATTTCATGAATTCCTTTGGAGACTAAATTGCTAAACAGAGAGACCTTGTTGAGACAGAGAAGATGCAAAGAGATGTGCTTCCCTGTGGAAGATTCAGTGAAGAAGCTTTGCTGATACCTCATGGAAAAGTGACACAGCCTTTGCTTCTCAGTCACTCCTAAGGAGTCATGCATCGTTCACTCATTCTACAAATATTTATTGTGTGAGTACTGTTACCAGGAATCGTTCTAATGAGTGCTGAAACTAGAGGAGTGAAAAGACAATTGATAAAAGCCACTGTTGTCATGGAATTTACATTGTAGTGGAGGGAGAAAGACAACAAATGTGGTCCATAAATAATGCACGAGGCATGCTAGACAGTGATAAGTGCTGGTGAGAAGAATAAATCTGAGAAGAGGGTAAGGAGTACTGGAGGTTGCAGCTTTAAATGGAGTGGCCAGCTTAGGCTTCAGTGAGAATGTCTCCTCTGAGCAAGTATTTGAAAGAAATACGGGAATGAGCCAGGCAGATAATCAGAGTGAAGAGTACTGGAGGGAAAGGAGACAGGCCCAGTGGGAAGACTGAGTCGGGAGCATGCTAGTGTCTCCCAGGACCAGGTTTGCAGACAGAGACTACAGCAGGGTAAGGAAAATGGAAGAGTATTGGGAGACATAATAGAAACCAGATCCCATAGGACAGTGCAGACCTTCACAAGGATTTGGCTTTTATTCCCAATCATGTGGGGAGCTGTTGGAGGGCGTTGAGCAGATGACTGTCATGTCTTGACTTTGTTGTTTTAAGTCTTGCACTAACTAGTGGATGGGAATAGACTTTGGGGTTGGGAGGAAGATGCACAGTGGCGTTAAGAGCAACAGTAGGGAGCTCTCTTAGGAAAGAATTGTTACTTCTATTGAGGAACTTGTCCAACGTAGTAGCTAGGCTGTCTCTATGGTCAGACTGTTCAACATCAGTGGGAAACCTGTTCCACTTAAGCAAGAGTTGTGACTTGCAGGAAACACTGTGGCTATCCTGTGTGGAGTCCTGGAGGGCCACTCTGAGCAACAATGGCAGCAGTTGCTGGGCTAAATATCCACTGTGGCAATCGGTATCAGGGAGCAGAGCATTGACAGCTGCAGGAAGCAGGAGCACTGACACCACCTGCATGGAACCGTGCACCATTCAACAGGAAGGTGCTGGATGACGGCTGTAGGTAAGCACACTAGAAGAGTGGCTGTGGCCTTCGGCTGCACACCGGGTGGCCCCAGTACGAGGTGAGGCCCAGAGTAGCCTTGTGTTTGAATGTGTCAGTATGGATGGTTTTAGAGTAAATGGGAACAGACACTGTGGCAGGATGATCTTTAACAAGTAATTTAGGCATCTAGGATTTGCAGCATCAATTGCCTTAGGGTAGGAATGTTGTAGCAGAAGCTCAGTGAAATTTCAAAAGTCCTATCCCCCAAGAGAACTCAGAGTAGAGAGAAAGTTTGATGAGTCAGAACAAATCTTCTAACCCCCTAAGGCTTCAGGTTTGTGGGGTGAGGAGAAGAGGCAAAGGCAAAGCCAGAAGGATAGTCACTGTGGGTGTCTGAGAAGGGAAGACCTCTCCCCTGCTCCATGACAGCTGAGATTCAATAGTGATGACCAAAACCTAGAGAATCTGGGAAGATGTGATGGCACAAGGTACTTGTGCCTCTTTTGTCAAGTACACCCAAGGAGATGACAAGACCTCTGAGAGGAAAGGCCTGAGTGGTTTGTCTGGGTAGATGTGTGTGACATTGTCATGAGTTGTCTGTATTACAGCATGGGGCAGGAGCAGAATGAGTGTCAAAGTGTCCCAAAGGGTCCAACAAGTACAGAATGAGAGAAGGGAGGAGGGGAGAGAGAGAGAGACTGTGAGGAGAGCCCTGATGGGCTCTAATGAGTCCTACTAGGCCCATTGGATTGAGATGAGAAAGAATAAATCTGTGACACATGTGGGACAATCACTGAGGTCCATACCAGATGATGGACATCTCAGCAAGTGGTACCTAATGGTCTAATTTCCCCTACTCACCCAAAACACAGAGGCAACCCTGCTGAAAAAGGAATTACATGGGGCTGGGATGAATGTCAGGGACTTATTGAACTAGACATTGAATTTCTCGTACAATTCAATTTTTGAACTGACCTCTATTTGTGATACATTTTTAGACCCCAACTTCATTTTGATCCTCAAGGTTAATAAATATGGAAAGAGAGAATTTCTTTTTGGCCACTGTTCACATCCACTACTGGCTTCTGTTAAAAATAAACAAATGACAAACAGCAAAATTGGTTGGATGCTTTAGGCAACAAGTTGCTTAAATTATAACTTAGGTTCTTGGTACTTTTTCCCAGAAGTGAAAAAAAAGAGTGGGGGGATGTGGGAAGAAAGTGTGACTCTATTAAAAACAGGGGTTCAAGGAGTACATGGATAAGGAAAGATGGAGATGCTCGTGAGGAGGAGTGAAATGAGGCACAGAATGGCCCAAATTAGGGAGGAGCTGGTTGACTAGGACTTGAGAGACTGAGGAAGTGAGGAGAGCAAATGAGGAATTTATGCTGGATACACGCCCCTCTCTGGTGAAGTACGAGTCCAATTGTCTGCCGAGAGTTGGAATGGAGCGGGGACAGGTGGACTGCGGGATGTGTTAGAAATCAACAAGGGAAGAAGATTTGCCAAGCATCAGTGAAAGCACAGTTGAAATTAGATAATATGAATCTATAATATGGCAAGGTAGATATTTCTGTCTTTGTTTCTTTAATCAAATTTTGCTATATTATATAGTAGCTATTTAACCTGTTTTGCCAAATGAGGAAACAATTGGTCTTCTTTTTTGCTTTTTAAATATACTTTTCATTCTGTAAGAACTTTAAATCCAAATTGTCTGTTTTAATTCATTGAAAGAGCATAAAATATAGGCCTTAAGAACTTTTCATATAGTTCTATTGGCTTTTGTGTATAATAGATTTATATAGATCACTTTTATCTTTTAAACATGTTTGGCATGTTATTTATGTTAGTAGTACTGCAAGAGCCTGGGAGGAGAGAGAGAGAGAGAGAGAAAGGGAAAGGAGGAGAGGGGAGGGGAGGGGAAGGAGAGAATGGAGAAGTATCATCATCTAAGAATCTGGGGAATCCTCCTCACAACTTTCCTCTTGGATCCACAAATATGTGCACCACAGTTGAGGTGGTGGAAGAGTTCTTGAGTAAAGAAATGTCTTTAATTTATACTGCCCCACCTTAATTTCTCTTAAACCTATAAACTTTAAGAAAATATTGACCAAAACTAGTATATGCAGTTCGAGAGCAAGAGCAGGGCATTTGGAATTGAAAGAACCTGAGACTGGCACATAGCAGGCTCTCAGTAAACGACTATCATTAACAATTTTTAACAGGAGGTGGTTCAAGATGGCAGCATGGGAGGATCTTGAGCTTCCTTCCTTCCACAGACACACCAAAACTACAGCTACATATAGAACAATTCTCTCTGAAAAAGACTTGAAAACTTCCACTACAAAAGATAAAAAGGCCACACTGAGACAGGTGGAGAGGAAGAGACTTGGTCTCCCTGACGCAGTGACTCACAAGCAGAGGGGATATCACAGACACAGAGCTTCCTCCTGAGAAGTGAGGAGTTCAAACCCCACATCAGGCCCCTGAACTCTTGGAGCTTACACTGGAAAGGGGAGCCCTCAAAATGTCTGGCTTTGGAAACCAATGGGGCCTGTGTCCAGGAGACCCAGAGGGCTGTAAGAAACTGAGACTGCACTCTTAAAGGGCTCATGCACAGACTCACTTGCCCCAGGATGCAGCACAAAAGTAAAGTGTCTGCTGAATGGGCAGGGGTCTCTTGGAACGCTCTTCAAGAAAGGAGACACTGGCAGGTGACATTTTTGCACTTTCCTGAATTCAGTAAAGTTGTAGGACACAAAGTCAAAATACAGAAATCTATGGCATTCTATACACTAATAAAAAACTATCAGAAAGAGAAATTACAACACATTCCTCTTTACAGTTGTATCAGAAAGAATGAAATACCCAGGAATAAATTTAACCAAGGAGGTGAAAGACCTGTAACACTGAAAACTATAAAACACTGGTGAAAGAAATTGAAGAAGATACAAATAAATGGAAAGATATTCAGTGCTCATGGATTGGAAGAATTAATATTAAAATATTCATACTACCCAAAGCAATTACAGATTCAATGCAATCCCTATCAAAATTCCAATGTCATTTTTCATAGAACTAGAACATATAATTCTAAAATTTTTGTGGAACCATAAAAGATCCCTCATAGCCAAAGCAACATTGAGAAAGAACAAAGCTGGAGGTCTCATGTTCCCTGATTTCAAACTATATTACAACCTATAGTAATCAAAACAGTATGGTATTGGCATAAAAGCAGACACACAGATCAATGGAACAGAGTAGAGAGACCAGAAATAAACCCACACATATATGGACAATTAATTTATGACAAAAGAGCCAAGAATATACAATGGGGAAAGGACAGTCTCTTAAATGGTGCTGGGAAAACTGGACAGCCACATGCAGAAGAGTGAAACTAAACCCCTATCTTATACTATACACAAAAATTAACTCAAAATGGATAAAGACTTGAATGTAAGACCTGAAACCATAAAATTCCTAGAAAAAAAAATAGGTGGTAAGCATCTTGACATCAGTCTTAGCAATGTTTTCTTAAATCTGACTCCAAAGGCAAGGGAAACAAAAGCCAAAATAAACAAATGGGACTACATCAAACTAAAAAGCTCCTGCACAGTGAAGGAAACCATCAACAAAATGAAAGACAATGTGGGAGAAGACACTTACAAATCATATATTCCATAAGGAGTTAACACCCAAACTATATAAAGAACTCTTACAACTCAATAAAAAACAAACAACCCAGTTTACAAATGGGCAGAGGATCTGAATAGATATTTTTTTTAAAGCAGACATACAGATGGTCAACAGGCACATGAAAAAATGCTCAGCATCATTAATCATCAGGGAAATCCAAATCAAAACCGCAATGAGGTATCACCTCACACCTGTTAGAATGGCTCTTATCAAAAAGACAAGAAATAACAAGAGTTAGAGAGGATGTGGTGAAAAGGAAACCCTCGTACACTGTTGGTGGGAATATAAATTGGTGCAGCCACTATGGAAAACAATATGAAGATTATTCAAAAAATTAAAAATAGAACTATCATATGATCCAGCTATTCTACTTCTGAGCATTTATCTGAAGAATACAAAAACACTCACTCAAAAAGATGCATGCACCTCCACGTTCATTGCAGCATTATTCACTGTTTGGACTTGGAACCCACCTAAGTGCCCACCAATGGATGAATGAGTAAAGAAGATGTGGCATATATATACAATGGAATACTTCTTAGCCATAAAAAAGAAGGAAATCTTTCCATTTGCAACAATATGGATGGACCCTGAAGGTATTATGCCAAGTAAAATAAGTCAGATGGAGAAAGACAAATACTGTATGATTTCACTTATATGTGGAATCTAAAAAACAAAACAAATGAACAGAGAAAACAAAACGAAAACAGACTCAGAAAGAGAACAGATTGGTGGTTACCAGAGAGGAAGGGGGTTGGTGGTGGGCGAAATGGGTGAAGGGGGGACAATTGTATGGTGATGGATGGTAACTAGACTTATGTGGTGATCACTTTGTAGTGTATATAAATATTGAATTATAATGTTGTACGCTTGAAACTTATATAATGTTATATACAAATGTTACCTCAATTAAAAAAAATTTTTAACAGTTTTTCAAGCCCTCTGTTCTAAGGCAAGTTCTTGTATAATTGGCATGGAGGCCAAGAGAAGGAAAAGGAAGTGGGGGTTGTACACTGGTGGCCTGAGTACCACTCTGTGATACTCCTGACATATCAGGGCTGGTCCCCCTTACTGTGAGAGGGACAGGTAAACGCATTAGCTAGACCTATGGGAAGAAAACAGTGAGTGAATGCTCAGATTAGTGTTAGGCAAGATAATGAAGAAAGCAGAATTTATTATTGATGGGTTTTTATCACAACAAAATCTGTCAAAAAAGACAAAAAGAAAAAAATCTTTTCATCCTTAACCACTCTTCCTCTATTTATGCTTCACCCCATCATACACACAGAATCTACACACTCTTGTCTTTCAATTCTTCAATTTCTTGCCAGACTTATTTAATGGCCACAAAGATTTCCACCCACAGCAGCATCCTAGCAGGGAACACTTGCCTGTAGGTTAGACTGCTTTCCTCCCTCACCTTGCCCCAGCACACTACTTTGTCTTGTTTCCATGGCCTGATTTAGGAAAATTTGTATTATTTTCACCGATATTTTTAAGGGTGGAGGAAGAGAGCTTTAACACCAATTCACAACCTTCCTCTTTGAATCATACTTATTTTAGACAGATAGGAAGGTGACCTAGAAGGCTGATTCTTAAATTTAGTAGTTTAATATTTGTATTTCCTTACACTTGCCTCTCTTCTGCTCACTTCACAATCCTTCTAAGTCCTGTGTCTTCATGCAGCTTGCTGTCATTTGAAAGCAAAATAGATACTGCAGCTCAGCTTTTAGCAACTCATGAATGTACACAGAGGAGGCCTTTGGCCTGGGAAATCCATCACTCTCACTTGGTTCTAAAGCTCACTGGAACCTGACAGGTAAGACTGCAAGCCCCTAGAAGCCTTACTGGAAACAAAACACAGTTTCTCACTAGAAGCTTCTTTTGTGAAAAGAAGTCTGAAAAACCCCTTGTAAGTACATATTAATGTTTAGTATGTAAATAAATTATACCTAATAAGTTCTCAGAGGGTTATTAGCTTCTTTCCAATCCAATAAAAGCTGCCTCTTTCTTGCACTGGGCACAAATGATGATGTCCTTTGGAAATTTTCCAGGTAAACTAGTTTGGAATTATGGAAAGGGCTTTCATGGCATTAGTAATGCCTCCTGTTAATTCCAGGAAAGGCACAGCTCTCAGCTACCTCTCACTTGGCTATTCTTAAGAAAGATTTTTTTCTGAAGAATGTATCTAATTTAAGTCTTATCTCTAAATAGCACATAAAATGCTTATGATATACTGAATAAAATAAAAATAAAATTCTATGTATGCTATGATTACAGTTATCTAAAATTCTGCATGGTTAGGTATGACAAGGGTTAGCAGGGAGCATGGCTAGTCACCGGGACATAGAAGGTTCTCAGTAAACATTGATCAGTGAACTGTTAATGCACATGAAAAAAGAAACAGTGGTTTATTAGAGTGGCGGGATTGTTGATGAAATTATTCAATTTTCGTTTGAATATTATATTTATAAAATAAGTAAGTTCTTAAGAAATTGGTTAGATGAGATTCTTATTAAAACGCTCTATGTTCCTTATGACTTCACCCTTTTCCCCGTCTGAGCTGTTTCTATCCTTCTTCTGGCCAGTCTCTGGTGATAGAAAAGCAGACCCAAGCATTGTAAATGGAAGAGCTGGCCAGCTGATGCGAGACAGAATACCAGATATGAGTCACTCATTCTCAAATCCAACATTGGCCAAGGATGGTCTAATTAAGGGACTATGTGATATGTTCTCAAGGAATTTTTGTCCCCCAAAATACCAGTAATTTAATACTGATGCTTAAATTTTATAGATGTGTTCAGTTGTTTAAGGCTCGGTCCCAAATTAATGCAAATACTGGGAGAAATAACATTTCAAGAATTCTTGGTTATTTGTCCATTAGTGTAAACAGTTTGGATAAGGGAGAGGAAATAGAGCATGAGGACTCTGGAGGTAGAAGTGGGTTTGGGAGAGAGAACATTGAAGGGGGAAAGTGGCAAAGAAAGGAGAGAAGAAAAGACCAAACTGCTGCTTCCCGAGTTCTTCCCAGAGCTCACCCTGCTGTTCGGGAGTGAGTTTCACGACCAAGGCGCCGCTGGGGCAGTGAAGTTGCCACCGCCGTGTTCAGCTGTGGAGAATGTGGTTGGAGATTGATGGTGTGGCTGCAACTGTGACTGGCGGGGGAAAAGAGTCATGTCCAAGCTGCCCCGTGGTCTGTGGGATTCCTGAGCCAGCAGTGAGTCTGTTGACAGATTAGGACTGATGGGATTTGTAGACATAATACACAGGCAGGGTCATGGCATAGTTGACCGTTGTTAAGAGAGTACTAGGAGGATATTAAGATCAAATGTCAGGGCTTTTAATATAGTTTCCTGCTACAGATTATGAATCTACAAATTCCAACCTTTCATTCTCAATAAAAAAGAAATACCTTTGACATCAGCTACAAGGTTTCGACTGTGTATTAATACCCAATCTTCAAGCAATTCAAATTGTTTTCTTCTAGTGGCCGTTAATCTGTCCTTTCTTTTCAAGGATGAACATTTTACTATTAAACAGAAACAGTCTGTTGGCTTTAGTTGTGAAACGTTCATACTCACCTGCTTAATTAATTAAGTAACTGACCCTTGTTTGAAATAATCGAGAGTGAGACACAGACAGAACTCACACTCAAGGAACGTGTAGAGTTGTGTTCCTTGATTTAAAGAAAGTGAGTGTGTGTGCGCGTACATGCATGCATGCATAAGTGTGGCTATTGGGGTGAAGAAACAAGATAGATATAAGACGTAGAAAGATTTTTTAGTGTTTAGCATGTGCCAGACATTGTTAAATAGAAAAGGAGAGATTAAACAAGGAAAGTGAGAAGGGAAAGGGAGCAGCAGTTCTGTCATTTCCTGTCCTTTCCAGAGCTGTGTTTAAGTGGGACAAAATGATAGCAGACAGATTTTCTGGGAACAGTAACCCTTCCCATGGTCTATAGTGGAAAATTGGCTGAGCTATACATGAGTTTTGAGTTGCAAGTTGACTTCTTTATCCATTTTATTAAAATCTCTCTGAAAGAGTTTGAAGTTGTTTATTTCCTTTGTAGAAGATGGTATTTTTTATGACATGACATTGAAATCTATACTAACTGAGAATGTTGCTTATAATCATAATGATACTTTTGATAGAAATAGCCCGTAAAGGGTCTGATATAGGTGACATATTGCTTTTACAGGCAAATGAGTAGCTTGTATTAATGTAGAACTACATCAAAAACGTACATCCTGGGGCCAGCTTGGTGACGTAGTAGTTAAGTTTGCATGCTCTGCTTTGGTGGCCCAGGTTTTGTGGGTTTGGATGTCAGGCATGGACCTATGCACCCCTCATCAAGCCAAGCTCTGGTAGCATCCCACATAGAAAATAGAGGAAGACTGGCACAGATGTTAGCTCAGGGAAAATCTTCCCCACTAAAAAAAAAAGAAAAGAAAATTACACTCCAAGACTTTGTTCCAGGTCCAAAAATGGGGCATTCCGTGAATCAGTTTTTCTATTCATCATCAAACAAGCAAGTACATAATCAATTTGATTCCCATTTCACACACACACACACACCCCCCCCTGCAAAAAAGACTTACCACCCAAAATACTGAGTGGTTATTGCTGGGTGATGAATGCTTTTTTTCTCCTTTTGATTGACTTTTAAAACTATTCACAATAACAGGCCCCCATTTTGCAATAAGAAAACTTGTAGAAGTCAATTAGCCAATATTTATAACACCATTGCCAAATAAATGGTATTGTAGTAGGATCTTTGTAGAAGATACAATAAGATATTAGGGGGGGTTCCTGCCCTCTAGAA
Organism: Tapirus indicus; assembly: GCA_031878705.1. Taxonomy (NCBI): domain Eukaryota; kingdom Metazoa; phylum Chordata; class Mammalia; order Perissodactyla; family Tapiridae; genus Tapirus; species Tapirus indicus. Next base: position 80,769,902 of record CM062919.1, read on the forward strand.
ATTGTTTATATATTGTGGATATAAGCACAAAAAATGAAGGCAGTATGCTAGTGGCACAGATACTGATTTATTTTTTTTTTTAATTATTATTTTTTTGGTGAGGAAGATTAGCCCTGAGCTAACATCCATTGCCAATCCTCCTCTTTTTGCTGAGGAAGACTGGCCCTGAGCTAACATATGTGCCCATCTTCCTCTACTTTGTATGTGGGACACTGCCACAGCATGGCTTGATAAGCAGTGTGTAGATCTGTGCCTGGGACCCGAACCTGTGAACCCTGGGCTGCTGAAGTGGAGCATGTGAACTTAACCACTACACCACCGGGCCGGCCCCCAGATACTGATTTCTTAATAAGAGATGGGAGCAATCCCTAAGAGTTGTGTTGTTCAGAGAAATTGCAAAGGGGAAAAGAAATCAGGCTGGCTCTAAAAGATAGGTCCAGTCCAAGGGGACAAGTGAATAGAAGGAGAGAGAGAATTCCTGTTGAATGTAATGGCTCCCATAAAAACATAGAGATAAGAAAGCACTATATTTATTTGAAGCTGAGAGATAAGATTAGTGGTAAAGAGAAATAGTGAGACTGGACCCGACAGTGGCAGCCCTTCAATGTCAGATTAATATCTGCTCAGAGCAACCTCTTTAAGGAGTTCTAGCATGCCCTTTTCAGGAGGCACAGAAACCAGATAAGGCAATCCCAAAGCCTCAGAAGAGGTACTCCAAGCTCCGTCCCCTCATTCCTTTTGAATTTCATCCTTTGCCATGCATGTTTGATAGTAGCATCTTGATTTCAGACTGTCTATTTTGTTCTCATCTATAATTTCTTTAAGATGTTTCTTGAAACCACTTCTGGGCACCATGGGTTAGCAACGCCATGCTCCCACACCTGCTCCCAGGACTATAACACACTGCGTGCCAACCAAAGCCTCATTTTGTCCTAGCATGTACTTGCCAAAGGAAGGAGATAAGAAAGTATACTTGTTATTTTTTTCTATGTAACAAATTACCCCAAGACTTAGCAGCTTGAAACAACAAATATTTATCATGGCACCAGTTTCTGGGGTCAGGAATCTGGGAGTGCCTTAGCTGGGTGGTTGTGGCTCAGATCTCTTAAGCTGCTGGTGTTGGCTGCCATCTCTGAAGACTTGGACGAGGCCTGGAGGATCTGCTTCCAAGCACATTCAAGTGGCCATTGGCAGGAACTTCAGTTCTTTGCTGTGTGTGCCTCTCCATAAGGCTGCTCACAGCCTGACTTCCTCCAGAGCAAGTGATCCAAGAGTAAGAGAAAAAGCCACCTAGATGGAGGCCACAGTATCTTTTATAACCTAAGCTCAGAACTGACGTTATCACTTCTGCCTTATTCTGTGGGTCACACAGACCAACCCCGGTACAACATAGGAGAGAACTACACAAGAGTGAATATCAGGAGGTGAGAATCATTGGGGACTGTCATGGAGTCTGGCTACCATGGATAGTTAGGTAATTTTTCTGAACCATATTATGGTATAAAGAGATCATTTACAAAGATGAATTTGACAACTACATGTACTACATTTCTGCATTTAACATGATGAAATGGAGTCTTTAAAAAGAGTCATGTATCTGATCTATTTGGTATTATTCAGTTACATTGAGAAGCACATACTTCCTTGAAATACCAATTTCCAGAAGAATGGCATGATGCTATGTGCAGAAATGCGAATCTTGAAGCAAAACCTACATTGTGATGTGTATATGAGCAGAGAGCTCTGCACTGCCCACTGAGGTCGGGCATACTTTATGGGGAACATGGAGCTGGGGAAGTGTGGCTATACCACATAGCTCCTGGAAGCATACTACACTGTGAAAAAGCACTAGGCCAGGAGTCCAAACTCTTAGCTGCTGTGTGACCCTAAGTCACCCTCTCTCGTCATCCGATAAGTAACTTGAGTGCACTAGGGTAGATAAAACATTTTAATTCCCTAACTACTTGGTATGTCTGCCCTTTCTGCTTATCGAATGGCCTTTGTGGCAGAGGATTGGCCTCTACAGAATTTTAGCAACACAATGATGCACCCCAGAGGGCTGATGGGGGTGATAAGGCTGTGTTGGTTACTGTTTTGGCTGATGAGTTTGATCATGGAAGTGGAAATTGAAAATTGAAGAAATGAGAAGTTGAGGCCCAGGGGGATTCAAATAAGGTAACTCTTGAATTTCAAAATTTTGAAGCAAAATAGGACTATAAATAGTTTATACTCAGAGAAATAAATCTAGCAGATTATAAGTAACCAACAAGCTATTCTAGTGAATTTTTGAAAGCCAAGTATCCCCTTTCATAAATAATATTTATTTTTAAATATGATTTCCACAAGAAATAATGATGCCACAATAATTTCTACCACATATATATAAACTAGGATTCTGCGATCAGATTGAATCACCACTGTGGGGTCAAATTTTTCTTTAATATTTGTAAAAATATCATTCATTTTTCCATTCCATACCTCACTGGAAGGCCAATATCTTTCCTATGATTTTTTGGAAATTTTCAAGGATTTATGCACCCCAGTCCAATACCCAATTCCCACCTCAATCTGATTAGCATGTCCTTCTGCAGCTGAGTTGATCTCTCCATCCAAGATCAGCACAAACATGGACAACAAGCCCTTTACTGTGGTTCCCCCAAAGCACACAGGACACACAGTAAACAGCATGTATTTTTCTGGAGGTTATTTAAGGGGGGGAGGGGGTACAGGTGCTATTGGAGAGGTTATATACCATCCATCACATAACAGAAAACACCTTAAAATTTAAGATTTTTCTTGAAAGATTCTACAGTGATTCCTACTACTAAGGGCTCCTCTGACCACAGCCTCCTACCATGTTGCTGGACCTATTTTCTTTCCAGCTGGTTGTGGCATCCTCCTTACTTCTGGCTTACTTATTGTTGTTCTGATGTTCTTCTTGACTCTTCATCCCCTCCCCCACTCCAGGCCCCATGCTCCTCCTCCTTTTGTTCTTTATTCTCCTTCAAGACAATGCAAGTAAGACTTCTTTCATACCCAAAGCAGCCACCGAGGTAATTTTCGAAACAAAGGCCATTTCTTCTCATATGAACTAGAGCAGTCCCCAGTATGCTGAAATCCACTGCAATCCATTGTTGTACTACCAAGCAATTTTTCTTCATTCTCAAATGTAATGCAAAAATATGAAATTATAAGCAAAAATTTAAGATAAACATGTGATTAGTGCTGTATTATTTCTGACACTGGTACTTAAATATTACCTTATTTTATCAATAATAATGCACTTAAACTACTCGAGCTCTTTCGAGGTATAACACTTTAAACACTGTACCTGGTTTGTTTGAGAAAAATAAGCCTTTCTAACAGTGGACAACTCATGTAATTGCAGGTACCTAACAACTTGTTCCTATTTTGAATAATCAAGCATTATTACTTTAAATATAGCATGTTAAGGAGGTAATTGGCAGTGAAATGTCATAGTACATCTTTTTATTATTTGTTACAATAATTCTTTTAAAAATGCAGTCACCTGCTAATGTATAGCATTTATTCAGTACATTTTATCTTCAAAATACTTCTCCCATATGAATTAGGTTATTTCCAAAAGCACCTCAGTGAGATGGATGAAAAATATTATCCTCTTTTCCAGGCAAGAGTATGAGACAGAGAGAAACCACCTAACATCATACAAGGAAAGAGTCAGGATGAAGAGAGAAGCAAGGTTTCTGCTGTATTCTAACCTTACTTACTATAATATCTATGTAATTTTCTTCTTAAATAAAGGAGAAGTTGAGTCTGGAGGTTCGCATTTTTCTCAGAGACAGTGGCGTTGTCTTTGCTCTGTGGTCCTTCCGTGGATCTTTCTTATGATACTACTTCTCCCTCACCTTCACTTTTCCTTTGTTTTATTAGGTGGAAGAGAGTGACAGTTTCAGATTCTCATGTCAAGATATCTGTGAAGACAAGCATAAAAATGCAAAGCCAAACAGTGATATTTTAAAGCTTCTGAAAGCATCATGGGAAACTTCCGGTGTATCAAGAGCTGGTCAAACTGGAGGAGCCCTGAGCTCCACTCTCTTGCAGCCGCACTTCTACAGTTTATGTGTCACTGGAAATCCTCTCATTATTTGAATTTAGGCAATTCTTTAACTATCAAAATTTAATTTTTATTGTGTAAGTGACTTGAGTGAGAGGAAAGCTTATAATGTTTGTACTCAGGTAGCTAATAATTGATTGTTTTGAACATGTGATACATTTTTTATATTTTAAGTCAGATCACCTCACTCTTCCCTTCAGAATCCTTTGATGACTTCCCACTTCACCGGGATAGAACGCATGCTCTCATCACAGACTGACTCTCTCCTCCAGCCCTCCCTTTGCCTCTTCTCTCCCAGGCCCACAGCCTGCTGGCCCTTCCTTAGGGACGGAGCACACCCCTCCTCCCCGACCCGCGAGGGCCTGTGCACCCACTTTCCCCTCTGCTGTGATTCTCCAGAGACTGTCTGGCTCTTGGGTACTCTGAACTCTAGAAAATGAGCCTGCTTTAAATACATGTGGAGCCTTGTTTCTTGACACAAACTTCTGAGAAAAAGTCCTTAACTTTAACAATAATACTCACCTCACATCTCACTGACTAAATGTAAGCTATAGGTTCTTTTTTTATTTTTTGGTGAGGAAGATTCGCCCTGAGCTAACATCTGTGCCAGTCTTGCTCCACTTTTGTTTGTATGTGGGAGGCCACCACAGCATGGCTTGATGAGCACGTGTAGGTCTGCACCCCAGATCCCAACCTGCCAAACCCAGGCCTCTGAACCAGAGTGGCCAGCCCCAGCTACAAGTTCTTAATGTGAACATTAATCTAGAAGGGATAACATTCCCATCTAACTCTGAAAATTATATTTGCATTTTTAAAAATGCAAAAAGACACTCAAATTCTATACACAGTTTTCTCTTTAAAATATCTTTTGATATTTTAGGCATAAAAAATACAATTAGAAGTTTTCTAGTTTGACTCCAAATTCCATAAAACATTTGCAACTGGATCAGTCAATCCCCAGCTACAAATCAGAATAATTATTGATCTACTATTTAATGTCAGAGAAAAGAAATAAAAGCCCCAAGGCCGGGCTTTGTGTCTATTCTCTTTTCAAGTTACTGTCCATTTGAAGACATAACATAATAGGAACATAAACAAGGAACCTTCTACCCTTCCCTCCAATCCTTGCATCAATGATAAATAATGTCCCAATATTCTTAAAGGTTGGCTTTCTCTCTTGAACACTCATTAGGGATTAAATTTGGCTATGCTTACCCATCCAAGTGTTTAGGGCTGAAACTATCTGGAACAGATTTAATGACTTTTAATAAAAACTTATTTAATCTGAATGTTTGCATCTAGATGTAATGGTTATATTCTATTAGTGTGCTCCTATAAATTTATGATGTTCTGAAAATGTGGATTCAACATGGTAAAGATAGGAATATCAATTATGACAATGCCCTAACTACACTACACATGGTACATGAGTAAATGGCTAGCACAGATACTTATAAAATTTGAGTTTGCAATAGTGATAACTTCTTATTCATTCCTACAAATCCCTAGGGATGCCGTAGCTAAAAACAATTTCAAGTAATGTAATGCTGCTCTGCTCTTTCCTTGAAACGACTGCTATACTAGACCCGTTAGCACTGCAGGTATTTTATTTTGCTTTTCAAAGGATAGGCTCAGGAGATGTGTGCCAAGAGTTCGTTGACTGCAGTTTTACTGAGCAGCATCTTCCAGCATGTTTGAGAACATCAATTGCAATGTGACAGATTTAACTGTTCAGCAAAGTGGAAATGCTTGCTTGGTTAATGGTGCCTCTTTAAAGCAGGGTCAGATTATTGTGGAATTAATCCAGGAAACCTACCCTCAGAAACAGAGGAAAATTCTGATGTTATTAATTAGTGGGAGGAGGAGTTATCAGCTTTCATGTCTTCAGAAATTAATCCATTACAGTTAGATTTCTCAACTTCTGCGTTTCCCATTGGGACCTTTAATCAGATCTTAGATATATCAGTAAACTGGGATTAAGAAGATGGGTTCAGACAGCCAGACTCAGTGATAATTCTGTTATGATCTTCCCTGAAGAACTGAAAAAAGGAAATATTGGTGTTTACTGGGTCATGCAGATAACAATGCCAGGAATCTGTTCTATAATCCATAGGTTACAAATGGAATAAAATTGTACCTGAGACAGTAGAGCACAGTATTTGCAAAGATGGCAAGGTGACCAAATTCCTCTTCTCTGGGAATGGAGAAATCTGACTTCATTAGTCTTCTCTTTTGAACCAAGTTTTTCTTTAAAACCAAAGACATGATTTTTTTTCTAGTAAATAGTTATAGTTGATTTTAATAGTACTGCCTATTTATATTTTATAAAGACATTTCATTAATAGATCAAAATGAAATTGACAATGAGTTTAGCATTGAAGACTTGCATGTGATAAGATTTCTGCTCTTTCAAAATATAGTGAGACATCTGTCTGCAATTTGTTACTGGCCTTGTCTCCCAGAGGTTTTGGAGATCTTATGATTCTGCCATTATGGAGTGTGCTGAATGGCCATGGAGAAGAGACGATGGTTAGGTAATTGGATGGGGAAGTCGGCTGGAGGGAATCTGTAGCATAATTTCACCGTCATTCCAAGGCATAAGTTGATGTACAGCATGAGTGAAGTTCAGCAACATAATGACAGAGATGGGAGGGTAGAACAAAAGGCTTAGGAAAAGTCTTGGAGCTATTTCTGTGAAGTTTCATCATTCTCCAAGGATTCTGTTCATGTGGTTCTGATGTTATTCATCGAGTTGCAGCTCTTGAAGACATTGGCCACATCCTGCGGAGAAAAGAACAAAGCAGTTCAGGAAAGACCAAAGTTTCCCAGGTTTTTCCTAGTGGGGCAGGCTGTGGTGACTCTTGGGATCTTAGCTGAGCTTCAGCCCAGACTCAAAGCTGCCTCTCAATAAGATATTTCATTTGAATTCTATAATACCAAGAAAACTAATAATATTTAGTATTATGATTTCTTGAGAGACAGAGTGGGCCATAGGCATGTGTTAGGATGCTTTCAGCTGCAAGAACAAGAAAACCATGTAATGATAAGGAGATAAGGAAAACCTATTATGACACGGAATGTTTGGGGAATGGAATTTTTAATGTTGGTTAATGCAGTAACTTGGTGACAATATCAAAGATCCAGGATTTTTTCCATTTTTCTGCTCTGTCATCTTTAGCGTGTCATCTACTTCCGTCATAGTTGCAAGGCAGTTGCACTAGCTCAGGTGTCACATCCTGCACAATATCCACAGGCCCGGAGAGAAGACTGCATCTTCTTTTGAAGAGTGAGGGAGGTTTCCTCAGAAGCCTCTGAGCATTTACAGTCTCATATCGCATTCACAGAACCGCACTCCCCTCTCTCCTAAACTAGAGCGAGAGAAAAAGAGTGGGCATCATTGGCTTAGACCAATCAAAAGGCCCAAAACCCACTGAAGCTTGTCTGGTACTTAAGAAAGTGAGGGTTCTTTGGCAGGAAGGAGGAGTGAATGGATATTGTGAAGGCTGACAGGTGGCAGGCCATCAGTTCAGTTTCCATTGTTCTCAGCTTAACAAGGAGAAGCAGAAAGATATAGTGCAGGGTGCCTCAGTCCCAGCACTGTCGACATTTGGACCAGAAAACTCTTTACTGTGGGGGCTGTCCTGTGCATTGTAGGATGCTTAGCAGCACCCCTGGCCTCTACTCAACAGATGCCAATAGCAACCCCTCCTCCCGTTTGTGACAACCAAGTTTTGTCCTCCAGTGGGTGGGAGGAGGGGGCAAAATCACTGATGTAGTGGATTGACATGGGCGAGGGAAACCATCTGTGGATAGGCTATTGCACGATGGCTGTAGGCTTGATCACGGGCCTATGAACCTGATCATATGCTAGACCAGGTTGTGCATGAGCGATTTGAGGCAAAGTATGCCTTGTGTACCTCCTGAAGGCTTCTGTCTAATATGTGGGGCTTGCTGGTCACAGATTTGCAGCTTGCTTTGTTTTTTCGTAAGGTGACCTACGAGCCTTCCTGTGTGTGTAGAAACCTTTGAGGTAATTGTCAAAGTCAGGATTAAGTTGGGAAAAGGCAGAGGCTGAAATTATGATTTCGGTGGCAAAAATACACTCTGCCTGGGAATGTGAAGTGAGTTGTTATAATGTAATTTCATTTGGCCTGCTTAACTTACAAGAGTCCTAGTACTTGATGAATTTTCCTAGTACAGATCTTCCTCGACTTTCGATGGAGTTACGTCCCTATAAACCCATGGTAAATTGAAAATATCATTAAGCCAAAAATGCATTTAATACACCTAACCTATCAAACATTGTAGCTTAGCCTAGCCTACCTTATACACGCACTAGCCTACAGTTGGGCACAATCATCTAACACAAAGCCTATTTTATAGTATGTATTGACTATCTCATGTAATTTCTTGAATCCTGTACTGAAAGTGAGAAACAGAATGGCCATCTGGGCCCAGCATGGTTGTTGGTGTAGGCGTCGTTCACCCTCGTGATCACGTGGTGACTGGGAGCAGCGGCTCACTGCTGCTGCCCAGCGTCAGGACAGAGGATCGCACCACATGATGCTAGCCCGGGAAAAGATCAAACTTCAAAATTCGAAGTACAGTTTCTACTGAATGTGTATTGTTTTCGCAGCATCCTAAAGGAGAAAATAGTAAGTCCAGCCATCGTAAGGGGGGACATCTGTAAATGCAGTAGGAGTGTGCACCGCACTAAGGAACTTTAAAAATGGCCCTCCAAAATTAGGGCACCACCCGGAGCCCTTAGTTTGAGACACACTTAAACAGAATTGGTGGAATTTAAAAGTTCAAATTTCTTGCTTGAAGGTGAAAATAGTCACCATATTACATAAATTGAATAGCTAAAATAAGCCAGTTATTTAGAGACAGTGTTACTTCAAACTAAATAATTCTGACCATTTGGGATCCTCTCCTTCCTTTATTATATTTTATCTCTCATTTCAATACAAGAAAGCAATTTAAACAGTACAAAATTGTGGAAAATTTGAAAGAGAGACATTTTGGGAATAGAAATAAGCAAAGATATCGCTGGAGGAAAAAAAAGGTGAAGAGGAAATGCACAAAACAGGAGTGGCTGGAAGGGATGAGAGCAGACTGGGGACAGACGCTCAGCAAGGTCCAGCTGTTACCAAGCAATGGGCTCACCGTGATCAGAGCTAATTAATCACGAAGAGATCAAGAAAAGAAGTTTTAATTCAAATAACCAGCATAAAAGGGAAGATGGCGGATTAATGTCTCAAACAATCCACCTTCAAAAATTAAAGAATCTTGAGGCAGTCATATAGGGAAAATGGGCAGTGAGGAGGGGGTCGAGGGATGTTGTATCCAGGCATGATTGGTGTGTTTCCCACCTGTAGTCAGTCTGTTCCTGGAGAGAAACTCCTAGAACTAAGTTTTAATTTATCAAGCTATTGGGGAGTACGTACATAAACGAAGGCCATAAATCAGGAAAGCACGTGAATTTTTTAGAATACGTGCAGAGCAGCAAGTAGTCACACAGAGGAGGGGCTGGGACCATTTAGTGTAACAAAATGGCCTCACATGTTCACTTACACAGCGGTACCATCCTGCATGTAATTTATTCAATTACCTCACAGATTTTTTTAAATGTTGGTGTCTATATTTTACAAATGATAATCCACTACATGTTTTGTGCATGGATGGTTGATTGCTGGGATTTTAACAGTCAATTCTGTTCAACAGGTGGATAAGAGTAGGCATGTCAAGCAGTAGGCGCTCCACTTAACAGCTGTGTGACATTGAGAAATTACCTAACAACCCTGGGCCGCAAGTCCTGTAAAATGAGGCTGCTAATAGAACCTAGTCCAAGGGCCTGGGACATTTTCCCAGTTATTTCAGGGTAAATTACCTATCACACAGGCTGGTATAGGGAAAGTGTTTTACAACAGTTTTTGCTATTTTTTTAAATATTTTCTTGATTTCTCTCTATCCAGCTGATCTTGGTACCTATCTACATTTAACCAGCTAAAAGTGTCAGCATTCGCCACTAATCAAACACATGCTTAGTGCTTCTCATCCTAATTCAGAACAGCAGAGAGCAATACTGTAGTAACAATGTCTAGACAGGAAACACTGAAATGTTACAGAATCGACAGTGATTCAAGTTTGGGACCTGTGGATGACTCAATACTGGTTTGTGAAGAGGTAACAGAAGCCCAGGGAGAAAAACAACATTCTGCTAATTATTTTGATAATAGAATTTCTGACTTTGATCAACTATAAAAGAGTTCATATATACAAAATAATATATGTGTAATTCATATATATAAAAGATGTAAAGACTAATAAGACAAGCACCCATGTACTCACAATACAGTTTAAAAAAATACAACACTCATTGCTGTTCAAGACCCTGTGCACCTCTCACTGAATTTTGTGTTTATCATTCTGTTGCTGTCCTTTGTAAATTTACTACATATTAATGGCCCCTAAGCAACATAATTGTTTGGTTCTTTTATTTGAACTTCCTATAATGGTATCTGCTGTCTACATTTTCCTGAGACTTGCTTTTATTAAAAAGCAGCATTATGTTTTTGATATTCATCCATGTGGGTATGTAGATGTAGATCATTTATTACCACTGCTGTAAACATTCTATTGTCAGACCAAACCATTTCCTAGTGACCTATTAACCATCCGATGGACATTTGGCTTGTTTCTAGCTGTTTTGTTTTCACAAAGATGTTGCAATGTACATAACTTTTCGAGCACGTGGGCCAGGGTTTTTGGAGTAGAATTACTGGATCAGAGAATTTAAATATCATTGTGGCTACAAGATAATGTCAATTGTTTTCCAAAGTGAATATACTAATTTATACTCCCACCAGTAGTGTATAAAAGCTTCAGTTGCTGTACATTCTTACCAAGCCTTAGTATTGTGAGACATTTTAAGTTTTACAAATATGAAGCTGTGACATGCTGTCTTATTTTGGTTTCTCTGTCTGCAATAAATTTGAGCATTTCTTTTTAATTGTACTTTCATGCTTTTCTGTAAAATGCCTCTTATCTTTTGCCCATTTTAAATCATATTGTTTATCTTCTTAGTGGTTTGTAAGATATGTTTTTATATTTGAGAGACTAATCCATTGTCAGTTATGTACATGGTATCTTCACCCAAATTTTGGCTTGCTTTTCATGTGGCTTAAGGTATCTATGGTTGATAGGAAATTGGTGTCAATTCTTATAACTGGCTCCCCCATAATAGGGTGATACATTCACACCCTTTGCCATGTAGGCCCAGTGCCCACCTCCAGAGTAATGGGAGTATGACGTCTGCCACCTTAGTGTTGGGCCTGACCAACTACCTTACTTTGGCCAATGGGATATGAGCAAAGGTGATGCAAGCAGAGGGGTTAAATATGTTTTCGAGGTTCAGCTTGTCAGCATGTGCTCCTGCCATTCTCAATAAGAAGACCATGCCCTGGTTTAGCCACTGGTCCAAGGAAGATACCTAGAGCAGCTGCAACCCAATCCTGAGTCTGGAACCAAGCCTGACTGACTTGCAGCTGACCTGCAGATCCATGAACAAGAAAAACAATACTTGTGGTTCTAAGTCACTCAATTGGACATGATTTGTTGTTTGTGTTATTACAACAGCTGAGTCAGAACTAATGGGCAGAAGTCCTTAATTTAATATGGCTGAATTTATCATTCTTTTCCTTTAGAGTTTGCACATTTTATGTCTTGTTTAAATCTAGTTTCTTTCAAACATGTTCTTTGCATGTTGTTCAAAAACATCTCTCCCGTCCCAAGGTTATCAAGATAATCTACAACATAAGCATTTCAGCCTATGAATAACAGGGAGTTGATTTTGCATATGTGTGAAGTAGGGCTCAAATTTACTTATTTTTTCACATGTATACCACAATTGCCTCAGCACAATTTATCCATTCTCCGCTGATATACAATGCTATCCTGTTTCCATGTAGTGTTGTCTATACCTGCGCCAATGTCACACTGTCTTAATTCCTGTAGCTTTTTAGTGTGTCTTGCTATCTGGTAGGGTAAGCCCTCCCTTTTTCCTATTTCAAGAAGTTTTAGGTGTATTTGATTCTTCATTTATCATATGCATTTTATAATCACCTTGTCAAATTCCTTGAAAACCCAGATTCATAGAGGATCTATAGATAAACTTGTTAACATTGAACAATTTTGCGACACCATTTCATTATCCAGAAGAATCATCTTTTTTTTGTTTATATGTATTTTATATAAAGCTTCTTAGTAATGTTTTAAAATTTACTTCATCAAGGCCTTGCACATTATTTTTAGAGTTAGTTTTTATTTTGTCACTATTTTACAAGATATCTTAAAAACTACATTTTCTAAATGTTTGTAGCTGTTGTATAGAAACGCAATTGAATTTTGTATAATTGACTTTTTATCCAACTTTGTTAATATCCATGATTAATTTTAATAATTTATCTCTATAATATTTTCAGTTTTCTAGGTAGAAAAATCGTATCATCTAAGATTAATGATTGAATTTTTTAATTCCTTTTGTAATGTTTATTTCCTTTTCTTTTTTCTCCCTTATTGCCCTCAAGGGGACCTCCAGCATGACACTGAACAGCAGTAAGATAGTGGACTGCCTCTTTATTCATTAATTTAAAGGAAATGGTTTTAATCTTTCACCATTTAGTAAGATGTTTGCTGTAGGATTTGTTTGTTTTCATATTTCTATCAGATTAAGGAAGTTCCCTTCTCTTCAAGCCTCCCTACGTGGTTGATGAATTTTATTAAATGCTTTTTCTGCATGTTTTGAGATGATGATGTAGTTTTTCTCCTTTAATTTGTTAATGCAGTAAATTACATTAATAGATATTTTTTCTAATGTTAACCCAACCTTTTATTCCTGGAATAAACTTAATTTGGTCATGACATAGTCTATATTGTATACATGTTTATTTTGTTCATATCTTGTTTGCAGTATTGGTTTGTATTTTTTCTTACTTATGCAGCCCTCTAATTTTCTTTTCTTTTTTTTTTGAGGAAGATTGGCCCTGAGCTAACATCTGTTGCCAATCTTCCTCTTTTTCTTTTTTCTTCCCAAAACCCCAGTACATAGTTGTGTATCCTAGTTGTAGGTCCTTCTAGTTCTTCTATGTGGGACACCGCCTCAGCATGGCTTGATGAGCGGTGAGTAGGTCTGCACCCAGGATCCAAACCGGTGGACCCCGGGCCTCTGAAGCAGAACATGTGAACTTAACTGCTATGCCACGGGGCTGGCCTCTGTCCTCTAGTTTTTGAATCACAGTTACGTTAGCCTAACCAAGTATGTGGGGTGTTTTCCCTCTCTTTTTAGTTCCAAGAATATGTGATGTAAAATCAGAATTATTTGTTCCTTGAAGCATGGTAGAATACATTCACAAAAGTCACTTGGACCTGCTGTTTCCTTTATGGAAAGATATTAAAATATTGATTCAATATCTTTAAAGATTATAGTATTACTTGGGTTTTCTATTTATTTTTTAGTAAATCATATTTTTCTAGGCATCTGTCCGTGTTATGCTGGTTTTCAAATCAATTGACAAAGTATTTTTTTAAATCTCTGCTGCATTTGTAATTATATCCTCAATTTATTCATGAAATTTTGTTTTTAGCAGCTTTAATGTTTCCCCACAAGCAACTTTTGACTTACTTGATTTTGTAATTTGTTTAGTTTTATTTTATGTATTTTATATTTGTTTTCTATCTCATTAATTTCCCTCAGGAGTTGTTTTACGTATGTCTGCTATCAACATCATTTAGCTGATACTTACAGTTGGTGTAAATGTCTGAGAATCTTAGCTCCTTACCTGAAATATTTAGGCGATTCACATTTAATCATGATCTCTGATATGTTTGGACTTATTTCTGTTAGCTCATTTCATGTTATCTATTTTTACTGCCTGCAGTATTTTTTCCCCACTTTTTTCTTACAAACTGATATTTTCCCCCATTGTTACATTTTTTTCCTTCTAATTGTTTGGAAGTTGCACAGTATTTTATAAATAAATATATTTTGTGTGGGGGGGGGTTCTTTCTTTTTTTTTAATTAATTTTATGGTTTTTATTGAAGTAACATTGGTTTATAACATTATTTAAATTTCGGGTGTACATCATTATATTTCGATTTCTGTGTAGAGTACATCATGTTCACCACCCAAAAACTAATTACAATCCCTCACCACACACATGTGCCCAGTCACCCTTTTTGCCTCCCCTCCACCCCCCTTCCCCTCTGGTGACCATGAATCCAACCTCTGTCTCTATGTGTTTGTTGTTGTTGTTGTGTTTATCTTCTATTTATGAGTGAGATCGTATGGTATTTGACTTTCTTCCTCTGACTTATTTCACTTAGCATGACACCCTCAAGGTCCATCCATGTGGTCACAAAAGGCCAGATTTCATCTTATTTTTGTGGCTGAGTAGTATTCAATTGTGTATATATACCACATTTTCTTTACCCATTTGTGCCTTGATGGGCACCTAGGTTGCTTCCAAGTCTTGGCTATTGTGGACAATGCTGCAGAGAACATAGGGGTGCGTGTATCTTCACATATTCATGTTTTTGTGTTCCTTGGATAAATACCCAGAAGTGGAATAGCTAGAATATATGGTATTTCTATTCTTAATTTTTTGATGAATCTCCATACTGTTTTCCATAGTGGCTACACCAGTTTGCATTCCCACCAGCAGTGTATGAGAGTTCCTTTTACTCTATATCCTTTCGAACAATTGTAATTTCCTTATCTGGTTAATTATAGCCATTCTGAGGGGTATGAAGTGATATCTCATTGTAGTTTTGATTTGTGTTTCCCTAATAATTAGTGATGTTGAATGTCTTTTCATGGGCCTGTTGGCCATCTGTATATCTTCTTTGGGAAAAAGTCTGTTCAGATTCTTTGCCTATTGTTTTTTTTTTTTTTTTTTTTTTTGTGGGGAAGACCAGCCCTGAGCTAACATCCGTTGCCAATCCTCCCCTTTTTGCTGAGGAAGACTGGCCCTGGGCTAACATCCGTGCCCATCTTCCTCCACTTTATATGGGACGCTGCCACCGTATGGCTGACAGGCAGTGCGTCGGCGGGCTCCCGGGATCCGAACTCGCGAACCCTGGGCTGCCAAGCGTGGACTAAACCGCTGCGCCACCATTTGCCTGTTTTTCAGTTGGGTTGTTTGTTTCTTTGTTGTTGAGATGTATGAATTATTTACATATTTTAGATATTAACCCTTTATCAGATATATGGTTTGCAAATATCTTCTCCCAATTGTTAGGTTGTCTTTTCATTTTGTTAATGGTTTCCTTTGCTGTGCAGAAGCTTTTTAGTTTGATGTAGTCCCATTTGTTTATTTTTCCTCTTGTTTCCCTTGCCTGGTGAGAAAGGGTATTTGAAAAGATGCTGCTAAGAACGATGTCGAAGAGCGCACTAAATTTTCTTCTAGAAGTTTCATGGTTTCAGGTCTTACATTCAAGTCTTTAACCCATTTTGAGTTAATTTTTGTGTGTGGTGTAAGATAATGGTCTACTTTCATTCTTTTGCATGTGGCTGTCCACTTTTCCCAGCACCGTTTATTGAAGAGACTTTCCTTTCTCCATTGTGTGTTCTTGGCTCCCTTTGTTGAAAATTAGCTGTCCATAAAAGTATGGGTTTATTTTTGGGCTCTTGAACCTGTTCTATTGGTCTATGTGTCTGATTTTGTGCCAGTACCGTGCTGCTTTGATTACTATAGCTTTGTAGTATATTTTGAATTCAGAGAGGGTAATACCTCCAGCTTTGTTCTTTTTTCTCAGGATTCTTTTGGCTATTTGGGGTCTTTTGTTGTTCCATATAAATTTTAGGATTCTTGTTCTATTTCTGAGAAAAATGTTCTTGGGATTTTGATAGGGATTACAGTGAATCTGTAGATTGCTTTAGGAAGTATGGACATTTTAACTATGTTAATTCTTCCAATCCCAAGAGCCCAGAATATCTTTCTATTTCTTTGTGTCTTTTTCATTTTCTTTCAATGTTTTATACTTTTCAGTGTTACAGGTCTTTCACCTCTTTGGTTATATTTATTCCTGGGTATTTTATTCTTTTTGTTGCAGTTGTAAATGAGATTGTATTCTTAATTTCTCTTTCTGCTATATTGTTGTTAGTTTACAGAAACCAACTGATTTTTGTATGTTGATTTTGTGTCCTGCAACTTTACTGTATTCATTTATTATTTTCATAGTTTTTGTGTGTGTGTGAATTCTTTAGGGTTTTGTATATATAAAATCATGTCATCTACAAATAGTGACAGTTTTACTATTTCCTTTCCAATTTGCATCCCTTAGGATTCTTTTTCTTGCCTGATCTCTCTGGCTAGGACTTCTAATACTATGTTAAATAAGAGTAGCAAAAACGGGCATCCTTGTCTGGTTTCTGTTCTTAAAGAGATAGTTTTCAGTTTTTTACCATTGAGCATGATATTAGCTATGAGTTTGTCATATATGGCCTTTATTATGTTGAGGTACTTTCCTTCTATACCCATTTTGTTTAAAGTTTTTATCATAAATGGATGTTGTATCTCGTAGAATGCTTTCTCTGCATCTATGGAGATTATCATGTGATTTTTAGTCTTCATTTTGTTAATGTGGTATATCACTTTGATTGATTAGTGGATGTTGAACCATCCCTGCATCTCTGGAATAAATGCCACTTGATCATGGTGTATGATCTTTTTAATGTATTATTGTATTTGATTTGCTAGTATTTTGTTGAGGATTTTTGTATCTATGTTCATCAGTGATATTGACCTGTAATTTTCTTTTTTTGTGTTGCCTTTGTCTGGTTTTGGTATCAGGGTAATGTTGGCTTCCTAGAATGAGTTAGGAAGCATCCCCTCCTCTTCAATTTTTTGGAAGAGTTTGAGAAGGATAGGTATTAACTCTTCTTTGAATGTTAGGTAGAATTCACCAGGGAAGCTATCTGGTCCTGGACTTTTTTGGGGGGGAGGTTTTAGATTACTGTTTTGATCTCCTTGCTGGTGATGGTCTGTTTAGATTGTCTGTTTCTTCTCAGTTCAGTTTTGGAAGGTTGTATGATTCTAAGAATTTATCCATTTCTTCTAGATTATCCAATTTGTTGGCATATAGGCTTTCATAGTATTCTGCTATAATCCTTTGTATTTCTGAGGTGTCTGTTGTAATTTCTCCTCTTGCATTTCTGATTTTATTTATTTGAGCCTTCTCTCTTTTTTTCTTAGTGAGTCTGGCTAAGGGTTTGTCAATTTTGTTTATCTATTCAAGGAACCAGCTCTTAGTTTCATTGATATTTTCTATTTTTTGGTCTCTATTTCATTTATTTCTGTTCTGATTTTTATTATTTCCTTCCTTCTACTGATTTTCAGCTTTGTTTCTTCTTCTTTTTCTAATCCCTTTAGGTACATCGTTAGATTGTTTCTTTGAGACTTTTCTTGTTTCTTAAGGTAGGCTTGTATTGCTATAAACTTCCCTCTTAGTACTGCTTTTGTTGTATCCCATAAATTTTGGCGTGTCATATGTTCATTTGTCTCCAGGTATTTTTTGATTTCTCCTTTGATTTCCTCATTAACACAATAGTTTTTCAGTAGCATTTTGTTTATTCTCCACATATCTGTGGATTTTCCAACTTTCTTCTTATGGTTGATTTCTAGTTTCACACTGTTGTAGTCAGAAAAGATGCTTGGTGTTATACCAATCTTCTTAAATTTATAGAGACTTGTTCTGTGGCCTAACATGTCATCTATCCTGGAGAATGTTCCACGTGCATTCGAAAAGAACATGTATTCTTTGGTTTTTGGATGGAATGTTCTGTATATATCTACTAGGTCCATCTGGTCTAATGTGTCATTTAAGGCCAATGTTTCCTTGTTGATCTTCTGTTTGGATGATATAACCATTGATGTAAGTGGAATGTTAAAGTTCCCTACTATTATTGTGTTACTGTCCATTTCTCCTTTTATGTCTGTTAATAATTGCTTTATATATTTGGATGCTCCTATGTTGGGTTCATAGATATTTACAAGTGTTATATCCTCTTGTTGAATTGTTCCCTTTAGCATTAAGTAGTACCCTTCTTTGTCTCTTGTTACAGATTTTGTTTTAAAGTCTATTTTGTCTGATATGAGTATTGCTACCCCAGCTTTCTTTTCATTGCCATTTGCATGGAGTATCTTTTTCTATCCCTTCACTTTCAGTTTGTGAATGTCTTTAGGTCTGAAGTGTGTCTGCTGTGTACAGCATATGTATGGGTCCTGTTTTTTATCCAATCAGCCATCCTATGTCGTTTGATTGGAGCATTTAGTCCATTGACATTTAAAGTAGCTGTTGGTAAGTGTATACTTATTGTCATTTTGTTACTTTTTTCTGGGTATTTTGGTACTTCTTCTCTGTTCTTTTCTTCCTCCCACATTCTCTCCTCTTGTGATTTGATGACTTTCTTTAGTATTTGTTTGGTTCCTTTCTCTTAATTTTTTGTGTGTTTATTATACATTTTTGATTTGTGATTACTATGAGGTTCATATATAAAAATCTATGTAAATAGCAATCTATATTAAGTTGATGGTCTCTTAAGTTTGACCTGTTACTAAAAGCCCTACACTTTACTCTTCTCCTCTGACATTTTATGTTGTTGATATCATATCTAACCTCTTTTTTTTTGTGTGTATATCCATTACCTTCCTATCATGGAAATAGATAATTTTAGTACTTTTGTCTTTTGACCCTCATATCAGCTTTATGGGTGACTGATCTGCTACCTTTAGTGTATATTTGCCTTTACCAGTAATTATTTTCTTTGATAATTTTCTTATTCCTATTTGTGGTCTTTTCTTTTCCACTTAAATGTGTCCCTTTATTGTAAAGCTGGTTTCTTGATGGTAAACTCCTTTAGTTTTTGCTTGTCTGTAAAACTCTTTATCTCTCCTTCCATTCTGAATGATAACCTTGCCGGTTGAGTATTCTTGGCTGTAGGTTTTTTCCTTTCATACTTTTATACTTTAAATATATCATGCCACTCCCTTCTAGCCTGTAAGGTGTCTGCTGAGAAGTCAGCTGATAGCCTCATGGGGTTTCCTTTATGTAACTTGTTGCCTTTGTCTTGCAGTTTTTAGGATTCTTTCTTTATATTTAATTCTGGACATTTTAATTATAATGTGTCTTGGTGTGGGCCTCTTTGGGTTTATCTTGTTTGGTGCTTTCTGTGCTTCCTGTACCTGGATGTCTGTTTCCTTCCTTAGATTAGGAAAGTTTCCAGCTATTATTTCTTCACATAGATTCTCTGCCCCTTTGTCTCTCTCTTCTCCTTCTGGGACCCCTATAACATGGATGTTAGTGCACTTGATGTTGTCCCAGAGGTCCCTTAGACTGTCCTCATTCTTTTTAATTCTTTTTTCTTTTATCTGTTCAGCTTGGGTGATTTTCTCTAGTTTTTCATCCAGCTAGCTGATCTGTTCTGTATCATCTACTCTGCTGTTGATTCTCTCTAGTGAATTTTTCATTTCCAGTATTGCATTCTTCATGTCTGATTAGTTCTTTTTTATATTTTCCAATTCTTTGTTGAAGCTCTCACTGAATTAATCCATTCTTCTCCCAAAATCAGTGAGCATCCTTATGACTATTAGTTTGTACTTTTTATCAGGTAGATAGTTTATCTCTGTTTCATTTAGTTCTTTTTCTGAGGATTTGTCCTGTTCCCTTATCTGGAACATATTCCTTTATCTCCTCATCTTGCCTACTTCTCTGTGCTGATATGTATATATTAGATAGATCAGCTACATCTCCCAATCTTGGAGATGTGGCCTTATGTAAGAGATACCTTATGGGGCCCAACAATGTGCTTCCCTCTTGTCAGCAGTTCCAAATGTTCGAGTGTCCCCTGTGTACACTACGTGTGCCCTTCTGTTGTGGCAGGGCTGCTCTTGCTCCAGGTTCACAGCTAGGCTAGGCTGGCTCCAGGCCAGCTCATCATAAGGCTCAGCTGCCTGAAGCTGCTACAGTCACTTAATTGGGCAGGGGGAATCCCAGCACAGTTGGCTGCTAGGTCTAATAACACACACCTGCTGCTTGTTTGCCATTAAGTGAGTCAGGCCCCCAATGTGGCTGGCTGCTGGGCTCAGGGGCTCACAGTTGCTGTAGGCCTCGTGCCTGTGAGGCTCTTGTCAGCTCTCTCAGGAGTGCAGCTGGGTGGAGGTGGCCCCAGATGTGGCAACACACTTTTCAGGCTTTAGAAGGTGGGGCAGATCCCCTGTGTGGCTGTTTGAGAAGGCCAGTGGCACAAGATGGCTGCAGCTAATAAGCCCCACCACCTGCAGGCCCACACACCCTATCAACACAGTCCTGCCCTGTGCGCACATCCCACTCTGCCAAGAAGGACCCATTCATCCTACTGCAGAGGTCCCACACTTGCCAATGCAAGCCCACCCCTCATGCTTGCCCTGCCCTGCTGAGGCAGACCCACTCTCCCAGCTGCAGAAGTCCCACGCATCCCACCTATGGGGGCCCACAAGTTCTCTGTGGGCTTGCTGGTGGGTGAGGCCAGTCCCTAGGGCAGGCTGCCTGCCCTGGCTGAGCTGTATTAAACCAGTTCTATAGTTGGGGGGTGGGGAATCTTCTGCACTAACAGGCCTGGGGAAGAAATCCAATGGTGTCTGTCAGCTTCTGCATCAGCATGCCTGTACTAGTCACAATAATGGCTGCAGCCAGTGTCTCAGTCCCTGGGGAGGTGGACCCAGCTGCCTTCTGCCTCTCTGAGATGCACTCAGAGCTTATCAAGTGAGTCTCTTTCACCAAAGGACTGTGCAACTTTCTTTCTGGTGATTTTGTGTTGGTTTCTGGAATGAGTGAATTTGTGTCTGGGCCCTTTAAGAACAGGCTTTTCTTTCTCTTATGTTTGACAGCTTTTCTAGGGGTATTCCCTGTTGGTTTTAATAGCCAGCAAAGCCAGGCATTACAGCGCTTGT
The DNA here is from genome assembly GCA_031878705.1 of Tapirus indicus. NCBI lineage: Eukaryota > Metazoa > Chordata > Mammalia > Perissodactyla > Tapiridae > Tapirus > Tapirus indicus. The sequence continues at coordinate 80,790,987 of CM062919.1, forward strand.
CTCAGTTGTGCTGAATTCAAAGGCTGCTTACTGTGGCATAGTTCTCCACTCAGATTCTCCACTTTCCCAGGAAAAACTTCAGACCTAAAGATTGTGCCTGGCCATGAAGCACTGCAGCTAGAATGTGGTTTTTCCCCATCAGAGGTGTATTTCTGCCTCTTCCACCTCAGTCAGTATTGTCCTTTGTCCCTTGTTGTGGGGATTCGTTTTGTCCAGTTTCCAGTGCTCTCTCAGAGGTAATTGCTCCACAGGTAGCTGTAGATTTGTTGTGTCCATGGGAGGAGGTGAGTTCAGAGTCCTCCTATGCCACCATCTTCCCAGCAATCTCTGCTATTTGTGATTTTAATTAAGCATTTTGTATGTTTCCATTTCTCTCCATTATTAACATATCAGTTATGCTTCTTTTTAAAATTTTTTTAGTGGTTTCCCTAGAATTTGCAATATACATTTAGGGCTGATAGAAGTCCATGTTCTAATGTGACAACCTATAATAAAATAATCCTAATTCCTCCCTCTCATCTGTTGTATCATCACTGTCGTTCATTTCAATTATGTATAAACATACATGTACATAAGATACATACTTAAGTATACATAATGAAATATATTGTTATTATTATTTTGAACAAACTTTTATGGATTATATCAATTAAGAATAAGAAAAATGAAAGTTTATATTTTACTTCCTTTTATTCCTTCTCTGATGCTTTTCTCTTCTTTATGTAGATCCAAGTTTCTGACCTACATTACTATCCCTCTTTCTAAAGAATTTTTTTAATATTTCTTTCAAGGCAGGTCTATTGATAACATATTATCCTAATTTTTATTCTAATTTGTCTGAGAAAGTCTTTATTTCTCCTTCACTTTTGAAAGATAATTTATAGGGTACAGAGTTCTGGGTTGGTGATTTATTTCTCTTACATTTTAAATATTTCACTCCACTATCTTATTGCTTGCACGGTTTCTGAGGAGAAATTAGATGTAATTCTTAACCTTGCTCTTCTATAGGTAAGATTTTTTTTCCTGTGGCTTCTTTCAATATATTTTCTTTATCTTTGATTTTCTGCAGTTTGAATATGATATGCTTAGATGCATGGAGTTTTTTTCTTTTTTTTGGAATTTATCCTACTTAGTTCTCTCAGCTTCTTGGATATTTGGTTTGGTGTCTGATACTAACTTTGGGAACTTCTCAGTCATTATTGCTTCAAGTATTTCTTCCATTTCTTTCTCTTTCATCTTCTTTTGGTAATGCCTCTACGTGTATATTACACCTTTTGTAATTGTCCCACAGTCCTTGGATATTCTGTTCTTTTGTTCCCCCTGTTTTTTTGTGGGTTTTTTTCTCTTCTATTTTGTTTTGGGAGTTTCTATAGATAGGTCTTCATAAAATCTCAATAGTACAGGCTCTGGTAAAACTGTTTCCCTTGAGGGCAGTCCTTGTTTAGAAAAACAGAATGTTCTGGTGTATTTTAAAATGGTTCCTTTTCCCCTCCCCCTGTCAGAATCATGAGGGCATTCTTCTCTGATATTCACTAGGAGAATCTGGTTGGGATCCTGGAGGTAAAACTCACAGTGTGGGAGGACACCCGACGTCTGGGTCCCCTGGAGTTTTTATCTCTTTGACTTGTGCACACTGAGCCTCCAGCAAGTCATCAATTACAGTACAGGTTTCCCCAGCCCTGGTTCTGGGGTAGTTTCTGCCTGGGGTTTTCTGCTCTGCTAAGTTGTGGTTCTTTGTACTTCCTTGTCAGTCTTTCCAGTTTGGGGGGCAGGAATTTGCCCTGTTACATCACGTCTCATGAATCTAAGAATTATTATTTATTTTTCAACATGTTCGGATTTATACTTGTTGTTAGGATGCAATGACAACTTCCAAGTTTCTTGCGTGCTGGTCCAGAAACCAAAGGCCTGCAGCTCTCCCCATTGAGTGAATCTTACATTTCATGTATTTTTTTACTTCTAGAATTTCTATTGGGTCCTTTTCCAAATTTTCCTGCTCAATGCATATTATATCTTTTATTGTCTCTATTATTTTGTTAGACATCATAAGCATGCTTATTTTGTTTTCTATATTTAATCATTCTGAAAATCTGAAATATTTTTGGATCTAATTCTATTTATTTATTCTGCTTATCCTTGCTCACGTATTCTTGTCATCTTGTGGCTTTTAAAAAAAAATTATCATTGCAAGCCTATGCTTGCTGAAACTCTACTTGCGAGGAGCTGTGAGGGTTAGGTTGAGGGTGTACTCCAACAGAGATGATCTGCTTTAATTTCTGCCAGCTACATGGAATTCCTTCTGTAATTGGCCCATCTTATTTTCTTTTCTTGGTGTTTTTTGCATCATGCAGTTACTGTAATTTCAGACCTGCAATCACTACATAATGACTGACTTCTGCTTATAAATTTTCAGGAACTATTTCAATCATTCCAACCCCCTCCCCCGACCTCACATACCCAGAGGCAAGGTTACTCTGGACTCATTTCCTTGCTGAATTCTCTTGTGAAGTAGTTTATTTCTGGTTCATCATTTCATGGAGGATGTAGCACATTAGGATGTAGCACATTAGGGCTCCTAGGTTTATGGGTGTGTCTCCAGTACAACTATCCAAATGCCCCATCTCTGTCTCCCATGCGGTTTTGGAAACTACAGTTCCACATTGCTGAAGGTTGGCGGATGCCCAGGGAGCTGCCGACTGTAGGGCCTCTGAGTTCCTCTCTAGATTCACAGGGCTGCTTCATTTTTGGCCCTTGAGAAGGAATTTTCTTCCTTCATTTTCTTCCATATATATATATATATATATATATATATATATAGTTCAGATATGTACTAAAAGTATTCTGCACACCAATTTTAGATATTTTATAGTGAACTGTTTGTCAGATATAGTTACATATTTAACTTGAATGCTCATTTACAAATTAATTTAATATTGTGTATTTCTGTCTTTTTTTCCTTCATATTAAAAAATAAATAATTCTGTAAAACAGGTATTTAAACTGGGTCAGTCCCTTTGTACTAATAGTTTTGGGGTTATTTTTCATTTGCTTTTCATTAATTCCCCATGTATTTAAGTGATTGCTTCTTTTCTGCCACACACACAAGCGCATGCACACACACATTTATTTGGTTTTCTCTTTGAGTTAAGGTACTGCTGCTATTGGAGCTGCACAGAGTCAGCTTTTGATCTGCATCTATATTGCAGAGCAGCGCAGCTCTCATACCCTATGATCTCTAGTGCAAAATTAGACACTTACTGAAAAACACTGTGCACTCAGTACTCACTAAAATGTGTTGAACTGTTGAACTGAAAACATTTAGTGTGTTGAACACAGTGAAAACAATGGATTTGGAATACTCTCTATGCCTCCAACAATTTAAGTAAATTAAGTAAGTAGCTTAAAACATAGGTATGTAATATTTTGTCTATTAGTTTCTTCATTAGTTTGGTGTTTGTAGAATTTGATGTGTGAGGGAGGAGCTCTGTGGATACACTTTACAGAAGTAGCAGTACAAGATAGCAGCATTTAGGAGAGAAAGGGATTAGTTAACCCTTAATTAATGTAGAAGCAATCAGTACAATTTTCAAGGAAATACAATTGTGACCCAGCAGAAACTCTCCCTTCCTTAAAATTCATTAAAACTTCTTTAATATATATCAACGATTATCAAGGAATTTTTTTAAAGAAACTAAATTATTTTCAGTGCAGGTAAGTTTAGGTGACTTCCCCTCTTAAAATCTACATTTTGCACAATTTTTTAGAATTCCACTACATTGACTACTCAGTATTTGATGGTGTGGTAGGCATTCACCAATGTTGATTTTGCTTCCATTTCCTGGCTATCAAAAACTTCGCTTCCTCACCCTCTTATATTTACACAAGGCAGAGTGACTTGCTTTGGCCAGTGAAATGTGAGCAGGAGTGACATGTGTCACTTACAGGCAGAAGCATTCGGTGGTCAGTGTTCGGATCTCCAAGCCTCTCCATTGTCCTGGTGCTTTGGATGATTTGCAGCTACCTTGAGTCTGATACAGCCCAGAATTCTGAACTGACGCAGCACAGCTGTCCCGGGAGTTGCCCAGATGTGCAGATTTGTGTGTGTGTGAAAAACTAAACTTTTGTTATATAACAGTACTAAGATTTGGCGTTGTTTGTAATTACAACATTAACCTAACCTACCCTGTCTAATACAAGTAGTAAAATACGAAGTACTTTAAACAAGTACAAAAAGAACACTTAATTAAAGCAGGCAAAAAGCGGACAATTGAGGTGAAGTATCTGATATTAAGAGGCGTTATCCATGTTTCAAAACACACCAAGATTTCGGGTAGAATTAATTTATTTTTTAGAATGCTTATAAAAACAAGTTGAAATCTAGTTCACCCCATTTTCTCAACTTTTTGAGTTTACATTTACTTTTTGTATATTGTAATATTTTGTCTTGAATTAATGGTCTGTGAGTATGTATGAAATGCTTTTGTATGCTAGTGTTCTTTGCTAAGCACAATGATAACTTGTTGAATTTAGTTATTCTGGTCAAACAAAAGAGTTTCTCTATCTCTTGTTCTTCCCAGCTTCAGGTTAGCACTGGAACAAACCTCAGCTGAAATTTTGGAAGGTATGATGGGGACAAATATGATTTCAAAATTACAGATGGAGTAGACTTTTATTTTCATTTTGCTTTGCTTTATATTTGCTTGTTTGGCTTCTTGGCATTTGAACTCCCTCTCTGTGTTGGTGTCTTGCTGGGAGAGATTTATTTGCCCATGTAGCACAGTGCCAGCCATAGATTCCAGTGGCCCTGCAGTGGGACAACAGGGTTCTCCCCAGACCAGGTCTGTGGTAGGAAGTTGGCTATTGTTCCCCAGTCTTGCTGCTTGGCCTTCATTTGCCACATGTTTTTCAAGCCTGATTCTCTAGCTATGCAAATGGTTTTAGAAGGTCATCCTGTCAATAAATTCCTCTTCTTAAATTAGTCAGTTTCTGTCTTTTTAAACTAAGAACACTGATAGAAAATAGCACTCAGAATTTTTTTCAGTTTCTATATTGACAAAATATTGAGTTTTTTTTAACCTTGGTGCAGAACAAATAAAGCTTTAAAGCTTTGGCTTTTACATGTATATGATTCCACATATGTTATTATGTTTCCATTATTTAACCATTTCTTTTGTTATATATTATTATGATGCTCTGTTGGGACACAGGGATATCATAATACAATATTATATATAATAATATAAAACATACAATTATAATAATATAAACATATATTAATATAATGTGGGTGAGGGAGGCACATGCTAACTTGGAGAAGGATTCTGTGTGTGCACACGTTCGTGCATGGGGGGCACATTACACATAATACCTTCACTGTTAGCTTGATACGGTGAGTTCTCTCTGAAGTGGTCAGTGGTTACAGTGAGGAAGTGATCTGTGAGTTCATACAAATCTCTGAGAACACGGCTGCCACTGCGAGAGGCCCGAAGTCCTCCTTGGGAGCAGAAACTTTGGACCAGTTATCTACATGTCAATGGAGAAAACAGCCCCTAGAGAGGCAATGTTGAAAGAGTGGAATGATTGGTGCTCATATTAATCTGAATGTTGGTTCCATGCTGTGAAAAGAGGAGAGGAGAAGCAGGAAATTTGTAAATATAGTCAAATCTAGTGCTTCAATTTAACTCATCAAATATTTATTGGTTGCCTGCTAAGTGGGAGGCACTGTTCCAGGTGCCAGAGGTAATCACAAGAGGAGTAATCCTTGCCCTCACGGAGCACATTCTTCAGTTTAATAACTGCTTGAGCCCTGTGTATTCTGGGTACGAGTTAGTGGAAATACAAAGATAAATAATAAAAGGTATCATCTCTCAAAAAGCATACAGTTTAGAAGATGAAACAGACACGTAAACAAAGATCTACAAAGTGACAGTATTATCATAGACATGTCACATATAGAGGGACATCTTTCGTTGCTGGACCCCATTATGAGGCAATGACAATAGGACCAATAAAATAATCTCTCATTTTTCAGCTGCCAGAGGAAAGTTGGCTATAGGTGCTGCTTCTTTTTTTCAGGCACACACTTCCTAGCTCATTCATTTATTCATTTATGTGTTCATTCAAGAACTTTGCATTAAACATCTGCTCAGCATCTTCTTCCGCTGAGTAAAATGGTGAACAAGATAGACACACAGGAATGTATGGGTTCTTTCAGGTTCTTAGCTGTGCTATGTCCTGTCCTATCTCAGAGCCTGTTCAGATGCTGCTCCTTCGACGCGTCCTGTCTCTGCACACTACTGCTCTTCTTACATCTAGACCTGTAGCACTTTCCATACACTGCTTCTACTCTTGCGTCTAGTAAATTCCCTTTCTTCCAGCACATCTTAGCACCAAGGGAGACCACCACAATGCTTCATTATGTCCTGAGTTTCAGTCATAACATTTTACACATTCTTCAATTGTATCTATGTGGATTATTTTCTGTTCCTCCCCACGTTCCCTGTTGCTCATCACAATATCCTCTCTACCTAATTAAACAATCCCTTTCATGTTAGAGATGGTCAAAAACTATTTGCTCAGAGAAAGAAGGCAATACGCAACCAAAATACAGTGTGATGCATGCTACAGTTGGAGTAACTGCAGAGTGCTGCAAGCTCAGAAGGTGGGAGATCTAACCTAGCTGGGGGGAATCAGTGACATGTAAACTGAGATTGAAGTGGTAAATCAACGAGATGAAGCCATTGGAGGTGAGGAGAGGGAAAGAAGGGGAGATGAAAGTGTGTTTCAGGTAGAGGAAACAACATGTAGAAAGGCCAGGAAGCAAGATATCTGGAATTCCAAGTAACTCTACAGAACCTACCTCTGGGTCACCTGGGACATGTCACCTGGGACATGTCTGTGCAAATGCTCACTGGGAGGGGAGGAGCCCACAGGTCAACATAGACTCACATTCAGCCCTAGTGCAGGGTAAAAACAGGTGTCCTAGGGAAATCCAGTAAAGTTGCTGTGACTTCTCCCTATAGTGGTTGGTTCTCCTTTTCTCTGATCTTCCTACCCTATCAAGAAGAGAAGAGGCAGCCATGAAATTTCAAGCACAAGTGCACACCTGGCTAGTCCTCTCCGGAGTGAGAGAGCCAGGGATTTCTGCTGCATCTCTCTGGGGTTACACAATGATTAAGCTGACATAGATTTTATCCCTCAGCTCTTCACTCGCTCTAAGGCAGGCATGAATGCCCAGGTTATGCAGGCTACACACATGAGCCATGGTTGTTCTTGGTCTCCACCTCCTCTTCTGATGGAAATTCTGGCATTTATTTTCAGTTTAATATCTTTCCCGTATCTATATATATTGCTTCAGTTGTGTATCAATATCTGTGGTTCACATTTTAATAGTGGTTTTGCACTTGGGATTTTTTTCTAAAAGTATTGCATATATAATACTGGTAGTGTGACTTTTTTGGAGGGGAGTCAAGCATCTTAAATCTTTCCTGTCAACTATTAACCATAATAAATGTACATGCTACCAATCAGCAAACGTGTAATTGACTCAGAGGGTGCAGGCAGTGGTTTCCCAGTGAAGAGGAGGCAGCTGGGTTTTCAATGTAGTTAGCCAAATCCTTTACCTATTGACATGCTTTGCCTGGTGTTCTGAAGTTTATTAATGTCCCCCATATGCATATTGAACTTTTCATTTCACTTTGTATGTTTGGAGGCAGTTTTGGGTGGCAGAATGAGTAGCAGAAGACCTGCTTTAAAATCTAACTCATATAATGACAATGCAATTGCTGGAGGGTGTCTGCTAGGCTTGTCAGTTGCCTTATCTGTAGAAGGGACTAACAGTCCTCACCCATGGGTGTCATAAGTATTAAATGGACACTAATTCAAAACAGGAGTTCTAGTACATAGTAGGTATGCAACTAACTTGTTGCCTTCTTTATTTTAGTTATTAATATCATATTGATTAATTCACATATGTAATTTACCAATACGGGCATTCATTTTTGTAAAAAATTTTGATAAATTCACAATGAAATAAATTTCTACACTTTCACATTGTGATTATGAAGTTCTTAAGGCTCATAAGTGGGAAGCTCATGTTTAAAAATAGACTCAGTCTCAATTTCCCTAGAATAAGGTTCTGCTACTTGGATATTATTTTTCACCCTTCTACTTTTTTTCCCCACTGTTTTCTATATTTCATTTCCATGGCTTTAAAGGCCAAATATTCAACATCTGTTCTTCTGTACCACTTTTAACCTTGTATTTCTTTAAACCTGATTCTGATTGGCAAATATGTATGACAGTGAAAAGGCACATTCTCCCTAAAAAAGGATACCTCATTTTAATCAGTTACTCTTTTGCATTTAATAGCAAATGGAAAAGAGGTTTGGAGTGAGAAGATTTTTTTTTTTAGCGCTCTCTGAAATTCATTTTCTTTCTCTTTATATTCAGAGCTCGTACAATTATTTTAAGCAAAAGAACGTGTCAGAATGTTATAACTTAGAAATTACTACATAAATGTTAGTTTTTGTTGTTGTGAAAATGAGAATTAGCCTTTGTTGCTCAGATACAATAAAAGTAGAAAAAGACCTAATTAGTCTTTTGTTTGATTATGATACTGTTCCAATCAGAATTGAAAAAGTAAGCCCAATGAGCAATTTATTACACATTTTATATTTTCTCTATTTCCCATTTTTATTTGGTTTTAATAGAACCTGAATACTGTATGTATTTGAGGACAAATTCAACCTCAAGAGCTCTGTAAGACCAATAAATTTTATGACCAATACCTTCAATCTCTATTTCTTTTTTGGCTTGTCTACCCCAGAATACTAGTATTTTTAGGTGCAATTTGGACTCTTAGGGTTTTCCACTCTCACACTTTAACAACATATTTTCTTTCCTCCTTAAGCTGACCAAAATTAACCTTTCTATTTGGGAATTGAGAATTGGTCCAGTCTCAGGCTGGGGATATAGGATGAATAGCATTAGGTCCAGAAAGTTAAGTCCTATAGGAGGGTAGAGGTGGCTGGTATTGGTAAAGATGATTAATGTTCATGGAGAATGTATGGAGACCTAGCATTTCTAAAGGGGGGATTGTACTTGAAGATAATATAACATTCTTAATATTTAATGTTAAAACTTTCTAGTCATGAAGACGTAGAGAAAAGATATTTCTCAGTAGAAAGTATGAAAGAGTATTGTTGAGATCACAACATTGTTGAGAAGATGCTTTGCTAAGCCCACCTCAGGGTAGAAGCTGAACCTGCAGGATTTTAATGTGGACTGAACTCTTTCGCTTGACTCCAGGGGAGTGGCTTACTTGCTGTAGTGGAAGAAAGAAGAGAAAAGCTGAAAAAAAGTGGGTAGGGAGCTAGTGAGATTGTACATCTCTACATGTACCTCTACATAATGTCTTTGATCCTTCCCTCATATTATTGAATCAAGATACTAAGTTAACAAAATGCTTGGGGTGATTTTTTGAGAGTAGGATTAGATATAGAGCCTGAGCTTAGCACTTAATCTAACGTGGGCTGATCTGAGGCATCATGTCCCAAGAAAAATGTGAGTCAGAGAGAACTATACAGAAGTAAGTGGCTGAGAACTCACAGAAATCAGAGGCCAACCTCTCGACTGTCCCATGTAAGGAAGACCAACCAATTAGAGGCCATGCCATGTTTTACCAGGTCTAGGGAGCCAGGAGACCCCTAGATCTCATCTAAGCTATAATAGTAGAAATCATTTCTGCTTACAGGTGGCAAAGCCCTATCTCTTCTCTTTAAAGATAAGAAAATGGAGATCTAAGTATCTAAGGGAAATGCTTCAAGTCACAAGGCTGCACCTCTGGTCTAGTAATACAGGGAAGGAACCAAAATCCATTCATGGACTATTTCCAATAAGTGAGGGGAGTCTTGCAGATGAAGTGAGTTGACCCTTTGCTAACCGGCTCACCAGTTCTGGGACTCTCTCAGAAGCACAGTTGACACAGAGTGGTCTTCAACTCTCATTCCAAGTTGGAACTAATGTTTTTGATGACTGTGGCCTCAAACCACTGTATCTCACATCTGTCATCCTTGAGGCATCCTTATTAGTCCATCACTTCCTCTCTTTCAGTCCCTCTGTGTTCTGCAGTTTCTCCTGCCTGGTTCAACCCCAACCTACTTTCCTCTTTTCTCTAAGCCTTTCCATTATCCCTTCCTGAGTTCCCGTTTCATTGTAAACCGATGTTTAGGAGTTCTTGCATTCTAAAACTCTTCACTAAATACTTCTTCCATCTCCTGCTTCAACTGACTGCTTGCTTCCCTTACACTTCTCAATCCACTGCAACTTAGCTTCTACCTCAGTCATTCTACTGGAGTCATTCTTACAGGAGTGGAAGCATTTGCAATATAAATTCACAAAACTTCTATGATTTAGGTGCCACCATTACCCTCATCTGTGTCACGGGGGTGATAATAGAACTGACTTCATAGAGTTAGTGTGAGTTTCAAATATCATGCAGTTAGTTTTCAAGTGACATTTGCGAGTGTTATTATCACGTTGCTGTTGTTGATTTTTCTCTTCTTCTGGAAACGCTCTTATTCTTGATTTCTGGAACAAGCTTCTCTCTGAATTTTCATTCTTCTTTCCTGGACACTTTCTAAGTCTCCCTTGCTTTACCAATTCTTGAAAAATTAGTGTTCTTTGGGGCTCTTCCTGAGTGATAGGCCATAAGCAATATCTTCTTCCCCCACCATTTCAGCTATATCTACTTGGTTCTTCCCATATCTTTACCTCCAGGCTATAACTCTATTGAGTTCCAGAACCATGAGTTTTATAGTCACTACTTCTTCTATTTTCCCCATTTGGCCCAAGCCAAAAAGTAAGTATCAACAATGACTCTCCTCCGTATTCAGTCAATAATTGGACTGGCCAATTCTATCTTATTAAATATTTCTGGAATCTGTCTAGTTTACTTCAACCTCTGTGTCACTGATATTACAGGATTGCAATAGTGTCCTAATTGGTCTTCCTTTCTCCAATAAATTGTCTTTTGATCCCTTCTCTATGTCACAGTAAGCTTATCACAGTTTGACCCCAGATTCATCTCCCACCACTTTCTACTTGAACACTACAGTCCAGCCTCATTAAACTTCTTTAAGTTCCCTTAAGAGGTCCCATTCTTAGTTTAGCTCAGGCCTTTGTAGTTTCTCTTCCCTCTGCCTGGAAAGCTGCTTCCTTTTCCTATGCCCTTCATTTGGTTGATTCTTTCTCATCCTTCAGCTTTTCACTCAGACGTTATTTCCGCTGGAAAGCCTTCCCTACTTCACTCACACTCTGAATGAGATATGCCTGCTACATGCATCTAGAGTGGCTGTTGCAGTTCTAGCCATACTGTCTTGTGATTGCTCAGATACTCGTCTGCCCCTCCCGCCAGCCTGGAAGCACCCTATAGTACAGAGGTTGCATTTTGTTTATTATTGCATCTCTGGAAACCAGTGTAGCATCCAGCATATGGTAAGTATTTAACGAATATTCATCGAAAGGAAAAAAATGGGCAGTAAAAATTCACTTAAAATTTAAATGCATTTTTAAATAACGTGCTCCCAAAAAGGGAGCACATCCTAAGTAAAGGTGTACATTTGTGGCAAGTCATTCTGTTTCTCAGTTGCCTAATTTGTAAAATAAAGAGGCTGGATGGAAAAAAAAAACACATATCCTTAAGTCCTTTTCAACTCTAACATTGTATTATTTTCTGAAGATTCTCTAATGAGAAACTCCAAATACTGCCATCAAATAAACCCATTAAACCAGAAGGATGGCTGCCTCTTGGCTGAGTCAATAAATGCTATCTTCCTAGATCCTGAATGTAGGACAACTGTCTAATTCCAGATAGGCTAGAGCACTTGTAATTTAAAGGTCAATTCTAGATAAGAGTCTAGACCATTCTAGAATACCCAGGACAATGTGTTCTTTTGAATTGTGGTTCTATACTATCAGCAGTTTAATGATGAGTCAATATTAGAAGTTTTGTGTCTTCACTTGAAAGTTACAGCGAATGTAGAGTAGAGAAGTGACTTGGGAGTCAGACTGCCGGGACACAAATCTCTGCTCCTCCTGTTGCTCACTGTGGCTTTGAGCAAATCTCAATTTTCTCATCTGCAAATTGGAATAACAACAGTAATTAACATATAGCATTTTGTGAAAATTAATACATGCAAAGTCATTAAAACAGTGTCTGGTACAGAGTATGAGGTCAATAAATGTTATTAGTACCTTGTCATTATTTTAATTACTCTCTTGTTTATTTAACTTTCAGTTAAGGGGATTTTTCAAAATGAGAGGGTCTCCTGCCAGCTGTGATCTGTTTCCACCCACCTTCACCAAACAACACCTTCACCGGACCACCAGATGTCACTGTTTCTGACAGTTCCCAACTTCTTGACCGTCTTAAGATGTGCTATTTCAAAGGAAAGATATGTGTGAAATTTTTGTGAGAGAAAAAAAACGTTAATACTATGGAACTTTTAAAAATTTTCCTGAAGCTATATGTAACCATTTACAAAGTATATTTTTCATACAGTACTCAAGGAGTTCATATTACACACGCCACCTCCGCAATAATGCTGATGCTAATGAGGACCTGAGACTGACTTCGAAACAGACCATTTTGAGTTTATTCATTAATTAAACCACTCAACAAAAGTGTTTTCATCACTGGGTATGTTTAAGATACTTTATAGGAAGCTAATCAGATATAGATATTACCACTAAAAAGAGGCTAATCACAGAGATAAAAGAGTTACAAATAGCTTAAACCAGGTTGAGTGACGTGTTACTTAAACAAGAGGAAATATTATTCTATGAAAGGACATCAAAGGAAAAGGTGTTTCTTGATAGGGGATTAGTGACAATAATATGGAGAAGTATCTGAGTGAAATGTTAAAGAACAATTAGAATTTGACATAGGAAAATGGGTTGGGGATGATTAGTATCTGCAACGATGTAAATATCGGCAAGTACAGAACATATATGTAGAACAGTAAGAGGTTCATTTCATCTTACATGTAGGGTATATAACAGGGAATGATAAGAAAAAAAGAGGAATAATACACATTGGAATTGGATTGTGAAAGGCCTTGAATGCCAGGGAATAAATGTTAGAAGTGTAGCACAATAAAATAGAGCACTGGAGATATGCATAACTCGGTCTGAATACTGGTTTAAGCTCCGCTATTTAAGCTTAGACCAAACAAACCCCCATACTAGAGAAAGAGAGAGAGAGAGGGAGAGAGAGAGAGGACCTTTCCTTCTGCAGTCAGTTTCCTGGTTGGTGAAGCTAGGCAGACAGCATTGTTGAGAAGATCAACGATAACGTGCTGTAGGCACTCAGAACATGCAAGTTATCAATGTAATTTACTCTGCAGGTGATGGTTCCTCTGTTATCAGCAATTATATTTCTATATTTAGTGGAAAATGAGAGACAATTGAACTAGGTACATAAGAACAGATTTTCCCCCATCCCCTGAGAGCATGTAGAGACCTGCCTTGGGACCCCAAGGTTGTCTGCTCTACGGTTGACCGAGCATTAGCATAAATGGAGACCCTGTCAATGGAGCAGGTGGTCCTGTGACTTTTCACACATTCTCTGAGGCGCTTAAGGATTTGTTGAGATACTTGACCTGCAATTGTCAGCCTTCAGTCACATCTGCCCCAGCCATGTTTCCAAACACGATGCTAGAGCCAGTGAGGCTCCAACAGGGAAGACTCCTGTTACAGTAATTAGGCTCTTCGCCACTTTCACAAGCTCACAAGATATACCCTGTTTTGAGAATTTTCAGAAACCTACTCATATTGTTTTTAAGAATGAGAATGAGCTCATTATTATTGCTTTATCTTTAGAGAGATCCTATGGATTAGGTACAGTTACTTTTTTTCTCTTTTCTATAAAAAAAAATTATTACAGATCATGTGAGCCAAGTAGTGATAAGAGTTAGAGGCTGGAAGAGAGTAAATCCTCACACTCCTTTTGGGATAGTATGGCTTGCTCTAATATTGCCTTTAATGTTTTGTAATGATTCACTTTTCTATTGTCCTGGGGGATGGAGTTTTGCCTGACTTCTTTTCAGAGACTATTCTGAAATATTACAACCAAACTACTAGCTCATTTTTTTCTCTCTTTGGGATATTTCTCCTGACACACTAAATTTTCTTTTCAGAATTTTATTTCTACCTCTATTCCCTTGAACCAAGCTAAATAATTCATTTCTTCCCCATTTCAGCTTTTTATAACATATAATTTCTTATTCTACTCCCAGTTTGCTCTGCTTTAACCAAACTGTCCACATTTAGGGGCTTGAAGCTTCTCTATTTCCCTCATCATTTTACTCTTGATTTTGTTACTTGTGCCACTGGAATATCTACAGTAAAAATGAACAAAGAGTTTTCCAAGTCTGAAAATTACTTTTGGAGCTGGTGTTGCCCTGGAAACCACTTCCACTGTCTCTCAGTTTTATTTAGAACACAGAGTCCTTTACTGGCTAGATTTTGAAGAATCATTGCTAGGTTTCTTTGTCTCCCTATCCTTTTCTGTTAGAAAATTGAGCATCAGTTTCAGGAAGAAGGTGAAGAAAACAGGAACTGCTCTGAGCATCAGCTTTGAAGACACAGAGTTTGTGAAACACCCAGCGGTAGGTTGAGACACTTGCTGGTGAAACATTTGGAATAAGAGGGGACTCATATTTATCACTGAATTTTTAGTGAACTGTAAGGATTTAACCTTTGCAATATTATTTGTTTCATTTTTCAACATGCCTGTCTCACCAAATTATTCTTCATAAAGGCAACCCATTCTTCGGCATGACAGCAGAATATTCTTCCTCATAAACTCATGCTTGCTGGTACTATATTTTAGGAAAAGTTATACAATTATGAAAATGCTATGCAATTATATATTTACATATTTATATTTACATACTACACACATTCATTTAAAATTTACCATGCTTAGTTTTCAGTTAGTTCAGTTGACTGACCAAATGCTAATGTTCTCTCTGTCAAATCCCTTAGAAGAATACTTGGGAAATCTAAGAAAATATATCAAACCCTGAAAGGAATAGATATTTGTTGATTGCAATGCCTTCTTATGAAACAAATCTCTATTTTTAGCTTTTAGCAGCCGAGATTTTTAATATATCTGCCTCAAATAGCCAGAGGCAGACAAGATTAAAAACAAATGAAATCAGCCGTCTTCAGTTATCACTAAACATGGGTTGTTCTTCACCACGGGCAGGTGGCTACTTGCAAGGCAGGGGAAGTCCCACTCTGGCACCCTCCTCACACCTCCCACCCTCTGTTATTCTTGTTTATGAGCTTGCATGCTCAGCCAGGCAGGGTGGGTATTTCTGCTCACAGCATCTATTTGTTTTTGCACAGATGAATATTTAGATAAACAGGCAGGCCCTTGTTAAAACTGCAAAGGAGTTGATATTTGTCCAGTTTATCCCTGTTTTGACTCATCTGTGGCACACCCATCCACCATCTTTAGACCACCTGCTGTCAACCTCTCTTCCCTAATAAAGCAGATATTCACACTTTGGTTGTCATAAACTCATACCATACGATACAATCACCCTAGGGTATTTGCCTTAATTTAAACTTACACTTTTCAATTCCAGACAAATGCCATTTCACTTGCTGCTTTGTACTTGATTCTGTACTAACTTCTTTCACATCTGTTAACATGTCAGTGAGATTATGAAAAAATGGTTTGTCTCCATTTTAAAAAGATATCACTTCTGAAATCTTTTTCAGAGGCTAGCAAATGCACCCAAACAGTTTTCTCCGTCCCTCCCCCCTTCTCTGAAATTTGACAATCTAAATGTTTGGCTAATTTGTGGGAAAAGACAGCTTCTAATCACTTTTGCTTTAGTTTTCTTTGAAGCTGCACAGGGGTGAGTAATGTTCTCCGAGCGCCCCTGCTCCTGCTCCCCAACTACTTCCCGGGGAGTGATAGAGCCCAGATGTGGCTGTGTATGGCCCACTTCCCAGAGCTGATAGATACATGGAAACATATCTCAGCATCTGGTATTCAAGTGTTTTAACCACCTTTGCCTTATCTCTTTCCTCCCTATACCCTGAGACGCACCCGCTCCCTTCTTTCCGTCTTTCTGTACCAGACATCCGGCAGCACTGACTCACCAGGTTCTTGCTTCAGGCGCTGTGCTGAGCATTGAGAGGTATAAACACAATTTAGTCCCAGCCCTCATGAAATTGACGATATAATATGACACAGGGACATAAATAGGTATTTACAATGTGTTGTATAACAATAGGCTTAAGTTCAGAGTGCTATGGGAGCTGATTTAACATGTGTCGCGGTGCATGAATTCTAATTCTAGCCAAGTGGGGGATTGGTCAGGAGGATCCTGGGCAGGAGTGACTCATGAAGAGGGAACAACACAAGCAAAGGCCCAGGGGTGAGTCAGTGGGAGCCAGTGGGCAAATTGGCAGGAGCTGGAGGTATTTCACTATGGCCAGGCTTTTACTTTTTATCATGAGGGAATGTCAATGTTGGGATGGTAATGATGATTCATTATTAATATTGACAGTAACTGCAGATGCAGGAAAGGTAAACATTGAAGAAAAAACTTTAATCTAGAGTAGTTATACAAAAGTAATATTAATTATAGCTATTCATAATAACTCTTTCTACTTTGTACCTAGTTATAATATAGCAGGACATGTACATTGAGAAGCACACATAGATCTAAAAGAGAGCTTGCGAATCATTTAAGTTAATTCCTCATTTTACAGAAGAAGAAAATGAGCCTCAATCTGGCTAAGTGACAGCTGCAAGGCTGGCCTGCTGGAGCAGAGCAAGGGCCCAGATAAATAAAAATACGCTCTATTACCTTAGTTGTAGTGTGATTTTATTACAGTTATAAACTCTACATTTATACTCATTTTCAAGAAGGGGTGTTCATGGGGCACAGTTACTTGTTCACCCCCAATTGTTCCTTTTCTTCAATTGAAATTTTCAGCACCGTGATTATAAAATAATGATCAACTATAGAGCCTATTTTGTTTAGTGTTGTTCTCATTCCAGTGCTATACATATGAATTTGGATAGCTGAAATAATTCCACTAACTTTGCAGTGAGAATGTGGACCATGAATTATCAAAATGAATCTGTACAAGTAGAGCATAGCAGGAATCCATAAAATGCAATTCTGAAATTAATCAGTCCTTTGGAGGGCTTTGTAATGATAAAAGCCAATGTTTGCATTATTTAAGCATTATTGTTGGCAGATGGACCACACTGTGCTTCAAACAGGACTCACTCTAATGGAGAATAAGATTAACCATTTATTGAAATAGTAAGGATTACACTAGAGCAGAGCAAATGGAAATAAATCTCAAGAGAAACCAAATGAGTATTATATGGGCCAACACCACAAGTTAATCCTCCCCCTTTTCAATCCTCAAATGCAAATGGCAAGTTGTTTTAAGGCAAAGTCTAATCTCTTTTGCATCTGTTCTCTAAGGCTTTGTGTTAGACAGATATTTCCCTGCAGAGCTGGCATCCAAACAGGTTCAGGAAAATGCAAATCTAGTGCTAGAATTAAAGCAAAGAATTCTGAAATTTGATAATGATTTCCTCCATTTTTGTGTTTCTGATTTCAATTTCCTGAATTGAGGAAGCAGGACAGCACACTTCTCAATAGAAGTGTCATTAGTGGACAATATTCATATTGTCCTTATTCTCCTTTTTCCATGCTGCCTTTTCTCAGTAAAAGTATTCAAGAAATCTGGAGAGAGGGACACAGATCCTGAGATACAGACAACTTGAGTATCAGGTCCCAATCTTAACTAACCACAAACCACACTGTGCCATCCCAAAGTCGAAAGATATGTACAGAAGATGAAGCAAGAGAAGAGTAAAATTTAACACTCCATCGCTAGATGGGACATTACCCCAAACCCCAATTTAGTTTCCTAAAAAGCTAGGCTGAACCATTTGGAAACTTCTCTTTGCTTTGATAGAGATGCTTTCTACCTAAAACCAAATTTCTTCAGAAGGACTTCTTTATGTCACTCATAAGCTCATTCTGAATCTTGGCTCTTCACATTCCAACTATGAGGAAAAGCTGGCCTAGAAAGATGAAATCAGTAGCAAGAGAGAAGCCCAAAGAAGTGCAAAGGAGCTAGGACTTGTCTTGAATGTTACTTTCTTGTGAGATATTGGGGCTCTGCCCTTCTGGAAGGAAGAGCATTCAAAGAGCCAGAAAGAAACATTTGTCCTTATACAGGCTTGCTTATAGCTATAGTACTTTGGTCAAGCTGCAGGGCAAGAAGCAAAGAGAATCCTCGATCTCTCTCCCATCAAGACTATTGGAGTACAAGATGTGATCAGCAAGATGGGAATTACTGGTTATCAAAATCTCTGTGACATGCTTAGGTTTGCACAAATACTCCAGCACGGGCTCAGCATCTGTTGTGGGGGCCTGTGGACTGCTCTTTCCCACCTACCAACTTCTGGAATTGGAATCAGAGGTTCACAGTATATCAGAGTTAGAAGGGGCCTTAGAAGGTAATCTATCTTAGGAAATACTTGGGTCCCTTTCACTCCGTTCTTGCAAGTTGGTTATCATTCCTCCTTGAGTACTTCCTGAAGAGTGAGCGAAGACAGGAAAGAAGGAAGGAAAGAACATTTATTAACTGGTACTATGTAGCGGGCTCTGTGCTGAATGTTGTATGTATTTTACCATTTAAAACTTGCATCAATTCTGTGAGTTATTATTATATTCAATAAGAATCAACATATAAGTAAAATTCAACTTGCTGAGAGATATAAGTAGAGACTATGTGTTAGGATTAGATATCCAGTCTTTCTGAACCCCAAATCTCCTTCTTTTTACACAGCAAATTTTACATTTTAATCCATGAAACACTAATTACTTGACATGTTTAAAAGTATTATTGAAATGAATACTTTCATGAAAGTAATGAAGCAATTTGGGGAAGCACTGAGGTGAACAATTTGAATATATTCTTTTTACTGCAGGAATTCATAGTCTTTAATTTGTTGATGTCCTCTGTGTTCTCCCAAATGTGATAAAACGATTTCACATTATTGACTGTTTATTTACTATTCACAACAGCCCTGCTGTCAGGCAGTGATACCCTCATTTACACATGCAGGAACAGGTGTTGGTTAACTAGCGAGTCCCCCTGGTGGTGACGGTCGAGCTGTGATCTGGACCTAGAGGGCGAGACCCAGGAGTCTGGACTCGCCGCCACCGCACCATGGGCCTCTCTCTGGCACGCTGCGCTCGCTCGGCTTCTTCACGACCGCCTCACGAGGGACCCTATTCCCCAGGACAGCTGCGGTGCCCGGCGCACTTCCCGAGAAAACCTCGAAGGGGAGAAATACCAACGTGTTCAATGCTATCCACATGCGTTAGTAGAGACTATGTGTTAGATACTCATTATTTAATATTTTATCGAGTAGCTGACCATTTTGGACATAAATTAATAGTTACATTTTTAGAAGAGAACAAAAATTATTGTGGTAAACATTAAAAGGAGAAAGTGTAATGTAATGATTATTTAAGGAAGTAAATATTTTGCTAGCAGCCTATTCTTTCTCTTATGATTAAGAACTTTTAATTTTAATAAAAGTAGAGGCAAGCATTGATTTAATTGGAATGCATAAAGATTTTTATTTTTTTTTGCTGAAAAAGTGATACAGATTCATTTTATAAAGTTAAAAATAACATTCTTACTTCTGTACTCCAAAGACAACTGTTTCAAATCTGCTTTTCTTAAAACATAATTAATAACAATTATAAATATATATATACACATGTATAATTATTGCTATAATATTTATAATTATATAGCAATTATTACTGAGCTCTTACTAGATGAAAAGTACAATGAAAGTTGCTTTCAGAAAATCTCTATGAAGTTGACATTTTATCTCTGTGTTGCAGATGAGGTATCAGGCCAAAGATTTCTTTGTTTTGTTTTTAAAATAACTAAGAGGAAGAGCTGGGAATCAAACCCAGATCTCTTTGAGAGAGCTCTTAACTTTGTCTACCTAAGGAAAGCTGATGGCCTAAAGTGAGTAGTAAGAGAGGGTATGGAGAGAAGTGTGTGTGTATATACATGTAACAAGTTACAGAGTCATGACGAGGACCTATCAAGTGGACTGGGGAATTGGGATGAGGGAGAGAAAGGAGTTTAACTCAACGGAGAGTAAGGATAGGGTACATCTACGCGTGGAAGGTGCTGAATTTAGTTCAAAACACAGTGTGTTTGTGATTGTATGGAACTTCCTGGTGGAGATGTTTGGTGGACAGTTGACATGTGAATCCACACTCAGGAGACTGGCAAGTGCTCAGCATAAGCAGTAGTTAAAATCACAAGACCAGTTGTAAGAATCATGAGAAGTGAGGGAAAAGAATGAAGATCAGACTCTAACAAGAAAGACCTCAATAGATTTTATACTTTCATATAGAATTATTGACAAGTAATACTATATAAAGATGGTGCACGATCAAGAAGAAGCTTGTTACAGTATGTAATTCATGTGACATAAATGTTATGTTATTCACAATAAAATATGCCAAGGAAAGAAAACATGGGGTTTTTATCCTCACATCCAAGGAATCTTCAATAAAAGCATAAAAAGATAAAATCTCAATTCCTTTTCAACAAATATATATAATCAAAGTAAAAACTTAGGTCTAGTTATATCAACCATGAACAGGAAACATGACTTTTTCTATTTCCCACCAACACTGGAGTGAGATGAACCCAAAGAAAGAGGAACCCATCTTACAATATTTTTAGTGTTAAATGCAAATGACAAAATGATAGCAGAACCTTTGCTCAAGTCCAGGCTAATCTCAACACAGTAGCCAGAGTGACTCTTTTAAAGCTTGTCAGATCTTCTCATTCATCTTAGATTCTTTAGTGGCTCTTCTGGCTTTATCCAGAGCAAAAGCCAAAGTCTTTACATCTACATCTAAGGCCCCACCTGAGCAGACTGCCATTATTAGTGCACTGCCTTCCTCTCTTTCTCTCCCTCTTGCTAGGTAGGTGCCAGCCACAGGGGCTAGTGCACTACTATTGAAAATGCCAGGTGTGTTTCTGTCTTAGAGCCTCTGCCCTCACTGTTCTCTCTGTCTGTGATGCTCTTCCTCAGGTGTCTGCTTAGCTCCCTCCCTCACACCTTCGAGGCTTTGATTAAAGTCACCTTTTTAATAAGTCAGGGCAAGGTCTACCCAGACCACCCTATTTAATTCTACCACCTGCATGTATGGAAAGAAGGGTGTGTTTACCTGTGGAGGATCTAAGGAGGATGCTTTAGTAGACACATCCCAGAGTGTATATTAAATAATGTTCTTAAGTGTGCCTTGCCTCCCTCACTTTCCATCCGTAGTGCTGGGTTTCTGATAGTAATGCCTCTCTGACCATAGCTGACTGGATAAGGGGTAGATACCTGACCCAAGCCAGGCCAGTTAAATTCCATCCTATAATGTCTGATTTTGGACTAACAGATTCTAGTCCCGTATTGCTTTGAGAGATGCTATAATTGTGAAAACTGCGACTTCATCATCCTCTGTTACATGGAATGAGAAGACAGAAAAAAGATCTACAGAGAGGATAGGGCAAAGATGTTTACAAAACCACTGAGACAAAAAGTAGTGTCTGATGAATTTCCTGTTCACATTTCCAAGCATTTCTCTAACAAGTTTTCATGAGACCCTTCTATATTGTTATAAATTGCCACTTTCTTTTAACTAAAGCAAGCTCAAGTTGGTTTTGCAACTTGGAACAAGAGTTCTTGCTAATTATCCCTTTGTGAAAACCTTCAAGGTACCTTTGTCACCGTGACTATGAATATGACACATTGTGATGACATTTTCTAGCAAAGACGTGGGGAAAACTTGAAGAGAAGGAAAGAGGGCCTTGAGCCTTCAGTCTAAATTACAGCACAATTTAAATTCTTTGCAAAGTGGCTATTATTTCACTACTTCAATCTTTATAAGATTTTGAAAGAAAGCATGTCAAGTAGGAATAGGTTTATAAGACCCCCTGTGGAACTAAATAGGCAGGGGTCTGAATGGTGAGAATTGTCTCAAGGCACATCTAAAGCATAATGGCCTCTGTCTAGTCATCTCTTATTCATGCCAATACTTTTGTTTACTCAAAAACTTGAAACAAAAGAAAAATACTGATCTATAACACCAGGTTCTTAAGTATTGGCTTAAACTAACAAAATAATATTATTATGGCTGAATGAAAACTTTATTTGTAACTGCTTTTGTAAAGGTTTTTCAGTTTATCTACAATGCGAAAAAAAATCACAGAATGTTCTAGGAATCTGGAAATACTTAGACTATAAAAGAACGAGTAATAGGTGAAGTATTGCCTGCATTGCTACTTCCTCTATTTGAATTGTTTCATCAGCCTCTAAACTTATTCCCAAACTCTGTTAGATACCAAGTCACCACTCAAAGAAATACTAAGCCAAAGGCTGAGTTTGGACACATTTTAGTGAAGTGTCAGTTCTGTTTCCTTTCTCTCTTGTCTTGGTCTGAACAGGATGCATATGTGTAGTTCGTCTTCCACGCTCAGTGTCCCTAATGTACAGTCAGTACCTGTCTCCACATGCAGTAACCTTCCAGGTTTTTAGCCAGTGACTTCTGGCTGCACAGAATTGATTTGCTTTTATATGGTTGACATAAAGGAGACCTCCTAGACAGGCAAGATTACATGCCAAGCCAAAGTAAAATGTTTTAAAAAAAGGAATAAAACCCCAAAATGGAACACTTTTAGAACTCAGTGAGTTGTGTTAGAGAGCTTTAGAATTAAAGTGTTGTCCTTGTTTGACAGAAGGACTCTAGCAAGCCAAGAGCTACAGTTTCGGATCTTGCACTTACTGTGTGTTCCTGAGCAAGTCCCTTCAGGACAAAGGCTTCAGAAGGAGAATCTCTGGCCTTGATTCACTGATGATTGACATATTCACACTTGTGGGGGAAATTGGCCATCTGTGAGTGGCATCCGCTGGGATGCGGAGGTGTGAGTGGATTGCACACGAGCCTCTTGGGCAAGTTTCTGCCGAGCTGTCCTCAGCTCAGAGGCTAAATAAAGATGAGAAACTACCACGCAATATTGAGATGGAGCCATTGCAAGACCAGAAAATATTATTAGCTTCATCATAAATCGGAATTGTTATGGAACATAGCAATACCACTTTAATATAGTAATATCTTGAAGCATATAATGAGAGTCTGCAAATTCACAATTTTCTTTCAACTTCCAGTTTCTGCCTTAGTTCAGTTTCTGATAATTTTACAAGTTCATCACTACAGACACCCTAGTGGTTGTGCCTGTTTCTGGTGTTTCTAGCTTATGTCGCAAGGTTCTGCCAGATTATTCTACATTTATGAGAGCTGTTTCACAATTCGAGGCCACGATTTACTTCCGAAGAATGCCAGTGGAGTCACACACAAGAGCTCCTCCTTGTGTCAAACCCCCTTCTCTCCTCCCCATTCACTCCACTGTCTTCTTTACTGTTCATTCCCTCCCCTCCCCCTCTTCTCCTCCCCTCTGTCTTCTCACCCTTCTGCTTCTCTCCTCCTCTTTTCTCCCCACACTCCCTAGTAGCTAAACACACCTACTACCTTTATAAAATCTGAGTTCTAAAAGACATCTGGCCTGGAGGATTTGGGATGATAGATTTTGGATCTGTGCAGCTTTTACTACAATTACATCTACTTCTAAAGCTGCCACTGCTTTCTTTTTTCCACCAGTATGTTACATTTTTATCCAAATAACCATCTCAAAAACTCTGTGTACTTTCTTTTCAGAAAATTTTTGTATTTGAAAATTGCTAACATCTCTCCACAAACATAAAGGGAAAACCACTCATAATCCTACAAGTTTTTAACAAATCAGGAAGTAAAGGCCAAACGTCCTCTTCCTCCACCATCCAGTGCCATCCCCCAGAGTAATTGTTAGAAGAGTTTTGGGTGTAGAGTTCTATTTTCTCTGTATTTACATAAATATATGTCTATGCATTATATATACCCTAATATATACATGTATTTATGAAAATGAAAATTTACAACTTTGCTGTTGACCTTTTTGACTTGACATTCTATTATGATCGTCTTTCCAGCTTAGCACCAACAGATCTACTCAGTTCTTTTTAAGGACGGCACAGCATTTCAACATTGTGGTTGCAGCATAATATGTTTTATTGTTCTCCCACAGATCAACAAAATGAACTGGATAAACACACTTAAACATGTATCTCCAACTGGTGAGGACATGTTTATAAAGGTAAAACTGCTTAGACAAAGATATGTAAATTTTAAATGTTAATTTAAAGTTACATTTCAAAAGATCATATCAATTTGCATTCTCACAAATAGTCTATCACAGGGCCTACCGCCTTGCCAGAACTTGATGTTATGAAACTTTTCATCTCTTGCTAATCTGATAAGGAGAAGAATATATCTCATCCTCATTTATATTTGAGTTTTCCTGATTACTACTCTGACAGACCATTTTTTTTCTGGTCCTACACTTGTTCCTCCTCCTCCTCCTTCTTAAATTTCTGGTTTCTTCTTCAAAGAGTTCCCTTTCCATTTCTTTTTCTTATTAATTTCTAGGCACACACTGTAAAGTACAAATATCAACTCTTTTCCATCTTTTGCAGGGTAAAATTCCCATAGACTTTCTATTGCCTCTTAACATTCTTTATGTTCTTTACAGATACTTTCTTGTGTTTGGCTCAGTCAAATCTTTCTATTTTTCCCTATTTTTGGCATATAGATATCCTGGTTTTTTTAGGAAGCCCACCTCTACTCAGAGTACATGTAACTATTCTCCTATATTTTATTCAAGTATTTTTAGTTTTATTTTTAATTTAGATTTTTACTTTATCTGAAATTTAATTTTTTATATAGTGAAAGGATTTCGTTTTTAAAACAGCATAAGGTGTCAACAAATGGCGCTGGAAAAATTGGACATCCACATGGGAAAAAAATGAATCTAGGCACAGACCTGACCCCCTTCACAAAAATTAATTCAAAGTGGATCATAGACCTAAATCTAAAATGCAAAATTATAAAACTCTTAGAAGATAATGTAGAAGAAAATCTAGATGACTTCGGATATGGAGATGACTTTCAAATACACTGTCATGGCACGATCCATGAAGGAAATAGTTGATAAACTGGATTTCATTAAAACTAAAAACTTTTGCTCTGCAAAAGACAATATCACAAGAATGAGAAGACAAGCCCCAGACTGAGAAAAAATATTTGCAAAAGACACATCTGATAAAGGACTGTTATCCAAAATACACAAAGAACTCTTAAAACTCAACAATAAGAAAACAAACAACACAATTAAATAATGGGCAAAAGATCTAAAGAGACACCTGACCGAAAAAACCTATAGGTGGCAAATAAGCATGTTAAAAGGTGCTCCACACCATATGTCATCAGGGAAATGCAAATTAAAACAACAACGAGATACACTCATACTTATTCAAATGACCAAAATCCAGAACACTGACACCACCAAATGCTGGTGTGGATGTGGAGCACCAGGAACTCTCACAGGTGGTGGGAGTGCAAAATGGTAGAGCCACTTTGGAAGAGAGTTGGGTAGAATCTCTCAAAACTAAACATAGTTGAAAACTTCAAGTCCACACAAAAACATGCACATGGGTATTTATAGAATAATTACTATAAACAATTAGATTTTTTAGTCCTAATTGCCAAAACGTGGAAGCAATCAAGAAGTCCTTCAGTAGGTAAATGGATAAACTGTGGTCATCCAGACAATGGAATATTATTTAGTGAAGCAAGATATGAGCTATTAAACCATGAAAAGACATGGAGGAAACTGAAATGCATATCACTAAGTGAAAGAGGCCAATCTGAAAAGGCTGCATGCTGTATGACTCCAACTGCATGACAGTCTGGAAAAGGTAAAACTATAGAGACAATAAAAAGATCAGTGGTTGCCAGGGGTTGGGGGAGGGATGGATGAATGGATCACAAAAGGAATTTACGGCAGCAAAAAATAGTCTGTATGATACCATGATTACAGATACATATCATTATACGTTTGTCCAAACCCAGATAGTGTGCAACACCAAAAGTGAACGTTAATGTAAACCATGAACTGCATGATTATGATTTGTCAATGTAGGTTCATCAGTTGTAACAAATGTACCACTCACGCAGGAGATGTTGATAAATGGGCAGGCTATGCATATATGGGGGTAGGGGATATATGGGATCCCTGTATATGAGATCTCTGTACCTTCCTCTTAATTCTTCTGTGAACCTAAGAGTTCTAAAACATAGTCTTAAAAAAAAGAAGTATGCTATGAAAAGGAGAACCTTGGGTATTCATCCATTTATTCAGCATGTAAACATTATATGAATGTCTACTACGCATCAGACACAGAGAATAACGTGCACAATGACACAATCTTTGCTGGAAAACATCTTACTATCTAACAGGGTTTAGAAAATTAGTGCACCCAAATGAAGTAATATAATTCTAACACACACACAGAAAAGAGACAGTCCAATGAGTACTGTTCCCTTCAAAGGGGAAGTCAGGAGAAATTACAAATTCATTCCTGAGATGCTGCTATTGCTCAAAGCATTTTGGAACTTCCTTCAAAACCTTTGGCAAATTGTGAACATTTTCAGTGGAGTAAATTTATAGCTTTAGAATGCATAAATGATATGAGTTTTGGAAATAATCAAAAGCTATGTGGATCTATTAGATTAAACATTTCCTTCCTCTATTGTTATTTTCTCTTCCCCCTCACTAAAACTCTCTCTTTTAGAGACAAAGAGCTGAATTATTATACTATAGTTGTAGCTTTGTCCATGACTTTTCTTTATTTTCCCTTTATATATTCCCAGACTATGTTACTGGGATCATGTAACTTGATGTTTACTACAAATTCTTGAAGGGTTAAATCATCACATGGTACACCTTAAACTTACACAATGTTATATGCAAATTATATCTCAATAAAGCTGGAATGCATTATCTGTTTTATTTGGTATGAAGTATCCCTCTCTCTCCTTTTAAGGACATTCAATTAAGTTGTTATGTATTTGTTAATTAGTATTATATATATTATAATTTTATATATAAAATATATATCTCCCTGTCAATTGTTGGCCAATCCTTGTTTTATGTTTGTCTCTTACAAATCGCTATGGCTGGATTTTACTCTTTTAATTTAGCCCTATAGTTGCCATCTTTTAACTAGGCATTTTAACTCATGTGAATTTAATGTTATTAATGCACTGAGGTTTATCTTTGAAATTTTATTTTGGCTTTATATTTTCCATGTTTTCTCTTGTATTTTTTTCTTTATTCTCTTTATTTCTCCTCTTCTGGTTGAGAAATTATACATATTTTAATTCTTTTAATAGTTACCTCTAACTTTTATAAAGTAAATATTTAAATTTATATTCTCCTACTCAAATCTAAAGTTTATAAATATCTATACCCTCTTCCTGAATAAGACAAAGACCTTAGCATTAAGGCTTTGGGACTTTGAGTTTGAGACGTCTCTGAAGAATCATCTCAGCTTCCAAGGTTTGTGTGGCATTGACTGAATTTGTGTGGCTGTTGCAACTGTATCCCACCCCAACTTCTTGCTCTGCCCAATGCTACTTCCATTTCTTCCTCATAACACTCTGCAAAACACTTCTGAACACAAATCTTAGCTCAGAATATCATCTCGGAGAAGCCAACCTGCAGTATGCAGGCTGTCCTCAGCCTGAGCACAGTTTATACTCTGCTTATGACAGTTCACACCTATTTTAACATTTAAGTGGAGTCTTTAAATTACATAATTGACTGTTCCTCAGCTTAATTTGGCATAAATTCTCCCTTCAGACTTGATGGTCTTACAACATGAACAAAAAGCAATAAAAGTCCAATTTAAAATGTCCGGATTTCAAAGAGATTGCTTAAAGATTAAGTTCATTTTTATGTTTAACATTAATTACAAAGATTTAATGTCCTACATAAAATACACATAAAAAGGGCAAATCAGCAAGTATACAAAATGAAATAATTTGATTTACAACAATAACAGACGGTGGTCACCTGCTGTTTGTGTTAAATACAGATCATGTTCAATAATGCCATCACTTATGAAACTAGAGATAGTCTCTATTTTCTACTCTGAAGATTAGGCATAAGTGAATGAAGACATGTCAGGTTTGGTGGTTAAAAGAGTGGCAAAGTTCCAAATTCACTCCATTAATGAGTGAGGTATGACTTTGCAAGCAAGTGATACAAGGACAGTCAATGTAGATTAAGGGTGGATATTTATGGGTACCGTCCTTTTGACATAAGGGCTACCTGGTGTGATAACACCTGCTGGAATTTATTCTAGAAAATGTAAAAAAAAATATGTAAGAATAGGCATAAAACATTTTGAAAACTAAAAAGTAGATTAAATATTATTTTAACCACATTTCTTGGTCAACACCAGGGGGTGATCACTGTGACTAAGACACCAGAGTAACAGATGCCAAATTATACATAATCTAAAAGATCTTGAAAACAGAAGTAAAGGATTCCTGTAATAAGCCTGATTTTATTATGCAGATGTAAAATGAATCTGAATTAATTCCAAAGGAAGTTGTGGATTTAGTGACAAGAAAATTGGGCTTTGAGAGTCTGCTCTCCAAGAATGCAGTTCTGTTCCATAGGAAAGTTACCTAACGTCTCTGACCCTCAGTTTCTTCACTGTAAAACATACAATACACAAATTACAGGATAATTTTAGTGGATAAAA
Organism: Tapirus indicus; assembly: GCA_031878705.1. Classification (NCBI taxonomy): domain Eukaryota; kingdom Metazoa; phylum Chordata; class Mammalia; order Perissodactyla; family Tapiridae; genus Tapirus; species Tapirus indicus. Next base: position 80,819,842 of record CM062919.1, read on the forward strand.
TAGGATAGTATATATTAGTCTTCCTAGAACAAATTGGGTGCCCATCCAATATTTGTTTGAATAGCAACATTTAAAATAAAGAAATATTTATTCATTACCAACTTTCTCCCCAAACAAGATTGTACTTTACAGTGATGCATAACATATGACAAAAGTTGGAACTAAAGTGAAAGAGATTAAAAACAACAGCAATAATGTGACGGAGAAAAAAAGCAGTCAAGATCAGACTACAATGAAAACAATAAGGGCCTATACACAACTTAAATGTAGGCCTCAAATTTAGCTCTAACTTTCTGGAACGCACATGCAAAAGGAGACCTTGTTAGTTACACAACACATTTGGTCAAGGGCAGAATCGAATATCTGTTCTTGGTACTAAGAGCCAGCAAAAATTTCTCTTGAGGTTCTTCATAAAAAGGACATTGCTGGAAGTAATAAAGAGCATCCTCAATGGTATCCTTAAAATAGATGCAGTGACAACAACTTTATAGAACTGTTTCTAAATAGGTTTCTTGCATTATTTATTCCAAGGAGTAACTCAGTAAATATACTCTGTGGGTGGAAAGGTGAGAGCAAGATTGTTAAGTCTTGCTTATTTGCTGACAGTACCGAGAAACACAGGGACAAAGGAAGCAATTGCAGTCCTGGTAACTGGCTCAACATAGGGATATCTTAGGATTCCTGAAAGAGTGAAGGACGTGTGCCTTTCATGCAAGTCATCTTGAACACTTTCTCTCACAAGGAAATTTTAAACAAATAAAAAGAACAGTGAGCTTAAACTGTAATTCTTGGAAAATACAAAATGGGAAGCTATTCTATGTTACTTGTTCTGTTCATTTAACAAATATTTCAGCACTGACTATGAGCTGAATACCGTGCTGGGGATGTACAGCACAGTCCTGTAGTTTTGAAAACTATATTTGTGTATCTCTACATCTGTATCCACATCTATGTTTATACCTATATCTGTACGTCCTCCCCAACACACAGATCTCCACAAACATCAGGTGTAGGTGCCTGTCATCATTGAATTTAATGCAGACATTAAGGTCCCACACACCTCATGAAATAATCAGTCCGAAGGCTGAATTCCATCCTTTTAAGGACATGTGAATAGCTTGACAAGATTCGGACATGAGTAGGGGGCCATTACGTCTGGTGTAAGAAGAGAGATGATTATTTTATCTTTACCACGGTGTATTATCAAAATGCATCCCCACCATTATAGACTGATAGTTCCTTTAAGGTAAGTTAAGCATGAAATATTCTAAGTGATATTCTAGTAAGTGAGGCTTATCTCTTTAAATGACAATAAAAAAATTAATCCCCTTACATGTAAATCTTTATAAAATGGAATAGACATATTATGTGGACAATTCTAATCATTGTGAAAACCTGTAATTACGTGCTTCGGTAGTATCTGCCAAGACTACTGAGGTGGGTTGACATTTTACCCCTGCCTTTGTTGTTCCAGAATGCTGAATTTTTGTACACTTTGTCCACCATAAAGCTGTTGTCTCACTTTTCACTCCTGTCGTATGAGCCTGACTGCAGCCTTTATTACTTAGGAAATCAGCACAACCTTTTAAAACCATACAAAATGGGTGAAGAGGATCTGAAAGAGTGTGCAAGAGGCTTTCTTGTGATGACTGCATGGGTTTAGAACATAGATTCAGTTGCATCAATTTTGGCTGCTCAAAGAAATTCCATATCTTCTCACTTGCTGGGCTTCACACAGATAGTTGGACATATTGGATAAAGGACCTTTGAATAAATTAAGTTTTATCATAGTCATAATTGCAAATTTTTCTTATTTAACTTTGAGACTTGCCACTTATTTTGCCCAGGAACAAAAGAACTAAATTAATGCAACCTTCTAGGGACTAAAAATTGCTAAGGGAGAGAAATCTTCTTACATAAGATTACAATAATAATAGTTATTATAATTATAATGACAATGATCATGGTGGTTAGCATGTGCCAGACACTATGCTAAGCACTTTTTCTTCAAAAGTTCATTCAATCTTCTCCAAATACACAGAGTTGATATCATTTGTCTAAAAATTTCTTTATAATGCTCTCATTCTTAAGAATGAATTTAACTTTGTGTAAAATTCTAGGGGAAAGTCATTACAAGACAGTTTTACTGGGTGTGAATATATGTATATTCTTTTCAAGATGGCCAATGTGTCCTATCGACCACGTAAAAGAACAGACATACCCTGGCTTCTTTCATTTAATATAATGTTGTGAGATTCATCCATCTTGTTACATGCATCAGTAACTTACTTTTATTGATGAGTAATGTTTCACAATAAGAATACGCCACATTTTATTTATTCATTCTCATGCTGATAGGCATTTGACTTGGTTTTAGTGTCTACCTAATATGAATAAAATTTCTGTGCACATTCCCATACATGTCTCTTTATGGATTTAACTTTTTATTTCTCTTGTGTCACTATCTAGTAGTAGAATTGATTAGTTCTAGGGTAAGTATATTTTTAAGATTAAGAAAACAAACTGTCAAAACTTTTCCCAAAGAGACTGTACCACTTTAAATTCCTGTTAATCTATGAGAGTTTCAGTTGCCATGTGTCCTCACAGATATTTGGAATTGTCAATCTTTAATTTTAACTGTTCTAGTAAATATGTATTAAGGTTTCATTGCGTTTTTAATTTGCATTTCTCTGATGACTTATGATGTAGGCACTTTTTCATGGGACTATTACTGACTTTTTAACATCTTCTTTTGTGATGTCTCTGTTCAAATATCTAGCGTACTTTTAGTTCTGTTGACTGTTCCTTTTTTATTATTGAATTGTGGGATTTTTTTCTTAATGGTGTCTATTGATTGGCAGAAGTTTTTAATTTTGATAAAATTTATTTTATCATTTTCTTCCCTTATGATTACTGTTCTCTGTGTCCCTTTTAAGGATTTGCTCAGGTCGTGAAGATATTCTCTGATTTCTGTCTTTTAGTAGGTTTATTGTTTAGCTTTCATGTTTAGATTTTCATGTTTAAGTCTATAATCCATTTCAAATTATTTTTTGTATAATGTGAGGTAGACAGTGAAGTTCACTTTTTTTCCATATGGATATCCAGTTGTACTAGCAATATTTATTGAAAAGACTTTTCTTTCAATTGCTTGGGTATCTGTTAAAAATCAATTGACCACATAAGTGAGGGTCTATCTCTGGTGCCTCTCTTCAGTTTCATTGATCTATTTTTCTGTTCTTATGGAAATATCATCATACAGTTTTAGTTGTTGTAAATTTATACTAAGTCACAGTCAACCTAGAGTCAATGCCACTTTACTTAATATGTAAGATGCTTTCAACAATAAAATTCCATTTACCTCTGTCGTTTGTGCTACTGTTGTCACATATATTACATCTTAATTTTTTAAGCCCCACAACGTAATGCCATAATTTTTATTTTAAAAGGTCATGTGTCTTCTAATGAATAATGGGAATAAAAACTAGTTTAGTTCTCTATATTTTCTCAGATACCATTTCCTATATTCTTCATTCCTTCCTGTAAACCCAACTAGCTGTCTTGCACCATTTTCTTTCAGCCTGAAGAATTTTTCTTAGCATTTTTTTAAATAGAGAAGATATGCTGGCAATGAATTCTCTCAATTTTTATCTAAAAATATCTTTATTTTGCCATTACTTTTGAAGTATATTTTGCCAGATGTATAATTCTGGATCAACAGGCATTTTTTTTCTTTAAGAATGTTAAGATATACCATTATTATCACTGTTCCCACTTACATAACGTGTCATTATTTCCTGACGGCTTTCAAAATTGTTTTTTGTCTAGCTTTTAGTAATTTCACTGTGGTGTGCTCAATGTGATTATTTTTGTATTTATTCTTCTTGGAGTTTACTTTGTTTCTTGAGTATTTAAGGTTATATTTCTTTCAACTAAATTTGGAGAATTTGGATCATTATTTCTTTGATTTTTCTACCCTAATTTCTCTCTCTTTTTTCTGGGAGTCCAATTAAACATATATTAGACCACTTGATATTACTTTTATGTAACTGAGGATCTGTTAAGTTTGGTTTTAATATTTTTCTCTCAGTTCTTTAGATTGGATATTTTCTGTTGATCATTCTTCTGATGATTTATTAAGCCATCTTCACTCTGCCAGTAAGTTGTCCATCACAGGCATACCTCAGAGTTGTTGCTGGTTTGGTTCCAGACCACTGAAATAAAGCAAATATTGCAATAAAGCAAGTCATGTGAATTTTTTGGTTTCTCAGTGATATACAAGTTATGTTTACACTTTACTGTAGTCTATTAAGTGTGCAATAGCATTATGTCTAAAAAAAAGTACATACCTTAATTAAAAAATATTTTATTGCTAAAAAAGTGCTAACCATCATCTGAGCCTTTAGCAAGTCATAATCTTTTTGCTGGTGTGGGTCTTGTAAAAAATGCAATATCTGTGAAGCATAATAAAGTGAAATGCAATAAAACAAGGTATTCTTGTATATTTTTTGTTTTAATGTGGTACTTTTTAGTTCTTCAATTTTCATTTAGTTATTTTTTTATAGCTGCCATTTTCTGCCAATGTTCCTCACTTGTTCTTTTTATTATGAAAATATTTTCTTGAACATATAATGGCTGCTAATTCCAATACCTGGATAATCTCTAGGTTGTTTTCTAATGATTGATTTTTACCTTAATTATATGTCTTATTTTCCTATTTTATTCACATTTCTCTGAAAAATTTTTCACTTATATTCTGAAAATTGTGGATGATATACTACATAGACACTGGATTTTGTTATCTTCCTCTGAAGAGTGTTTGTTTTTGCTCTGGCAGGTATATATCTTAAATGGAATCTAATCCCAAACTGTATCTTTCCTACAGAGAGCCACAAAAGAAATTTCTACTTAGTACTTTCAGTCTTCCAGCTGATGCTTTTCCCTGTGATCCCTGGATTCTCTGTCTCCCCCAAGTGTATTTCAAGTGTCAGCCAAAGACTTTGCAGAACTGTATATGAAGAATTTGGGTCTTTCTATTCTGTGGCTTATTCATTTCAAACCTTTTTCTTTCACTTTCCATTAATTTGTGCAACTCTGAATTCCATTCTCTGACTCCTTGAGATTGTAAAGCTGTGGGCCTCTGCTCTTATATTCTAGCTGCCTCATGCCACATATACTGATGTGCCCTCATGAAAAAAATATTTAAAAAAAATATATATATATATATATATATTATGAATTCCAGAGTTTATCATTGTTATTGGTGAGAGGGACACTCCAATATGACATTTCTGTCTTACTAGAAGGCAGAAACCCTCGCTTTGATTGTGGCCTCTGAATATATCAATTTATTCTTTGCCTATCCAGCAATAAATTTTTGAAGTATTTATTTTTATATTGACAGAAGTTTTATAACATCCAGACTACTCTGAAAACAAAAGTTGCTAAAATACTTTTAGCTTGAGAATATGGTAAGGCATTATTACAATGCATTTACCTCAGAAAATAATGAAATTTCTATAAAGCATTCCTATAACTAGATTTGAACATTACTATGTCCTGGAGTGTACACTAAGATAAACTATTAGTGAATAAGACATCAAGGTAATTAAATAAGAAAGCTTGATTATGGAATTTTCCTGGCTGTGTCACTTACTAACATTTTGACCTTGGGCAATTTAATTACCCTCTATAGCCCAGTTCCTCATTTGAAAAACAGATTAGTGCACACCTCAGAAAACTTTTGTGAAAATAAAATGAATAAACATATGGAAATTGCATGATCTGGGCATAGCACATGGTAAGTACTATTTAAGTTATAGATTAGTTATAAATTGGGGAACCCCTACAGAAATAATTTTACTTTTAGAATAACTGATTGCTAGTAATTCATTCTAGGAGTAATAAACAAGCAAGATCAGTTGGTGAATATTCAGGCCACTCATATTTAGCAGTAATAAGACATCATTGCCTACTCACAAAAGGATGTTTTTCTATTTTTCGTGGTTTGTATCTGGTTTATCCTAAAGTGATCATTAAAGAAAAGTTTTCAGACAAGAGAGAACAGAACACACCGTGTTTTATCCTGTGAGAAATTTTTATTGTTCTGGAGATCATTTCTATGAAATCTGACTACTGAGAAAATATTATTTATTGGATTCTGTATGATAATTAATAACAAAGGATTATTTGTAATCAGTTATGCTTTGGGTCCAGTCAGGTGGATCCATGCCTATAAAGTAAGCAGAGGTTGACATACATCAACATTCAATAGATGCAATACTTATTTGTTTTTTCTTCTTTTCCCCAGTTTTTTTGAGATATAATTGACATAAGCACTGTATAAGTTTAAGGTGTACAGCACAATGATTTGATTTACATATATTGTGAAATGATTGCCACAATAAATTTAGTCAACATCCATTATCTCATATAGATACAAAAAAAAAAAAAAGAAAAAATGGTTTTCTTGTGATGAGAGCTCTTAGGATCTACTCTCTTAACTTTCAGATATCCTGTACAACAGTGTTAGCTATATAGAATCCAATATTTAAAATGGTCCTAAATCAATTCTGGGGGAGAAGATTTCCTTGGTTGTTTATTCAATTTTTTTTCTCTCATCAGTCACATACTTTGAGGAGCTGTTTATGAAATTGGGCCTGATTGCCTGGGTTTTCAGCCTACAGTGCTGGGCCTACCAGGTGACAGTGGCCTGTAGACTCCCCCATTTCGCTCACCAGATTCATGCTTTGTGTGACTGCAACCCCAAATCTGCTCTTATTACCTCATCAATTGGCTGCACTCCTCTCTCCACATGATATGACTATAGCTAAGTTTTTGCTTTAAGTTTTTGTTTTAAATGACACAGAAATCCTTTTAAATCAGGCCCTAGGAAAGTGAAACTGGTATTTTCAGTGACATTTGGAGCTTAAATAAGATATTATATATTTCTGAACAGCTGGAAATACAGAGGGAAACTTTCCTTAAAAGCGAGATTTAAAAAAAAATAGGGACATAGGAGTTAATATTACAAAACCCAGATTTCTTACAAGCAGATAATGTTAAATGCTTTCAAACAGCCCAGACTTTAGATCCTTAACTCTAGGGCCAAAATTGATCACATTTCATTAGAGGAATCTTAATCATTGTGGAAAATGCTCCAGTGGATGCACATATATGCACTGATGGGTATCTTGTATTTTCCAACTCCTACATTGTACGGAATCTAACACTTTGTTCCTTGATCCTTCTTCTTTGCAGACATAATCCCAGTTTTGTTCATGTGTTGTAGGCCTGCGTCCCTCTGTGGGAGGCTGGGGTAAGACACAGTCCTTGGGGTATGGATCTACAGTAGGTCTAACACAGCAGTTCCACAGTAATCCTTCTCCCCTTTCCAGTGACTGGTAGGAGCAGGAAAGAGAAAGGAAAGCGATTCTGCCTGGTGAAATGTAAACAGAAGTTTGTTAAGAGGCTTCTGGGAGGTTTTCTTGACTCTTAAAAAGGAACTGAAGGAAAATATATCCTTTCTTCTGGTCTTGAGAAATTACTGTGCAAGGAGCTGATGCCTCAAATTACTGCAGCCTTTTTGCAACCATGAGAGAATTAGATTAAGTTCAAGGTGCAGAGCAAAGAGGGCAAATGATGACATTGTGGCCGCATTAATTACATTAATGCTGCAACCTCTGTGCTTCTTGTGTTTATGTTGTTATGTGTTTATGTTTTAGTATTTTCTTAAGTCTTCTGTTATTTGAAGCCAACTGCATTCTAAATAACACAAAAATAACTAACTCTGTGTCTTACACCATCTGGAAGGAAACCTGAAATGCAAGGCCTAAAAAAATAAAATATGCGACAGCTTTGAAAATTAGCATAAACTATTTAGTTATGAACTTTTAAAATCTGGCATACTGATACTCACATTCATGGGTCTGAAAATCATTTTTGATAAACACTAAATTATTCGGGAAAGAATAATTTTGAACAAAAGAAGACAAAGAGAAACTATTACTAATCAGTTTTTTTAAAGTTTTTCTTTAAAATTTCGTGACAGCAAAGTATTAGGGACAGTTTTTAAAGATCCCCAAACTTGAAGCATTTGGGTCCTGACAGGACACTTTTAATGTTAAAACTTGGACTTCTCTTTCTCCAAGAGCTTTTTAATGCAGATGGACTTTTTATGGGCCATGGTCAGTTTTAGAACTTTCTTTAAGTCTTTCTTGAGGTTAGGGGTTGGCATCAGGTAATCAGAATTGCATGTTATATTAGGCAAAACCAGTAACTCCACTGTCCTACTTCATACTCTTGCTACAGTTCAAACTCACCTCCCCAACATGCTCTTGTACCTGTTGCCCTGTCATTCCCTTTTACACAGGTTGAAGTTGTCCCCCCAGTGAAAGGTAACCCACTCTTTCAACTGTGTTTTCAGGAAATTCAGGTTGCAACTGATTTTCCATATGCAAAGTTATATAGAGTTTAGGGGCATCAGCAGAAAGAAACAGTGTTAGGTGATTTGCCATTATTAGGCACCCAAAGGAGACTCTTTTATAATTATAAAGCAGCTTTTATTTATGAATAGTTGATTATTAAGATTTTTCTATTTTTGGTTGCTATTGTGTTCCAAACTTAGCCTATTAGAGGATAGAATCACATTTTTTCTTTCTAAATAAAATGAAGAAGAATTTAATAAAGAGGAAACTTCAGGTGCTCAATGGAAGACTGATCATACATACATTGAGCATATACTATGTGCCAGGAAGGTGGAATGATTTATAAAACAATCTCTTTTCCATTGTGAGCAAGTGAGACTACATTACTTTACTTCTTTCATGATTAAGCATATTTCAAATCCAGGAGAGTATAACTAAATGTCAAAGACATTTTAGAGTAAGCCCTCCCTGATACTGCAGCTCCTTCAGAATCTAGAGACAAAAAAAAAGCTTCCCAAGGATACAGACCAAAGTAATAATGAATACCTTGGATTTGCAAAGTGGTAGGCATCCATGGAAATTTATACCTCCCACTTACATTTAGATGTGAAAGCAAAATATAATATATAATTATTCTCAACAAGTGAGTTTAATGTTGAGTTTCAGAAATTTAATGCCAAGTTTTTATTTTAAAGTAGCTGGTAGGAACAAATTTAAGAGATATCCATAGCTAAAAATGGAAAAGATCAAATCCTTTGAGTGCCACTTTAATCCCAGGTCAAACAAGGCCTATTGGTCCAAGAACGAACGTCGATTTCATTACACACATCCTAGCAGGCTCGTGATTATTTCCATACTTTGCTGAAGGAAGATGGTATATGTAGAAAATAAATATTCCTCTTGAAGTTAACTTTACCGTGCCCAGATTGAATCAGCATTGCCAAGAATTCCTGTACTTATCCACATTTTTAAATGCCCTTTGCCTCTCAAGGCTAGAGTCACTCCACATAATTCTTCTTACTTTAATGAAAGAAAGCATCTGCAGTTGCATAGGAAAATATTTCTCTTCACAATGGTGTCATTCATTTATATGCTACCTTGTTCCATGAAGAGTTCTATGGCAGCGTGGTATTAGGAGCTCACTGCAGCCATGTAACTGGGGCCGTGGGTGAAGTGACACAATCTGTGCTGCAGACATCAGAGCACAGAGGGTGGCAGAGCAACAACTGAAATGGGACAGTATGCACCCACCCCTCTCCCCTCGTCTGAAGCTCTGCAGAGAGTGACGACGGGCCGTCAAAGGCCAGGCCCTGTTCTCGATTGGCCGGAGGGGCATTGACGCAGCCATGTCAGTAACACTACGCTGTCACTTCAAGAGTTGACTCAGACACGATGAGCTCCTTTAGAAAATGAAAGCTTAACTCTCACCTGTCGTTCAGGAAGAGGATTTCTTCAAATTCCAACTGCCAGTAAGGTGTGATGTCAGTCATACAGGCTGGGCTCTGTCTCTGCCCTGAGTGGCAATGAGACAGCTGTGGAGAGACATTTATGAGAGAGGTGGCCCTGTGCAAAGTCGTGAAGTAGAAGCTTCAGTCCAGCTTCCTTGTGCTCCTAACGCTGCGTGTTCCAGTGTTCTCCCTTGCAAAGCCTCGCTCAGGCTTATTTCCCACCCAGTCAAAACTGACCTTTGTCATTTCCCAATTCCCAAAGCCCCCCTGCCTTCTACATAAGGCTAGTTAGCCTAAGAAAATTATTAATGAATATTAATATTCATGGTTCCATTAGTGCTGTAAAGAACTTAGAGGGTCTTTAGTTTCACAGATAAGGTGAATTGGTATGCACAGGGCTACATAATTACATGGGAGGAGAAGGTAATGGGTTGTTGTTATTATAATTATGATTATAACATAAACAATAACATTGAAATTGAAAGATGGCAGGTAGTGAGATAGAGTTGTCATCAAGGAAGGTTGATGAAATGGCTACCCAGAGACCTCCCACATACCTGACAAATTTTCATTAATTTATAGCAATAGAGAGTCTTCTTCTCAGCTTGCAGAATCTCAGGGCTGCAGGTATCAAACGGTTGACTAAATTCAGGGCTTCAGACTTAAAACACCTACCAAAATTACCTAAGACTCAAGTAGAAAGCTGAATGTCAATGTATTCATTAATAAAGAGAAACATAACTGTCAAGTAGACTGGAAAGATTCATTGATCTTTTAGAGAGTATGAGATAAGTGAAATTAATAATAATAATAATGTTAAAATAATTAATAATACATTATGTACCAGGTGCTGATTGATGTGCTTTACAAAAGTTGTCATCTAATCTTCTCAACAACACTGTAAAGTAAACACAATTATTATCCGTTTTAGAAATAAGGAAGCTGAAGCACAGAGCAGTCAAGTTGGGGTGTGAACCCAAGTAACCTGGTTTTACCAGCTCTTCAATAGTGCCTCAGTAGATGGCTCGGTAAGTGCCAACACAGACCAGATGTTTAGGAGCCTGATTTACCCCTTTAGTTACAGTATAAGAAACTAACCAATCCCGGGGGGTTCTCAACTGGGAGAGATTGTGCCCCCAGGGGACATTTGACAACATCTGGAGGCATTTTAGTTTGCCACAGCTGGAAGAGGAGGTTGCCGCTGGCATCTAGTGGGTAGAGACCAGGGATGCTGTTAAACATCCTACAATGCACCGGACACCCCCAATGACAAAGAATTAATCAGTCTAAAATGTCCTGGGACTAAGCCTCCTGGATAAGGCAGTGAAAGTGCATCCATCTCCTCAGTGGGGATTCGTGTCCCATTCAGGCGCACTTGAGCAGTTTTGGGGCTAGGGTGCCCTGTTCTACGCACACTGCTTAAATGTGCACTCCAAATTTGCCTTTCTGACTTGTGTTTTTCCCTGTTTCAAAATGGTTAATTCCCAATATAGTCAATAATTTATCTCATTAGATATGATAAAACAATATGGTCACCCTCCACCCCCTCCCAAAGTTATTTGCAATTCTAATACTAAAACTATCAAAATCAACTACAAGTACTGAATTCACCTACATGTGTTGTGTGATTTAAGCCAGAGTTCTATTTTTTTCACAGGCAAAAATCACATTTTTTTCATTAGGATAGAAAATAAAACAAAGAATGTTAATGCACACTTCAATAACATTTAATAACCTAGGATATTTCACTCATGTAATCTATACCATGCTGCCATTTTCCCCTCTAGACTGCAAATTCTTGTTGGCTTATGTTGCCACCTATCCAGCTTTATATCATTGTTTGGTGCACAAATGTGATTCCTCTGCTTCAGTTGTTTGATATTGCAGCCATGCCCAATTTTGGTGGCCTTCTTATTAAACACCATTATTTTTAAATTGTGGTAAAAAAAAGTCCATGTGATAATTTGTCACCAAAATTTATAAAATTTTACTAGTCAAGTGATTATGCCAAATTGTTCTCCAAAAAGATTTCAAAATTTATATTTTCACTGAGAGTGTAGAAATATATTGGGACTTCAGCATGCTAATGCACATTAATAATCTCTAAAAGACAACCATAGTGGAAAGATTTTTCCAGATTTATTTGACCATAGAACCATTTTGCCATGAGATACCTATTCATATCCTCAGTAGGACACTATGGTTTCCAGGATACAACTTGAACACAATTAAGTTTTGGTGAGAAGTGACAAAAATCCTGAAACAGTCTTATTACTGTCAATATCTGGTACAACACTCTTCCATCTTGAACAGGCTAGAAAAATTTCAAAACATTTGTAAACTAAGAAAAAGCACAACATACAGAACTCTAACTAGTATATTTTTAAAAGACTTTGGATCATATATCATCAGGAATTTCTGGAAGTTGTGCAAACAAAGACACGACTGGTGAATTGAGTATTTTGTTGACACCAATTTTCAAAGTTTAGTTCATTGTATAAAATTTCTTTATCAAGTACTGAGTTTTACAAAAATATATTTAAGAGTGTAAACCAGAGAAATTATAGTTTGTCTTCAAAAGCTGAAGGTATGCTTTGTTTTTTATCATCGGAGAAAAAAAAATTCACAATTATTTGAGAAGGTAAGGAGGAAGTAGGCCAGAAAGAATCTTTAAACATGCAGGTTAAAACAAAATCTTCCCCTTGGAGCTACACTTTCAGCTGTATGGTGGATTGCTTTAACTGTAAGTCCCTCCCACTGCAAAACCACTGCCACTACATCCTGAATGAAATATACTTCTTAGTGCATTGTTAGATGACAAGAAGAAATGGCCATCTCTAGACTCACCCCCAGACATTCCCGTGAGCTGAAACCAGAGCTGTGATCTCTGACCAATGGACAGACAGAAGAGGCAGAGTTGACCTGAGAGCAAACGTGGCTATCAGACTGAGCACCGAGTCACAGCAAGGTGAGATGCTCATCTGAGACTCCCCCTAAGCCAGAATCTGCAGGAAAGCAAAGCGGTTCCAGGCCAGCAGTGTCCTCTGGTTATCAATAAGGGCAAACTCAAATAGTCTTGGAGGAAACCATCTCCAATGTCAACTCCAGGGGTTTCCACAGATTTAGAACAAATAACTATGAACTCAAAACAAAAAAAGAATAAATCACGCAAGGAAATTTGACACCACTTTTTTCTCTTTTGGTTTTTCTCTAATGGTTATTGTAGCAAAGATGCTACTTAACACCAGAATCCTTCTTCTCTTTTCTGCACACAGCTAGGCCAAAGTTTCCAGCCTCCCTCACAGTTAGTTATGGTTCACATGACTGAGTTTTGCTCTGTAAGGTGACCAAAAGCAATATATACAACCTCTGGGCCTGGCCTGTAAAACTTTTCCACATGCCCTCCTCCATGTTCTTCTTCCCTCTGGCGGCCAGTGGTGCCGGTAACCAAGTGAGCCATAAGTGAAGATGGCAGAGTCTGCATCTCAACTTTCCTGCCAAATGACCATATAGAGTAGACTGGGGAGTCTTCATGATACTGCTGAGCAGGAATCTCACATTGCCATGGAGACACGACTGATGTGTGTGATCTACTCTTCCCTTAGGAATCTTCATTGTATTTATCCCCTCCATACTCCACCATTATCAAACCATAAGAATCCATGTCTGGACCTGATGGAGAGCAGTAAAGGTTGTAAAGAAATCTGAATGTTTGGCTGGATGGGACTTTGAATTTTCCCCTTTCAAAACAACATGAAAACCCTCCAAACGAGGGAAGAAGAGCAGGCATGGATTGTGTTGGCTAGAGCTATGGCAAAGATGGCTAGCTGTCCACTAAAATTTTTTGCCTCATCTTCTTGAACATACAGCTAGCTGACCCTTTCCAGTATCCCTGGCCATGTGATCCTGTGACTAAGTTCCCACCTACAGGATGTGAACACAAGTTATACATACCACCTGCTGGCCTGGCCTGTAATAACCTCCCACACACACTCGTCAGTGATCTTTCCCTCTTCTGATTAACTTAGATGGAGACAAATCCCAGGGTGTGTTTGAAAACCATTTCTTGAAATTGGCAGAGCCTCCAGCAGGAAGCAGAGCTACTATGGATTGGGGACCTCTGCTTCTGACCCAAGACTGTGACATGAGAAAGAAACACAGGTTTTCCCTCCTTTTAGCTACCCAAATATGAGTTCTATTGACTAAAGCCGCTTAGCTTTCCCTAGTGAAGACAAGCTTGTTACCCAAGCTTATTCTGTGTCATGTGCTAGTGTAACTCAGGTGTCAAAGATGATTGGCTTATATACCAGTTTACAATATCAACGCCTTACATTTGTATACTACCCTTACGTTTCATAAATTCCATTTGATTTGACTTCTACCGTAATTCTTGGAAAGAGGCATGGATTAGTATCTACATTTTAATATGTTTTCATTATAAAAAGTATTTAAACAACTCAGAAATCTAAGAAGTAAAACATACCACCCATCAGAGATAGTCACATTAGCAACTAGTTATATATGCAATATTTTGACTGTATTTTTGACAAAGTGAAGCCAAGTGCATGTAATTAATTATAACATATCTACATGTACCTAACAATATATTTCCTACTTCAACATTAATTTTCTTTTCAGCTTATTGAATAGATGCTTAGTATTCTGTTGTACAGATTTATTTGAATTTATTTAACCAATCCCCTAATGAAGGACTTTTTTTATTTTTTGAGGAAGATTGGCCCTGAGCTAACATCTGTTGCCAATCTTCCTTTCTTTTTCTCCCCAAAGCCCCCAGTACACAGTTGTATATCTTAGTTGTAGGTCCTTCTAGGTTCTTCTAAGTGGAACGCTGCCTCAGCATGGCTTGATGAACAGTGAGTAGTTCCGTGCCCAGTTTCCAAACCAATAAACCCCGGGCCACCAAAGCGGAACATGCATACTTAACCTCTGTGCCACCGGGCCAGCCCCAGAAGGACATTTTTTTGTACAATTTTTCTTTCCTTTAAAGAAATGCAATTACAAACAAACATTTTTACACATATGTCTCTATGTACTTGTCTATTATTTCTTCAGTCTATCACAATATTGTTGGGTCAAAAGGTATGTTTAAAACCGTGATGTGTATTGCCAAATTGCCCCATGGAAAGATACTAATCAAAAGTCCTAACAGTGTTTGGTATATTTCCTTATTCCCTTCCTAATACTAGGAATTATTAATCATTTTAATATTGGGCAATTGATAGAAGATTATATTACTTATTCCTTCTTTTGCATTTTTATTATTAATAATGTTGAGCATCATTTCTTTTTTACAGGCAATCTATACTTACAAAATTTTTAATTAATTTCCTAATCATTCCCAAATTTCTTCATTTTTTTTCTTTTCTATTAATTTATGTTTTCCTGATGGGTTTACAGGAGTTCTTTGTACTTTAAGGATAGAAAAATCTTTGCTTTACACATATTGCTGATAATAATTTGACTTATTGAAGACAAGAAAGTAAAGTTTGAAGGAGTTAATTGATGTGTCCAGGGTACAAGTGGCAAAATCATGACTACATGTTAGGTCTTCTAATGCCAATTTTTTGTTTTTGTTTTTAATTCACCTTCATCATTGCCTTTCTTGAAATGAGGCAATTGGAAATCTAATAAGTAGATGCAAGAATAATTGCACATTCAGAATGCATTCCTTCTGAAATATTTTTAGAGCACTCACTAAAGTAGACTGTATGCTGCCCCATAGGAAACTGTTTCTTGCTGTTTCCTAAAGATCATGTGCATGAGATAAGTCCTGGCACACAGTAGGTTCTCTATAAATATTTTTGAGTGACTGAATGAATGTGCTGTATCCTGCAATCAGAGAGAGAAAATACACAGTCTCTGCATTCAAAAGAACGTCCAGTCTTGTACAGGTAACACATGAAAGACACACAAAATAGCGCAAAAGGGATAAAATTTTTGATAGAAATAAGCATAGAATGAATCTGATATTGAAGTAAATGTTAGAAACAGTTGACAATGCCTCCCATATCCTCTTCCTCAAATATATTAGCTGAGTGCACATCATCTGATGATGTGACATTTGTCTTTAGTGAGAAGTAATGAAGTAATGAGAAGCACACTGACTTTGGATTCAGATATTTCTGGGTTTATGGTCCAGCTTTACTACTTTCTACTTGAATAATCCTGAATGAGGTAGCTTCTGTGAACCCAAACTTCTTTGCCTGTAAACGTCACTAACAATGTCTATATGCCAGGCCATTGGGAGGACTAAAAGACAACACAAAGTGCTTAGCTCTCAGAAGGTGCTCTAGAAACGTTGGTTCTTTACACTCCTCAGATAAATTATCTTAAACGTGGCCCATATTAAAGCCTACCTGCCATTTTATGCCATGATTATACCTTTTTGAAAACAGTTAATAGGTATTATCTTAATTTGACCTTCCTTATTAGCAGAGCTGTAGACAGTCAGTAGCATACCTTCACAATGAGACTCCATAACTCTGTCTTAGAACAATTCAGACACAGAAATTATGTACTAAGAGTTTACATTCCTCAAAAATCTATATGGCATGTGGATTTTAAGTTCCCAAGATCATAGAAAGCACTAAATAATAATATGAAATACTGAAATGCTGTTTAATAGAAGTTATGCAAATGTGAAAGAGATGACATTCAATAAGGATTACATGTGTTACATTAACTCATAACCTGATTTTCCAAGTGGGTGGTAGGAACATATTATTGATCTGGTTATACTATGCAGAATAAGTAACCACTGGCAGTTCACTGAAGCTTGTCTACATTAAAGTCTCGTGTACTTCCTGCTGTAAGAGTGTAACAAGGATAGCCCATGAAGGCCAGTGTCCCCACTTAACAAGACGTAATTATTCTAACTTCACAAGGAATTGGTCCCCTCTCCTCCTTTGGTACTGGATGGTAATTGAGACCTCTTCTTATTTCTGTTACCTTTCCAGGAAATTTTGGACAACCCTGATTTATGTTATCTATTGCTTATGGTTCATGTTGCCATACTAAAAAGAGGAATTTTAATAACTTTACTTTTAGAAAGTACATTGAGTGTCCCTGAAATTAGTTTACTAATTTAGTGGTAGAATAAATAAAGTTGATTTTTTTTAAAAAAGCTCTAATTCTTCATCTTAAACTGAACTGGTCTTATCAAATATTCTATATTTAATGTTTTGTTAAGCTGCAGAAGACTTAATTTTCAGATTATTTGCTTCTTTACTAAAGGAAAGTTGCTTTGGAATTCTTTATTATGGTGTGATTAGAAGAGTTACAATAGGATCTAGAGCTTAAGAAATATTTCAACAATCGTATTTACAAGTATAAAAATATAACAGCCTATCTTTTCATACCTTTGAAATATTTTTCTTCAAGAAATTCCATTTTTTGGTTCAAACTAATTTAATTGACAGTAGCCTCAATGCCTCAAATTTGTGTCTGATATTTATGAAACAAGACAGGATTATGAAACTTTCCTTCAAAAACATGTTAGCAATTTCTTAAGATTCCTTCATTTGAAAACAGCAAAATGCATTCTTCTAATGATATAAAACAAAAAAGCTCAGTTACTGAAGCAAATGACAAGCTTTCCTCTATAATTCTGGTAAAGAGAAAGTATCAGAATAGAAGTAGAATAACATTTCTTTTTCTTCCATTATTACTAATAAACATGGTACAAGGAAATACAAAGAAGCAATAAATCATAGCGCAATCAATCAGAGCAGCACAGAGACCACTTATGCATATGTAAATTCCCCCCTTATTAGAATAAAAACCCTGGTCAATTTTCTCTATAATATAAAAATTATCTTTTCCTCACCTTTTACTTGTCTTTCCTACATCAATCCTTGAGTCCCTTTTGTATGAATTAAAAGGGGTGGATAAATATGGAAAAGGACCAAATCTCAATACACAGCAGTTGTCATGTTCTGGGTACAACCAAAAGGAGGTGAAAAAATGGGACATCTGAAAACTGTCCAATAGAAACTTTCAAAAACCCAGCCCAAAGAGAAAATGATAAAAAATTAAGAAGGGAGTCTCAGTGACCTGTAGGACAATATCAAGTGGTCTACCATATGTGTAATCTGAGAATCAGAAGGAGTAGGAGAAAGGAAGTTAGAAAATGTACTTGTAGAAATAATGGACAGCTGAAAAACTTCCAAATTTTATTAAATCTATAAATGTACAGGTCCAAGAAATATAATAAACATCAAGAAGGATAAACAGAACAAAGATCACACAAAAAACACATTGTAATCAAATTTCTGACAAATTCTTTATCACTTTATCTTTTAGTGATAAAAAGAAAATATTAAAATCATCCAGAATAAAAAGGTACATTATATACAAAAATACAAAGAAAATAATGACCATAGACTTCACGTCAGAAACCATGCAAGTCAGAAGACGTAATGATTATCATTCAAGTCTTGAAAGAAACTGTCAACCTATAATTCTTTTTCCTACAGTTTCTTACAAAGCTTAACAATCTCACCATATGATCCAGCAATCACACTTCTAGGTATTTACCCAACTGAGTTGAAAATTTATATCTACATAAAAACCTGCTCATGAATGTTTACAGCAGCTTTATTCATAAGCACCAAAACCTGGATGCAACCAATATGTACTTTATTATTTTTTTTATTGAGGTCACATGGGTTTATAACATTATATAAGTTTCAGGTGTACATCATTATATTTCAACTTCTGCATAGACTACCTCGCGTTCACCACCAAAAGTCTAGTTGCCATCCATCATTGTACAAATGTGCCCCATTACCCTTTTTGCCCTGCCCCCAGCCCCTTTCCCTTCTGGTAATCACCAATCTATTCTCTGTGTCTGTGTGTTTGTCTGTTGTTGTTTTATCTTCCATATGAATGAAATCATATGGTATTTGATTTTCTCCATCTGACTTATTTCACTTAGCATAATATCTTCAAGGTCCCTCCATGTTGTTGCAAATGGCAAGATTTCATCTTTTTTATTGCTGAGTAGTATTCTATTGTGTATATATACCACATCTTCTTTATCCATTCATCCATTGATGGGCACTTAGGTTGTTTCCAAGTCTTAGCTAGTGTGAATAATGCAGTAATGAACATAGGGGTGAATATAACTTTTCAAATTAGTGTTTTTGTGTTCTTTGGATAAATATACAGAAGTGGAATATCTTGATCATATGGTAGTTCTATTTGTAATTTTTTGAGGAATCTCCATACTATTTTCTACTGTGGCTGCACCAGTTTACATTCTCACCAACAGTGTACAAGAATTCCCTTTTCTCCCCATCCTCTCCAACACTTGTTATTTCTTGTCTTTTTAATAATAGCCATTCTGATGGGCCTGAGGTGATATCTCATTGTGGGTTTGATTTGCATTTCCCTAATAATTAGTGATGTTGAACATCTTTTCATGTGCTTGTTGGCCATCTGTATATCTTCTTCGTGAAAATGTCTGTTCATATCCTCTGCCCATTTTTTAGTTGGGTTGTTTGTTTTTTGTTGAGTTGTATGAGATCTTTATATATTTTGGATATTAATCCCTTTTTGAATATATGATTTGAAAATATCTTCTCCTAATTGATAGGTTGTTTTTTCATTTTGTTGATGATTTCTTTCGCCTTGCAGAAGCTTTTTAGCATTATGAACAGTATGTACTTTAATAGGTGAATGGATAAACAAACTGTGGTACACATATACAATGGAGTGTTATTCAGCAATAAGAAGAAATGAATTATCAAGTCATGAAAAGACATGGAAGACCCTAAACGCATATTGCTAGGTGAAAAAAAGCCAATCTGAAAGGCTCCATACTCAATTATTTCAACTACATGATATTCTGGAAAAGGCAGAACTATAAAGACAGTAAAAATATCAGTAGTTAGCTGTTTCTTGGGTAGGGGAGAGTAGGCTAAGGATGAATAGGTGAAGAAGCATAGAGAATTTTTAGGATGGTGAAACTCTTCCACATGACACTATAACGGTGGATACAAAACATTATGCATTTGTTAAAACCCATAGAACTGTACAATGCAAAGAGTGAACCTTAATGTAAACTATGGACTTTAGTTAGTGATAGAGTATCAATATTGGTTTATCAATTGTAATAAATGTACCATACTAATGCAAGATGTTAATATTAGGGGAAACTGTCTATGTTGTGGAGAGAGTATATAGGAATTCTCTATACAATATGCCTTTACTTTAAATAAATTCTAAAAATACATATGGAAGTGGAACTTTTAGGTCCACTGCACCAGCATGGACAAGGTAAGGATAACGACTTCCTTTAAAATTTAATAAAACTTTTCCATAAATCCACTGGAGTTTGAATTCTTATATATAGTTTGATTACAGATTCAAGATCATTGGAAATCATTGATCCATTAAAATTTTGCATTGCAAAAATTTTTGGTAACGTATACTTCCCAAAAAACAAAACAAAACAAAAAACTTCTGCTCTTTGAAAGATTCCACAAAGAAAATGAAAAGCAACCTTTAAAAGATTTTTTAACCTCATAGGGATATAAGAAAAACTGAAGTGTAGTCTTAGACTTAAAAGGCTCGATGATAACACAAGTGTCAGCACATGAAGTTTTGACCTTGAAGTTTGGAAAGCCAGAGCATTCCAGCTATTAGAAAGTATGATGATTTCTATAGATATAGACTTAGGAAAAAACATTACCCAGTATCCCATCATCATTTTGATTAAACTGAGTTATGACTTTTCACAAATAATAATACGTAAATAAATAAAATATAAACAAGGAGAAATAAATAAATTATATGTATAGTTACTTGATACAGGCACTAACGCTAATTGAATTAGATACATGGTTATGTTATCTCATTTTATTCTCATAATTCTATAAAATACCCACTATATTATTATACCTCTTTTGTGGATGAGAAATGGAACTTTAGAGAGGTTCTATAAAGTGTCTAAGAAAACACGTTTATAAAAGTGGTAGAGCTGCCATTCAAGGCTAGGATGGTTGAGCCCAAACCACTGTCTCTAAGATGGGGGCTCATTGCTCCCATTTCTTATCTTAGATGATCAGGCATGCTCACTTGAGAGGAGAGATGAAATGGTCAAAATGGAGAGTTAATGATTCTTGGTGTTGGGGAAAACAGGTGCTGTAATTGTGAACATCTAGTGGGTAAGGCCGTATTTTATATAGCTGAGATTTACTATGGGAACTAACACAACAAACACATATTAAATGTTTTGGGGCGATTGTGTTGAGGATTGCTTTTGTTTTTCCTTCTTAATGTTCTTGACCCAGTGTTTCCTCTAAATTGACCTTGTTAAAAGTGTTAACTGTTATTTCTAAATGAAGCCCTTCTCCAAAGGTGTATAACTAATTAACTTTATCAGATTATTAAAGTAAAACCTAGTAGTGAATTTTCAATTTGACATATGTGCAAATTAAGCACATTTTATTTAAGGGCCGTTTCAACTGTCTTTGATTGTTCTGCTCTATAATTTTCCATTATCCACAACTTTATGATATTTTATGATAATCCATAAAACAATGGTCCCAAGGTAGACAGCAATTAATTTTGCCACTAAAGAAGATTTAATGTATTTATATATTTTTCTCCAAACTGATAATGAAAAGTAGAATAATAACTATTGAGAATAAGCTTCTAATAAACAAGGAACTTGGTCACTTTCTGCCCAAGTTGACTTTTAAAATTCTTGTATTGCAGTGTATAGCAAATAACTAAATTTTATTAGATTCATCAAAACCTTGATTCTCTCTTTGATACTTGCATAATATTTAATCTATAAAGAATATTTTACCCTGTTTTTTAATTTAAAAACTGTAACAATTTCAATGAACTTTTCAGTTCAGACCTAGTGAAGTCCTTCATTTGAAAAAACTTTAAAAAATGGTGTATTTCCCCATAAAAAATTACTTTTTCATCAACGTTCACCATGTCTAATCATGCTTAAAGTAAAATATTGTATTGCTCACGCCTTCGCTAAGAGTCATATCTTGAGGGTCACAGTCAGATAACATTTTCAGACTGCTTAGATATCAAACAAGATGTATGAAAACCTGATAATCAAGGTGTCAGAAAAACTGGGCAGATTATATCTGTATAATTTTAATCACTTGGGAATTGTTAGGTTTCTGGATTCTTAACAGCCCTAGCCTCAACTTCCTCCTTCTTTATTGACCTCTGTCCAGGAGCAGATAAATGAGATGAAACCCAAATCTCTCCATTTTTTTTTTTCAGGATTTTCTTTTTCTTACCATTTCATTGCCTTTTCCAGCCATGTGTAGCAACGTACGTGTTCTTATCTGTAAACTGTGGGTAGCTCACTCCTCAGAGAAAGTATATCACCTCCACTGAAGTCTCAGCACCACGGTTCTCTGCTTTTGTCTGCCCAAACTCAGTGTCTCCCATCTGACATCCAGTGGCCTCGGCCTCGGTTTACTGTTCTTTTGATCCCTATTTCGGAACCGTGTGTCTACAGTCTGACTCTCCTCCTTGCTTTCCCCTTTTGTGTCAGGTCCTCATAGTTATCGACTACAAGTCTGCTTCTGACTTTCTATATTGCTCTGCCCAGAGTCTCTGTTTGCCCAAATTCTGGACTGTTGCCTCCGTTTTGATTGTTGAACTGGTCACGGACCTGGCTCTTTCTTCCCAGTTTCCTTTCCTGGATGCTCCCCTTGCCATTACCCACTGGGCTTACTCCCTCTCTCTTTGTTCTTAAAATTTTCACTTTTGGAGAAATCCTAGCAAAAGATTTATTGGAAAAGAGAAAAGTTGAAAGTAAGCGTTATCATAGATAAAGGAACCGTCTGGCTTTGATGAATGAAACTGAGACTTTGGATGACAATGACGCCAGTTGAAATTATACCATTTCTTCCCTGAATGGCAGGGCCACATTCCCGACAATACCCCATGGCAGCAACACAGCTGGGAAATATAAGACTTGATGGGGAAGACCCAACTGTAAGGGATTAGGCATCATAAACTTTCGCTTTCAGAGTTTTAAGATATTATTTATATTTATTAAAAGATAGCACAATAAATCAATATAACGTTGGTGACATTTTATACATATCAAATGACAAAAACTGCAAAATTGCTTTCCATTTACCATTTCTTGCTTTCTAGAAAATGTAAGGATCTATTCTTCTGAAGTCTACGTATGTTCTTCATAAAATTGTTCTGTTATTAAGTTGTTTTCCTAGATATTGGAAGATTCCGTTATTTTTTTTTCCTATATTGTTTGTCCAAAAGACATTCAGTGCGTGTTTCAGCTCTGATTTTCATCAGTGGGCACTTGAAATGCCCTTATCAATAGTCCAATGGTTCAGTCTTAAACCAACATTACTGTTTCTTATTATGACATTATCCTCCAATTCAACAGTAAGTTTCCTACCTTGATTCTGTGATCATACCCTCAAATAATATTCTAGTCAGTGGATTCATTCCCTACCTTATTCCCCTTCTGCATGAGTCTAGGCCTTAATAATCTTGTAGCCTATTATTTTCAGAATTGGGGCCTATCTTACTTTCTCCAGACACTCCCTGAGCCTTCTCTCTGCTGTCACATGTTCCATTTGTCACTGCCTCCACGACTGCTTAGATAGTCACACATCATCTCCACCAAGACTCCACAACTTCCTTCCTCATTATTAACTCTTGCCCTATTGCAACTCCCTTCCCAGCTATCGCTACAGTACACACTAGTGCCTTCAGGTCACCCTGGATCCAGCCTACAGGCACAAGAGAACACCAGGCTCCACCCAGGGGGAGAGTAGCATTCAAAATTAGTTGCCATCTCAGTTTTCCAACATACTTGGGATTCTCAAACAGGAGCTGAGTTTGGCTCTCACTATATTTCAGTAATGTAGTAGGGGAGATGAAAAGGAGAGGATGAATTCAACTTCTATTTAGGAGGTTCCTTTGATAGAATTTGGTGACTGTTTCAGTGAGGGAGAGGGAGAAGGTAAGGATGACTCAGGTTTCTGATTTGGGGAACTGGGTGGATATTGGCTTACCATCTTTCATCTGGACGGTTACAATTACTTCCTAATTAGTCTTGCCCTCTTCTAGCATTGTATTATCTTTATGAATCACATATTTTGTTATGTCTCATCCCTGCATTGAAACCTTCCATGGCTTCATATCAACTGCAGGATAAAGTCTAAATTTTTTGTAGCAGCTGAGTTTCCCCACAATCCAGTCCTAAACTTAATGCCCTCTTCCACCTGCATCATCATACTTGGACCAATCGTCTGCTGAACGTACACTTCATATCTCTGTGCCTTTGAACATAGCACTTCCTCTGTCTGGAATGTTCTTGCTTCTATCATCACCAGAAAAGTCCTGATCATCTTTCAAGGTCTAGTTGAAGTATCACCTGTTATACAGAAGTGGAGTCTCCGGTATGCTCTAACATCACTCTGTGTAGAACTTCCTTACGGGTCTTCTGATGTTGCATCACAATTATTTGCTTACATACCTCCACCAGTAAAATGCAATGTAATTCATGTAATTAGTTTCTGATCTTATTCTAAAAAGGAGATTGTAGATAATTTTTACGTCCACTAGTCAGGTATTACATTTTACTCATTATTTCAAGTACACACTTAAATGACTTGTTCAAAAACTTAAGTAACATATAATTTAATGTGCTTAATGTAACAGTAAAAATCTATAACATTATTTATTGTCCTATTGTTTTGTATTTTGTTTGATAAAAGACATAGGAAGAGAGGCATTGATTTGGGGGAGAAAGAATATTCTCTGGACACTTCAAAGAGAAGCCTCCATGCAGGAAGGGCACTTACCCTGTTTTGTGTGGCTGGGTTCTGAGAAGTAATGGGATTGCATCTGCAGGATGTCAAATAAAGGAGAATTGAAGTAGAAATCCATGTCCAAGAAAGATAGGCAAAGAGTCAAGAAGATAAATGAGAGCAGAGTTTGTAATTGAGAGGAGATAATTGGAGCAAGTGACTTTAAATGGGCAAGAAAGAGTTTGTGCTGGGAGAGATTCCCTGAAACTTCTAGCACAGGAAACTCATTTACAGAGTGTCTGTGGCCCTGCTCATGGAAGGAAGAAAATGGGCTGCTAAGTGATCCTGTAGTTCACAACAGGTCAAGGATGGCATTTTCTGGATTTTCTTGCAGGCAGTGTCATATGATGATGGGATAAAGGAGGAAAGAAAACAGCCTAGTATGTATGTATCAGTACTGGGTAAGATGTCTGGTTCATGTTAAGTCTGATTTGGCAATTCAGTTTTCTGTGTGTGCTTAGATATTAATCTTAATCTGTGGCCAAACATGTTATTTCCTTTTCTCATTAATTAGGTAAGCAAATAAAACATGAAACTCTATTGTCAGGTTTTTCTTTCCAGAGTAGTTTGCATACCGTATTTCAAACAGGGAATTGCAGACAATTAAAATGTGCAGCAATAAATCATTAAGTCTGTCTCCAGAACTTAGGCAGAGCCCAGCCTCATGAGACGTGAAGAAGAAATAGATTGTAACAACTGAGGATACCAAAGTGAACAAGATAGGTTTGGTTTTGTGAGTTCTACCAAGTTTATAGAGCTACTTAGAACATTCCAGAATTTTTCGGATGTGCCAAATATAAGAGTTTATTCATGCTTAGGCTGGAGACCTATAGGGAGCATCATACACCGCAAGACTCAGGGTGATGGGAGTAGCAATAATCACAGTGAGAACACCACCCATGTTCAGAGTAGGTTACTGTATTAGTGAGCACACAGTGAACAAATTTGGGTGAGATTTATTCTAGGAATGTTACCAGAAAGAGTGAGTTGAATATTACCAGAAAAAGTGAGTTTTGAGACCTGTCTTTAAAGAGGCATGTGTGTTACTGAAAAGGAATGCAATATTCACAGGCCTTGAGCCACATGAATGTGATAAATGGCCCATAAAATTTCACCCCCACTGTGAAGATACATTATAGCCTAGATACCATGATGTATTTTTCAATGTAGATCCGACCTTTATTTTTTAATTAATAATACATGGCAGCAATATCTGAGAGCTGATTTATTATTTATGGATCTCTTTCAAAGAGTCATTCGTGCATTATATATTCAGACACAAAATTCCTCTTATTTTATTTGACGTTAGTTTTCAATAGAAAATATATTAAGATGTCTTTATATACCCTGCAAAGGAATATAGGTATGCTGAAATTCACAATTCTCCCAGATATGTGAATGCCCTGCATACTGTGAAGGTTGACAGTAGTCAAACAGTCCAGACTGAACTTTCACAGAGGCTTTTTCTTAATGTTAAAGATTTTTACTTAAAGATAAGAATCTGTTCCATGTGTCAGTTTAGAGCTAGAAACAAGAACTAAATTAAGGAAGAATGAAAACAGATTTTTAAAAATTCATTTTCCTAACTTATTTGTGTACTTTTTCAGTGAAAACTAATATGATTATCCAACACTGTGCACTTGTAAAAAACGTTGTAACAAGACATTATATAAAAATTCAATTCAAATTGTGTTCACTAGCACTTAAAATGTAAAATACTTTGTGTAGTTTGTCAGTGCACAAAGAAAGCATATCCCGGGCTCTTTAATAACTTTCTTTTAGACAACCATCATGTAGCACTATTACTGATTTCTTTTCTTATAAAAATTTCTCAGTAACATTAGAGATGGTAAATTAAATTTGGAACAAACATAAAATGGAAAACTGGAGTAAACAGTAGGGAAAGTATACTGAGAGAGAGGGGAGAATTGAGCAGGTACTAATCTCTATACATCTGAAACTGCCTCACTCATCCCACATGTATTTAACCCCACCCTGGGCAAGTTACTGTTCCAGGTACTCAGGATGGGTCCTCAAACAAAACAGCTTGCCTGTCCCAGGACTTTCATTCCACCTCCATATGGTTGGAATTTTTAAGAGCAACAATAAGAACAAAATAAATTCAAGAAATTTGAGTTCTAATATGGGTAGTAGAACAATGTTGAGTGTCTTTTGTAATCATTGTTATTACTTTTTAACAGTTTCTTGAACAGAGGCATTTCAGAAAGTGTTGTACTAAACATCTTGCTTGTCCCCTACAAATGCAAGAGGAAGCATCATTTGACTGAGCCATTTCCAATGAGTAAGTTCTTCCGTGAACACTGCCTCTACAACACCAAGCATCAAATGCAAAGTAGAAGCATTCAGTCAGTTATTCAGACATTTCTTCCAGATTCAAATCAAACACAAGAGCAATAGTTAATTATTCTAGGTCACAATGAAGCAGTTGGTAAATTACTGTTTGTGATGTTGAAGAAGCCCTAAATGATATTTAACAAAATATAGATTTTTTTTCACATGTGCATTTCCTTTTTATTTATTTATTTTTCCTTATGATCAGAGAGTGAGTCAGCTCTCCAATGTTTCATAAGGAAAAAAATGTCTTATTAAAAAAATACTACTATGTTTAAACTTTGTGCCATTTCTTTCTTTCAGCTGATCTTAATCTGTATCTAAATTATTCATTCAAAATAACATTTACCCTTAATTACTGAAGTAATATTGTAACCATGGGCCCTCTAGGACCAGTTCAACTGACCCCGTCTTATCAACAGAGTAATTAAGAGTGGTTTTTCAGGAACTGAGAGTGCCCCCTTGTCCAGTTCAGGCCAGTTGAGACCACCAACCCATCAACCAGGCCTGGGCAAATGCCCAATAACTGACTCTTTTGACGTCGAAGGGCTGAAAACTCCACCCTCAATTATGGTAATGCTGCCATTTTGTGAACATGTATCTTATGAAGAGACATGAAGATTGACTATGCTTGTGTAGATCATCAATGACCTCACTTCTCCTCACCTCCAATCATCCATCTCCATACTTCAGACCACCCTGCCCTTCATCCCCTAAATTTTACCCCAGGCCCTGGATCAGGGAGACAGATCTGAGAGCATATGCCCCTGTCTCCTTGCAGCTTCATCTAGCAATAAAGCTGTTTTCTTTTCCCAAATCTTATGCTGTAATAATTGGCTTTTTTAATGTGCATCAGGTAGGAGAACTCCAATTTTGTGCAGTAACAGTATGTGTTCAAATCAGAAAATCTGGAAAATACTAAAAAGCAGAGAAGAGGAGAAAACTCTGAATGCCTTTCACAATCACTGTTAGGAGTTTTGGTGTGTGTCCTTTTTTCTATCATGCTTTTTGTCATATAGCATATATAATTTAATATCATATGATATAGCATATATAGTTTCAAACTCTTTCTAGCTTGCTTTTTTCCTTTTTCCTTAGCAATCCCAAACATCTTCCTATGTCAATAAATATTCACCTATTTGTGGCATTTAGATTTTTCTATAAGTATAAAAATGCTTTGAAGTGTATAAAAATACTGTAGATACTTCTGTCTATTTTCTAAGAGTAAATTACTGAAACTGGAAGTTATAGACACATGATACGCTCAGTTTAAAGGTTGTGTGTGTGTGTGTGTGTGCATGTGCATGCATGCTTTCCCATATTTTTTTCCAGAAAGCCATCCAGTGCTTCACCCTCTCTCCTCCAAGTTCTATGACCCTCCGTTGTCTTTCTAAGCCTTTGTAACTTACTTCAAGGTTTTTCCTACTCATTTCATTTAACATTATCTTGCCTTCCCTCTAACAGAGGAAACACAACACGTTAGGAAAACTCCCTCAACTTCACTCCCTCATCTGCAGTTATTTATATATTTGCCTATTATTCCTACCATTCCTTCTCACTCGGAAGAGTTTTCTCTACTTCTTCTATGGATGATCTTCCCTTATGATCTGAATCCTATCACCTTAGTACCATATCTGAGGCCATGTGCCGACATTTATTAAGGAATGTGTTAATTTTAGCTACCTGATTATATTTCTTGGAAAAAAGCTTTTTTCATAATATGTTTTTTATTGTCATGTAAATATTGATAGACTCTCTAATGATATTCCTTTTTCTATTCCTGAAATTGGTAATTTATGTTCTCTAATTTTTTTCTTCATCTCTTGTGCTAGAAATTTATCAATTTTACTAGTTTTTAAAGAACTACCATTTGCTTTGGGAAGATTTCCTTTTGTTATTTGCCTTCACTGATTTCTGTTTTTCTTATTATTTCCTGTTTTGTATATTCTTTGGATTTAATCTGCCGTTCTTGCTTCTTGAAATGGACGCTCAAATTATTGAATTTCTGCCTTTGTTAACTTCTAATATATATATTTAAAGCTATAAATTTTCCTCTGAGCAAAGCTTTAGCTTCATCCCACAAGTTTTGATATATGATATTTTCATTGTCTTTCAGTTTGAAATATGTTCCAATTACTTTTGTGATTCTCTTTTTACCCATGTGTTATTTACAGGTGTGTTGCTAAATTTAAAAAAAAAAAATGAGAGTTTGCTCTACTTATTGTATCTCATGTATTTTAGCTTAACTCTATTGTTGTCAAAGAAAATTCTCTAAATTATGTAAATCCATTGATATTTTTTGAAATTTGTTTTGTGGTCAGTGTATGCTCTATTTTGGTAAATGGTCCATGTGCATCATGAAAAGGCAGTGTGTTCTCTAGCTCTTTGGTCTAAATTGGATTTATGTAAAGTAGGTCAAAATTGTGTTTTTTTTAAGTGTATTTTTCAAAAGTTTATATCCTTAGTGATTTTTGCTTGTTCCATCAATAACAAGAGAGTATGCTCAAATCTCTTGTGTTTGTAGATTTTACTATCTCTTCTTTGAGTTCTGCCCATTTTGCTTTATATATTTTGAAGCTGGAAAACTACATGCAAACAAATTTAAGATTGTTATATCTTCCTGCTCAATTGACCCTAGTATCATTATGAAATATCCCTCTTTATCTCTTGTAATGCTTCTTCCTTTAAAGGCGACTTTGTTAGATATTAGTACTATAGATTAAACACTTTTCTTTTGTTAGTGTTTGCATGGTGTATATATTTCCCTTCTTTTATTGTGGATCCACTTGTTTCCTCAATATAAGGTGACTCTGTTGTAATTAACAAAAATTGTATTTTAAAATTCAGTCTAACAGTTTTCATTTCATTGGAATATTATGTAATTTATATTTAAACACATTTAAAACAAAGACATTTGTGTTTAAATCTAAATTTTTATTACTTATTTTCTTTGCATCCCATCTGTTTTTTTTAATTAATGTTTTTAGTATTCAATTTCCTCCCTTTATTTGGTTTAGAGTTATAAATATTACACAATTTTTGCTATTTTATTAGGAGATGCTTTCAGCCAGGGGTCAGCAAACTATAGCCCATAGCCCAAGTCCAGCCTGCCACCTGCTTTTGTAAATAATGTTTTACTAGAACAAGCCATGTCTATTCATTTACTCATTAATAATAAATTCATTTATTCATTGTCTCTGACAGCTTTCACACTATAAAAGAAGACTCAAACATTTATGACTAGATCATATAGTGTACAGACTAAAACATTTACTGTCAGGCCTTTTGCTGAAATTGTTTGCTGACTCCCGCTCTATCTAGAATTTAGCAGGAATACTTGAATTATTACTGTTCTACTTACATTAGTATTACCACTCCATGAACAAGGCAAGGCTGGAAGAACATTTTAATACTATTTATCTTCTCTTGTTTCTTGTATTATTTTTATAATATGTTTTATTTCTATACATATTTGAAACTTCAAAAGATAGTATAATTACTATTTTACATACTCATTTAGATTCACACATATAATTACACTTTCTGGTCATCTTTGTTTACATTCTGGCGTTACTGTGGTTTCAATTAGGACAATTTTCCTTCTCCCTAAAAAACTTCCTCTAGTATTTATTTCATTGTGGGTCCACTGGTGACAAATTCTTTAGTTTGTGGGGGGGTTTTTTTGCCTGAAAATGTCTTTATTTGCCTTTATTTTGAATGATATTTTTGCTGACTACAGGCAAACCTCAGAGATATCGTGGGTTTGGTTCCAGACCACCTCAATAAAGCAAATATCACAATAAAACCAGTTACATGAATTTTTTTCCCAGTGCATATAAAAGTTATGTTTATACTATATTGTAATCTAAGTGTGCAATAGTATTATGTCTAAAAAAACAATGTACATACCTTAATTAAAAAATGCTTTATTGCTAAACAATGCTAACCATCATCTGAGCCTTCAGTGAGTTGTAATCTTTTTGCTGGTGGAGGGTCTTGCCTTGATACTGATGGCTGCTGACTGATCAGGGTGCTGGTTGCTGAAGGCTGGGGTGGCTGAGGAAATTTCTTAAAATAAGACAACAATTAAGTTTGCTGACTCTTCCATTCACAAACGATTTCTCTGTAGCACGCAATGGTGTTTGATATCATTTTACCCACAGTGGAACTTCTTTCAAAATTGGAATCAGTCCTCTCAAACTTTGCCACTGCTTTATCAACTAAGTTTATGTCACATGCTAAATCCTTTGTTGTCATTTCAACGGTCTTCACAGCATCTCCACCAAGAATAGATTTCATCTCCAGGAACCACTTTCTTTGCTCATCCATAAGAAGCAACTCCTCATCTGTTAAACTTTCATCATGAGATTGCAGCAGTTCAGTCACATCTTCAGGCTCCACTTGTAATTCTAGTTCTCTTGCTATTTCCACCACATCTGCAGTTTCTTTTTCCACAGAAGTCTTGAACCCCTCAAAGTCAACCACAGGGGTTGGAGTCAACTTCCAAACTCCAGTTAATGTTGATATTTTGACCTCTTTCCATAAATCACAAATGTTCTTAATGGCATCAAGAATGGTGACTCCTTTCCAGAAGGTTTTCAATTTACTTTACCCAGATCCATCAGAGGAATCACTATTAATGGCAGCTATAGCCTTATGAAATGCATTTCTTAAATAATAAGACTTGAAAGTTGAAATGACTCGTTGATCCATGGACTGCAGAATAGATGTTGTGTTAGCAGGCATGAAAACAACGTTAATCTCATTGTACATCTCCATCAGAGCGCTTGGGTGATAAGTAGTAACATTTTGAAAGGAATCTTTTTTTCTGAGCAGTAGATTTCAGTGGGATTAAAATATTCAGTAAACCATGTTGTAAACAGATGTGCTGACATCCAGCCTTCCATTTCTAGCGCACAGGCAGAGTAGATTTAGCATGATTCTTAAGGGCCCCAGGATTTTCAGATGGTAAATGAGCGTTGGCTTCAACTTACAGTCACCAGCTGCATTAGCCCCTAACGAGAGTCAGCCTGTCCTTTGAAGCTTTGAAGCTTTGAGGCACTGACTTCTCCTCCGTAGCTATGAAAATCCTAGATGGCATCTTCTTCCAATAAAAGACTGTTTCATCTATATTGAAAAATCTGTTGTTTAGTGTAGCATCTTCACGAATTATCTTAGCTACGTCTTCTGGATAACTTGCTACAACTTCTATGTTAGTACTTGCTGCTTCACCTTGCACTTTTATGCTATGGAGACAACTTCTTTCCTTAAACCTCACAAAGCAACCTCTGCTAGCTTCAAACTTTCTTCTACAGCTTCTCATCCCTCAGCCTTCAGAGAATTGAAGAGAGTTAGGACCTTGCTCTGGATTAGGCTTTGGCATAAGGGAATGTTGTGGCTGATTTGATCTTCTATCCAGACCACTCAAACTTTCTCCATATCAGCAATAAGGCTGTTTCACTTTCTTATCATTGGTGTGTTCACAGGAGTAGCCCTGGTCATTTCCTTCAAGAACTTCTCATTTGCATTCACAACTTGGCTAACTGTTTGGCACAAGCGACTTAGCTTTCAGCCTATTTCAGCTTTCACCATGCCTTCCTCACTAAGTTTAATCATTTCTAGCTTTTGATTTAATGTGAGAGAAGTGAGACTCTTCCTTTCATTTGAATGCTTAGAGGCCATTGTAGGGTTATTAACTGGCCTAATTTCAATATTGTTGTGTCTCAGGGAATAGGGAGGCCCAAGGAGAGGGAGAGAGATAGGGAAATGGCCCGTTAGTGGAGCAGTCAGAACACACACAACATTTATTGATTAAGTTCACCGTCTTGTATAGGCACGGTGTTTGGCTCCCCAAAACAACTACAATAGTAACGTCAAAGAACACAGATCAGAGATCACCATAACAAATATAATGATAATGAAAAAGTATGAAATACTGCGAGAATTATCAAAATGCGACACAGAGACAAGAAGTGAGCAAATGCTGTTGGAAAAATGGGGCTGATAGACTTGCTTCATGCAGGGTTGCCACAACCTTCAATTTGTAAAAAACTCATTATCTGCAAAGCCCAATAAAGTGAAGCATAGGAAAACAAGATATGACTGTATATTATTTTGTATTGACAAAAAATGTTCTATTAGCATTTAAAAGATGATATTTCATTATCTCCAGGTTTTCGTATTTTCTGTTGTATAATCAGCTGTTCAAATACAATTGTTCCTTTGTAGGTGATTTGTGGTTTTTTTCTTTAGCTGCTCTTGTGTTTTGCTTCCAGCAAGTTTCCTATGATGTGGTTCTGAGGGATTTTCTCTCTGTTTTTCATGATCAGTTTTATAGAAATTTTTGAATTTGTGGTTTGAAATCATCCATTTGTTTTGGAAAGTTCTCAACCACAATTATCCCCTCAAATATTATGTCTTTTCTTTCCTCCTTTTAGTTATATCCTGGGACTCTAATGACTTTTAGGAAGTTGTATCACTGTGTTCCCTCCTCTGCTTTTTTTCTGTCTGTGTTTCAATCAATTTTCTGTGAACCTATCTTATTCTCATTTGCTGACACCTTAATCTGTAGTTAAATCTATTTATTTAATTATTAATTTCAGATAATTTTTCAGCTTAAAATTTTTTTTAATTCATTTCACAGATATTCCACTATTCTGAGGAAATTTTCCATTTATCTACTTTTTTAAACTACTAATTAATGATACTTTAAGGACCAAGTCTATAACTCAAAAAGCTAGATTAACCCTGAGTGTTCTTCTTTTGTCTTGTGTATGTGTATATATGTGTGTATGTGTGTGTTTTCTCTTGGTTTTGGACATTTGTTCCTATTTCTTGACAAAACTATTATAGATTATTGAATGCTGGATATTGCTTATGGAAAATTGTAGAGGCTGTGGTTGATATTATCTTCCAATGGATAGAATATACCTTTTATTTTTAGTAGTCAAACTGAGTAAGGTCAAGGCTAGTCTATGTCCTATTTGCATTTAGTTAGAGGTGATGGCTTTTCTGGATTCTCAGTGGAAAGCCTGCACTGTTTCTCATGACTTCTCTTTTGCAGATCCTCAACTCTGATTTTTGTCTCCTCAGCACTTGGAGACTACAAGAATTCCTGCTTAATTTTTTGCTACTTAGCAGCCACTTTCTGCTTGGTTTCTGAACATAAAGCTCTGTGCATTCGCAGCTTAGGAATTTATAAAAGTATCTAGGAAAAACTGTGATCTGTCTGTTGGATTCATTTTTCTGACTTGTTTTTTCTGAAATTTTAGCCCTTGATCCTAGCAGTCTTCATAATCTTAAAATTTGAATTCTGTTTTCCAAGCCCAGTGAGACTGCTTCAGGCTCTAACCTACTTCCTGCAGTTCTCCACCTATAGTTTATGGGAAGAATCAGTAATCCCCAAGCGGGGGTGTGGCATCTAGTATAGACCTTACTGCTTTCCTGCATTTCTCTGTTCCCGAGGATTCGGTTCCTCACGCCCAGTTTGTCTTGTTCTCCAAAGTCTTGAAGAAACAGCTTTTAAAATATTTATTTAGATTTGTAATTGTAATTGGTGGGGGTGCTTAGTGTGATAACAGCTACTGCAACATAGCCAGGAGTGGCATCCCTACCTCAATAATTTTAACTTTAATTTTAAACTTCATCACTTCTGCTTACTTGAGGTTTACTTTATTGTTCTTTTTCTTTCTCATTAACTTGAAAGTTCTCTTCATCTACTTGCATTCTTTCTTGTGCATTGTTTAAGGCTATGCATTTCTTCTGAGCTTTATTTTAACTACAGTCCAGAGGTTCTGATTTCTGGTTTATACCTCCTTGTTCTCTGCCTTCCTGAACGTTTTGGAATTTCCCTTTGGATTTCTTATTTAAACCAAGAGTATGTAACAAAGAAATGTATTGTTTTAAATTTCTAGATGCTAGAGTTTTTTGATTTCTGGTTTTGCTACTAATTTCCAGTTTTATTGCATCCTAGATAATGAATATATTATTTACATTTTGGAATTTGTTGAAGCTTTCCTCAGTCTAAGATATAAATTTTAATGAGTGTTTTGTGGTGCTTGAAAAGAAAGTGTATTCTCTGTTTTCAGGTTACTAACTCCCCTCCCCCATCTCCCCTCTGTCTGTCTCATTGACTGTTTTCTGGCCTGAATTCCACCTTGTTATGATCTCTACTTTCATTTTGTTTGCACTTGTACTTTGCCCAATATTTTATTTTTCACCTTTCCAAATCAGATTTTGTTCACTCTGTCTCTTGTATACAACTCACAATTTTAGTTTTCATAGTATTTTAATATTTTACTTGAAATAAGTTAGGCCATTTTTATTGATATTTTAGAGAGATTTGAGCTTAAATTTGTCATATTATTTTATGCTATGCCTTCAGTTTATATAACTTTTTAAAATCTAAACTTAAAAATCTAATTAAATCTAAATTTAAATCTAAATAAAATTAAAATCTAATTTAAATTTTAATATAATTAAAAATCTTTCACTCTGTAATCAATTTGCATTGTTTCCTTTGAAAATTGGAAGATTTTTTATTATAGCTATAAGTTTATACATTACTTTTATACTCTATGTATTTAGATTGTATTGCTTCTGTATTATCAATGATGATAAAATTTCCCTGTCCTCCATTCTCAACGCTCTCCCAATCTAACAAATTGAATTTACTGTATTATTTTTGGTCTTGGTTACCTTTGTACTATTATATTTACATTTTTAAAATTAAGATTAAGTGATATTATTTGACTACCAGGTACTATAAACCAGGAAATAATTGCAAGTACACATGCACTTGCGCACGCGCACGCACACACACACATTTCCACTATGCAGTGACATTACTGTTGCCCTGACCATTTCTTAATTGCACTCGTCATGCACCTACATGCCAACAGCAAACACATGTTACTCCTTGCCTAAGGACTGTTTCTGATCTGTTGGCAAAGACTGGCTGCCAGAAGAGATGGTGAACGTTAACATTTCTTAACCGGTGCTGAAGAGAGCTGGTGGATAAGCGCACCAGCTCCCCAGCCCTTGATTGAGACAACCCAGTGCTTCTCTGCACTCTGTCCCAGAGCAGCTTAGTTGGATTGAGCCTCAGTTTCCCGTTGCTCAATGATGCAGCTTCAACAGCAACTGTCCTTACTTGTTTCACTTCCTCATTCTCTACTGGTACTTACTGGGATCATTTCCCTTTAAAAAATAGCTTGCACTCAAATCTTTATCTCAGAGTCTGCTTCTTGGTGAACCCAATTTAAGACGTACTTTCTTTCCTCCTTCATCTCTAAACGTCCATTAGTTACATCATTTCTGCATTTGGGAGCATGTTATTCACGTTTTTTTAGTCTTAGACCTATAGTGGATAGAATCGATGCTTTAATATTTCAATTTATTTCTTATTTTGCTAAAGTTCAATCCACACTATTTTCTTCAAGAAGGTCTCAATGGAAAGATACTCCCAGTGCTTTTATTTTGAAAAATATTTATTTGTGGCATTTATAGTACAGGACAGCTTGGCTGTGTATAACATTCTTGGGTCAAAATTAAATGCATAGCACCACTGTCTTCTTGTGTTGAATATTGTTGAGGAAAAGTGTGAGGGCAGCTGATATCCCCACCTCCTCTTTTACATGTATTAATCTTTAGAGGAATAATTTTTATCTTTGAAGTTTAGAAACTTTATTACAATATATCTAGTTTTGATTATGCTCAGATATGGTATGCCATTTCAACATGTAACTCTAATATTCTTTGATATCTGGAAAACTTTCTTGAACTAAGTCTTTTAATATTTATTTGTTCATTTACTTTGATTTTATTCTTTTGAGATTCCAGTTATGCAGATTATGAGATTCCAATTATGAGATTCCAATTAATGTATCCATACATTAAATTTTTTTTTCTGGCTTTCCTAATTGAATGTTTCCTTCTACATTTTAATTCATCATTTCCATTCTGTTCAGTTTGTTTTACTTATTCCTGTTGTCTATGTTCCTTGTATATTTTTAGCAGTTTCTATTTTTTGGTATTGCTTCCAATTTTACTTTTATTTTAATTATGATTTAGCTTTTTTCTTTTACTTCTTTCCTTAGCCTAGATAGCCTCTGTTTTATCTTTTCCTTGTATCTTACTATATGTTTCCTGAGGTCTTGTATCCACGCTTTACATTCTTAGTATGTAGGGAAAATTGCTCCATTAAGATTCTGGGATGTTAATGGCAAGATATTTGGTTTCAATTTTCATGGCAATATTTTTCTGATGAGTTTTCATCATCTGTCTTGTTTTCTATTCCTTTCCTCCTTTTTCACTCATAATATTTTTGTATGTAGGCATCTATATAGATGATTTTTCTTGTTCAGATATTTGAGGAATTTCACTTGGGGAGGGACCTGTGATTTGATCCAGATTAATGATTATTTTACATGTGATAGAGAAGTAACCTTTATTTCTCCC
Source organism: Tapirus indicus (assembly GCA_031878705.1). Taxonomy (NCBI): domain Eukaryota; kingdom Metazoa; phylum Chordata; class Mammalia; order Perissodactyla; family Tapiridae; genus Tapirus; species Tapirus indicus. The sequence goes on from CM062919.1 coordinate 80,857,375, forward strand.
AATTCAATAGATGGGAGATAGTTAAGCAGATCTCTTTACAATGCAAATGTTTTATATCCCCCTTCTCCCATTTACCATGTGGACAGACTATTTCTTCTTCATGGGACTTCTCTAAGCAATTCTTTGTTTGGCCCTGTGCCCTCTGCTGTTCAAATATATTCATGTCAGGGAAATTTTTGTTACTGACCTTTGCTCCTATGTCCAACAGTTGCAAACAAGAGTAGTTTGTATTCAGTGTACACCTTTTACCTTAAAAATAATATCTGTTGGATTTTTGGTGATCAACTGCCATAAATACCCTCTCTTTACTCTTTTTCTCCACAACTTCTACCAATTTATAGTTTGGGGTTTTGCTAACACATGATTTATTTGAAGTTAGGTTTGCCTGTTTCTTGCTTTCCTTGATGCATTGGTTAATGTCCAATTCAAGAAGAAGGAACTGTTAACTTTTCATCATCACTTTCAAATTAGATGTCTGATCTACATTTTAATCTTAGATTTTAAGAGCATAAAGAAAGCATAGGAAACTTCTGGTCCAAGCATCTCATTTTGCAGAAGGTGAAATTCAGACTAATGTAAAATGATATTCCCAAGGCCAATAACTATTATAAAGAGCAAAGTAAAAATCAATGCCAGATCTCTTGATTCTCAATCCAATGCCATTTAAGCTACACAGACTATTCCATTTCAAAACTTCCAGTGAAACATGTCTCAAAGCAAGTGACTTGTTAGCGAGTAAAGAAAACATTAGTAAACATTAGAAATATGGATGAATTTTCTCAACAACCAAGAGATAACTTTCATTGAACATTTCTACTAGAATAAAAAAGGCTTTTGATGAAGGCCCAAATTAAATATTACTTTAGTTTTAGGGATTAATGGTGTGATGATCTCAGCATTTGGAAATGATGGTGGGATTATGCTGCTATTGAACGCTACGGTTGTCAGTGGACCAGGAATGTCTGATTCTGTGCTGTCTGCCATCACTTTTCTCAGGAGTTATCTGAGGAAAGTAAAAGCCAAGGGCACTTAATTGTTATCTGAGACTTTGCTTGAGATACTCATGTATTTATTCTGGACATCTGGACTACTTTGTGACTTTGATTAAAACTTCATTTTTCTCCCTAAACCCAAATTTTAATTTATTAATTCAGCCATCTACATTTGTGCTAGATGCAGTTCTATGTACCAAGTAGAGAGTGATGAAAAAACAGACAAAATCTCTACCTTCATAGAGCTAACATTTTAGTATGGGAGACAGACAATAGTTAGATTCATAGATAGATAGATAGATAGATAGATAGATAGATAGATAGATAGATAGATTATTGCCATACAAAATGAAAAAAAGTAGTGCATGAATGTGGCTTCCTCATGCTCCTCCTATTACTCTTAGAAATGTGCCCATGTTTAAGAGTTCTGGAGGCTTTAGGGAATAGGTCTAATGTGGTAGAACTGTAGGCTCACCACCTATACCATTTCAGGTTGGAGGTGGGTGGTATTTCAGAACTCAAGGATCTACCTTATTTGCATAACAAGGACTTCATCTTGCCCCATGGTTATATATTTTGAATTTTATTTCACAATGTATTGTTGAGCTGTTGGATCCAATTGAGGTACCAGTGCAACAGGTCTTCCTATGAGCTATGACAGAGAGTGACAGGGGTGAGAACAACAATAGACATAATGGAAAAAAGACATTCCTGTAGTGACATTTGAGTTGAAATGTAATTGATGAGAAAACGAAGGCTTGCAAAGACCTCAGGCTAGAGCATTGGAACAGCAACAGGCTTGACACATCTGAGGCATAGAATGGAGGATAGTGTAGCTGGAGTGTTAAGAGGGAGGCAGAGAGTGTTGAAAGATAAGATTTGGGTGATGGGCAGGACTTAGATCCTAGAGGGCTTCAAAGGCATGGAAGGACTATGGATTTTACTTTCACTACAATAGGAAGTGATGCCATTGGTGATTTTATTTTTTGTTTTAGCAAAAGAACGACATGATTGGTTTATGTTTAGCTACTGTTTAGAGAATAAATTGTAAGGGACAAGGATGAAAGCAGGAAGACTAGTTACAAGGTTTTTGTAGTAACCCAGGCTTGTGCTCATGTGGTAGCCATGGATATGGAGCAATGTGGATATACAGAATATACACAGATTTCAAAATATCTGGAAACAGAGGAGAAACATTTAATAATTTTTATTATACATTTTTTGGATTAGTGGTTGTATACATGACTTTAAATTAAGAAGTTTTTCACCTGAAGATTTCTCTAGAATTTGAAGAAAACAGTTCCCTGATGAGGGAGATTTGGCTCTGGCTTGAACTCTTCCACAAGCCCCCACCCTTAGCTCCTGCCACAGGTGGTCCACCCCATAGCCTTTTATTAATGGAGCCTATCACCTCGTGGGCATCTTTCTTGAGGAGTACTGCAAAGATGGTTCAACTCCACCCAGGTCTACGGCAACCACTCAACTTTTGCAAAATTTTAGATATGCTTGTATGACAAATAGAAGGAGTTCAGGAAGCTTCCTTGCCACCTCTTCTCGACTATGCCATCATGCTGATGTCTCTCTCTCTACAGCACATCTCAGCAGCATTAGTTGGTCTGTAGGTTGAATGATGTGCCAAATTTCAGAGGTGAGATAGACACTTGCCTTGACCTAGTAGAGGATAAAAATGATTTAAGTTTTCCCCTTAATTTCTGGTAGGAGATGCACACCATGGGAAAAAGTAACGGGAGGAAAAACAGCTATGTTCTCTCTCTCAGCTCTCCTTTATTGACTGGAGTGGGAGTGAGGAGGTGGTGAGGATGATTTTTGGTGTTGGGGCCAGTTCACCGCCCAAGCACATATTGGAAAGCCCAAGAGGGCCTCTTCTTTAATGTTCAGTCATTAATACAATAAATATTTATTGAGTGTCTATTTTAGGCACTACAGCAGGTGCTAAGGCCACAGAAATGAAAAGATAGCCATAGTCCTTAGCCCTCAAGGTCTCAAAATGTCAACTACTTTGGGTTATAGTATGAACTTTTATTTCTTATTGTTTCTACCTGAAATCAAATATATTTTTTTGTGATTGTATATGTTTATGTGAGTTAAATTATTAGAATATAAAAATGAATTCTTTTTCTATGATTTCATTTCATTGTTATCTATAATCATATCTACCCTATTTATTCAGTTTAACTTCTTCTCTTTTATCTCAATTCCTTGGCCAATACAAACTTTGTCATCTTTTTAATGGAGTTTTAACTCAGGACGTTGAATAAATTATGGCTGTGATCTTCTTGTACATGAGGACTTTCCCATTTTATAGCTCAGTCCCCTGGAAGCCTATGCTGTGTTTTAAATTGGACTGTGAATTAGGTACCATGCTGAAACGACTCCACTCTGTCAATAACCAATTATGTTATCTTCTGTGCCTGTATTATCCATGGATCTTTATAAAAGTGTTTAACTTATCTATTGCTGCATAAACAAACTACCCTAAATCTTAGTGGCTTAAAATTTATCTTACTATTCTGTGGTCAAAGCTGGGCTCAGCTGGGTGGTTCTTCTTTCTCATGTGGTGACTGCTGATGCTTGAAGATCCAAAATGGCTTCTTTACTCTCATGTCTCACTCCTCAGCTGTGATGGTTAGAATAAGTAAGGACTGGCTGGATATTTCTCTTTATTCACATGGACTATCTGTCAGGGCAGCTGAACCTCTTTAAGTAGTGGCTCAGCTTGTTAATCTTCCATTGGTTAAAGTTAGTCAAAAGGTCAATCCCTGAGTCAAGGTGGAGGGAACCACACAAGGGTATGAACACCATGAGGACTGGTACATTAGTGGGCCACCGATATAACAGCTTCCATAGGTTTCCCTCTGGCCTCTGATGATTCATGCCCCCCTACCATGAAAACTTTACTCAGCCTTCCTAAAATCCATAATCTCATTCCATTACAGCCTCAGACATAGGCTTGAAGCTTAGGTTTGACGTTCAGAATATCATCTAAATCAAGTCCAAGTGTGGCTGAGGCCCTTGGTGTGAAACTCCTCAGGTGCAATTTTTTAAGTGCACTGTCTTGAGCACAGAGCACTGCAAACTAAAAATAAAGTTATCTGCCCCAACCCCAACATTCAGTGAGGAGATTGGGGCAGGATAATGAAAGTAACATTTCTCTTCAAGGGGTGGTGGTATGTGCGTGTGTGGAGCATGGCAGTCACTGGTTCACAGCAATTCTGAAATCCAGCTGGGCAAATATTTTCAGTTCTCCCTTTTCTGAGATTTAGAGGAAAATCCACTCTCATATCCAAAGAGCAAATCCCATTTAGGTTCTAGCGAACACACGTAATGTTTAAATTATGGGTTTGTGAGCTGAATAGAACACCCAAGAATTTCTCCAGCATACAATACCTGAGTAAATGGCTTTAGGATAATTTGGGCAAAACTTGATATGGTGATGCAGAGCTCTTCCTCCTGGGGATCTCAGGATTCATTGGGTTCCAAATCTGTGAAATGGCTCAGGTCTGAAAGCTATTTTTCTTTATAGTTTAAGCAATCTATAGATTGAACAATATCATTGTTAGCTGCCTAGTTATTTTGTCCTAGGAGTTCTATGTTCTATTAATCATCTCCACAGGTCCCTGCAGATCAAGCTCCCCTGCTTGTCATGCCAAACTTGCTGCTAATTACAATTATTGTGTCCATTTTGTTTCTGGTTGTTTAAATACTAGATTGATTATTTTGGGATCCTATCATCCACTTTACTACTTGGGATCCTCCTTATGTAAAAGCCCTGAACTTCAGATGACAGTTGCTACTAAGCTTCTTAACAATTCTGGCTCTCCTCACAGTAATGCGTTCTTTATCACTTTGCTAAACAGTGTCTTCTGGGTCTCTCCATAAAACACAGTCATCTTATGCAGTTTCTGTCTGCTGTATATATCCTCTCTAGCAAGCCTATCTGAACTTTTAATCTCCTTACTCTACCATTTGCCGTAACAGTTCTACTTCAAGTAGTAAGAGCCCTCAATTTTTCCAAGCTTCCAAGTTCCAACCAAGCAGTGAATTAGCACTATCTTCATGTCCTGAGGCTTGCAAGGATGTTAAATACCATATCACAGGAAGGTGAACCCATATTGAAAAACTCTCCATTATCTATCTTCATGTTTCACTTGATTTGATTCATCTCTTTCAAGATCCAGTCTCAAATTCTCGTTGGCACATGTTGGGTAGATCTTCCAGCTCTTTTAACTTATAGACTCTTTCTTCCTCTAGGGTACCTGGCTCTTTCTTTACCTGGTCATGTTGTACCTGGACCCTAATTATTAGTCTGGTGGCCAAGAGAGGAGATGGAGATGAATATTTAGGAGTGATGATGTATCTTGTCTTCTAAGGCACAAGCCTGTGCATTATTGTCAAGCAAGGAGGAAGTGCTAGCCTTTATCACAGACAAGTGGTGTACTTCTATGGGCACAGAGAATTCAGAGGAATATGGAGATGAAAATTTTTGAAGTGCATCACCCCAGAGATCCAGATATCACCTTCTCAAGTTTCAGGGTCCATTCCTTCCCAATCAGAGCCCTGATCTTAGCATAGCAGACTTGTTGGGACTGAGAATTCAAACTTTTCTGGAGTTCTACTACTCACAAAATTAAGTTTTGGTCCTAATCCCTAATGTTCTCTGACCTCCAGCTACAGGAGATGAGAATCTCTTTATTCTTGATATGCTGGCTAGGAGGCCCTCTATATTTCACAATTTGTTTTATATTGGTGATTAATCACCCTCAGCCATTTGTTGTCTTCTTTCAGTACAAACAATGGCTCTTTCTACAGCCATCCACTTCCATAGTCCTTATCATTACTATTTTCTCCAAACCTCTCATATGCCTGAGATATTGCAGTCATCAATTCATTCCTTTCCACTGGCATCCCATCCAGGTTCACCACTGAAAAAATTCTAGCAGTTACACTGAAACCACATGCCAGGAGCTGTCAGTGCCAGTGGTGATGTCCTCAGGGCTGGAGTGGGATCCAGCTCCAAATTTCATCTCAGAGTTTCTTTCCTAGGGCCACTCCTGGTACCAGCTCTCACAAGTTCTCTGGGAAATGCATTCTGATATTTACATGCAGGAGGTTTGTTGAGAAGTATTCTTAAGAACAACACATGCAAGGGGTAAGGGAAGTAGTACTGGGCAAAGGAAGAAGTTGAACAAAGAAGCAGTTGCAACAGAGAACTCAGGTCATACTTTGGGAAATTCTCATGCTGGATGATGCCTCAAAGATGTCCAGCTTGGTAAGGGGTTCAGCCTTTGTACTCCTACCTACATTAAACTCCCACTGGAGCAGTTGTATGCTTGGATGCAGGTTGCCTTGTGGGGAAGGTAAGGAACCTTGGGCAAGGCAGCTTCTTTTTGCCAAGAGCAATTTCTAGACAGAACACAGTTGTGAGCTGTCGCTAGACAATACTCCCACTGGCTACAAGGTGAGTGCCACTGAACTGAAGAAGTGTGTGTGCAGTACATCACAGTGTGCACTACTTGACCCAATTGCTGATGTCATATCTAGGCTTTTCAAACTGATCTCTTCTAGTAGACATCTATTTTTCAATCTACCTGCGCCCCTTCTCTCCTTCTTCTGGGAATATCTACTTTTTCCAAGGAAATGGTTTCTTCTAAACCAACCATGTGCTGAAAATTTGTGTGGTCATCTTCCTACATGTCTTAACTCCTCCTCCAACTATTGTTGATTGCTCCAAAGATGAGCACCTGACCTCGGCAAGGTGAATCAGCATGCTCCATACCTCCCTCCCTAACTGGAAAGATTAGTTCTTGGATCAATCTAGGTCAATTGAAGCCCTTCTTTATGAATTTTTTATAATATTTTTATGTAAATAATTTTTATAATAGTTTTATTGAGATAAAATTCCCATACCATAAAATCCACCCTGTTAAAGTATATAATTTAAAGTGTATAATTAGTATATTCACTGAGTCCAACAATCAACCCTATCATCTAATTTCAGAATATTTTCATAACCCCAAAAAGAAACCCTGAACTCATTGGCAGTCACATTACATTCTCCTCTAACCCTCAACCCTTGGCAATCACTAACCTACTTTCTGTCCCTAAAGATTAGCCTATTCTGGACATTTCATATAAATAGAATGATACAGTATGTGGTCTTTTATGACTGGCTTCTTTAACTTGGCATAATGTTTCCATGTTGTACCATGTATCAGTACTTCATTCTTTTTTTATTGCAGGATAATATTCCATTGTATGTTATACCACATTTTTTATTCATTCATCAGTTGATGCACATTTGGGTTGTTTCCACTTTTTGACTATTATGGATAATGCTGCTATGAACATTTGTGCCTCATGGTTTTGTAAACTTGCTACCAGAGAGAGCAACTCTCAATCCTACTCAGTTTGCCTCAGCTGGGCATGTTTTCAACTTTTTGAGGGAGCTTTCTAGAATAAGAGAAAAGAAGTGGAGGGAGAGAGAGAGTCCTTTATTTCAGTTTCTGCAAGACCCAGGCACGTACACTGCTCCCCTTCTCACGCTTTAGTTACATGATCCTCTAAAATAGCCCATTTCACATGAGCTGCTTTGAGCTGGGTCTCTATCATGTGCATACAAAAGTGTTCAGGCTAATACATGACTTTTGATGAAGACAAACATGCTACCAGCAGTGAAGCTATTTCAATAATACAAATCCAAAGTTAGAAATAATTCACAGCTGCTCCCTCATTCTTTCTCCCTCACCTCTTTGTGGAAATAACCCGCCTGTGGAAATAATCCCCAATCTTAAAGCACCAAACTCCAAAACTTATTTTGCTCAGAAAGCTCCCTTATGCTATGTAACCACCTCTTCCATTTTAGGCTTAAACATAACTTGTTCTGTGCCTTTATTTAGGGTTTACTTCTACATGAATTAAATTATCGTTAGTTTACATATCTGTCTTCTTCATTAGACTGAAAGCTCCCTGAGACCTGGGAATTTTCTTTTTCAATTTTGTGTTTCTAATAGTTTTCACAGTAATTTATTCAATAAACGCCTATTAATTTTTACATATCAGTCACCTATTCTATACCAGAAACTATGACAGGCCTGGGGATAGCAAAATGAATAAGATCCCTTGAGGGCTTACATTTTAATATGGGAAGTCTATATTTAAATCAATAAGCACAAACTAGATAACTGTTGTTATGGTGGGAATAAGAACAAGTACAGGAGACAGGAAGGGCACTAGAAGATGTAGTCAATTCTATTCAGATCACTGAATCTTAGATGTATAGTCAAATCCACTCTTAAGCCCATGAAGGAATCCCCTTTAGTTTCTGACAAACATCCGTGATGGTTAAATCAGGGTTAACCTGCACTGTACGTGAAGTCACTAAATAGCCTGTTTCAGATTCACAAGGTGGCTGCAAGTCTCAAACTGATCTATATTGTGATTTCAAGGTCATTTGGACACATGTAAGATAGTGGATCACTTTGTGTCCCTTTGTGTCCGAAGAGGAATTAGGTAAGAAGGCCTCTCCTGGGAATAGAAAGGATCCTAGCAGACTCCTATTAGACCATTCTCCCTGGCTATGCCCATGTGGGAGGGAACTCTTCAGACCCTTGAGTAATGAGTAATATGTACTTCTGCAAAAGGTGAGAAAAACAACACATTACCTCATATGTAGCTTCTCTCTTTCTTCTCTAAGGTAATATTTCTGATTAAAAAAAAAAAAAGAAGTGGCTGGCAAGATAGAAGTTGCAATCTATCAGTTAGTCACTGAAATCAGATCCCTTTTTACTAATTATGAAAGGTATAAAAGGGGAAACAATCAATACAGTTGGTATCTGTCCACTTACTTCAATCAGAGTTTCAAGGAAGAAGACTGAAAAAAAATTACCACTTGCTAAGGGTATTAAAATAATGACTAAGTTATAGTAAAGATTTAGAAAATAGACATATTTAGTTCATACTACAGTAGCTTTGCTAATCTATCATCATTTTTTGTTTGTTTCAGTGTAGGTTGGAATTCACTTGTGAAAATAGTTTCAATGTACCAAGGGGCACTTGCCTTTTCCTGAATTGAGATTACTATTGAGACTGTATTTTAGTTATTTTAAACTGGTCAGGCATAGCGATCATTGATCCTCAGGGGAGGTTTCACTGACTGTAAGTCTCCCTATGCCCTGCCCTCCTAATCTGCCACATACCCCACAAGACCCAGTGCCTGCTCTATAATAATATTATCCCTTCTCTATTATAATATTGGAATACTCTATTACAATTATTTTATTACAATTACTATTATTTGTCTTATGAGAAACACTCTAAGGATAGAAACCATGACACATAGTAGGTACTCAATACATAATTGCTGAATGACTAGATAGTAATCCATTATAATTGTTTTGAATATTCACTTTTTTCAAATTCCTTAGTGCTATTTCATGGCAAGTATTCACTGTGTCTATAAAAAATTCTATTTTAGCATATGAAATGTCCATCCTTGATATACCATTATTAGAATATTATACACATAGATAATGCTCAGTAAATATTTATAGAGTGAAAAATAACTTTTCTTTTTAATCTTAAACTTTTAAATTTATTTTCTTCTATTTCAATTACCTTTCAATATTCTTTTCAGTCTTTTCCAAAATAAAAAGCACAACCTTTTTTCAGTAGGAAACAAATGTAAGAAAATCTATACAAAATATTTTCAGTGGCACTCACAGGACTAAATACAGTCCTTAGACCCCTCAGCAAAATGTTTCAAAGTGCTCTCCCATGCACTCCCATCTCTAGCCATTAGACAAATTCACTATACCCCTTCTTTCCTCTGTTTTTGCAGCTTTTCAAGTTACCTCCCAGGAGGTAGCTACAGCCATGACTTAAACTCTTATCTATTCTCGGTACAGTTTTAAATGCCCCTCTCCTATGTACATTTGACCTAGACACACAAAGAAATCATCCCTGAATAATGCCTTCTCTTTCCTTCAAAAGCATACATGATGTTTTTGATTCCAGGAGATCTTCATGAAGAAATATTTTTCACTGATCCCGATAAGGATGGCCTGAGATTTCCCCCAGCATTCCTCAAAGGCTTGGGATCAATGAATTCTACATGAGGTCTTGCAACAGAATGTACAGCCTCTGTCACTGAGAGCCCTCTATCCTGAAATCTCATAGATGACTCACTAGGACAGCAGAAGTCCTCCATAGGTATCCTCTTAACAAGACAAATTGGTACCACACAGCTGGTCTCTCAAAAGGTGGGGAATGCACTCTAAACTAGCCACAGGAAAGGAGCACAATGAACTTTCAGAAGATTTGCAAGAGATAGTATTCTCTTGGTATTGGTTTCATGTTACAAACATTTCTGTTATTTGCTTTGGGAAAATGAAAACTCAGTTTTTTAGTGAGAATTCTCACCAAAAAATGCCACTTTCTATTTTTATTCCCTTTTTCAGCTCTTCACAGAGTCCATTATGCTAACTGCTTTTTCTTCTCTGTGTGTTTCTGACATTGACAGCAATGACTTTTGCTTTTCCTGTCATAGTCCAGCATGATCTGGGCTTTAGAAGGAAACTCACTTCACTTGCCTCAAATAAATGTCAGCATCTTCTTCTCTTCTAAACTGTTACTCACTACCCTATGGCTACTCACTACCCTATGAAATTTGTGGTAGATGTGGAAAATGCCTTCTACATTCTCTTCCAATTCGTGGATCGTGTCATGAGGCACAATTCTTAGAACCTACCCTAAGCACAATAATAGCTAGTTACACCACTGGTTGAAACATTATCTTTGCTTCTCTTCCTGTTGAAGTTTTCTCCAACCACTTCCTGTTGCTGTCTTCTGTTCCAAACACTCCCAATTTCAATGTTTCTTTACTATGATTTATTTATAATGGAAACTGCTCCAACAATCACACCATTTACAAGAATATTCTTGATCTATCCAATGGTCCAAAGATATTTTTTAATTACCATAGAACCATTTAGCATTACTTTATCCTACACAATTCTTCACAAAAACTGAAGTAGAATGTTTAGAAGGCACACTATTTGGAAGCAAGGGTTGTATCTTTTCATCACTGTATATCCAGTGCCCAGTACTGTGTCTTGCAAATGGTAGGCACTTACTAAACTCTTTTTGAATGAATTAATAAATGAATAATGAAAACACGAAGAGTAATATCTCCTTTTATCAATCCCGTAGAGAAGTGAAGCTAACAGGTTCAGATATTGAGACACCCGTGGTGAGTTAGGTACTAAGAAAAATATTAGTATAAGTTGGTTAGGAAGTGGGGCTGAAACCCTAATCTAATCAATAATTATAGGGTAAAAATGGAAGCGAATCACCAGCATTCACAAAGAAAGCCAAAACAACCAAAAAGAGAAATGGAGAATTTCAGATTTCTCTATATTTGAACATTTTATAGTATTGGTTGTTAAAACTCAGATCCACTGAGCAAGCTGCCTTCCAGCAAACTCACTTTCACTTGTTAGCACGGGGGTGGGGTGAGGCGGGTGCAGGATGGGGAGGTCAGCTACAGCATAAGCACAAAACCTGGTTAAGTCCAAAAGTCATCCTTAAATGATTCCAAAAAGAGAGAAGATTCAGCACATCTACTCGGTCACTAGAGAAAAGAAGCAAGTACATAATGCAAGTAGCCCTGCAGGAAGGAATACCAAGGAGCTACCACAACCACCAATTAACAATGACATCGCTCCATAGGGACTTAGCAAATTAATGGTAAAGGGAATTGAATATTCTTTAACATCTTTGTTTAGAAGAACATAAAAAATTTTCCTTATTAATGAATCTCCCCAAACACTCAATTTATTACCATACATTGATGTGTTAGTTTCCTGTTGCTGCTGTAACAAATTACCACAAACTTAGTGTCCAAAACAACACAAATTTATTATCTTATAGTTCTGGAGGTCAGAAGGTCAAATTCAGTCTCACTGGGCTGAAAGTCAGGTGTCAGCAGGGCTGGTTTCTCTGGAGGCTCTCCAGGGCAATCCATTCCTTTGCCTTTTCCAGCTTCTAGAGGCCACGTGCAGTTGTTGGCTTGTGGCCCCTTCCTCCATATTCAAAGCACTTTATTCTAATCTCTGCTTCCTCATCACATCTCTTCTCTGACTTTCCTACCTCCATCTGTATACCCTTGTGATTACATTGGGCCCACCTGGATAATCCAGGATACTCTTCCCATTTCAAGATCCCCAACTTAATTCCACCCTCTATGTAATGTAAGGTAACATAGACACAGGTTCTGGGGATTAAGATGTGGACCTCTGTAGAGGGCCCATTACACAGTTAGATCAGTATTAAAGAATTCAGTTAAATGTGGGGAAGGACAAGGAAATGAAGAAAGCCTCCCAATAACAACAAACAAAGGTATCATTGCTAGGAACTTCCTTCAGACATTCCCGGTATGTGGTCAAGTCTTGAGCTAACAAAAAAGTGTAATAACACTCTATGAGAATAATATAATTCAGTGTCTAAAGATCTGGACGTGTTCTTCAAGAGGAAAATTCCCCAACAGTAAACAGCCATGAAAAACAAAATACTATTTCACTTTTACATAGGTTGCTGCTTTAGGAAAGAACCAGTTTTGTTCTTTAAAGGGAGCCAGAATCTAAAAGCAAAATTAAGCCAACTGCATTAGCAAAAGCATCCAGTCTGCAAAGGGCACAAGGAATCAGCCATGGTAACGGCAACAGGGCAGCAGCCTCAGCCGCCCGCCCATTTACTGGAACACAGAGTCAGCATGAGGCTTTTACCACCTCCACTGAGTGGGGTGATAATACTGAGGCCGTCACTGTGCTGCTGGGAAAAAGAATGCAAGGGAGGAAGTCCATTGATCCAAGAGTTTGATATATTGAGAAATAAGAAACCAACTGTGGCTAGCAATTATTGTCATCCTGTAGCAGAGGTAAAATCAGCAACCTGCGATGACACGCCTCTGGGAGCAGTCTCACTGAAAGGCGTCTCAGTGTGAGAATGCTAAGTGCCTCTTCCCAGAGAACAACTGTGAGCCAAGAGATAAACCAGCGTTTCAGATGCTGCCATTTCCTAAAGGGAGAAAGCAGGGGGAAATAAAGTCAACTGAGACTAAAGATGTGTTTGACACTGAGAAACAAGACGGAAATGAGTGAAAATATGTCTGTGATATATTTTCAGAAACGCACGGGCTTAGGTCACCGCATCTGCGTGTGTGATCACCACACATTTTCGTTTCTTGTGGAAACAGTGCTGCGTATCCTCAACCAAACAGCGCCAACATCGTAAGGAACTCTGAGTGCAGTTCACACCAAGTTTTCAGGATGTGGATGTTCATTTCTGTGGGATTACTGCTCTGAGGGAACGTGGGTAGGAAAACAAAAGCGATTTTTCGATATGTACACAGGTATGACCTGGCCTCTGATGTCCATGTACTGTTCAGCAGTGACTTTATGTGACTTCAAAGGAAGGGAGGGTTGTAACAAATAGGGCAGGCTATGGAGTCAGATCTAGGACTGTGTTCCAGCTCTGTCACTTAAAACTTTTAAAACTCAGATTCCTCATTTGTAAAATAGGCTTCAAGTCACATTGTTTTGAGAACCAAATGACATGGACATTGTGAAAAACACTTACATAGTGCTTGGCACATAGAATACTTAAGACAGAGAAGCTGTTAACAGCAACAGTAACGAAACAAAAGAATAAATAAATAAGTAAATGAGCTAAAACATTACCTCATAACTTTTAAACAAGAACTGTGTTCTCATTCAGTACCTGAAACAAATATAAACCTAGAATAATTTTTGAACTTTAGTGGAAGATTTATAAAGATTTTCTAACACAAAGTCTTACTAAATAGTTTTTAAAAATCAGCCCATAATTTTAACACATTTTTGTTTTCATTTTTCCATTTACCAGGATCATATTGATGTAAATAGTGGGAATGAGTATCCGAAAATGTACTCAATTTTCCCATGTATTGTACATCTTATCTATTCTATGTGTATTATAGGAGAGAGGGTCATAAAACTGTATAGCTGGCAGAGACTTGAATATAATTATTTCAGGTTCCTCATTTAGCTGAGATTCTGCAAGGATCAGAAATATTAATTGCCCCAGTTTCCCAGATAGCAAGGTGGAGAGTCAAGATGGCAACCACAGCCTTCTGACTTCTAGTCCAGGGATCTTCATACAGAAAGGCTGCTCCATATGTGTTTCAGGCACATCCTTATTAACAAATTTTTGTGTGCATGGAGAGAGTAAGCATTGTGTATTTCCACAGAACAAACTGAGATGCCTTTCAAGATTTGGATACTTAACGGGGAGCATAAGCTGGAGTGTTTATGTTTCTTCTTTCCTCCTCAAAACCTTGGTCAGAGTATCTTTTGTGAAGAATATATACATATACTAGCAAATGCATCAATTAGGACACTGTCTTCCCAATGGGTCAGTTTAAGAAGACTTATGCTTTCCTAAGAAATGAATTTCTGAAAATACTGACCAAGTTTATATGTACCCTGTGATCCAAACCCTCTGTCCTTACTTTATAATAGAGGTCTCTTAGTAAACAGGCATTTACAGAAGACAATAAATTCATCAATCTATTGTTTCATAAATTAGATAAAATTTCTCACTCCATTATTTCCAATACAGAAGATCAACTTAAAATTAATAATGAGGTTAAAGGAATGATTGGAAAGCAGATAAATATATAGTTTAAACTATTCATATATTTAAACTATAATAGTTTTCAAAACTTGTTGACATTTCACATATTTCTCCAAGTTTTCTTCATTATGTTATAAAGTATGAAAACAAGTCCAGTTATGTGAAAAAAGTTAACATCGTGATCATTTGATACTTGATATTTATGGTATTCCTAAAAAAGACTGTGTGAGATAAATAGTTGCTACACAAGGCTTCCTTTTAGTTTTTAGTTTTTTTTTTACAAAAGAGGGAGAGGGACAATTAAACCACAAATTATTACCAAATCTTCAAATTGATCTTCAAAAATATTTTCAACTTCAAAAGGCAAATTGCTAATTTAGTGATCCTTGAGAGAAGAATGGACATTTATGAGTATTTTTCAGTCTTTAAAGCAAACAAGGAAAATCCTTATTTGAGGACCTATTTAGATCCATAGCTGATTTTTTACTGGGCCCAGTTCTGATCTGGAGCAGGAATAGGAAATACATTTTATTTGGGATTTAAAATCACTCTACAATTTATGAATCTAGCCTAGAGTGTCTGGGCAAGACGCAATATTTCTTAAAAATACAACTATACATCTACAGGTACATCTGTGTTTCTACTTTCATTTATATACCATTTCTGTACAGCTACATCTATTACTCCCCTCTGCCAGCAAGTGTCTGATGCTGGGACCCCTACTTCTGCCTGGCAGTGGGGCACGAGGGAAGACCTAGAACCGGACCAGAACAGCTCCCATAGGAGGAACACAGCTCTCAGACACGCTGAGGGAAAGGTGGGCAGGGAGCAGGACCAGAGGGTGTTCGGAGAAGCCGAAGCAGCGCAAGCAGGGGGCAGGAGAAAGCCCCGGGCGGTTTCACTTCCTCCCGCGCCCGGGGGCCGCGTTTCCGGGACCAGGCGGCGGGCGGCCCGTCTGCAGGCGCCGCGTCTTCGTCGCGATGCTGCCCGCGGCGCCGGGCGCCGGCCGGGAGCGGCCCCCCTGCGGCCCGGCGCCCCCAGGTGGGTGCTTGCGCGGCGGGGCGGCGGGGGGAAGGGCTGGGGCTGCCGCCCGCGGTCCCGCTTCTACCCGGGACGGGGGTCCGGCCGTCAGCAGGGGCTGGGGGCCGGGCCGGCGTGCGGCCGCCGGGGTCCGCAGTGGCCGAGGGGCCGGGCCTTCCAGAGCGCCCGCGCGGGGGCCCCGGTCCCGAGTCCCCCGGGAACGGGCCGTCGGGCCGTGCGCGCGCCGCGGCTCCTCCGGCGGCCCCGCCTGCGGGAGCGCGCCCGGGCTGCCGGAGGGCCGCCTGCTGACGAGCGCCTCCTGGCCCGCGGGCCGACCCGCTGAAAGGAGACGGCACTTGGGTTGACTAGTCAATAGCCACAACAGGTCGAAGGGGCTGAAGGCAGTTGCGTTTAGCTCTTTTTGAAGTATTTCAAACGCATTTGTGAACTTAATAATGATTAGAAAGTGTTCAGTTTTGAAAGTTTTTTAAAAAAGCCTTCACTTGGGTATTAAGATTCCTGGCGAGGTTCACAGTTAGAAATGCAACAAGAGAATCTGGGTGAAAGTCTATTAATTTGCTGAATAGAATTTCTTATAGCTTACTAGCATTTTTTAGATAATGTAATTTTGGCTTTAGCTGCTTCTCTTGGCTAGTGTATTTTTTAATATGTAAATTTTAGAAGACTGCTTTGCAGTTAAACTGGGAAGTATGTTTCTGACAATGGAAAATGACGAGGAGGGAACTGGAGCCCATGACAGCCTCCCGTGTGACATTTCGCATGTCGGACATCGACGTTGGTGAGCACCGCAGCGTGCTGGCGTCTGTCGACAACCCAGCCAGCTCTCTTCACCCTTGAGCGCCTTAGCTCTTCTGTAATTTCAGCTTAACAATTTAATTTAGTTAAACAAAATGGGCTACAAGTTGTTTCAAACTTCTAGATTGAGCAGTTTAGCTAGAAGATGACTTATTTCACTTAATACCCGAGTAATGCTTTGAAGTACTTGTTATAAATAATGCTAGAGTGATGGGAAGCAACTTCCATCTCATTCTGAGTATTCCTGTTCCTCACGGGCATCTCCCATCTCCTTTGGTCCTTCCAAAATACTGTTGATCACTTGCTTCACTTACCTCCTTATTTGGCCAAGGTGATGAAATTTTTCTTACAGTGAGCTGTCTTTTATATTGACCCACGCCCGTTGCCAGATCCAAGTAGTCTTCTAAGGGAACTAGTTCTGATTAATCCTCTTATGCATGGAGAGCTTTTTTGTGTGACATCTCTCACTCTGCTTTAGGCAAGCGTCTCCACAGCGTCGTAGACTTTAGTGTAATGTGGTACATTAAGGGTGGGTTAGTCCAACCGCTTCATTTTAAAGAAGAGAAAACTGAGACCCAAGAGTGATTTGCCCAAGGTCCCATAAGTAGTAACCACTGAAGACATTCATTCATCACTTCACCAACAATCTTTTATCCCCCTACAAGAGTTGTGTGTAGTAATATGAGTGTACAATGGTAAACATAAGCTAAAATGGTAAACACGGTTTCATGCCTGTGAAGATACTATATTTCTAGCAGTAGGTGTGTGGTGTTCTTGCAGTGACATCTGTGTATGCTGCCATCAGAGAAATCTAAAAGTATCCAACTTGTCCTTTAATGGAAGCAGGACAGATATGATACCCAGTACTAAAACAATATAAGAATGATGCACAGTGGATAAAAATTCCATTTAGACTGTATTTTCTGGTTTATGTTGAAGTAGATACTGTCCATCAATGTCCAAAAGAGAAATTCTTCCTTGCTTTATTCCAAAACTAATGATTGTTAAAATTTAATTTTAACTTTTACCTTCAGTAAGAACTGTTTATTTATTAAAGCACAGATTATTCTCCACCTCATAGTTTTTGTATTTTTTATTAATATTATTTGATGCCTCTTATGAAGAGAGTTAAATAAATTATTAGCTTAAAAACAAAGCATCTGGCCTGTCTCACCGTGGGCTACATGCTTATTTGCAGCTTGCTTGTGGAGTGCGGTTAGTTTAGGTCTCTCTCCTCTGCCTCGAAGCTCTTGAAGACTGAAGTTTTTACTCTGACTACAGTCTTCCAACATAGCCAACAGCCTAGATTTCTCCTTCCAAAGAAATCCCCTGGTGCTACTCTGGTGGCTGATAAAACTTGCTTTCTTCAGGCCAGCTGGAAAGGTTCTGATAGGGTTACTTTTGCTGAGATTTTAAAGAGAGGTAGCTGTCTTAGGGCATTTTCACTTTAACGTGGAATAATTCTATAATATATAGTTGCTTAGGAGTTCAGGCTTTGAGCAGCAGTGTATTCGGTGTTCTCCATGCGCTCATCAGAGGGCACTTTTGGCCCCGTCTCTCTGAACATGCCCTGCGGGTGACCAGGCCCCGTAGAAGACGGGCCCCTGGACTCTGGTTGCCTCACGTCCGGTCGAGCGCCATTGCTTATCCGCTCTGCGATCTAGGATAAATAAATCTGTCATTATCTCAGTTTGTCCATTTCAAAAGCAAAAGCAGGGAAAACAACATTTATTTGAAAGAGTGGTTTTGAGGATTAAAAGAGAAAGCGCACGTGAAGTGTTTTTCAGGGGGCATAGCAAATGGCACTTGCTTAATACATGTTAGCTATTATTTTAATTCGTAGGTCGTTGGTCAGTACTGTCGTATTTACGTATAAAAGATAGAGTTCTTACTGAGAAACTGCCTCATGTTGACTTGAAATGAATGAAGCCGTCAAGCCCCCATATCAAAAAAAAGGGAGAGTATGGCTCCCTGTAGAAAGACACTGCCATATCCTCGGGGAAATATTGTGGTTAATAGTTCTGAGAGGAGAAAAAAAGGAATCCACAATGCAAAGAACTAAGTATACATGGATTAAAAGGGTATTAGACTAGAGCAGTTACAGGAAGGAATGAAATGGGAATTGAACAGGACAAAATGAGAGGATGTTTCATTTTCCCATGTCACAGAGTTACCATTTGTGACTCAATTAAAAAAATATATAAATACTTATGAAAAACTAAGCATCAAACCAAACATTGTAGGGTACTTCATCAAATTATAGGAAGATGGAGAATCTATTTTACCAAAATATTTACTGCTGAGTTTAAAAAAGAATCCAATGTAAAGAATATCATTCCTGCCAAATATAGATCACATGTTTAAAGCATATAAGTGGCTCTTACCTGATCACCTAAGTTATGGTTACTATTTTATTACTTTATATATTATAGAATATCTTACAGTAATTTTGGAGACAGCTATGAAATAAGGATAGGAAGAACAAACATTCCAGAAGTTATTTTAATATAAATTGTTATATGGCCATGTAATTCTTTCCTGTTTTAAATATAAAGAATGGTATCTAAGTTTTACTGCAGACATTGAAATAGTCCAGGTGGTGAAAATATCAGATATTGTATGGAATTATACCCCTCCTGTATTTATTTTTCACTCAGAGAAAAATAATGAGCCTTTTAGACATAGGCCACTGGGGAGAAATTTCTTTGTTGTTTCCAAGTGCTCCACATTGAAATAATCCAGAAAGACTACTTCCCTTTGTAATCATGAGAAGTAATTCATGAATGTCTGTGGTCTTTTATAAGATTTCCTTTGTATCCAGTTCATTAAAATAAGTTATGTTTTATCATACTAACTGTGTGTCATATTTTCCTTTCTTTTAAGCTCCTGTACCACTTTTCCATATTAGTAATTACCATTTATTCGTTTTTTTATGTGCTCCACTTTACAAGGAAGACATACTGAAAAGTACAAGAACAGTTTCTGACTTAGAATTCCATTTACTCTATCCCTCATTTTTTGGTCATGATCCACACTAAGGACTAAGCCTCACCTTTTTGTCGGGATCAATTCCTTTATTGTTCCAAGTTAGCCATAGGATCATGTCTAACTTTGAGAAGAATAACATAGTGTCAAAAGCGCTTGAAATTCTGACCTTCTTTTAACAGCTGCCATTTATTTATTGTGTTCCTATTTTGAATTCACATAGATATCCCATTACCTCAATAAGTGAGAGCATCAGAAGATTAGCACCTACTTTGGACAAGAAGTTATATTGTTCAGTATAATCATATGAAAATATTTGATAATTCATTGTGCTCTTTCATTTCCTAAAAAACTTTTCTAAACTGTTAAGATTGTAACATCTAAGTCACCATGTCTTTTTTAGAGGGTAGAGAAACACAAAAGGGTATGATTCTATAAAATTGTGTCAATGGAATGACAAATTGTCAAGTATTAATTATGACTGAAGTATTTCTTATTCTCTAAGGTTTACATATTTTCCACATTGGTCCATCACATTTTATTTACATTTAACAGATTGATACAGTTTAAAAGTCTCAGGAGACAACTGCATTTTTAGTACAATTAGTAAACTACTTTGTCACTATTGGGAAAGTGAGTAAGATAAAATTGAGGCAAAAATCTACCTTGGTTTCAATTTTTGAGATAATTTCCTTAATTTTCTCATTGCTTTTCAATAAAAGTTTACTACTTTCACTACTCCAGGCATATATCTGTAGTCCAGAGACCCTTCCTTTACCATGTAAAATGATAGAACTTGTATCATCCAGATTCCCCCAAAAAGTCACCTGGGCCAAGAGTAGACACTTGATTCAAAGGCAGCCAGCCCATTGGCCACTTAGTGGCTAATGATGCATGGTGTCTGGCTTTTATACATTTGTTGGACTCAACAAAGCCCTTCTTTCTTTTCAAACAAGAGATAATGAGCCTGTTGTCAGTTGAAGGTCAATGTTTGATCTGATATACAATGGAGGATGACAGCCAGTTGATTGATGTGCAAGATGGGAAATTAGAAAGAAGATGAGATGAGAGAATTCAAGAGGACTGAAAGGCAGAGGGAGCAATCTTAATTTCTAACTTTCCATTTCCAGGCCATGGAAGACCTAGCAGCACTTGTTTATCTGGTCTTGCCTGTCCATGAAATGCCTGTGGTAGTCTTACAATGACCTCATTACATGAGCTAGTTTGAATGAATCTCTCTTTTTTTCATTAAGAGGAAAAAAGAGTTTGGATTAGAGTACCTTTATCTCTCAAACATTGCCACTTTTATTCCCATAAGCTTCTTCTCTTTTGGAAAGTTGTTAAAATGATGTCTGCTATGCATCTTCCATTGAAAGTTAAACAATCTGAGAGTTAGATCTATTCCTTTTATGCATTGAGAATAGGGTGCATTATGAGTAAGTCTAGTAGTGTCCAGATAAGAATATTTGGAGTTTTCTGGCTTTATTACTGAAATTTGAAGAAAATCCATATAGTTATGTTTTTCTCTAAACTTGAAGTCTCTAAAGTTGGTGAGGAAATAATTCACTCAAAGAATAGTATTATGAGTTAAGTACTACTAAGAAGTTTAGACTTTCAAATTATGTAGTTATAAAATTATATTAATTATAAAATTATAACTGTTTTTGGGGCCGCCCGGTGGCGCAGCAGTTTAGTCCATGCTTGGCAGCCCGGGGTTCTCGGGTTTGGATCCCGGGTGCAGACAGAAGCACTGCCTGTCAGCCATGCTGTGGCGGCGTCCCATATAAAGTAGAGGAAGATGGGCACAGATGTTAGCCCAGGGCCAGTCTTCCTCAGCAAAAAGAGGAGGATTAGCAACGGATGTTAGCTCAGGGCTGGTCTTCCTCACACACACACAAAAAATTATAACTGTTTTTTCATGTTTTCCAAATAGGATGTTTTTATCTGAAAAATTTATGGCATACTGTTTCTATCAAAATTTAAAAATATATTTAAGTTGAGGCATACAGAGTGAGAGAATGCTTTTGACATTTATTTTAGTAAAAAAGGAAGTGGAGATATAAAAGTAGCATAATTTACTAGCTATTATCTTCTCCCTGGCAAATGAAGAAAAATAACATCACTGACAGGCCATTATGAACACTTTATATACAATGTCAGTGGATTGGTGTTAGTCTGAAGCAAAGTAAAAGTATTGTACTTCAGAGATTGGTCCTTGATCAACAAATTTTTTTTGTTATAGAGTGGAAAGTAAAATAGCCTTATTAAGTTGCAGATGATATGTTAATAATGGGATTGATGATCACCTTGGAAAACAAGATCAGAATTCCATGTGCTCTTGCTGAATGGGAGAGAGAGGCACAAATTAATGAAGCTCAGGTGTGCTCAATTAAGTGTAATGATGTAGGTGAAGGAATGAGACTCAGAATGACAAAAACTTTTCAAGATTTGACAAGGTTACACTCACATTGTTTTAATTAGCAAGGGGGAGTGTTGTGGAAGAAGAAGCTGGAAAAGTAAATCGAAACTAAGTTGCGTAAATCTGTGTAAAAAGTCCCCTAAGTATTATGAGTAGCTATTGAAGAGTTTTGAAACAGGCATGACATGACTAGATTTTTGTTTTTAGTAGACCAGATGAGCTGCTGTTGGTACAATGGATTGGAAGAGGGCACAGTGGAAGTTGTTGAACGGTTAGGGGTTTACCAAATGGTAATATATAGGGTCAAGTGGACAAATTTATTCAGAACTATTACTGATATACCTTTTGTGATATAGTAGATATGGAGTCTGAGGAGGAAAGAGATGTGAAGAATGACTCTTGGGTTTGTGACACTGAAAGCTGGGAGGATCATGAAGTTGTCATTTACTCCAGTAGAAAAGACTGAAGGAGCAGGAGGGAATTGTGAGGGCACAAGAGAGCATCCAAATTTCAATTCTGGAAATGTTATATTTGAGGTACCAGAGAAATACTCAGGTAGAGGTGTAAAGTAAGCAATTTGATATTATGATCTGGAGCTCAGAAAGGTGGTTCAGGCTGGAGATACAAAACTGGGGAAATATAGCATTTAAAATGCATCAGTAAATAAGATAGGAAAGCATTTAGAGTAGAAAGAAAAGATGACCCAGGAGAGAGAGCTGTGGAAAGTGAACATTTAAGTGTTGATAGAGAAGCAGAAGTTGTCCAGTGTGATTGAGGAGAAGCTCAAAAGAAAAGAAGGAAAACAAAAGAGTATAGTGGTAAGAATTCAAAAATAGAATGTTTCAGGAAGAAAAGAGTGGTGAACTGGCCCAAATTCTTTACATAGTTCAGGTCAATTGAGGACTGAAATTTAGTCAATGGATTTGGCATCATGAAATTTACAGATGACCTTAGGGACAGAAGTAAGTAGCTTTAGTATAGGGGATGAAAGCCAAATTGGAAAGAGTTGAAGGGTGAAGGTAAAGGAGGATGTGGATGCCATGTAGACAACCCTTTTGAAAGCTTGGCTGCCAGAGTGTAGAAATATTGCAGCAGCGGAAAGAGATGTGGCATCAAGGAAAGGATTTTATTTTTAGGATCAGTGCTACTATAACAATTTATTGTACTCAAAAGCTGATGGCATCACACCAAAGGGGATTTTCTCCTATGAAAACTTTCAGAGACAAGTTCCATAAATTCCATTGGAACACATGTTAAACAGATTTTCTCATGTGTTTCCTTTCTTCTTTCCTTTTTTGCTTTCATGTTACTGGAGTGCTTTCTCCTTCTTCCTTCTCTCTCTCAGCGTGAATATCAATGGAAAATAGTTTATATTTTTTCTTCTGAAAACTTAGGCTCAATGCTAAATTATTTATTCCTTAGCTTTACTTTCTATTGATCATCCCTTCCTTTTTATCCAAATTGAAATCCATACATCATTATTACAATCACATCTGTATGTATGTTTCAATTCTCTGATCCATCTCTTTCTTTGTCACACTTACTTGATAAAACTCCAGCCCAAATAAGTCTATCCAACTATATTCTTCCTGTCTGAATCTGAGAAACTGAATGTTGCTAAATAAAAACACATTCAGACAGATGGGTGACGTCAGCATCATGGCGGAGTGAGATTCCCTCTTTGAATCTCTGCCCCCTACGACACAATGAAAACATCATTCACATTCCAACAGAGCTCAATCAAACACTACGAAGGACTTCTGAGAAACTCCTGCTGCCATACATCACACGGTGGAGGCGCGGGAAGCCCAGGAGAATGGGAGGAGAGGTAGGAGGTTGTACTCCCCCTCCCCAATCGATTGGCAAAAACAGCGCGGTTCGCGGACAGAGGGGGGAGGGGCGGCCCACAGCGGGGAAAACTATCGCCATCCAGGTGCTCTCAGAGACTGTCGTGAGATCCCCACGGGGAAGTGACGACGGACTGTTTAGGGGGTGTAGCAAACACCCTAAGAGAGCCAGAAAGGAAACCCCCGGGTCAAGCAGGAGAAAGAGAGGACCCCTCCCCCCACACACCCCGCGTTTCAGCATAATCCCTCCAGGGGCTGCAGCCGCCTCAGAGCAAACCGCTCGCGATCTCCATCTAGTGGCAGCAGGGGGAAACTGCAGGACTAACTTTAATCATGAGGGGTAAAAATAAAGCCGTCCCCGTCGGATCCTTGCGAAAATATGTCAGGGCTACAGACCAAAAGGAAAATGACAAACACCCAGAAACCAACCCTGAAGGCACAGAATTTGATAACCTGAATGACAGAGAATTCAAAATAGCTATCATAAAGAAGCTCAACGAAATACAAGAGAACACACAGAAACAAATCAACAAATTCAGGGATTATGTCACAAAAGAGATTGAAACCCTAAAGAAAAACCAATCAGGATTATTGGAGATGAAAAACAAAATCAACGAGATAGTGGAAAAAATGGAGTCTTTAAAGAGCAGAACTGACAATATGGAGGAACGAATTAGCACTATTGAGGATAGCCACACAGAAATGCTCCTGGTAGAGGAGGAGAGAGAGCTAAGACTAAAAAGAAATGAAGAAATTCTTCGAGAAATATCAGACTCAATGAGGAAAAGCAACATTAGGATAATAGGTATTCCAGAAGGAGAAGAAAGAGAAAAAGGAGCAGAGAGTTTGTTCAAAGAAATAATAGCTGAGAACTTCCCCAACCTAGGGAACGAGAGGGGAATAACAGTGAATGAAATCAATAGATCACCTAAATATATAAACAGGAATAAAAAATCATCTCACCACATAGTAGCAAACTTGAAGAATACCCGTGACAAGGAAATAATATTGAAGGCAGCTAAACAAAAAACAAAATAACATACAAAGGAAACCCCATCAGGCTCTCAGCTGATTTCTTGACAGAAACTCTACAGGCTAGGAGAGACTGGAATGATATATTCAAAATCATGAAAGACAAAAACCTTCAGCTGAGAATACTTTATCCAGCAAAAATATCCTTCAAATACGATGGAGAAATAATAACTCTCCCTGATAAACAAAAGCTAAGAGAGTTCGTCACCACAAGACCCCCACTACAAGAAATCCTCGAGAAGGCCCTTAGGCCTGAAAAAAAACAAATGAGAAAGGGGATACAAAGATTTCAGCAAGGAGAAAAGCAAGGAGACTAAACCAGAACAAAATACAGTTGGAAAACATCAAAAATTAATTCAAGCTCATCACTGGAAATACACATTCATGACACAATCTGGAATAAAGAGATAACAAATAAGGAGGGGAAGAGGTAAGGGATTGAACTGACCCAGCCTCAGGAAAAAGGAGGCATCTGAAAATGTACTTTCTTATCCAGGAGATCGCTTATATAAACCGCACGGTAACCACTAAACAAACAACCAGAAGAGAACCACACATGACAAATAAAGAGAAAACCAAGAGAATGAGCATGCAGAAATACCAAATTGAATTTGCAGTCCAAAACACAAGGGACAAGAAACGAAGGAAATGCAAAAGAACCAGAAGATGAACAATAAAATAGCAACATTAAACCCTCATATATCAATAATCACTCTAAATGTAAATGGATTGAATTCTCCAATCAAAAGACACAGAGTGGCAGGATGGATTAAAAACCAAGATCCAACAATCTGCTGCCTCCAGGAAACACATCTCAGCTCTAAAGGCAAACACAGACTCAAAATAAAAGGATGGAAAACAATACTCCAAGCTAATGGCAAACAAAAGAAAGCACGAGTAGCCATACTTATATCAGACAAAGAAGACTTCAAGATAAAAAAGGTAGTGAGAGACAAAGAAGGGCAATATATAATGATAAAAGGGATACTTCACCAAGAAGACATAACACTTATAAATATCTATGCACCCAACACAGGAGCACCAAAGTACATAAAACAACTGCTAAAAAACCTTAAAGGAGATATTAACAATAACACAATAATAGTAGGGGATCTTAATACCCCCCTTACATCAATAGATAGATCATCCAGACAAAAAGTCAATAAGGAAATAATGGACTTAAACGACAAACTAGACGCAATGGATTTAATAGATATATACAGAGCACTCCACCCCAAAAAAGCAGAGTACACATTCTTCTCAAGTGCACATGGAACATTCTCAAGGATAGACCATATATTAGGAAACAAGGCAAACCTCTATAAATTTAAGAAGATTGAAATCATTACAAGCATCTTTTCTGATCATAATGCTGTGAAACTAGAAATCAACTGCAAGGAAAAAGCTAGGAAAGGGACAAAGATGTGGAGACTAAACAACATGCTACTGAACAACCAATGGGTCGTTGATGAAATTAAAGGAGAAATCAAAAGCTATCTGGAGACAAATGAAAAGGAAAATACACCATACCAACTCATATGGGATGCAGCAAAAGCAGTCCTGAGAGGGAAATTCATAGCAATACAAGCTCACCTTAACAAACAAGAAAAGTCCCAAATAAATAACCTTAAATTGCACCTAACAGAGTTGGAGAAAGAACAGACAAAGCCCCGAATCAGCAGAAGGAGGGAAATAATAAAAATCAGAGCAGAAATAAATGAAATTGAAACCAAAAAAACAGTAGAAAGGATCAATGAAACAAAGAGCTGGTTCTTTGAGAAGATAAATAAAATTGACAAACCCTTAGCCAGACTCACTAAGAAAAAAAGGGAGAAGACTCAAATAAATAAAATTAGAAATGAAAGAGGAGAAATTACAACAGACACCACAGAAATACAAGGGATTATTAGGGAATACTATGAAAAACTTTACGCCAACAAATTGGACAACCTAGAGGAAATGGACAAATTCTTGGATGTGTACAACCTCCCAAAACTGAATAAAGAAGAAATAGAGAATCTGAACAGACCAATCACAAGTAAAGAGATTGAAACAGTAATCAAAAACCTCCCAAAAAATAAAAGCCCAGGACCAGATGGCTTCCCTGGAGAATTTTATCAAACGTTCAAAGAAGATTTAGCACCTATCCTTCTCAAACTATTCCAAAAAATAGAGGAAGATGGAATACTTCCCAACACATTCTATGAGGCCGACATCATGCTGATACCAAAGCCAGACAAGGACAATACAAAGAAGGAAAACTACAGGCCAATATCGCTGATGAACATAGACGCAAAAATCCTCAACAAAATATTGGCAAACCGAATACAGCAATCCATGAAAAAGATCATACACCACGATCAAGTGTGATTTATACCAGGGACACAGGGATGGTTCAACATCTGCAAATCAATCAACGTGATACACCACATTAACAAAATGAAGAATAAAAACCACATGATCATCTCAATCGATGCAGAGAAGGCATTCGACAAGATCCAGCATCCATTTATGATAAAAACTCTCAACAAAATGGGTATAGAAGGAAAGTACCTCAACATAATAAGGGCCATATATGACAAACCTACAGCAAACATCCTA
This sequence comes from Tapirus indicus, assembly GCA_031878705.1. Taxonomy (NCBI): domain Eukaryota; kingdom Metazoa; phylum Chordata; class Mammalia; order Perissodactyla; family Tapiridae; genus Tapirus; species Tapirus indicus. The sequence goes on from CM062919.1 coordinate 80,884,776, forward strand.
CTTAACGGGGAAAAACTGAAAGCCATTCCTTTGAGGACAGGAACAAGACAAGGGTGCCCACTCTCACCGCTCTTATTCAACATAGTACTGGAAGTTCTGGCCAGAGCAATTAGGCAAGAAAAAGGAATAAAAGGACTCCAAATAGGCAATGAAGAAGTGAAACTCTCACTATTTGCAGACGACATGATCCTATACATAGAAAACCCCAAAAATTCCATCGGAAAGCTACTAGAAACAATCAACAACTACAGTAAAGTGGCAGGGTATAAAATCAACTTACAAAAATCAATTGCATTTCTATACACTAACGATGAAAAAACAGAAAGAGAACTCAAAAAGACAATCCCATTTACAATTGCAACAAAGAGAATAAAATATCTGGGAATAAATTTAACCAAGGAGGTCAAAGACCTATACAATGAAAACTATAAGACACTATTGAAAGAAATCGAGGAGGACATAAAGAAATGGAAAAATATTCCATGTACATGGATTGGAAGAATAAATATAGTTAAAATGTCCATTCTACCTAAAGCAATCTACAGATTCAATGCAATCCCAATCAGAATCCCAATGTCATTCTTCACGGTAATAGAACAAAAACTACTGAAATTCGTATGGGGCAACAAAAGAGCCCGAATAGCTAAAGCAATTCTGAAAAAAAAGAACAAAGCTGGAGGCATCACAATCCCTGATTTCAAAATATACTATAAAGCTACAGTAATCAAAACAGCATGGTACTGGTACAAGAATAGACACACAGATCAGTGGAACAGAATTGAAAGCCCAGAAATAAAACCACACACCTATGGACAGCTAATCTTCGACAAAGGAGCAAAGAACATACAATGGAGAGAGGGAAGTCTCTTCAATAAATGGTGCAGGGAAAATTGGACAGCCACATGCAAAAGAATGAAAGTAGACCATCTCCTATCGCCATATACAAAAATCAATTCAAAATGGATCAAAGACCTGAAAGTGAGACCTGAAACTATAAAACTCCTGGAAGAAAATATAGGCAGTACACTGTTGCGATTGGACATAAAGGGATCCTTTCAGATTCCATGTCTACTCAGACAAGGGAAACAAAAGAAAAAAGAAACAAGTGGGACCTCATCAGGCTAAAGAGCTTCTACAAGGCAAATGAAACCAGGATCAAAATGAATAAACAACCCACCAGCTGGGAGAAAATATTTGCAAATCGTTTGTCCGACAAGGGATTAATCTCAGTAATATACAAAGATCTCATACAACTGAGCAACAAAAACACAAACAACCCGATCAAAAAATGGGCAGAGGATATGAACAGACATTTTTCCAAGGAAGAGATACAGATGGCCAATAGACACATGAAAAGATGTTCAACATCACTAATCATCAGGGAAATGCAAATCAAAACTACACTGAGATATCACTTTACACTGGTTAGAATGGCTATAATCACAAAGACAAATAACAACAAATGCTGGAGAGGTTGTGGAGAAACGGGGACCCTCATTCACTGCTGGTGGGAATGCAAACTGGTGCAGCCTCTATGGAAAACAGTATGGAGAGTCCTCAAAAAATTAAAAATAGAAATACCGTATGATCCAGCAATCCCACTCTTGGGCCTCTACCCAATGGACGTGAAATCAACCATCACAAGAGGCGTATGCACCCCTATGTTCATTGCAGCATTATTCACTATAGCCAAGAAGTGGAAGCAACCCAAGTGTCCCTCAACTGAAGATTGGTTAAAGAAGATGTGGTATATACATACAATGGAATACTACTCAGCCATAAGAAAAGACACAATTGTCCCATTTGCAACAACATGGAAGGACCTAGAGGGTATTATGTTAAGTGAAATAAGCCAGAGAGAGAAGGACAGACACTGCATGAACTCACTCATATATGGAATATAAGTGAACACACGGACAGAGAGAACTGATTGGTGGTTACCAAGGGGAAGGGGGGTGGGGGGGGCACAAGGGGTGAAGGGTTACATCCACAAGGTGACGGACAAACAAAAATGTACAACTAAAACCCCACAGTGTTATAAACTAAGACATCAATAAAAAAAAAAAAAAACACATTCAGACAGGTTGATAACTTAATTATAATTTTTGACAATTCTTGTTACATATTAGTTGTTTCATACAAGATTTTGATTATAAATGACAGTGAACTCAAAATTGTATTCCCTGACAAGGATGTAGAATGCAGATTTTTCTGTGATGTCAGATTAGTGAAATCTTACATGCTTTCTATCTGCTGATGGGCAAAAATCCCTATACTGTGCTGCCCAATGTTGTTTCCACTAGATATGTGGCTCTTGAGCACTTGAAATATAGCTGGTTCAAATTTAGATGTGCTGTAAAAGTAAAATACACACTAGTTTTTGAAGACTTGGCACAAAAAATAGAATATAAAATCTCAGTAATTTTATATTGATTATATGTTGAAAACTATATTGAATCTATGGGGTTAAATAAAATGTTGTTATAATGAATTTCACTTATTTACAGACATACCTCGTTTTGTTGTACTTTGCTTTATTGCACTTCACAGTCATCGTGTTTTTTATAAGACCCTTCACCAGCAAAAACATTACAACTCACTGAAGGCTTAGATGACGGTTAGCCTTTTTTAGCAATAAAGTATTTTTAATTAAGGTATGCATGTTGTTTTTTTAAGACATAATGCTATTGCACACTTAATAGACTACAGTATAGTGTAAACATATCTTTTATGTGCACTGGAAAACAAAAAATTTCGTGACTTGCTTTATTGCAATGGTCTGGAACCAAACCCACAATATCTCTGAGGTATGCCTGTATTTTTATTTGTTGTAATGTGGCTTCTAAAAAAACCAAAATTATATCTGTGCCTTGCATTTGTGATTTGCATTACATTTTTTGTTGGGTAGCACTGTTCTAAACTTTCAGAAAAAAATTCCAGTAAAATCCATTAAAGATTTGATTTCTCCCTTATGAAATATTCTTGAATAAATATTACCAGATAACTCTCATAAAATGCTAACATAATTCACAATTCCTCCAACAGTGTGGAGAGAACCCTGTCCATTCATGCCCACTACAGGAGATATTTTCATAGTGATAAATTTAGTCTAAGTGTACAGTGTTTATAAAGTCTACAGTGGTGTCCAGTAATGTCCTAGGTCTTCACATTCACTCACCACTCACTCACTGACTCACCTAGAGCAACTTCCAGTCCTGTAAGCTCCATGCATGGTGAGTGCCCTATACAGGTGTGCCATTTTTTTATCTTTTACCCTGTATTTTTACTGTACCTTTTCTGTGTTTAGTTGCATAAATACTTGCCATTGTGTTACAATTGCCTATAGTATTCAGTACATAACATGCTGTGCAGGTTTGTAATCTAGGAGCAATATCCTATACCACAGAGCCTAGGTGTGTAGTAGGCTATACCATCCAGGCTTGTGTAAGTACACTCTATGATGTTCACACAACGACGAGATCGCCCGACACATTTCATGATGTATCTCTGTCATTAAGCACTGCATGACTGTGTACTGATTTGGGGAGAACCAAATTTAAATGCTATTAAATATTCTATTGGATTAATTTGGGTTGAAAATTCTGTGTATAAAAGGTCATAGGTTTCAGAAGAAATATATAGTAACTTGGTTTATTTAAATCAAATGACAAAGTTGAAAACTTTCCGCTCATTCTTGTTACAACCACATGAAGGTTGAACTTTCCTGATGTGGTTCTGTGAACAAATGTAACAAGATTTTGCTTTCTGTATTTACAGTGTCATTTCATGTAACAACACAAAATTCGTTTGTTGAATCATGAATTGGAAAATGTGACCTTTGCATTGAAATTATGGGAACGGAAATATCTAATTTTTTATTAGCTAGTATTAAACTGTATAAGATGTTAAAATGAAAAAAACCCCACGTAATGCTTTTTTTAAAGGAATTTAAGATAGATCTTTGGATATGCATATAGAATTGCAGTTTAAAATATATCAAGATTTTTATTCGTATTATAGACGAGTCAAATAATCTCCTAATCTCTCTTCTGTTTTCCTGTACATTATTCCAATTTAACATTGATAAATGTTATTTGAAAAGATAACCAAGTCTCCAAGTTGTGTTTGCATTTGCAGGTTGATTATGGGTACTGATGTCTACATCTGTCTGTATCAACTCAAATATGGGGTCTGCCACTTACTTTTTATGTGACTTTGAGTAGATTCCTTATCTAAGATCCAATTTCTTTATGTCTGAAATGGGTAACACACCGATTTTACAGGAACATGATGATTAAATGTAATTCTGTCCATAAGGTGCCTGGAGTGTTCATAGCAGGTGCTATTTTTCTCATTTGGAGAATTTAATTCTGTTTAGACATCATATTTTTTAAAATAAAAATGTGGTTAATTTTCATTTCTTTATTCTCGAAGGAGACTTAGTCCACAACTGTATCATGTATTATCCCCCTGCCCCCACCACAGAACAACAACACACATACAAAAACTGGATCATAGCAGAGTTGACTCAGAGTTTGTGATAAAGACATTTCTAGTATCATCATATAGGTAAAAATAATAGTAGCTATAGTTATACAGGTAAAGCTTTAGTGATATATTCAGAACTGCTTAAATTATGTCTGAGAAATCTATTGCCTATAGGGTGTAAATCTCTACGGTGTCTCCCCCTGGATCTTTGAGGGTCAGCAGAATAATGGAAAGGGTCCCTCCAAGCAAATTTCTAGTTCTGAGTAACCAATGGGTAATTAGAAACCATTTGTAATAACGGACAGAAAGGGACAGCTTTTCTGTTTCTTTTATGAGGCTGCTGAGAAGTTAGCAATTAACATACATTTCATTTCTGCTTCTCCTTAGGAAAATACAGAAGATTCATTCAAAAGTATGTTCATATGTAGTATTTTATTATATGACCCCTTAGAATAATTTTCTGATCTGGTTCCTATAAAAATCTAGCCTGAAGTTCCTCATTCTCAGTTTGGAGCCTAGCTGCATCACTTACTAGATAGTTGTATGACCTTAGATAACTCTGTTACAAGACCTTTCTGTGCCTTATGATGAAAAGATGAAAGAACATTTAGTAATTCTTGCAGCATAGTAGGTGCTCTGTAGTTTATGGTTATCATGGCCCTTGCCAGGTGAGTGGGTGAGCAGCCGTGTGGGACAATACAAAGTGTGACTCATACTTCTCTTCCCTGATGGCCAATACCTGGGAAACCTGAGCTCATAGTCTGGGGCTTTATTCCTTTAGTACTGTGTTGTCCAAACTGTATTCTGTAGCATATATGTTCCTTGGGAAAAAGTGCTCTGGGATGAAGTAAGTTTTGAATATGCATATCAGAACATTCCAATTGTCTGAGAAATTCTGCAGCTAACAATGCATCTTCAATTTCCTCAAATCCATTGTTTCACAAATATGTTTAACCATGAGATGCATTGTCATCTCAACAATGGTAGAGAAATAAGTGCTTTTGCACAAAGTTATCATCCCTATTAAATGGCGAATAGTTCTTGAGAGGATGGTTCTTTCAGCCACAGATTGGTAGCCCTCCTTTTAGCTATGTTTTCTTCAGTGCCGCTCACACCATTGTGTCGGTAAAGTTCTGATCCTTTCTGATGACCACACTGAGCGAGTGAGAGGGAGGCAGCCTTATAATAAGAATAGGAACTGAAGGAGGCACACAGGAGGGAAAATGGCATTGGTAGGCTGAGCAGGGCACACACGATTTGTCTGTTTCTTTAATTCTCTTATGATTAATTCCAACCATTCGGGTGGGAGCTTTGATTATGGGATGTGCTAGAGAAAAGGGGAGGAAAATCAGAAGGTAATTATCTGTTGGGGAAAGTCAAGTGTGTGAATGAAATAGGACTAGGAATGTGCATAGGGAGTTCTAACATAAGAATATTTTGGAGTGTGAGTGTTTGTGCAGTTGGTATTTAAATAGCATGTGTGCATCTCAGCTGAGCAAATGATTTTGCAGATATTTTCACATTAGCCTATATAAACCTGCCACTATGTTAATAATCATGTAAGCTACGTAAGTGGCCTCACATTGCTTAAATGTTGGGATTTCATTCATCAAAACATTCCAAAATTGAGAGCAACTTGACTGCATGACCACAAGCAGATTGCTTCCATGTTAGAAATGTTTGTCAATGAAACACGTGTTTGAAGCAAACATATGGGCTATTAAGAGTCACCCAAATAAATTATTGCTAAAATGTTTTTCTACCTAAAACAACAGTAATTGATATAAATGCAAATAATTTAGACAGAGAATGAATTTTATGTCTTGGAGATTGACTAACTTAACAGGCCATGTAGAAAACAACATTAATATGATAATGACTTTTATTACTCACATAGATTGGATGCTCTTTAAAGGAAGGGATAACCTCTGGCATTCGTTCAGCAGAGATAAGCACATTAATGGATGCTTGCTGATAAGCTAGTACAAAGAGTGATGTTAGAGTAGCCAATTAAGTTTATGAAAAAGGATAAATAAAGGTGTAGTCATTTCTGAAAGCCCTATTTCTGAAAAGCCTCTGAGTCCTCTGTCAACCCTTAGATAACCACCCTGGTTTGAGCATTCCTTTTCAATTGTTTGGTTTGCAGATGGGCTTCCTATGATTATGACAAAAATCTTAAAAATTCACAGAACCTTTACAAAAAGATACTTTTAAGGCATTTCCCAATATTAAATTAACTTTTAATCTGATAAGTAGTTTAGTTGTTTCTACCAAGATTTCTATAACCTTTTAATATAACTTAGAATATTTAGCTAATTAAAATATCTTCTGGGGCAAATAGAGAGAGAAGAATGATTAGGGTCTAAAAGCAAATGAAATTTAATATCCTCCATGTATGTCTAAAAGATTAAATCATTTTGTTTTCTTTTTCTTTTTTTCTCAAATAGTACATGCACATAATTGAAAATATTTAATAGACTTAAAAAAGAAGTAGAAAAAACTGTGGTACCTCTAGTTTTTATTTTTCTATGTTTACTTTTAATAGTTTTACTTGTTTAGCTTTGTAGTTTTAATATATTTAATATTTGTATATGCACTTTAAAGTTATATTTATATGGCTGTTTGGTGACATGTCATTAGTAAATATTTCAGTTTGGCTCTCCCATGTAAATCTGTTGCACAATGTTAGAAACAAAAGAAAACAAAAAGAGGAAAATCCACAATGATTTATTGAATAAAAGAATAGATCATCCTCCATATAAGATTATTATTAATTAATCTAAACAAAGACTGACTAGCTTTTAAACATACTTTTCCATAGCACTGGATTTTAAGTCAAATAAGCACAGGATCGAGTCCTGGCTCTGTCACTAAGGGACCTTCACCTTTTGCAAGCCATGCAACCTCTCTGATGTTCAGGAGGCATTATGTGTATTGATAATTATTCAGTAGAATAATTGGCTCATAATAATAATTCAATTAACATCTCTTATCTTAAAAGAAAAACACTGCAGAAATTAAAATTGCTTTCTCTAGGCATTCTGGATTGAGAACGTTCATCCAGAAAGAGGGACTAATGCCTCTGTAGTCTTATGTAGGAGTAATTATCCTTCATTCATTCATTCTTCAACCATGAATCCTTGATCTCCTGTTCTGGGTTCAAGGGGTACACACAAAGGTGGCTCCAGCCCTCAGGGATTGTATTTAAGTGAAATAGGGATGGGACAAGCTGAATGGCTCTATTTCTTTTATCTTCACTCAATTTCAACATCAGATGACTCAAAAACCCTCAGCCTGCCAGGATCTTTATAATTCAATCATGAGAACTAGTTAGCAGGGCGAGCAACAGCTAAGAGTGTTTTCTCTGAATACTGGGGGCGACTCCTGATGCGTAACTGCTGTTCCAGAAAGTCACTACTCATTTCAGAATGCAGTCATGAGGATGGTCCCCTGAGACAGTGTTTTGCAAATTTCTGTCATTCTCGTAAGACCTTCCCCAGTTTTTGGCTATACTACCTATTCTCTTGCTTAAGAAAAATTTTTCTGTAGACTTTGTTTTTAGTTTAAATAAAATATATTTTAATGGAACATTTATATCACTACCATAAATGAAAAATTATTACCACTTGCCATAAATAGAAGGTGACCATACAAATAAACAGGTTGAACATAAAATAGCATTGAAAAAATTATAGCTAAAGGACAGGTTCTGGCACATTGGTCACTCCTTCTTTGATAGTGTTGGAGTTCATTGAAGTCACAAGAGCTGCAAACTGAGACACTGTCATTGAAGTAATCAGGATTGGAGAAGTATTTTAAAGGGAATGACTTTCTCCCTCTATGACTCCCTGTACTGTGTCTCTAGGAGTTTGCATCATATCCACTGGCAAACATCATCTCCAAAGGCAGATTTCACTTTCCAGAAGGTTGAAACAAAGTTTTATTTAGTGCTTACAGGAGTCAGGCACTATGATAAGTGCTGTGCATACTTTATCTCACTTCATTCTCACCCCAACTGATTTCATGAGTGGTGTTTTCCAAATGTTGCAAGTGGGGAATCCAGGCTCAGAGATGTTAATTTATTTGCTTGAGGCCAGCTGAACTTGGACTCCAGGGCAGCCTAGCTCCAAAGCGTGGCCTCTTAGTCACTATATGCCTCTCTGAAATGAATTCATTTCATTCTCACACCAGCACATATATACACCGGTATCAGAAAGGTATTCCTCCCATGTAAACGTTTCTTTTTTTTAAATCAATAAAGTAGCCATGTATGTAGAAAGTCATTTAATAGAAACATGTGCAACATAAAAGACGATGTTGTTAACTATTAATAGATCAATTTAGAAACATTCTTTACAAGGGATAGAATAGACAACTACAGTTTCCAACTGAGAATGGTATAAATTTAGATAGTTTTGCTACTTTCAAGGTCCTTGGAGGTGAATGAAATAAGGAAGTGAATTGTATACAATGAAATGCTAGAAAAACTGTGTCTTTAATGAAGGCCATTAGGGTATTTAAAATCATCAAAGCTATAATACAGGTGTGATTAAAATATATTGTAAAATGCCTGCAATAAAGAGTACTTTAAGGATGCAAGGCTAATAATTTGCATCTTCCTAATGCTTTGCATCCTCCAAGGAATTTTCAAACCCCTACTAATTGACTCTTAGAAAATTCTTCTAATGTATCATTTGCTTTGACTCAATGAAAAATCTGAACAGTGATCATTTAAGCTGTTTAATCAGGATTATCCTACAAATACTATGTGAGGAGAAGCAGAAAGTATACTTGCACATATATCTGTTTTACTTCAGAAGGCTTTAGGAAAGGGAAAGAAGGAGCTCGAGCTAAAAGCAGTGTTCAGATGTTGTGGTGGACAGAATAATGGCTCCTCAAAGATGTCTACATCCTTATTCCTGAACATGTGAATATGTTAGGTTATGTGGCAAGGAGGAATTAAGGTTCCAGATGGAATTAAGATTGCTAATCAGTTTACCTTGAGATGGGGAGAGTATCATGGATTACCTAGGTGAGCCCAATGTAGTTACAAGGGTCCTTGTAAGTGAAAGAAGGAGGCAGAAGAGGGAGAACCAGAAACATGGCATCATGAGAAAGACTCAGCCCAATGTTGCTGGCTTGAAGGCAGAGGAATGGGCCCTGAGCCAAGAACTGTGGATGGCTTCTAGAAGCTGGAAAATGCAAGTGAATGGATTTTTCCCTAAGGCCTCCAGAACCAATATAGCCCTGCCAACATCTTGATTTTAGCCTAGTGAGATCCATTTCAGATTTCTTTCAGAACTGTAAGATAATAAATTTGTTTTTTAAATTTGCTTTTAAGCCACTAAGTTTGTGATAACTTTTTACAGCAGCAGTAGGAAACTAATACAGATTTCTAAACACATGTGGACTCAACAAGGCAAAGAGTAGCATGAGTGCCACAGATGGGACCCTATCCATCAAACGTTCATACACCATCAGTCTAGTGAAAGCACCAGATGTAACCACGAAGAGATAGCTTTTATAAAATGTGAAGAGCATATCAGTGTAACCCTTAGGTAGTCATCCTTGGCAAGATGTATACTTACTCATCATTGGAACATCTCTCTGGAATTCACTGTTGTTTTAATAGTGAAACAAAAAAGAAATTCCCATTATTGTTTGTTCACATGCGGTGGTTTTACCAGTTTAATATTCCTTGTCGTTAATAGTGCTGGCTGCTGCTGCTGTGACAGTTCTTACTAGTGTGGCTCTGTGAACTTCGGCGAGGTGTTTACCTTCTCAGTGCCTCAGTCACCACACGTGCAAAATGGGCTAAGAAAAGCACCTGTTCACAGGGTTGTCATGAGGTTTAAGAAGTTAATGCTTGTAAAACACCAGAACAGTCATTGGCGCATAGTAGGCACTCACTACATTTTGGTAGCCTTTGTTGTAATCATCATCATCATCATCATCATCATCACTGCCGTACATGTCATTGACTGCTGGGTGCCAGGCCCTAAGCCAGCAGACAGGCTTCATATTTTATGTCTAGGAATTAGGGATCAGTATCTCCATTTTTCCAGGTAAAGAAACTGGAACAACTTAGCAAACAAACAACTTAATCAGGTTGACGAGCTTTTAAATGACAGAATGAGGATTGTCCCTGAGATATTGGCTAAACTTTTACTAGGCTTAGTGCTAGACACCATCTGCTGTCATTACCTAAAGCCTCATTCCATCCCAAACCCTGAAAGGACCCAGACACTCTTGAGACGGCTGATTTAGATGGGCACTCCTTGTAAGAGGTCGCTGATGTTATCTTATGGTCCCACTTTGTTTAACATCTGAGAACATGAACCATTTTTAACCCTGGTAGGGAAGTATTTTGAAACCATTTTTTCCTAATGATAAAAATTCAGTTGGAGTCAGTCTGGTTTGCCATGAATGAAACCATATGGGATAATTTTTAAGAGTATTTTCTTATAAAAGTAATATATGGGCATTGTAGTACATTTGAAAAATAGAGAATAATGTAAGAATAAAATTATAATATACCACAGTCCTCCACTGAGAAATAAGTATTGATAATATTTGTCTTGAATTGTGAGTTTGTGTGCATACATAAAAGAGCTCACTTTGTATATATAGTTTTGTAATGTTCAGTGTCGTTTGCACATTAATTTATGTTACATTTTCAGATTTTATGTCAAAACGGACATTTTGTAAATTTTTTATGTGTAAACTTTTCAAGTCTGCATTTTGTGATGCTTAAGGATTTTTTGATAATTTATTTCCAAGATAATACTTTTACACTGACCCTAGGATAAATAAGGTTAGAAAATTCTTCAACCACAGGTCTTAATGAGATAGTAAGATCAATTGCCTTGTGTTAAGGTAATTTGTAAAAATCCATTTCCTTTTTATAGTATGTAAGTCCCTTTAAGAACAGGAATTGTGCTTCATGATCTTTATATCTCTTAAAGTCTGAATAATTGTTTTTTACAATAATCATTCAACGATTATTAAGTAAACACATAAAAAGGTATAAATGATTAGGGAATTTCCAGTTAATGAGCTGTGTCATTCATCTCTCTCTATATTTTTAAGTATCTGTTGCTGATTTTCAACTTTGCGTACAATTGTAAATATCATTGAGATATAGGAATTCCTCAAGTTCAAGTGGTAAAACTTTTAAATACCTGTATTATCTTATTTTCACAAACTCAGAGAAAAAATATGAGAAAATTCAATATTTTAATAACTATTTCTCTACACTGTTTTTAAATGTAAATAATTAAGCAATCAGATTTATAAATAAAATGAATTGCTAAAATTTTTTAAGAATAAATTTAAAACATTTATTTTCATCTGTTCCTGGCATAGCTCTATCTTTAAAACTTTTATATGATGTCGAGCTTCAGTTTTTGATGGACAGTATCCTTATACGTTTTAATAGGAGAGAAGAAATATAGAAACACTTGTAATTTCTCTGGTTCTTCATATTCTAAAATCATATTTCTTTGGAAGTTCACATAGATCTTATTATATCATACATTTGCAAATGTCAAATATTAATGAAAATAGCCCTATCAGGAATTCCCAGTGCTTCATTATTTCACTTCAAAAAAGAGTTTAGTATTCTTTCTTGTACAAAATATTAGTCATGGGTAAAGTAATTGAACATTAATTTTTTTTAACTTTAGCTTTTGTAACCAGGTTAGTGCCTGAGTTCTGGGCTGTTAATTTTCCTAATATAACACCTGGAGCATGGGAATTAATACTAGTAAAAAAGTAATTTTTATAAAAGTCAGTATGAAATGGAATACTCTTAAAATTGCTTTTAGTTAACCACATATTATATTATAAAATTCCCTCAAGTCACTGTATTTCTTTTTATAGTTTTGGGTAAACATCAGAAACACAATATTCACTTCAGAATTGCAATCTAAATTTAGATACATAATTTCAACTATTGTGTTCTTTGTCTGGAAATAGGCAATTTGGCCCTCAAACATAATCACTTTGGTAAAATAAGGCAGATTCTGAGCAAGTTAATGATTTTAATGAATTGAATTATGCACATGCATTCAGTTCCTTAATAAATAAATAACATTGTAAACTATTTGGGTTATTTTCTCCTTCATTTGGAAAGACTAAAATCTTCATTTTCTTTTTTCACATGAGCAAAACTTGAGAGATAAAAATTGTAGTTATATTCATCAAATATGGTACTGGAAATATTATCAGTATAAAAAAAGACTACAGTAATTCTCAAACTTGAGTGGACTTAAGAATTACCCCAGTGCGTAGTTACATGATGGACGATTTTTTCCGGGGCCACAATCCCAGGAAATTCTGATTCTGTCGAGCTCCCAAAGTGGTTCTGATGCAAGCAGGCTCTTGACCACATTATGAGAAGAGAATAGAGTCACAGTGGGGCAATGTAGATGTGATCAAGAGCTGTAACAGAGTTGAGGACTTTTCTAGAGGCACCCAGTGTTCTGATCACTTGCTATTGTGTGAGCTCTACCCAGAAGTCATGTTTACCATGAGCGTAGGCCCCAGGAGGCCTCAGGTTGCTCCTGGGAGTGGTAGGAGACACACTTTGCTAGGTCTGTTATTTCCCTTCTGGTCAAGAATGGCTGCAGAGGATGCAGACGTCAGGAAGGGGTGCGGGGGGTACATGCTTGCTGGTATTGCTTTCAACAAATGAGTAGAAATTCATCTTATTCTTTGTTTCAATATGTACACATATTCTAGTATATAGTCATTTCTAAGATATTTTACAATCCCCACAGTAGGATGTGAATTTTGATATAAACTTCCCGCAGAGGGTTTTGCTAAAGGTGTGTTCTTACTCAGTTATATTCTCATATTGTGACATCGTATGTAATTAATTCTGCACATAACAAAACTGTTCAAAGACATTAGAGTCTAAATGATAATCAAATACTTGCCAGTGTAATTAAGTTGCAAGATTCCACTAGAGTTTGAGGACATGGAGTGTATTTATCATGTCCTTGATTTGTAACAGAGACTTAAAAAGCATTCATTTGCATAGTTAGATCTCCCTAAAGTCCATGAAAGGAAGTCAGAAAGAGAAACATAAACTATTTGGTCATTGCTCTCAAGTCATGATTAGCTATACTCTTTTTTTTTTTTCCACCACTGTCAACATCTTGTGCTTTGGAAAGAAGAGGCAGAAATGGGGAGTGAGGGAGAACAAAGAGATAAGGGGATGCCAACACAATTTTCTCTTGCTCAGAACTAGGACAGCAAAATTAGATTTGCCAGTGGAACTGAAGTTAATTCTCTTTTTAATCTGATAAGCTGATCATATGCTCTTGTCCATTGGAAAGCTCAAGGAAGGGACTGCAGGTTTGTTTCATTTTCTCAATAATATTGCCTGCAGTGTGGTTTGATACCTAAACCAGAGTTGGCAGTAGATGATGTGAATTGAAACCTAGCTCTGTGACTTACTATCGGTGTGACCTTGGGCAAGTCTCTCAAACTTTCTAACGTGTGTCTTAAGTTTAAAATTTTGTTTTTGAGTTAAAATACTTTTCTCAAAATGGTAACAGTATGAATAGCATAAAATACACCATGATATACACGTGAATACAGTTTATATATTATTACTATATTGAATGGAATTTCAGTATATGTTACTTTGAAATATGGCACATTTACTATCAAGTGTTAAGCCACTTTTCAGTAAAAGAAAACTCAGGGACTTGTATTGAGGACTGAGGATGGGGGTGGGGATGGAACAATAAATTTCCCTCTTCAATGCTTAAGTTGTTAAGCAATTGAGGAATGAGAGAATAAGGCAGCGGGGAAGTCAAATATTGCCTTTATTATTGATGAAGTTGGCATTAGCTAATGTGGTGTATATCTGTGAGAAAGCGGAGTTTGTAAATGTGAAATCCCAGAATTAGACAGAGTTAGCCAAGCAAACACAGAAGACCATGGACCACAGACCAAGAGCTATCAAGAGCACATGCCCTTGTATGCTGCAGAAGCTTAATGAAACAACTGTAGGTAGAATTGGGATACTGGCTGCAAGCTTATCCTGAATCCTGGTCCCCAAGGTATTCTCCATGTTTTATATTGATACAATAAAATTGGAAACATAAAGTTTTGAAGAGTAAGTAAAATTTATGTAATCAAAATAAAATTGTAAGAATGCCACCCAGGATCTTTAGGCATATTATCATTTTGAGGTCTCCATGCTGGATCCCACATTTATCATTGATGGAAAGAAGGGAGTTGTGATTTCTTCAGGAAATATTTTTTATTTTTGAGTTATGCTAATATCTACGAGGTCATTTAAAGGATTGCCAACTTTTAGATTAGAGATGTACTGAAATTATTAATGACTAATTAATATAGATTTGTATCAAATTCTGACTTCATAAATTTTGGGGGTTAAGGATTATGGGTATATAATTAAAAGAGGTGAAAATATATTTTAAATCCTTTAGTTGCTCTGTTAGGGAGTTGATGCTCGATATATTTTTTCAATTTTTGTAAGTTTTATTAATTTCTTAACAGATTTATTTTTTATAGTCATGAATATTCAGGTATAATCTACATAAAGTAACATTTATTTTTTCTTAGTGTAGAAAAAAATGGAAAATATGCATTTGACAAACTCATATAGATGTGTAAATTTTGTCTAGTGCCTAATTACTCAAGGATAATATCTCTGTTCTAGTTCTTCAGGATCTCTGCCTTTACTACCCTAACTTTGTGTGATTATATTTTTTCCTTTGAAATGAACTTTATGTTTGTGGAAAGTGCTTTGCCACAGGGTGAGGTATTTCCAAGGTAAATTTTCTTACAGCCATATAAAAACCAATAAAACCTTGATCCTTTTGGAGTCTCAATTGTAACTCTAGCAGGTATTCAGCAAGCATTTGTTGATCACCAATGTGGCTATAGCCTTGTTATACAAGTCCAAATACTCACAAAGAAACTGGGAAACAGTTTCAAATCTAACTTGCCTTCATATAAGCCACAAAGAATATAAGGATATCATTGCATGGAAGAAAGTAACTTGTAGGCTCATGTTTCCCAGATATATTTTCTTAATTGGTAGCCTAGTTTGTATATTTAATTCTGAAATGAACATACACTCTTTCTTCTTTTACTCAAAGTAGATCCGTAGCTCAGGCCTTTTCCTCCAAGCAAAGCGGACAATTAGAGATACTTCCCAAAGTTCTGTCAACCAGAAGAATTTCCTTTTATTCTTTTTCAGGGACAACATGAGTGGGGCTGTAATGCAGCAACCATTCACTTTGGACTGCTACCAGTGTATTTTCACACCCATTCAAACACTAAGGTCATGCTTCTTTCTTTCTACTGACAGGTTAGGTAACTCTCCATGAGGCTATAGGTGTGTACTGAGGAAGAAGAGGTGGTGAAGCAGTAGGATTTGGTGTCACAGAAGTTTGATCCACATGCTCATGGAACTTACTTGTCCCATCCACACCTCCCTGGGTCTGGTTTTGTATATATCATTTCCATTTTTATAATTTGGTGAATCATATAACACCCAGTTCAAGTGTCCTGTAGGCAGACATTAGCCTCTATCTGGACCCAATGATAACTCAAAAGTTAATTTTCAAATAGAAAAGAGTCATTGGAAGCATGGTCTTCCTCCAAAACCTTAAGGGTATGAGTTGTGGATCTCTTATTGAGCATTACCAGAAGTCAATATAGATTATTATAAAGCCCAAATGACAGGGTAGTTTGTACTGCAGCCTGGTCTTATAGCAGAGCCCTTTCTTACTCTGGCCCCCACTCAAAATGGTATCTTGACTGCTTACCTGCTGAGGGGTTAGAATACTCACCCAAATATGTATGTTTCCTACAAAATGCAAAGAGGTCCATCAAGCGGTAGAATTCTGCAACTTATTTTTCAGCATACAGGAGTATCCTGATATAGCTTAAACCGTTGGATGTCTAGAAAGTTTGCTGATATTGCAGGCCCCTGAAATTCAACATGGTTTCCCCCTTACAGTCTGGTACAAAAGTGTCATATTAAAGCTTCTAGAACATTTGCTCTTTCCTTATGGGCAAGTTTAATTAGAATAATGCTGTCAATTATGCATTACATATATATTATGATATACCTTATGACATATCAGTATTTCTACAGATTATATTATGACAGAAAGCATAACCTTGAGGTAAGTCAGTGATATGTGCTCCTGTTCCTGACAGGTGAATGCAAACTGCTTCCTACTCTCTTTATTGACTGCAATTAGAAAGAAAGTGTTTACTAGGTCAATATCAGTGTATAGTTTCCATAAGTTGATTGCTCCAGTAAGATATTATATGTAGAACAGCAGTTGATATTAACACCTGATTATGTTTATGAAAATCGACTGTTATTTTGTACTAGTAAACTGGTGATTTAAACAGAGGTGTGAAGAAATAACCACTATTACATCTTCAAATCTTTGTTGGTGGCACTAATCTTTGCAATTATCCCAGGAATATAGTATTTGTTTTAGTTTACCGTTTTGGTAGGGAGGGATGAGGCTGAAAGTTTCAGAGACTTATATTTTTCCTTTCCTACCATAATATCCTCATTTTCTGTAAGGATTCTGCCATTTGCTATGTATATGTATTACCACTGTACGTTCTTGGCTTAAAAAATTACCCACAGGATGTCTCTATGGGCCCATGTAACCCTTAGTAGATATATTCAAGGCAAGATGTCATTTATCATTACATCTGACTTCCATAAGTTCTTACTCTTACCAGTACCATGGTGGCATTTTGGGTCCACCCAAATGGTGGTACACATGGCTGCAGGTCTCTGGGGAATGCTTGGAGGAAGATTCATTGTATATATGTTTAGCAGCATGGAAGAATCCTGTCTCAAAGGGACTTGGCCTTTCCTTGGTCAAAGGGCTCTGAGTCTGTGAACCAGATAGGAGGTTCTGAATCTCCATTATTGCAACTTAAGTCAGTTTTTGCACCCAGATTTAGAATTGTTTTGTTTGTAAAGATGAAATTGAAGCTTCATAGGCTGTACATACATTTCATTCCTAAGGACGCTCAGATCAACTAGTTACCACAATAGATCACTGCAGTGAAAAACACTTTGATTACTTAAATTGTGTCTAATGATTAAGTGCTGCCATTCATTCTCTACCAGTCCAGACTTCATTATTCCCCATTGACATCAAAAAGTTCAATTCAAAGATCCAGTTCTCATCATCATCTCCAGGCTACAGAGGACAGACATTACAGAGCTTTTCATGATTGAATATCTTCATGCTTAGTGAAGGGAATGTCAGAACACTCTAGAGCCTGGGTCAGCAAACTACAGCCAAAGGCAAGATCCAGTGGGTGGCCTATTTGTCTACAGCCTGTGAGCTAAGAAGTTTTTACACTTTTAAAGTTGTAAAAAAAGAAAAAGAAGAGGAAGAAGGGGAAAAAGGGGAAGAAGAGGAAGAAGAAAAAGAAGAGGAGAGGAGGGGAGGGGAGGGGAGAGGCGAGGAGAGAAGGGGAGGGAGGGAAGAGAGAAGGAAGGAAGGAAGAAAGAGAAGATATCTTACGTGGCCCACAACGCCTAAAGTATTTACTGTCTAGCTCTTTACAGAAAAAGTTTGCCTGCTGACCTCTTTTCTCCATCTTGGCAGGCAAGTTCTGGCCTTGTAATCACATTGACTGTGTGCCAGTATGGAGTCCAAGCTTTAATTATCCATTCTAATAGACTGGTAATGCCACCCTAGGTACTTGAGATAACATTAAATTCTGAATCCTGTATGAATACAACCATAGTGATGAATTCAGTTGGATTCAATCCTCTGTTTTGCCCTACTTGGTCTAATAACTCTTAAAATCCATTCCACACATATTTTCCAGACTCATGCTGATACATATTAGCAAGATCCTATAATAATTTCTGTGTATGAAATAGTTTCTCTAGAGTATTCCTTTCACTTATGGGACCTAACTCTAGTTATTGATTTGAAAGGCGATCAGTGAGGGGTGTTGCTATGGGTACTGAGAAAAGTTGACATCATTTGTAAGGCAATTGCCTCAACTGAAGTTCTTGAAAACTTTTTTATTTTGTTTTGTTTTGTTTGTTTGTTTTTACAAGGGAATACACGTTCCCTCTGTTAAGAAAGATCCAGGGACATTTGGGAGTTTCAAGTTCTCAGCTCATCCATGCCCCAATCTTGTTCTCTCAAGTCTTATGATTCTACATTTTGCTAAGCAGTGCTCTCACATTAGTTTGAGAATCTTTGAGGGGTTTTGCCTGCTACTGGAGTTGTCACTCTGTCATCATGTATATGCATGCTCTCTGGGACAGTCAGAGAAGACATTATACCGCCCCCCTCCATCTCTGTAATCCCTATTGCTACCACATTAGCTAAATTCCATAGAAACTTGATCTTCTAAAACTTTCCCCTCTGTTGACAGTCCGTCCCAAATAATCAGTGGTGAAAATTAGAGTCATTATGGTGCTTCTGCATGCCATAATTTGCCGGTGTGCTCTTTCCCCCTGGTAAGGGCTTGCTTGTGTTCCCCGTAAGTGTGAGAGCAACCCCTTTCCAAAATCCATATGTGGCTGCTCCTAGTATCTCTGTTTATCAGGATCCTGGCAAGAAACAGATGCCACCATCAAAGATTTTAACTGAATAAATTTAATAAAGGATTATTTATTAAGATGTGTAGGGCTGGAGAACCCAAAGAGGGACCATGAAGCATTCGAAGACTCACAGAAGGAACCCGTTCCTGCCTTTGTGAGGGAAGGGGAGGGAACATGGTTGCTAGAGCTGCTTGAGAGCTGGAGCCGTGGAAGAAAGCAGCCACTGCCAAAACTCGAATGGGGGAGTGAGGGAGAAGGCCAATCAATACCCTGTTGTTCCTTCCTCTCACCTTCCATGTTCTGATGGTGTCTCCATTGGGGTGGGCGTGGGAGCCTGGGTGGTGTAATCCACAGGGGAGGAATCAATGGGAGATCACAGACAATATCCAGATCCTGAGGAGACCATTTTCGAGTGTGAACTGCAGAAATGAGAAACACTTAAGAGACTATGAGATGACACTACTACAATATTTAATTGATTCTGACAATGTTTTTTGTTCTGGGCTAGTCAAATTCTCTGAGATCAGAATTTATCTTAAAATTTGTAGTGTATTATAATTTATTTGACCACAGTATCCTTTTCTTAGAGGAGTATCAAATAATGGGATGTCTTATGGTCAATGTTGTCTTAGATTCAATAATCTATAGAGAAATGGCAATAAAAAGAGAGAAAAGATACAGACATTGCAGAAATAGAATTCCACACACTTGTACAAAGTAAGTTTGAAACCTCCCCACAGATCTTTAGAATCTTTTATGTTTCTAATTTTTAAATGAACAAGTAACAACTTGTATTACTGATAAAAAGTGATAGAGGTGGGAGTTGAACGTTTGCAGTTTATATATGAAGGGGTAGGAGGTCTTTGCAAAATAATCCTGTAACAATTAACATCATGGTTTTTTTTACAGAAAAGAAAAAAATAATTCTCTTCCAAGGTTGTTCTGTGAAGCATAGAAACATTGTTTGAATCTTAACAGGAAGAAGAAAGGGGAAGGTTCTGCATTTGTATAAAAATAATTTTTGTTGTGTTCTTGACCATAGCTGAAAAGCATAATCTTAACATAATGTGTGGGTACCTTCCTGTATTTGAAAAGAAGAACTAAGTTAATTAACATATATGTGTATAGAGATTTCCCCTGAAGAAGACTCTGGGAAATGGACATGAGTGCAGGTAGTTTATTTAGAGGATGAGCCCATGAAGCACTAGTGAGAGAATGGGGAATATGAGACAAGAAAGGGAGAAAAGCCAATAACGTGTATATTAATAAGCAGAATAATGTGATGAGCAATTACGATTCAATACCACTGGGAATCCTCTAACTATTGTGTAGTGCAAACCTCAGACCTGTCTCACTGAAGGATAGGGAAGCTGAGCTGTTTATCCATTGACTTCCATCCCTCATTGACTGAGGGTTGCCTCCTCAGCCCCCCATACACTAAATCCCCAGCACTTCTGAGCTCTCAGGCAGGTGCACAGGCTGAGGAAGCTCCCTCAGCTACAAAGTCCTCAGGCAGCAAAACAGTGGTCAGAAGTGGTCAGTGTTCTTAACAACTGACCACCAAGCTGTAGCTGGTGGTCCAGGAAGTTGTGGGATGTTCATTAGCAGCATATATATATATATATCTATATACAGAAAACCTCTGGTACTTTTTGCCACTATGAATAAGTGAAATGAGTCAACTTTCCTGGAGGAGAAATATGAATTATAGTGTTTTACTACCTTAATGCCTTTGGAAAATCCCGTTTTCTTCCCCTGTTGTAACTTACAAAGTTAAAGTATACGACCAATTTGGTTACACTGACTATATAATTTGAGTAATGATCTATTTTTGTGTGTGTGAGATTCTGTCAAGATTAATGTTTATGTTATTGCTACTGAGTCCATTAGGGCTGTAACTCGTGTCTTTATAATTTTCTGTTTTCTTTTCTTCTGCATTTTGGTTACCAGTTAGAAAAATATAATATTGAAAAGATACATCATGAAATCTTTCTCCATTATGCACAATCAAACGTGGGTAATAGATGATGTCATTCAAAAAGAAGAAAATCTGCCAGTTCAAACTGTGCATATGTAATAGGAAGAATTTTGATTTATGATCTGTCTCATTCTTTTGGCAATATGTAGTATAATCTGTTCTTGGTGCAAAAGCAATTATTGATATCAATTATTGATACAAATTTCCTTTAAGTTTAAAGATTTGTTACAGTATTTTGTAAGATTAATAAATACGGCATCATTATGGGATCTGAAAAATGCTTTATAGTAAATTTATAAAAATTAATATGGCTATATTTTATTCGTACCATTGTATAATGCTGTCATTTACTTTATGTTGCTAGACTGGAGATTTACATTTTAAATAATTTATTTATAGACCTTAATTGCATCTTCAATAGCAATTTCCCGTTATTTTGGATAAAGCTTTCCAGGAATGAAAATTTTGTGTTTCCTTATTTTAGGTTCATCATTTATTGTTTCATTTCACAGCCTATAAAAGTTAGCCAACCTTAATGACAGAACTCTCCTTAAATGGGCAGAATAATGATTGAGATTTGATTTAGTTCAAGTGTATAAAATGAAGTGTATTGCAAGGCCAGTAGGCTCCTCTTGAGAATTCAAAGAGAACAATTGTTGGGTCTACAGTCCAGATGTTACCCGAGGACAGCTTCTATTTTCTAGGATAGGGAAAAAGAAAACCATGGCTATGAAAAGGGCTTTTATTTTGACTCAGCGTAGTTTCATATGAAAAGGTTGGAAGGCAGCATAAAGACCATTACTATCTTCATGGCCCTGACAAGTTACCTAACCTCCCTGAGGCTCAGTGTGATCATCAGTAAAATAAGAAGAACAAGGCCAACTCCATAGGGTTTTATGAATATTAAATGAAGTAATGCATGTTAAGTGCTTAGCAACATGCCTGGTATATGGAAAGTCTCAGTAAATGATAATTGAGAAAATTAAAGATTAAAAGACTGAAATGATTTAATCTAGAGAAAAGAGATGACACTTAATGCTACTCTTTAGGTTTTCGAAAATTGTCAAACAAATGTTATTGACTAAGTGTAAGTCGAATACAAGTTTAAAAGGAAGGCTCAATTTGAAGGTAAGAAAAAGTGGCCACGGAGAATTGAGAAAGACTCCCTGTCTGATTTTCGCAAGCAGTTTTGAAGGATGGGTTACGATTGTCTCTAGAAACAATTTCCTGTGGCTGTCTTTCTATGGGTAGTGTGATACTCAACCATGTAATGTGGGAGTATTCATTCTGAGCTTGAATATACCCTCATAGCTTTTTCTGTAATTTTATTGATTTAAATTTTAGAGTCAAGAAGGAAATTCATAGATAATCGTATTCTTGGAGTGCATCGTATGGTCTGTTTCCTCTTTTTCCCTGATAGGAAACCAGACTCCCAGTAAACTTTCACATACTTTGCATACTTGCAATTAACTCACAGGCTGCTTAATATTGATGAGGCTAGGTCACATCGCTACAAAGAATCTAATCTTTTAAATAATGTTATCGTGTCCTCTGCTGTTAGAAGTTAAAAGGACAGACTGGAATCCTAATTCCAATACCAATTCAGTTTTCCCATCTGTGAAATGAAAATAACATGAGTACCTTAATAGGGTGCTTTGAGAATTAAGTGAAATAACATATGTAAAACACGAAACGTCCTAGATTATTTTCAGCAGTCTATCATTTACATTAGTTTTAGTTTTAGTTTTACTCCAGTTATTTTATAAACTCTACAGCAATTTCCTCTGGCTATAATATATAATATAAAGAAAACCCTTCCTCTCCTGTTCCTCAAATGTAAAAGTACTGAGTTATGACACCATGTTTGTTTGTTCAACAGTATGTATTGAGCATTGAGGCTGGTGACACACCACACAGAGACTTAACAGAACTACACTGATGATTCACACACAACTTGTGTAGGATTCCCATGTTTTCTCCCAGATGTTTTTTCTCATTCTGTGTATATGAATATATTTTTAAAATTTTGTTGAATATCTGTTCACGAAATTGTGCTAGGCGTTGCATAGGAATCATGAGTTGAAAAAGAAAGCATCTGTCCTCAGAGATAATATTTATATCATGGGAAAAGACATAGATAACTCAAGAAAAATACAATAGCTCTCAAAATCATTATGATATTAATTGGCACATCAATAGTGTAGAACATACATGCTCTGTATCCAGGGGGGAAAGATAATTGTGGATTCCAAGAGTTTTGGTGTTTTGTTCTTTGTGCTTATAATAATACCTTACAAGCCGATTTTTAAGAATGATTACTTTGTTTTATAAAATGATACAAATTTACTACAAAAATATAAGCACTATGGAAGAGTGAGAAAAAAAGTCATGTATCTCTCAAAATCCTGTCCCTGATAAACAACCGTTGTTAACAATCGATGAGATTATTTTGAGTAATAATACAGGGCAGGATGTGATTCTTTAGAAAAGAGATCATACTCTACATGCTATTTTTAAATAAAACAATTTATTTTAAATTAATATAGAGTAAAATTGAAGGACATTAATTTTCAGATAAAAATTTCTTTACTTAAATAGTTTCTACTTATTTATTACTATTTAGGGAGAGTGGTATTACAAAAAATAGTGAGAGAATGGAGTTATTTTTTAAATTCATGTTTCAAATTTAGGCAGTATTAAAGGACTAACTTTTATGAAAAATGAGGTTAGTTCTTTATACTGCTCCTCCTCAAATGCTCAGTTTTCCCATTCTATGATTACTTTTATTTCATCAAGATTTTTAACATTTGCATTTTGTCATGCAATTATGATCCCCTCAATGTTTAGTCCTTGTTCTATATGTACATGTATTCAATTTAGCAAGATGAAAAGATCAGTAATGCAAATTCGATTAGCCATCCTGTAGCCCAGCACCCTAATCCCACAGAATATTCCTTCCATTCTACTGCAAGGCCTCTCACTTATTTCTGTGGAGCATCCTAGGTTCACCTTTGTACAGAGAGTACAGTGTAGACTCTCACAAAGCATGACTGTGTTCCATATGAAGGATTACTTTAATCCCATATGATTATGATGGGGATCATATGAATTATACTATTGGTCTCTGCTATAAGCAAAGTAATATATTACTTAAAGAGTGCATTAAAATTTTTGAGAAATAATGATATAACCTGCTGTTAGCATTTCAAATATAAGAAAATTAATACATTATTTTCTTTTTTTCCAGAAAATACAAAAGACATCATAATGATATATGAAGAAGAGGCTGAGGAATGGGCTCTGTACTTGAGGGAAATTTTTTTACATCTTGTGAAAAGGGAAGCAATCCTGTTATATTGCTTAGAGAATTACTCTCTTCGGGATTTGGAATTGCTGAATTTAAACTATTATGAATGTAAACTTTTGATATTATCAAATAGCCTGCTTAAAAACCTAACTCCAAAGAAATGTCAGTTTTTGGAAAAGTTACTGCATTCACCAGAAAGTGTGGTTACTCTGCAGTGTGGAGTGAAGAGTTCAGATCAGCTCTATAAATTATTAAATGTCTCCAGAGGTAGATGGGAGATCTCAACTGAGCAGGAGCCTGAAGACTACATCTCTGTAATCAAGAACGTCGTATTCAGAGGTAGTGTTGCCAAAGCTTCTTTGTTTGTTTCTTTGTTTTTTATAATTAAAAAATCTAAAGTTTTTTGAGCCAATGAATATCTGATGTTAGGATAAAAAATGAAAAATGAAAGCCAACTTTATTTTATTAACATTATGTTGCACTTCCCTCAAAATGTATGAAGGTTCTTAATCTTTAGCTGTATTCCAACCAAGTCTTTTCAGTTGTTCTTAAAATGGTTTATAAACATATTCCTTAAGGAAGCCTGTCTGAGATCACACTTGGTAGAATAGTATAGTATACTATGCTCTTTGTCAGTTTGGTTGTGGAAACTGGCTTCTTACTTGACTAGTGAGGCTTGAGTTATTGTCACCAGTCAGTAGCTGTCCAATGTTTGCAGGTCTGGGTTAGAATTGTAGAACTTTTGTTGTGCTGATAATTGTATGATATCTATTACCATGGCATAAAATGCTGTTATTTTTATTGATTTTAAATTTCAAATTTAGTTTTAATTACATAGATGTATGTTTAAAGGGCAGAATGCAAGGTCTGGTTCATTATGGGGGTAGTTAATCTCTGTTAATTAGGCACAGTAAGAGATTAACAACAACCCATTAATTAATTATAGTTTTATGTAATAGTCAAACTCTGAAGCTTGCAGCTCCTCCCTCCCCCAGCACTATTCTGCTTCAGTCTGGAGTGGAAGAGGTGCTGTGGTCAGCTGCTTCCTTGGTTTTCTCAACGTGCATTTTACCTTTAACTCCCAGTGTTCCAGCTGTGGTTTCCTCTCCTACAGGGAAGAGGTGGGGTTCTTATTTTCTACTGGCCATATCAGCTATTAAGTGTTGGCTCTTTCTCTCGGAGCATATTTCTGGGTTCTTGGAGATCCCCTCATTCACTGGGGATGTCTCACCTGCACTTCCTTAATGAAATGGATGTTTCCTCTCCTCTAAGCTCCTAGTTATGGTGGTCCACCCCATATAGATTCTTACTGTTGATTTCTGCTGCTCCCTCATGTGTCTCTTTTGATCAAAATCACACTGAGATATCTCCCGGCTGGCTCTTTCTCCCACCTGCCTCATATCTGTCTGTAAAAACATTTGTCTGTCTTTTGCCCTGACAAACTCTGCGCATGCAAGCCACTTCCAGCACGCCACCATCATCCTGCCCTCAGAACAATAATGCAGCCATAGCCTCTTGCCCTTAGTCATTTCTAGCGTGAGTCTGGTGTTAAATCCAGAGAACACATATCAATCCCAAATAGTTTGCTGGTAACATTTGTCACTGTGCTTGAGAATGGTGACATTCCTCAGTCTTCCCCTGTGGGGCGGTGGACTCACAGCACTCCAACAACTGTCTTTAAAAAATCCTCTTCCTATTTTCTAGCATTCCAACCGCTTCAAATTCAATACTTTTTAAGCCTTGTTTTAGTTATCTATTGTTTCATAACAAGTTACCCTAAAACGTAGGAACTTAAAACAACAAACTGATTATATCATGGTTTCCACAGTCGAGGAATCCAGGAGCAGCTTAGCTGGGAGGTTCTGGATCAGGGTATCTCATGAGGTCGCAGTCAAGCTGCCTGGAGCTACAATTATCTGAAGGCTCCACTGTTCATCTGGGGAGGATGTGCTTCCAACAGGAGCTTGCATTGTTGGCAAGTTTGTTACTGGTTTATTAATCATCTCTTGACTGCATGTGGGTTGCCTCCAACAGATTCCCGATGAAGGTCCCTTGGAGGCAACGTTTCTGAAATCTTGCATGTTCAAAAGTGTTTGTCTCTTGCCTTATACTTGAAGTACAGTTTGGCTGAGGACCACATTACTCTTCTTTCTTCTAGCATTGTAGAATTTAGGGAATTCTTATTTGCTTGGCTGACTAAAGGAGTCTTCATTTATATTTGAAGTCTGATGAATTCGCTAGAACATTATCCTAGTGCTGACTGTCCTGGACTATTTTGCTCAGGGACATGGCTGGTTTTTGTTTTTGTTTTCCTTTCTTCAGTCTTTTCCCCAACATGTAGACTCAAGTCTTCTTTTATTTCAGGAACAATTTCTTGGCTTATATCATGAAATATTTGCTCTGTCTTATTATTACACTTTTTTTTCAGGGATTCATTTTACGTGTATGTTGGATTTCTTTTGTCTGTGATACACTCTCCAATTTCTCTCCAATTCTTTTCAATTCTTTGTTAACATCCGTCTACTTAGTGTGCATTTCGTTCTTCAATCCTTGCTGCCTTCTTCTGCTTTCAGTACTCCCTCTTCCCCTGGATTACTTCCAATTTCTCCTTCATTTCTATGGTGTTTCTACTTTTTTCCATTATACCATTTGGTTGAGCACTAGAAGCTTGTTCTTCTCTTGCGAACCACTCCCTGACATCTTGCATTTCTGTACTGTATAATTGCTTCAGAAAGGGGATTGTTAGTCATGACAATTTAAAAATTCACGGTGAAATGTTTGGTTACAATTTTCAACTTCTCTCATGGCAACATGTTTTTAGTGAGTGTTTCCCATGTGCTGTTGGTTTTCTTTTTCTCCCTCTCTTTCTCTTTCTCTTTTAGTACGGTAGTCCTCCCTTATCCACAGGGATATGTTCTGAGACCCCAGTGGATGCCTGAAACCGTGGATTGTACTAAACCCTGTATATCCTATTTTTTTTCCTATACATACATACATACCTATGATAAAGTTTAATTTATAAATTAGGCACTGTTAGAGATTAACAACAATAACTAATAATAAAATAGAACAATTATAACAACATACTGTAATAAATGTTTTGTGAATGTGGTCTCTCTCTCTCAGAATATCTTCCTGTACTGTACTCACGCTTCTTGTGATGATGTGAGATGATACAATCCTGTGTGATGAGGTGAGGTGAATGATGCAGGCATTGGGAGGTAGCATCTGGGTGGGATGGAGCAGGATGGTGCGAGATTTCATCACGCTACTCAGAATGGCACACAGTTTAACACTTATAAATTGCTTATTTCTGGAATTTTCCATTTAATATTTTTGGGCCACAATTGACCGTGGATGGCTGAAACTGTGGAAAGTGAAACCACAGATAAGGAGGGACTACTATGTCTTTAGCTAGATCATATGCTTGTCCAGTTTTTCTTTTGTATCACTGAACAAAGCGAGTTTTCCTTGGAGATAGGCAATGTGGATTTTGTTGTTCTGTTTTCTTCACAATGAAAGACTTTACTTCTCTGCTTCCACAGCTATAGACTGCTTTCTATAAATGTCTTTTCTGTGTAGCTCCTCATTTAGCCTCACTTTCTCTGCTTTTTGGAACGAAACTCCTTCTACAGATGCTTCTACCTGAAACTATTGCATCATGTCTACAATTAAAAAGGCATGGCCCCGAGCCTTGGAGGAAGGTACATTTGTTAGCTCTTTTTGAAATCTGCAACTTCTGGGTTATTTCTTCAAGGTTTCTTTTCTGTTTCCTCCTGTATACCCTTCTACTCAGTCATCACCGATTTTGGAACCATCCCATTGATCTGGAGTTCTAGGGTTTCACTGTTTCCTGTTTTCAAAAATAGGGGATTTGCATTATTCTTTCTCATTCTCTGTGTTTTGGGATGATTTCCAGGAATAAAAAGGGGGAAATGTTGACTCTACACTATATTTTCAAACTGGCAGTCCTCAAGTTTCTGATGATTTCTGCTTTTTTGTAGTATTCCCCAAGTATGCTAAGTTTTTTTGATTGAAAAGGAAAAATGTTACAATTGGAGGTTATGAAAAAAAATTACAATAAAGAACACATGAAGTACAAGTAATTGTATGCTGACTTTCTCCCCTGATACAGAGGAGTACTAAAAATTGGTGGCAAAATTTTGAGTGGTTTTCCATACCTATCATTTCTATTTCCTTGAAGAACTCAAGTTGTTTTGGCCACTTAAATTATGATGTCACTATTATGAAAAAATACTGAAGAAATACTTCTTTTGTTTTGTTTCAGTTGTTTTGTTTTATGATGAGTACTTTTGGGTGGCTATTCAGTGGTATTCTGCTGTATCTTCAAATTATATTCCTGTTGATATTTGATAGGAGAAAAGGTTGCACTTTATGGAAAACAGAGGACTATTTTGAAGACAGTATTAGCGCTCATCTTCCCACATTCAAGTTTTAGACTCTGATTGCTTATAGTAACTTAGACGCACCTACCAAATAAGAAATGTCACAATGTTGTGTGGGAAAAGATGATAAGTTTGTCTGAGTTACAAGAATGCAAAAAAAAAGTAGATAAAAAACAATTTTCAAACCATGCATAAAATAACTTCCATGTATGTGTTGTGTCCCTTGACAAAATTGGTACTAATTGCCATAGTCTATGCAATAATAAATTTTGTTTTAATAAACAGCTCAAGTGTTCTGCCAAATTATTTTATGTTTCACATTGCCATTCGTGTTGAATATGTCAAGCCTGGTTTTTAAAAAATGGGTGAAATGGGACGAAAGATGTGGAATTCAATTTTTACTGTCCTTTTTCTACTTTTCCTCAACCCATAGAGAAATTATACAAAGAAGAAAGGAAACTTATTATTCAGAAACACAATATGATAAAGAGCATAATAAAAATGCCAAGAAAGTCATGGAAATAATTAAATGTTCTAATATAGTCAAATAAGAAAGAAAAATCAGAGGAAATTTTATAGAACTTAATGAAAGAGAAAGATATTTTATAATTAATCAAGGCTCCAAGGAAAGTTTTTGATATTAAAAAAAGATGAAAAAAGATACAGTAATTCAAGTTTAATCTAAGTATTTTATTTCCTTTTAAGAAATCAAGAAAGCTAAATTTCCTGTCTCCTGAATTCCCAAATTGGGAGTAATACAAATTCGCATGTGTTTTCCACCTTTCTGTGTGTGGTATTACCACTTTGGCCATATTTCTTCCTTTTTCTGTCTTGTATTTCTTTATTTTTGAATCTTTACCACATATATAGGTTTTATACAGCATTGTTTATATGTAATATAAATTATTTGATCTCAAATTTATATAAAATCAGCTAACTTTTCTGAATGTCACCATTGTGCACTTTGTTGTTTGTAAGTCCTCCCTTACAAAACACGTCTGCCATGGGGCCGCCCCGTGGCGCAGCGGTTTAGTCCGCGCTTGGCAGCCCGGGGTTCGCGAGTTCGGATCCCGGGCGCCCGCCGACGCACTGCCTGTCAGCCACGCCGTGGCGGCGTCCCATATAAAGTAGAGGAAGATGGGCACGATGTTAGCCCAGGGTCAGTCTTCCTCAGCAAAAAGGGGAGGACTGGCAACAGATGTTAGCTCAGGGCTGGTCTTCCCCACAAACAACAACAACAACAACAAAATATAAAAACAAAAACAAAACAAAACACGTCTGCCAGCTTCTGTGATCGTGGCCCCTTGACTGCGTCTCCTTCCTCCCGCGTTCTTTGTTCTTCTGACATCTTTGCCTTTGAGCCCTTTCAAGCACCCTGGTTTGCTCTCAACAGTTGAGTCAGCTGTCTCCAAGCTTTATTTTATCATATTTTCATATTTGTATTTCATATTTATTATATTTTCTTCATTGTCAGTTGGTAAATGTAATAGTGGTGGGAAAGCTGCTAATTCAAGAAAAACCCTAACATTTTAATTGTGTTTTCGTATTATCAAACCAAGGATTTTACATTTTTAGCTTCATTAAACCTAAAAGAAGAAGTCTAAAATTAAGAATAGCAATGTCACAGTGGAGTTATTGGAAAAACAAAACAAGAAAAGCAACAACAACACAACACAAACTGTGCAGAGCACATGTCTTTCCTTCCTCCTGTCTGAGCTGTGTGCTGCTGTAGAGCTCTGGCTCGCTGGTCAGTAAGGTCTGGTGGGCTTTCAAAGGAAGCCCATCCTTTCTGCACGGCCTTTCGGCTCCTGAAGGTACGGCTCCAGCATAGATGTCATGACCATTAGTGGAGGCATATGCTATAACTAGGGTAACTGCATCACCTCCCATCAGACACAGCCTCCCATCTCTGCCTCAGACCATTGCTGTGTGCTGCCCTCTTTGTCCGGAGTACCCTTCCCCATATTTTTAGTCAAAATCCCAGCCATCCCTCTTGGTCAACTGAAAAGCTGCTTTATCAATGAATTCATCTCAGATCCTTTCTGCTTGAAAAATATTTTCCTCATCTCTAATCCTATTAAATTTTTATTATTGTTTATTTATGACTCATTACATTCTTTGTAATTATTTTTGACAATTTCTTTTCTTCTCCTTATTACTTTCTGTTTTAAAAATGTAATGCTGATAACTTTCTTTCTAAAATATTTCAGCATTCTAAACATCCAAAAAATAACAGAAGAGTACAAATTGTGTTTTTAAGTGCAGGTTTATAAACGTTTATTGGTGCCGTTGGCCTTCTCACTTTGTTGATGATGAAAAGGTTTATTGTGGTATTCTTGCCAAGAATACACAACCTGAATCTAATCATGAGGAACTGTCAAAAAAACCCAAACTAAAATATTCTACAAAATAATTTCTTCGTATTCTTCAAAAATATTAAGGTCATGAAGCTAAAAGAAAGGATGAGTTATTGTTCTTGATTAAAGGAATCTAAAATTACACAAAAAACTACAAACAATGAGTAGTCCTGAGTTGGATGCTGGACTAGGAAATATGGCTATACAGGAAAGTAATGGGGCAGTTGATGGAATTTGGTTATGGGCTGTATATTAGATAGTAGCGTTGCATGATGTTCAGTTCTCAGATTTTGAAATTGTACTGCGATTATGTAAGAGAATATCCTTGATTTTAGGAAATGCACATTGAATAGGAAATACACAGTGTGTTTAGGGGTAATGGGGCAGGATGTCAACTGGCATATATACATATGTATATATGTATGTATACACACATATAGACATATGCATCTATGTACACAGGCGTGTATATATGTGTGTCTATCTGTGTGCATGGCTATTGGCTAAATATCCTGAGTTATCTACTATACATATCTCTAGTTCTCAGAGATGAAGAAAACACAAAGGAAGCACATTCTTGTGCAATGTGCTGATAGCTGTGCAACTTTGAGAGGTGATGCTTTTGGGAGGAGGGCCTAGTTCACCACACGCGCTGTGATGTTAGGCCTAATGACCCTGTGGTTGGCATCCCTGGAGCTTCCAAATGCCTGTTTTGTATGTAATGATACAGCATCCCACTGCCATTCTTACTGTGGGAAAGGGGGTCATCTGGCATGAGTAGTCACATTCACTATTATTGTTTAGTGATCTTTCTTCCACATAACATTTTCACCCTTTATGTCAAGTGCCAAGTCTTACAGCTTATACTTGGTCTTGTGGTATATTGTGTTTCTTTCTTAGAAAAATTGAGTGGCTCTAAAACATTATATGGTGATTAGAAATCATCAACTTACATTGAGTTTCTCCCCAAAATTTCCTGTATAAGCTGAATGTTTAAAGGATAAACTATTTTTTTCTGTTAAACAAATGTTAAATAAATATATTTCCCACAGAAACCCTATTACTTGCTTCTGCGCCCAGAATAGTAGATATAGCAGAGAGATGACTGAATTAATAATACTTTCCACTTGATATGATTATTGTGATGATTAAATTATTTAATACATATAAAGAGCTTAAAAGATTGCCTGGCAAAGAATCAGTACTCAATAAATATAAGCTAGTTTTATTACCTTTCTTTCTATACATAAAATGAGAGAGAGAAAGAAAGAAGAAAGGAAGGAAGGAAAGAGAGAGGAAGGAAGGGAGGGAGGGAGGGAGGAAAGAAGGGAGGGAGGGAAGGAGGAAGGAAGAAAGAAGAAAGAAAGAGGGAAAGGGGGGAGAGAGAGAGTTTGAGGGTAGGGGAGAGATGGAGGAAGAGAGAAGTGAGTGCTCTAGGACTGTAAATAGAGGCCAGGGTGTTACTGGTTGGGCAAGAAGCAGAGGTCAGAGTAATGAGTGGAAAACACAAGGCTGAAAAGAGTGTCCAGGAAAGAAGTGAGTTAGTCTAAGAAGGCTTAGAGTTCAGGAAACAGAGAACAGGTGGGAATGGGGGAAGTAGGTTGAAATAGGAAGAGAAGTGCTTTAAGTCATGGAAGCAGATAAAGAACAGCTTCATTCATCTCAGGATCTGCACTGCTCCTTTGGAGGGCCCAGGCTAATCCGCAGGGGAGGTCCTGAGGGGTTTGGGACCTGCTCAGAAAAAATACCTGCAGTGAGTGGGAAGGAGGAGATTTGGAGAGAAACAATGTTTCTGTTTCTGGTAACTTATCAATTCTATAACTGGGTTTGTTTTTCTCACTAGCTAGATGTGGTAAATATGGACAAAAGGATATATATATATATATGTATATGCTAAAAGAAGCAGGAATTCCATTTTCTAGTGGTTCTAGTTGTTCATGTTCACAATTGAATGTGTTGGAGCTTTCTCTAATATGGTGAGTGAATTATAACCACTCAGCCCAGTTTACGTGGTTGTAGTTTTCAAAGTTTAAAAATCTTTTTTAAGTAAAAGGAACTTACAAATGGTAAATTAAATCTACCCTTTTCATGAAATAAAGGAAGTCTCTCAGCACTGTTTCATGAAGTAAAGGGAGGCTTTGGATGTTGTTTCAACTTGACGCAGTAGCAGGAGGAGTAAACACAAACCTTTGTGCACTGTGTGGGTCTCTATCCATTTCCATCAGACTACTCAGACCAGTGGAAAATTTCAGAGACCTGCCCCACCCTAGTCCTACGGAATCAAATCTCAGGAGTGAGTTATGAAAGGGCAGGTAGCAGAGGTCATGGGAATAAACAAACGAGTTCTTCTTGTGGCTGGTGCACCCTGAAATATAAGTACCACTGATCTGGGCCAATTGTCTCATGAATATAATCTTTATTGTTGGATAATTAAGCGTTGTTCAAAGAATTAGAAATAGTGGCATTGTGCATTTTAAATCAGTCTCTCTCCTTTGTTGTTTGAAAATTTCTAAATTTTCTTTTAGGGAAGGAACTCATTTATGTTGATTTCATAAATGTGTATGGCAATTATAATTTAGCTCATTACTTTAGAAAGTAATGATTACCCTGACACATGATTTCCTGATCATTTTTACTGGTCTGAAGAGTGTTTTTGAAATACTATTGTTGTTTTACTTTAATTGTGAAATACATTATGCATACATGGTAGAGTATATGTGTATGTACATTTTATAGAAAAATTTAGAAAATCCAGCACCTGTGTCCTCACCTTCACCCTGAGATATGGAACATTACTAATTCCCTTAAAACTTCCTGGGAACCTCTCCCCTATGTCTTCCTCTTTCCCCATTCTCATAGATAACCATCATTCTGCACTTTCTTTTAACCACTTTTTGTTTTTATTTACAGTTTTACTGCATATGTATTTTTCTGTAGAAATATATTATCTAGATTACCCTTTTTTTTTGCTTTATATTAATGGAAACATATTGTATTTTCTCTTTTCTGACTCAATATTATGTTTTTGAGATTTATCCATGTTGATGTATATATAGTTCAGTTATTTTCATTGCCCCATGGTTGGAATGTACCACAATTTATCTATCAGTTTTATTATCTGTATAAATTGTGACTATTTACAGAGGTTTGGGTTTTGGTTTTGTTTAATTGATGCAATTACAAATGTTGTTCTATGAACATTCTTTGCACAAGTCTCCTGGTGCACAAGTATTAGTTTTGGGACAAATGTCCAGGAAGAGAATTGCTAGGTCATAGGATTTGTGCATATAATAGGTAATGCAAATTGTCTTTCAATGCAGTTGTACCAAGTTACTTGATAGAAATGTGAGTCCCCACTGCTTCCCATCCTTTCAAGTATTTGGTACCCTCAGAATTTTTAGTTTTGCAATTTGGTGGATGTGAAAGTATATATCATTGTAGATTTAACTTACATTTTCTTGATTACTAATGAACATTTTCTCATATATTTACTTATCTGTATATTTTATATATTCGGTCTCCAATTTTGTTCTATGAAATGCTTCCTCATGTCTTTCATCCACTTTTTTTTTGTCTTTTTAAAAATGATTTATAAGATACTTTAAATATATTTGGTTATATATTTTACAAATATCTTCTCAGAGTTTGAGTTTGGGGCTTAAATTTTTAACTTGCTTTTTAATAGTGTTGATAAACAAGCTCTTAATGTAGTTAAGTGTATCAATATTTTTCTTTTACCTTACTATTTATTATATCCTAAGAAATCTTTGCCTCTCTTGGGTCATACAGATATCTTCTAAAATTTTGAAACTTTTGACTTTCTCATTAAAGTATGACATCCGCTTGGAATTACTTCTGTGTGCAGTGTGAGGTTGGACTCCAGAGTTTTTTTTCCACTGTGAATTACCTGCTTTTTGAATGTTTCAACTGAATATATTTATGAGTTGTGGAATCATTCAGATTTTCTATTTGAGTCATTTTTGTTGTTTTATTTTTCTAGGAATTTGCTGGTTTCACTTGTTTTCAAATTTATCACTATAAACTTGTTTATAACATTCCTTTAGTTTTCACATCTGCTCTATATGAAATTGTGTGCTCTTTTTTCTAAGATCATTTATTTGTGTCTCCTTTTTTCATATCAATTAGTCTTCTCAGAAGTTTGTTAATTTTATTTATCCTTACAAAGGACAACCTTTAAATTTTTAAAACATTTTCTATTGTATATTTTTCTATTTTAGTCATTTTTGTATTATATTTAATATTTATTTCCTTCTACTTTCTTTGAGTTTTTGAAATGATTAGCTCATGGATATGTAACCTTTTTGTTTTTCTTTTTTATGATAAACATTTAAGGCTGTAATTTTTAAGTACTTCATCTATACTCAACAAGTTCTTACAATTCTTTTCATTATTATTCAGTTTCACTTATTTTCTAATTTTATTTTGATTTCTTCTTTTAAATATTATAAATAAACAGAAGTATGGGCTTTAACTTATCTTTTTGTCATTGATTTCTAAATTTTGTTGTATGGTCAGAGACTGTGGTCTATATTATTTAGATAGTTTGAAATTTATTGTTTTATTTATGATCTGGTATTTTACTGATTTTTAAAATAGTCCATGCGTGTTTGAAAAGAACACTTACCTCCATGTTTGGTATGCACTGTTATTTATGGACATTAGATCAAGCTTGTTATTTATATGGTATATCTTTTTACATTCTTTTATTTTGAGCTATCTTTGTATCTTTGCTCTATCTTTATATATTGGGTGTATATTTTATAATTGATCCATAGCTGGATTTTAAATATTCAGTCTTAGAATCTGAGACTTTTAATGTATAATTTAATCAATTCATATTGATTGTGATTCTACTATCTTATTTATTGCTAGTTCATTTTTTCAAGTTTCTTTTTTCTTTAATCTTTTTTTTGCCTGAGTCCCTCCCGCATTCTGTTTACATGCTACTTTATTCTTTCAGTGATATCCTAGAAATTTCAAGATGTATACTTAATTTAGCAATTAAATTATTAATAATTATCTTTAATTCTTAATTATTATCTTTATTATTTTTCCTTTCCACCAAAAAATAAAAAGTCCTTTTGTATTCCTTTAACTCTATCTCCTCTTCCAACTTTACAAAATAATTATTCTATCTTAGTTTTTTCCACATTTTTGGTATTTATAGAATCAATATTTGTTTAACTTAAACCACCTATTTACAATTTTCTTTGTATGTTGTTCTTTCTTGCATCTCAGACTGTCTTCCTGGGATCATTTTTTTTCTTTCATGAAATATATCTTTAAAGATTCTCTTTGGTGAGCTCTGTTGGTAATGAACTATCTCAGTTTCAGTTTGTGCAAAAATGTCATTATTTGCATCATTATTGAAGATAACCTCACTGAACATAGAAGTTGTTATTTTCTTTTAGCTCTTGAAAATATTATTCAACTCTCTTCTCATGTCCATGTTGCTGTTGAGAAGTTGGTTATCTGAGAACCATTCTGTAGGCAGTCTATTTTTCTCATTAGCAACTATTAAGATCTTGTCATATTTGGATTTCTTCAGTTTTATAGTGATGTCTCTTGATATTTAATTTTTTAATTTATCCTGTATGTAATTATTTGAGCTTCTTAGATCTGAGGTTACGTGTTTTTTTATATTCTGAGAAATGTTCAGCCATTACACCTTCCAATACCCTCCCTCTTCTCTGTTTCTCCAGTGATATCCTGGAGCCCTGATGAAGCACATGTTAGCCCTTCTCATTGTCTGTTTCCTAACCACCCTTTCACATCTGCCCTCCTTTGTTCCTCTTAACTTCATTTTACTTAATTTCTTCGGATTTATCTTTTGGATGACAGATTCTTGAGCTGTTTCTCATCTGCCTCTGAAAAATCTTCATTGAGTTTCTAATTTTGTTTATTACATGCAATCTACATTTTTCATTTCTAAGAGTTCCATCTGGGTGTGTTATTAAAGCCTGGCCCATCTTAATAGTCTTTGATTCTTCATAACCTCATTTCATTTTTTAATTTCTTTCATTATATTAACACATTTATATTCTTTCTCTAGTAATAGTAATATGTGGATTGCTGGCCTGGTTCTCTAAGACTTTTTGTTTCTAAGTATTTTTTTCATTGTAATTGATGTAACATGGAACTTTATCTGTGGAAATCCTTTGAGGCCTGATTTAATGTATTTTGCTAAAGGAAAGAGTTAGGTCTGCTTCGGCCAGGAACTTGAATTTCCACCTGGAACCACTTTAAACTCAATTTTTGGCTCACAGGTTTTTAGGTAGAATTATCCAGGTCCTAAACCCATGTAATGCTCTTAGTTTGGGAAATCTCAAGAAGCAGTCTTTCTACTTTTCTATTCCACCCAGAGCGAAAGCTGAGAAAGAAAATGTCTTTTTGCAGGTTTGGGTATCCCAATTTATAAGAAAATTTCTGATCTGATCTCTCCCTTTGCTCATGCCCTGACTTGGTCTCCATTCCAGTACATGTGGAGCTCCCTAAAACCCAGCACCACCGGGGATGGGCAGAAAAACTCAGAGCAAATATGGATTTAGTGTATTCCCTAACACTATGAATTTGTGCCTATTTATTGTTTTGGCCTCTGAGAAATTTTCTTACTTCATCTTCAGTCATTCATGAATGAAAGATTATTGTTATTATTAGCATTATGATTGGCACTATTTTAGGTTTGATATACAGGAATAGATACTTCTGAATCTCTAGTTTGAGATATTTTTGTGATTAGACTACTAGAAACACTTTTTTTTTTTTAAAAATTATTATCAGTACAACAAGGACTGTGAACAATTAGAAATTTCAACTAATTAAGATCTCTGGCACACATGTTGAGACACAGCCTCCAGGAGGCTTTGAACCAAACAACTAAAAGTACCTTTTCTTCTGGTTTTACCTTCACATGTCTCACTTTCATTGTCAAAAATCCACCCATGAAATATAACATCCATAAAGCTACAGTTGATTGATAGTGTTGTGGCGGATCAGAATTGGCCACCTCAAGATGTGTCTCTCTCTACCTTGCTCTGAAGGAGGCTTTGACCTTCACCCACCCCCCGCCCTCCCAACGCTCTAAAGGGATTTGGGATGGAAGGCCTGTCCCTGGGATGGGCCTTCACCTTGGATGACTCCGGGTATGGATAGATTGGGAGGGTCTTTGCTACACCCATTCTTTTCAAAGTTCTGTTTACCATACATTTACATTTGTAAGGGAAATCTCCATTTGTAAAGGTATCTCCTTCTCTGTACTGGGAAGAGGGGTGGATGACCTCATCTCTAGAAACTTGTCAATGTGGAAGGTGAGGCCTTATATCTGCATAATAACTTTACTGTGCTTTTCTTGTAATCCCTCATGGCTGACACTCCCAACTTCCCCCCAAATCGTTTGTCTAAGAGGAGAATCTCCACCATTTTGTTGAGAGACACTCCCTGGTCTCTCCCATGTATACATGTTATAAAGCATTGTTTGATTTTCTCCTGCTATTCGGCCTCATGTCAATTTAATTTGTAGCCCAGCCAGAAAGGACCCAGAGTAGGTAGAGCATGCTCCTTCTCCCCATCAGTGTGAAATTTGTAGACATTCCAATTTAAGAGGAAAGAATGTTTTTAAATGATTCTAAAATGCTGCAAATAAAAATTCCAATGAAACAGGAGGCTATACTTAAATTTATGTGAGAAAGGGATTTCTTAGAAACAGTTGAGATTTAGTCAATGTTTCAAAGTAAACCATCCAGTGTTCTTTAACTGAAAAGAAAAAAAATCTTTTAATAAATAATGATTGTATTCTACTTTTCCCATCATCTGTAAGTTATCAAAGATAATAAGTAGGCCCATTTCATTATAGGAAAGATGTCATTTAATTAATTTTCATGTTTTGTTGGTGTGCATGACACTGCATTAAGTAGTTGAATTCAGAGTCATATCAAAGAAAAGACCAGTATGCTACATTAATGAAATTGAAACATTTGTGTTATAGTTCCTCTGCAAATTGCCACTCTGGGGATACCTTTTGGGGGAGCTTATTATATGAGAGACAGTGGTGTTCTGTATTCCCAGGAATAAACCCCTTGGAAAGGATGTCCAGTAACTGTGTTTCTTCTGCATGCTGGCCTTTAGTTGGATGTGTTTGGGGAAAATGTGGCATAAAATCTATATTTGGCTTCACTAAGTGTTCTTTCCAATACCCTCTCCTCCAATTTAGTGAGTTATGAAAGGGGTTGGGGCAGGAGAGGCCATATTATGAAATGAAAGTATAGCTAAGAAAGAATGTTGTAGATCAACTCATATACTCTTAGATTATAAGTAGATTACATAACTAGAAACATGAAGTTCATTACCTCAGTCTATTACAACTCTCTTTAAATCTTCAGTCAATTGCAATGATCAGAAAGTATAAACCTTACATAGGGTGATTGTTTTTCAGCCATTGAAACATGCCATTCAGATCATTTCTATGCAATTCTATTGCATAATTGTTTACCAGATTAGAAAGAAAACCTTTGAGTAACTATTGTCTAGTCACCTATTTATAGTAATGTCTATTACTCATAAATATAAGGTGATAACAAATGACTCAAGGATGGCTCAATTACTTGTTTTTATTTAAATCTTCCATTTCAGGGGTATGTGCCAACATGGGCAAATGCTCGGAGGCTAGGGCAAATCTATTTCACTGAGAAAACCACATGTAGCTTTGAATGACAATGATTCTCGTGTAGGTGTTCTTGTATGAAGAGGCTGGAGACCTGGCCTGAGCTAGACGCAATCTGAAGGGCTTCTTCATGCTTCTGTGGAGTTTGAATTTTAACTGCAAGGCATGGTTTCAAAGCCCTTTCAAATGTGGGTAAGATACAACCAGACAACGGTTTTAGAAGGATTACTCTGACAGTGTGGTATATAGATAGTGGCTATATTGACTGGGCAAGGCAGATATTGCAATGGTATAGGAGAGAAATGATGAAGGTCTGAATTAAGGAATTAACAGGGAGATGGATTCTAAAAGACAGGTTAAAAGAGATGCTTAAAGAATAAAATAAACAAGTCTTAAGGATAAATTGGATGCGCAGATGTTGAGCAACAGTAGAAAAGTGAGGATTTCTCTCAGGTTTCTGTCCTTGGCCCTTTCATTCTGACTAGCTCTCCCTAATTGTGGCTTAAAACATTTTCTCTAAGCTGAAGACCTTCATATCTATAATTCTAGGCTAGAAATTCTTAAACTTTTTGTTCTCAAGAAACTTTTTATTCTTAAAAATTTTTGAGAACCCCAAAGAGTTTTTGTTTAGGTCAGCTATATCTATTGATTTTTATGATGTCAGAAATTAAATGTACAATTTAAAAGATTATTAGTTCACTTAACAATAATAAATTCATTACATGTTAACATAAATAACATATTTCTATGTAAAAGGGCTATATGTTCAAAAGCAAAAATCAATTCATGAGAGACGTGGCAAAATTCTGCCTCACCTGATATATACTTAGAAAATTATTATTCTTAATACTACACTCAGACTTGACAGTGATAGTTTCTTAAAGCTTAGTTGCAATGTGGAATCTAAAAATCATATATCAGTGAACTTTTCATATTCTGTTAAATTACAGTTCTTTGGCCTATCTTGCACTTTAAATGACTCTTTTACCCACGCATGACTTTATAACATTATGCATTGGTTGTGTGGAAAATATTGGTTTACTGAGATGCAAATCTTCTAAGTATTGACATATTTCATTATAAGGCATCCCTAAATCACATTCATTAATGTCACCCTCGACTTAATCACAAAAGTATTAAGTATTGGGAAGCTCTCAAACTCATGGAATGGATATAAGATTTCCAAAGTTCTATTTTTTGCTCAAGAGTACAAATTTTCTCCTTGCCAACAAATATTGTCAGTTTTCCTTGAAGTGACAAGTTCACTTCATTCACTTGCAAGAAAATGTCTACCAGGACTCAAGTCTGAATAGCCATAGTTTGTTAGTTATTCTTTCAGTACAACTGTTGTTTCATGGGTGGTGGGGAGGGGAGCCTGATGACTTTTTTTTAGCAGCAACTCAAAGAACTGCACAGGTGCTTTCTCTTGAGATAACTATTGAACTTCAATATGTAGCAGAAGGGCAGTGTGCATTTTGCCACGCAGAAGATTAAGAACACATATACTGTACTTTCTCTTGTCAAATGGAGTAATTAGGATCCAGTACAGCTAAACAAAATGGACAACATAATGAAACAACTGCTTTCAGATATTGGACATCAGGCAGTTCAGGAACGTCCTCCCTGAGAGAGGGGACCAGGAAAGCGAGTCTTATAATCGCCCCAGCTTACTACCTGGAGAGAGTTTCTAGGCCACAACACAAAGAGAGGTAACCCCAGTGGAGTCATTGGTTTCCCAGAGTTCAGGGGAGGGAGGTGGGCGTACAAGGAGGCTGAGGCAACTCTAGTCTGCATGACAGAGTACTGGAGAGGAGAAGCTGCACAGAGAGTGGAGAGCTGCAGAGGATTCCCCTTGAATCTTCAGTTAAATACTGACCAGGACATGCCTGCAAGGAAACTACATAAGACAGAAGAAAGACGTCCCGTGGGAGCAGAGGAACTATCTCAGAAGCTCACTCAGGGCTAGGAATAGCTTTGTGTTCCTACCAACAAGAGTGGAAAAACCTTATAATCCAAGAAACATCAGGTAGGACGCTTAGAAAGGTATTGCCTGGCTAGTGAGGGCCAAATCAGCCCTAGATTGAAGACTGTTCTGGTCATGCCTAGCAAAATTTAAAAGCAAGTCTTAAATATATCAAACTGTTTTCGAGTAACATAACTGCATCCCAGAACAAAGCACAAGAATATCTATAGGAATACAGCCTCCAAGAAGGTAAAGTTCGTAATGTCCAATAGCAAATCAAAAATTATCCAGTACATAAAGAAGCAGAAAAACTTTGAGCATAATCAGTAGAAAAATCAATCATAAAGCACTGGAATCCAGATTATAGAGAGAACTCTCTAACACAATAATAAAACAAACAATCCAATGAAAAAGCTAGGCCAAAGATTTAAATAGATACTTCACCAAAAGAGATATCCAGACTGCAAGTAAGCAACTGATTAGTTCAATCTAATCAGTCGTTGTAGCACAAACTAAAAACATCCTCCAAAGTAGTTACGCCATTTTACGTTTCCACCAGCAGCGTTGAGTTCCCTTGTGCAACACTCTAACCAACACTTGGTCAATCTTTTTAATTTCAGCCATTCTAATGGTTGTTTTGTGGTATCTTATTGTGTGGTTTTTTTCTTACACAAAATTAACATTTATTTTAACCACAAGTGCCTGGTGGTTAATAGCACAATTTGGTGCCACTGCCTTTATTACTCATGCTTAGGTGACAGTTGTTTTATTCTCTATTACTTTTGCATCATCATAGGCAAATTACATCTTAGTATTATTATGAAAATTGTTTTGACCTCATGGACCCCTTGAATCCCTGTTCTAGTCTGCACTTTCCCCCTAGACTTCACATTGTTTATGTATGTCCTTCAGATTTGCTAAAATTATTATTTTCTTCTGCCCTCTCCTGATAAAAAAAATGAACCCTGCTCATGTGTTCCCTCTGATAATTAAAAGCATTACTACTACCCCCATCACCCCACCACTATCACAGAGCACCCTGTTTCTTCCGCATTCAATTAATTTCTCTGCCTTAGAAATGTCTCTGCTTTCCCATTCTCCATCCCCATTGGCCTGGATCCCCATCTCCTTTTCTACAGGCAGCTGCTGGTGGCCTGTCTCTTTCTTCTCTCTCTGAAACACATGCTTGATTATGGAGCTTGACATCACCTACGGAATAAAGTCAAAATGCCTTAGGGCAGCAGACAAGGCTGCTTATAAGCAAATATTATGTAAAATATTTTTAAAAATTAGCACCATGATTTAAAACACCTATATTTATTGCTTACTAATTTATAATAATTAATCAATTCTAACAGTAAATGTGTAATGATAACAATATATTTAGGACAAAGGCCAGTAGAACTGTTTTTGCACTTCTAGAATGTATTAAAGTTTGAAAAATTATTAGCTGCCAACTTTTAGATTCAATGATTGCATATCTCCTTTTTTCTTTCTCTAAGAAACTAATAGTTCATTATAACTTCAGAATTCCAGTTAAAATGATAGATTGTTTAAAAAGTGTATTACTCAAAAAGTCAGAATTATAAATGTGAGTCGAGGTATGTGATGCTTTACGCAGGGGTTTTATTTTGTTCCAAAGAGTTTCTCTGACTTGCATGATTTAATAAAGTAGCTCAAATTATTTCTGAGGCTGCAGAGACTGAGGTTTCAAGGTTTTTTTCCTCAATTTATGATACATGTTCAACTTCTCTTTGAAGAAGTTTATATTTGTTATATTTTAATCAATTTATCTTTTTTAATTCTATTTTTATATTTTATTTTATTTTGTTTTGTTTTCTAAATGTCATTTTTTTTGTCATTCTTATATATTTTGAAGAATGAAACTCA
Organism: Tapirus indicus; assembly: GCA_031878705.1. NCBI lineage: Eukaryota > Metazoa > Chordata > Mammalia > Perissodactyla > Tapiridae > Tapirus > Tapirus indicus. The sequence goes on from CM062919.1 coordinate 80,928,441, forward strand.
AACACCAAAATTGTTAGTAGAAGCTTATTAGTCTTAGACACCAGAGTGTAATTAAAAGTTATTTATTGCTAATAAAATAAGATTCTTAGATATATCAGTTTAAGAGGTTTACTATTTAAAATGTGTAAAATTCTTGTGGACATTTTTTTAAAAAACATACCAAACCAAGTCTGCTGTCAAAGTTCAAGTTCTACTCTTAGATAATTGTAAAGAATTTAAAGATACTTGAAGGAAAAAAATCAGAAATGTATCTGTCTCCTTCAAATCCAATTTAGACTGAGAAGAATTGTCATTACCTATTGATAACGATTGCACATGTTTAGCACTGTAAAGAGTCATTTCCTCGGGCAGTGAGAGTCAATTCGACAACCACCCCTGGGAATTCTTTGTAAAAGAAAACATTCTTGTGAGATAATTCAGTGAACAACAAGAGTGATAAGCATACGCACTCCCACATAAATTGCTATTTCTATGTAAATTAGCAGTCCTAACTAGAACATCAATTTAATGTCAAATGGAGTATAATCTTATACTATCGTAAGAATTAATGCCGTAGACATTTTCACTGGAGTTTTGGGAGTTTGGGGCCATATGTTGCTTTCAGCAGCTCTGAACATTTTGTCTTTGATTCTGTCAGATCAGTCCTGTGATAAACTGTTGTATGCCTGGACTTAGCTGTGGGTGGGGAAACAGTATTTTGGAGTGGTTACAGGTCAGAAGTCTGATAGCTGGCTCCTCTTTGACTGCAGCAATAACTGTCTGTGTGGCCTAGTGGTTAAGTTCAGTGTGCTCCTCTTTGTTGGCCCAGGTTCGGTTCCCAGGTGCAGACCTACACCACTCATCTCTCAGTGGCCGTGCTGTGGTGGCGGCTCACATACAAAAAGAGGAAGATTGGTGACAGATGTCAGCTCAAGGTGAATCTTCCTCAGCAAACAAAAAACAGAAAACTCCCGACCCATCTCCTTGAATTCCACATCAGCCTTCCTAGCTTTAATGTTCTTCCCAGCATCTGCCACACTCCATATTTTACTCATATTGTCTGCCTCCACCCCATTAGACTGCAAGTCCTAGGAAGGAAGGCTCATCTGGGTATCCTGTATAGTGCCTAGCACATAGTTGGTGCTTCATAAATATTTGTTCAAAGGATAAGTGAATTAATCTATAAAATGAGAATAATACCCTCACCTTCCTCATGGAGTGGTAGAGTATCATGTGTTCATACATGCAGAGCACTGAGAACAGTACCTAGCTCACAGTAAGTGTTCAGTAGATGTTAGTTGTTGTTAATATTCCTGAGGAAATTTGCTTATAAAATCATGGGTGTCCATCTTAGGACAAATCTCTATTTAAAATTATTTTCCTTTTAGGCAGTGAATTGATTGTAACTTCCCTTTTACTTGCTAAGCTAGAAGACATCGTCACTCAAAACATCCCAGCTTCCTGATGGTAAACTTATGGCTGACCTTGCTGCATTGAGAGGGGAAAGGTCAGGAGTTAGATCCACCTGCTAAGATAATGTAGTAGTCGCGGCCTGAGGACAGAAGAGAAACTCAGGTCCAGTGGCAAGGGTGTGGAATTTGAAGTGAAAGGTAATATTCTTATATTCGTTTCTTTCATGCTTTTATTATTTAATTTAATCATTCATTTATGGAACTTAAAAAAAAAGCAATTCTATTGTTACTTAAACTTAAATAATTCAAATTTGCAGCCTCTTTTTCTTGCTCTTTCCAAGGTCAGGGACCTCTCTAACTTTTAGGCATTGCAGAAGGATCTGCCTTCCTCTCTCTTTCTAGTCTGTCTTTCTAGGATCCTGTTTTTGTCCTTCTAGTATCTTCTCTCCTTTCCCTTTCAGCCATTGAGTCATTCTTCAAATCTAGCCACTCCATAGGTGGATGACCTTCTCTGCTGAGCCATTGAGGAGGTCAGATAGACATACTGGCCTTGTTCTTGCTGCCCTGTACTTACCAATAGATTCTCCTGAAGCTTGTCACGCTAGTATCTGTAGCTATGGGCAAATCCCAGTACCAAAGGCAATATCAAAAATGGAAACATTAAAATTGTCATTAATATGAATGGTTCCCTGAGCTTCAAAGGAAAGACAATTACAGATAGGTCCTTCGTAGACAGATTGTCACCTGTCTACTCTTAATCTACTTCGCCTAGCCTCATCTCCTTCAAGCATTTCCAATTGAAATATGTTAATTCATTCAATTTATGAATAATTATTGAGCACCTGTCGTGTTCAACAATGAACAAGATAGTCAATTCCTCAGTCTCATGGAGATTGAAGAAAAGAATGATGGGAGTGCGGTTCCAATGACTACAATGTTCTCTTTTCTCTTCACTATTTTACATTGAAGGCCTGCTTCTGAGAAGGCCAACCTGAATGCTGATCCTCCCAGGCATCTTTGTCTTCACAGCTAACATGTAGTGTTAGTGCCCATGTTCTTAGTTAGGATATGGATGGATACAGACACACAAAGTAATTTCTGTCTAATTAAACTACTTAAAGTTATTAGGAGGAAAATAAATTTGAATCATTTTTGAAACAATATTAACATTTTATTTTTTACACAAAGACCAGAAAGTCCTCATCATTTGCTTTGCAAAATTTAAGATTTTGCTATTGAATTTACCACTTATGGCTCTATTACCTTATTCTGGGTTAATCATATCTACTTTTTATTTTTAACCCTGTTTAAATACAAACTAATGTACTGTCTTCACATTTTTCAAATGTATTAGAAGAGAAATAGATTTTATTTGGCTGAACAATTTATGGGGGAGAAACAGTTTCTGACTCACAGAATTTAAAAACTATCTACAAATAGTTTTAAATGGTTGACAGAAATTCAGTAATCCAGCATTGGATAGGGATTACAGTTTAAGTGTGTGTTCAAAATAAAATACAATGTATGTGAAAATCTTGATTACAAAGAGCCACTGGAATATGAAGCATTACTATTGCACTTAATAGGTATAAATACATATAAGATTGTTCCATTTTAGTTTTTCAGAAACATACACTTGAATTCTTCAAACAAAAAATAGAAGGCTATATATCAAAAAGTTGGCTGGGGTTATCTCTAGGAAACAGAATTATAGGGGATTTTATTTTCTTCTTTTCCTTTATTAGTGTGTTGTAAATTATATATAATAAATATTTATTACTTATTCAAAAATACATAAATTTGATGGTGAAAAATGGAACTGCTGCTGTCCTCTCACCCAATGAAAGTGATGAATAATTTTTTGATGATGTTCATTTTTGTCTGATTGATTGGAAAGGTAATATTTATGGGTTGTGTAAAGTCTAGTGTATATTACATGGAATGAAGAAGAAAATTTTCAAAGTGACTTTTATTCCACCTCTCAGAAATAATAAGATAATGGTAATTTTTTTCTTGTCATGTTATATATATATGTATACACACAGCATATTTCTATATACATATACACTTACATATATATGTGCCTATATCCACATACATATACATATATATGCTTTTTAATTCAGCTCACATTATAGCAAAAATTGTCATGCTATTACAACTTCATAGGGAACACTGCTCAAACTGTACATTTTATGAATCTCTATTCAGATTAATCTATGCTTTTTCTTTCTTAATTGTAACAAAATAATAACCAGAAGAAATTGGTAAATTGCTGAATATGTCTAGGTTGAGTATGCATTATCATACACTAGGTATTTCAATGGAACATTTTGTAACACAACAAAAAGTCATCCCTCTACACATGAATTATATGTCCCATGTATAATTTAACACTCGAATTTGGAATGATCAGTTGATACATAAATTTTTCCTGTAGCCTAGATTTAAAAACCATAGCAACCAAAATGGATTCAAAACTTTACAATGTCATTCATTAACAGGAATAATTGAAAGTGTGATGGTCAGTTTTTGTTTGCAATCTTATTCAGTAGATCTTGATTTTATTTCATTCTGGACAATCTGCTGAAAGGGATTATTGTTGATACATGTTGAACTTCTTCAGAGAGGATATAATTAGGGTTCGTTTTCATTAACTGGCCTTCCAATTCCTTTATCTCGGTGCTTCATAAATCCAGTTGCAGGAAATAATCAGCAATAGTGTGGGTAATGCTAATACTGCCTTAGCAACTCTCAGAAAAAGTACACAATGAAAATATGTAGGAGAGCAAGAGGCAAGCTTAGTACTTTCTACGCTACAGTGATTTTCTCCAGCTATGTTCAGTTCCTGTCTTTAGGGTTACACTGATGGAAGGACAGAGGTACTTCCTTAAGACTGTCAGGCAAAGAGTACAGTAGATAGAATAAATTACTGGCCTTGAGATACAAACCACCTCCATCTCCCCCCACCAAAAAAGCAAGCTAGCCATGGATTTATTCAATCATTAAATCAGGCAACAAATGTTTGCATCTAATCTGCATTCAAAAGCGTAGCATATTATTATGTCTACTTACACACATATTGAGCATCTACTATGTGAAAGGCCCTATTGTATACACTGGAAATATAGAGATGAAAAAAAAATTGTAGGCAAAAAACTAATTGCCTGACCTCAAAAGCTTGTGTTGCAGATGGATGGGCAAGAAACAAGGAAACAGATAAATACATGATATAATTTCAGTTAATGGCTTAAGCTATGATAATGTTATGGAAAGATATCACACTAAGGTATAAATTGTTACTGCACACTGCTTCTCAAACTTCAGTGTTTTCAAATCACTGGGGATCCTTTTAAGATGCAGGTTCTGATTCAGTAGGTCTGGGGTGGAGGCTGGGAGTGTGCATTTCTAATAAGCCGCTGGTCTGAAGACCACACTCTAAGTTGCAAGGTATAGTACCATTTGTGTGCAGCAAGTTTAACTAAGAGGTTGTTAGGAAAAGGTGCCTTAAAGGAAGAGTGGGTAGAGGGCAATGGAATAGAAGAAGGAGAGGGGAAGGGTAGGAAAAAGGAGCAAATATAATAAACAAAAAGAAATGAAAATGCAGATAAAAATGGAACACACAGGCCACCAAACACAGCATGTCCTTACATATACTTTGCCTTGGAACTATCCCTGCATGTTATGAACTAAAATTAGAAGACTAAGTAATGAGAGTAAAATATAAATATACATTCATGCTACCGTCTGAGAGAACTTTAGCTGGTAGAGTTGTACAGTGAGTGCCCGGATAAAAATGGGCATTTAAGACAAAGTAGATTATTTTCTTATTATTGGAAACCAACATTTGCTTGGCTATATTGAGTATATTCATTTATATATATATATATTTTTTTTTTTAGGTCAGAAGTTTTATTATTAGCATTATTATTTTTCTTTGGAGGCTTGAATGAAATACTTCTTATTTTGTGTCCGTTATGAGACAGACAACAAAGATTGTTTAAGAATCCTGAGGACTAGGCCAGTAGGTGGTAAAAATTACATCTCTTTGTACAGTACATTTGTTTCCTTTATCTCTTGGAGAAATATCTGTTTACTTACCTGAGTGGTGGGGCGTGTTGTAGTCTTTGGTATGACATTAAAACTTCAGAAAAGCATGCTAGAATCTGTACTGCCTTAAGCATACTTCATAAAATCAGCCGCATTGTGATTATAGACTCATTTACCAAGATTATAAATCTGACAAAAACAATGATGTTTGATGTTGAAATTCCAGGGGAATGTCGCAATCCTTTTTAAATGATAGTTGGATATACCAACTGAGAAAGATTGATTTAGAATCTTTTGAAAATAAAAAACATTGCTTTTATTCATTTTGATTTCAGAAATCAGAAAAAAAGAAAAGGAAACTAATACTGAGTGCCTACTCTGGGCCAGACACATGATACATGCTATTAAATGTATTCAAAACAACCCCACAAGGACGGCACTATCAACCCCATTAAATGACTGAGGAAACTGAAGCTCATACTACTTGTCTCAAGGTTGCATGGGAAGACGAGAGTTTTTTTTAGCAGTAAACATATTTCTTCTATAATAGTGTTTCTCTTTTTTTTGTTTGTTTCCAAATCATGAAAACTGAACCTTTGGTTTGTCTGTTATCCATTATCAGATTTGAAGAATCATTGGGCATTGAGTAATAATTTCTTTTTTCATTAAATTACTAAAATGAAAGCAGTTCAAATATGATAGAAATGAAAGATTCCACTTTTTTCAGTCTTCTTCTAGTTTGTTAATTTTCAGAAAAGTCTCTTGATACCAGTTGAGGATTTATCACTTGACAAATAAATAGAAACAAAACATTAAAAATCTACACTAAAACTTATTTTTTGAAAAAAATTTAGAAGTTTCTATTTTTAAAACCATATGGCAAGCTTTAAAAATTAAATATATACCAGATTTTGCAACTTAATTCATAAAAGAAAATTTATTTTCTTGTGCTTTACTGTTTTATAATGTTTTACTATTCTACTACATTTACAGTGTGATTTTATTGATTGCTAAGAAAATTATGCAAAATTACCTTGCCTTAGGGTATCTATGATTATTTTTCTCTAATATTATTTTTATATTAAAAGAGGAGAGTCACCTTTATTCCAGATGATATCTTTTGGAATTGCTTAGATTGCCTTAACATAGAGGTGATTTGTGACAAGCTGATTTATTTCATATACTATCTGCAGTGCAGAATTTCCTACTTGTTTTTATGTTATGACACATAAAGAAAATAATCTTTTCTGTTATTTCATTTACACGTTGTAGAGGAGGGATAAAGAAATCTGTGCTCAGTCTGTAATCTTGATCAATTCATTCCTCTATTTGAAGAATGTATATAGCTCAATCTGTAAAACAAATACATATTCATTATAGAAAAACCAGAATATATATTATATATTAGTAATTAATATTATTAGTAATGAATATAGTAAAATTACCCATAACCACACCAGCCTCAAATAACCACTCTTGATATTTTTGGTGTGTATATGGCTAGTCTATTCTTATGCATTCAAGAATGTCTTGAATTTCTACCACGTAGTTCTGTATATGTATACTTTTTTTAAAGACTTTTTTTTTAGAGCAGTTTTAGATATACACCAAAACTGAGAGGGAGATACAGAGATTTCCCATATACTCCCCGCCCCCAACCCCGCACAACATGTGTAGTCACTCCCATTATCAACATCAGTCAACAGAATGATACATTTTTTTCTTTTTACCATTTTTCACCAGTTAAGGATGAACCTACACTGACACATCATAGTTTACATTAGGGTTCACTCTTGGTGTTGTATAATCAGTGGGTTTGGACAATGTATGATGACATGTATCCATCATTATGGTATCATACAGAATATTTTCACTGCCCGAAAAATGCACTGTGCTCTGCCTATTCATCCTCCCCCACATCCCCTTTCCAGACCTCTGGAAACAACCGCTGATCTTTTTACTGCCTCGATAGTTTTGCCTTTTCCAGAATGTCATATAGTTGGAATCATACAGTATGTAGCCTTTTCAGATTGGCTTATTTTGCTTAGTAATATGTATTTAAGGTTCTTCCATGTCTTTTCATTGCTTGAGAGCTCATTTCATTTTAGTGCTGAGTAATATTCCATTGTCTGGATGTACCAGAGTTTATTAGTCCATTCACCTGCTGAAGAACATTTTGGTTGCTCCCAGGTTTTTTGTGTGGACATAAGTTTTTTACTCATTTGGGTAAATACCAAGGAGTGCATTTGCTGGATCACATGATAAGAGTATGTTCAGTTTTGTCAGAAACCACCAAACTGTCTTCCAAAATGGCTGTACCATTGTGCATTCCCACCAGCGATGGATGGGAGTTCTTGTTGCTCCACAGCCTTGTCAGTATGTGGTGTTGTCAGTGTTCTGGATTGTGGCCGTTCTAATGGGTGTGTAGTGCTATCTAATTGTTTTTTTAATTTGCATTTCCCTGATGACATATGATGTGGAACATCTTTTCATATGCCTATTTGCCACCTATATACATTCTTTGGGGAGGTATTTGTTGAGATCTTTGGCCAAAGCTTTAGTTGGTTTGGTCATTTTTTTATTGTTGAGTTTAAGAGTTCTTTGTATATTTTGGAGAACAGTTCCATATTAGATGTGTCTGTTGCAAGTATTTTTCTCCCAGTCTATGGCTTACCTTCTAATTCTCTAGATATTGTCTTTTGCAGAGCAGAAGTTTTTAATTTTAACGAAGTCCAGCTTATCAATTATTTCTCTCATGGATCATGTCTTTAGTGTTGTATCTAAAAAGCCATCATCATGCCCAAGGTCGCCTAGATTTTCTTCTGTCATTGCCTAGGAGTTTTAAAGTTTTGCATTACACATTTAGGTCTATGATCCATTTTGAGTTAATTTTTGTGAGGGCTGTAAGGTCTGTATTAAATACATTTTTTTGCCCGTGGCTATCCAGTTGTTCCAGCACCATTTGTTGAGGAGATTGTCTTTGCTCCGTTGTATTGCCTTTGCTCTTTAATCAAAGATCAGTTGACCATGTTTATGTGATTCTGTTTCTCAGCTCTCTGTTCTGTTCTGTTGATCTATTTGTCTATCTTTTGCCGTGCCCACACTGGCTTGGTTACTGTAGCTTTATAGTAAGTCTTGAAGTTGGGGAGTGTCAGTCCTCCAACTTTGTTCTTCTCCTTCAGTATTGACTGTTGGTTATTCTGGATCTCTTGCTTCTCTATATAAACTTTAGAATCAGTTCATTGATATCCATAAAATACTTACTGGGATTTTGATGGGGATTGCGTTAAATCTATAGATCACTTGGGAAGAACCGACATCTTGACGATATTGTCTTCCTATCCATGAACACAGAATATCTCTCCATTTATTTACTTCTTATTTGATTTTGTTGATCAGAGTTTTGTTGTTTTCACTGTATAGCTCTTGTACATATTTTGTTAGATTTATACCTAAGTATTTCATTTTTGGGTATACTAATGTAAATGGTATGCAATGTCTTCCTTCACAATCTGTGTACTTTTTATTTCCTTTTCTTGCCTTAATTGCATTAGCAAGACTTCCAGTACAGTGATGAAAAGGAATGGTGAAAGGGGACGCCTTTGCCTTGTACCTGATATTTGTGGGAATGCTTTGAGTTTCTCTCATTAAGAATGATGTAAGCTGCAGGCTTTTTGTAGACAGTCTTTATGAAGTTGAGAAACTTTTCTATTCCTAGTTTCCTGAGAGTTTTTATTATGACTTCGTGTTGGATTTTGTCAAATGCTTTTTCTGCATTTCTGTTGATATGATCATGTGATTTTTTTTCTTTTTCAGTCTGTTGATGTGATGGATTAATTGATTAATTGATTTCAGAATGTTTAATAAGCCTTGCATAACTGGAATAAATCCCATTTGGTCATGGTGTATAATTCTTTTTATTCTTTTTTGGATTCAATTTGCTAATCTTTTGTTGAGGATTTTTGCATTTATGTTCATGAGAGGCATTAGACTGTAGTTTTCTCTTTTTTGTAATGTCTTTGTCTGGTTTTGGTATTAGGGTAATACTTGCCTCATAGAATAAATTAGGAAGTATTCCCTCTGCTTCTGCCCTCTTAAAGAGGTTGTAGGGAATTGATATAATTTCTTCCTTAAATGTTTGGTAGAAATCACCAATGAATCCATCTAGGCCTGGTGCTTTCTGTTTTGGAATGTTTTTAATTCAATTTCTTTAATAGAAATAGGCTGTAGGCCTATTCAAATTGTCTATTTCTTCTTGTGCTAGTTTTGGCAGATTGTGTCTTTCAAGGAATTGGTCCATTCATCTAGGTTATCAAATTTGTGGGCATAGAGTTGCTCATAGTAGTCCTTTATTATCCATTGTAATGTCAGTGGGATCTATAGTAATGTCCCCTGTTTCATTTCTCATATTAGTAATTCGTGTCTTCTCTCTCTCTATTTTTTTTTAGTTAGCCTGACTTGAGGCTTATCAATTTTATTGATCTTTTCAAAGAACCAACTTTTGGTTTTATTAATTTTTCTATTGATTTCCTGTTTTCAATTTCATTGACTTCTGCTCTAATTCTTATTATTTCTTTTCTTCTGCTTACTTTAGGTTTAATTTGCTCTTCATTTTTTAGTTTCCTAAGGTGGAAACTTAGTTTTAGATCTTTCTTCTTTTCTAATATATGCATTCAATGCTATAAATTTCCCTCTAACTGCTGCTTTTGCTGCATCTCACACATTTTTGATAAGTTGCGTTTTCATTTTCATTCAGTTCAAAATTTTTGTAATTTCTTTTGAGATTTCTTCTTTGATCCATGTGTTATTTAGAAGTATGTTGTTTAATCTCCACATATTTGGGGATATTCCAGTTACCTTTCTGTTATTGATTTCTAGTTTAATTCCACAGTGGTCTGAGAGCAGACACTGTTCAATTTCTATTCTTTTAAGTTTGTTAAGTTGTGTTTTATGGCCCAGAATGTGATCTATCTTGGTGACCGTTCCATGTGGGCTTATGAAAAATGTGTATTCTGCTGTTGTTGGATGAAGTGGTCTATAGATGTCAATTATGTCAGCTGATTGATGGTGGTGTTGAGTTCAATTACATCCTTACTGATTTTCTGCCTGCTGCATCTGTCCATTTCTGAGACAGACATGTTGAAGTCTCTAAATGAGAGTGGATTCATCTATTTCTCCTTTCATCTATTTCTCCTATCAATTTTGCCTCACATATTTTGACACTCTGTTGCCAGGTGTATGCACCTTAAGAATTGTTATGTCTTCCTGGAGAACTGACCTCTTTATCATTATGTAATGTCCTTCTTTATCCTTGATAATGTTCCTTCCTTTGAAGTCTGTTCTGTATTCCTGCTTTCCTTTGATTAGTATTAGCATGGTAATTTCTCCATCCATTTACTTTTAATCGTAATATGTCTTTATATTTAAAGTGGGTTTCTTGTAGATAACATATAGTTGGGTCTTGTTTATTGATCTACTCAGATAATCTCTTTCTTTTAATTGGTGGATTTAGACCCTTGACATTCAAAGTGATTATTGATATAGTTGGATTAATATCTACCGTATTCATTACGGTTTTCTATTTGTTGCCCTTATTCTTTGTTCCTATTTTTGTCTTCCACTCTTTTTCTGCCATTTGTGATTTTAATTCAGCATTTTATATGATTACATTTTCTCCCCTTTCTTAGCATACCAGTGACACTTTTTTTTTTAACTTTCTTTATTGGTTTTCCTGGAGTTTGCAATACACATTTACAAGTAGTCCAAGTCCACTTTCAAATAATGCTATACTGCTTCACAGGTAATGTGAGTACCTTATAATAATAAAATAATCCTAATTCCTCCCCCCATTACTGTCATTCATTTCATTTATATATAAACATATATATAAATATTTATATAAGATTAAATACATAAGCATACATAATTGAATACAGGTTGCTATTATTTTGAACAAACTGTTATCTTCTAGATCAATTACAAATATGAAAAATAAATGTTATTACTTTACCTTCAGTTATTCTTTCTTCAATGCTCTTCCCTTCTTTATGTAGATTCTAGTTCCTGAACTATATTATTTTCCTTCTTGCTAAAGAATGTCTTTTAACTTTTCTTTCAGGCAGGTCTACTGACAAAAAAATTATTTAAATATTTGTTTGTCTGAGAAATTATTTCTCCTTCACTTTTGAATGATAATTTCACATGGTACAGAATTCTGGGTTGGTGGTTTATTTCTCTTACACTTTAAGTATTTCACTCCATACTCTTCTTGCTTGCATGGTTTCTGAGAAGTCAGATATAATTCTTATCTTTGTTTCTCTATAGATAAGGGTTTTTTTCTAGCTGTTTTCGAGATTTTTTTCTTTATCTTTGATTTTCTGCAGTTTGCAGATGATACTATAGGTGTACTCTTTTGGGGATTTTCCCACTTGGTGTTCTCAGAGCTTCCTGGATCTATGATTTGGTATCTGACATTAACTTGGGGAAATTCTGTTATTTATTTGTGTTTGAAATATTTCTTCTGTTCTTTTCTCTCTTTTCTTCTACTTCTGGTATTCCCATTATGCATATGTTACACCTTTTGTAGTTGTTGCACAGTCCCTGGATATTCTGGGTTTTTTTTTTTTTTTCAGTCTTTGTTCTATTTTTCAGTTTTCAAGGATTCTGTTGATATATCCTCTAGCTCAGAGATTCTTTTTTCAGTTGTGTCCAGTCTCCTAATAAGCCCATCACAGGCATTCTTGATTTCTGTTACTGTGTTTTTAATCTCTAGCATTTCTTTTTGATTCTTTCTTAGGACTTCCATCTCTCTGCTTACATTGCCTACCTGTACTTGCATGCTGTCTACTTTATCCATTAGAGCCCTTAGCATTTTAATCAGAGTTGTTTTAAATTCCCAATTTGATAATTCCATCATCCCTGCCATATCTGGTTCTGATGCTTGTTCTGTCTCTTCAAATTGTGTTCTTTGCCTTTTGGTATGCCTTGTAATTTTTCTTGATAGCTAGACATAATGTACTGGTAAAAGGAACTGCCATAAATAGGTCTTTAGTAATGTGGTGGTGAGGTGTGGTGGGAGGGAAGTGTTCTAGGGTTCTATGATTAGGTCTCAGTCCTTGAATGAGCCCATGCCTCTGGGCTGTGAACCTCATGAGCTTCTCAGTTTTTTTCTCCCCCTTAGTTGGGACAGGATGGCTACAGTGGGCTGCATTTGGGTATTTCTCTTCCCCAGAGCAGTTAGACTCTGATAATACCCCAGCAGGTTAGGCTCTGGTTAACTAGTTTCTCCTGAGGGCAGGCAGGACTTGTTAAGAACACCGTCCTGGAGTATTTCAAAATGTTTCCATTTCCCCTCCCCCTGCAAGAAATAAGAGGGGAATTTTCTCCAATATTTACTTCGGGAATCTGGTCAAGCTCCTGGAGGTAAATCTCAAAATAATGTGAGCCCCCCCTTTGGCTGCATTCCCCTGGAGTTTTTAACTCTCAGACTTGCCACACTGAGCATCCAGCAGTTCATCAGTTACAGTTCAGGTTTCCCTACCCGGCACTGGTTCCTGGGGCAGTTTCCACTCCTGAGTCTCTGCTCTCTAAGCGAAGCCTCCCTCTGTTCACCTGCCTGTCTCTCCAGCCCGGGGTGGTGGGGGCAGCAGTTTGTGTTGATGTTTTAGTCTGTTCAGCTTTTTCTTTGTTGGAATGGAGGGACAATTTCTAAAGCTCTTTACGTGTCTTATACCAGAAGTCTTACACTTTTTATTTTACTCAGATGGGAACCTACTAAATTGACAATTTTGTAACTTGAATTTTTTTCAGTTATATCAAAAACTTGTCCCTTGTTAAATATTCTTTGATGGAATTTTTATTAGTGACAATACCTTTTATCACATTATGTATTTTTATCTGGTCCCTTATAGCTTAGATTGCTTCCAATTTTCTGCATTATAAACAGTGCTTCTGTGAACATTCAGAGAGATAAATCTTTTGTACATCCGGGATTATGTCCTCAGGGTAACAAAATAGCTCTTTTTGACCTAATACCACAGAATTAGCAGAAAACATCCTAGATACTGCCGTGGTGGAACAACTTACACCTTCTTTTAAGATGTATTAAATAAAATCAGTTTCCTTGTTCCTTTATCAATTCACAAAGTGGTTAAACCAGTTCTATACAGCCTTTCACTGTTTTGATTTGTGTGTTGGTGTAAAAGAGAGAGAGAGGCTGTTTATGAAAGTGTTTTAAATTGTTAGAGAAATAAGGCTGTTTTCCATTTCATTTCAAGCAAGACTAGTACTGGGAGAATATGGGAATCCCAGGTGCTTTTGTAGTTTTATTCTGCAACTTTCATAAGACAGGAAAAAAAACCCAAACACCCTCTTCTTAGAGGTGGCATGGAGACAGCGCCTCTCTAGAAGGTGTCTCTTTTGTTCCTCTGCTTCTCTGATAGAATTACCTATATGAAACTTGTGACTTCACTTTTTTTGGATACAATGAAACCAGAATTCCAGCTGCTTTCATCTGTATTGCCTTTGACTCTTGCTCTTTATCGATGTGCTTTAGCCAAAGACCACTACAAACACACCTGTACATGAACCAGCTGGATGTTTTGGTAGTTGCAATGAAGAGAAGGCACACCATGGAGAACCATGGGGCATCTCCTTAAGAGGTATTAGAAAGGACTTACTGTAGGATTTAGGCTTATGGTAAGTGATTTGAAGGAGGGTTCAAGGAAGCAGGACTTTGCTATAGTTTGCTTGCTGTCAAGAGCCAGGGTAATTGTATGAATTGGTATATTAGTGACTCTTATCAAAAAGCAGGGTGACCAACTATCCCAGTATGCTTGAGATTGAGGGGGTTCCTGGGACACAGCATTTTCAGTGCCCAAACCAGGAAAATCCCAGGCAAACTGGGAGGAGTTGGTTATACTACCTAGAAGGCTAGAGACATGAAAAGAGGCAGAGACTGGAATTGGTAAAGAAGCAGCATCACTCATAGGAGCCAGGATTCGAGATCTTTGGCCATTTTTGTGGTTTGGGCAATGTTCATGTTTTTGTCTAGATTCGGACGTGACTACAAAGTGGTCTCATCTTTGACTTGATCCATCATGGTGACACAGTGGCTTTGC